>CM056998.1:101036229-102424562 GCA_029891345.1 Dryococelus australis
ATTAACTTAGACTTTCACGGAAACAGGGAAACAGGATAACACAGCTTTACCTGCTCTGAAAATGAGTAATGAAGGTAAACCAAACTTGTAGCTGAAGTTTCAATTTTTCCAAAAGAATGGAAATTGTGATGTGTAACTCTAGCAAATCTAGCTCTGAAGGAAAATATTATTTGTGGTTACAAAGTCTATTTGGTTTATGCTTACGAGGCGAAATTCCGTTGCTGGTAAATAACTGATCGTGGCGCATGACCACGGGTATTTGTTTATTGAAAATAATTTATTTATTTGTCACCAAATATTGAGTTGGGTGCAGTAGCACTCGTGTCGTCCAGAGTGCAACTTTTCGCTGGGCTTGCAAAACCACGTCCGTTATATCCTGTGCATACGCGCTGGCGTATTGGCAGTGCCATAACATTCTTGCATGGCCACGACGCCAATTTGTCCTCACTCGTCTCCTTGCATCAGGTTATGGACAAATGCTTGAGTGATATCCTTAAGAAATCGGGGACCAAAAACATGCTCACTTTATTCCAAATACCGTAATAAATGGTACATATAAATGACACCTGGAAATAAACCTTTCGTGAGATCAAGTGTTTGGTCATTGGAGCGTTTGCCGCGTGTTGGATTTGTGGTATATGCGTGCTGTAATCAAAGCCCGCAACAGTGAGCGAGGTGGTACTAGGTACTTACATTGTACTCTCATTCGAGAGAACCCGGCTCCGATTATTTGTCTGGCTATTATGATTTTCTGTCCGATGTGACTCTAGGTGTTTCTTAACAAATACTTTGGCCTATTTCTCGCATGACCTCTCTGTCGACGATATATTGAACGCAAACCTACGCACCCACAACCCGAAAAAAAAAAAAAAAAACATTTGTACTAGACACACTAAGATTGCTTCTACTACAGGCTGGGAAGATCTAAGTTAAAATCTGGCAATGGGGAAATTTTCGACATTAAGTAAGCAGTAGTGTCTCATGTTTACCAATTTTTTTTTATATTCTCTACGTTGAAAAACATGATAACTGCAATAATCATAAATCAAATACAAAATAACTTCGTAACTTAGTAAAACTTTTCTCTTTTATTATTCATATAACTTAAAATATTAATAAAGATGTTAGGCTACATGTTGGAACACTGCGCACATAGCGGGTGGAAATTTCCCGGCGCCAAACTCTCTCATAAGGAATCTAGTTTTGTTCCTAACGTGAGTAGAATAAACCTTAGTGACACTTAACAGTATTGCTGCTATAATCAGTCTCACGAACGAGTGGACTTTTTTGACAGTTACGAAGGCAGTCCTGTTTACAGCTGATGCTATGGATACAAAGGCGTCTCCCTTAACTACAGATGGTGTTTACATAAACAAGCTTAGCTGACTCTCAACCTAACCAGCATGCCAACAGTAAATATATTGCATTGAAAATAGCTGTACACAATATTACCTTCAGGAGTGTCAGAAAAGTGCACTCATTCGTGAGACGAACTACAGCGTTACACCATGTTTGCTGCTACTAACGAACACATTATTGCCTATCGACACACCGAACTTATTTGTGACCACAAAAGTCTTTTTATGGTGGCCAATTAATTCTGAAATGACAAAAAAGAAAACATTTTGTTCATGCCACAGCATTTTTGTGAGATCTACATTGGCAAAAGAATTTTGTAGTCACTAATAAAAATATTTGTGTCAAAACAAAACTGTTTATTTATTGCGTACTAGTAGAACCTGGCATTCTTAAACATTATTCATAAAATGTAGATATGAACCGTTGTAAACATAATTTCCCGTAATTATATTTATAGTAAATAAATATAATTATTACTAATAATCAATACTACCCTGATAGCATAACCAGCTTGAAACAAGTTTCTAATGACAAGCCTATAAGCTTGCAACAAGCTTTCTGTGCAACCTCAAAATATTGTATCGAGCTTGTTGTGCAAGACAAAAAGGTTGAATCAAGCTTCAATAAAGTTAACTAGTCTCTATGTGTTAATATTGCAGCGAGCTTAATTAGTAACGCTTGCTTCAGGCTTGCCTTGGCATGCTGAAAATATAATTCAAGCCATCTACAAGCTTGCAATTAGTAAGTATGTGCCAATCGTGAGAAATCAGGATTGAATCAAGCTTGATATGACAAGCTTGCTCGGCAAGGAAAATTCAAGTAAAACGGCAAGCTTGCGCAAGATTACATGCTAACTGGACAATTTGGGATAACTTTCAATCTTTAGGTAAATTATATGGTATTTGGTTTTGTCGGTTGCTTCAAACTACTGTCTAGATCCTGAGCATGCTGACCCAACTGAAACTCAAAATCTTCCGGTAATGTTTTTTGAACCAGTCTATTTTAACCTCATAATTAACTTGCACAAGGCACTCGACATCCTAAGACAGAGTGAACGCAACATGCGCAATACAAAACATAGTTGGTTCCTATGTACAAAATGAATGTTGACTCTCATACCTTGAAATAAGAAGTGATTTAAAAACAATACATTAAGTTTATCAGATGTCCCCTTCGATGTAATTTAACAGAAACATATCGTTTTAAGTATATCTAAAATATCTTACGCACTATCGAGGGTGAATGTTTTACGTATGATAATGTTTCAGTCAGGCTGTAATTATAGTTATTGACTACTCTGAAAGAAATTTCTATTATCCTGATTTATTTCTGAGTAAAAACGTTACTCTGGTAAAATAAAAAAAAATTACAAGCGGTTTTCCTTAAAAGGACTACGTACCTGCGCATCCAAGGTCAAGAAGCGAGTGAGCGATACGGGCGACACTAACACGCACGCCTAGTGACTCATCACTCCTACGCGCAAGGCGTGCAGTGTTTCCGTCGTAACGCTTTACTGCGTAAACGAGACCTGTAACAGTGGGGTTTTATTACACGCAATGAAAGTACACAGGAAAAAATCCTGTGCATAATCGTACTTTTCTCCTAACGCCTAAAGAAAATTCATAGGCAAGCATTAAAAATGCGATAGTTTACCAATTTCACGATTTTTTTCTCCATTAATACACTTAATATGATAAAAGTTAAAAGACAGCGACATATACAATAATTTTTTTTTATCCTTTCTGGCAAAACCTCGTATTTCCAGAACATTTATTTACCGAGACTTGCTTTAGGCGCAAACAACGAATTCACAGAAAATGTTTCAGTACATAGGACACTCACTTCTTCCTACCCATCGTTTGGCATTAAAAATTACAAAAAAATCGCTCACAACACTATTTACAAAAACGTAACATTACTGCAAGTATATGGTAAACAACTTCTTATTTGGTAGCCATTTTTAAAGTAGCAGGCAATTTCGTTCTTTGTCTTTCGCAAAAAGAAAAAAAACTTATCTGCTCCACTATTACGGGAGGACGCAGAACATATGAGAGCCGATACTTAGCACGCGGTAACAAGCACGGGGCCGAATTTATCGGCAACGGAGTGTACACGCCCCAAGATAATCCCGCGGTAACGACAGCCGAAACATTGGCGAGAGAACTTCGTTTAACCGCAGTCGTCTGCAGGGGCGAAACAAGCTCTCTCTGGAGGGGGGTTGTGAAATGATAAGGGCGTGGGAGAGGAAAGGGGAAGCGGGTGTGTAAAAGCAGGGTGTAAATTGTTTAGTGTCGGTGTTAAAAAGGCGTGGAGTGGAGGGCAGGAAATCCTGAAAGGGGAGGGAAGAAGAGGCACATCCCGTCGCACCAGATACGCGGTTTAGCCGGATGGTCGCCCAACCCTCTGGAGTTGCGCTGCGCACCCCCCCCCCCCCCAATCCGACCAGACGTCGCGTAAGTGGGTGTGTAGGGGGGTGGTTACCGACGGTGCTAAGACGACGTCGCTGGCACACCGCGCGCTAATGTGTCTCGTGACCCACATCTGCTCGCTAACCACCTGACTGGGCTCACCTCGCCTAATTATACCGCGATAATTAATTCTCCCACGAGAGCGCGTCCTACCCCGTCTCTAAGGGCGGGAAGGGGTAGCGACGCTCATCTTGATGGAGTAAACACGGCTAGGAGCAAGAACGCCTCGCGGAGGGGGTCCCCGGTGAGATTACTGAGCGTTGCTTAGGCACCCCCTGGGGAGCTGTTGGCGACGGATGATTAGTGTTTGCGAGGCTGTTGTTACATCGCCCGAGGCGCTGAATAATGTGTGCCGTCTACTCCCACTCCATCCCGTCGTCTGTCTAATGGTAAAGGTGGGCTCACAACCATCCGCCAGTCGCCCGTCCATCCGGCAATCACGTGATCTTCATACAATCGCAAGACAACTTGTTTCTTTTGTTCGTAAATCCGTCAAATATGTCTCAAACTCGTACTTTCGACGGACAGATGAGCCACCGCCTTCTGACGATATTCCGTAGACGCGAATACGCGCTTTGAAATAAAATGTAGGGCAGTTGACATGTGCTTACTTATCTTCGGTGGTGAATTCAGGAATTTAATAATAATACTGTATAACTTATCATCCCGTAAAAAAATAATTTCCCCAAAACGTTTCTATCTTGCAAATGTATTTACAACTAAAATATACCTCCAACTAAAGAAAGATCACAATGTTAAGTTGTCATGAAATTTTGCCGTACAGAAGGATTGACGGACGACGGATTATTGTGAATCGTTTTCAATCGACGGATGAAAAAACAGACGGATGGTGGATGGTTGTGAGTACAGCATTACTCCACGGTGCCACGTGGTGCCGGGTACCTGTCTGCTGACATGGTAAGTCATGTGTTCCAATCCCATTTCTGTAGGGGCCTGGTAACCAAATTTCATATTGGCGCTTGATTTTAAAACAAAATGACTGTAAAAAAATTCGTAATTTTCATTCATTTTATTTCATAATATTTTTTCTTGATGTACATGATTTATTAACAACGCCGAATCCGTAACATTTGTATATTTCAGGAGAAAATAAATTTTTCACAACGATTAATTATTAAAATAATATTTTAAGGCGCATTAAAATCAAGAAAATAATGAAGCGATACAACTGTAAGAAAGACTCCCCAATGCCCGAGAAACAATTAGTAGATTAAGGGAAAAGTTATGTGACCATGTTTTAGTACTCTGTTAAGTTTCAAAAGTACTGCTTCAAAACGTTATTATGCCGGAGAAGTTGAATATATTTTTATTGTTTAACTACAATTTGAAGTTACTTCTGTAACAAATTAATTTTAATCCCGGGTTATACGCTATTATTTCAAATGATCTTTCCGATTACAAAAATTAACAACTCACGTCTTATAACACTCAGATACACGAAAGTGGTCTTAATGGAAAGGGAAACTCAAAACGTTTTATTGGTTGGTACAATTGTCGCGTAGTTGTAGATTTCGCCCCTAGGGCGATACGAGAGAAAATGGCCGCCAACGAAGACAAGTGAGGCTTTTTGTGTGCTGGATTTTCATGTCTGGAAGTCTGTTATCACTGTACAACGTAACTTTAGATAGGAGTTTGGTGAAGATGCACCCAGTGGGCAGTGGGCTTAGTATCCGTAAGTGATAAACGAGCTTTAAAGCAAGAGGATGCATCTGTAAGCGAAAGTCAACCGGTCGTCCACCAGTAAGCGAGGTAACTGTGGAACGTGTGTGTGTGTGTGTGTGTGTGTGTGAGAGAGAGAGAGAGAGAGAGAGAGAGAGAGAGAGAGAGAGAGAGAGAGAGAGAGAGAGAGAGAGAGAGTGTTTCGCGCGAAGCGCACAGAAGTCCATCGCAACAGCCAGCAGAGGATTGGACATACCGCAACCAACTGCGTGAAGGATTTTACGAAAACGTTGACGGTTCCATCCTCGCCTTCTGCAATAGTTGCAGGCCCTGAAACCGGACTACATAACCAGGCGACTGTCTTTCTGCGAGGACATGAAAATCGCAATGGAAACTGATGGTTTCGCGGAATCATCAGTGTTCAGTGACGAAGCCACTTTCCACCTGTCGGGAAAAGTGAACAAACACAATGTCAGGATCTGGGGTCTGGAAAATCCGAAAGGTTATGCGGAGCATGTACGCGACTCCCACAAACGGAATGTTTTTAGCGCCATCAGTCATGAAAAGGTGTACGGCCTTTTCTTTTTCGACGAGAACACAATCACAGGGATTTCGTACCTGCAAATGTTACAGATATGGATTCTTCCACTACTGGAACAGGATAAACAAGGTTTCATTTTTCAGCAGAATGGGGCAATACCCCATTTCCCCATAGGTGTCAGACTTGAACTCAATAGGTGTTACGCATATGCGAGCATTAAAAATACCTTTAACTGGTTTAAAGAATCCACTTCATTCTAAAGGACAGAGACAGCCCTTGGTACAAACACAAATAATAAACAAACCACCAACAAAACAAAGTAACGTGGTATTAAAACATAAATGTACACAAATGAATAAGGACTGCCCAAACAAACAATACATGAATGAAGTGACAAGGAAGCGATACAATACAATAGCTAATTAATTAGATTTGCTGGGTGCTCGAATTTGACAACAAAAAGGAGTTTAAATGATTCACTATTAAGTCTAGGGGAAATAAGTGAACTTAAACAAATGAACAGACTTGGATTTTGTGGTGTGCTAAAATAAAGCCGTTTTAAATTTATTGGTTTCCTTCGTGATTAATATAAAATAGATATAAACAACGAAACAAATTAGCACCCAGGTGTGCATAAATAAATAAACAAGTAGTAAGATAAGTATCAAAAGAATGCATGGCCGGCATATAACTTATTCAAAGGGGATCCCCGCACATTATGTTATAAAATTTATATATAAAATATGTATTATTTTTAATATGCATGCGATTTAAATTACGTTAATGTGCGTAACAAAGCCACGAATAAGGCAAAAAAAAAAATACAGTTACACATTGAATAAAGTAAACATTGTCATCAAAGTTATTAACGAGATTAAACCACACAGATAAAGTGGTACACAGTATGTATTGCTTGAGCGTGAAATAGATATATTAATTAATTCCAATGGTTAGTCCACTTAGCTGTACAAAGTTGTTGAAACAACATTGCTTGAGTGCAGTAGAAGGCGAAATTTTAAATATCCGAGAAAAGTAGCGTATGCATGATCATAAATAAACCTGAATAAGAGACGAAACGCACGAGCCTTACAGTAAACCTCGTGGACGTCAAGCAGGTAGAAAGTTGAAACCTGGGGAACCAGGGGGAACCCTCACATGAGGGTAAATACAAAAATTACTACATTGTCCAGAAGAATGCCGAAACCATGGAGAGAAGCACAAAAAAATATAAAGATTTTAAAATTCACATCACCACCAAAAAAAAAAAATTATGCTCCACTATGTGATGCACAACATTTTGGTTTAAAACACCAAAGGGGCTTAAGACCCCACAATCCGCCTCACGTCCACCGCATGTCGCCAACGCGTCATGACGGAAGCGCGCCTAGGAACGAAGTGTGGAGAAGGTGGGCAGAGAGTTAGGAGGTGGTCAGAAACAACGGCGCATCGAAATCGAAATTAACCTCCCAGGGTAGTTCCAACGTCGCAGGTAGATTGCATCAGGAGTACGAAAGTCACCAAAACTGATGCACGAGTTAGCGAAACTGGCTAACTTTTCACGTGATCCAAATACTTGTGTTATGTGAAGTGCGTGACTGCAAGAAGACTGCCCACCCAGCCACGCCAGAAACGAAGTGTGGAAGAGGGCAGCGACAGACGTGAAATACAATATATTGTCAACGCTGCAGCGTACATCCGGTGAAGCAAGGAACGAGCGGACGATAACAGCCTGGAAGGCTTTGGCGAGTTTTAAAAAGACTCTTTCCGAGTACCAATTTTAAGTAAAATTAAAATCACAGGGGAAATATATCTAAGGGACATTAGTAATCAATACATAAAAAATGCAAAATGTTTCAATACAGGCTAAGTTAAACGACCAAATAAAACAAATATCGAAATATATATCAACATGAAAACAGAAATAGATTTCTGACCACTAAACCTCAATTAAAATCAAATTAAATCTCAAAAGCATCAAACCGAAAATAAAGGTTTAATTTAGCAGACAAATATACATGAAATGACACATAATTCCAAATAGGCATAAATAAATTATTTACCGCAATAATCAAAATAATAAAAATTACGAGACAAATACTAATTAAAATCCTCGCAAAGGTGCTAATGACTGAAAAGAATAATAATAGTTGTAGTCGAAACCGACAAAAATGAAATTAATTATCAGGGACGTAATTAATTATAAAATTTCCGTATCAATAACTGATGAAAATGTTAAACATTTAAGACTGCAAAATAGCTTAAAATTAGCTTAACTTAGAGACAGCCTATAAAATTAAATAGTAGTTTATATCAAACTCACAAGGACATATTGTAAAATTCTCAGTGACTTATAAAAAAAACTATTTTCATGCATTTAAAAATGAAGTGTCGTCTAGAAAATTAAGGAGGCTTGCCAAAAAGGCAACTGCCAAAAATATGGATTGGGCATGCTGGCCGTGACGATGATGAACGTTTGCGTTGTTCCCCGTGTTACCCCGACCTTACACCCTGTGACTTTTTTCTCTGGGTTTTGTCAAACAACAGGTGTGTTGGCCATATTTACCACCGACCATCCAGGATCTTCGTGTTCGCATCACAGAGGCCATCGCGTTAGTGGGTTGTCCAATGTTACAATACATATGGCAGGAAAAGGACTCCAGACTCTGTGTGTGTTGCGTGACTAAGGGCGCTCACATTGAGCACATATGATGTGATGTGAACCAAATTAAAAAAATAAATTTTTTGCTTTTCCTTTCCAGTGATACCTTTTTCGTGTATCTGAGTGTTATAAAACGTGAGTTATTCAGGTTTGAAATCGACAAGTACATTTGTAATAATACTGTAGGCCTATATACATTACTTATCTTATACTATACAGTTCCTCAAACAGTGTTATGTGTAATACCATTATAATTCTCTTGTAATACTTAATATTTTATCTATAAACCTTTGATGAATCATTGCATATCCCCTTAAATTTTCAAAGTATGTTGGCTGATACCAGATAATTTAATTTATGTTACTCCTTCACAATGCTTTATACATTAAGGTGGATATTTTTGCTATGTTTGATCTTGAATTTAAACAAATATTCAAACTAAAATATACATTGAAAAAGTAAAATGCTTCCCAAAAGTACTAAGCCTTGTCAAAACTGCACGTTGTCAAAGCATGTTGCATTTGGTCCTTCAGTAGTTGTTGGTATGTACCTACTTGATCAATAGTCTATAGTAGATGTTTATTGCAGTAAGACTTTTATGTGTGTTTATATATATATATATATATATATATATATATATATATATATATATATAATTTCCTGTACACTCACCTAGGATGTAATCCACGACCTCTCGAATGCGTGTCGGATATGCTGACACATAACATCAATAAACACACTCTGAAATGACCAAGAACCTTGAGGCATATTGTCTCAAATGGAAAATACATTATTGACAAGTGAGAGACGTAAGGATTTTTTCATGCGAGAAACGATGCTACCGAGACGGGGAATGTGAGAAAATTTCAAATATAATATCATTCTTATTGCCATGAGAGCGAAAATATTTTTAAAGGCTGTTCACAGTAAAATGAGCACTTTTGATAACCCTGCTTACGATTCTCTTGTATACACGTTGTGTAGTCTCCCGCCTTATGCAGATTTAACACTGCCATGGGCCTCATCACTTTATTCGTGCGTTGGTCAAGTAAAGCTTTGAAATTATTAGCAAAGTAAATATTTTTACAAACCTGACTTTTTTACACTTAGATGTATTAAAAAAACAGAAAGCTAAATAGATAATTTAAATTACCACGAATGGATACCTAACACTTTTTGTTCGACGTTAAGATATGGAACCACTTTCCATCCATCGTTACCAACTTTACTGGGCAAACGTAACTCTGTGCGACTATTTAAATATATGTAGGCAGGGTGCAGTGACTTTTTTCTAAGGTTCATATCAAAAAGGCTTTCTTTATAGTGAACAGCCTTTAATAAGAGGAATTGAAACGTAGTAAAATTAAAAATCTCATTTAACAATGCAGACATATTGATCAAGTGTCGTGTACCACCTTTTCAAGCAAAATGTTTCGTATACAGTGTCTCAAAATACATACATAATAATATATTCAAAGAGTTTGTAAGTGGTTGACAGTGTGCTTATAGAACTTTTTTTTTTTTTCATTTTTTTAAATAAAAGGGTTTACGTAGAAAATTATTCTGCGGTGTTTTGTGAGCATATTCAGCGCTGTTATTATGAAGATTTCCACGCGGGAGTACCGAGCGATGTGACGCGTTGGTTAAACATTGGTTTCGCACCCGGGAGCAACTGGGTTCGACTCCCGGATCGGCCAACCTGATTCCGGTCTTCTATGGCTTTCCGAGATCACTTATGAGGAGTTTGAATTGAAACTTTTTTTTTTTGTGAAATCGTTGTTTGCGCGTATTCGCGTATCTCGGTAAACATGTGTCCTATAAATACGTTTTGCTAGAAAAGGTGGAAAACAATTATCTATGTCTCTATGTTTTTACTTTCAACATATTAAGAATATCCATGGAGAAAAAAATTCGTGAAAATGGTCAAATATAGCATTTTTAGAGTTTACCTATGTAGTTTCCTTAAGCGGCAAGAGAAAAGTACAAACACAAGGGCATTGTTTAATCTGTGGGCTTCCATTGCATGTAATAAATTCCCACTGTTACAGATCTAATATGCATAGTACAGCGTCACGACGGAAACACTGCACGCCTTGCGCGCAGGAGCGACGAGGCGCTAGAAGTGCGTGTTAGTGTCGCCCGTATCGCTCCCTCGTTTCTTGACCTTGGACGCGCAGGTGCACACTCCTCTTAAGGCGAATGTTGGGAAGGTTCCTTACTACTCGCCATGGCCGATACCTTCCCCGTTCATCCTTCTATGAGAAGCTTGGTTCGTCTCTACTGACCTCGTTGTCGACGAGACGTCAAGCTTTACCTACCTTCAAATGGGAGTACGGAGTGTATAAAATACTGGTTTTATGTTTATTTCCTTGTAGCACTAGGCTCGCTGTCATCGCAGAACCGAACGAAAGTGATGAGCAATAAATGCAAACTGACATCAAATTGCAAGTGAAGTATCGGTGTGATACAGTTTATCAATTATTCGCAACGCACTGAGTGAATTCCGTGACCGAGGTTACTGCGGCGTTATTTTTAGGCTTCGTCTTCGAATGCCTGGTGTTTCCCGTTTTAAGACGTGTGTTTATATCAGGTTGGTTTGTAATCTCTTAATATCCCTATCCCCCCCCCCCCCCCTTTTTTCCCCAAATTTTTAGCCCATAGAAATTCTGGAGATTTTCGAAGTAAATAATTCGCCAATACAAAATTTTAGAAACCATATTTTTTTGTTTCTGATTTATTTACTATTCACTCGTGATACTAACAACTATAATATCTCGTTCAGTACCGTAAATGCGAGAGATGTGTACTACGTATGCTATCTAAGAAACACGTCCTATGCTGAATTTTATAAAATACTTGAAGTTACGCCTGTTAAAATGTCACATGTTCCTTTATTAAATAAAACTCCTTAACTGAGGCATGTTGTTAAGGGGTATTTTGTCTGGTATACATAACACCTCTATATATTTTTTAATAGTTTCAAAACTTTCAACGCCCTTGCCCCCAAGGACGTGACAAGACGGACAATAATAGTCCGCAGATTTAAAAAAATCTCCCAAAGAAAACAAACCCATCGCAAAAGCAGAGCAAATTGGAAAACCTTAAACAAATATATGCCTAAACGTTAGAAGCAGCCTTCTAACTTACTCATCTCATGTGACTAAAAATAAATTTTAACGCGTAATTTGAGCTTTATACAGTTCGAGGACGTGTTGGTAAAAATTCATATTTGAAAGAAGTACATATTATTTTCTGTGACTATGGTTAAAGAAATGTTATGTAAGAATGATTACTTACTATTTTATTATTGATGTAAGAGTAGTCTCCAATGTGGGATAGACCTTTGTTGTATACATAAGAACATATTTTTTAAAACGTGGAAGCACTCGCACCTTCACTTCAAGTCTGCGCGATTTTCCACTGAACAAGTGCTTAGTATACCACTAGCACCTGGCGACATTATGTAATTAAATATTAAACGTGTAGACAATGCCTTAACCATGCCCTTCAAAATAAGGGTTTGGTATATTTTTTTTCTGTAAAAAAGTTTCCGAAAAATGAAAAGTATTATTGCTAAGCTTTTGAAAGTACGTAGCTATATTTTTTAACTTGCCTCGACAACTTTTCAGCTGGTTAGGATTTTAAGAGAAAAAGAAACCTTATCCTGTACTATTTTCTACTATTTCTTTAACGCAGACGAAAGACGCTGGAGATTGGTGGGGTAAAGCTGTATAGAAAATTCAATACTTTAGACAGAACAAATAAAAAGTAACTATGATAAATAATATTTACTAATTCGCAGTTTAGCGAAAATTTAAACTTGTTTTTTTTTTTTTTTTTTTACAGATTCTATATATTTTATGCTCGTACACGTGCATTTTATGCATATAAATATACTGTAAATGCAAACACATACACACATTACTATTTTACTAACGCAGTTTATTCAGTTTACTTTGTCTTTCGCCACTATTAGACTTTTGCCACTATCAGGATATAATGTACTTGTCCCCAACGAATAAATGAAAAATATTGACAATGTAGCTTATTTGAAACCTACTGTAGGAATAACTAGGTACCCGATTACTGTTACTAAGGAAATTCGTATAATCCATTAAATGAGATTATACGAATTTCAAAAGCAGTAACGCTTATTTAGCAACTTTATTCCCAAGGATTCTTGGAACTTACCAACATCCGAAATCCATTTACTGGTAAGCATCATAGTACAATTGAAAACACGCCTTATGAAAAAACACGTACAACGAAAATAAATTTACGTGATTAGAAATATGTAATACAATATATTAAACCGATATATAAAACAAAACAAAAAAAAATGTGTGTGTTATTTGTATATTTCTATTCAGGCACACAATCACTATAGTCACGGTTACTTCGAACTATTCTAAGGCCCTGCTAAATTTGTATTCTCAAGACATTCCTCCGCCTCATACAAACTAAGCTTGTAAAGGTTTAGGAAATTTGACCAAACAAATAACGCACCGCAATCGTGCGTGCTCAGTTTAAGAATATTTTACATAAGAACTATTTTTTAACAGGCGTTACCAACACGCCTAACTTTTTCCCAATTTTTATAACTATTATTTTTAATGAACTTTTTAAATCTAATAATAAAATATAAGTGAAAGATTTGTTTAAAAAACTAAAAATTAAATACTTTTATGGTAACATAAGTACAAAACACTTCTGATACATGATGTATTTAAGAAACAACCACACTCTCCATACATGGGTGATTTTCAAAGGTTTGATTCAAAAAGTGTGAAGAAACCTCGAATACACTATACTCATTCTATCGCTCGTAGACCAGGTGTAGGAGCTGATATCAGAGAGTGGTAACTATAGATTCAGACTAATAAAAAAGCAGCAGACTAAATTGAGTTTATTGTGTACCGAAACACTACAGAATTGAAAATTCGAAACCATTAAACTTTTCAAGCCAAATTATAATATTGTATAAACCACAGCTTTCTGAACAAAATTTTTCGTCCAATGGAATACTGTAGGTATCCAGAAGCATGTAAATTCTAATAGCTTGTTAACGGTTTATTCATCACTATTGAAATATTAATCTATGATGACTCTCTCCGTATCTGTATTTGTTTTATTGCATATATACACTGGGGTAGGCCTACATACAGTAATACTGGCATCGAATTAGGAAACGTTATTTTTATCATTTTACTTTCTAACGAAACATTAATATTGGAGTAAATATTTAAGTAGGCCTAATATTAAAATATTGGTTACTAATATATTTCATTGTCGCTTCGAGACATGGATACTGGTCACATAATCCAAATCAAGGTTGGTATTAACATTCTGGAAAGGAAATTGAAATTTGGTAAAGATTGGTCTCAAAGCATTAGACTAAAAGGAGAAACTACGATGATATTTAAAACGTTTCCAATTAGCTGCTACACAATTCTACAAAAATATTCACTCGATGCTGAATGGGGCCATTCAAACAGCGAAATTCGAAAGAGCAGATTTGATTATATTTATGAATTTGGAGATCTGAAATATTTATTGTTCAGATCATCAAAGAGTATAGTAAAATATACAAATTTATGATTAAAAACAGTATATTTGTACAAAAAACATTATGCTTAGTAGCTTTTATTAAGGTATCACATTAATATACTCATAAGAATTTAAACTCTAGATATGGTCTCCAGAAAAGACAACTTCAACACATTTTTGTGTACTTTATAGTCCAAAAGAGAGCGCTTTTTTAATAGGGCTTCTGACAGAAAAGTACTCTAGTTCAGAAAAAAAGCAACCTACAATAGGTAATCAATGCAACCCTTGTACTCTATTTCTCTTGCAATGTTAACTTGAATTAAATTACTAGACTTTTCATTGGCTCAAGACGAAGCACTTCAAATTCATTGAGTTCAAACTGCGATCATTTAGGCCTACCGTTGCCAGAATTTTAAAATAAAATATTTTATGACAGTCGATATCATAGTTGAATCCAACTGTATACAAGTGGTTGGCTTGATGTTTTTCATGCCAGTAAGTTGTCACCGGAATAACTGTGTCACTAAGAACATGTTTTTTGAAGGTGTTGAATTTATTGTAATTCGCTAGAATCTCGTCACGAAAATGAATCACCAAAGTGACAGGCAGGTTTTTCGTTAATTATTACGAACACTTTTTCATTTTGAATTTGTATAAATGAACAATCTCAATTACGGAAACTTTACCAATAAAAACACTCGACTCTGCTGATTACACCAGTGACATTGTCTCGTAAGTTTGCCAGTGATCGCTATTGATTTTTAGTGAACTCGTAGGCTCTATGTAATTGATTGTTAGCGAATATCTCCGATTCCCCAGTTAGAAAATGCAGATTAACTGGAGTTTGTATGTGCCTACGGTAATTGATTCAAAAAATATTTTCAGTTGCAGTACAGATCAATATTTTGTGGAAAACCTGACGGAACCTTTGCGAAGTTTGATAGCTTTGTCTACGGTTTTTAGTTTTGCATGTTAAAAATTAATGATACGACGCGCAGCATGGCCATACAATAATCTAAAAGCAATTAGGAAAACGAAATTGGACGTAGGGAAAAATAACACTAAATATTTGCACCACCAGTTACTCTCCGTAAGTTAAACACGAACATTATCCAAGTTCGCGAGATATTGATCTCCTAATCTGAGCAAGGTTTGGGCGACTTACTGCAAAGCTGACAAGAAGAAAATATTTACATTATGATCTCCCTAAGAACATTTTATTGGCTGGTAAAGTGAAACCGACCACAGGAAATGTGCAAGCAAGATATACATTTATATACATAATAATTTCTTCAGTATTTTTAAAATGCTTGATCTTTTTATTACTTCAAAGATATTGCAGTTCATTTTACCTATAACTAAACATTTAGATAGGCAGGCCAGAATTTCAGTTTTAATTTTCTCTACCCTACTAAGACGAGAAATACTTCACCACCGCCCTTTTTACTTTTTACCGTACAGCCAGGTAAAAGGGAGGTAAAATTAAACAGCATTTGGACCAGAGCTTGCTAGGGCAACTCAGCAAGCTCTAAAAACTGAATGAGATAAACTCCTAAAACTTTTTGTTGAGTGTGATGGGAGATGGAGCGGCTTGGGGGGGGGGGGGTAGCCTCTCCTGACCGCCTCACAACAAATGAAAACCGCCTGGGTGGACAAGGTCCCTCACAAGGGACCGTACCATCACCGCTCTGAGCTTTGGCAGAGATTACAAATCGGCGAAGGCGGCAGATAACAGACAGCACAGTAAGACTCCAAGACTCGTACCATGTCCTACTGTGCTACTATCGAGAACTACAGAACGGATTTGGATGCGGTTGTCACTGTTATGATCTGCATTTATCGGGGAAGGTTTATGTGTGTTAAAAATTGCCGTAGCACTTATAGAAGCTGAGAGATTTCAAAATGTGTGAGGGGAAAAAAAAAAAAAAAAAAAAAAAAGGAGCCATTTTGCTGCTTTCTAAGCATGATCTACCAAAACTGCAGGGCCGATTGTTATAATCCTTTCTCTATGAATATAAAAAGTGGGGCCACAGGTGCTCAGTTGATACAGCGACCAAAGGGAGGCCACATAGGCTCAGTGGATAGAGCGATCCCAAGGGAGGCCACAGAAGTGTACCCGGGCAAAGCCGGGCAGGGTCGCTAGTTTAATGCAAATCTCAAATGTACAATTATCACTTGGGGTGCCGTTTATAACATTTCATTTAAAACCACAATGTCGCAATTCTTAACTTTAAATTATTTTTACTAAACTCGTTTTTTTTCTTCACAAGGTTCAACAAATTATTAATCAATCTTCTCAAATATAACAAAATTTATCTTATTTCTTTTCAGTTCTTAACAATTAATCTTTAAAAACACCTGCCGAAATTATTTAATTAATATTCACAAATATTATTCGTTATTGTATAATTAAAACTTATTTTGATGTACACACGTCCATCTTCGGCTGTGGTGAGAAAAATTCTGTCACAAAAATTAGTTTTACTTCTGCCTTACTTATGTTGTCTCCTGTCCTCCGATTGGCTGTCGTCTGACCATGAAACATATCTCCCCCAACCGGCAATGGCGAGAACAGAGACAACCACGATAGTTTAATTTAGTACTTTGTTTAAATAAACGTTTAATGCTAACCATCCTCTAGGAAATAACTGAAAAATAACAAATAACATATTAATCCTGAATACCGTCTATAAACAAATGAAAAATACTTACACATGACCCCTTAATAAACTATTAAAATAACCAAAGATTAGAAACGTAATTTGGAAATGATATTAAAGAACGTGACCACATAAGCAGGTACTCTGTACTCATATATAATTAAAATATCTATGACTACTGTTAAACGTAACCCCTAAAAATTGCAATGTTACAATGTATCCCCAGCGCTTTTTTAACGCGTCTTAAAAAATGTTTAGTTTTAAACACCGAGAAAATAGATAGTTTAATCTGCTGACATAAACTGATAATTACATTCCGTTTGTTAATAAAGAAAAGGGATCAAGGATAACTGCCATATTGATTAAATAGATCTTTTCAACTAACTGAAAATGTAGTAAGTTATTTAGCATGCAATTGCTGAAGAATAATAAGGTATTCCTGGTATATTTTTTTCCGGCTCCAAATCATAGAGTTACACAAAGTACTCTGTAAAACATAATTTGGCGGGCCTCGATACACTAGCGCAACTATTCGATGCTCCAGAATATTCATTAATAGTGAAGGCAGTATATAAGCAAATATTATTTAATATTTAGTTTAATAATTTATCCACAGACTATTGTTTATCGAATTAATACTCGTTTATAATTTAAGAGACTTTCTAACCGGTGTTATGAATGTAATTAATTATAGGTACGCAGGGAAAGATTTTACTTGGTTGCATTTGAACAGCACAGTTTGTAATATCTCGTTTATTTTTATGGCTTTAGAAGAGGATCTAAATTCTAATTAATTATAAATCAATTGTAATTAACTGTGATTATTTGGAGAACTCTAAATATATCTACTTGCCACATGTATGACACTATGAAATTTCCTACCATTACACGCTGCCGATGTTGAAGTAAGTTTATAACATTTCCTTCACAATCATCTGCAAATGATAGAATTTATTACAATTGAGATCGATTTCCATAATCGTGCTGTTAATAAACGAGTAGCATGAAAGTAATGCAATATAAAATTCCATACAACGCTCTATGTAAATAAAAGGAAATACATTTTCTGAGGATGTTTAGTTTTCTGTAATATAATTAAAACGATGCGGTGTCCCTAGTTTGGGTCGCCACTTTGTTTGACTCCAGCTATGACGCGCGGGCGCTACAAACAACTATTTTATCGATTTATTACCTCGGTTAAGCTCTTGGAATAAGTTATGAGTGTGAGAACAAATTAGTTAATACTAATTAGCAGTAATGTGAAAAAGAACACTTATTCAGCCAAATCCTAGCAATCAGCTGAAAACAAATACTACACAAAACCATTGCAACTAGTTTTCTCAGTACTTAGGATGCAGTTAAATGCGGAAAATAACACAAGCAATAGTGACAACCACCTTGTCAATTCATTAAACATGCTTTATGTTGTCGTTTCGGGCCCACACAACATCAATAGGAGCCAATCTGATTAAAATTATTTCCCAAATATTTAAACAACACACATCTTGCACAAATCTATGATCATTAATTTGATAAATTACATTAAGAAACTACTCAATATTATATCGCTTTTATGGTCCTTAATTATGTTATAAAGCCAAAGAAGTAATGCAAAGTTGGGCCATTTAACATCATTTGCGACATCAACAAAATAGAGAAACGACACAATTTTACTTCTCATAAAAAACATACTTTATCTAATTCAAGGCGTAATTATTACTATTAAAAAAAATATTCCTATGAAAGAAAACTTTGGACTTACTCCCTGAGCAAATGGGTACCTACAGTAGCTGCAATTGACCCCAAACCATTGTGTCCACGGTGAAGGTGAAATCCGCCATAGTCCGAACGATCTCCTGCAGGACAGACAACAGAATGAGGGTCTCGAAACTACTGCAGTGGCTGAAACACTATTAGACTGCTGTCATCAGGAGACATCAGTGTGTCCATTGCAGAGATACGAAGCTGCATGTCCTCGAATCTTGAATATTACAATAAGCTAATACTTCTCTCTTGTGTTAAGAAAATTTAGTTGTCGAAGAAGTACCTCTGGACTCATCAGGGAAATTATATATTCAAGTAGTTAGTGATTTGACATAGCTCACTTGTGAGTTTTCTATAGCCGAAAATCGTTCTTAACTTAGTCCAACATTCCTAACAGTCGAACAAAAACATATGACTAACTGAGAAAAGTTTTCTATGAGTAGCGTCGTTCCTTTTGACCAGAAAACAAATATTTCTTCTTAACAAAAAAATTAAACCAAAGAATACCCTATTTCTATCAGTTTTGCTGGCAAATTTAAAATTGAACAATAGTAAAACATTCTAAGAACATATTCATGGTAATATTATGTTTTATATCCTAGTTAATCAGATAAAAAACAAAAGCAATTAATTAATTATCCTACCTTAAGTTACTAATACAAGCAAGACACATAAAAATCCCCAGATGTTACATAATAAAGCCCTAGGTTTATTCAAAGACAGGTTTCCTGTTATTATATGTATCTTTATATGTTTTTGTTAATGGTAATACTACATTATTAATAGCAAATACGCATTCTTTGAGGGTGCTTTTTTAAGTAAATAAATCTTGCTTCATACCAAAGGAGAAGGTTTAGCGATACACACACATAACACACGCACACACACATGACATATATATATATATATGATCGCTAAACCTTCTCTATATAATTATATGTCTGGGTACATATCTTTTTTATAAAGGCGATATATGATCACTTACTTTTCGGTTACGTACAACAATGGCAGTTTTACCTCTGCTTGTATGGTCCCCTTACCTCAGGAGCCGCCACTATACTCGATTCTATGGGAGACAATAAATGCTCTCGTGGTTGGATGTAAATTGGTAGCGAAAAAGAGGATTTGTTATAAAGCCAAGCTTAAAGATCAATTAAAGTTAGCCTTAAAATCAAAAAAGATTTATTGTAACAGTAAAATAAACTATATACAAGCTAGATTAAAAGAACATTTAAAACAATGACAGTAAACTGGATAACCAAACGAGTGAAATGAAAAAGAGGCCCAATGAATAACTTAACTGTAATCGTGAGTGTATGTCCCTTTCACACAAATGTTTGTTTAGTCCTTTCCTTTGGTTGGTATGATTTTTCTATTATATGTTGCAATTTATTTATTGCGAGTTTGTTACAGTAGGTAGATACATAGAGTTTTACGTCGCGTTGGCAGCAGGGTCGTCAAAAACGGAGCGAGTTGCTTAGATAAGTAGGGACAGGGAACTGTTTTTATCTTGAGCGAAAAATAAAATGTCATATAAACCAGCCCAGCATTCGCTAGGAGTGATAACGGAAAGACTCAGGATGGCCGGGCCGGAAATCAAAACATATTACTCCTGAAAGTGAGTCTGGTTTCTTCACCTACAACAAATTGATAATAGGTCAGTATGCACGGGTTGGTGTGTGTATATTTTGAGAATCAAATACAAATACCTAAACTCTTTCAAATGAAATGGGCAATGTACATTTTCATAAAAAAATTATTGTAGTACTTTATCGTGCTGCAAGCTCATGCAAAATATCCAAGTCTAGTGTAACACAGTGTGTCTGTCTGCCTGGCCTACCAGCCAACGGCAGAAACCACAAGCATTCTGAGAAAGGTTCACTCCTAAACAGAAATCCGATCGCGGGAAGAGATAACGAGCCAGCCTCGCCTCCTAAGTGCTTTCCACATCCTTCCACCCTCCTATCTTTGCTCCCCCGCCGGCCTATAGCCCGAAGAAGTTCCAAGACTCGCCGCTGCGATCTCTGCAGCAGCACTTCATTGATGGTAGATTGTCCTCAAATCTGAACAGATTTGTCTTTAAGACGATCCATTTTATGCTCCTAATGGTAGTTAGTTTGGCATTTTCGGACATGGCACTGATGTGTGGCAGTAACAAAAATGTTGGTTATTATTTCTTCTGTAGAATGCTGTACTTATTACCTTGGTACAGTGTGTATGTGTTGAGTAGGACGTAATTTCCTACGAGCCTGCACTCATCGCCAGCGAAAATTTGATGCTTTTTATGTACACTGGTTTGGATTTCTCAGATGTTGTAAATGTATTTTCTAGCTATAAAATGCTAACATAATGACTGTAATGAAGCGTGTCCCATTTTTATCTGTATCCGAGTATTGTATAATCTATAGTGGGCAATTTCTCAGAAGTTTGCACATTGACCTTAGGCAGAGGTGCAAATAAATATTATTTAATAACAGAAATTTTCTACTTACATAAATCAAATTTCATCTGACCAAAGCAGAAGGTTGTATGTTCACATGATCAAAACCTCGTACATATATTTTCAACAGGTCCAGTATTATGAAGCGACATAATAATGAAATTTATCATTAAATATCTCCACTAAACAAAAAAAAAAAACAACAAAATATCAGGTGTACATAACAACAATAGTTTAACAATAGTGTACGAAATTTCATCGAGATCGGCCGTAAAAACTGTAACTAGCACTCAACCTTACGTTAAAAACAGCAAAACTTTAAAAAAGGGGCAATAAAAAAATAAGCAAAATGTAATTCCATTAGCACCGCTAATAGTTGACTGGAGAATCTGACATTAAATTATTTTCACGTGTAGCTTATTCTTAGTAATTTTGAAAGCATGGTGAATAATTTAATCGAGTTATTACTATTTCAAGCACAAAACTTTCAATAATTTTGACCAGTAACATAAAATAATGTTGCAATTATCAGTTTACATATTATATGAAACCTAAGTACCAGAAAAATAAACTTGTAAGCCTGCAGCTGTTTGCACAAAAACAATTCAATACACGCACTGTAGTATGAAAATTCAATCTAAACGATAAACTAAAGAACGTAACATACAGAAAGTCAAAGTAAATATGAAAATGTTCATATGATTAACCAAGTGGATATTGAAAATACAGCTATAAAATGATTTATTTCCCAGGAACTGATATATCATCAAAATAAAATATAGATATATACTATTCATTTACCGTGCAAAAAAAGTAATACATTTTTTATGACCTCGAAAAATTTTGCCGGACGCAAAAAAAATCTTCTAGGAGGAGATGTCTTCCCTTGGCCGAAAGTTTGGTGATATGACTGTAGCATAAAATAATGCTCTGCTTATGTGTATATTATGCGGAAATATGCTTGCTGGTTTATCCCTAGGTTATGGGGTAAAGTGAATTCACGGTTAATTCAAACTTTTCTGTAGTCCTGCTAGTCCTACTTTCAGGATATTACTTCGCCTCGTGCAAACAAAGCTTAACCAAGTCTAGAATATTACAGAAAAGAGAGAACGTACCACATTCGTACGCACTCACTTAAAAAAATATTTTATCATGAGAATTATTTCTTACAAGGCATTACCAACACAACTATTTTTTCCCTGTTTTATTCATACTACTTATAAAATGAAACTTTATAATTTGTAGATAAAACATAGGTAAGAACATATTAAATTTAACCAAAAATAAGATACTTCGTTAACAGAAGTATAAAACGCTTCTGATAAATTACATATTTAAGAAACAACCAAACACGTCGTAAATAGGGTTATTTTTCAAAGATTTGTTTCCAAACGAGTGAAGAAACAGCGAATATATTATAGCAACCGTATAGCTTTACATCTCCCCTTCTCGCCAAGCACGTCTGTGGAATCTTCTGTTATAAAACATTCCCTCCGGAGAGGATAGCCAAGCTTTAGTATGCGGGTACTCGGTGGAGAGCGTCAGATGTGCCGCATCCTCTGTAGAAACCATAAGCGACGGGGGTTGTTACTCGATTTCCAGCACGTCTGCATGGCGCGAGGGCGAAATCGGCGGGGACCCAATGTTTCGTCTCGCATATCGCCGTGGCGATACACACGTCGTAACCCGAAAAGTGAAACAAGGGTTTGTTACGTCTGTGCGGAGGACGAGAGGAGAAAGATTGTGGGGGGTGGGGAACATCCGAACTGGTTTTTCGGGTGAGGGGCTCCTTTTTGTCAGCACCGTACGCAATACGTTTCCAGGCTCGCGCAGATGTCAGGACGTCGCGCGCGGTAGCAATCTCTTTCTAGGCTTCTTCCCTCTTTTGTTGCTGGAGGAGTGCTCTCGATGGGGAGAGGGGATGATGGAAGTCTCTGTGGTGACGAAGGGAAAAAGGAGGTGCGGGGAATGACGAAATAAAAGGCCGGGCGAAAGGAGACAGAGGAGAACTCCCAGAAACAACGAGAGAGGGCGCCGCGGAAATGCGCGAATAAAGGATTTCCCCGCCTTTGTGTGGGCCATCCTGCATTTCCACCCGCGCCGTCTGGACCGGAGGCTGTCGGAAACCTTGAAGAGAGCCGGGGGTGTAGGAGGAGGAGTATAGGAGTAGGAGGAGGAAGAAAAACCAGGACAAAGTGATAATAAAACCGACTGCGTGGTGCACCCGGGAGAAGAGTCCGTATTACCGGACGCGCCCTGCGAAACGAGGTGGCGGCGACGGCCCGTATTGAGAGGCAACTTTTGCAGCGGGCTTCGCGCCCTCCCCGGAAGCTTAAAAAGCGCCGAACGAGGCAGAAATCTCGTCGTGGGTCCCCGTCGAGAAAGGAATTAATGAACTTCGGCCAAGAGAAAACCTTTAGAAACACCACAGTTCCGTCAACTTTTGTTCAATTTTTTTTGTGTGGCCTTGCGGGGATAACAATGGCGGAAAGGATGAGCCACAGTTACATTAAAATATACTGCGCAAACAATAGATTATATGTATATAATTTTCCGTATAAAATAACTACTATATTATGATACATACTCTAAATAAAAATAATTACAAACACAAAGCACAGGTCTTTAATTAGCGTAAGTTGTACTGAAATCTACAACATATGAAGGAAACTACAAATATTCCTTTAAAGTTTAGTCCGGTTACATAATTTTAATGAAATAATTATTTATCATTTGCAACAAAATTATTTTTTGAAACTCCGAAGGATCTGGTGCTGATAATTTTTACAAACTATTTTACACTGACCACATTTATTTTCTCAAAATATTTACGAGATGAAAGTTATGTGTGAAATTTAATAAAAATTTAAACCTATTTCCACTTCGAGTCCTTCAGAAAGGATATTTCGCAAGAAAATCTTGGCCAAGTAAGGCGATTTTAATAATTACTATATTGCTAATGCATTTTCAAGTAGTTTTAGTAATTAATTTTAGGTTCGTTTGTTTTACTTTCGAAAATGATATCTACCATGGTAGAAATGGATATGCATAGATCCGTTATCGAAATTGTTTGTGAACATTGATACCAATATTGTGTTACGCTGACTCAGATTAATTACAGTATCGTAATAATCTTGCTTGTAAGTTTTTTTTTTGCAAAATCTATATATAAAGCATTGAGAATGGAAAATCCCGTAAATTTTATTTATATTACGCATTATTGATATGTAATTACATTTGTATAAGTAAATTCTATTAAAAATATTTTATAGTGTTACAAAATCTACGTGTCCTTTCATATGCAACCCAAATCGTTCTTTTACGACATTCCTCGTTGTGTGGTTATTTGTAGGCATTTCTCTTTCATACGTTATGTAAATCGTTCTTCTATAACAATTATTGTTGTGTGCCTATTACTTTTTTTATGAGTTCTGCGTTATGTAGAGCGAGGTGCAATGGCCCAATGAAGGACACGTCACTTCATCTAAAACACTCTAGGAAAAGAAGTAACTTAGTATACATTCTAATGAACCTTTTTTCTCTGTGTTCGTTTTAATATGCACTGAGGAGTGAATCAAAACCGGATTGTAGTTTTTGATGCTTATTTGAACACTTTTAAAAGACCTGCTTATTACACACACACTGCGTATCGTTTCGTCAAATTTAAAACTTCCGTAGTATCTACAAATTGATCACGTCACGTAAAATCTTCAACATATTATATAGTCAAGCTATATATATATATATATATATATATATATATATATATATATATATATATATAAGCTCAGACGATTGTTCTGTGCAGCAAGTGTGCACTCGAAGAAATTATTCGCAAATTTACGTCAGTTTGAAAGTATGGTGAGAAAGCACGCATCGTAAAATTTTGTATCATACGTTTATGGTAGCGTCCCCAATAACAGCTCAGGAGAGGTCGAAATGCGTAAGCAGGTTCCTAACTGTGTGTTAAAGTGACTCTCGACGTACCTATATTTGCAGTCTTATATGCAGTATGATTTCCATACCAAGTGCACTTATGTTTAAGGTTAGAACAATTAATAAAAAAAAATTACAGAGTGCGTGCACTGCATCACACGCTCTTTTCCACGGATACGCCACATATAATCTCATGCAGTTTTTACTTCAGCACATGTAGCAACATGGACCTGCGTTAATTTTCCCCGGACAAACTTAAAACTGGGCGGATAGCTCTGACGGATGAGTATAGCTTAGCTGAGAAGCATGAGCCCATATTAATACCGTAGCCACTGATTTGGCAAAAACCTCTATGGTTTATTTTTAATGGTCCGTCACAGAATCGTCACTGGTTTATTAATCGCGCACACGCTGCAAATGCTGAAATACCCTGTTGGGAATTGGAGAGGCCAGCCATTAAGGACGAGCATTATGATGAACCAGAAGTGGGTCTGATCGAAGTTCCATACGACAGTGGAGTAAAGACAGGCATCCACAGCAAATTTCCGTCGTGTATTTCTGAAATACCTAATAATTTCTTCCTGCAATGATGTAAAAGACGACTTCCTGACAACTGCCAGACGGGCCAGATCCAGCTGTTGGTTTGTTAGATACATGGACAAACACGTCTGTAATACTGAAATGATAGATTCCTGTAAATGAATTAAATAGTGGAATCACATGATTATGTTTTGTAGCGTATAGTCTATTCGCGGTTTCTTCACACTTTTTTAATCAAACCTTTCAAATATCACCCCATGCATGACGTGTTTGGATGTTTCCTAATTACGTTATGTTTCACCAGTGTTTTATTACTCGTGTTAACATAAAATAACCAATTTTTTTCATAAATTTAAATAGTAATTATATTTTATCTATAGATTTTAACATTTAATTTATAGTTTATACGATTAAAACAGTGAGAAAATAGGTGTGTTGATAATACATAGTAAATAATTCTTATGCAAAATATTATTACACAGAGTGGGCACGAAGGTGGTGCGTTGTCGTCCCTTTGGTGTAATTTTCTAGACTCGGTTAAGCTTTCTTTGCACGAAGCGCAAGAATATTCTGGAGGTAGAACTTAAGCAGGACTTCAGAAAAGTTGTCGATAACCGTGAATGGACAATATAAATGGTTTCGTTGAATCGGCTCAGTACGTTTATAGGCCCCACTTGTGTTGATGGCAGTAATAGTGTTATAACCGCGTGTGATCCGCGGAGCTGTTCTCGTGTTTTGACGCGTACGTGAGTCGCATTAGCCCGTGCAGATATCTCCAGCCGCGGTAACAGCTAGGCTATCGCCGCTCGAAAGGCAAATCCGAACATGATCCCTCCCCCCCCCCCCTCCAAGCTTCCGGCTATATGTGACGCCGTGCATCGGACGACGGTCGGACGACGGCTCGATATTCCCGATATGCAGCTCGTTAACACGATCACCCCCACTGCGCGGCGAAATGCAGATCTGAATACCTGCACGCGAAATTCGGCGATGAAATTTCGCGCTGTGTCTGCGGAAAATATTGCTACGCGGGACGCCAGGGTAGCGTATCCGAGTTCGTGAGGGATGGAGGTCATAATGAAAAACTTAAAGAAACTAAATTTAATTTCTAATTTATTCACTCCGATATTATTTACAACATTAAATTATCTGTGCCCACTTTTACTCTCTTCATTTAACAGTGAACGCAATATTTAATGTCTATTTCAACTCTAATTAACGTCCATAATAATTGCCTTTGTTGGTTAGAGTCACTTAACTTATACTAATCATTAAAACGCGTTCAGTTTATATGTTGCTACCAATTATAATGTCTTTAAATTACGCATATAGTCTAATAGTTTAACCTGCCAGCCGCGCCCTTCACAGCTTGATACTCGCAGTCGCAGACATCCCTTCCGTTGGTCACTTCTCTCGCCGCTCGTTCTTCTATCGCTCGGAACTCAGTCACTCAATCACTCATCAACTCCAACTCAACTCGCGGCACGGAGGCCTGTCGCAATATTTGCACCGTTCGCCCTGAACATCTGGAAAGTAGAACGCACCCCGAATTGCGCTGAGAGAACGAGGTCAGCAATCCAGAGCATTCTTCAGATAAACGCAGGAATCAATACAACCAGTGCTAACAGTGTGCGCCGCAAGAAAGAGTGCCGTGTCGGCTCGCTTTTTGTGTAACTGATACGCGGTCACCGACTTATCATTCGCCTGCCATTCAAAACATCACTTTGTCTTGCTACCGCTGCCGCTATCATATAACTTGTTGTCCTCCACTTCCACTCGCTCACGCGGGCTGCGAAGCAGCGAGTGCATGACACTATTTACACCTTTCGGTAGCAGGTGAATTAGAAAAAGAGGTGCATAAAGTTCACATATGAAATAAAAGGTAAACCCTCTCTAGTAAAAATATTTTAAAGCTTAAAGGTCACGTCCGGCAGTTAGGAAAAATCTCGACGGCTACAGAAAAGAGGAATAACCAAGATTTGGTGTAATCTGTTTACTTAGAATCCTCAGCGGTGACAATAGGGTATTAATACTGCAATCTGTTCAGAAAAGATCGGCGGGAAAAACCTCCTCTGGACCCAGGCATGTGTGGTGGCAGTCTGGTGAGACGTCTGGGTGCCGGATATCTCCCACAAAACAATGATACATGCCGGCCGGGGTATAGCTCGCCTTCTTCTAGATGAAGAAAGGATGATGCTTACGAAATTAGTAGAATATTATAATAGTTAATAGCAAAGGTAGATGAGCAAGTTACGGACGCCCAGACGAACTGCCGCCTTCCCACGCTCATAACATCTGAGCGTGGAACCCCTAGAGAAATTTCTAAGCCAAGTATAAAAACCTAAAATAATGTAAACCCGTAATTACATAATTCTTATATTCCCGTAGATGTTCCCCTGGCAGTGGTCTCGATAACAGATAATATATTGTTACAATAATAATTACAAAATGTTCGTTGGGGAGTGTGCACCAGGCTTGGGCGAGGCGGGAGGTGGAGTGTGACCTTGGGGGACATGGCTGTGCGTTGGCAGGGCGGTGTTCTGGGTCTCGCCGTGAGACCCGTTTGGCGGATGCTGGCCCGCAGGTGGAAGCCTCCATGGTTTGCTCCATGGGGCTGGACACCATAGGTGCCGCATCCGGGTATGGGTGGGAGCCGCGACAAGTTTCCAGGCACGTGACTCTTGGCTTTGCAGATGTGCTCACCCTGGGAAACTCCTCGCCCTTATCCACCCGAACAGGCGCATTCTCTCACAACGAATAAGCCCATATAGCATTAACATAAAATTTATTTCATTTTATTTTTCATTCTATTTTATTTTTTTATATGTAAAAAACAGAAATGGAATAAAACACCCTGGATGGATTTTAGCAACGTAGGGTGAGTTTTAAAACTTTCTGTTCACGAAAGATATACAGCATTGCTGCTACAGCTTTAAACACTGTTTTACAAAAGAATATGTGTCGTAAATAAAGTGCTACTAACAAAGGTTTTTTTTTTGCCGAATTTGACATTTTAAAACTAGGCCTACCACATTTTGGTTTCAATAACTGAATTTATAAATTTGAGAACATTATGGAATCCCATTTCTGTCCTAGAAAATGATACACATAGAAAAAAGTCTAATGTAGTGACAACAGCATTAATGTTACTACAGCAATGTTTTGTTATTATATTTTGATATTATAAGATACAGAATATTTGTATTTAATTTTCAGGCAACGAAGTATACATGGTTTTTATCTCATATCATTAGCCTACGACGTATACAAATATTGTGCATGTAAGTAATGAAAGAACTGAAGAATATTTGTTTACATAGATCATTGCAGATGTTGCAATTAGCTCTACGGCTGGGGTAAGTTGCAACACAGCGTGGGGATAGTTGCAACACTTACTCCCAAGAATCGGACTCATCTGATACAAAATATAAACGCACATACAAAGTATTTTTACCGGCACATGACCAGTGAGACCAATGTTTGCACACAGTGCATTGCATCCATTCTTCACCAAGCTTGTATTTCTACAAACACACTAAGTAAATAGCATCTTCTTCTTCGCCAGGGATGCTTTCGTGGAATTTTATCTTCCTACGCACATTTCTCTTTTTGATGACTTGTCCTTTGGATTTTTCTTTTTCCTTGAACACGTTATTCTTGCTTGTTTTCTTTGCATCTCTTTTTCCTTGTACTTCGCTTTTTTTTTCGCCTCTTCTCATTCCTGGGATGCTTTTCTTCTTCAAAGCCTTCTTTCATGGAGTGTCGGTGAGGATGACTGTTTTTAATTTGTCTTGGAAATGGATGTACGATCTCTGGACTAAACTCACTTGTACTTGGAACTGAGATATTGTTTAGGCCCAGAGGTCTTCTCTTTTCTTCACTCGGCTGATGTATAATCTCATTTACTTATTGCTTATTACGGACACGTTAATCAATTGCATCAACATTCTTTTCAACAGTTGCTTCACAAACAGAAACCTCATTATTTTGTAATATTTTAGGATCACCACATGGTAACGGTGCTATCTGTTACGAATGCTGAAGCCAAGTCATCGCATGAAAATATGTGGACGTTCAGTGGTGAAATGCCTCTTTTCTAAAATCCAGCAGTGATATTAGCTGTCATCATTGAATGCAGAAAAGCTTATTTTACAATTACTTGCATTTGGAATATTGTGATTGATTGTCCTGCGTTAGTTGCTGTCCCACATCGTTCCTTAAACGGTCCATAGACTGACACATCTAAGGGTTGAAGGCGATGTGAACAATGAGTTGGGAATTATAAGAGAATTACGTCACTTGGTTTGCATAAGTTCAAAACAGGGAAGATAATGTTAGAAGAATGGTTGTCCTGGAGTAGGAGTACAGGATTGGAAAGGGATGGCGAAATATCTTTAATGAAATACTTTAGGAATGTCAAGAAGGTTTCCTCAGTTTGCCAGCCAGATTTAGTTGCTGTGGCCCATATCGTGCAAAACGATCCCTGAACTTTTGCCGAGTAAATACAAACATGGGTGGTAAGGCATTTCCAATAACGCTTATCGCGTTTGTTACTGTGATCATTTAACCTCTTTCTGCTGAAGTTGCAGATCCTACTTGTTTCATCCATTTTACGGCTATTGTTTTACTAGGCTTCATAGCAGTAGACGCTCCTGTCTCAGCCACGTTTAATATACGTGAAGGCGGGAATTTATCGCGGCTGAGCACATCTGAAAGTTTTTCGTAAAGTTGGGACACATTTGTCTTATTAAATAACGCGCACATTGCCATGCTTGTACGCTTAGCTAGTGTAATGGAAAGTTCTGGGTTGCGCTTCATGAAAGTAGTAAACCAATCCGGACCAGCACACTTGTTAAATTTCAATGAATCGGGGATATTTACACCAAATGATACACCACATTCATAGGCAAGCTTACGCACCTCTTTTGGCGCCAGGCCAAAACATAATTTGAGAACTTCGCTTGAGGTATTCACACAATTAACTTTCTTGTTCTGCCGTAAAAAATACGGCGCGATTGTTGGTAATCAGTGCTAACAGGGTTAAGTGTTTTCTGTTCTCTAAGTTCATTTTCTTACGTTTCTGTATATATCGTGACAGTGTAGGGAAATGTATATCACATTCATTTGCAATTTTTGAGACTGAATACTCTAGTGAATCAGGATTCTCCATTACGAGTTCGGATGCTGTCTCCGTTATATCTGGCGGGGTCTTCCCTCTTTCTTTTTTTCTTTTTGTACGTCCACATTTCCTCTGAAACAGAAGCAATATATATATATATGCGTATATGTATATATATATAATTTGTTGGTATTAACCGCTTCCTTTGACAATATAATACTCCTAGTCTAATAAACATTATCAGTCCTATTTTTAAAAAGTAATTATTATTGTGTTGTCTACGCAATAAAGTGATATTACACACGCTCAGAAATAAGTTATGCAATACAACTCTTTAAAATGCAAATAAAAAATTAGTACGGGCACTTGGGGCAAGTTGCAACATACTGTTGCAACTTGCCACAGTACAGTACTTGCAGCATTTAACAGAATTTTCGACTCCTACCTTTCTTTGTAGTTAAGTAATCGCTATACAACACAAATAAGTATGAAGGTTTGCACTATTACTTACAATAAATGCTTTATTACTTACCCCAAACCACTAAAAACCACAACAACTTTAGTTGACCAGTGCACAAATTACTTTTATGTACGAAAAGGGGTTATTTCTCTCTGCTCTCCGAACCGGTCTGTTGACGCGCCTAGGAGTTTGGCACAAGATGGTTGCCGCTTAGTACCACTACCCTGCTGAGTGGCGTCACTATCGCGTCGAAGAGTGCGTGCTTATGAGCAGTGTTGCAACCTACCCCTGTTGGAACTAGCCCCGGTCTCCCCTAATTTGAAACAAGCCTGGGCAAACAGTTTGGCTATATTTTCTCCCGTCTCGGTATTATTTCAGGTCGCAGTGTTGGGTGAGACAACCTGTATAGTGCAGTGACGTGTGCGAGGCGATTATTGCACCAGCCAGTGACAGTACGTTCGGTTGAGGGGGGGAAGGCTGTAGCGATGATTGGAGTGGCGACGATCATAGAGTAAGCAATGCGTGATTTATTTTTAAGTCCCCTTACACGATACATTACAGTACGTTAACGCTGTTCTGGTTTATCTGCGAAAGGAAATATTAAACGCCAGCCAACATTGCCCGTATTATCTGTGATTATCTCGAATATTATGTGCGTTACGCAGTTTCACCAAGTGACCCTCTGTCCAGTATTGTGACGCCATGATTCATTATTTGTTCCCAAAATGTGATAGTAATTTACCCCAGAATATTTTATTGCAAGCCATAGGCTGTCCATTATTATTATTTGTATGATGTGGGTAGGTAACACATTCAATTTCCTTACCTTTTTGATGATCCCAGATTAATATATTACTGTTCAATATCCCATTGATGTACTGCAAGGCCTTTTATTATTATCGTATCAAATCAAGTGCATCTTTCCCACCACTATTAATGCCGTCTACTGCCCGTACTTATTGAGATACTTTTTACCCCCAGGAATAATGTGCAGAAGTTTATTCCCGTGTTTTAGAAATATCTTGTGTACACACACACGTAGTTACGTTTCAATTTTTGGCGAATACTGAGAGCACGTTATGTGTAGCTTTTAATTATAAACTTTGAATGTATTCTGCTATTTTATTTAATCTCATTTAAAAGTAACAGTGGATTGTAGATTAAAAAAAAAAAAAAAAAAAAACTGCAATATTGATTCAATATTTACTGAAAACTTCAGAAAATATGTTAAAAATTTGCCACTAAATTTATCAACAGTTTTGTAAATTTTACAATAATAATGATGGCAAATAAGGAACATTAGACGTGTCTCAAAATTATATTAAAATACTAATATTTAAATCGACAACCATCTAAAGAGTATTTTTGCTCTACACATTTAAGAGGAATAGCTGATAGACACTAATAGTAAAATGTCGATGTTTTAAACATATATTCAGTGTCATTTTACAGCGTATACATACTAATTCCACTTACATTTACTTCCAACTTTTCTGAAGTCCTACTTAAGTTCTACTTCCAGGATATTCTTCCATCACGTGCAAACAAAGCTTAACCGAGTCTAAAAAATAACACCAAAAATGCAACGCTCCGCATTCGTGCGCACTCACTCTTATTATGATTTGCAAAAAAAAAAAAAGAACTATTTCTTCCTATGCATTACAAGAACACCCATTTTTTTTTCCTAATTTGCATTGATTATTAATTAAACGTAATAATTTGTTAATAAAATACAAGTAAAAAAAATTCAATTTAACCAAAAGTAATTCACTGATATGTTAACACAAGTATAAAACGCTTGTAATACATGACACATATATGAGACCACCAAGCACGTCATATACGGGGTGATTTTTCAAATGTTTGGTACAAAAATTGTGAAGTAATCGCTAGCAGAATTTAGTAAGCAGGTTGACTGCAGTGCTGATATTTGCATGCGGCTACGTACGGATGTACAGTGGGGAGTAATAAGAAAATAGTCTTATCTTTCCAAGTGTTAAAAAAAAAAAAATAATAATCCGTGGGCCAATAATGAAAACTTGTCTCCTACAACCGCCGGAACATCAGTTCGTCGGGGCTGGCACAACGCAAACGTTCCGCTGCTGGCTCACTTCAAAGCAGAGTTGCTTGCGCCGGCGAACAACCAAACGAGCGCTCCCATTATCTAGTGTTGTCTGCTGAAACAAAGCTCTTCATCCTGTTGCCGTGGATTCCAGGACGAAACACGAGTTCGCGTGAACTTTTTCCTTTGTTTCTGCGAGCTTTGCGAGGATCTCATGTATTAGCAGCTCATAAATTACTGCTTTGTTTTATTTCTCTTCGTTCCTTCACTGCAGAATCCCAACATGCGAAAAGTCCAACAACAACAAACATGTATGAACCGAGAATTGCCAACATTTATTTGGCGGTAAAGTGAGATAAATTTTACATCCAGTAGTAAGCATCAGAGTTTTCTTTCTGAAGCACCTTCAATAATCAGTAAATATTGTAGAATTTAAAAACTATTTTTTATTAAAAAAACCGAAATTTTCAGTCACAATAAAAATCGCCAAATAAATAACAAGAGAGAATATCCGAAATAAGACATATATAGCCATTGCAATCGTTTGACCTAACGCTGATTTAGCATGTAAGCTTATAGGCCTAAATTTAAACGCCCAAAAAATAAAATACCGTTAAAAGACATACAAAGTCGTCAGACGAAAATATCATCTCAAGCACCTGTGCGAATCCAATTTTTAGTTTGATTTGCTATTCTTGTAAAATTTTTCAGTAGCACAAAGAGATTTGTTACTAAGTATAGATAGTTAATTTTAGCGTGCTCTATTTGAACTCGCGGAGTCATGATTTTATTTATTTATTCAGAAGCCTTCTCAACATAAAATTATGTTATGAATCCTCTCAGTTATGTAAAATAAGCACAGTCAGTAAGAGAACTAAAAATTTGTGCTACATAATAACAGTCCGAATATTCGTTAACGGTAAAAACTTAAATTTTATAACACTTAAGATAATTAAACTCACATAAATACGTAATGAGGTTCAAGTAGAAGTACAGTATTATTTGAATTTCAGATTGTGTACATGTGGCGACTTTTGTTCACGGTTGCCGATAAATTATATTTCTCTTCTCTGTTGCACACAGTCTAATTTTCTCTTATTCCTATTTAAAGACATTACTAATATGTTTGGCACCACTAATTTGATGAATTACAATTTCTAAATTTCTAAACGCGAATAGATAATTCTTATTTCAAACATTCTTTAATACGAATATTCGAAAACAATCTACTCACGCAGACCCTGAGACTTAACTTAAATTGTTTCCTAGTGAGTATAACATTTTGAAAAAGTATCTTTGTTAAACAAGTATATGCTTGAGCAGTAACAGCTATAAAAAAGTAACATCTCCCAGCCACTGAAATCTTGATTGGTGCTATGAATTTCGTATATAAAAATAGAGAAACTTTGCTAAACCGTCATCAAGTTATCAATTTTATTGTTTGGATTTACGCAGATCATTTTATGAATATATTTGAAATTATTTCTGTCAAAACCAAGATTTTCATAATTTCTATCAGTGCGGAGATTTCAGCCCAACTACAAGCATAATAATGTTTTAAGTAAAGCTCAGATTATGCAAAATTATGGAAAACTTACATTAACCGGGGAAACTATACGGAGAACGTAAAAAATACTTAGTATTATGTGATATTTAGTATTTCTTTTTTGTGACTTTTCAATAACCTCCAATTTCGATGGTTGCAACTATTGTTGGTGGTAACAAGTTACAGTTTTACTTCCAGAAATGTCAGGTTTATAATACTTTACTAATCTTAAAATAACATTAAAATGGAATGCATAAAAAATATTGGTATGAGTGTCAGTGTTAACAGTACACATTCGATTTCCTAATATTTTAAGTTGGTAAACCAAGAAAGATATATGCTGTTCACGGTAAAATGAGCACTTTTGAAAGCCCTGCTTAAGATCTGTTTGTATGCACGTTGTGTGTTCTTCCACCTTATCAAAAATTATCATTGCCATGGGCCTCAAAACTTTCTTCATGCGTCGGTCAAATGAAACTGCAAAATTATTAGAAAAGTAAATATACTTCAAAATCTGTAAATTTTTACACGTCGACGCATTAAAAAAAACCGAAAGCGACTAAAATATTTTAAGTTATCGCAAATAGTAATCTAATTTTTTTTATTCGACGTTAAGATATGGAATTACTTTCCCCTCCATTGTTACCAACTTTAACAGGCACATGTGACTCAGAGTGCCCGTTAAAATATATGCAGGTAGGAGCAGTGGCTTTTTTCTAAGGTTGAATTCTAAAGTACTCACTTTATCGTGAACAGCCTTTAGATAGGGCTTAACGCCTTATGGACAGCGAGGCCATTAAAGACGTATCTGGTTGCACAGAGAAGCATGAACATGGAAGGAATCGATGATAGCTGTAGTAAGGAACTATCCTAGCACTAGCCGGGGGTGATTTCGGGAAAACATGAAAGACTGAAATCAGGATGGCCGGATCGAGAATCCAACCCGGGTCTACCCGAATGCGAATCAAGTCCTCCCCCACTATGCAAAGTCGCTCGGTTGGCACGAAAAGTAATACGGCTGAACCACTAGTATTAATATTGATATTCAACAACCCACTCCTTAATTTTTTCACCGAAGAAACATTCTGGAAATGCCATGGATTTCAATCGAATATATATATATATATATATATATATATATATATATATATATATATATATATATATATCCCCAATGTGTGCTGTCATGTATAGTATATAGCTATAGGCGTGTGTTCATCATGCGAGGGAAGATTTATGAAACAAAAACGCAACCCTTTTTTTCTTGCATGAAATATTGCGGTCGTGTGTTTGACGGGGATGTGGAAGAGATGAGGGCTTTACACTAGGCTGCGTTAACAGCCACTCGGTTCTTTTTTTTTTTTGTCTGGCGGCAGCGGGACTGGAGAGAGGATGACCCGAATCGAGAGGCGAGATGGAATGAAGCCCGTAGAGTACGAGCTGCGGCATTGTGAGCCGTGTCGCTCTCGCGCACTTCCCTCGCCAGAGCAGCTGCGAGGTCCTGCAGTTCGCGAGCGAGGGTTGGCTGCGCGTGTCCGGCTGCTATAGGCTGTTCACGGTAATGTGAGCACTTTTTTAGGGCCCTCACTAGAAGTATTTACCACTAATAAATATATCTTATTGCCGCAGCAGACATTAAATTTAGAGGGTGATGAAATGTATACACTGTGTTTATTGGTCACATTTCATTGTTTATATCAAAAAGCTACAGGAAAATGCAAATTTGATGTAAGGAAAAATTTATATGGTCCTTGAAAATTGCTCACTTTACCTTGAACAACTTATACCACACTGTGCTGCCAATCGCCGCGGGGGAAGTGAGTGAAATCCATGTATTCCCCGCGGTGGTTCATCGCCACCCCTCCTTCCACCAAGAGAGTAAAGAGATTTGGGAGGCTATTAATATCCAGGTCATGAGAGCCGATGAGGGTAAAGTGAGGTGAGTGTGGAGCAGCGCCGGAATGTAAAGGCGGAGGAAAAAAGGAGATCTCTGAGAAAACCCGCAGAACAGCGGCATCGTCCGGCACGAAAATCCGGAAGTGACCCCGTCGGGAATCGGACCCAGTTCGCCTAAGCTGGCGACGAGTAGTCTAACCACTACACCACCGCGGCTCCTAGTTATCGTAGAGATTCGCTGTCTTAATACTCGGTCTCATCCACCGTGTCGAATGTTTTATGTTTCGCTTGCAGCTAGTGTGGTGTTGTGTGTAGTGTGTAGTGTTGGCAGAGTTGTGCGTGACCAGTGTAGTGTCGAAGAATTTGGTAATTAGTAACTAAGGGTATAAATATAAAATCTCCAACCTGGAGGACGCCATATTGGGAATCAGGTAGGCGCCAACGCACAGGCCAACACCAGACCGAACGGATCCCGTGGTGCTGACACTAGGGTGCGCACGTAGTGTAGCATATAAAACAATTGCAATGTAAAGCACAGGGCCATCTCTGAGCCAGAAGCTGTACAGAGCCTGCTGAATACGAAGTTATATACAAAAGCCAGCATATTCAATCAGCGGGAGTTCAGATTTTCTTTTGAACACACTAAAGGAGTTCGAAGTAGTTCTATTCCCTACCGCTAGATCGCATGTTTTATACAAACACTTGTAGTTATATTTGAATTCACAGGAACACTGGTCTAAAATTACAAATACTGTTCTCGTTTTACTAATTTAATTACACATACAAATGTAAAATTATCGCAAATTTGTATGTCTTAATGTACGCTTACAAATACTCCAGAATGTAATGCAAGTTTACACAGTTGAAGATCTACAATTATACTGCTATTGGGTGATTATACAATGAATATCTTGCAGTAAAAATACACAACTTAATGTTAATAGAGTGAGTAGGTGTATTTTTATGCATACGTCAAAATGTGTAAATTAACACCAACATTGTGTTTATTTAGCCGTACATTAATGTATTTTCACCAAAGACATGTAGTACTCTCTGTATTATTATTTTAGAAAATTTGCGTAAAATTTCACATACTGTAGTTGTTTTTACAAATTAGACATACAAAATGTAAAATTAACAAAAATTTGTATGTGTAAATTTTCACTTTTTTTACAGTGTAATTATTTCACATTTTAAATTGACAGGCACATAAACAAATTCATCAGACCCATGGCCTGATTGGTTTATTGTGGAATAATACGCACTGTGCATCCAAGGGTATATTAAGCATGGCTTTCAGAAATATTTAGTTTACCGTGAACAGCCCATACCATAATCGCCCCCTATGTTAAAAATATTAATGGCCACGTAGAACTGTAGACGCTGTTCAACTGTGGTCACTACGTTGGGCGTGTAGTGGAAAATTTGACTTTCGGCTATGTTTTCAAAACATCGCCATAGACGAACATGAGCAGTAGACATGTGCACAGTTCCTACCGTTTGTCATGTCATATTGGCAAAGATAGGAAATTATATGTAGGCTAGACTCCGCAGCCCTCGGCACACCATAGCATCGGCTGTTCGTTCGATGGTTGCTTACATCTGAGACGCCCTTTCCCCACCAGGGTGCAGGCTACTCAAAAATACCTCACTCGTCCAGCTATACCGAATAATCCTACACCTAGCCACGGTGCAAAAGCGATCTTGGCTTCAAAACTTTTGTGCACGAATTTCATAACTAATTGAATATAGAAACATTATGGTTCTTAACTAGAAAACTCAAAGCAGCAGAGTATTTATTTTCCATCACAAAATTGTCAAAGGTCTAAACAACGATAATAAAGTCTATTGAAAGTTTCTTTTTTGGTTGGAATATTTATTGACAAATATTTACTTTTATTTACACCCACTTTTCATCAAGGGCCATTGAATATCATACATCAAAAAATTATCTGACCACAATACCAAAGTTCCATACCATTCCAGTTCATTGTTACGGCGCGGCGGTGCAATGATTTTTCACACAACACAATTATTTTCGTATTACTGACAAAAGTTTAAAACACTTAAAATTTTTGACCATGTGGTGACTCGTAATAGGTAACAATAACTAATACCGGACCTCAACCTTTTTATTTAAAGTTCACGTTACTGAATGTTCTACACAATAATTTAATACTTGGCTCCGGTTTCTTACTACACAAAATGCAATTCAAGTCGCCCTCTGAATGGGCCTCGCACGGGCTGTGAAGATCTTTACACGAATGGTGAAAAATACTGACGCTGACGCCCCTCGGAAATTAACGGGCGTAGAACGTCTCGTCGTTCAATACCTGGCGAAATTTTGGCCCAACCAAAATGCGAAGTCTCAGAAGCAAATTTCCAGCTGGTGACTGCCGACAGCGGGGGCGACTGGTACCCATATGCACCTCCTTGTATGCGGCAATCGGATTGGCCCTCGGACGGTTGCAGCAACACTTGGAGATTCAGGCGACGTCAATTTAAGAAATCGCATTCCCAGCGCAACACATATTAAAAACGTCATTTCTTCGGGCACGCAAAGGTATTCTGAAAAAATTTCATATGCCCGCCACGGAAGATTGACAGAGTTTACTGCTACGCCGACGAGCAAGTCAAACGGCCCACGGGCATTAGCGCATTTTTAAAGTGAACACAATTTTCACTCGGCAAACAAACTCTCATTATACTTTGCCCGCGCCACCCGTTAACATTACAACCACAAGGTTTGCCCAAGTTCGCAACAGCCGTCCCACGACTACACCGACGATTTTTCCACTCCATTGCAACCAGCGGAAAAATTTACTTTCATGAACACGTTCATACTCTGGTCCACATTAATGAACGCTCTTCAAAAATCACTACAATTATTTATCAGCTAGCCACTCGCCCGTCACGCCATCTTGTAAAATCCGTACCGGTCATACTTGCGATTTATTCGCACCAGCGACGCCCACAAACATGCAAGGACGGGGCTCGGCACATTAAATGCCCGCTCGAGCGGCACAGCTGGTCCCTCTTCTCCCAGCAGCAACATATGAAATATAAAAACATTTCCAATAAATACATATATAATATTAAGAGTAACTATAGGCCGGCCTAAAATGTAGCAAAACACCACACGATGAATATACACCTTACAAATATTATACAGTATTTTGACCATACTACCCACGTTGCCAACTATGGCTAGAAAAATTACTAAAAACCCTAAAAAATATTCTGAGACGACCACACTCGTCTCAACTACACCCACCCCCCTTGAAAAAATTCCACCACTGGGAATTTAGACAGGGGTAAAGCACAACTATTTTATCAACTTCATACTGGCCAAATACCAGAATCACAAACCATTCTAATCATCATCAAGATAAACACTCTGCAAATACTGGGGCGATAACAAATAGCACAATATACAATATAGAAATTTCCCACAAATAACAAATAGAAAGACGTATTAGAGCAAGTAAGTGAGAACATACACAGCAACACTTAGTTAAGAATCTCAGGTATAATTTGAAAATAATTTCGCCCCAGAAATATACCACCTCAACAGTTGAGACTAACACACTTGTTTCACAGCAATACCAGCTTTATATACGCAGACCATTCAAATGTATTCACCTTGCCGTGAACAGCCTGTACAGACATTTACATGACACGCGTTTATTAATGTGACAGATGAGCAGATGTGGCTGGTCTCATGCCGATGGTTTTGAAACAATTGTGACGTACTCGTAACAGAGCAAATCTGCAGTATCGGAAATGGGCTTATGAATATGTGATTATTTACATTTCTTTCCCACCCTTGTGCGTTTCGCAGATTAATGCATTCTCACTCTCTGTATGCATGCATGCACGTGTATCTGAGCTACTATACCGGATGTTCCAAATTAATGTTTTCACTTTTCATACGTTAATACCAGAGAAACTATGAAAGACAGTATGATGAGACTACGTGCATTTTACGCTATAATGGCATAATTGGGTGTGTGCAAGCGCGTGTAGTCTTTATGTTGTTGTCAGTTCGGTTTGCAGCCACAGGCGGCAGCAGAGAAAATTACGGAGGTATAGGCTATTCACGGTAAAGTGAGCACTTTTGAAAGCCCTCTCATTTGGAATAATAGTCAATCAATATATTTTATTGTACTTGTAGACGTAAATTTTCGAGTACGTGGAATACATACACTGGGTTGTATTACTCACACGGCAATATTATTTTAAAAAGATACTCAAAGGATAAGAAATGGCTGAAAGGAAAATATAACTAGGGCCTCAAAAGTGCTCACTTTACCGTGAACAGCACTATAACACGGTTTCCTTTAGAGTAACGTAAGTGGATTTTAAAAAGTTATTGAAAATTGCGAGAACATGATTAAATTGTGGATACCATGGAGAGCAGAATTAAATACTCTGCCGCCGTCACGTGTGACAATGACACGAATACGTGACAATATTGGGAGGGCCGGAACTGTGTGTGATGTGAAGATAGGACGGTGCGACAAGAGGGGAACAACAATGATACTAAGGACGAAATGTGGGGGCTGTGTCGCACACATTCTCACGTCTCCCCAGGAATTCTAAATCCGTATGGCAAAAAGCGCACGAGTCTAAATTTAAACCAAGTAAAGCGAAAGCCCTTCATTTTTACGTTACTTAACGCTATAGGCTGTTCACGATAAAGTGAGCGCGTTTGAAATCAAACTTAGAAATATGTCACTGCTACTGCCTGCATATATTTTAACGGGCGCACTGAGTGACATGCGAACAGTAAAGTTGGTAACGATAAATTAGAAAGTAGTTCCACATCTTAACGTCAAATAAAAAATGTTGGAGACCGTTAGTGATAACTTATATTATTTATTTTACTTTTTTTTTTAATGTGTCGAATTGCAAAAATGAACAGATTTGTAAAATATTTCACTTTTCGAATAATTTCACGGTTACTCACGACCAACGCGTTAATAAAGTGACGAGGCTCACTGCAATGCTAATTTTACATACGGCGCAAACATACACAAGGGGCGTACAAGTAGATATTAAGCAGGTCTTTCAAAAGTGCTCATTTTACCGTGAGCAGCCTACATGAATGAAGACGGAACGGCGTCAGGTGTTAGTTTCCGTACCATGTTGCAGAACATCATTGTAACTGCTGTTGACAAACTCCACCCAGATAACGACAGATTTTTTCCAGGAGGACGGTGAACCGCCACATTACCATCGATTCGTACGGTCGCTCCTGGATGCAACATTTGTTGGCAGGTAGACAGGACGACGAGGAAGTGTTGACTATCCATTCAGAGTTCGGATTTAACACAGTGAGACTTTTATCTGTGAGGAACACTGTGTACACCACTGGGGGAGGTCCGGGGAGATTCCCACTCTCGATGACAGACCAGGCGGTGAGCAGGCAAGCTACTCCAGTGGTGCCCTGGAAAGACACAAGGGGTTGGATAGACCCCAGCGAGATATCCCGCTTGGTGTCTTGAGTGCGAGGGTCTCAGAACCTGGAGGAAGGGTGACTTCTGATGTGATTGTGCATCAGTGTTTGGGCGCTGATCAACGCAGGCATGAGTCAGGGTTTGCTGCGATGAGAACGCGTGGCCCCTCTTCCCAGCCTAGTGAGGGACCGAGAGGTCTTTGTTAACATGTGTACTCCACTAAGCCACGGGCAATGGATGTCACCACGAGATACGCTATTGCGACTGTCTGTTTATCCACTCCCCTGGAAACCGCAGCTAATGTTGTTTGTTCTGTTCAATAGCCCTGCAGACAATGCCCTGCTGCGGATAGCTTACATTTTAAACATTTGTTACTGTTATTAACATTCGCACAGAAATAACGTCATCCCCATAAAATGAAAAACAATCAGTCCCAGTACATTGATTAAAATCAATGTACTGGGACTCAGTTTCTCAGTCAGTCTCGTTCAAAGATTGTAACTATTAATTTCGGACATCCGGTAAATCACAAATAAATACCTGTTTTAAGCGACAACCGCTAATCTGTTTTATTTTCTCAAGCTTTTGAATTACTCAATACGGAATTTAGAACCAAAATCACAGCTAAGGTTAGGTACTTATCACTGTATAGGTTGTAACTAATTTGCACTGAAATCCCCCGTGGCTGCAGATTCGCCACGAAAATGTGAGGTGGAAACGTAGAGTGGTCATTTGGTCAACAGCATTTCCGTTCTACGCTACGCGCTTTGATTGTTGGAGATTAAACATAATATCTTTCCTAAATTTCAGAGAAAGAATTTCTATATGATGCAAGAAGTTATTTACGTATAGCGTGTAAATAGACAAAAATTTGCGAGCACTGCAGAATATTTCGCAGCTATTAAATAATTTGCTGGAGTTAGTTTGGGTCACAATATTCATTTTACGGAGAATTATGAAAAGCACACACAGAAAACACATAAATGATACTAGATAAATTACTACTAAACGACATATCAGTATAAAAAATAGCCCCGTGACGTTATTTTACAGAACTCGATGTTTTTCGTGGAATTTATTAAATTAATTAAAGAAGATATTTAATAATCGCAAGAAAAAAATTGCATCGTACTATAGTTTCCTTACGGGTGTACACCTATCGAAATATTGCATGTACCAAGCAGAATTAAATATTGATAACAGTAGTAAACAGATTAATCAAATTCAACCATTGTTAATGCGTATAATGTTTTGCATAACCAACAAGAATTTACTGAAAACTAATGAGCCCACTTTCCTTTACATGGGCAATATAATTAGAAATGAAACCAGTAACATGTGAGACAGTATGAAAAAAATTAAAATACACGATTGACTTACCCGGGATTCAAACTCAGGAAACTCGCAAAATTATGCTAGCGTGCAATCAACTGAATCACGGAGGTAGAATTCAAAGCATCGATTTGGATATAATCAGTCAAATTTTTTTAATTATAGTGTTCACTAACATGTAATATTTAAACGGCCATAATTATGAAAATAAGTCTCTGAACCACTAATAAAAAAAAATTACTTCACATGGCCTACCAGAACACTACTTGTATGAGAAATTTGGTGGTAATCGTTTTATTGTTCTACAAGATATGACATAAAAACATTATTTCCTTAAACTGAGCTATCTTACAAAAATTGCCTTAAAATAGGTTCTGTACACGATGTTTATAATAGATATTGTTAGCATAAAAAGTTTGATTAAATTTGTTAAATAGTTAAATAGATATGCTAAACATATCAAAATATTTATATGATCACCATTTTGAAAATAATTCTATGACACCATTTAAATTATGTAACTTTACGTGGCCTTCTGTAATTGTGCACAATTTAGTGCCAATTAGTTGATATGTTCCGAAAATATGGCAGAATATTCAACTGACTCACCTGTCACTATTTTGCAAAAAGTTCAGCAAAAGTGGAATCTGCATGCATACAAGATGCTTCTAATTAATACGTGCTGCGTACAAAATTTGGTTGAATTTCGATGAAACGTTTCATAGATAAAACAAATTAATCCAAGCGATTTATAGAAACCCCCATTAAAACATTCCTGCCGCAAATTAAACTTGTTAATTTACATACCTTTCTTTAGAAATACTTGCGTGAAATTTAGATATGAATCGATTGATTAGTCCTCGAGATATGGCATAAAACCCCCATTGTACATGTGACGATCTTCACAAACACAGGACAAAAAGTTTTTATACTAGCATATTCGATAATTGTCATAGATATGATTACAACGTTAATTTGAAATTGTTTATATAATTTCGTAGATTTAGCAACTAAGCTAAAATGTTCTTATAGCCATCATTCGGAAAATAAAAGACTTGTACACTTAAAACAAATAAATCAATATGGCCTACTACAGTAAAACTTCTTATCCAAATTTGAAAGATATAGGTTGATTTGTTCCAGAGATACGACAAAAAACTTGTATTTTTTCATGAGAAGCTATCTTACAGAATAGCGGGAAAAACTAGGCCTTGTATAGACAAGTTTGATGGATATAATTGACACTGTCAGCATACAAATTTAAGCTGAAATTTGTTTTGTATTTTCGTAGGTAAAACATATGATCGCCAATTTGGAAATACGTGTCTGAACACTCGAAGTATATCAGTTTACATGGCCTGCCACAGTGCTTTTTGTTTGCCAAATTTGATATACATTTTTTTCAGAGATTTTACATAATTATAATTTGTCATGTGATAGTATTTTCCATAATGGTGGAAAAAAGAGTGACTTTGTATAGACACATTGGATGCTTGTAATATACCGGGTTATTCTCAATTAGACCGACAAATTTGGGAGGTTTTTCTTCATGAAAAAGCAAAAGGAAAACTTATGTGACACTTATACCTAAACAGAAAATTATGGAAGGTATGATCCCTTAAAAAAACGAGATTTTAAGCCGTATTTGTGCAAAATATCGGCTCTTACGTTGAAGGTCCCGATAACATACAATAATGTTCCGAGAGTTGTCGTATTTTACTTCGTTACAGGTATTTTGCACAAATACGGTTTAAAACCTCGTTTTTAAGGGCTCATGCCTACTTAATATTCGGTTTAAGTATAAAGTGTCACATTTTCCTTTTAATTTTTCATGAAGAATCACCTCCCGAAGTTTGTCGGTCTAATTGCGAATCATTCTGTATACTGCCAGCATACAAACTTACTTAGGAAGTAATTATATGGTTATGACTATATAGAAACCAAAACTAAAATATATACATTGCCGCCAATTTGAAAATAAGTGTCTGACTATTTAAAAACATACTACTTAACACCACTTGCTGTGATACTATTTGTTTGCCACATTTAGTAGGATTCGGTCGATTTGTTTCCCGCGATATTACATAAAAACTTTATTTATTAGAGTGGTGCTATCATAAAAATGGAGTCAAAAAAGCTCCGCGTAAACACATTTGATGTTTGTAATATATGTCCCCAGCATATAACGTTAAGATGGGATCGATTACATGGTTTCCAAGATAGAGAATACTATGCTAAAATGACTAGATGGCCGACATTTTGAAAATAATTTCTTGACATACTTAAAACATATTTTTATATATTACCTGCCACAGTACTATTCGTTTGCCAAATCTGGTAGGACTCAGTAAGTTGTTTCCTGTTATATTACACAAATTATCAATTTATTTAAACTCTAAATTCGAATTAGTGGAAAACCACTGATTAGCATTGAAATTCAACTTATCGAATCAGTGAAGATGGCTTCACTAGTCAGTGAATAAATTTACTGATTGAATTAGTGACGACCAACTATTAAATATTGTTCCTTTTGAATTTGGCCAAATTATTACGAGAAATAAACATATGTACTATTTATATTGCGCAATTTAAAGTGATTTAAAAAAAGTAAAAAAATGTTCCACAGGTGGCCACGATTGAACTCACACACCCTTTCAAACTCACTTTTAGACCGTTGCCTTGCCATCAGAGCTACCAAATTAGGTTAGTAAGAAAGAGGAACTTATTTGTTTCAATTTTCCTCTCCAAAAAAGTCTAAATTTAAATTGTATGCCCTAACTTTTCGTTTTTGGTTTGATTGGTAACGTTAAGATTGTTAGAATGAGTAGTAAACATGAGTACAGAGAGCACAGTGAGATTACATGACATCAACGAAATGAAACACTGAATATTCATACTATCGAATAAATGTTTTTTTTTTCCTTCAAATACGAAGGATATTTTAGAAAGTATATTGTGTTGGCTTTATTAGTTCATGCGTTGTTATTTCACTTGATACCAGTTGTTTAACGGCCATCTTTACCCGTTGTTGACGGCCAATTTTAACGCTGTTTAACCGATTCATCAATTAAAAAAGCAAATCACTGAAAACCAGTACAAAAAAAAACGATGAATTAGTGGAAAATGTTACTGAATCAATAAGTGAAGGAAAACGGGCAATTTTTCACTGATTCATGAATTAAGTTCACTGAAGTGACTGTTGAATTAGTCAGATACTGTTAACTCACTGATTTAGATTTAGAGTGTAGTGCTTGCTTCCAAACAGGCGGACAAAAGTGGTTGTTTTGGAAAATATGATGTTTATAATATATACTGTCAGCATACAAAATTTGGTTCATATTGGTGAAACGGAATGACAGTTATAGCAAATAATACTAAAATATTGATATGTCCACCATTTTACAAATAAGTGCCTTCTCAATTTTAATATAACATACGTTTTCATGACTCTCCATAGTATTAATTAGGTACCAAATTTGCTGGGAATTGGTTTAGTAGTTCTCGAGATATTACATGAAAGCTTTATATTTTCATGTAGTGCTATCTTCCAAAATGGAGGACCAAAACAATATACATTTGCTGTCTACGTACAGAATTTGCTTTAAATCGGTTTGAATGATTTCCGAGACATGACATATCATCCTAGATTTTTTAATGACCACCATTTCGAAAGTAAGCGCCCGGCGTGGTCGACAAACTTATAAGTCAGATGTTCTTACTTAGTATTATATGTGTACCGCCTTTTGTGAAGTTCGTATAACGCTTTCAAAATTGAAAGTGGTTGGTACACATACGCACAGACACACACCTAAACACACATTTACACACCTTTACATACACACATACACACACATACTCACAGTTAAGTGATCCGATAAACGTCTCTTTTCTTCGGAGAGAATGCTGAAAAAGCTTTGCATATTGTATTGTTCTTAATGGTAGTGACAAGTCATACATACAGAGTACATACATCAATTTTATTGGATCTGATTGGATACACATTATCTAATGCAATACAATTAAGTGACAAAATTTAGAGTACTCTTAAATTTACTAGCGAAAGAAATGCCACAAATATTATTTATAGGAAAATCTGTGTGGGCGATAGCAAACGAAAGGCGATGTTTTATCAAGTCTACAGAAAGTAGGTTTCTACTATCACGTGTTTAAACTATTTTACTGAAAAATGTGGGCCAATCATCAGAAACTTGTTGATTTTTTTTTCTGGAGTTATTGCGGAAGATTTACATTTATTAGTCCAGCTCGCAAAACAGAATAACTCACGTATTCTACTAACGTACTTAAAAGCTTTGTAGCTTTCAGATATCCCTATCGTACAGTTTCCATATTAAGTGAAATAGTTCCCTGGATAAAAATAATTACAGATTATTTCGAATAACTATAATTCACAAAAAATAATATTTTAATAGTATAACACCTCAAAAGCATTGGATCTTCGTAAGTACCACACTGGTTGATACTGGCAATACATTTAAAGTCGTAATTTAATTCCTCCTATATAAATATACGTATAAACGATTTAACGTGAAGCATCCGCATATCTGGCGAATTAACAGCATCGCAACAATTAAATTATTAACAACATTTTAAAAATAAACTTACGACAATTTTACTCTATTTAGAGTAAGGAAATTAATTTGACTTCAGTCTATCGGGACGCTATGCATATCAAAAATCATAATATCAATAATTTTGAAGTGGCTAACAAATATTTTATAACGCTGCCGATTTTATGACATATACTGTGTCAGCTTGAGTGCACACAACATTTTCGAGTCCAGAATTATGCTAGCAGAACTATGAGCCAACAACTTTCTGATATTCAAATTTATTTTAGAACTTCGTTTGTTCTTTCCCGTACCTGGCTTAGCAAAATGGAGCTCTCTCTGACTTCGCAGACTGTTCTGATCCGAGCGTTTTTTTACACATTCAGTAACAGTAAAGTTTTATCTATCAGCTAAGATCTCTTCAATTTCATTTTGAGAAACCAGAAGGTGCTAAAAAAAAGGACTGCTTCATACTGTCTGTAAAAGGAATACAGCAAAAATAAGCAGTTACTTTTAGTCACAGTTATCACATAATTTATTTAATATATATTTAATTCGTCAAAAGTTTTAGGAGTTAAGTCGTTGTTGAGTGGGTAGCTTTATTTTTTATTTTCATACTTTAGCACATTGCTTTACAAAGACTCGTGAAGCCTAGGTTTGCGGTGGTAAAATTTATGAAATGAAGTGAGCGAATTTTTGATTGAAGTACCCCGAGAAAACTCATAGGTCGACGTCAACGTTCACCATGCGAAAAACTTAGGGACTGAGACCGTCAGAAATCGAACACAGTTCGTCGTTGTGAGAGGCAAGTGATCTGACCACTGCACCATCTTCGGCTCCAGGGAAACTATATAGTCCATTCACGGTTTCTTCGACCTTTTTGAATCAAACATTTGAAAAACCTCCCCATGTATGACGTGTTTAGTTATTTCCTTATTACGCCCTGTATCACAAGCGTTTAAACTTGTGTTCAAAAAAGTTACTTTTTTTCCTGTTAAATTGAATTGTTATTACTATCTTATTTATAAATTATAATGCTTCAGTGATAAATAATTTGAATTAAAACAGGGAGAAAATAGGTATGTTGGTAACGTCTAGTGAGAAACAGTTCTTATACAAAATATCATTACAACTGAGTGCGCACGAATGTAGTGCATTCTGGTGTAATTCCCCAGACTTGTTAAGCTTAGTTTGCACGAGGCGGAGGAATATCCTGGAAGTAGAACATTAGCAGGGCTTCAGAAAAAGCAGAAGTAACGATGAATGGATTATACTTAATGTCTCAGTAGGTGACTACCACGGAAATAGAACCCTTAGTATTGAAGATTCACAAATTAGATTACACCTCCTCATTACAGGCGATAAAAATTCGAGTTTGTCGTAGAACATATTCACGTATTTATTTTGGACTGGAATATTCTAATGAAGAATGTTGAAACACATCACGTGGTGGAAGCTTCATTACGTTTCCACAGCTGCCGGAATAATGACGATTTCTTTTGAATTCACTACTATTATTTTAATGTTTAATCTTTGCACAAACGACAGTAGAAGTTAGACCGAGACTTAACTTCAAACAAATCGTTGGCTCTCGCATATACAAAGTAATGCCGTGGATTTAAATTAATCGGATCTGGACTCTGAGGATCCCGGATTTACAGCGACCAAGGATATAATCTGGTATTCTGCCTCCATGACACTTTAGCCACGGCTGGCACTTCAAACTTTCTTCATATTCCTGAATAAGTTTTGTAGTTTGTTTTCGCTCTCTTTCCCTTCATTTCACCGTAAACTTTCCACAATTCCCGAGGTCCTCATCCTCCGCCGTATCCTACCCAAAGTTATTCACCCTGGCTGCTCTATGCATCCCAGGATGCTTTACACGGGAAACGTAAGCTGGTAAATAAACAGCAGACTAACTTTTTTTTACTCCTTGTACTTCCAGTTGAATGACGGCATTTCCTTACTTGCCTTTATTGATTAAGAACCTTGATACTGCAGCTGTTCCGCGACTGAGGAGCACTTACGAAGTCACTACACAAGAAAAACTTTCTCTCCCGCACTTTTCATCTTGGTTAACGCCGATATGAACTCGCTCGTGTATAGTTATATTGACAGCTAAATCAATTTTTTTTATTTCTACACGCATTAACTGTTCATTAAATGTGTAACATTTAAATTGAAAGACAGTGAGAAAAGTTTAATGTATTTAACACGCACTGAAAAACGAATCAATGTAATACAAGTTAGTAAAATTTGTAAAAAAAAAAAAAAAAAAATTGACCTCATCACTTGAACGGTGCATAGATGCGAATAAAAATTCATTCACTCAAAGCAACAGAATTTAATATTTGGCAAAATAAATTTGAATGGGTAGGGAAAAGGAAAATAGTATCCCAGATATTTATTTTAAAAAATCCTGAACTAAAATAATCATAAACCCACTACGCCGCTATCTCGCGCTTTCTACTCTGTGGCGCCACCTGCGCTGATGTTCGGCGGCGAGTTCGTGTGCGCGCTTGGCTTCCTTCTTCTGCTTCCTCTCTGTGCCCGTTGTTCCTTGGTTCCCCTCCTTCCTCCACCACCACGCACGCGCAATTCGTTACTGTTGATTACGTCTGCCGGCTGTCTGCTTCCCTTCTGCACGTCTTAAGGAGTACATCATTATTGTGATGTAGAGCACTTCCCTCTGCGACGTCAAACTACGGTAAGTCATGAGAGCACGTGTACGAGGTTGGCCTTTTTAATTGTTTCACATTGGGCGTTTTATTAGTTGTGGCGTTGCGTGTTTACTCTGGAGCGTGCTGTTGAGGAGATCGTTTTTTATTTTTATTTTTTTATTTAAGTTTCGGGGCCGCGGTGGCTGAGCGATTAGCACGCTCGCCTCCCACCAAGGCGAACCGAGGTTCAATCCCCGGCCGAGTCACCGGACTTTCGCAAGTGGGAATCATGCCGCACGATGCCGTTGGTCGGCAGGTTTCTCGGGGATCTCCCGTTTCCCCCGTTTCTTCATTCCGGCGCCGCTCCATCTTCACTTCAATCGCCCCCTCATCGGCTCTCAAGACCTCGCTGTCAAGGGCTGTCCAAATCTCTTCACTCACAAACTCACTATAAATTAAGTTTCGGTCGCTGTTCAAAATCTGATTTGGCAGTAACTTAATATATTTGTTAGCCACTTCGGTTGTTTGGGGATTGGTTTATTTCATGAAAGTAGCAGTCGTGGCCCATCGCGAGTCAGTGAGTGAACAGATTATGACGACTCTTAACATCGAAGTCTTGAGAGCCGATGAGGGTGATTGAGGTGAGTATGAATGCAGCGCCGGAATGAAAGGGCGGGGGAAACGGGATATCCCTGAGAAAACCCGCAGACCAACAGCATCATCCGGCACGATCCCCACATGCGAAAATCCGGAGTGGCCCGGCCGAGAATGAACCCTGATCGCCTTGGTGGGAGGCTAGCAGGCTAACCACTCAGCCACCGTGGCCCCATGGCCCATAGTGCAACGATATGGGTTTGGTGCAATACGATATTGCTCTTCCTTAATTTTTTTGAAATTTTTTTGTGGTTTTATGAAAGCCCTCATTACTTTGGTTTATTTGCGCTTTTAAGAAAAGGATTTAATCTTAATTTTAGTTGAAGAAACTTGTGCTTTTTGAGAATAATAGTTAGATAGTGTGGTATTAATTGCTAACCCAGCTTTGTATTGATTACTATTTTTATCAGTATTATGGAAATTAAATATGTTAACTGTACAAAATCAAAATTATTTGTATCAACATTATTTGTGCACGACACACCATTCAGAGAAAACTTTGTTTATTTTTAAAAATGCGTTTTAAAGTGCTCAACGTTAGTTACGATTTCATTATTACGTATCAAGTAATCCTGGGTTTCGGAAGACATATTTACTGATTAGTTTCGTTTGTGAAATAATTTTCACAGTTTTATCAGTGTACTCAGATTTGTATTTCGCTCTTTCCTCGGTATATTCGTATTCAGCGAGTTTGAAAGTATATTCTGGTTGAAATAAATCAATTTATAGTAAAGTATAAAAATATATACAGATAGCTTGAAAGCAAGGCAGAATTGTTCTGCCCTAGAAACTTAGGGACGTTTGTCTAAATTTGTTTTGCAACGTTATTACTAATTAATTCATAGTAGTATGTTCAATGAAATCTTTCGAATGTTCGAAAATCTTTAGAAGACGTCGCATCAAGGAAATCAAACTTATATTTGGAGGTTTGTTACATGAAGAACAGAAAATTAGCAAGAAGTTTCCAATCTAAATGGTGAGCCTACTTTTCTCTACATAGATGCCAGTAATTGGTATGCATTTGTTAGAAACTTTTATGATAGGAACATCACTAACATCTCACTGACAACAATGCGATTACAGATGGCAATAGAAACATATGTAACATAAACAAGTGATACTAATACAAATACACAAACACTTAGCGTGGGACTCGGGCCAAGATCGGCTTTCAAGACCTCAATATTAAGAGTCCCCAAACCTCTACACTCCACTTCGTCATTTTGAAAGTAAGTGTCTGAGCTACTTAAGTTGCATCTGTTTACATGGAGTATCGTAGTGTTACTTGTTCACCGAATTTGGTAGCAATCGGTTGATTGTTTTCCGAGATATGACACATTTTATATTTCATGACGCACTATTTTACTAAATGAAGGACAAATGAGGCTTTGAATAGCCATATTTGATGCTTGTAATATGTACTTTCAGCACACTAGGTTTGGTCAAACCCGGTCAAATATAATGTAAGATAGAGCAAATTAGCCTAAAATATTTACATGGCCGCTATTTTGAAAAAACAGTGAATTGTTCTCTTAAATCGGAATTGTTTACATTGCAAATTATATTATTACTCGATGACAAATTTAGAGGAAATCGGTTGGATAGTTTCAGAGCTGTGAAGTGACAGCTCTATATACATTTGCTGTTAACAACATAGAGTAAGTATGTGTCATCGGCGGTTGAACGTCAATAAGTGGCTGGAATACAATTTTTTTATCCGTATAAGATAATCCTTAATAGGCTTACCTTTCACAATGTCTGCGAATGAAGAGTTACATAACAGCTCACTATATTTCCAATGAAAACGAATATTTTCGAAATCAATAGCAAATAAAGTTGGAACTGTGGTAATTTTCTGTTTATTAGAGTGATACATTCGTAAACACTGCTTTCAAATACTTACTTATATTTATTAAATCACAGTTTTTCAACTTCTTTTACTACATTCAAGACACACATTTTCAGATATAAATCAAAACACAATAACAATATTTTCACAGAGAACGAATTCTCTTAGTGCAGAAATCACCGTTTAACACACCTCCTTGATTTTGTACCTTTGTCCCATAGTTAAATTGTGTAGCGCCCACAAGATATATAAATTTATGAAATTGGGTCTTGTTTAGTGACATAGTTAAAATATCAGGTAACTGATCATCAGTGGAAATATTTTGCACATTTGTGAGACCTTTTCTTTCGTAGTCATTCACAAATTATAACGTATATCAATGTGCTTGGAATTCTTACGAAATGTACCATTTTTATACCAAGTAATAGCACCAACATTATATGAATAAATATCACAGGATTGTTCATTGTTATACCAATATAATTTAACATCACTTGAATTAGCAAAATCCTTCCTTTACACAATCGGCAAGAGCGTAGTATTCAGCATGTAGACGCTCTGGAAACGATCTTTTGTTTTTGAGTTTTACACATTACAGCGTTTCCAAAAACACGAATCAAAATCCCTGCGATCAACCATCTATCAATAATATATGCTGCCCAATCAGCATCCACGTAAGCATCTATAATGCTATTGAAGGTTGCATTATAATTTAACTTCAAGGAGTGAGTATGATTTAAATATTAAATAGACTTTGTTCATACTTATAATGTGTATCGCTATAACTATTTTTAAAGTGACTTAGATAATTCAAGGGAAAAAAATATATCTGGTCGAGTACTATTCGCAATGTATAATGAATCTCCGATCAAATTTCTGCACATCAAATTATCATCCCTTTTATCAACTGGCTACAGTATTGAATTGGATCTCACGGGTGTGCCAATTTTCTTCAAATCTTTAAAATTTAATTTTTCAGCAAGAATTTTAATGTATTGTTATTGACTTAAGTACATTTTCTTCTCATCGGGCAAACTATGTATATTCTAAACTACTGTTTAACTTTTCTTAAATCTTTCATGCGAAGGCGTCTGCTTAGTACTTCTTTTATTTATTTCCTTGATGGCCGTAAGGTAATCTCCGCTAATCAATAACTCATGGATATATATATATATGTATGATTATGTATATTTTGTTACCATTTATGGATCCTTGATATAAACAGCAATCATAATTAAATATTTCGAAATTTATTCTTGTAATGAGATCATAAAAACATCCATTCCAATCGCATAGCCTTTCTCATTCGGTTCCACATCATAACCATAATTTGGGTATATGCATACTTCATATTTAATATTCACGTTTAAAAAGCTGTTTCAACATCCATCTGTTCAATTTGCGAGCTCTTGATGCATGCAATAGATAAAAACATCTTTAATGTTGTAATTTTGGCAACTAGTAAATATATTTCTTCATTTTCATTATATGTTTGGTAAAATCCCTTTGCCATTCATTTCTTCGTTTACTGCTTTTTGACGTTTTTTGAGTCTGAACTCTTTAAAATTTCTTATAACTAATAGGAATTGACGCGTCACAGAAGTTCACATATACGACATTATCATTATCTCCTTGGCAATCTTCTTTACTTGAATGGAATATCAATTATAACCATCTTCTTAATCTCAGCATTTTTTCTCCTTAGCCTTTTCTTCATTCAGTATTTCCTTTGTCTCATTACTTCTTATGATGTTACTCTACTTTTCATCTTTAGTGAACATTATGTATGTTTATGTTTTTTTCAACAAACTGCACATGACGACTCACAATGACTTAATTATCTATCAATATTTTGTTACCCTTATCTGTGCATCAAGTGAGTACACGGTTAGCAGCTTTTAGGTGCAACTTTAATTTTCTGTACACTTCAGGAACTCTCCCAAAAACTGTACTTCCATAAATTCTGAGATTTGAAGTAGTTGGTTTCTTGTTGAAAAATATCTAATATGGTGCTTTTATGATGTTCGTATTTGTCAGTAATCTGTTCCTTAAATAAACAGCAGTATATATGCATTTAGGCCATCACTACTTGCAATATATTATTTGCTGTATGTGTGTTATTTTCAAATGGCAAGTTAGACATTGTATTTGTTAAGCAAATTTCGCATTGTATGTAAATATTTTTAATTTTGTTAGGTTGACCATTTAGTGTCTGATTTTCACAGTTATTTTAGGTTATTAAAACTAGTATGACCAAGATTTCTATGCCATTTTTTCTCATTTGACACTTGAATGTTACTTGTGTGTGCCTTTAATTATTTCTGTATAACATGTGACTTGTTATCTACATTTGAATTTTCTGCCAATATATTGTTTCTGTTTCTCGGATATTTTCCTCTCCATGTCGTATTTTCTCTTTGATTATAATTGTGTTTCTTCCACATATATAATATATAATAGTTTTATCTACACTAATATAATAAAGGAGTAATGTGTGTTTGTCATTTGTTTATATGTAACGGCTTATCTCAGAAACTACAGGGCCGATTCTAAAAAATATTTCGCTGTTAGGAAGCTACATTCTTCCAGACAGACATAGGCAATGTTTAATTAAAAAAAAAATATGAGAAATTTCAAAATTCGTCAACCAAGTCGGAGAAAAATGAACTAATTGGTTGCTTTCTAAGTATTATTAAAGATAATTTGAAACAATGTTAGAAGAAATTGCGTATGTCAATATTAAAAAATTTGCAAGTAGTCGCAGGTTGTCATGGGTAGTCGCAGGTAGTCTCAGGTAGACGCGGGTAGCCACAGGTAGTCACGGGTAATCGCAAGTAGTTGTAAGTTGTCGCATGTAGTAGCAGGTAGTCGCAAGTAGTCGCGGGTAGTCGCATGTAGTCACGGTTAGTCGCAAGTAGTATAAAGTAATCGCAGGTAGTTACGGGTAGTCGCTGGTAGTCGCAGACAGTCACGGGTAGTCTCAGGTAGTCGCAGTAGTCGCACGTAGTCACGGGTAGTCACAGGTAGTCTCAGGTAGTCGCGGGTAGTCACAGGTAGGCACGGGTAGTCGCAGGTAGTCTCAGGTAGTTACGGGTAGTAGCAGGTAGTCACGGGTAGTCGCAAGTAGTGTAAAGTAGTCGCAGGTATTTACAAGTACTCGCTGGTAGTCGCAGGTAGTCAAGGGTAGTCGCAGGTAGTCACGGGTATCCGCAAGTAGTCGCAGGTAGTCGCGGGTAGTCGCAAGTTGTAAGTTGTTACATGTAGTAGCAGGTAATCGAAAGTAGTCGCGGTTAGTCACAGGTAGACACGGGTAGTCACAAGTTGACGCAGATAGTCGCGGGTAATAGCAAGTAGACGCAGGTAGTTGCACGTAGTCACGGACAGTCACAAGTAGTCGCGGGTAGTCACGGGTAGTCGCAATTAGTTGCAAGTAGCCGCAGGTAGTCGTGGGTAGTCACGGGTAGACGCTGGTAGTGATGGATAGTAAAAATACATCTTACAAAAAAAAACCAACACTAACACGACGATAAAACTATTTCCGAAAATAAAGCAGAAATCTTACAAACCATATTTAGGTATGTATTTTAATTTCTTCAAAAATCGTGAGCAAAGCGATGGCGGGCTGCTAGTTACAGTAAATAGATTGTTTTTGTTTGGATATTTGTTGTATATTTACATCCCTTGCTCTGTGTGAATTGAATGTTTGTAAATTATTTTCATCGCTACTTATTCTAGTTTCTTATTTTCCAATAACAATTTTGACTTGACATATTAAACATTTCTGGTAATGTATCAATAATACTTACAATGTGCGAGAAAATTTCTGACAAAGATAGTAACATATAGTTTAATTTGTCTTCCTTGTTCACTTCTTCGCCTGCATTTTTCAACTGATTACATAGTTTTTCGAATATATTTAAGAAATCTAGAGGATTTTCAGTTTACTTCATTTTTAGCTCTAAAAGTTTTCTTTTGCACAATAACTTAATTACACGACTTTTCGGCAGATATATTTCATTCAACTTTTTAGTAATAACTTTTGCAGTTTTTTATGGTATTATTTTTTCCAGTTCGGAGTTGTTAACACTGTTAACTGTGCAATTTTTAACTTCAATTTCTATTTTTAACCAATATTTTTCAGACATACCTTGAGGCTTAACATCATGTTGTATGACATCGTAGCAGTGTTACATCTCCAAAAACATATTCTTTCTGAACTTTCATTTATCATAGATTGATCGATCACATTTTTAAACAATAAAGTCATCTCTATTTTCCGCCATGAAATTTAGTTCAGCTTGTTTCTGTCTTCACACCGAATACCCGCAGCTGTTGGAATTTTCTGATTACTAGAGTCGTGTATTCGTAAACACTGTTTTCAAATATTAACTTATGTTTATTAAATCTCAGTTTTCAATTTATTTTAGTGCATTCAAGATTCCCATATTCACATATTAAACAAAACACTATATTAATATTTTCATAGAGGACGAAATCTCTTAGTATGGAAATCACTATTTTAACATAAACGTTACCCATCACTTTGAACCAGAAATCATACACCACAGTACGGAATAGAAAAACCTACAATCTCCAAACAAGACGAAACTGAATAAGTACCCTTCTGTAACACAATAAACTCGATGTTAGAACATTACCTAGGCAACGACAGAAGAGTTAATAAAACATGTTACATTGTTACAATGCAACCAGCTGCAGACTGCAGTTTGAACCACACGTTAAGATCTAATGCCAAAAAGTATGTTATATTCCATTCACGGTTACTTCGCACTTTTCTGAAGCCCTGCCGAAGTTATAATTACAGGTTATTCCTCCGGCTAGTGCAAACTAAACTAAACAAGTATAGAAAATTACACCAAAGGACAACACACCGAATTCGTGTGCACTCAGTTGTAATAATATTTTGCATGAGAACTATTTCTTACTAGGAGTTGCCAACACGCACTTTCTCGCTGTTTTTATTCATACTTTTTAGAAATGAAATATAATATATGTATAAAATATAGCCAAAATTTCAATTTAACGAAAAATAAGATACATTTATGTCAACAGAAATATAGAACGCTAGTCGTATATGGCATATTTAAGGAATGACTAAATACACCATACATAGGGTGATTTTTCAAAGGTTTGATTCAAAAAGTGCGAAGAAACCGCGAATAGACTATAATGTTGGATGACAATGTAGGTCGGCACGCACACACACTGCCGTCCACAGTGAGATAATGAGGTATCGTGAACGTAGTCTAGGAATATCTCGATTCTTTTGTACATCATCTATTGCTCTTTTAATGATACGATAAGAAGCCTACTTGTCGCAGACCAACACGTGCAACAAGCAGTGCATATATGGCCGATGGAATAAAAACATTGAAAAAGAAGGTGACTATGTTAAAAGTAACTAAATGTAACATTAGAAAATGTTCTGATAAATAAGTTAGTCTGTTTGCGGTTTCTTCGCAATTCTTGAATCAAACCTTCGAAAAAAACACACCATTTATAAGGTGTTTGGTTGGTTCCTAAATGTGTCATGTATGACAAGCATTTCATACTTCTGTAAACATAAAATTACTGGGTTTTTGGTTAAATTGGACTACTACATATAATTTATCAAAAAATTATATAATTTGAGTTAATAACTAATACGAAGAAAGGCATAGTGAAAATAGTTGTGTTGGCAATTCCTAGTAAGATATAGTTCTTATGCAATATATGTGATTACACCGTGTGCGCACGAATGCGGTGAGTTGACCCTCTGGTGTAATTTCCTGAGCTTTGTTTGCATGAGGTGGAGGAATATCCTGGAAGTATAACATTAGCAGAGCTCCCAAAAGTTGGAAGTAACAGTAGATGGAGTATAAACATAGAGTGCCGATATTTACTGACTCTCGCAGATGTTATTGATGCAGTTACCTCATAAGGTTCTCGTCTTTAACTCAGGATTCTATTTCAAGCTGCTCAGAATTGGCATACTATCGTGTTTGGAAACATGGCAGCCGTCTCTCGTGACCAGTCGACTTCATATGGACTCTCCTATCTCAAACACTTCAGCAGATGTCCATGGCTTTCCACTGATGACGTCACCTAACTTCAGCCCATTGAGGACTGATGATTCCTCGGTGTAGTGCTGTCTCTCCAACACATCCAACACAGAAGTTACACGATTATGTTTCCACGGAAAGTAGACCATATAGACGCAAACATGCTAACCAGCCTGTGAAACATTTCGTGCTTTCAGTCAACCGTGCAGTGAATGAATATATTAAAAAATAAAATAATGGCACAGGGATTCTATTTAGTTCATAGGTAATACCCACATTGTAAAAGTCTTCTAAATTGAACTTGAAGCTGCCTGTCACACATGACATTGGGGTAAATTTAAGCTTGCCTCTCTTCTGGCAGATGTAAAGAGCGTATAGGGTTTACTCTCGTAGAAAGATAAGTAGCAACGTCTGCCCGCGCAACCACACGAATAGGCCGATACGGAAGCGTTTGCATAGCAATGTTTCTTGAGCGTCAATAAAATGCGAAAAATGTTCGCAGTGGCTTCGCTCCTTCGTAGAATACTTTATATTCTGTGGTATCAAATAGTATCAACTTCTGTGTTCCCCCCTCCTCCCGCGCCCTTGTCGACACTTTATCCTGTTTGTTACCCCTAGGAGCGGACGCGAAGGGCGCAGCCGTGTGCGTGTACACCTCGCGGTTTCTGCAACCCCTCACACTCCACACCCCTAACCAAACACCCCCGAAATTCCAGCACGCATGAAGAGCTGAGCAAACAGCAGATAAGCTTGTTGGCTTCGCATGGTACCTGCCTGCTGGATAGGGTGATATGGCACCTCCTCTTCTTCGCCCCTACCAGTGTCGAGCGTCGAGAAGAAGAAACATAACACCTGACGACCCCGAAGGTGCGAGGGTGTGTTTCTGTTTGGTCTCCAAAACAACCTCTGCAGACAGTTATTTGAACGTCATACAAAGCGACGCACACGTCCTTCAGCAGATAAGGGTTTACATATCGATGATTCCTTGTCAACAGATTACTCAATAATTTTTAAAACGAAACTTTGGAAAAATATCCATGCTTTTAAATCCGTGTATTTGAAAACGTAATCTGAACGCTGATGAGAGTACTACTGAAACCGGGTTATGTGAGCAGTTCGGCGTCTATTTAAATAAAAAATTTAATTTTTCGAACTGGTTGCCGTTATAATTGAATTATTTAATTTTTAACACATTTGAGAGCGAAATTACGTTCATTGTGCCATTATTTCAGGCTGGATAGTTAATTGAATTCAAAGTTTATTCAGCTTGGACTAAGAATATGAGGTTTACTCAAAATCTACAATCGTTATCTGAATCAACATTTCCAACCAGTGGAATTTGAGTCGATGTCAAATCAGTCACGTTGCTTATTACAACTGGCGAATCACAGTCTTATGCTATCAGTTGTGTGGAGCAGTTGAATTCACAGTACACTGGTATACGTCACTAGATATGCTTGTGAAACTGACATAACTGTAATACGCCTGCTCGGTTTGCTGAAATCTCATTTACTAGGTATAATTTTCAGAGATTTCGTTCTAGGTGTACAGTACGTTTGGCGAGAAAAATATTCTTTGCAATTTTCAGTGCTCATTGTTGAAACATGTTATTTCATGCTGTGAACTTAGAGTACCAGTTATTTAGAAGATCAAATAATGTGATAACTTTAGTTCCAGATATCTTATGCAAGTAATCGGGTCGATATTTATGCACTTAAATATGTATTTAATTTTATCCTCGGAGAATATTTATTGTGACACTATATAATATAAGAATTGATTAGCGAATTAAATCACTGAATGATTTTCACTACAAAAATCAGTTACCGGTAATTAAAAATTAATAGAAGAATTATTATTGTGGAATTAACTAGAACGGGAGTAGAAAAGACCATGATATAATGAGAATCTCCTTACCGCAGTAATTAAGGACATTCCAGTGAGATAATTTAAGTATACACTGTAAAATTAATTCAGGTAAAATTGCCCTACATGTAAGGTAAACTTACCTCTTAAATGTAGAGTAAATTTACATAACAAGTAATGTACTATTCCCTAATCGTACGGGAAACGTACCTGACAAAAGTGGGGGAAAAATCCCATACAAGTAAGGCAAAATTAACCATATTGTATAATTAAATTATACATAAAAATATCCTGGATTGTTAACGAGTGTTAATTTTTTATTACATATATCTGCTGAAGAATAGTAACCGAAACCACAACACTAATATCCTCGACATTTGCTCGTGCTGGTGGATGGGCGCGAACCATGGTTCACTATCACGATAGGCCGATGCGCTATCCATTACACCATGAAGACATCATGACAACATTAGTGAATATTAGTGTGTTAAATGATTGTTTCTTCCGCCCGACATCCCACTTAGATGTAGAGACAATGCTGAAGAGATTCACGCGTCGTAAGGTAATTTCACCATCCATTTATGGTATTTTCCACTAGCATGTACGTGAATTTTACTCCAGAGTGCGGTAATTTTACCTTACCTGTATGGAAAACTAATTTCCCCCCACAAGTTTGCGAATATTACCTTACACTTGCCAGGTAATTTTCCCATTTTTTTTTACAGTGTAGACTGTTCACGGTAAAGTGAGTAAAGCGGGCATTTTTGAGGCGATAGTTACGTTTTCCTGTCAGCTATATTTTATCCTTTAACCGCATTAAAAATAAATATTGCCATGAAAGTAATAAACACAGTGTGTATATTCCACTGCATTCAAAAGTTAACGTCAAAGACTAAAATAAAATAAATTTCTTGACTATTATTCCGAATGAGAAAGCTTTCAAAAGTGCTGCCTTTAGCGTGAATAGCCTGGTTCTTGTGAAATTTAAATTATACTTTTTAATTTTTAGAGATTCAGCTTTACACAGTCTTACCCAGCGTACATATTTGTGTAAATTACGCACGTGTGGGTCATGTTTTATGTGTACTTCACACTGCGAAACGCAATCGCCAATGATATTAGCTGTGGGTAGATCATTTGCAAACCGTCTAACTGGTATAGGTCATAATTGGTTCATACAACTAGCCGAACATATAGACTATAGCTCATTGGCTGTGACAACGAAACAAGTGTTGTGTCAATTTAAGTAGAGCACGCATTAAAATTTTTTTTTTTTTTTTTTTTGTTTTCAACACCCGAAACAGCAAATTAAAGTGGGTCTGAAAGGGTTGAGTTTGTTCGAGGTTCCAATTCTCTGAAGCCATCGATTTAGGCATAGTTATTGCCCTGGGAGAAAGTGTTGCGAAGTGTCATGTGTCATTAAATATCTGAGATGCATAATCCGACAATGGCGCTGGGAAGTACATGATATATCGGTTACTGGAATTACCATCTCCAAACAAAAAAAAAAAAAGCTCGCTTGGTGCGTGACACAGAATTCGTGGTTTTATTGATGAGCAATAAACGAGAGCTGCGGCCTGCAGCCTATTTCCTACGTGGGATTTATTAAAAGTAAATGGGATCCATGACAGCAGACATAAAGGAGTAGAGGCAACGAAAAAAGCTTGCGATGAAAAAAAGTGATGGCATATAGCAGTACAAGGTTTTGAAGGACGTTATAAATCACGTGTGTCAACCCCAAGCCTCTGTAGTCAGTGTATGGTCCTTAAAGGAAAACGGAACCACCGCGACGTAAAAACGCTTTGTCGGCCTAAATAACAAGTTTTCTGTCACAAGAAATATTTTCTTTTAATACAGTCCATCATAAATATATTTTTTTTTTGCAAACGGAATACTTTGAACTATGCAGAGTTGAACGCAAGATTGTTTTAATTCCACGGGGGAAAAAACGGGTAATCCTGCGGAACGAAAATTCGTATTTAATTTCCTAGATGATAATATAGGACATATGACGTTTATAATTCATTAACATAGACAACGCGGGCAGGATTAAGGCAAAATAGTTAGAATGTTTCCATATTAATAGACAGGGAAGGGAGGAAACTTACAGAAATACGAAACCAGGAAACAATAGCTGAAAATGGAAATAAATATATCCTCCTTGGTCAGTAAACGTGAAACTTCCACATGCATCTGACAAATAAGATGCATGACTCAAAACATGTTTAGCGCCAAATTGGTAATAAGACTCTTCGGCCCACTATCATTGGTACATCTATCTTTAAGCCACTGTCTGTATGCGTGGAACGTAATAACCCAAAAGTAGCTTTTAAAGTTGTACACAAGCAGGAACCGCATACGAAATATGGACTAAAACAGAAATTGCTGTTACATTTCCTTAAAAGCATTTGCTGGCAGCATTTTTGGTCATTTCTGTGGAATAAAAATGAGCACAAAATTTCATCGTCACGAAGAATTTTTTATAAAATTTTTACGTAGAACACAAATAATGGAGTTAAAATTTAATTCTCACTCGTTATTAACTTGCATTTATGTAGAAAAGAACACTAAATGAATATCAGTGTTACATTAAAGGAAAGTAAGTTTAGAGGTTGCTTGTTGCAGTGTAATTTCTTGTTTCATTTTACTCTCACAGAAGGTCTTCTGCCATATTTTTTTAATGTAAAAATGGAAGAGCACTGTGAAAATACATATACACTGCTCACGCGAGCAGCGTTACATTTGATTGTAAAGTACAATTATATATAAGTACAAGAATGTTACGAGTCATGTCGCGAACCAATATGTAAGCAACAAATGGTAGTTTAGTCTGTATGGCTGTTTGTTTGGTAGGTCTTGTTGGACTTGAGGTTTAGACTTGCCTACTCACATGTTATATTGGTCCGCAAGGGTGTTTGGTATGATAAGTTGGCATTAAAAGTCTGTATGGATTGTTGGTATAGTTGGATGATTGGCCTTGTTGGCTTGCCTGGTCAGTTGGTTTGGGTGTTTGGCAGGCCAGCTAGTATGGTCATTTGCAATGATAAGCTGGTAGATAAATCTGTAAAGCTTGTCGGCCGGAGCCTTTGGTCTGGTAGGATTGTTTGGATGGTTAGTACATTTGGTCTTGTTTGTTTGTCTCGATCATTGGTCTTTCCTGTATGGGTGGTCGTTCTTGTTTATTGGCTGGCCTGGTCGCCTGGCATGTTTGGTAAAGCAGTTTTGTATGATAGGTCGGCTTTTTTGGTCTTTTAGTATGTTCTGTCTTATTAGCTGGTTGGTCTGGTCGGTCTTGCTGGTCGGTTGTGTTGGTTGATTGATCTGGTCTGGGCATTTGGTTGGTCAGATAGTGGGGTCGTTTGGTATGTCAACATATATGGACATTTGGATAGGTCAGCTTATGGTCATTTGACACGATCAACTGGTAGGCAAGTCTGTATGGATGGTCGATCAGGTCATTTCATATGAATGGTTGGTTTGTGTGGTTAGTCTAGTTGGTATTATTGGTTGATGCATTCAGTGGGCCTTGGTGATCAGTTGGCCTGATTTATCTGGTTGTTTCGTATGGTCATATGGCATAGATAATTTGTATTGTGTGTCGGTTTGGTTGGTTTCTTCAATTGATTGGCCTAGTCAGTTTATATAGTCCACTGGTCTTGTCGTTTGGCTATTCTTGTCAGTTAGTATTCCATTGGGGCTTGGTGGCTGGTGTGGTTTTTTCTCTTGATTTATTTTTTATGTTTATTTTTGAACCTTTTATTAGAGGTTTACTTTTGAGGCTTATTCTGGAGATTTCTTTGTGGTATCTCTTACTGAGGTTTCTGTTTGAGATTTAACTATGGGTTTTACTTTGAAGTTCTGTTTTGAAGGGGGTTTTTTTTTTAGAGGTTTCGTTTCGAGTTTATTTTAAAGTTTTGTTTAAAGATTTTTTCCTAAGCATTCATTTTTAGTTTCACATTTTGGGGTTTGGTTCTGTGACTTCATTTTGAACTTTCGGTTTGAAGTATGTTCTTGTAGTTTTTTCTTTGGTTTTCGTTCCGAGTTTTTATTTTGCGGTTTTTTAAATATTCCTTTTTCATGTTTATTTTTAAGGTTTCATTCCTAGTTTTTATTTTGAGGATTCGTTTTGAAGTTTTGTTTGGGGTTCTTATTCGAAGTTTCTTTTGAGGCATATTTGTATGGCTAGTTGTTAGGTTGTCTTTTATGGTCTGGTCTGTCTCAATGGTCAATGTTAAGGGTGGTCTTGGTCGTTAGTGTGATGGTTGGTTGATCTGGCCAATGTGTATGATTGGTCGGTATTGCTAGTCGGTCTGGTCTATCATACTTTTTTGGACAGTTGGCCTAGTTGACTGGTAAGCATGTTTGATCTGTATGGCCTTTTTTGTTGGTCTTGCCAGTTGGTTGGTCTTGTCCAATGGTATATCCAATCGGCCTTAATGAATGGTTGGCTTGGTGGGTTGGTAAATATATTTGGTATGGTCAGCTGTCATGGCCCATCTTTATGGCTGGGTGGTCTTGTCGGTATTAATGGTTGCTATGGTAAGTCAAGTTGGTTGGTCGGTGTTGAGTTAAGTTCATGTGCTCCATTGGTATTTTTCTTTGTAATAACCTGTATGTATGTTGGTATCTGTGCAAGTTTTTGATAATTGTGTTATTAGCCATGTTGGCAATGGTTAATTTAATGGATATTGAAGAACTTTCACTGAGCTGAATTGGTAACGGTATACTGTATAGACTTATATGTAACAGTAAAAATTTTGGGAGTGTGTTAGACTAAGTACGCTTATAAAGGAAGTTCTCGTCCAATGCGGCATACCGGTGTCTGATTTGTTACCTGGGATTTGAGTTGGGCAGCTCTATCTCCAATTATTCTAAAATGGTGGCCAATATGATTACAAATGCACAAGGATAATCTTTTATTATATCGGTTGGGTTTGATTGCACTGGCCGTGTACATTCCAACATTCAAGGGCGTAAGCCGAATGGTTTGCGAATTGCATTGTCGACAACATCCATCTGAATTCAGCGATGGCCCCACCATCGCTTCATCTTGATATCTAAGCTCCAATTGATCGCTAGTCCAAACAGAAGCTTTAAATTTGAGCAGAGTTTTTACTTTGTGGGGAAAATGCGTACGTTTATTTATGGGAATGATCTTGACACCCCGCTAACTGATGTAATGGAAGAGTCAAACTTAAAAAATACGACTTAACGGATCGAATGCTAAATATATGACAAAAACACAGAGTAATATTTCTCACCTCGCTTAAAATGCTGAACTGTGACATGTCACGATTTTGACCACATAACATTTTTGTAGAGTTCGAGTGTCACATGACCTACAGGCAATCACAGGCGAGAAATGTGGCATCAGCCAAAAATCACTAGCACTTTATAGTGGCATCTACTGTTGTGTGTCGAGATAAAGAGGGTAAATTTCGGTATAAGGGTAAGGAGTAAAGTGCATCATTAAACCAATGATTGGTTGCAGGGGAGTAATTGGGTGTGAGGGCATCTAAATAGCCAACGAAATATATTTGTGGGTGTCAGCCATCTGCTGATCGCTGTAGAGAGAGTGGCTGTTCTCTATCATATTTACGTGAATAGAACTCCTGATTTCCTACATACAAATCTTTAAAAAATATATTTTAATGTATTTTCCAAAATTTTTATAATTATTTTTATTAATTTTTAAATTGTTTATTAAATCTGACGTATTTTATTTATGCTGTTTAATGTTTAGCATTTACTACTACTTTTACTATTGTTTTACAAATTTGTATGAGTTTCCTTTATTATTTCGGGTTCAAGATCATCTTAAGGCCATTCAATCAAGGAAAAGATAGTGGCCGTGGTAAAAAATAATTTCTTCTCCAAAATTTTTAAACGATTTTTGAGTTTTTTTTTACATTCGAGTTCTAGGTCATACCAATGTCATCCTAGGTCACGGTCAAGTTCATAGAAATCCAACATGGTGGTCGGGCTCCATGATGTAAATAAACATGGCTGTTATATCTCCTGTTTCGCAGGGCTTGCTTGGAGTCTTCAGATCACCTTCCTGATTTATGGACTTTTTCAAAGGTTCGTGAATCTACCTTCATGGTTTGTGGACTTAAAAAAAAAAAGAGCTTTGAATGCATCTTCCTGATTTGTGGACCTTGCAGATAAAAAAAGTAAACAATTAGATTGCAAAATTTCTCGTTTTTTATAGTAAGGAGAATTTTGGAGCCGGGGGGGGGGGGATAAGGCGACTTTGAATTAAAAGCATCAATATATGTATTGATATCTAAGTTTAAACAAATTATTTTGACGTTCGTGACATCATAAAACATGGCCACGTCACACTACTCAATCCTCTTCCATGTCCCTTTGCGCTAGACTCGGCTATACCTATATATTTCTATTACATCTCTACTAGATTTTTAAGAACAATAAGTGATGTTGATGTCGATGAAAATATGTTAACTGGAAAAGCATAAAAATGTTCATACTTTGGAAAACTGTATCTGCCCATGAGAAAAAAAAAAGATTATTGGATAAATTTTGCATATGTAACTGGACGTAAATATCTTTTTTAGGGGAACATATTTTACAATATACATGCAATAGAATTGAATGTCTGCTGTCAAACACAGTCGTAACATCCCACATGCACTAAAACTTGTTTGAAGTTTACTGACAATTAAAAACACGCATTTTGCCGAAAAATTTCCACCTTAATCCCAACCACATCATTTTGGCAGTTCTGGTGGCAATAAAAAAAGCAGTTTAATTTTGAGACAAGGGGGCCGGATTCTTGGAACCTGGCATGTGCAGTCTACTACACATCCCCCACGAGACGGGCCAGTCCCATGAATATAAAAGAGCAGGGAATTAAGGCGATCGTGCCAAGGAGCCGGCGCACTCGATGGCAAGGATGAGGGTGGCCGCCTTCGGTGAACAAGGCTTCGATCACGAGGAACCCAGGTCCAGAGGCCAGCTGGCCGCAAGCCAGCGATGGCGCCGCCGCGTTCACGAGATCAACGTGGGCTTACCCGCGCGTGTGTGTAAGGAAGGGCAAGGGCGGGAAGAGGTACTGCGCCATTCCCCCCGTTAACCGCATTGACCCGATCCCGAAGAGTTCGAAGCACCGACCCGAGTGAGTGAATGGGAAATTTCGTCGCCGCTCGATGACCTCAGATCAGTGTCACCCAGGGGATTGGAGGGGGGGGGGGTGGGGGCTGGGATGAAGTTATTTTTGAGGTTCTCTATTTATTACGATACTCGGCACTTCCAATATAATTTTATTTACCCCACGTTACCTGTAGATAACGTTTTGCTTGGTAACAGGTTTACTATTAGCTGTGAAGATAATAATAATTTTTTTTTTTAATTATAAGAAAAATATTGTTTTCATTAAATTACGGCTTAGTCCTTACATCATTTGGAGCAAAATATGTTGTATAAATGTGGGCCCTGTTCCCAATATTTCGGCGGAAAACTAAAAGAATATGAAAATTCATAAAGGATAAATGATATGTACATTCACTACCTCTATTTCCCGTCTCTCCTCAAAGACTGATATTCAGAACCACAGCAGGGGCAGATTGGATGCCTGCAGCGAACGCCTGAGCATGATCGAAAGTATTTTGATTCAGAAGCACGACTAAACCTATAAAAAGAGCAACAGTAACTATTTTTATTCAGTGCTATGTTGGACTTTGCTAACGACTTACGTAGGATGAGTGAGCCTGTTCGCTCGAATTATTTACTCGCCAAGAGGGCGACATTTCGCACGACCTTATAAATGAAGATATATTTACGCCCGTCACTCGTCGTCTCACAGTGCTCGGGGAGAGCGATGGACCACCCGTAGTCGTGAAGACCGGACTCGGTGATACTGCTGAGCCTATGAAGAAGCGGAAACATGATGACGTACAAACAGATCGGGACATGTATCGTATGCAGATTTACCACATGATAAAAAGACACAGAAGAGAGTCCCCAAACCCCATGCTCTGGTTCGTCGCTATCTGCGATTGTACATATCTCGAAATAATGATATGACATATGGCGTATACAGGCATAATGATAAATGGTTCCTCGGTGCTAATGAAATTGTGTTTCTACCTGGTGGAATCATCCAAGTAGGCGATCACAAGACATGTGGAACTCCCAGGCTTTACGAACTTCCATTTCGCAAGGAGCCCAGAGAGTTTATTGAATCCGACCAGCTGAAATACTAGACATTACTCGAACTCAGGCATGCACTTTAACAAGATAACAATCCTGAAACAAGTATTTGTACCGCCGAAGATCACGAAAAATCTATATTTCCGCAAACCTCTTCAGTGGCCTGGCACTGCAAAGTGGCGAAGGTCTGAAGAAGATAGACGACGACAAGAACACCGACTACATATTCTGGGATGACCCGAACAAGCTGGTCGATAGGCGTCAACTACTGCTTGCTTCCCAAAGAGTTCGAAATTATTCCCACCTTTAACGAGATAATTTCAATCATCGAAGAACCGAAGGAGGGAGGCTACTTAGGATGTGTAGAGTAGGAATCGCTAATGAACTGCACGCATCTGTGAGATGCGACTACTGTCGCCGCATGGACGTGATACGTGGGCTGAACGACCTATTTCAAGTCTACCTCGGGGAGATGAAACTGTATGCTCGTGTCAACAAGGATTACAAATACATGTTGACCGCCATCGATGCATATGGCGAATTCGCCTGGACCAGGCCTGTCAAGTCGAAGAATGCCTGTGAAGTCACTGAGGCCATGGCTGATAAGTTGCATGAAGGACGCATCCCGACTAATCTACAAACCAACTATGGCAAGGAATTCTACAATGAGAAGTTCAAGGCACTGATGAAGAAGCATTACAAATAATTATTACACATACAGCAATCTCAAAGCTTATATTGCGGGAGGTTCAACAAGCCTTTGAAAGGGAAAATGTGGTCGTATTTCGCTGCGAACGGAAACTATAAGTGGTTTGATATACTCCCAAAACCCGTACGCGAGTACAATTCTACAGTGCACTCGACCACACGCATGAAGCCCGAGGACATTGAGGACGACTCCATGCTTCGAGCCGTGTATGATATTCCGAGGAGGAGGGACCCACACAAGCCTAAAGCCAAGGTTGGAGACCTGGTGCGCATCTGACCCAGAAAGGCATTTTCGAAAAATGATTCACAGTGAATCGGAGCCCCGAAATCTTTCGTGTGTGACATATAAACAACTATCCTCCAAGGACCTGCTTTTTCTAGGATTTGAATAATGTTCCCATACATGAAGGTTTCTACTCAGAGGAGATCCTACCGACAAAGTTTTCTGATGTGTATTTGGTCGAGAAGGTGCTGAAACGACGTAATGGACAGCCGTATGTCAAGTGGTGGTGTTTCCCAACCCGCTACAATTCCAGCGTCGACGATGCGGACATCGAACGGTGAACACCGAATACTGCATTTAATGTAACTCTGTATATGTGTTTACTCATATCAGACTTTACTAAATAAATTATGTGTAGATATTTTTGTTTTATTAATGTATAAAACATCTTTATATAAAAATTATTTTAAATAAAAATACTCGCATTTTAAAATAAACAAAAAAAAAAAAATATGATAATTGACATGACCTCGTCACAATTCGGTACAGGATGGTAGCACTCTTGCCAAGACTAAATTATCTCTGGGGGTTAAAACATGAGTTACCAGTGTACTCTAGTGGGCGATACTAAAAATTAACGGACAGTAGATATGGCATGACATGGACGGGGTCGAATAAATCTGAGTAATTGGCCGACATCACCACCTATACGTTAAACACATAAACAAACATGGCTGCCGCGTGGTGGCTGAATCACCAGCTATCCTGGTGGTGAATTCGATTATTAATATTCTAGTTCCACCTAGGTGTTGAAGATGTAAACAAATGACAAACGAAAAAAATAACAAAATGCCTGCATGCAATGGAATGAGTATGGGTTGGTGGGGTGGAGATCTGCTGACTAAACAGCCAATAGCAACTGCCGAGGGTCAATCATCTGCTGGACGTGCTGCTGGCGAAACCTCCAGAAATATACATGTTTTGAAACATGTATATATATTTTTAAGCCCATTACTCGTCTCATAGTGCTCGGGGAGAGCGATGGAGCATCCGTAGTCGTGAAGATCGAAATCGGTGATACTGCTGAGCCTATGAAGGGATCGGGAACATGATGACGTACTTACATATGTTTTGGGTGTTCAGGAAATTTTTTTTGGGATATTTCTAGAAATTTTTGGCTGCAAGTTCATTGAAGGTCACGGATATGATGTCAAGGTCATGGGTTAAGGTCATCCATGTTTAATATATGGTGGTTGGTGACGTTATAACATGGCGGCCAGCCGGCGCTTTCTCCTGTGCCCTGTGTCGTCCCAGAATGCAGATAATCATTCTACTCCTGTATATTCTCATTGCCAATAAAATTCCAGTAATCGTTTCATTAAATTCTTCATTTTTTCCACTGTGCGCCACTAAAGATGTTTCTGCAAAGAGAAAAAAATTGTGACTAAAAGATAACTGAATGCTTATCGACTAGTACATAACAACGTCCAACATTGTATTGTGATGACACTCGGGTATTCTGAGTGTCGTTCACTAATGCAGTCGGACCAAGCGCAACGTGCTAACCAGTGAATCTCGAAAGGACTTGTAGGTGTCGTACCATGCTGTACAGGAACAAACCAAACCGGAGAGTTACTCGATTTGAGCGAACTTCTGACGCCATATTCACACTTTTTAATCCTCTGCACAATTATATTCTTATTTCTACACACTATTTTATGAACGGGTTTTGCATCGTCGTATGACAACAACCGTATATGAACAGGGGGATAATCTTCTTAAGTCTATAGGCTTGGAATAACCCCTTGGGATTGGAGGCCTACGGAAAATTGATCCATTCTTCACCCTTTCCATCCTTTGTGGCGGGCCCTGTCTGCGATCCTCTAATGCTGATTGAGGTGAGTCATTTTCAGAGACGAAGCAAAGACATAAAGCTCTTGTGGGGGCGACAGGAGTGTTCAGAGAAAGCCCAACGGACATTAGCAGTGTCCGCGACAATTATTTTCAATTATCAGTGACGAAGAGCCCATTCGGACACCATCGGCACTTTTCGACCCCGGCACCCGAAGCTGTAGAAAATACGGAAAAGGTTGTTTTTTTTATTAAGTACAGTTATCATGCATTGTTTTTAATCATTACGGGCCACGGTTATGTAACGTAATTCCCAATTTTCTTAAAATATCATTCGATTTTCGGAAATTCTAAAGAGCGCATAGAGAAAACAACACGCACATTTAAGTCGTCATCACGTATAAGCAAAACACCACGCGTTCTCCACCTATGCTAAAAAAAAATTTTGTACATAATTTTGTTATGCTTAATTGAATGTCAACTGCAATGTGAATTCTAAAAACGTGTTCGTCTGTTCAATCTAGCCTCCACTCCGGAAACCCACACAGAATATGGAGCATAGCACGGCGCAGTAAATGTAACGCATTGATTAGTTTGCTGCACTATCGACGTTTTCTATATTCTTTCTGCTCCATATAAAAAAAATCGTACATTGTTTCCAAAATACTTCATCCACGTGTTTCTTTTCAGGGCTATAGAAAGGTCTCACAGTGCGTGAATTTTCGAAACATCAAATCAAGAACCGAATTCAATCCACCTAATCGACGGATTTTATTTTATTAAATATTTATCCGAATTAACAAAACCATAAAATCCAACAATAGTTGACACAATGTATAGATTTACATTAACAAACTGTTGAAAGTTTTTTCGAATAATTTATATGCGCAAAAAAGATTTTTTTTTTAAATTTATAAAACTTTAGTTTGTTAGATGTTATACTAAAAAAGGTTTAAAAAAATTGTCTTAGGTGTTCTTGTTTATGGTTTTGCAAAATAAGTAATTTTTTCTTTATGATATATAAATTTCAATATTATAGAGTAATATTTTTTTGTTAATTTTAAGAACTTATTTTTAGCATTTTTACTGATTTCGTGGTTAATATCCGAAATTGAACTAAACATTTTTTAACTTTAAATTTGAAAATTAAAGAATCTCAGCTACTGCTCTTATTAAAAATAATACTTGCACTCAAATACGTTGCCAATAAATGAAATCCCATCAAACGTATTAAGTAGTTCAAATTCTGTTTTTGATTTTAAGTTGCGGGAATTTGCGCTCTGCTATACCTTTCGATAAACCTTCATAATAAAATCCATATAGTTTTTCAGCGTATGTTGTAATGCAAGTGATTAAGTAGTGCGAGGCATTGGAGAGAGTAAATGTCGAGTGCCTTTGTAAAAAAAAATTCGATTTTCACAAAAACAAGTAATAACTAACGGGAGAAAAGTTCCAGGCAATCTAATCAAATTTTAAAACCTTTTACAAAGGTATTTTTTTTTACGAAGGCTCTGTTACTGTGCAGATTGCCTTCCTTGAATTTTTAGCTGATCTAGTTGTTGGAAACATGATACAGTAAATATTTATTTTTGCTCGCGGATATATTAAAAATTTAAATCATCGCATTCAAAAGCTTTTAATTGTTTTCTCCAATAAATGAAATGACTGACTAATTCATGTGACACAAAATTTCGAATTTTAATGTGTCAGTTTATATAACGCAATTAAAAAAAAAAAAAAAAAACGGAAAATGTTTATGCTAAGGTATACAACCATTAGTCAACCCAGAAAATGGGCAGATAAATTTTGTATAGAATCCTGTGTAAAATTTGAAATAGACATTAAGAGTGTGTTGGACATAAATTGCCGCTGTGTACGTTTGTCGCATTCCACACGTTTATGAAAGCTAACATGGAAGAACAAGAAATGTTAAAGAAATGTTAGATGTTTTTACTATCTTGCTGAGCAAACATTTATCCAGGAATATGTTTTCAAATCAATATATTAATGTGGGAAAATATTTTCTCATTAATTTGGGAAAACATTAGTATAGGGTTACTCTTTGTTTGTTTGTTAAGTCGGCTTCAAAATACCCGTGGTATTAAACTCACGAAATTTCAATAAAATGTATGTCTTACGCAGTTTTGATGTACCACAACATGCTGTTAAATGAATCAAAAAGGCATTCGTTGAATTCCTCTTAATAAACATAGCACTTGTTAGAGAGTATTTATCGAGCGATCGCGTAAAGGAAGTATGGACACATACCCGGAAATTTCGCGAGGTCATTTGAAGACAAGTTAGAATTCAAACACATCTACGCATTAGTTACTTATTCACGTGGATCGCATTTTGTAAGGCACCCCTTGAACGAATTAGAGGCAACAACTAACCTGCAATAAAACAAATACCGAATCCCGTGCTAACTGTAGAATCAGCCAATGAACAACTAAGGCCGGTGTCATACTGTGCGCTTGTGCCTCTGCGGCTTCGACGGGATGGGCACAACACACTAAGTGTGACACCTCGCGTTTACAACAATGTGTAATGTGTTGAGCGCATCCCGTCAAACCGCGTTCTTTTCAGACGCAGCGGCACAAATGCACAGTATGACACCGGCCTAACTGGTGCTAGAGTACACGAAGGACTGTGGAGACTAACTTGTTGCCAGATGTATCCGCGAATTTTCCGGATTTCTAAATATTGGGTTATAGAGCTCATGCCGAAAGCGCATCAACCAGTTTTTTTTTTGCATCACTACATTGAACAGGTTTAGGTGACAAACAGGATTGTTAACGCCATGCAAAGTGGACTAGTGTGGGGCATGCAGTTTGCATATACACCTGTTTGATAAAAATGAGTGCAATTATACCGAACGAGTGTTATTGCAACTGAAACTTGGCCAAGTTACGCAAAATACTGTTATTTTCCTCCACAAGAAAATCTTGAAAAAATAAAAAAAATTTTTAATGGACGTAATAAAGTAATTTCGACAGATCTACTGACAAGTCGCAGGGGACAAACAGAGAAAGGAAATCACTCTACCGTGTATTTAGTCTACGTATGACTGACAGTAATTTCAGAACTCGTTAATGGTTATGTAATGGCGAACTTGTAAGAAACAGCACCAATAATGGTATAATTTGCTTGATACTGGCTCTAATATATATTATAAATGGACAATGCGGACCATGTAAGGAAACTTCCTCCGTGACGTCAAAGTTTGGTCTCTAATTACGACCTAAAACCACACTAGAATGTTTCTGCAAGCTGGCGGTCATATTTTTATATGCATACGGCAAATCAAATCGAAAGTCCACAATTCTCATCCGATTAAAAAAATTATATATATTTTTTTAATTCAGCAGTGTTGGTACTTGGAAAACTAAAGGGACAAACTTCAGGACGTGACTCCTTACCGGAAAATAAAGAAAAATGTTCATAACAACATGTGTCCGGAGATGTATATTTGCCAAGGTAGATGGCACTAATTAACATCATTCTCTCATAAAAATGTTCACAGTGTGAGCTTGTGTGTTTCAGATTGTGTGTTTGTAGCCAAGGCGAAGTACAATGATCAGTTATTTGTTTCAGGAACAAGCCGAGATGGTTCGTGTACGGTCAAGCACATGGGAATGGCCGAGAGGTCGCACGGATTTACCGAGCCACGTACCCTCATAGACATTACCAGTCAAATCACAAAAGTTTGCAGCCATTTTTGGGCGTTTATGTGAACATGGGTTCTTTCATACAGCCCACTTCCCCCATAATCTCATTTAGCAATATATAGTTAGCCCACATGTGCATATCTGATTGTGAACAAGCCGCCCACATGGATCATCCCCAGACATTCAAGAATCGGAATGCACCCGCAGATGCATGTGGCACACATGATGAATGATGGCTGTGGTATGATGTGTTTTACGCATGGACCAAAATACGAATATTTGACTGTCAGCAGATGTCTGGCAAAACTAGAGTCCCCTGTAAGTTAACCATAAACGGGCCACTTCTTGATGAACTATCGGCTGATGTCTGGCAAAACAAGAGTTGCCCATAAGTCAACCACTTATTCTTGATGAACTGTTGGTTGATGTCTGGGAAAACAAGAGTTACCCGTAAGTTAACCACAAGCGGGCCACTTCCGACTTTCTGCTTCTGGCCTTCCGTAAGTAAACCACATGTCGATAGCGAACTGTTGGTAAGCCACTTGTGGCCCAGCTATTGGCCACTTGTGGACCACATAGACGTAGCTTGCCATGCAATTTCTAAACCAAAAAATAATAATGTCCAACACAAATAAAATTGATATATACCATACTCATATATGTTATCTTCAGCTTTATTTCACAATTAGTAAAATCCTTTGGAGCAACCTGGAATCGAACTCACAAACCTTTCGTATACATCCAAGTATGCTATCAACTACTCTGCTATGTATTCACATACGACCTTTTAAGTAAATATGGATACTGAACATACACAATGCATTATTAGCTTTGCTATACAAACAATGTTAGTATAACGAGTCAATACAGGGATTTATGTGTATTGTATAAAATACTAGCATTTTAGTTTTGGGTGGAATTTAAAATGCAAAAAAAAAAAAACGAATTTTTTTCGTGTAATGCTTTGCAGGTTTATGGTCTAAAAACTATTTTTTTTTACTATTACTAGCAATGCCACGTGATAATTAGAATTCATATACAAATGAAATAAAAAATAAATTGAACACGCATATGCTATTTGTTACTGCATAACAACATAGAGTCGGTATGCTATAAATGGAACATAAGCTTTCTGATCATGTTTCATCAGTAATAAGGAGCAATTGGCATACCACAAAATGCGGTATGTACTCTTTGGTAAACATCACCCACACATTCTATATATACTCTAAGATGCCTGTGGGTGTTTCACAGACATTTGCTTGTGCCCCATATATGAAATTCCGTCAGTCGTTTTGTGTTAAATGGCCCCCAATTTCCCACATGATGATGTCCAACTACCAGAAATGAATCATTCTACCAAGCGAGGGCGTTATGCGCAAACATGATCTTATAATCATTCTCTTTGGCATACATCAGCCACACGTTATTTACATACTAGATGCCTGTGGGTGTTTCACTGATGTTTGCTTGTGAGCCACATATGAAATTCTGTCAGTCATTTTGTGATAAGTGGCCCGTAATTGGCCCCGTGATGATACCCAACTATCATAATTGAACCTGTCTACCACGCGAGGGTTTTATATGATATGGAAAAATGATCTAATTTTCATACATATTTTCCACGTGTGCTAAGATGCCAGTGGGTGATTCATTGATGTTTGCTTGTGGGCCATACATTAAACTCTGCCAATTATTTTGTGTTTAATGGCCCACATCAAAAATACTTCCCAAGCAAATACAGTCACTATTGTTCACGTGGTCTTAATGTGTACCATATAAGAAAGCACCTACAGTCATGTGAGCGAACATGTACCACCTGTGCTAACAGTTCGCCAACTGTTATCTGCTTGTTCTTTGCTACTTGGGATGTTCGTCAAAATCTCAACAGTTCCCTGGAAGATGGATCGGACTAGGAGGCCCTTTTGTATGGCCCGCGCGACCACCGGACTTAAACCCTATTGATTTTTACTTCAGGGGGCATCTGAAATGTATTGTGTATACGGAGCCAGTTCCTGATGTGCATACCCTTGAACAGCGTGTCCGTGTAGCCTATGACGCTATTCGGATACAGGCAGTGAACATTCGTAAGAGTGAGGCAATCCCTGATGCGACGTGTGGACGATTGAATTGCATCACACGGTGGCCACTTTGAACATCTGTTGTTACACGGAAGCACTTAATGCCATGTGATGTGTACCGGTATTAATTGCTTTATTGTAGACTCGCCGTACATTTCCGGAAATATGTTGATAAGTACTTTTTTGTCCCTTTTCCACTCAGGAATCACCTCCTTATGTTTATCCCTTTAGTTTACATTCATCCTGTATATTTTACTAACTGTGCTTATCAAATATATTAAATAGCATTTATAGACTATTTAAAAAATCTCTGTAGCTTAAATTGGAGAAATATGATTTAATTAATGATAACATTATCAAACGTGTAGAGCGGCAACTTATAAAATCCTCTAATTTTCTTACTATGTACATCGATTACAAGTTTCTAAATCGATATAATTAATTTAAATCTTAAAGTGAAATTAATAATCTATAGTTATTAATTGATAGTAAAATTTTACCGAGGATATTGCGAATATAAGTTAGTTTATTTATTTCAATTATTGGGTCCATGTAGCTGTATTAAATCGATCAATCCTATTTTCCTGTTTCAAGCTTTCATAGTATTTAGAATTCAAAAGCTATTTTCCATTTCCTAGTAAAATTGTACGTAGAATGTTGCAGAATCTTACAAAATTTCCTCTACTCGTTACAATGTTTATATAAAATTATTATACCGAAGGATTTTATTTTAAAAACCTTATATTTAATTATGAAAAATTGTATTTGACGAGAAAATCTTTCAAATCAGATCGATACACGGGTTACCAGGACGGAATTGGCGATGTAGTATTTGTAGGGTGGTCTGCTCCGACTAATAACACGACTGACATAAATGTGACCCCGTCCGACTGGGTAAAAGACTGCGATACGAGCGTAACATGCGCTAGGCGTGGGTGGAAGCCCCCGGCGTCTGATGGCACTCTCGAACGTACGCGAAAAATTACAAGCTGCATATCTCACGTATCCAATATGACAGCGCGCTGGTTTTGGTGCCAACAGAAAGATACGACATAGTTCTGTCGATTTAAGCCACAAAATCCGAATATTAATTTCGCAACTTTCATTGTATTCCCATGCCACAAAGAAAATATTACCCGCTAATGTAGACGCATTCGCTTGAAAATCATGACTATATATTCGACACAGCAACACCCCAATTTTATAACCCTATCATTCCCACGCTCTAAGAAATTGTTCGTAAAATTACCATATCAATGTATACAAATAGTGAGAAAGTGCGAACGGCAAACTATTTTCCCATAGATCCATGGAAGCGATTCTACATTTACTCACAAAACATTCAAGTGCGTAGGGAAGTCCCCGACCTTGTATAGTAACGACGCTAGACAGTCCTATATTTGCAGTCTGACATGCGGTATTATTTCAATGCTAAGTATAGGTTAAAAACTTCCATTACAGTTTAGGAAGTTTACCAGAAACATTTTTACAGTGAAGTGTAGACAATTGACTACATGTTGCACAGGAAGGTAATTATTTGATCAGTAGTGTACGATGTAGGGCTCAGTACCCAATTACCTTACCGGTTGGTAACTGATTCGTAAACTATGCTGATACTCTACGATATGACTTTTTCATATCTGCGACAACTAATCACAACGTCTGCATCCGATTGGCTGTATTAACAAAACAAGTTCTTCGTCAAATCAAGTACAGTACGCTTCAAAAAACTTCTTATTTGCAACACCAAAAAATGTGACGAAGCTGAAGATGGAGGCCTCGCCTCCATTTTCGAGGTGTAGTGTTTTTTTGGTGGTGAGGTTATTCCTCCATGCGGATTTTTTTTAGGTGGAGGATTTATTTGCCCATCTGTCGTCCGGACATCGGAATGCATAGCTTCATGACATGGGTAGCGGCATGGGGCAAAGTATGCCTATCCGATACAACACGGGTATCAGTTGCGGAGATGCAGTCGATGGTATCACTCGACCCTGTACCCTTGTGCAGATGCAACCCCTGGAAACTCAGCCGAGGGACGAGGTCGGATGACGATATATATGTGTGTGTGTTTGTATGTAACATTAACACTACTACAAGTGAAGGAAGAACCTGACCTCCATCGTGGTTTTTTTTGTGGCAATTTTTGTTGCTCATCGGAAAATCTACCCTTGTTGTGCATAATGGTATTTTGTATTGGAACCGTCTCGTGCAAGCAGGGAATGCGTGACTTTTTTTCAGAGTGTCTAGCATTTTTAACATGGAAAAGCTCATTTAGCATTCAGGAGAAATGAGCACAAGGAGGGCCCTCGATTAATTTGAGGCTAGTAACTAGTAAGGTATCAAGGAATTTTCGGCGGTGAGAAATTTCCTCACCTCAAATGAAATCTTCCGGTTTTTTTCTAATGCGGAGATCTTCACCCATCGGGTATACGACTCTCGTTGCACGGAATGGCATAGTACCTGGGGCCCCTTCTTGCGCGAACTGGGCAAGTAGGCTTTTTCAGAGTATCTCAATGTCTTGCATTTAACAAGCTATGATTCATATCGCAGCTGCCCTTCATAATGTGGAAGAGTACAAGTCCAAAATGTTCGCTAACATCTTCATGTGAAAGCCATCTTTTGATTACAATGTGCATGGTTAGTGTAGCTGGCAAATGCTAAAAGCCATACTTGCTCTGTATGTATTTATCGTGTATGGAATTCTAGTTTGATAATTGGAAGAGACATTATATTACCAATAAAACTTGCTTAATGTCATAAATAGCCTTGTTTATGATACCTACTCCTCCTTCTTGGATCATCACTTTAAAGTCTTGAGAGCCGGTGAGGGCAATTGAAGTAAGTATGGAGCGGCGCCGGAATGAAAGGGCTGGGGAAACGGGAGATCCCCGAGAAAACCTATTGATCAGCGGTATCGTCCGGGGAGGGGTCATTTAGAGTTCATTTGTGGAGCAGGAGGTGTCAGTTAGGGCCCATTTGCAACGCAGAGGGGTCATTCAGGGCTCATTTGCGGAGCGGAAGGGATAATTCGCGGAACATGATGGGCCATTTGCAAAGCACGAGTTCTTGAGCAAAGAACTTGCCTGGAAGAAACTGTTGAAGATATTACTCCATGGTTATGTGCTCAAGGAAACAGATCAAATATCTGATTGAATGGATGAATAAAAATTCTTATATCTCACAGATGAAATATGCTAGTAAATTTATATATAGAGCAGTAGCAAGGAAAAGTAGATACATTATTTCTACAGTAGCAACTTGTGTAAATTTTTTTCATGAATATGATGCCAGCTAATGATTGTACGGAGTCTACTATGCAACTTACGTATATAGTTGTACTTTCTCCCTCTGTTGAAAAGTTATATGGACAACTAGATTTGGGCGGCTCTTAACAGCGAGGTCTTGAGAGACGATGAGGGTGATTGAGGTGATTATGGAGCAGCGCCGGAATGAAAGGGTGGGGGAACTGGGAGGTCCCCGAGGAAACCCGCAGACTAACGGCATCGTCCAGCACGATTCCCACTTCCGAAAATCTGGAGTGACCCGACCGGGGATTGAACTTGGATCGCTTTGGTGGGAGGCGTGGACGCTAACCGCTCAACCACCGCGGGCCCCACGTCATTGGTACCGTGCAGTTTATGCGAGGCGATACATTGAAGGAACACATCAAGATCTGCTAGGGTTTGTCTATTGAAAGTCACCAAGTAATGTCGCCAATACTCCATGCTGCACCGGTAGGTACTGCCAAAGATGGAATGAGTGCAGTAGAGTCGGTTTGTGTGGAATGTGTACTTGCAAGACTTTCGCGTGAAGTCGACGAGCTCCAAAATATACGGTCGTCGGCTATAAATAAAGACCATGCAACTTCTACAAATAAAAGTAAACTTGATATTGAGGATGAAACAGAAGGTGAAGACGATAATGAAGAGAGCATTGACGATACTGACTAATAAGACAGTGTTGATGAAGTATCTGATTCAAAGGACAATGATTCTCTCGAAGTTCCTACACTTTTCACCAGTGAGTTTCCTTCAACAAGTGGTGTGAAGAAGGCCGAAGGCGTCATGAATGTTCGTTCATTTCAGCAACGAGCGAATGGAGAAGGCAGAAGACGCTGAAAATACTGACTACGTGTTTACCGAAGACCCGAATGAACTTATTGATAAACTCAGTCATTTGATCACTTTGCAACAATATGGAGCTCTCTCGCACATTAACGAGTAAACTGTAAACTAGTAAACTGAAGGATCGGTGTTATATCAGATGAGAATGTTGGGTACTATCCATGATCTGCAAACATCAAAGAAATTTAAAGATCGAATGTATGAAATAATTAGAAAGATTGAATATATATAATAAGTAAATAAATTGAATGCATGTTTACGTATCTATGCGAGTTTAATTAGTTATTCATACCGTTCTGCTACTCTGAAAGACTTATTAATTCAGTAGTGTGTTCAATCGATTTCGAGAGTCTGTTTTAGATAAAATTTATGCGAGTGTGTGTAGTAGGAGAGGTCATGGTAAGATCTGAAGTATTATGTCTTACTCGGATTGATTGACAAATCGGCTGCGTTCTATAAGGCGAACGAATGAACAGGGGAATATTTTTCAGGAATGTTGCGCAACTTGTTAGTTGGTCTGATCATTAATATTAGCCAATATTTTCGAGATTGATTGTCATCGACAGTTGGTATAGCTGGGTGGTATGGTGGGTTGGTCTTGACCACCGTTCTAGCCATTTTTTGCAGGAATTTGTCTTGGCAAGAGCCAGTCTTGGGTAGAATTACGTCTCTTCAGGAACCGGCTGGGGTTTCGTTTCGAGAAAGGGAGAGGAATGAAGAATCGTGTGGTTGGTTGTTGGCGAGGGTGGATGGCGAGGGTACATGTTATTGCGAATTATTTTCGATGGATTGGGAAGGGGGGGGGGGGATCGGTTGAATGGATGGTGACATGCGAAAATGTTTATGGTGACCTAGCTGTAGTAAGTAAATGACGATGGAAGTAGAGCGACGAGAGGTGTGTTGCCGGGGGGGGTTTGTGATATATGCTACAAAAGTCAATAATTCGCTTTAGGGGTCTTAAGATTGATCGGCTATACAAACAATGAAAAATAGAGGAGAGGGTTGAGACGTCTGCTGATCGTCGTAGCAAGGAATGGCTGTGCTCTGCCATCTTTACGATTATCGAACGTTTAGGGTCACGCACATCCAACTTGGTTTTTCGTATTAGGTACGGAATTTTTTACTTAAACGTATTTTATATTTTTTTGTAATTTTTCACGTCTTTTTCTTGATTTTCCGAGTTCCAGGTCATTTGGACATTTTTTTTTTTTTAATTTTGCTATATATCTCGATTATTATTATTGAGGGGGTGTGGGTGGGGAGGTGGTAAAGTGAGGGTGTTGGGGCGAGTGTGAGATTATTGGGCTCGCCTCCTTGAGTCTAAAAAACCCATCGAGCCAAATAATTGTAATTTTTCCTCCAAGTGCGGTGGCAAAATCGAGACACACTCTGCACCTACTCCACCTCCACGACCGACATCTACCATGGTTCTCTAAAAGGGGGGAGGGGGGACTGAGCTGGCTGCTGTCGCATTCTCCACTTCACCCCCTACACCTTGACCTTGGCTATTCCCATTATCCTACACTCGCCCTCATTGTGAAGGAAAAGGAGAGATAAGATAAGTGGTAGCTGGTGGTCGCTCTCTTCTGCGGAAGTTCTCGTCTTCTCACTGGCGCACATTTTTGACGTGCAAAATGTACGCACTATTCTGTGACGATATAGATACAGAGTACTATCCCTGTATTGCTACGAAACGTTTCTTCCATTGAATTGTTTCTAAAAATATCAACAAAACATGAACCATAAATCGTAAACGAAAGAAATATATAAATTAGTGTTGCTGCTTGTTGAAATTTTCTAATTCTACTTATCATCGTAAACACAGTGCTAAGTTTTATCCAGTTATCTAGCTGCAAACTGAGGCGTGCGTGATGTTTCCTTGTCATTCGGTTCAAAATGCTATACAAGGCTGTTAAACTTGTGAGTTTATGTGATAGTAGGTTACATATTATTGTTTAGGTTGTTAGATAATTATTGTTTACTATACAAAGTATTCCTCACAATTAGACATATGTAAACCACATTTGGTACGCTAAAAGTACCAGTTTGAAGTACTGACCAGGCTAATGCCTAGTCTATTTCACTAGCCATTTTGAAAAATTAACATCATCTAAAATGTGCACTGTAGTTACTAAAACTAAACACAAATCTAGCATAGATATGGTAATAACAAGTCACCTAAACAGAGAAATATAAAATTGTTTAAAATATATATATTTTTAAATCTCAACAGTATTGTATCCAAGGAATCACTAAACCCATTTAAAACCATCTTTGTATATCATTGTCGTTAAATACACAATTAAAAAATGTCTTCAGTGTGTCGTGTTTGAAAAGTCATTAAAAAATAAGTTTTCGGTCTCGTAGCCATGACAATTATCGAAAAACAATGTGTAACATTTGTTCTGCTAAAAAAAAAGAAGAAAAAAAGGCTACGGCCTAAGTATTTAAGCACTTTATTGAAATGATTTGTATAGGCTAGTACAGAGAAAATTAGGCTCGATAGTTGTATCGTAAAACTTCTTGTTTCTGGAGCTGACATTTACTTTTTATTTAATGAGGATGTACGATCGTAAGTTGATGTTAATAATTCCAGTCAGAGTCTTATGCAGGGAAATCAGTTGTAGACCTAGATCAATCGAAATAATTGTGTGAACTGTTTTGGAATTCATAGCATATAAACAAGTGTGTTTCACGATATTCTTTTGTTTGGGTTTCTGTACTTTGCTAAATTTAATTAGTGTTTGTTCCAAATATCTGCATTCATCCTCTTAAACAAAATAAATAATAAAAAAAAATTGTTTAGCCGACTAGGTGGCAGCTTGTATTACTCCGCCTGTTTGCTCACTTTAAAGGTATCGGTTATGTTGCCGGCCATCAACACACGTCAGCCAATCAGCTTGCTAGATTTATACCTCATTCCGTCTCTCATTTCAAAAGCAATATTTATTTCAGTAACATATGCATAATTTAGGGAATTGCGAACTCTTCACATTCAGCATAAAAATTAGAGCATAGGGGGCCGCAACTAGTAATGTAAAATTACGATGATTAACATTAAATATTACAAAAAAAACTTTTGGATTTATTTCCTGTCGCAATCATACTGTGAAGCAGCCAGCCAGCCAATGAATATGGTTTTCTTACTGGCAATGTTGATGTCTGCTGCCACCTTGCAATGGATACAGTATATCACTCACATTGAACAAGCTGCGTGAATATGTACGAGAATTTATGCTCAGGCTGACCGAAGTACGTTTTTCCCTTTTTAAACGTGACACGTGTAAAAAGATAGCCTTTCTATCGTCCTAATAATATACGTATTTCCTTTTAAATTTTTTGCTTATCCCTCTGTTGTCTTGTTGAATATTGGTCGTGGAGTATCACCAATACCTCCGCTTAATTACTTATCAGCAGCATCCTGTATATTGTCTGCTCATGAGAGTTTCATCCTTGGATCTTTTTCTTTCAGGTACACCATCCTGATATAAGTGGGTTAAGTTAGTTCGAATAATCAGGCTTCTAATTTTAATTACAAGCTTCCTTTACATGTGTACTACATTACATATTTTATAAACGCAAAGCTTACCACATTTACCTCTACATATGTTGAGGGTAACTTGTTTTTTTCACTATGTGTTTTTATTACTCTGCAGGTCGTATAAAAAATTATATACAACAGTACAGCTAATTATATATGTCATATATATATATATATAAACACAAACACACCCCTATTCGTCACAGTGGGGAAGGCTTTGCGTATGAATTTGTAACAGTCTCCAAATCTTGCAACAGTACCTTACCTTCACATATGGGTATCTACTGTTAATTATGCGTATTTCTCAAAACCCCTTTTTTGCCGGAGATTTCATTGATAATATCTGGATCCAGTTGGGGCAGAAAAAATCACAAAGAAACCAGTTTTAAAAAATTGATAACGGAAAACTATATTTGTTGTGCACCAGAAGTCATTAAAAAATATATTAAAATTTGCACTAAAATAAGTGACTGCAGTCGTTAAACATGCTGGAAAAGCAGCGATTTAAAAATGTCCTCTAGGCCTTACTGTGTCACTAATGCACAGCACTGTCTTGTCATGCTGTCTTGTCTGTTTAACAGCAGCTACTTCCCACAAAATACTATATTAATGCTCTTAATTCACATAATTTGTACTGGTTCGCAAACAATTCTTCTGGACGATATTTTCGCACAGATATCAAAAGTGCATGTATATCGTCACAACATTTTATTTACACTAAATTCAATAAATTGTCAATCATTATGAAGCTACTATTTTTAACTTGTTCTCCACATTTGCAATTGTTCGCTTATAAGATAAAAAAAATATACTAGGCCAATATAGTTCTAGTAAAATGTAAACAAACATTTAAACATGTATATATTGCTGATTTATGGCACATATTAGAGTTATATTATGTTATTTGACATTACTTTTATGCAAGTAGTGTTATAAACTTTCCCAATTTTTGTGTTTACAAAGCAATTTTCTTTGTAACTAACTTTTTAAAATGAAATTTAATCTTTGTTATGCTATCGTGGCTTTTCTGTCCAGTTAAAATAATTACAACTGTGCAGAAATTAATCACATTGACATTTTTTATGTGTACATAGAACATTGGACAATTAATTACGTAACTGACAAAACCAATTAACATTTTTTTGAAGTAAAGATATCTCTTATTACAAAGGATACGTTCTTATTTCCTATCATACTGCCTTTCACTCTTTTGATAATTTTATTCTTCTTGCGACATACGTTAAGGCGTAACTGAGTTTTCTTCCCACGTCTGGGATCGTGTTGAATTTCCATGACGGACGGCTGCGAAACAACGAAACTGGAGCGCGCACACAGCCCATCCGAGCAGGCAGAAGGTGCAACTAAAGAGGACACGAAGAAGGGTCGGAAGGGGGAGAACTCTCGCTAGACAGGAGGGAGGTTGCGCTCTGTCCGCTGGGGTCGCGCGGTCGTGGCGGAGCCACTAGACGGCCAGCCTATTCCTGCAATACACGCCATACAAGAACACGCTTTTCCTCAATATTTTCTGTCGTGACCTAGTGAAATTGTATACGCGATGAAAGATGAGGAATTGATACACTATCCGCAAGTAATTTTACATAAGAAAAATGAAAACTACGAGTGCAGTAAGCCCCAGAATATTTGCTATTTGGCTATATTGAGCAAGTACTTTCTAATTACCTACAAAGCAGAGAGAGAGAGAGAGAGAGAGAGAGAGAGAGGAGAGAGAGAGAGAGAGAGAGAGAGAGAGAGAGAAGTACCTGGCATTTGCGCACGGTACCTTAATCTCTTTTATATACCAAATTAATTTTCTTCTGTCAAACCGTTTCTGTAAGAAAATAATATTGTTGAACCTCTACACCACACTTCGCACAGCAGCGAGGCGGGCCCTAAATGTTGTATGTTCCTCGATTTAAAATTTTTTTTTCTTATTTTGTGGTTTTTTTGATCAAAATATTATCAGTAAATACTTTATGTTTGGAGTCACCAAAAATAGTTTGTAAATTGACGACATGAGAGCTTTCTAGTGGCACTTGTTTAAAAAATCTAGAACATACTGTAGTGTCCAACTGTGGCAAAATATGTGTTCAAATTCATAATTTAGCTGCTAATGGGCGTATACCATTGATTGGTATGGGTGGAGGGATGAGTTCTGTTACATAATGCTAATGATTAATTTGGTAAAATAAAGGATGGGGTGGGGTTGTTGGTTAGAATTGACGGGTTGGGTAACATATATATATTTTTAAAGAATTGTTTAGATGTGTCACTATTTATAATTTCAATGTCTCAATAATTAATGTCAAGATCATGGGTCAAGGTTATTGATCAATGTCAAGGGGCAAGGTCACGATAATGGGCCATGGTTCAATGACAGGGACATATGTCAAGGTTTAAGGCCATGGGTCAAGGTTAAGGCCATGAGTAAATGTCAAGGTCATGGGTTAAAGTTAAGGTCATGGGTCAAAGTAAGGTCATTGATCGAAGTCAAGATCATGGGTCGAAGTCAAGGTCATGGGTCAAAGCTAAGACCATGGGTCAAATTCAATGTCAAGGGTCAAAGCCAAGGCCATGGGTTAAAGTCAATGCCATGGGCCAATGCCAGGAGTCTATTTAAATGTCATTAGTCAAGTTCAAGGGCTAAGGTAAGATGTCAATGACATGGGCTATTGTCAAGGTCAAGGTAAATATAATGGGTCAAAGTTATGGATCAAGGTAATGAGGCAAGGTCAAGCTCACAGGTCAATGTCATGGGCCAAGGTCAGGGTCATGTGTCAAGGTCATGGGACAAGGTCAAGTGTCAAGGTCAAGGTCATGTGTCACTGGGTTTTTGAAGTGGTTAGGAGTGGGGAGGGGTGTTGATTTCTATAATTTTAAATTGATGTATTTTATTGATGTGTTAATTAATAAAATATTTATTATTTAATAATTTCTATTCATCTAATTTATTGGGATGTTGGGATGAACATCCAACTTGACAGTGATGTCATCAAAGATGAAGGCAAACTCCTACCCCCTATCCCACATCCCGTTGTAACCGGAGATCCACACATACACTATTCATTGGTTTATTCATTTTTCATATTCATTGACATTTTAATATATTTTACTGAGTCTGAATCAAATTACTCAGACTAAATTTCACTTCGAAGTATAGCATGGTTAAAGTAAAAAATATATATGTGGTCTCTAATTCAAATGTCAGCCTGGGGGTATTCTACTACATGGCGATGGTGTGACTTGGATGTGTGATAGTCCTGTTGTGATATATCTACTCGGTGCTACACTGACTTTGATTTATAATTATAATATATGAGCAAGGGGATGAAACTTGTGTGTGTCTACATTTCATTCGACGAGTACCAAGTAACATTAATGTCAGATATAAATTTAAACAGCATTAGTGACAATTGTTTCTCTTAATGAAAACTACTAGTTGTACATTTCGTACCTACAAAATATTTATTTACAAAATAAAAAATACATCACATAATCACAGATTGAAAAACAATTCTACCAAGAATATGCATGTCGCCAGTAGTGCCAACTAATTTCCGATACAACCAAATCTGATCACCAAGTTCCATCTTCATCTTCTTACGTGAATACATAGACGCCTTACCAAAAACACTCATTACCGCAGTATTGTCTGCCTTGCTCTCATGAACTGGAAAGATTTTCCAACAGATTATCCTCTTTGGATCAATCTCACTAATCTCCTTTGGTGCAGGCTCGTTCTCGACATGAGACCTTCTGAAGAAACACATTTCCAACAAACCACCACCAGCTTTAGCTGTTATTCCTTGAAGACCAAAACCATACAAGAAAGACAACAAAATATAACTCTCTTCTATATCAAGAATCTTAACTGTCCAAGACCTATCATCTTTATCGACATCCTTAGTAAAATACACAATATTACGATAAACCTTCCTCGGGCAATAACCAGAAGAACGAATGCACCTCCGAAACATGTCAGGATGAAATATACAAAAATACACAATCAATAGTGTTAATAATCATAAAAATTAATATAAGATGCAAAAAGGAATTAAACCATTAATACAACACAGATACATACCTCAAAACAAGGTAAGAACACAAGACAACCAAAACAGAAAAGTCCAGGATCAGCCCACGCTTACTACTTCAACCTACTCGCTCGGCATTTAACATGCGAATGGAAACTCCGTGGCAGTTCTCCGTATCTTTAACGCTACCGCTACGTGCTGGGATTCCTTTACCATGCCTGAAAGGAATAATTATGTTTGTTAAGTTGGTGGATCAAAAGCTTGTGTTGGTCAACATGTTTGCACTTGTGTGTATGTTGCATGTAACCGAATGTTGCTATCAGTTGCGATAGTGCAGTCGCTTTGTTTGTAACTGAAAGTTGTTTATCGGCCGGAAGTGGTGGCTTGGTGGGGCCGGGAAGTACAATCGGTGATAAGGTCCCAGCACGTAGCGGCAGCGTTAAAGGTACGGTTCGCTGCTGCTGAATTTCCACACTTGCATGTAAGAGTACGCGTATTAAGACAATGACGAGTGACTTGTCGTGTTTTTTTTTTTTATCGTGGTAAGGGTAAGTTTGCTTTTGGGGACTTGTACGAACAATTTTATGATGTTATTTTATTTGAGGAATTCGATTTGTTAGATTTCAATTCTTCTGATATTCGTAGCTTGTGTGAATATTTGAGTAATCATGCTTCATCAAGTCTTCAAGTTCTTATTTAACATTACACAAGTAAATAATTTTACAGACATCACTAAATGTGAATAACCTCATTCTTTTTTTAAACTAATGTGCTATATTATAATTTTTGTACCGTAACAATACATCATATGCCGACCGATATTTCCCAGTAACATTCACAAGTTATTATTATTTTTTTATAATTAGTTTACTGGAATTTTTTAGAATTTTATGTACGACGTAATCATCTTTTCAAATGTGGCTGTGAACGAAGATATGATAATAGATGTCTCAGCATAAAATATAATTTGAATTGTAGCAAGCATTACACTCAAAGTTTTTTGCAGCCTTTCAGAGACGACGTAACACCGAGTTAATTGTAACGTTCTTCATTAAACAGTCTGCTTTTGGCCACGAAAAATGCTAAATTAGTAAATGAGTAAATGTTCAACATTAAAATACCCTCAAATGCAAGTGCCAGTTTGACAGACATTTGTTATTATTAGCTTGGCTTCAAATAGCAAAGTATGTTATAGAAATAATATATCTTCTTTGCCATAAATGGTTTATGACTGTGAATGCGAATGAAATATGAGCTTTTAAGTTTAGGTACGAATTATTTCCTTAAGTGCACAGTCACAGAAATTATTGCCTACGTTTACTTAAAAAATTAATCCAAAACGCGAAACCAAAATATTATTTTTAGAAACAACACAAATGATAAACTGCATGCTGCACAATCCCCTTCATGGCACATGTAAATCTGGGAGCTGTCTTCACGAAGATATAACAGAAACACAGAAACAATTTTGAGGTAACATTTGTCCAACGCGATATGCCGTACACGGGTAAATATTTGCAGCTGCATAAAGAATCCTCACTAATTTTAAAAACTGTTTTGTTATACATAATATATTTTTATATGTGAATAATGTATGACAATTTTAATATTTTTAACACAAAATTTAACATTATATGCTCTTAAAACGCTTTGCGAGCTATCCCAAGTTATCAGTAAGAAACTATTTGATTTTCAGTTTTTCTCTGTGGATATAAAGAATAGACTATTTCATGCTAAATAAATCAAAGCAGATATTGCCAAATTTGAAGTTAGCTGTAGTGGTTTATACCAATGATACAATATTAATTCATTTTCCTGGAATTAATTGGTGCCTCCTCTTCTAATGCTCCTAATTTGTCTATTATGTTATTGAACATTAATTTAAGAAAAAAAGGACACAGTTAAATATTTTACAGTATATCAAGTCTTTTTATTATGAAATAATTAATTTAATTGTTTTCATTGTTGCCAGATTTAGAACTATGGAATGGAGTAACACAGAACTATAGAAACCAGTTACACGACCTTATCAACACATCCTCTGTATGTCTGAAAGTGATATATTGTTTGATTTGATTTCTTCATTTCATCTTCGATTATAAAAGTATATCACTAAAAATTAACAAAATTTTTACTAATATCCATTGTTTTTGTATGATGTAATACAATCTTAATTTACTGGTACAACTTTATTCCCACTGAAAACTAAGTAAACTTTTCCTACAGCAGACCACTGCAATCCCATTTAAGAATTTTGGGGAAAACAGTACCTATGAGGAATCTGGCTGTACTACTATCACATACTCAGTATATGTGAGACAATTCTATAAATTTATTTAGAGTAACATAAAATACCGGTTAATTTTTCTTTACGAACAAGCAAATATTTCGCAAACAGTAATGCTGAAGGTTGTAAAACTTTCATGACTTAAAGTTGATAATTTCTTTCAGACAGTAACCAAAGTTGTGAATAGTATTTGAAAAGAAACGAGCAGACGCATAACTTCAGAAAGTCAAATCCACGTATTTATGACACAAATGAATTTATAATTAAAATAATTTACTAATCCGATCCTTTAATATTTGCTTTTGGGAGGGCGGTTGTCGATTCCCGGTCTGGCCGTCCTGGTTTCGAGATTCCGTGATTTTCCAAAATCACTCCAGGCGAACACTGGGCTAGTTCTAAACTACACGTCATGGCCGATTCCTTTCTCCGTTTCTGTTACTCTGAACAACTTACTCCGTCTATAATAACCTCGCTGTCGACAAGACCGTTTAGCTCTACGTACATACGTACTTTTCCAATATTTACAGCAAGAAGCGTGGCGATATCATATCTAGCTTATTTTAAATTGAAAATTCTCTTTAAATAATTAATGTTTGCCTCTTTTCACCCCTTAACCGTCGAATTCCAGAAATTAATTTTCATATGTGCCAACATCCTAAGCAGAAGCCTACCCAATGTTCTAGGTCCAACAGTTTGCATGTCGAGAGTCTGTCAGTCAATGGGGACATTTTCATCTATGTATAAACATACAAAAATATTACATTATTTTAAAATTTGGCATGTGAAGAAAAATATATTTACTAATTCTGGTAAAATAAATTTTTATCAAATACGCCATACATCACTGATTTCCCCAACTGAACTATATAACATCCTTACTACTATATAAATCCGAAAGTATGTTTGTTTGCTTGTCCTTCTTTCACGTCAAAACGGAGCAACTGATCGACGTGATTTTTTCCCGACAAAATATCTCATTCCTTCAGGAAATTTTTTAAATCTAAATAGGTACTGGGTTAAGCTTTATTTATGCTTAAAAAAGTATTGTTAAAAAATTTTTTTGCGTCATTTCTCCTTTCAAATTTGTATATGGACTGTAAACATTCCAAAAAGCCATAGTGGCCAAGTGGCTAGAGTTATTCTAAGTGGTGCCGCAGTGGCCCAGTGGATAGATATACATATCAAGTGGGGTTGCAGTAGCTCAGTGAGTAGAAAACCCAATAATGGGGCCGCAGAAGTTCAGTGGGTAGAAAACCCAACAGTGGGGCCGCAGTAGCCCAGTGATTAGAGCACCCAATAGTGCGGCCGCAGTAGCCCAATAGCTATACCACCCAATAGGTCCTAAATTTCATGCGAGCGAAGCTGCGCGTAAAAATTAGTGTGTAATAAATCTGTGAAAGGTTTGGTTTGGAAAAGAACTTGCGTGGGACCATAGTAATTAATTGGCACAACAACTGTGATAGCTATGTTTCAATACTTGTTTGAAAAGAATTATAATTTTAAGATACTATGACGCGTCAGGTTGTTTCAGAAGACAATCACAAGCCCTTAAAATGCACCAACCCAAAAAAAAAAAGTGCCTAGTAAATGTTTAATGTTGTTAAGCGTGTTGGACCCCAAAGAAAATAATTTCATATTCGTACCAAACATTGTTCAACTCGTACGCATTGTATGCGATAACATTTTCTAGAATAAAAATAAATTTACACTTTACCTTTTTGAATAATTTAATGTCAAATATAAAATAATTGCGGTTTTTCTGTAACCATAATAGCAAATATTAATTTGTACAAATTAAAAAGATTGCAAAGTAAACTAATGTCATGGGCTAACGCGTAACATATATGTCATCAACGAATAACAAACCAAATAGAGGAAAAAAATAGTTAAATATAAATAAATGTTTGCATATAACAAGTATTATTGTATGATCTGTTATTTGTTGATAACATGTCACGCGGTAGCCCATGGCATTAGTTAACTTTGCAATTTTTTTTTTAAATTTGTACAACAGTATTTGTCATGGCTCCAGAAAAAAAAAAGGATTTGACATCAAATAATTTAAAAAAATGTGAAGCGTAATTTTTTTATTTGAGAAAAATGTCATCACATATAATGTTTACAAGTTGAGAAAGGTTTCGTACGAACATAAAATTATAAATTTTTTGGGGTCCAACGCCGTTAACATAGCTGCATTAAGTGAGCGGTGGCGAGTTCTGTACTATTTATATTCCACCTTCTTGATGCATGATTTTTTCAGTAGATCGTTCTTATTTTGCCATTTTTCTTCTTGATGAACTGGAAATAGCTTTCGGTACCAGAGTTTTTATTCGCTAGATCTAAGATAATTAGCTCGTAAATGCTGCAAGGAATCTTTTTAGAGAACTAATTTTCATATTGTAGTTTTATCACACCCAATTAATTTCATCATCGGTTTACTTTCGTGAGTAGCCTCCCATATATTTTTTATTACTCTAATCGCAGCTGAAAAAAAAGGGGGGGGGGAGATAGAGAGAGAGGAACCTTATACACAAACACAAAGCTCTTTAAATTTGTTTTGCTTATTTACAGAAGTCAATGAAAGTAGACACTAATACACATCCATCATAACTTGCTTCACCAGACAGTGGGGTGAAGGTGTCGTCGAAAAAGATGTTGTTGATTATCTCTCATTATTTTTGGAAGCAAGAGCTGTCGTGTACTTGTCGCTTTGCTTGGAAACCTACACAACCACTAATGGTACCGGGGATAGAAGCAACTTATCTCCACAGATACATAAAATAATTTCACCATAAAAAAATATATGTTTCATTTCTGTTACTCTTTAACATTGTTATTGTTACGTTTATTAATGAACTACCTGTGCTTCAGCATACTCTAGAAAAATGGCAACATAAGTGTACTTAATTTGATTATTTATTAATTTTTTCTTGATTTCGTTACTGTAAATAATTGAATAACTCTTAAAATTAAACATTTCTTAAAGAATCTATGGTTCAAAAGTTGTAAATGTTTCTAGGTATACGATATTACCGACTGATTCGCTACATTTTAAAACGATGTCTCAAAAACTGCGCTATTTAACATTATGTATTGTTAAACACAAAATACAAAGAACGATCAAACATGCGCATCCTAGAGTTTTTATTTTACACCCAATACCCACAAAGGACACCATATAATATTTTTGTTAATGTAACCACTCTCTTAAGTTTTCCGATGATAGAAGCGATATCGTTCACGTACGAGTCAGTTAGTTAGGAATATCATAAAATACTAACCAACGTTCATGTCGTCTGTCATATTAGGATTGACGTCTGTTTAGGATTTGTTCGAGGTTGTTCTAGGCCTGTTAGAAGCATGGCTGTGGCCGCTTTGTGGTCTCATGGAGGTCTGACTGAAGCATGATTAATTTTTTTTATGCCTCTCTGGAGTTTTTTTTAGGCCTGTATGATGTTTACCTGACGTTTGAAGTCTGCCAGAGGTCTGAAGTCTGCCAGAGGTCTGAAATATGTTATAGATTTGAAGTTTGCCAGAGTTATGATCTCTTCCAGAGGTGTGAAGTCTGCCAGAGGAGTTAAGTCTGTTGGTGTGAAGTCTGCTGGAGGTCTGAAGTGTGGCTTAGGCCTGTTTGAAGTCAAGTGAGATCTGTTCGAGGCATGTCGGAGGTCTCATGTGATATTCAGTCTTCAATATGAACATCATTTTCACTTGTCGCTGGTTGTGGGTGGTATATCAATACCAACATTGTTTTTGGCTGACAAGTCACGCCAAACTTCGGTGACTGGGAGAACTTAGTCGTTTTCTATTATGCTCTGAGTACTATGTCTTAAATAACTCAACATTATTTAGGAAAACAATTAAACTGAACACAGTCATAATGATTTGTGGACCTAGTAATGATAAGAAGGAATTTCGTAGGGAACGCAAAGCTATATTTATGATTTTAATATGAACTGGATAAAAAAATTTTGAAATCGGAAAATTTAAAAGTGTTTCGATGATGTTTTAATGAATTGCTTTAGCCTCTGCAATAGATAGAGTTAATTGTGGATGTTTACATAATACTGTATGTACATGGATTAATAAAATACTTTATTTAATCGGATGTGTTCGATTTTAAATTAAAATATCGATTGTTAACCTGTTGTGAAGAGAATAATTAAAAGGGATGTTTATGGTTCCGCCATATATTGCTGAATATTTCACCACTCTTTAAAACATAATGTTTCCTGAATTAATTGATTTTATTTTTAACAGAAACGAAAGTTTATTAAATTTAAATAACAATAGTTAATGGAAGGTCTACATCACGTATGTTTGAAACGTTGGTACACTTGTGAATGAAAATAATAACTTTTGAAATCTGATGAAAATTACGCATCTCCGATTTGGCTTACCTCGTGCTTTTGAAACAAGTATGGTTACGGGCTTATGGAAACATACAAATACGATTGTAGGCTTCCCGATGCTTACTACTCATCTAATTTCGGTAACGTCTGGCTCTCCCGAGTAGAATCTAAACTCGTTCTCCCACAGGTAATATACACTGCAGTCATATGCACACAGAGTGAGATCAGAGTCAATTATACAGGCACTGATCAAATGAGCTTTCAAGCAAACAGCAGCTCTGTACGTTCTCGGGGAAATTTAGACCTTTTATTAAACAGAAACAAAAAACAATTGCCAATGGAGACCAATTAAACGTGGATTGGATAGTAAAATATATATATATATTCTCTTAAGTGGGTTTTTCGAACGCGAGGGAGGGATTTTATCTGTGACAAAAATTTCGAATTTAGCCAGCCGCCAGTCAGATAACTTAGTTTATATTTGTTTCAGAAAAGTTATTATCTGATACAAAACCCCAATATCATTTAAGAATTCTAAAATTAATTTAGATACTTATCTACAAAATTGTTCACAATATTGGTAGAATATCTGAAAAATAATCGCAGCTAACTTCCATTCAAATTTAACGTAATATTTGTTTCTTACTTAGGAAACGAGAACGTACATTTACCACGTCATCCACACATTTTGACTACGCAGAACCTTTAGAATTTTAATTTTTCTGTTTACTGGCGATCTTTTATGACATGCAGATTCCGCTACTAAATACCTCGACAGTGAATATTAATTAAAAAAAAACGCTAATAATAATTCCTAATTGCGAAAAGTCTTACTGCCTGAACTGGTCCAAAATTGTTGATTCACAAGTGTCATATCTAGTACCGATAGATGTTGCAACAATTTATCGTTAGCAATTCTTATAATATATGGCGCGTATCGACTTTGGTGAGATGGAAATATTTTCGTTTTCACTAATTTGGCAAGGAGTTATTTCATCTGAGATAATGTAATGTTCCACTGCTGCAGAAGGTAGGTGAAGACGTTTTTGCTCAAAGCCTGTGCTATGTGTCTCGGACAGGAATTTCGTCCAAACATTGGTTGTTTCGGAAAATTGCTATAATTTTTTAATTTTTATAGAAGTAAAAAAAATACGCTCGGTGTAGATATAAGTAATTTGTACTAATAAGTAGGGTATGAAAAAACATAAATACATAAGTTTCACATTGCTAATTCAGTGCTCGTTGGCAAAATTCTTTATATTTTATTTGTTCGTAATATCATCAAATTATATATATATAATTTGTTATTATGCTTCCCTGGCATTAAAAATTTCTATCGCATAGTTTTCCAATCATGCCATGTCAAAATCGTAATTTAAGTGTAAATGGGTGTTTAAATTAAATAAATGGAATAAGTTACAGAAGATTTAACAAAGGTACATGCTAGGACATGTTTTAATTTATTTTAAGATTCTTAGAAAAATTTATTTAATAAAAAACTGCGTTAATTTGAGCAATTTTGCAGCACGATTTTTAAAATTTGTTGAATTAACGAATGCTGTTTTATTTCAATGTGAATTACTTCATTTCAGTGAGTTAATTTTGATTATTTGTACGACCCTAACACCATCAAATTGTGATATTGGCATACCAACATGAAAAATAAATCTGACCTAGAATTTTTTATGCGAGGAGATATTATTTGCAAATAATGTCAAGTTGAAAGGAATTTAGCGCAAATATACAATAACACTTTTCTGATGGCCAGCGGCATTAATATATCTGAAGTTAATACGAATAGGAATTTGGCTTCTGCAGTGCGTAGTAAATATCTATAGCTGCAGCTGATTATTTTCGTATGGTTTGGAATATTTCATTATTTACCAATGCATTCCTTCGTTTGTTATAACAACAAAATAATTTTTGTACGTTGTGATAGTGACGTTTGTGTATTACACGAACTGAAAAAAAAAGTATGCAACATCATAACTACATTAGGGCTACCCTGCTTCCGAAACGGACCACACATTAATAAATTACATTCGCTTACAAGTTCAATATTTGAGAACGTATTTCAAGATGAGATGTAGCTAGCCCAGGCGTAAATGGAGAAGAGCTTAAATATAAGAGCTCGCAGTCTCTACTGACATGGTGTTCTGTAAACGAACATTTCTGCTGACTGCTGGCCGAGCTACATTGTTGTTTTTGATTCAGATTTCTATCACTCCCATCTTTTGACGTTGTTTGTCTAGTTACCGTGCACAAAGCCACTTTGAGATTTATCCTAGATCCCTAAGGTGCACATTGGATTTAATGATACACAATTATTTGCGTAATTATATGTAATTTACGGCCAGGCCCACGAAGCGAAATTCCGGGCCCCTGAGCTATGCGTGCTGTGGGCCTCGCTACCCACTCCCCACCAAAAATCGACCATTTACAACAACAAAAATAGTCGTCATCCATGCAAAAAAAATGTTAATAAGTTTTGCGTGTCGAAATGAGATTTTTACGTAATACCTACGTCATTTTATAAACAAACATTTACTAGTCGAGACCGACCAGGGCCCCTGAGCATTGCGCCCCATTATCCCCCCTCCTCTTGTCTGGCCTGTTTACGGCACTACTGATCAGGGACTGGCTTACATGCGGGAATTGGCGTGGTACGCGGACATTCTGAGAGCTGCGACGTAAATAAGCAATAGGGCTGAATCTCGAATTTTCTTACACAAGGCTAAAAACAGAAATTTTCTGCCTGCCTGGAGTGGTATTCCGCGCTAAAGGCAGAGAAGTGTGGGAGCGATAAGAACGACAATTACAAGTGCATGAAGTTCGACTTAGTCCCTACGTGCAAGGCTCTGAACTGACATGTAGTGTTCGTGTCCTGCTGCATGTGGCTATAAGGCTTTAGGTGTTACTATAAATTTATCGGTTATTAAGTGTTCAGTACAGTATTGTTCAGTACAGATTCATATCGCACTGTCTCCAGTATCCGGGTGGCATGCTTGGCGATACAGCGTTCTGAAAAAGTGATTCTTAACAATCTTGGAGGGCTCCAAAATAATATTTATTGCATACGTGATATCTTAAGAGTAACATTTCTTTCCCATGGAGGTTATGTTGTTTTTACGTAGGTAAACATGCTACGGTTACGTATGATATAGGCTATTCACTGTAAAGTGAGCCACTTTTTAAGGTCCTCCCAACAGACATTAACCATTAATAAATATGTGTTTATTGCAGCCTTGAACGTTAACTTTTGAAATTAGTGTCATGTATAGTGTGTTTATTAGTTACATGGCAATGTTTATATAAAAAAGTGATGAAAAAATAAAAATTGGCTCAAAGTAAAAATTTAGTAGGGCCTTATATGTGATCAGTTTACCGTGAATAGCCTATAGTTTCGTAAAAAAAAAAATAGCAAGCGACAGAGTTCAAGCGTAAGGTATAGGCAGGTTCATATAAGTACTACTTAACCTTCATAGTAGTTGCAGGTTCCAAACATCTTAATCCGGTCTAGGAGCTCGTAAAACTAAATACGTCAGCGAGTACTCGGTATTTCATCTTGCGAAGGACATAAGAGTGGTCCGTCCTGTTTGCTGAAGGTCGCGCCCTGGTTAGCGGGCGAAGCTGCCTGTGGTATTCGCAGTGTTCAAGCTCGAAGCTTGCTCACGTGCTTTTCCTATCTGTTTCTGAGACTCGTTTTGCTGAGTGAATGAGTGGGGTTTGACACTGCCCCCGTCGTAACAAAGTCGCAACGCGTGCCGTGCCGCAATGGGAAATTGCACGCCAAATTTGTTTACGACTTAGTGAGGGATAAATGTTTTGAAGAAACCACTTTTTGGACCAATTTCAGCATTAGTATCCCCCTTTTCGCTCCTCAGCAAAAATACAGCTTTCATTTAGCGCGGTACGATTAAGGAGTTAAATTATATGGGATGAAACTTTTTTAATATAATGTGCTCTGAACCTCTTGATAACACGTTGTCGGTAGATGGACACAAACATTTCCCTATTTAAGCAAATTCGCCATTTTTAAAAATTATTATTGTTGTATGAATAAATAATGATTGATCCAATATTTTATGACATTATATTTATTTTTAATAACAAAATTTCTTTTTAAGAAATTAATTACTATTTATTTTCTTTATTATTAAATTGTTATTCTGTTTGCATTTTTCGTGTTCGAGGGTGACTTTTTCAAACGCACGCTACTATTACCAAGATAAAATGATTAAAACAAGACGGTTAGATATTCACATAAATGTCTCAACGGGACTCAAGCTCGAAACCCACTTGACACGGTCCGCGGTGGCCAAGCGGTTAGCTCGCTCGCTCCCCACCAAGGCGAACTGGGTTCAATCCCCGGCCGGGTCACCGGATTTTCGCATGTGGGAATCTTGCCGGACGATGCCGTTGATCGGCGGGTTTTTCTCGGTGATCTTCCGTTTCGCCGTTTCCGGCGCTGCTCCATACTCACCTCAATTATCCTCATCGGTTCTCAAGACCTCGCTGTTAGGAGACGCCAAAATCTCGTCACCCTACTTGGCACAAGCCGGCACGCTAGCTACTGATCTACGAAAGTCGGCTTCATGCGTAACTCGGTTAAAGACTGTTCACGATAAAGTTAGCACTTTTGAAATCAACATTAGAAAAAAAGTCACTGCTTCTACCTGCATATATTTTTAACGGGCTCACTGAGTGCCATGCGTCCAGTAAAGTCGCTAACGAAGGAGGGAAAGTAGTTTCATAGCTCAACGTCGAATCAAAATGGTCACGTAAACAGCTGTGTTAACTGAAATTATTTATTTCGCTTTATGCTTGTATGCATAGAAGTGTAAGAATTTTATCGGATTTATAAAATATTTAATTTCATAGTCCATGGCAATGCTAATTTTACATATGATGGAAGAATACACTATGTACATACATTCAAGAAGATCTTTAGCAGGGCTTTCAAAAGTGCTCAGTTTACCGTGAACAACCTTTAGTCACATGATCGTACCGCCTTAGGAGCAGAGCCTTAGAGTGACCTTGTTCTACTGTCCCATGCGTATCTGTAATCACGCTTTTGTTTGAAAAGGCCAGACTTAAAAACTATCTGAATTACGTCGCATGGTTACATACGGGTGACATTTTCCCCGAAATATATATATAGTCTGTTCGCGGTTTCTTCACACTTTCTGAATAATACCTTTGAAAAAATCACGCTATGTATTATATGTTTGGTGTATGTTTGTCGTGCATCACACGTGTTTTATACTCCTGTAAGCATACAGTAATATATTTTCTCGTTCATTTGAATTTTCAATTATTTTTATCTATAAATTGTAATATTTCATTTACAATTAATGTGAATAAAACAGGGAGAAAGCAGGTGTGCTGGTAATGCCTAGTGAGTACAGCCTCGAGTATTTCGCGAATCCGTTCAGTACCGAGGTAGGCTTCAAACACTTGTTCTTTTCTGCTACTACTACTACTGTGATTGGACCGTAGTTCTTTAGACACGCCCCGTTCAACTGTGAGCCAGTATTAATGAGGAAGCAGTAGTGTGAGTACAAAACGTGATCGCAGCAACCAATAAGCAAACGATAGTGTCTCGAGTGTGTAGAGGATTTCCAAGTCTAACATGCTACCACATCAATCCGCGGGACTCTACTAGTGAGATATAGTTCTAATGGAAAGTATTATTAATGCGAGAGTGCAACAATGCGGTGCGCTGTCCTTTAAGCGTAGTTTTCTAGACTTTATTAAGCATTGTTTATGTGATGCGTAGGAATAACCTGAAAGTAGATCATTAGAGCAGCCTCAAAAAAGCTTCAAAAATCGTGAAAGGACTATATTTGGTTTTATATTTCTGGGCAAATGCGTAACTATAGTCAGCTGCTTCGCCGTTGTTAAAAACTACTGAAATAAACACTTAAAAGAAAAAATAATCTGTGCCAATAAGTGCACATATTTTCACGTAAACACTGATACAATACGCAATTTGAAGCTGAGAATTATGAAAAGTATTTCCATACCTCAATGCTGTCGCGTACTAAAATTTTCAAGCCTGTAGTTATTCCTCTATTACTGTTTAATATGTAATCATACCACATAACGTAATTATAAAAAAATGCTATATACCTTCATGTTCCTAATATTTCGCATCGTTACTTTCCCAATTTACAGTTTTAATATTTTTGTGCCAAACATACAATGAACCAAGCCACTTGCAAAGAGGGATTTATAGAATTAACTAATATGTCTAGTTTTGTCTGTAATTGGATATATAAAGCGTTTTGATGACTTTCTCAAAGACTTACATAAACGGTACTTGTATCATGAAATATTCAATTCAGGAGGAACTTCGCACCCAGTTAGGCGGAACTGATATAGCAGTTACCGAGGTGTTGCGTACGGAAAACCAATAAATTTTTAACAGGTTATCAATACCCAAAACAAGGGAATTGTTATTATCAATTAGATTATTTAATTTTAGTAACTTAAATTGACAATATATGCTGTTTGATTGATTTATGTTTTCAGTATAGGCATATCTCCTTTAATTAACTTGCGATAGCCCTTAATTGATGGCGTCCTTAACAATATTTGAGTCTTCATTATTTTTTACTTCAGTAAGAAGCTTTTACCATTTTATGAGGCCTAAAGCAATTATTAGTATCTCGTGTTGGTGACGTCTCACGTAATTGGATCGAGGCGTTAAGCAAACGTTTAATTTTGATTGAAAAAATAATAACTCTTAATTCCCTATCGTTAACAAGCTACGAAATTATAAGTTAATTCCTGTATCTCTACCTCTATCTCTGCAGAGATTGGGCATCAGTTTTTTGTCATACAAGCTGCGTGACTGTAAACTTTGCGGATGCGACGTTTCAATATGACACATTGCCCTAAATTATTGAAAGAATGTTGTTATAGAGATAGACTTACGTCATAGTCGAGAGACATAAAAATTGGGTGGTGTATAAAGCTAGGCGAGGTTCAGGGTAGTGTTTCATTAGGTTTCAGGGAAATACAAACAAACAGATATCATGAGACATGAAAGTGGTCTCACAAGCCTTTCTTTTCTTCAGAAAATAGGCTGAACATTAAAAGTTGGACAACACTGTCAAAATTCATTCGAATAAGTGCCTAGCTAAATTTTTTACAAAAATCCAAGGACAGCCACAGATCAAACGCAAGCAAACATTTTCTTGTATTCAACAATTAAAAATAATTGAAAACAATTATGTGATCTTACGCGGAAGCATTGAGATATTATCTTTTAATGTAGCTATAGTCAGCTCTCTCTCTCTTTCTCTCTCTCTCTCTCTCTCTCTCTCTCTCTCTATATATATATATATATATATATATATATATATATATATATATATAGACACACACATACATACATACACACACACACACTATTTTTTTGGCGTTTAGTAAATTTGATGCTTTATTAAAAGTTAGTTTATATATTAGTGTCCACCAAAATTTAATTATATTTTTTAACGTACTTTAGCGTAACGACTGATGTCATATAAACATATTTAACCATCGAAGTTTATATTCATGACATGGCATTCCGTCGTCTTTGGTCTTAATTTAACGCGGACTTTTATTTTTCATATCTAGTCATTAGTAGGGTTCTAAAAGTAACTACCGTGTATTTAATGACTTGGAAAATTTCTCATAAATCTTTGCAAAGTTTCGAAGACCTGTTGTAATGTTTAATGGAACTTTGCATGAAGTTTTGAGGTTCCCGAAGTTGAAGTTCTTAATTTTTATCCACTAAAGTGATGAATTGTATTAATATAAACGAGATAAATTAGTGCGTTTCGTGTTGGGGAAAATGTCAGAGAGAGAGAGAGAGAGAGAGAGAGAGAGAGAGAGAGAGAGAGAGACACACACACACACACACACACTTGATTTCACACAATGGTATGAACGCGTCTAAAACATCTGCTTATCCACAAAATATATACACTCAGCCAACTACCGACCAATCCCATGTTGTCATGCAGAAATAAACAATAATGGTGCAGGTTCGCTCTCTCAATGGACAGATTTAATTTTTATGCGTGAGTTCACCTTGTTTGAGATTTTATCCGCATATTATCCATTGCTATGCAAACAAGAAATCATCTATCAGAGGTCGAAACGTCTACCTTCTGGAGGAAACTGTAATATACGAACCGGAAAGTCACGGGGACACACAAAGTTAATATCGTATCTATACAGGACGTACAGGTAATTCGCGTTTACGGACTGCACCACACGAATCTATGCTCAAAACTAAGTACAAACTATTCTTCCTTAAAAATACGTAAGAGCCTTTGTTTACGAGAAGAACGACATTAAAGTAGATAAAATGATTTTATTCCACGATAAGCACAGTGGACATCATCAGTATACAAAACGTCGAAACGTCATAACAGGTGTTCGAAGTTTGCTGTGTCCATAGCAATGCACTTTTTTGCATATTGGATGCGTGCAGCGTGCATGGAGCTTGGCCGTCAGGTGCACCCATGGCCATCTCCATGTCCCAGTACTCACTGCATGTGAACTTCATGGCCTCCTCGGCATTACTGAACTCGGCTCTTTCCCTCACCGTATGCCTTACGACGACACATTAATTGCAGCATCGCCACAGAACCTCACCCTTACCTAATTGGAATACCACATTTATGCGACAATGGTTTAGTGAACTTTCATGTCGATTTTCTCGTAAACGATTAGAGTCTAACGTATTTTTACGTAAGAGTATGTTCCACTTAGTTTTGACCATAGATTCATGTGGTGCAATTCACACCCCCAAATTACCTAACAACCTGTATTTCCTAATAATTAATTGCGTTCCGTAGGGTTGCAGAAAATTTTAGTTTATTTTTATTATTTTCACATATTCACCGCACTAGATAGTTTAGGCAAAGTGCTACGGTAAAATAATACTTCTCCATTCCGTTAGTTGTTAGTATGTTATTATTTAATCTTTATAGAAATTTTATTTTTTCCATGAGTAATTTAATATGTAAAAATAAAGTTATTTAAAAGTTGGTTTACATAATGGGGAAAAATATTTATCACAAAACAGATGACAATAACTGCGCGTAATTTGCGACGTCAGTTAAGAAAATTTACATTGCGGAAAATATATGTAAAATAAAATGAAAATATCATTATACACGTCAGTGCGCCAGTATTTTCAACTTAAAAATATAATGTATGTTTTAAAATTTTCCGCCGCAGTAGTTAAGGCACCCTGTTAACTACAGAGATTTTGAAAGCAGGTGAATTGATGTCTCATGCTTGTAGCTGTTCTTAAAACTAATACCGTATTTTCAACCTACTTTCCGAAAGAAAGAACGGCTTATGAGATCACTTTACTGTCTCTGTGTGTGTGCATGCGTTTAGGTGTGTGCGCCAGTGAGGGTGTCTGTGCGTGTGTGTGTTACCTCCTTTCAATTTTTTTACGCGTTAACCGCATTTCACCAAACTTGGTACACATATAGTAATTAGTAAGGACACCAGAATTTAATAGCTTTTGACCACATCGGGCTGTCACTTTCGAAATGGCGGCAATTTTTAAAATTTGGTGTGATGTCATATCTCGGGAACCATTCACCCTATTTAAACCAAATTTTATTTTCTGGCAGAGCATCGTGTAAGCCTTAAATTTTCACATGGATATTGTTTTTTCTCGGCCATTCTGTAAAATAGCAAACAAATATAGAAATAAAATGTTTTCAATGTATCTCGAAAACTATTCTACCACTTCTCACCCAATCTGGTAGGTAAATAATACTACGTTATTTCAAGTAAACGTAAGTTATAGAAATTTATTTTGTTCCTATTTTTAAAATGGCGGCATACAAGTTTTCATGTTTATTTGGTATAACTGCCATACCATTTAAACAATTTCGACCAAATTTTTATACTGAAAGTGCCTGTTAGGGTTATGTATACAAACACACAGCCACTTTGTAGGACATTTTGAAAGATAGCTCCATAAGAATAAAGTTATTTTGTCATATCTCGGTAAAAATGTATCGATTCCTACCAAATTCGGCAAACAAATACTTCTGATGCAAATGATGTTAAGTTATATGTTTTAAGCATGCCAGACACTTATTTGTAAAATGGCGGCAATGTAGCCATTTAACCTAGAATGCTATATCGTCGAAATTATGTAATCCACTTCTTACATAACTTTGTATTTTGGCAATAGATATTACAAATTTTAACTGTATCTACACTGAGAATGTTTTCCCGCCATTTTGTAAGATAGCACAAAGCGAATAAACGGAGTTTTTATCTCATATTTCAGGAAACAATTTCCCGATTCCTATCAAATCAGGCAAACAAGTAGTACTGTGGCAGATGATGTTAAGTGGTATGTTTTAAGCTCATAAGACACTTATTTTCAAAATGGTAGCCATATATCATTTTTAGCCTGGAATGCGCTATCGTCGAAAAGATGTAATAAATTCCAACTTAACTTTGTATGTTGGCAGCACGTATTGCAACTATCAAATGTAACTACACGGAGCATCTTTTGTAAGATAGCGACACGCGAATTAATACATAATGCTTTAACATAATCTCGGGAAACAACTTCCAGATTCCTACCAAATTTAGCAAACTAATAGAACTGAACCAGGTGGTGTAAACTGGAATGTTTTAAGTAAGCCAGGCTTATTTTCATAATGGTGGCTGTATTAATATTATAGCTCAGCATATTTTATCAACGAAACAAATTCCAACATAAGTTTGTATGCTTGCAGTGAATATTTCAACCATCAAATGTGTCTATGCAGAGCCTCATTTCTCTGCAAATTTGTACGATTGCCCCACCAATAAAAACTTTGTTTTTATCTTATATCTCGGAAACAATCAATCAATTCTTACAATATTTGGCGAATATGTTGTAGGTACTGTGGTAGGCCATATTAATATGTACTTTTCAATTATGACACACTTATTTTCAGGATGACAGTTATTAAATCATTATAGTTTTGTTTGCTTCTGCAGCGAAGTTGTGTAATCTATTTTAACTTGACTTTGTATATTTTCAGTATACAATAATTGAAAATTGTGGAGGTTTTATACCATATCACGAGGACCAACCAACCGATTCCCACCAAATGTTGCACTGGAACATTTCATAGAAATTTTTACCACACTATGCGTACCATAAATGCTACAGATGACCATGTAAACTTTCATGATTGAAATAGGTCAGAAACCGATGATCAAAATGGCCGTTTCATAAATAATTTTGGTAAGTTTGCCGCATATATTAAACAACTTCCAAATTCAATCAGATTTTGTATGTAGGCATTATACATTTGAAGCATCGTATATAGAGCTTTTTTTTTGTATACTTTATACGATAGCGTTAAATAACCATATAAAGTTTTTTATAGCATATCTCAGAGACCAAACAATCGATTTCCACCAAATTATTCACACAATCAGCGGTACGGTAGGTCATGCAAACTTACTGGTTTTAAATGCCTCAGTAACTTATTTTCAAAATAACAGCCCTGTAAATATTTTAGGTTAGTAAAGGCTATAACTCGAAATATTATACTGATTAAATCCGGAGCTCAAGCTCCGAATCCCACCTCCACAATGAAGTGGATTTCACGCTAGCGGGTATCTGGGTTCAAGTCCCGGGAAGGACACGTGTGTATTTGTAATTGTCTCACTAATGTTGTATATATTTCTGGTTTCATTTCTAATGTTATTGCTTTCAAAGAGAAGTCAAGTCCTACCAACCAACTCAGCCTTTAAGAACGTATTTAAAAATTAATTGCACCCATTCTGAGGAAAGTAGACTAATTAGTTATATCAAAAACTTCTTGTTTAAGAATGAAACCAGTAAATTTTTAATGGTGCGTTAACTTCATAGAAAGTGCCAGTATAATGTCTTATATATATATATATATATATATATATATATAAAGTCTTTATAATGTCCCATTTTGAAGTTCAAAAGACTTGCGAATTCCACATGTCCGCACATAAGCTTTCTTTAAGTATGTATTGAATTACTCGTGCCTCAGTGTTGGGCACTAGAAATTCTCTCTGACGTCATTGTAATGGTGCTCGCTCTTTCTTCGCACGCACGCGCACACACACACGACGGAAGCGGTAGAATTACGGTTCATGACAAAATAAACTGAAATGATAAATTTAGGTTCTTTAGGGGCTCTTCTGCTTGGTGAATAAATGGCTGAAAGGAAAAAGTAACTCGGGCCTCAAAAGTGCTCACTTTACCGTGAACAGCCTGTTGTAACATTCAACTGCTACGCTAGTCTGTAAAGTTGACAATTTTTTACGAACGAAAGCCTGGTTCTGTGATGTGCAACGACGTCGCAAATCGTTCTGCGGTGGTCGCGATAATATGGTGACATAATGAAGTGTTTCTCAACGGTCACGAAAGGGGTTCAAATTTAACTTCTTTTTTTCTTTTCCATCGACTGAACTTCAAACATGCTTCGCATTAATCCTGATCAGAGGCGAAATGCGCTGACCTGGATAATATTTTTCCTGCTACGCAGAAGTTCATGGACCGTAGGTTTTGAAGGCCGCGCATGTGGCGCCTCGATCGCTATTCTTCCCTTTTACGGAAAAGTGTTGGCAAAAAAAATTCTCCATATCCTTCCGAAAAATTACGGACACGTACATTTTTTCAGTAATGAAGTTTCCGTAAATTTTACAGAAAATTACACGAATTCTCAGAATCTCTCCATAAATATGCATGTTAGTTTATATGCACTTCCGGTTTAAAATAAAGGGGTTCAAATCAATTCGATTTTCGTTATGAAGGTGTACCACTTGTATCAAAACTTATGTTTTAAATCTTAGCAAATTAAAATATTTTTTTTGGAGCGAGATTTGAACTCGTATCGAAAGTTCTCGACTTCCTGACTCTCAAGGAATGTGACACACGTAACTTCCTCTGTTTCTAATCATTCGAGTGTTTTACGTGTTACCAGCTATGGCTGGTGATAATTTTTGATTTTTGGAGGAATAGGTCTAAAGCCCATGTCACACTATTAAATTTCTGCCTTCAACTATATTTAACAATAAAAATCGAGGACAAAATACGGTCATAAAATATTCCCTTCCAACAAATTTTATAAAACAATCTTGCATGTGTTTGAAAAGGTGTCAGACTGTTGACGTTTTTTATTGGTGAGAATGTAATTTGAAATGAGCACGTGAACGCCGTCGCTGGCGATCTGAGTGGTAAAATGTCGTGTTTTCGGACGAGTTCCGCTTCAACCTGTCCTACAGTGATGGCCGCATACGTGTTAGACGCTACCGTGGTGACCGCAATCTGGCAGCTTGCATTGTGGAGCGGCATAGCTGGCAAACGCCAAGTTTGATGGTTTAGGGCGCCATTGGATACAACATGCGGTCTCGACTCCTACACATCGAGGGCAATCTGAACAGCAACCGCTAAATCAGGGAGGTTTTAGAGCCTGAGGTACTGCCCCTCCTTCAGGCAACTCCACATGCCACATTTCAGCAGGACAATACGCGGCCACATGTGACGAGGAATATGCAAGCCTTCTTCAACGAACGACGGGTACCACTACTTCCCTGGCCTGCACGTTCACCTGATATGTTGCCCATCGAGCATGTCTGGGATATGGTTGGTCGGCGACTTGTTCATCACGGACCTCCAGCAACCACTGTTGTTGCTTTGTGGACACGCATACAAACCGCGTGGAGGGAGATTCCTCAGGAACATATCCAGGTCCTCTTTGATTTCACGCTGCGACCTTTAGGTGCAGTACGTGGGGTCTTCACACCACACTGAATTCTCAAGGACAGAGATAATGTGTAGTTATGTAGTTCTAACCAAATTTGAATATTCATGTACGTAATATGTTTATACAATCCATTTCAATCACATATATCCTTCTTGGTGTTACATTTTTCACAAACGTTAGCGTATGTCAGTATGCCATGTAATCCAATAAATTGATATCGAGTTAATATGTAACAGTATATCACAAAAACAGATTGTGACAAAAAAAATTTCCGTTTCGTTATTCAGTAATGAATATGCAACCGCACGAGAACACGGAGCTTAATTTGTTATATGTCCGGGACCAATCAACAGATTCCCAACGAAATTATCACGTCAGTAACTCTACAGTAGGCAAGTTTGAAGTTTGTCTGGCATTATTTACAGCATGGCTGCAATTTAAATAAATACTTTAGATAAGTTTATAACATATATTAAATAATTTGTAATATTTCAGTATCTATTAGAAGCATCTTATACGTCTATACAGAGCCTGTTTAAGGATTTTTTTTTTTTTACAATACCGCCAAATGAGAAACTAAAGCTTATATGACATATCTAAGGAAACGGTCTAGTTACTACCCCCAAATTCTGCACACAAGTAGTGTTACTTTAGGTCATGTAAACTAACATGATTTAAGTGACACACGCATATTTTCAAAATGATTTCCCTGTAAATATTTAAAGTTGATGTCGCCACCTTACTGTACGAACTTTTCTTTGTCCGAGTCCCGGGCAAGGCGCGCATATATTTGTGTGCTGTAAAACATAGTGGTAAAACTACCAGACAAGTGTAAGGTAATATTCGAAAACTTGTGTGGGAAGCACAGTTTTCCTTACATGTAAGGTAAAATTACCGCACTCTGGAGTAAAATTCACGTACATGGTAGTAAAAAATCCCATACATGGATGGAAAAATTACATTACGATGCGTGCATCTCTTCAGCATTGTTTCAACAGCTAAGTGGGAGGACGGGCGGAAGAAACAATCGTTTAATACATTCATATTCACTAGTGCTGTCGTGTCGTCGTTATGGTGTAATGGATCGTCCTATCGTGATAGAGGTCCATGTTTCGCGCCAATCCACTAGCAAGAGTCGAGGATTTTAGAGTTGACAATTTGGTTACTCTTCGTCAGAGGATATAGATAATAAAAAACAATTATAGTACCAGTACCTCTTGTAATTTTAAATATAAAATTGTTAGACATTATAGTTAATATAACCTTACTGGTATGGGATTATCCTCTCTTTTGCCAGGTATTTTTTCCGTATGTTTAGGTAGTAGTACCTTACTTGTTATGTAAATCTACTCCACATTTGACAGGTAATTTTACCTCAATTTTTTACAGTGTAATTGTCTCACATGTATTGAATTTCTTTTGGTTGCATTTGTAATTATATCACTATTAACGAGACGTCAACACCCACATACTATCTAACCTTTAAATAACCTCATCGAAATTATTTGCATCCACATAAAGGAAAGTAGGCTCACTAGTTATATTGCTAACTCCTTGTTATCTTTCGGATCGCGTTTCCGTATATTACCTGTAAAGTTACGTAAAATTGTAAATTTATATGCGGGAATTTCTAACAGCGTACACTTTGTATACTCGAAGTACCCGGTAAGGACAGTCTTTCAACCACATGAATTGCTTGAGTCCAAAATGCCCGTCTTTAGCACTTTTGAGGTTTATTTGCGATTTTTATCTCCAAAATTGGAGTGCGGGCAGTTCATACTGCGAGTTTTAATTCACAGATTAGGAGGTTATTTTTCTCGCTATTTTGAAAGATAGGGTTACCAGAAATAAGGCTTTCTTATACTGTCTCAGGAACTATCGAAACGATTACAAATTCTTGGGCATTTAAATACTACAATGGCCACTGATTTGAAATATTGAAATTTGAAAGTATAAGAACTCATGTCCAAACGGTGGACTCATTTTTAAATATAATGCCATATCTATAGAACTATTGAACCTGTATGAACCCAATTTGTAATGCTGGCTGTACCAATTGTATGTACTGAAATAAATTCTATCGCACAATATATTGGACGTTTATGACAGTCAGTGTGTTATGACATGACGTAAATAAAGTTAATTATAAAATTTATATGATATATTATTACTATGATGAGAGTAAATATTATGACAATCTTTCTTGAAGAAAATTTCCTTCTAAATTCTGCTTTCGGAAGCATACAAAATGGAAATGCGCTGAAATTTGGCAAAAATGTGGACTCTATCGATCGATCAATATTTTTACATTTATAAATTATATTTTAGTAAAATATTTTTAATATTGCAAAATTTATACATTTTTCTTTCATATACAACATAAATCACTCTTTTGTGATAATTTTTATGGTGTCTTTACCAATTTTTAATGAGTTCACATTGTACAGCCAGGTGTAGTGCTCCAATTGGCGGGTGCTTTACTTAATTCTCATTATCTGTCTATTACGTTTGTTTTCCATGAGCTTGCCGAAGACTGCGGTAAGGGAACTCCGTAGTTGCAAGTTTACGCTTAGGCGCCCTGTATCAGTAAACAAATGCTCTAGGAACACGCCATTTTCCCAGGAAAGGTATAAAAAAAAAAATGAACACCCGCCAATTTTTACTTTTATTATACCAAATATATTCTAAGAGGGAAAACCATTGAACTTTGTGAAAACAGCATGTTTAGGGATTTCCAGCGTAGTTTCTTGAAGGTAAAGCAGAAATGTACGCCAAAGTAGTATATGTAATTTAATCCACTGGCTTACGTTGCGTGTAATAATATCCAAATGTTGCAGATCTAATTTCCGAAAAAATCAGCATTTGACAGTGTTGGAAGTGCCCGCCGGAATTCTTCCTTATGGCCAGACATGGACAGTGAGGCGCAACAAATATTTACTAAGGAGTTCCCCTAAGACTCGGCACTAGTAGGCGTAACTGTGAGAAGCCACTTATATAATTGACCATGCCGCTGAGATCAGGTAAATTCTGTAGATTCTCCCAGAGCTTTTATAGTGGTGTGTGTGTGTGTGTGAGTGTGTGTGGGTGACTGTGTGTGTGTGAGAGAGAGAGAGAACGACACACAGTGGTGAACATATGGTAAAACGGTTCCGTTTACACGATGTCTGTTGGAAAAAAAAAACATCAAATAAAAATCTAGTTCATGAACCCGTGAAATGTATTGCATTAAAGTCTTTGAAAACTAGCAAACAATAGAGAACGAAGATAGTTAAAAAATGAAATATTTTTGAAATTCTCTCATTTTTCGAACATTCCACCGTTTATGTGAGAGGAACCTTTGAACCGTTTGTAACCGTCTCTGATATTTGGTACAATTTTCAGAGTTCAGACAATTGGAACGTTCAATTGCCAGGTTGTCTGATTGGCAGACTAAAGGTTCTGGGTTCAATTCACGAAACGATAGGTGCTTTTTCAAGTGTAGAAAACTTTATACTCCGTGTGCAATACTGTATTTTTTGGAAACTTTTTACGTGTTTACTACGGGAGGAACAATAATATAATTTTAGAAATCTTCAGCTTTCAATTACCAAAAATCTCGAAGTTATCGCAGCGTTATTGAAGTTGTTACGTGTGAACCAACCACGTTTGTATACACGTGATATAACCGTATTTCGATTCGTTAGCCTGCCGTAATTCAAGCTTTGACGTAATTCCCTTTCTTCAAAATCTGACCAATGCACGCGTGTGTGCGCATGATGGCGCTGGCCTGTCTTTTTAAAGAAAATGCTTAATACATCTTTTTTCCAAAGGTGCCGCTAGGAGGACGAATAAACCAGGCCATTGAAACGAAGCCCAGTTTAGCTATTGACGCATTGGTCGTACTATCTGCGTCATAAGGCATGCTTTAATGTAACGTTGTCGCATGAGAGGGGAAGAATGACGTCTAGGAGAGCCGTCAATAAATTCAGCGCACGTGGAACGTATACCTGCCCCTGCTCCCCCCTTCTGCTACTTTTATGAGGAGAAGAAAAAAATTTAAAACCGGTACTACCAGTTATATTCCTGGCTCACGATAGGACGCAAAGCGGAGTGAGAAACTGCGGGTCGGGTCACATGATAACCTAGTATACGTAAACATGAGATTCTGCAGCCGTTTCGTTCTGCACGCAGCAAAATGGCGACATCCAATTAGCCACCCAGGGCCTAGACCATGGAGGTAGGGATAACAGGAGGTGTGATGCTATGACGTCACCGAACCTGAATTTTCGTCCATCGCCATAGTGAGACACCCAAAATTTGTAAAATATCGAGGCAGGTTTTTTTTATTTAATGCATGTAAAATGTGGAGGTTTTTAAACAAATAATAACTAATAAAGCTAAACAATCCGGCTAAATATTAATATACTCTGATATAATAGTTTCATTTAAAATTTTGACAGGTTAGGTTTACAATGTTGTGGGCGTCACAACATGGCAATCAGACTTAATTTTATCATGCACATCCTTAGACGAGGGGAGGCCGCGGTGGCTGCGCGGTTAGCCTGCTCGCCTGCCACTACGGCGAACCGGGTTTAATCCCCGGCCCGGTCACTCCCGAATTTTCGCATGTGGTAATAGTGCTGGACGATGCCGCTGGTCGGCGGGTTTTCTAAGAGATCTCCCGTTTTCTCCGCCCTTTAATTCTGGCATTACTCCATACTCACCTCAATAACCCTCATCGGCTCTCAAGACCTCGTTGTTACGAGCCGCCTAAACATATTCACTCACTCAGAGACAAGGCAACCCCTTGGCCTAGACAACAACTTGTTAAGCACATTCTAAAATATTTTTTGTACTTTTACAAGAAAAATACTTAGAAACCCATTTGTCAAGAAAATCCTTTGTAAAACCACAAAGAGTTTTCTTGTAAAATCTGAAAAACATTTATTTGTAATATTACAAATTATAGCGTTGTGTAACAATTGAAATTATTGAGAAGTGTACATAAAATTGTTTTTCTCCTATAAAACAAATGTGATAACTTTAATTAGTAACAGAAAATAACTTAAAATTATATATATATATATTCAAAATATAATTTACAGAAACAAAAATATATACATCGCCAGCACGGGGACTAGAACCAACATACCTCGTATTTTTTTTCCGCCACCCATAACCGCAAACCAACTTGACTTACAACATTAACATTAATTTCCAGAGAAAATAAGGGTATATGCAAGTACCTACGAAATATTAATGGCGTTTGGTTAAGAAGAATAGGTACATTTATTTCATTTAAGGAGTTCTGCTGCAGAGTTAAGAGATTTGGTCGGCTCTTAACAACGAGGTATTGAGAGCTGATTTAAGAGTTCTGTTTAGCTAGGAAACATTAACAGTTAATAAATAATGCTGTCAAGTTTTATTGAAATTGTCATTCTATTACTATTATTTGGGTTGTTTTAAGTGTTTACCATTATTCAAACTTACAATACATTAATTTTTGCACGCAGTTACACTTTCAATTATCCATCGTTTTTGCACAAACAGCTATATACGGTTTTACGTTGTTGACTGTCCACCATTTTGCTGAAGCTCGTGGAAACGGGACAGTATAGTAGAAACATTTCTTAAGGTTTATTACAAACACGGTCTTGTAGTTTTACAAATAAGTAGTTTTACAAGATACATATTTGTACTGTTACCAGCATCTGTAAAAGTCAAATCATTCATAAGTAAAAAATACAAATTTTTTTTCACAGTGCACAAGACCACTGCGCCGGTAAGATCGCAAAAGGCGAAGTGGACCAGCGGTTCCTTTGATGTTGCCGTACCCATTCTCTGATTGACTGCGCGAGGCTCTGGAGTCTTTGTGTCTGATTGGCTACTGCATACAGTGAACAATTACCTATTGGTCGAGCTGCCGGCTGGCAAGCAGGTTATCAGACTCTGGTTGGCGTTCGCCGTTCTGACTATAATGTAAAGATGAGGTAGAGCAATTATCCTTCTTCTGCGCATGTGTCCAACATTGACCTATCCCAAAGAAACACAACTGTCAAAGTCGTATGGTCAACACTACTGAACGTGTGACAAGCACTTTTATATGAATATAAATTTGGTTTGGCTGTGTTGGGGACATGGCCGTTTGTTTTGTGGGAATTCGTCTACGTTGACGCGCTCGGACGCCTTGATGTTTTTTATAAGTTCCCGGTACCCCTTCAATCGATAATATGGGGTTTTATGGGCACCACTGGATTGCTTTTGAGATACTCTTTCCAACCGTATACAATTTCTGTATTTCGACTAGGCTTTTTGACGAGTATAGGCCGTGATTGTGTTAAGTTTTCTTAATTTTTTACATTAAACTCATACAAGTTCACCATAACCACGCCACATATATGTTTTTATACACGCAATAGTTTGATCTTGAGGAGAGCTGTTGATTGAAATTCAAACGAGCGTCGTATGTTCTCCTAGTCTCGAAAGTTATAGGGCCTACTACGCGGAAGTTATGAGACGCGGAGAGATGAACAAAAAATTCCCCCCCCCCCCCCCCCCCCGCCCTTCTACACTCCCGTCCCCCGCGGGCGATGCTTCGCAGTCCTCACTCAACGTAACATATTCTTTCATCCTTTGGCAATCGAGTGGTGTAATCGAATTTTGAATGTAGATGGCAGATTTGGAGCTGCCATGCCAAACTGTAACTCCCGATTTTGTTATCATCGGATTTTATTGATTGCCTCCCACTATTTGGTTTGCAAATTTAAATACATATTCACGTCAAAATATTTTCACAAATCTAAATTTAATCGAAATGCTTTAAAATTTGGTTAGGGGAAGTACACAAACTTCTCTAAACCTAACATTGTTCTAACCTCAAACCCAATCCACGCCGTTTTTGGTTGACGTGTTGGCAGAAATGCAGTTCGGCGTTAGGACAAGGAGACTGGTTGTGCGCAGCCAGCGAGATCGGTCTACCTAAACTTTATAGTTTATTCATGGTTTCTTCACATTTTCTTAAAATCGTACCTTTGAAAGATCGCCCCATATATGACGTGTTAGACTGTTTGCTAAATATGCCATGTATCACAAGCGTTTTATACTTGAGTTAACGTAACAGTATCTTATTTTTGGTTAAATTGAACTTTTGCTTAAATTATGTACGAAAATTCCAATATTTAATTTATAATTAAAATGGGTGAAATCAGGGAGACAATGGGTGTGTTGGTATTGCTTAGCAATAAATAGTACTTACAGCAACTATTATTACACATAGTGAGCACGCTTACGGTATGCTGTCTCTTCCGTGTAATTTTCTAGACTCGAGTAAGCTTTCTTTTCATCAGGTGGAGGAATTCACTGGAAGTAGAACTTTAGCAGTGCTTCAGAAAAGTTGGAAGTAACCACGAAGGGATTACATCTATATTTGGCACTCACTATGCGTCTTTCTTGTGAGAAATGTGATTTGTTGAAGTTTTTGCAACTCTCTTCTGTGATTGGTCAATGCTGACGTAACGAACACGCGATACGCTGTACAATGGTGGCGAGAAGCAAACTTGACGTAAGTTAGAGCCCGCTTCACGAAATTAAACGGATTACAACATGTGAGCTTGCAAATTAATTCGGGACCGAAAGTGTTAAAGGTAATTCGTGGCAAGACGAACCAACGAGAAAACTCTCACTGACAGGTCCGAAGAGTCAGCTTCAACATCTGGACCTATTCCATTCGTTTCTTCGGATGCTTCCAAAGCCCTGCTCAATTTCTACTTTTAGTTACTGATTGCGTATCATTCCGCTACACGTAAACATTAACACTGCCATGTGACTTCTACTTTTATAACTGTCAACTGCGTTGTTTACTGTTTACAGATGTTCAAAGAATTCTGCCATATTTCAAAAACCATTACGCATGAATATTCACAATTTAGACCTATCACAATATTTTAGTCAGTTTTTTTTTTTTTTTTGAAAAATATCTGTATTGACCATAATTCTTACGATTTATTTTACCTACATGGTTAGCATATCTGTTACACACGATATAGCACATTATACTGTGTTTAACCCTGTTACAACTGTGGCGGAAAGATGGTAGTATTTAAAATATTTAAAATCCTGTTATTGGTGAGTGTTGGTTTGTTTCGTTGAAAGGACACCCTTAGTTGGAATAACAATTAAAACGAAGGAGAAACCAGTCCAACCCAACGAAAATGACAGTTAATTCAAACACGCAACTCGTGGCGATTATTTTTTTTACACGTAGAAGCGACAAACTTAACAGATAGAGGTGAACATGCACACAACTAGACCTATCGTAACTTTATTAAGTTCATAGGTATTTGCACAGGTACTTCATTTTTACTAGGTTTATTGAATTATTTATTTTAAATTTCTGGCTGGGCTTAGTAATTCGTTGTGATTGTGGCAAACATTCCTATCACAGGAACGTAAGCACGTTACATAACTTTGTTTCAAACACCTAAGGCAATGGTACAACGTTGTGATATATGTGTGTGTGTGTGACTTAAATGATTAATTTAGTCATAAAATTCACGGTTAAAACTTCTAGGCCTAAATTTCGTGCGTCCAATATTTGCAATCACATACCCACTGGGCCAGCTCAATGGCTACGACGCAGACACACCCTTTCACAAGCAGCGATCACGCCACACGTTACAGTATATGTATTCTAGCCATGGAAACACAAATTAATCACAACATCGTAACTTGCCTAGGTAGGTTTAAAAAAACACAACGTGTACAAACTTATGTGGTAACTAGCTGAACCGTGCAACTTCGTTCGCATGAAATTTAGGACTTTTTTTTCTTATTTTTGAAATAGAAATTTCGCTTCGCTTAGGTTTTATGAAGTTATTAAAATAAAGCCCAGCATAGATTCACTAAGGTTTTATGTTTAAATTAGTAATATTGTTTCTTTCAGGTCTAATGGAGTTATTAAATCGATTCGCACATGTTTTTATGGTTTTAATGAAGTAGATACCTCTATACCTAGCCACTGGGCCACTGAGGCCCCACTTGATATAGTTCTATCCACTAAGCCACTGCGGCCCCACTTGGAATCGCTCTATCCACTGAGCTAATAAGGCCCCACTTTGAATACCTCTAGACACTGGGTCACTGCGGCCCCAATTGGAATAGCTCTAGCCACTTGACCACTACGGCTGTTGGGAAGGAAAGGAGAACAGCCCATAAACAAAAAAGAAAGGAGAAATGACGTAGCTTTATTATTAACAATGCTTTTTTTATGCAGTAATCCTAAGAAAAGTTTAATCCAGTACTTATGTACATCCCTGATCAACATCATATTTTCGGAACCGCTTCAGATATCTCGATGAAACAAAGACTAAGTTAATCCGGGTGTTATTATCTATAGACTATGTAAATTTCAATGTCAATACTTTCAGTGGTTTTTGAGTTAAAGCCAGTCAGACAGACAGACAGACGTGAAAAAATTAACATTATATATTGTTTAGTAATTAATTATACTATACGAAAAAATAATTAAAATTGGAAAATTCTAAAATTATAGTCATACATTTCTATTTTATTTATTCGTATAGATATAGACTTGAAGTATTCTACAGAGAAAGATAAATTAACACTTCGTTTTACAAAATGTAACATGCCATGTTACGGTTCGCCACTTCTGCCAACTTAGGATTTGTAACCGTTCCACTTCCACATGTAAAGATAACATGATAAATATTTCTTACATTAAAATCTCTTTTAACTTGTAAATAACAAATTCAAAAATTATTATTTTGCTGTAATAAGTATGACATATGGTAAAATTGAAAACATGTGTAATTTTCCTGCTACTACTAGTGATACGAAACTTCCCGAGGGAGAGCGAGAAGTGAGTCCAAAACTATCTGCGTCGTGTGTTTCGTAATGTTCCTGTGGGCCTCCTGCAGTAACGAAAATCTATGACATCGAAATGCCGGTAACCTAAAGATTAAAATTATTGATAGTATTTAATGCTTATAGAGTGTTAAAATATAGATTTCTTAAAACAACTAGTACTCTGTAATTCCGTTTTAAAAGTTTTTATTGCGTTTTATGTTTTGAAGTATTGCCCTACATAGATATTTTAGCGGTATTTATGTGACATCATTTTGCTATGTCATAGTGGCGGTGCAGACAAAATCGTAGCAACAAGATTTTTTTCCATCGAATACACTAACTGTGTATTTTTTTTTGCTATGTCGAAACGACACGTTGGAACAATTGCAAAAGTATACATCAAACAAATACATACCTGTATTTTAATGTGTTGAGGTACATTTCTCGCCGAAATGTGCCATAGAAGGTGCCATTGTTTCAGTGCTGAGCTTCTTAAACTTCACGAATACCTATTCTTCCAATACGCATACAAAACGAAGAAGAAATTTTACGTTGCCATTAATAACACAATATAAAAGCAAAGTTAATTTATGCAAGTGGATGAAGAGATTTGGGCGGCTTTTAACATCGAGCCGATGAGGGTGAAGCTGGTTGAGTATGGAGCATCGCCGAAATGCAATGGCGAGTGAAACGGGATAGTCACGAGAAAACCCGCTGACCAGTAGCATCACCTGTCACGATTCCCACATGCGAAAATCCGGGGGTAACTCCACAGTGAATCGAACCCAGTTCTCCTTGGCGGAGAGACCAGTAGTCTAACCACTACATCATAGCGAGCACACAAATTAATTTAGTTTCTGAACTGATGTGAACGTCCAAATATTCTAATACGTCTAACCGAAACATCGTCCATAAAATATTTATTACAGGCTGTTCAAGGTAATATGAGCAATTTTGAAAGCCCTGCTTAATATCTACTTGTATACACGTCGTGTGTTCTTCCGTTTTTGTGAAATTAACATTGGCGTGGGCTTCGTCACTTTATTCGTGCGTCGGTAAAGTGAAACTGTGAACTAATTATAAAAGTAAATATTGTACAAATCTGTTCATTTTTACACTTAGATGCATTGAAAAACACAGAAAGCGATATAAATAATTTAAGTTATCGCAAATGGTTCCCTAACACTTTTTGTTCAACGTTAATATATGGAACTACTTCCCGCTACATCGTTACCAACTTTACGGGGCAAATGTCACTCATTGCACCCGTTAAAATATATGCAGGTAGAGGCAGTGACTTTTTTCTAACGTTGATTTCAAAAGTGCTCACTTTATCGTGAACAGCCTTTACTATGCTTTATGTACAATTTTACTCCTTACGTGCGTTAATGACAGTCTGTTCCATATAGATAATCGTATAATGCACAGCAGTATTATTTCCATGTACATAGCAGTGTAGTATCTAAAATGGGCAATACATCAAATCTAGTATATTAAATTTTCATTATAAAAACATGACCTATTAAAATCACGTCGTAAACATGCATTTATTTACCAGGTACAAAAAAAAAAATTAACGAAAAAGTTGTCTTGGAATATCACTCAAAATCCATACCGTTTGTTAGAAATTCACACATAATGACCGAAACATTTGTGTTGCTGCACCTGTCAGGCAAGCAACACTCAAACACACAAAGTATTTCAAAGTTCCTACAATCACATTCAATGCACAGGTTACAACGTCGCTGCAAGGACTGTCGGACCGTCATTCATAATTCGCCTATCGAAAATAATTAAGCTTCGGCATCACGTTTATATCTGCGACAACGGGAATGAAAGCCGTGTTTTCTCTGTGAAATTGTTTTATAGCGACGTCCGGTTTTGCAGTGGTTGGAGAAACTCGTTTATCTACACATCCTGGATGACATTGTACCGTTTCAAATACTTTCTGTTTCAGCTCCACCTTCAAGAGTGCATACCATCCTTTCGAAACATCGTCGACAATATGTTGCATATACGTTTTCGACTGATTTATTAGGAATATATCCACGCCGAGTTAGTCGGTGTTTTTCTGACTCGCTTTCTACACACCCATATACAGAGCTGTTCGGTAACTCAGTGACTAAACTCCAGGTATATATATATATATTTTTCTGGATTAATATTAACACAAAGCCCTACACATTTATATTAAGCAATCGCATTACTATATCAAATAATTATTTTCAAAGTTGCGGCGTTTAGCACATGTACAACAACTCGGTGTGGTCGTGCATGTATGATAAGGTGCAGATGTCGTAGGTGCACGGCACTAAATTGCGAAATACGAGGGTGCACAGCGGAGAGGAGCGGAGATATTGAGGAAAATGTCCCTGTAGTTACTAGTCTATGAAATCAAAATTATTTCTGATATGTGAGTTTACACGACTTCATTTTTCCGGTTATGAAGGCATACATACGATAATTTAAAGATAAGACAAATAATGTAAACATGAGAAAAAACGTTTATCTGACATTGAAAATTAAAACTAGGCTGTAACTGAAGTCTTAGCATTATTTTACAATCATGTCCAGCACTGGTCAAATTGTTGACTTTTCAAGTAACATAACTTTCATAAACTATTATTTTATATTACTTATTTTTGCACAGTTAGAAATAAAAACTGCAATTTTAATGTTTTTGTGAAGTGAAAATATTAATATTACAGATGTTGCCGTACTAAAATAATGGTGACGAATAATGCTATCATGTTAAAACATCATTGGCGATTTCGAAACTTCAGAAAATTATATATAAATGAGAGATTCGAATAACGTTTCTCGAATTAAATTACTCATTGTGAAATATAAAAATTATAAAAAAATCATTAAGTGGAATATGAAAAATAATAGGAAGAAAGATCTGCCATTAATTGACGAATTACGAAGTATTGGGAAAAAAGTAGAACAAGTTAGTGATGAAAATAAAAATTTAATAAATATACTAGTTCCTGTTGCAGAAAAAAATTAGATTATCCACCACCACAAGAATGATTATTTGAAAGATAATTATTTTCAAAATCCTCTAATGTAGAAGAGCGAATGGCCATTGTACCCATAAAAAACTTGACACATGCCACATCTGACTCTAATATAAACCTCGCAACAGAAATTTCTAAAAGAATTAATGTTGTTAAAGGACAATTTGTTTTACGCGGTGTTGGGGAAGAATTTTACATTGGTAATACGCAAGTAACGACAAACAATGATACACTATTTGTTGAGGATAAAGAATATAAATTAACACCAGGATTTTGTAATTTGTTAACAGAACACTCACCAGAAGCTCTTGCGAGTAAATCTGACGATAAGGATTATAGAAATTACGCAGAAATTATTAAAACAACCAATATTGCATTTCAAGAAAAAAATATTCAAAAAAGGGTAGCTTCGAGTGGAGGTTGGAAATACAAAAATATGATTAAACCAATTTATGATAATGATATAAGTGCATCAAGATCAAAACCAAACACACCCAAAATAATGATTTCTCCAAGAACTTCCAGACCTGGAGAAGGCATAAAAAATACAACGATTTTCCAAAAGAATATATTTGAATGGGCGACGTTAGAAATTTAATTGACAGATTGTTAGTTATTCATGGTGAAGAAAATCCTGGTAATAACAATTTTTGCAATGAAAAAGTATGCTTAATGAATATGTCAAACAATAAATTTTCTGAATTTGTTATTAATAACCAGAAAGGAATTCCTTATCATATAAGAGCTTTAAACATAATTCCTCACTCATTTCGGAATTCTGAACACCATGGCAAAGGTATTATAAATTGGACGTCATACAATTTTAATTTGCCCGAAATGAATTTGCCTGGTTATAATTATTGTGACTCATTTACAAAATTAAATGAAAGGTTGGCAATAGGTGACACTGGTATTAATAAATTAGATGAAGCATGCAAATATCACGATATTGCTTATAGATCAAAGATCTTGCTAGAATCTAGACATGAAGCTGACAAAATTTTACAAAAAGAAGCAAAAGAAATTATGATAGATAAAGAACTCTAATTGAGGAAAAAATTGCTTCTGCTGCTGTTGCCTCAACTATGTTTACAAAAAGAGATTTAGGCTGGGGCATTAAAATGTTTAAATAATTCAATAATATGTTTACTTATTCAGTGTATTTTTCTATAAAAATGAAGATAAAAAGCTTAACTGTTGATATACCCATTGATCAATTAAGATATTTGGGTATAGATAAATGTCAATTTGAGAAAAAAATATTAAAAATTAAAAAAAAGATAAAGGTTTCTTGTTAACTATGTCAAAACCAATACCCAATAAAATACTCAAAGAAAAATCTGGAAGTGGTTTACACCATGGCGGGTTTATGCCAATCTTAATTCCAATTTTAGGTGCACTTGGAGCTCTAGCTGGTGGAGCTACGGCAATTTATAACTCTGTTGAACATACTAGAAAAAATAAAAAATAATTAGCATAACAACAGAGAGACAATTTAGCAATGGAAAATAAAGCAGGAAATGGTGTAGATGTAAAAAAAAAAAAGAGGAAGGCCAAAAACAATTAGAATGTATCGCCATTATCTAATACTGATATTGAAAAATATGTAAAAATATTTAATATAAAATTTCAGAAATAATTATATGATTGACGAACTACCAAATAGAATGCTCAAAACTGAATGTGCTGTGGCGAATTTCGACATTTCATCAAATCCTGGAACTCACTGGGTTTGCTATTTTAAAGAAAACAACAATGTTTACCATTTCGACTCATTTGGAGGCAATATTCCTACTAGTTTAACTAATTACTTGAAAAATATAAATATTTATTACAATGATAATGGAATTAAGAATTTTGATCCAGTTATATGTGAACATCTATGTTTAATTGTATTACATTATTTTTGGAATTGTTCTAAGTTAAACGATATAATTTCTTTGTCATTAAATTATGGATAAATTTAGAAAACCATTACTCGAATTTTAAATAACAACTTTTAAATTAGTGCTTTTACTATAAAAACACATGTAGATATAAAATACAAAACAATTGCTCTGATTTACAAAATGACGCAAATTCAAAATATAAAACTATTGCTTCTTATTTAAAAAAAAAAAGATGTAGATTCAAAATTCACTATTACAGTGTCTGATTTTAAAAATGATGTATATTCCAGATACAAAACTATTGCTTTTGATTTAAAAGAATATTTATATTCTAGTTACAATAGTATTGTTTTTGATTATGATTTAAAAACATATGTAGATTGAAGATAGAAAACAGTTTTATCTATCACTTCTTATTTATCTTCTACTTATGCTAAAAACAGAGATGTAAATTCAATATTCGATACAATTGCTTCTGATCATGCACTTAAAAAATATGTAGATTTAAGATACAATACTATTGTTTCCGATTTTAAAAAAAAGATGTAGATAAAAAATACGATACTATTTCTTCTGCTTTCAAGATGAAATAAATAAAGTTTTTAGTTATGTTTCTCTTCAAAATCGTAGAATTGCTAGTTTAGCTGACCTTAGCAACGAAAAAGACGCGGTCAAGAAAAGATATTTTAATAAAAAATATACTGGATTATGCATTAAAAAAAGATGTAGGTTCAAAATACAATACTATTGCTTGTAACTATGCATTAAAAACATATGTAGATTCAAAATACAATATTACTGTTTCTGCTTTACAAGATCAACTTAGTAAAGTTTTTGTATATACAAAAAATTATGTTTCTATTTAAAATCGTAGAATTAATAATATGGATGATCCTGTACATGGAAAAGATGCAGTCAAAAGAAGTATTTCGATAAAGAAATAGCTGATAAATTACAAAATCTTAACCAATCAGTTTTGAATTATTGTGATACACTTTTTAACTTGAAAGATGAAGAAAAATCTCATATATTTTATTTACCTGCAAAGTGGAATAGAAAACTGATAATTTTCACTTAGATAATCTATTAATCTTTTCATTTTTTATGGATTGTATTATATATAAAATAATTTCTGACATTTTACCTGGTGATACTCTAACTGTTATTAAGGATTCTAAAAAAAATAGATTACAGTAAGCCATTTGATGTTAAAATAAAATACCTGAATATGACTATAATAGCAGTATTTGTGAAGTATAAAGATTATATATATATACTATTGATATAAACCAGATTCATTAATTGTACTCAATTCGATAAATATTATTAATATCATTAATCAATAGTTGTTGAGTATAATTATTTCCGGCAATATTAAAATAGCTGCAGGAACACTCAATGTTTCTTTCATTCTTTGGTATAAATCGATAGAATTTGGAATGTAATCAAATCTAAATAATTCTATGAAATTTGGAAGTCTATCTTCAATTCTATACAAATGTCATTGAACACATTTTCTTGGAGTTCTAATGACATAATAATTATATTCACAATCATCATCAAATAATTTTAAAAGAATGAAAGTTGGATATAAATTTTTATTTTGTGTTTGTGGTACAACATGAGGGGGTCATTACTCTGATTTCCTTGTTTTGTGAGCTATTACATCGAAATCCATATTAATTGACCCTCTTAAATTTTCAATATGATCACCTTTAATTTTATTTAAATCTTTTAAAAGATCAACTTTAATTTCATTCATTTTTAGTATTCTCTATTTGGCATTTGAATAAATGCTTTATATTTTTTCGAATCTTTTATTCCCATGTTTTCTAATTGAAGGAAGAACTTCAGAAGTTGCCCTTTTTTTTTAAATTTTTTGCCTCTTCTTTGTTAGAAGGGGAAAAAAAGTGAATATAAGCCTGACTCATTAATAAATATTGTATACGGATGGATTTTCTTTAAGGGAGCCTTGTTTTAGGGCCCCCTTCAATATCTCCAAAATGTAGCTTATCCTCATCATATATGTGATATTGAATAGCATTTCTAGGTTCCTCATGCTCCAAAATTTCTGCAATATCGTTGGCTTTAACCGAGGATTATTTTCATCAACAATCATAAAAGCTTGTTTATCATAGTAAGTAAGTTTGTTTTTATTTACGTCTAGAATTGACTCAATTATTATATGTGAAATTATGCGCAAGTGAAACTGGCGAGTAGTAATATGTCTCTTTACTAGTATTATTTTTTAATAAGTAAATGAAAAACTAAAGAAAATAAAATGAAAGAATATAGACCAGATTCATTGAATTGTATAGCATCGAGATATGGTAAATAGTTGGACCCTTGATTTGGAATAAAATCATCTTAATATCTGTTATGACTTTAACATATCGCTTACAACATTGCGATATTCCACCTCTAATGCCTTTTTCCACCATTAAAATCATATCATAATCGTGTAATAAATCTAGAGGTTGTTCAGTCATTTTTAACATTGCATCCCAAGATAAGCCTGGTGCTGGAAAATACCATGCAGGGGCTAAGACACAACGCATTTATACATGTTTCTATAACATTTTTGGATATATATGCTAATAATAATACACCACTTTTTAAATATAAGTCGTGATATTCTCCAAGATTTTTAATATTAAATTGATTCCATATATTTTTTGCATGTTCATAATCATCGTCACTTATATCAGATACATATAATTTGTTGTGAAATTCGTTCTTTGGTGGAAGTTCAGTTTCTTTAAATTTTTTAAAACTATACATATAATCATATAGGTTTACAAATTTTCTAATAACTAAATCTATTTTATCTTCTGCAAAATGCTTTTGCGTATACTTAATTTGTTCCTTAGTTAAATTAGATGCTAATTTATCTAAACTAATTGCCATTCATTTTAATGTGTCAATAAAACTCGTCTTCAAATGTTCTGTTTGTTTTCCAAAAGTAATCAACTTTTCTTTGTTGTTTGCAATTAAATCTGTCTTTTTTTCATCATAACCTAGCTCTTTAATAAATAAATGAGCATCATAACTAGCTAAGATTTGAAAATAAATTGGAACAAAATTGGGCAATTTTAATTGTAGATTACAATTGTTGCGGGTTGGGTTAATGAATTTACTTGTTATGTGATCGCAGTGATGTACTTTTTTTTATTGTCGTTCGTATATTCGCAATCGCATACAGTACATTTTCTATATTTATTTTATGTTGTTTATCTTCTTTTGTTAGTTGATGCAATGCTTCAATTTGCGAATATATTTACCCAATCTCGTCCACTCCCCTTTTCATTGCTTCTACAAAATGCTTATGTGCAAATGCTCCTCCATGTACAACTGGAGGTTTATTATCACCATAACTAGATACAATATAATTACAAAAATCAGAAGCTTCGTGTAACTGATATGTTATTGTATATGATTCGTCATTCATCTTTAAATCGGCTGTATTTATTTGTGCATTGGTAAGTTTATATATTTTTTTTGAAGTGTCTCCTTATAAAAGCCATTATCAATATCATCCTCTATTAAAACTGGATATTTTTGGATCAATTGAAAATTTTTTTATTTCTCTTGGTTTTCGTTAGGTGTTGATATTTTCTTTAGAATTGATTCGAAATCTGCATACATGGCAAAGCGAAGTTTCGTTGTACGTATGTCATTTTTTTTTAAATTTTATTTGCTCTTCTTCCATAGGTAACTTGATTTTTACGAGTTCATTTTTAGAACAGTCTTCTGCATGTTTATTTAATTATTCCAGAGAGTAAAAAAAATTGAAGACACATACAGCATATATAAGTTTTAATTTTGTGTTTATTTTTTTGTGCTGAAATCAGTTTATGTAAATCTTTCATCCAACAATAATGAAAGTTTGTTTCATTTATTTAGTAGGATATTCATATTTATCTAATGCTTTGTCAATATTAAGACCCACATTTTTGTACTTATATACTCTTATTACTGGATCTTTTTCTGCTGGAAACAATGCAGACTTGATTGCCCTAAGAAAGCATTATTGGTCTTAGTTTTTGACATTAATGCAAGCTTTTTTATTCCTAATTGCTACTGGTAGTTCAATATAAGATGCTTCATTTAGTGGATAGTACATGTTTATGGTTAATTGCATTCCAACTATGCTATATAAAGCCCAATCTGAATTACTTTTTTCAATGTTTTCTATTCGTGCGAGTAATTTTTTTGTTTGTTTGTAAATCTTTATAATGTCTCCTTCATTAAATATTGTCAATGTATGTGATCGAATGTCGTCAAATAGTCGTATTTCATCAATTTTCCGGCTTCGAAAATGAGCGATAAGTTTAATGTTAGATTTCACCGCTCTTAGTTTTATAAGTTGAGCACGTATTATTTTTAATACTTTTTGTTTTACTGAAGTTAAAAGATTGCTGGGCAACACTAAATTCAAATTATTTTCAATGTAATATGTTGATAACCTACAATTAAAAGCTTTTTCGACTGCATAAATGTTATTGGTTTTTATATTTCTTTCGTTTACATATATATATTAGTAGAAGAGGGAAATATTTCTTTCAAGTCCTTTTTGGCTTTTCTATATATTATTCCGCCTTTTGAAAAAATGTCAATTTGCAAAGTTTCTTTTTCTTTGTTCATTCTTAATTATTGGTGTAAGAGTTGTAATTAAATAAGCTTTTCTTAGATTATACCAATATTTAATTTTAAATCTCTTCCAATAACTCTCAACTCGCGCAATCTCAGATCACTTATTGATTTGAGAGTCTTCATTTATATATAAGAAAATATAATAAAATTTATGAGATCGGTTAATGATTACAGTGTTGAGTTTAATTTAGAATATATGTTGCTGTATTGTGTGATTTACTATTTTTGTGCTTTTTTTAGAAAATATTTATATACATATTTTCCGCTTTCGCATTGTACTTTCTCTTTTTTTGACACTTAATGGAGTATAGCATATTTTTTGCAACATTTTTCACAGGTGTTAAAATGCTTATCTATTGTGTCTTTATGCGATGCAAAAGAATCGATAGGTTTATTCACATTGCATACAGAGCATGCCTTGGTTGAATGATCGCCTTGTAAAATTTCATTTAATGTAGTATTTTTATGCTTTTCGAGATTTGCCTTACAAACATATTTTGCACATTCGCATTGTACTTTCTCTTTATTTAACTCATTGCGACTTCTAGAATATTCATTGTAACATTTTTTACAGGCGTTAATGTGTTTATCGTTTGTGTGCTTGTGTGATTGAAAACAACTTATGTGTAACATTTTGCCACACTTTTTACAATGCTCGCATATGCTATTATTTTCCATTTCGTTAGAGGGCGACGATTCCATTTCATTTATAAGGCAAGAAATGTATTAAGATAACGAAAAAATAAACAACAGTCCACAAACTGCAGAAAATTTTATATATACCATATTCAAAAAAAAAATCTAGTAATATATTGTATATTCTCAAGTAGCACCATTTGGTGCTACCCAAGAGAATTGAGACAAATTAAATTGGTACAAATAAAATTATAATGTCATATTGGAAGCTCTACTAATTTTTTAAAAACTTCTTCTATTTGCTCTAGATTTTTTTCCAATTTTTCGAAATTCATACGTATCGTCAATGTTATCTAAGAGCGATAATTGTAAGCTTTGTAAATTTGAATAAAATTTGTGAACTAATTCTATAATTTCGTCATATGCTTTATCTAATTTATGGGAAGGTGGCTCACAACGGCTACCATTTTTATAAATGTTGGTCAGGCTGCAAGGAAAGACAGGCGATGTCACGTTTATTTATAAAGGAATAAATTTATTTAAAAAATCACAAAATTTGATCAAAATTCTTAAGAGGAGGGGGAGGAGTTTATTCTAAGGTGTTGATAGGGATACGTAACCTGGCTGACGAGACTTTAACTGGGCGGGTTGGTTGACGTGATGGAACGCACACAGGGGGGTGGGGTGTTGTACGGACACTAGAGTCGGGTTGTTTCGGGAGTCGAACCCGGATTACTTTCCCCGTTGCTAGCTTCATGGTACAAAACTTGGGCAGAACTCGGATTATCCGTCCCGATTTCATTTTAACGTCGCTAGTGGTTTTCTCGGTCTGGCTAGTTAGGTTGTCCTGGGGAAAAGCCGCGTGTTCCTGGTCTAGCAATTGTTCCTGGGTCTCATAATCCGTAGTGGGATAACCCGGCAAATTACCACCGAGTAGATAATCAAGGGAGACGAAATGTCGGGCGGAATGAAAGGGGGGAAATGGCTCGTGGTGTAAGATCAGGATGAATAATTACCGGTTCGTCTACAGGCGTGGGTTGGGCGTTAGCTCGAGCCAGGGCAAGACGCTCTCCACGTCTCTGCTTGCTGGGCGCGCCACCTTCCTTACTATACATCTGATCAATATAAATCACACAATACCAAGATATAGCTAGGGAGCAGCGATCCACTGCTACAGTAACAGTACACGGACTATTAAATGTTACGTAGATATTTATTGTGGGGGTTTCGGTCCCTGAGGAATAACACAAGTTAAATACTACTACAGAAAGTACACAATGTAACAAAAATACAAATCGACTTGCTTTACAAACAATTGAGTGGGAAAATACATATCTCATGCGAACTACGTGAAACAAACAGGTGGTCAGGCGAAGGCGGGCCTGAGGTAGGAACTATAGCTCGGCAACTCTGAAGTGGCTCTCTAGGAAAACTATAGTAACGCAATTTACAGCGGCTAGAATAATGATTAATTAAAATGGGAAGCTAACCAGGTAGTTAACACACAACGTGACGGCTCGCTACAGGGAAGTCACGGGAAGTAGACTGAGGTAGGATTTTCCGTGTTAAGGTGAGGTATACATGTAGCTGTTAAGTGCCTCACGTGTAAGTCCTGGATGACGTGCTGGTCGAAAGAGAGAGGGGAGAGAGAGAGAGAGAGAGAGAGAGAGAGAGAGAGAGAGAGAGAGAGAGAGAGAGAGAGAGAGAGAGAGAGAGAGAGAGGAGAGAGATTCTTGACGCAGGTTTAAGGTGGGTCAAGAAAGGTGGGTTGGCGGTAGGATAGAGTAGCTCTTGTTCGAGCCAGAAGGAGGAGCTTTCTGCAAGCTGGGTGCATGCAGGTGGGTGGTGAGCAGCAGAATTCCTTTCGGGCTGGAGGATAGGTAAGCCCTTGCGAGCTGAGGAGGAAGAGTCCTGTTGCAGACTGAGGAGGATAAGCCCTTGCGGACTGAGAGAGCCTTTATCAGGCTGGGGGTTGGGCTCGCGTCCTACGCGGTCGCCGAGTCCGGTGACACTCGCTGGCGCTAGCTGCGGGGGATGTATTTATACTGACAATTTTCTGGTCTTCAGTTCTTCGGGGTGCGGGGGGTATAGCGTAGCCTTCCACCACGAGCCCAGGTTTATCGGAGGTGCAGATGCGCTGCGGGTTTCTTATCACCCCGGGTGGAGGCGACGACAAATTAAAACCCCTGTCTCTGAGGCGGGGCGGATGTGACCTCAGAAGGTCACAGGGGTGCTGCCATCTCTCGTGATTGTAGGAAATAAATTCTTTCAGGGGTCAGACACGAGTAGTAGTATTCTCAATAAATATAATTTCCTTCGCGGGGGTGCCTTTTGAAAGCATTATACTGGACGGACAATGGGGATTGCAATTACGCACGTAATATGCAATTACGTGATCGGCCACCCAGGCTCGTGGGCTTCCTGGCGCGATACATTTGATTCGGATTGCCGCTTCCATAGTCCGCCCCGGAGCGCATGTGGCTTGTAGATGAGGCGGAGTCGTCCTTAGAGCGCGCAGCATTCTGGCATGCGTCAACTTTTACTGTCGTCGTCGCCCAAGATGCTGTCTATCACATCAGGAATAATTATATCTTTCGCCAGTATTCGTCTTCGACGTTCTGAATGAGGCTACAATATCCTGCCCAGTCTTCTTTTGTAACTAATGAGATTGAAGTTTCAGTAGTTTCCTTCATTTTCGTATGTGACATGTCGCCCGTAACGTTTCTGTCCCTAAATAGCCTCTTAATTTTACTCCATGATAGTTCGATAGCATTTATATCACACATATAAGGTGGAAGTCTGGGAACTGTGTCCCAAACGAGAGAGTTTCTGATCCATTCTAAATGTTTTTTCCTTCGGCTTATTCATGTCTACAAGCTTGTACAGGTTAAATTTGCTCATGCTCTCATTGCACTCTACCCCATTGTTTTTAAGCTACAATGATATGTTTTTTACAGAATATTTTGAGGGAGGGTTATTGAGCTCTACAGTATGGTAAGGTACATTATCCATTACAACAACGGAATAAGGTGGGAGGTTAGGTAGTAATTTCTCATCAATCCATTTTTCGAGGTTGACATGGTTCGTCTGGCCATTGTAGTCTCCAGTGTCATTTCCGGGGCTATACAGAAGTAATGCATTAGGAAGGAACTCATCCCGACTACCTGCTTGCAGCAATATTAGTCTCCTGCCTGCACTTGAAATTGCGTGCATTCTAAATTCTTCGTTGTGCTGCCAACACTGGGAAAAACTCAAATTACTACCAAAACTCAACTTTCATCAAGGAAAACTTTCTACCAACTACACGGCAGTGTCTTATCTTACGTATGTAGTCATTACGCACTTTAAACGAGTATTTTCCTCTTTGACCTACACTTTCTCCATTTAAATCCCATATTTCTTACTAAGCGGTGAAGTGTTCTTGTTCTTATCTTATTTTTGATAGTTGGTAACAGTTTTGGGATATTTGGAACATTCTTTTCGCGCACGTAGAACTCGTGGATAGTGTTTCTAATAACACACTTATCGAAATCATCCACTTTCAAAGAAGTGTGTCTTTTTACAGCGGAGTGTTTTTTTCCAGGAGTAGATAATAATCTGTTGGAGTCAGTTTCAATTATAATTTTATTTTATTTTCGCAAATGTTTTATGGGCGTTACACCAACAACCGTGTAGAAAGTTGCGCAGCGAGTTGCTTGATTTATCGGTTTTGCTTCACCATCGCACTTAACTATTACATTAATTACGATCTCGCTTTTCTGACTGTGAATTATTTTCCTTGTTTTACTTGAAGCCATTGCCGGAACAATAAATTAACTCATTAAATACGTAAAATTTTCTAAATAAAATAATACTCACAATTACGCAAGCACGATTTGTGAATGTTCAGATGGGTCACTGCCAGATCTCATGTTTCAACACAAAACCTCGGAAATGTTAGAACGCGGGACCGATGTTTGCGTGCACGACTTAACTAGTGTCTGACGACAGGTAAACGACTGCTTCTTAGGCGGGGTTTCCCAGCCCCCACCCCAGCCCCACCTCTCCTACCGCCAGGGCCGCTCGTTACTGTCACGCAAGCTACACGGATCGTCTTTTGTTGGCCATTTTATAAGATATGAAATATAAAAAAGTAAACTTTTTATGTAATATATCGGGAAAGAACTGACAGATTCTTACCCAATTTGGCGAACAACTTGCACAGCCTCAGAAGATGTAGACCGCTATATTTTAAGTACGCCAGGCACTTATATTAAAATGGTTGCTATAAGAATATTTCAACTCAGTATCATTTATTGACACAAATTCCAACGTAAATTAGTAAACTGGCAGTATCAATTACAACCATCAAATTTTTCTATACCGAGCCTCATTTCTCTGCCATTTTGTAAGTTAGCTCCACAATAAAAATTAAATTTTATCTCATATCTCAGGAAACAATCAGTCCTACCTTACCAAATTTGGCGGAGACGTTGTGCCTATTATGGTAGGACATATAACACTATGTAATTTTTAAGTGTGACAAATGAGTATTTTTTTTAGAATGGCATTTAGAAATCATTTCTGCTTAGTGCGGTATGTATAAGAAACCATGTAATATATTTTAGCTTAAATTTGTACACTGGCAGTATACAATCCTCGAATGTGCTAAAACATATATTTTTTAAATCCTCGATTTATGAAGATCGTCACATAAAAATAGATAGAGGTTTTATGCCATATCTCAGGGATCAATCAACCTACTTTCACCAAATTATTCATTCAAGTAGTGCTTTGGTAGGACATGTAATATTACATGTTTTAATTGGCGCAGCCACTTATTTTCAAAATGATGTTAGTAAACCCTATGATTCGAAAAATTAGACCGATTAAATTTTAAGTGTTTATGCTCGAATCCGAACGCCGTAGTGCAGTTGATTGCAAAATGGCTGCTGGAACGAAGTTTTCTGGGTTCGAGTCCTGAGTAGGTCACGTGTGTATTTGTAATTGCCTCACTACTGTTGAATTTGTTTCTGGTTTCGTGTATAATGATATTGCTTTTAAGGAGACGGCAAATTCTACCTACAAACTCAGCATTTAAATAGTGTTTTTCAAAAATTGATTACACCCATGTCGCGGAAAGATGACTCATTAATAGAGACCTGCTAAATTCGCGTTATTATTTAAGGACATTAAACTTAAAATATGTTTACCTTTGCAACACGTTTATCATTGGACCATACTTCAGTTGACGCGCCCCGGGAAACTCTGGGCCAATAAATGAATACTTCACAACCGTGTGCTCCAATCATGTACAGTTCACTCAGAAAGAGAGTGACTTCACATCTTGGTAGCAGCCAATGAAAGAACGTCGCCGGCTCCAGTATATACATTGTTGTGAAGTTTAGCTGGATACCCAAAAATAAAGCGAATTTTGCAGGTCCGTACTCATTAGTTGTATCAGTAACGTGTTGTTTATTTATGCGTCTAGCCAAACATTAAATACAGTTCTAGGCCCTCGCCTTTCTTCGTATGTAGGACGTTGAGGTAACCTTTTTTTTCGTAGAAGGGATCCTTAGCTTTGCAGGGAACTGGGACCCTGACGTCAAGGGAAAGGGGGCGTGTTACAAGTCCAAGCACAGCCAAAAAAAGCTGTACGATTTTAAACGTCCAATGAGTCTCATGGAGTGTACACGTGAGCGAGACCGGTCGAGGCTCGCAAAGACGTCCTATTAGAGGGGCGCGGGGAAAAAAAAAAAACTTCAACAAAGTTCTGCGTCAGCGGCTGGAGGCTGAACGGGTACGCGAAGGAGAGAGGGGAACGTTCCACCTTGTGACCCGCACGCACACACACACACACCTGTTCCGCAGCGCCGGAGTCATGCGATAGGGACCCCCTGTGACGCGCGTAGTCCTCTCAACCTTGCACGTGGTGAACAGGGGTAATTAGTAGGGAGGGTAGATGTAGGTGGTGGGGTATTACTAACGCGCTTGGAACTGTCACGGACTCCGCAGTTACACCGGCGCGCCGCTGGCTTACGGAAGTCGCGGCTCGATTCGGCGATCGCAGTCCACAAGTCGCCCGGTGCTACTGTCAGTACGGAAGCCTTCGCCGTGATCGTGAATCACAACGAGGCCAGAGTTTATAAGGGTATGTGTGAGAATCTACATTTATTTTACTAATAAGTTCTTCGACGTTTCAGATTTTCTTTTTGAAACGCTAGCTCGCGACGGACTACCAGGGAAATTAATGAAGCTGTAATTTAACCCCTTAAGATATTATCGCGAGTATATTCGTTTAAGACTGACATGTACAAAGTAGAAACATGGCATCAATTCTGACATTAACTTTCCCTGTGAAATGTTATATTGGTTGTTGCTGACAGGGAAAATATTTTATAAATGGTTGCTTCTTGTGTCATGGATCTATTGAAACCATTTCCATACGTTTGCTAGCGTCAGTATTTTATAAGCAATTCCTAAGTACTATTCACACCACAAACATTTTCTTTCACGATTAATAATTCAAGGTATGATGCATGCTATGCGTAACTTTTGGCTTCTCTTGAATATGTGAAAAAAAAAAAATCGAAATTTACTAATCGTTTTATACATATTGTTTTGCCGTCTCTTAATCTGTCATCCAGGTAATGTGGAATTCGTGTTTATAGATAAATTACACACAATTGTGTGAAATAATATCTGGGAGACATGTTTATAATATAATATAAATTAGTTTCGAACATGCGAACCAGCGGAAACAAAACAATAAACATGACAGTTAAAATAATTGTTATCAAAAAATACCCGATTATAAATACATTATATACATAAATAAATAAATACAACCGGACATTCCTGCGAATTATCCGCGAACCGTTCTCCAATTGATGAATGAAATTAAAATTCAATCCCAATACATAAATATTTTCTGAGGGAGCTTGTCAATTAAAATAAATACTTAAATGTAAAGGATAACGATCATCTTAGATCTCTGGCGAATCAAAAGAATGCCCTCATATAATAGTTATTTGTTTTAGTAATTTCAATACTCATGCCTGTCGGCAATGTATGGTAAAAACTCTCAAAGGTAAATGTGTGATGTAATTTTCAGCAGAAGCTGAAGAATTAATTTATTACAGCCTAAAATCACTAGATGGATTTTGAAACCCAAAAATAAGTTCAAACATGTACTGCACAAAATGAATGACTTTTTTTTTTTTTTAATAGCCAGTATATGTAATTTGCTGTGGTATATCATGCATAATATTTCTTTTGCGAAATGCCTAAGTTAGATATTAAACAATTCTAGTAATTAGACTATTATTGTACAAGGCAAATTTTTTAAATAAAATTGAATATAAATGGCGTAGCACGTTATCGTAAAATTTCCGTTTTCAATAATTGGATAACGTAATTAGTTCAGGGGGTTTAACTAACGGGGAATGTAGGTATTCGAAAAATTTACTTTTATTGTAAGTGCGAATTGTTACTATTTAAGCATAGCGGAACAGAATTTATTGCTTTAAAATTTCAGTACTTTCTCCTACGCCGTTATATTCAAGTAAATTTACGAAGCGATTGGTAGCTCAGAAAATATGGCGACATACTAATAACTGTTCGAATCTAAGGCCAAATCCTGCTGATGAAGTTGGTTTTAAAGTCAATAGTATATTACGGAAGTAAACACTAGTATACTGCTAATTGGATTATTAACAAAAATTGACATTTATTTACCAAGCATAAAAAAATGCTTAAATTTTGCCATCATTACAACAGGTATGTAGTTAGGTATTTAATTTGTAGAAAACTGTTCACCGGTTAACATGATACAAAATTTATTCAAGAAGGTAATATAGAAATTCTAAGTCAGGGAGATGGGGGTGGTAATTTTTTTTCGATTAGTATTTACATGTTACTGTGCGACTGACGTACTCAAAGCGTAATAAAAGCACTAGTGTTACGTTGGGCACGATTTACTTTCATAACCTAGATGTTACAAAAAAAGCAAATTTTTACTAATCAATTAAGAATTGGTAAAACAATTTATTTATTTTAAAAATAGATTAGATGTCTACATCTCTAGATTTTTTGTTTAATTGTTAAGAAATCTAAAAGCTGAAGCACTTAGTCCATGTTAATTGCATCAATACCCCAGCCCATCTAGCAATACTTGAGCTTGTTAAGTGCAGCTGTGTCGAAACAAAACGTGAGAGCGTTCGTTGCAATTGGTCAAAAAATAACCTCCGCTCCACAGAAGACATCGAGTATACCGACGATATGTTTACCGAAGATCCCAACAAACTTGTAGACAGACTTAAATATTTGCTTGATAGTCAACAACGTGGGGTTTACTCTACCTTGAAAGAGGTGGTTTCGATCATAAGAGCACTTGAGGATCGGGGTTATATCAGATGATGTGACGAAGTGCTTTCTTCTGAAGACATATTTGCAAAATAATAATAAATTATCATCATTATAAAATTATTAATTGTTTCTTTATTTATGTTAGTCGTATCCTCCTGCTGGCTTCTAAGTTTTTAAAAACAAAGTTATGTATTTAAAATATTTTATAAATTAAGCATTTAGTCAATATTATTTAAACATATGATGACAAATTGCAATAGTTGTCACCTACCAACAGGGTGGTCGTCTACCAAGATGGTGGCCTCCAGTAATGTATAAAAAAAAATGACGAACTAAAAAACAAATATGGTGGCCTTCAGTAACATATAAACAAAGATGGCTGCCTCCAGTAGCATGCAAACAAATGACGAACTCAAAAATGAAGATGGCGTAATGAGTATAGATGAGGGGAGTGGGGGTGAGGGAGTCAGTCGTCTGCTAGTATTGGAACGAATGTCACTAATGGTGGTGCTGGGAGAACCTTCGGGAAATGTAATTTTTTTTTTTCAAATTTAAATTATTTTTAAAAATTAATTATTTACACTTAATTTTTAATAATTTTTAATAGCAAATTTTCTGATTGTTTAAAAAAAAATAATTTGCAAATTTGCTGAATTATTTTAAATTTTCAAAGTCAAAGGTTAATGGTCCTGATCCTAGTCACCTGACCCCAAGGTCACCTGGGTCGCTGATCCCTGTCAGCTGTTCTGAAAAAAAAAAAAAAGGGTAATTTCTGAGGATTACGTTAATAATTTTTAAATTATTTTGAATCAATAATTTTTCGGATTTTTAAAATTTTTTAAAGAATTTTTTTAGGATTTTTAAAATTGTTTAGAACTTTTTCAATTTCTAGGTCAATTATCAAAGGTCTAGGTCAATGGTCATCTGCGTAAAATATGGATGCAAGATGGCTGATGCTTAGGTCTGAGTCCTATCCTGTATACTTTGTATCGATTTGGCATAGGGTATGCCTATAAAACCAGTATGGCCTCCACAGCTTTGTAGGTCCGAAAGAAGCCCCTTAAATTAAATAAATTGGCGAAAATTTGTTTTCAGGGGATTGTTTTGCACGAGAGGAGCTTCTGCCATTTTTGGGGGCGTTTAACTTTTTTTTGTGGGGAAAAAGATACATTTTTAGGTAAAAGGGAAATTTTTAGCAAAAACATTTTTAGGGTATTTTGGTCGAATTTGAGGGAAAAAGGGACATTTTGAAGTAAAAAAGGAAAAAAAATGGTGGTCGGTTGACGTAACAAGATGGCGGCCGGGCGAATTCAGGTCGAACGCCCCACGCACTTGTGCGCCAAGGAACCAAATCCTAACTATTATGGTTTGGCATTTGTGAATTCAATGGTAAACAAGGCACGTTTCATTATAAAACGTCGATAACCTGGCTGTTCACGTAGTACAATACCGGACTTAAATTCGGATTCAGAAAGTGGTGTGTTATCAGAACCACTACACCGGTGATGGGATTTCCCGTCGAGCAGGCATGCCAGCTGCGCAGTGAGGTCTCTTGTGTTCAAGCATCGGACTGCATTTTTGCCAGTGGCACTACCAGAACAAACGAAGGTGGATTTCAATCTAAAAATATAAACAGTTAAAATGACTCCAAAACAGCGAACTCGACTGCAGATCTTTCGAAACGGCTCCTCTTAAATCAGGCAAATTCTACCGATAATTTTAGTTGCTGGGATTAACTGCATAAACAGTGATTTATTCTATTCGAGGTTTCTTCACACTTTCTGAATCAAACCTTTGAAATATCACCCAATGTATGACGTGTTTATTTATTTCCTAAATATGCCATGTATCACAAACGTTTTATACATCCGTTAATATGAAAGTATCTTATTTTTCGTTAAATTGAATTTTACTTTTTAATTTATTTGTAAAACACAATAATTAATCTATAATACATATGAAGAAAAACAGCGAGAAAACATGTGTGGTAGTAGCGTCTGGTAAGAAATTGTTCTCATGCAAAACATTATTACAACTGAGTGCGCACGGATTCAGTGCGTTGCCCTTCGGTATAATTTTCCAGACTTATCTAAGCATAATTTGTACGAGGCGGAGGGCTATTCTGGAAGTAGAACTTTAACAGGGCTTCAGAAAGTGTGAAGTAACCGTGGAATGGATTATAAACGTACTTTTTTTTTTTTTAAGCTACGTACATCACAGTTAGTATACATTAATTATTGGCTACCGCTTTGTTAGAGTCCATTCATCCTGTTTGTCTGGGCTGAACTGAATCCGATCACTCTAGCTCCGAAGGTTTACCATTGGCTTGGAGTTGCCCAGGACGTGCAACATTGATGGTTCAATCACGTAGGAGAGAAGCGCACGCACAAATCATTGACGTGTTGCCGGACTGCAAAGGGAAATGGCGGGACCCAGCACTCACACACGTATCCCGATTGTTTCCCAACAGCAGTAATCCCCGTAAACGAACTTAATGCCATCGTTCAGGATTTGTAGAACATCGCTGTAGATTTACGACACACGAAGGGCAAAATAATGCGCAAGAAGTAGTGCACACACCGTAGTTTACGACGCAAAGTATCCACATTTTGATGTAACACAATATCGGAACGTTTAATCGCTGCAACATTTGTGTAATTGCACTCAGCCAAGAAACGGTAAATGCAAATATGGCTGGTATCGATGTTTACACAAAACCACTAACTTGGGTTGTAAATTTACGCTGTTGTGTGTGTCTATATATATATATATATATATATATATATATATATATATATATATATATATATATATAGATTAATTGCACTATATTATGTTCATAAAACTAAAAATATTTTGAAAAAGCAGTTTGGTAAGCATTTTCAATGACCCATTGAATCAGGGGCGGCCGAGAAGGGGAGGGGGGATAGGGGGACAATTTCCTTCCCCTAGAACAGCGGGGAGGGACAATATAGGCATTTGTCCCCAACCTAAGTTTGATATCTACATTCAATAATAAAGTAGTTAATTTGCTCTCAAACCATGGGAATCAGAATATTGAAATGAACGAGAAACGCATTACTGATATTTACCATCAAATGAAGGGTAGAGAATGGGCCTTGACCATCAACTGGAAAGGGTAGAGAATGGGCCTCGACCATCAATTGGAAAACTGAACAGTCGCCTTGGCCATTCGGTGTGCTTGGATTCCTAGGACCTTGGAATACCAGTGAAAGAGTCAGAAAGGTTTTTTTAATATACACAGCGGAAGGAGGAAGCAAAGTTTCAAGTGATTATTTTCGCAGGGTTGAAACGAGAAGGGAGGTTTCCAACCTGCCCCTTCCTTGGCCATGTATTTTTTTATTAAATGTTAGCGTTTTTTGGTATTTATAAACTCTTAAGTTAACTGGCCGGAATTTTTTACAGGAGAGAGAATCGTCACATTCAAATTATGGTCAATAAATGCCAGCATTGCGAATGCACAATGATGATGGTCAGTGGGTATTTCTGATGTCAGCGGTACCAAGAGGTTTCTCTTGCCACCAACGACTAAACAGTCGCGCAGGTACGAGCTTTCCTCTACCCCATGCACAGCTTTTGCAGCATGGATATTACTTTCTCATTTGGTTAGTAGCAAGTGCAGGTCAGGTGTAATGTGTACTTCAAAACAGATGCTAATGCCATAAATTTCCTCACTGTTTAATTTATTATTAAAATCAATTTTTTAATTGACATTTGTGCATATAAAATTTTTATCCAAAGAAGTCAACATAAGGGGGAGCTATATTTGTAATGGAGATTCTGTAATTTTTCTTAAAGAAATACATGCTTTTATTATTGCATGATGTCGAATTATGTAAATTTTTTCATTTTTAATTTAACTTACATGCATGTGTTGCTTTTGTATCAGTAAACTGTTAATCCAAAACAGAGTGTATAATATCAAAAAGGGTCTTAAATTTATTTGTTTATTGTATTTCATAACTCATGATCTTCCTTCTTTTTTCTTAACGAAACAATCGGCTCTCAAGACCTCGACGTTAAGACCCGTCGAAATCTCTTCACTCTCTCACTTAACGAAACAAATATGTGTGTATAATTTTAGAGAGCTATTAGTGGAATGTATCTGCATAGATTTGGTCACTTTTTTTCTGCATCTATGAATTTTTCTATTCATAAATTGTTCTTCGAAACAGCAAGTATGTTTGTGTATTTACATAAATGTATACATAATATACATATATAAACACACAAGTGTGATCTCGTGTGTATCTACTACACAATGCACGTATAAAATAGATATGTGTATGTAAGTCTGACTTAGGAAGGGTACCTCCTCCTTAGCAAATAGCTGGATCCGCTCCTGATTCTTCGTGAATGAGTCAACAGTCAAGTATATTATTTCTTAACTGGACATGGTGGAAGAGTAAAAAGTTTCAAGCAATTCTTTATCCCTCGTTGTTACGACGAGTGCATTAATGGATTGTAGTTTAGAGTTTGTGTTCTGTTTACGGTTTACCATAACCAATGACTTTTTTATTGTGAGAGTTTTGAGCATTAGTCCGGGACAGTTACGAAAATAACATGGACAAATTGCAAGAAAAGATTTTATTTCATCAAAATTCTAAGGAAATTTCGTAGATTAGCATATTCAAAATCCACCGAAATCAACGTACTATTTTCTTCTATTTTTCCGGGATTTTTCTCGGAAAGGCAATAAAACTATTGATAAGTCGAAAAGGTGCATTTTGCTACCAAAAGTGCTCAGACAAAAATTAAACAACGCATTTCCCATATTGTGTCGAAAATCCACCAAAATCTACCCAATATGTTTCACTATTTTCCCAGGAGTAACCTAGGTGAAAAATTATTTAATAATTGATAAATCGAAAACGGTGCGTTATAATACGAAAAGTGCGCAGAACAAAATTAAAAAACTAAAATTTTTCAATATGGCCAACAAAATCGAACATAATTCATGTTTCCCCAGAATTTATCCGGGAAATACAAAAAAAAAAAGTTCAAAATTCGAAAACCGTACGTTTTACTACCAAAAGTGAGCAGAAAAAATAAAACAACACTAAATTTTACATATGATATACAAAATACACCAAATATTTTTTTTAATTTTCCCAGAATTTTACCCGGGAAACGATAAAACAAATTGACAACTCGAAAACGGTGCGCTTTACGACCAAACGCACACAGACAAAAATAAAAGAACACAAAACTTCCCATTCAATATCAAAAATCCACCAAACATTTCGCACTACATTCCCGACATTTTCCTGGAAAAATGATAAAAATTTATGAGTCGAAAACGGCTCGTTTTAGGCTCAAAAGAGGGCAGACAAAAATTAAATACCCAAATATTTCTAATATGATATCCGAAATGCACCATAATACACATAATATTCCTTATTTTTTTCTCAGGATATTTTTCCGAAAAAATCATTTAAAACATTGATGTCAGAATTTGTGCATTTTGCTACCAAAAGTGTAGAGACAATAATTGAAGAATACAAATTTCTTATACTATATCCAAAATTCACCAAATTCCTCATAATATTTCGTACTATTTGTTCCGGGATTTGTTCTATAAATACGATACATTCAAATGTCCATTGCATCCTATGAAACTCAGTGTATGAAATGGACCATGTCTTAGCACAGAATTGCACAATGGGCTATTTTCTTGTTCTGTCAGTATAATTTTTATGGTTTTCCACCACAATGGTTTGGCAAAAGTTAGTAGATGCATAGTTTTCATCTTTAAAACTTGATCTGCGATTATATGAAGTGCTGAATAGCTTATATATAAGTCTTGTCGCCATGGTTCATGTATATGATGGGGAGAAATGTAATACTTGATTTTCCCAGAAGTGAACCATTGTGCATCATTTGCATCATTCCTGACAATTTTGCCATTTGAGACCTCAACAACCATCCCATCTTCTACAGTAAATCGAGATTTCTGGTTGGATTCCAGCCTTTAATAGAAGGAAAGGATCTGTATGTTACTTCTAGTTTGTTGCTCTTCTTGTATAATGAAGGTGAATATTTCTGAGCTGTCGAATTTATTTTAGACTGGTTTGTTTTCTTTCGATCAACAGGTACGTCTGAAGTTCTGGAGTGGCCAGAGCTATAATTTCCAAGCCGTGCAGTGTATTACGACCATTCAGAGTCCGTATATTGTGGTATACAATATCAGCTACAAACTGAGTAAATTTTCCAGCAACCATTCTGTTTGAGTCATCTCTGTAAGCCGCTGCAGCATTTATTTCAAAATGCATAACTTATTGATAAGAACAGTAGGACACCAGTTCATACAGATTATCAATTAACTGAGTGGATGCAAAATTATAATGAATCTGAAACTCTAAGACTTAAATGAAAAACAAGCTCGTGAACGAATCTTGTGCATGACTTCTCGACCAATAATAGATAATTTTAAGTCATCTCCTTTTTATTGGCTAGCATTTCAAGGAAAGAATTAAGGGATGGAGGCAGAGCATCTAAGCATGTACTTGCAGACTCCAATTCAAAAGATGTTATTTAAAATCCTAGATCTTGAGTTACAGAGTTACATTCTCTTCTAATTAGACCTTGCAACTGTTTCTATGATCGCAAGTTTTTCATCATAAGGATTAGTAGTACCTCTGTTCTGGAACTTAACCAAAAAATCATTCTCATTTTCATGGAGGCTATCAAAATTTTGGTCTCTGGCTATTTCGAGAACAACACTGAACCACGAAAATACTTAGAAATTCTTATCGTAAACTTTTCTGAATAGGCTTCTAAGTTTTCTTGGAAATGTCTTTTATCAAGACCTGATATTCATCGATATTGTTTTAGTCTGTTATTCAAACATTTCAAATTCTTCCATAGCAATGAGGAGGAAGGCAAGACTCAGCAAACAGAATGTACAGTACATACTATTCTTTAGATATGCTAAGCTCGACTCCCCTATCACATGAAGCAGACTTTATCCTAATTACACCCTTTTTTTGTAAACTTAACAATTTCTTTAGATTTAATATGTTCATCACAAAATACACACATCATTGGTTACTTCATCCATGATATTTCTCTCAATACAGTTCCTTAATTAAACCGTAAGGAAAGCATTTCACGAATATCATGGTATACTGCAACTGTTAAAGAATAATGATTATGATTACACTATAGACTGTCAGTCTCCATTATCCTTCGCGAAAGTTAAACAAACGTGATATATGTAACACATATATTAAGGTTGTTGCTATCCATAATAAATAAATGTCCTGCATAAGCAGGACAAGAGTTAAGAGAACTACTGCAACCCGCCAGCATGATACCACAACTAATACTGTCGACAATGTTACAATACTTGTCTATAATCTATCTCCTCGCTGCACGGCTCGTGCGTGGCTGCGAGTCTGTTTTCTTGATAATGGTGTTCTTCTTCTTTTCTGCGGAGGAAAAATAATAAACCATGTACACATGAAAGTGTGTTAACAATTTCACTCATTAAAATCAAAACGATGCTGAGGCAACACACTACAGATAGACAGTCCTGCACCCATGCTCCACATTACTATTCTTAGCTGTGGAATTTATTGTGTAGTTTAGTTTTTAGGGGCTCGGGGTACTATCACCTCTACCACGCCCCTTCTTGGAGTTACCCTTAACAAAGAAGAGCATGCAAAAAACGGAAAACAATTAAAGGGGATTGGGGAATGGATCCGGTCATGACATTTGCCTTTTGTGATTTTTAGAGACGATGGAAAGCCAAATTCAGGATGACGGAACCAAGAATTCAACGTGGATGTTCCGGAGTGAGATTCCTATGTTTTACGATTTTACTACTTTAATCGGTGTATCGTGCAGCTAGAGCTAATTTTCTGACAAATAACAATCCAATATTACATTTGTGCTGTTAGTTAAGCACTTTTATTAATTTCTAAAATGTGTTCCGGAACTAATCCTGGAAAAATAAATCGAATTTATTGGTGAAGTTTATAGAATTATATATATATATATATATATATATATATATATATATATATATATATATATATATATATATATATATATATATATATATTACAGGGAATTTTAAGGTCAAATTTTTCTCGCCAAATTTTTGATTCAAAGTTTACAAAGTTTGTTAACTATTAATTTTATAGATTATTTAGGGGTTGTTAAGGATGAATCTCGAGAAAATAACATTTTTGGGTGGATTATTGCATATATAAAATGAAATTTCGTGTTCTTCAATATTTATTTTCACACTTTTGGTTGTAAGAGATGCCGTTTTCGAATAATATATTTTTCATATTTATTTCTGGGACAAATCCTGGAAAAATAAGTAGAAATTATGAATGCATTTCTGCTAACTTTGGAAATATTAGAGGAAATGTAATGTTCTTAAATTCTTTTCTGTGCATTTTTGGTTGTAAGACACGTCGTTCTCGAATTATTAATTTTAAAAAATATTTTTCAAAGACCCATCCCGCAAAAATAAATAGCATTTATTGGTGAATTTATGTTAATTTCGTATATCTTACAGGAAATTTCTTTAATTTTTGGCTTTACATTCTTTGTCGTGAGATGCACCGTTTTTTACTTATTAATTTTGTTAGCGTTTTTCCTGGACAAATCCCAGTAAAAGAGTGGGAAAAATTTAGTGGATTTCGATGGATTTTGGATATGTTAATCTACACATTTTTCTGCGAAATCTGATGCAAAAAAACCTTTTCTTGCAATTTTTTCATAAATGTACCACTTTTTTTTTTTTTCCATAAAATAACTTGACTACATGAAGAAGTGGTTTGTTCATTTTGCTGCTGAAAAGCCTCGTTTGGATGCGTAGGCTCTACATTGCTAGTTAGGCATTACATTTTATTTATTGAGTCACCGCAGTTTTTAGGTCTTAGTTATACCCGTTCCATCTAGAGTGCACAGATGCGTAAGAAAGTAGACAGGTAGCCTACATTAAGTTCAACGAACTGACGAGTCGGGATACATAATTTTATTAACTGGTTTACAAATCACAGTCAAATTTCCATTTTTTAAAGGAAAACTATTTTATGTTGTTGCGTATTCTAAGACACCGACCACACAAAAATTCTAATTCACATATAGTGTTTACTGCTTGGTATTTAGTTAGAAATAATTATTGCCAAACTTAATATAGTAATATACATGTCAGTGTAGAATAAAAAAAACTTAACTTATATGGCAATCTACATGTCTATGTAACTAAAAACTTACAAATTTGCTTTAGCAAAAATGCAGTTGATTTCTAAAACAATTGCGATTACGATATTCTGCTGCTCGTTTTGTCGAGATCATCTTATTGTGAGTGGTATTTTTATTATTATTCTAAGGGAATAATACCAAAAATAATCAGTGAGGAAAAGAAATCTTTAGATTAATATACTGCTCAGCTTTGTTAGTCTTTAGTTGAACAACGCCAGAAACATCGTCCAAGTAGATGTTTGAAGTATCTTTGGTGCAAGGTGTTGAACATTTGAACGTAAGCTTTGTCGAGTCACTAAACATTCATTCTGCTGTTATATGACACGATGGTGAATTTTCGCTGTCATGACAACATGTACAGACAGCAGCATGGACTCTTGGAGCGGTGAAGAGAGCGCCACAGACATTTTTGTATTCCTGTATTTTATTGTTACATTGTGTCTCAGTATTTCCGTAGATTTAAAGTCCGAATTCTAGAGTGCGAGTGAGAATTTTTTTATGTACTGGTGCGTTCGTGTGTACAATAAGTATTAGCATATGTTTTCCAACATTCCTCATGCATGCCTTCAGAATCATACTCCAAACTATACGACTCTAAGGCTAAAAATCTAATATAAAAAAATTGAAAAAAAATATAATTCGCAATTACAACAGATACCTATAGCATATATTATTTTTTATTTAGAAGTCTCATTTAATTGGTTTAAACTATGAAAATCATTACTGCGCAAGACATAAATACTGGGTTATCCTCTGCGCAATGACGCATATTGCAAAAACCAAAGTTATGACTGAAGACAACTAATAAAGTTGATCCCCCCCCCCCCCCGCCTTGAGAGAAAACCTTCCGCCGTCCCTGGACAGAATGATTGCCAAACAAGACAGCTGATTTACAGGAATATGGAACTTAAAGTCAGTCAAGTGCCTGGCTTTGCTCAAAAAGAAAAAAAGACACTACGACAGGTTAATGGGTTCCAAGGAATTTGTTAGTCGTGCCTACATGTTTTGTATTGTTACCATTATATTTTTAAATAGTACATTTTTAATAGTATTATAATGAGATATCAATCACTAAATCATAAGATTACAGATTTGGGATTAACTTCCCGTCAACAGCGAGTGAACTATTGTTTTTATTATTATTAAATATTTTATAAAACTTCAAACACGTCATGCCATAACATGACTTCTAAAGTTTTCGCGTTGCCTTGTATAGGATGAACTCAATATCATTTTTTCTTAGATTTATTTCACCTGGGCTCAGTGTCCAGCAGTACATTTTGAGTGTGAAATAAAGTTAAACCAATTCCATCATTCTATACATTGGTTGTAGACACCCCGCTGACAAATTTTTTATGTAGACATGGACCAGCAATTTCTACCATGCACCATTATTCGAGAATACATAGCAATGTTGACTGATGTTTAGTGTCTTAAAATATTTAAAAACCTCGTAAATGTGCAATACCTTTATGAGTGTCATGTATTCTCGAATAATGTTGCACGGTAGAAATTGCTCGCCCATGTCTGCCGATTACTGAGCAAACTTGTCAGCGGCGTGTCCAAATAATCAAATTAATACCAAAAATGACCCTGATACAGCAAGTACACTTGAATTTTGTTTCGGCATCTGATAAGCAGCAAGGTTACTGCTTGCACGCTTTCGTCAAAATTGATTTTGCACTGCTGCATTTACTTCTTGTTAAAGTCGATCGATAGTTCCGAGGAAGTATTTTGACGAGCCTCGTTGTTTGCGCTATTCGGTACGCTGGAATTTGAATAAGTCGGTTGTTACTTGATAAATTCACAAGGTTCGCAGTCTTAGTAAAAGTGTTGAATTATAGAGGATGTTTCTCAATCAGACCGACAAACTTCGTGAGGTGATTCCTTATGTAAAAATAAGTAGAAAATATATGACACGTACTATAAGCCCTTGAAAAGTGAGATTTTGAAAAGCATTTTTGCAATACATCGGAAACGAAGTGAAATGATATTACAACTCTTCGATCATTGTTCTATGTTAATGTGATCTTCAACTTAAGGGCAAATTCACATTAATACCCCATACATTAAATAACAGGGGTGGCCACCCTACTTTACCTGGTAACTTTTTTACTGTCTATAATTTTGAACTTTTGATGATGAATTATTGAGTAGCATGGCCTAAGTAACAAAATTTGTCCTCTGTTGCAACTGCCCAGGACCCACCGTTCACGTGGTAAACGTACACAAAGATTCGTCTGCAGCGATTCAGTGCCTAGCTCACAGGCAATATTATCTACATCCGCGTACAAAACTCTGCTAGTCCACTGCAGACGGCTGCCTATTCGTTTCTGGCGAGAGTTTGTATGTATTCCTGATATTTTATGTTTTAATGGTATTTTTGCAAATCGTAAAACTTGTGATGCTTGTTCACAATTCCTGAAGGTAAAAACGTTGTGTACAACAAGAGGGTGGCCACCCCTGTTACCTTCATTACGGTCACATAACATATTATTCGACGATCGATGTCGAACATCCATTCGTGACGTAATGGCGCTTTATTGTATTTTCTCTAAACTGGCAATAGCGTCCTTGCAGCAGAAATGTACACTAGCAAGACCTCTGTGCCAGTTATTGGTTTGCTAGGAGAGGCATCGAGCTGCTATGTTGCCATTTTTCATGTGGGAGGCGAATAATAATCAAACAGAAACTCATACTAACGCTCGCTACGATAATATTGGCTTATTCCACCCTCATTTTCGTTCTCGTATCGTCAAAATTGGGCTGCAGGCGATGTAATATGCCCACCGGTGGAGGGATGGTAGTGTGAATCAGCTCGGATCGAGTATTCCCCCCGTTTAGAGTATGGAGTCGATTGGTGTTTTGGTTCATGATGTTATGGCAACGAAGTGTTACTGGGTGCCAACTTCGATACGAGCGGCAGGGTGCCACTCAATCACCGACGAGAGGAGGGGATTTGGGAGCTCGGCCAGACTATATAAACGGGGTCTCCAGAGTGTCGGCCAGCTACATTCTTCACCAAACTCCGGGTCACTGACGGCGCAAGTTGCTGCTGCCACTGACCGACTTCGAGCTCCAGTGACGAGAGACAACAACGCGAGAGGAGAAAATCCACCACGAGGAGATCCTGATGCCTTCTCCGCGGTGCGGGCCTATACGTCCCACCAATATAATATTCCAGTGGTGAGTCCGATTGGGATAGCTGTGGATATCGAAGGGATTGTTAGATTGCTTAAGTAGCAGCTTCATTTGAGGAGCATTTACTATTGAGGGTTGATAACGATTTATTGTAATAGATTCCTAAAATAAAATATTATTTTATATAAGCTGAGGATAGTTATTTATATAAAGAGAAATACTACTGTACTTATGTCATTGACAAGTATGCTGTGATTCAGGACCATAAGTCCAGTTGAGAAGTGCTCGCAAGTAAAATAACTACGTCCCTAGTATATTCCCTTAAGGATACAATAATTAAGGAAAGGGTAATAGAACAATGATAACACTCCTGATCCCCAATAAATTTGTCTGTAGTTCGTGTCAGTGATAACAGCTCTCGTGGTGTATCCGTGAATCCTAGGTACACGTCGAACACCGATGATTCATCTAAATTTCTTACGCTCGGTTAGCTGCAGTGATGATAAAGGGTATATTTGGTTTGAAACCCCACACGAGGCACTGATACGCATATGCGAGCATTAATTGACTTTTAATTGGTTTAAAGAATCCACTTCATTTTAAAGAACGGGGCCAGCCCTTGGTACAAACACAAATAATAAATAAACCACCAATAAAGCAAAATTACGTGCTATTAAAAACTCCTATGTACCGAAATAAAAAAGGACTGCCCAAACAAACAATAAATGAAAGAAGTGACAAGGAAGCAATACAATATAATAGCTAAATAATTAGATTTTCTGGGTGCTCGCATATGGCAACAAAAAGGAGTTTAAATAACTCAGGATTAAAAAAAAACATACACATATAAATAATGATTATATAAAAGCCCAGAGGAAATAAGTGAATATTAAAAATAAAAAGACTTGGATTTTGTGGTGTGCTAAAATAATATCTTTAGGTATTTATTATATTTTGCATTATAAAGTTGTAAATGAATAGACATATAAACAATATAAATTAATAAACAAACAATTAGTAAAATGAGTACTCTTAGAGTATTAATAAAGATAGTTTTGACAATACGACAGTGTCATGTAATGTTTGTACATATATTCAGTTGCATGAACATGTAAAATATATCTATTTCAGTTAAATTATGACGGATAGTGTCAAATATATAAACTGCTAACAGTATAAAACCATATTACCAAATGGGTACCCTCACATAACTTAATTACTGAATATTAACTTAAAATCATAAATTGAAATTTATATTGAATTATGAAAATAAATATTTGCACTTGACAATAATGAGCCAATATGACCAGTGTGAAATAAAACATCGTTTCCAAAAAAATAATAAAAGTCACAAATAAAGAGAACAATTAAATGTGCGTGAGTTCACTTGATTTTCACTAAAATTTGTGTAGTTTTTTACTTAGCTTGATTCATGGAAAGAGACAAATGCAGCATTACTGGCGTCGATGACTTAGCTGCGAGATGAAACAAACGAGAAGCGCCAACAGTCAACAGACGAGACAAAATACTTGAAGAGGTTACGGCCGGGCATCGCCGCAACACGAAAGAAGGAACATGCCCCGCAGGTCATGCCACCACTTTACTTGAAGTTAAGGCGAATTATAGCAATTTGGCCCAACATGCGGTGCATCGTGTGCATCGTAAACGGGACGTGCACCCCCTCTAGAAAATAGAGTAAAAAAAAATTTAGTTAAACCCTAAATTACAATTACGATAAAAAGGGGGGAAATAGATAAAATTAAAAAAACATCGCTCACTAAGGAGGGATAACGAAGAATATCCTTACATGTTGTAGACGAAGAACTACGAAACCGAAATTATATGAATAAATAAATAAATAAGCACACCATTCTACAACTTGGCTTCACTACACTACGTGATGGTGTTTGAGAAACGACACTAATGGGACCTGAAGTCCCAGAAAACACCATCCCGGCCAGCACACGCGGAAGATCCAACATGGTGCCGACAAGCCAAGGCCACGAAGTGACGAGAACCGCCAAGTCTAATCACAGCCGAAGATCAGAGCCGGGGGTAGCCCGAGCCCTTTTGAGGGCCCTTCACCACCCAGGAAGTTCTCATTTGCAATGCAGGAGAAGGGAGAAACTAACCCCCTCCCTCTCCCTAAACCATCAAAATATATTAGGCGTAAGCTAGTTTTTTTTAGGGAAGCTGAGTACTCCCAGCCAGCAAACCCTGGTTCACAATGCTGATTCCCCCCCCCCCCCCCCTTCAAAGATTTCGTGGGAGGAGGTAACAGTGAGGCTGTTACCAGTTTTTGTCCCTTGAATTACGTTAAGTTTGAAAAATTAAGGTTACGTTATAGAATGAACGAGAGTTTGTTAGACTCCCGGCCAGTCTTTCCTTGCAAAAGCGGAAGCTAAGCCTAGACATCCCGTGAATTTAATCGCGAAAGGTCTGAGTAAAGGCGTTCCCTGCAGTGAAATGATACGAGGTGATTGTGTAAATGATCTGGTGGAACTATACTAGATATACTAGAATTAGTAGTTCAGTTAAATTACTTGCATGTCAATCAATCAGTCTCTATTGCCTGAGGCGCTGTAAGTACCCGAGCCCTAAGACAGGCTGGAAACGTACGGTAGCAGCACATGTATGTTATAATATAGGTAAGGCAAGAAGTTATTAACTTATAGTTACAATAATTAAATTTATTATAGTAAAAGTTGGATCGGAGGCGGTATTTGCAAGTTACGAGTCATTCACGTAAGAAGGGAAACAGTGCTGCCATCTCTGGGTGGAGAAATCAAGACCCCGCCCCCGGAAGAGAGCAGCCTATCAGAAGAGGCCCTGTTAGAAGTGTTATTTTCGGAGCAGAAAATGTGTTTTAAAACTTAATTATTGCTTTAAAAGGCATTATGTTTGAAATGTCTAATAAATAGACGGTTGCATTGAATTATTAACTTGATTGAGTGAATGACGCCTAAGAAACGAAAATATTACATCTGAACGGAGCGGTGATTGTGGGCAGAATGAGCAGCGAAGTGCTGTCGTGAACTAGTTTTGTTAAAATGGTGGAATTTTGTCCCGGACCGGCAGGAGATTTTCGGCTACTATTGGGGTTTTATATTATTTTCCTATATGACAAGGGAGAACTGTTGTTTAATTAATCTTGTAATCTGGGCATTTTAGGGCGTCTTTTACGCGATTTTATGTTTGGCGAATATTTACCGATTCCTCTAAGTATTGGTTTATTATGGAGAGCGACTTTATCGCAAAATTTATTGTTTTCTGAGATTAGTTTATGGCCTATGTAGAGAACTTTTAGCACACTATGCAAATAGACTGTTCGTGTGAATCTTCAGGCGTTTCCTATTATTCGCAGATATTTATTTTGTACAGCTTGAAGGTGGTTTATTAAGATTTTAGCTGAGTTTCCCCAGACCTCGTGAGCGTACATCATGGCAGATCTGACTATGGATGTGTAAGTTAAGAGTTTGAATCGCGTGGGATGTTTAGGAATTTTAAGTAGGGTAAAGAGTTGCCTAATTTTTGCTGTAGCTGCAGTTTTAATTTTTTTTTAAATATGTACGCTCCAGTGCAATTCATTGTCTATAGTTAATCCTAGGTATTTAGCTGTTTTACTGTAGGGAATTTCTACTCCTTCATATTTAATTGGCTTTATGTTTAGATTTTTTAGTTTTCTAGCGATTAGCAGGGCCTGCAATTTTTCGCCATTGATTTTTATTTTCCAGCACTCGAACCACTGGCCAAGCTCGTCTATTTGTAGCTGTGTGAGAATATGTGCGAATGACAATTTATTATCTTTGGCGTATATTAAGGCGTCATCGGCATACATTTGAACTGTTGCATAATTATGTGGGATCTCTGCTACATATATATTGTAGAGAAAGGGCGATAAGGCGGATCCCTGCAGCACGACTGCGGTGAGTGGGCGGGTAGAAGACTCAGAATTTTCGATCGGAGCATAAAATTCTCGGTTTGTGAAAGAGCTATGCAGTGTGAATATAACGATCAGGGAATTTGAAGTTGATTATTTTTTGAAGTAGGCCCGGGATCCATACATTATCGAGGGCTTTGGCTATATCCAGAAAAATGACGATAGTTGATTGTTTGTTGTTAAGGCCGTTATATGTAGCCGTGACAAAGTTTGTAAGTGCGTGGATAGTGGAATGACCAGCTTTGAATCCAAATTGAGTTTTTGGGATTATCTTTTTAATTAGTGCGCGAGTTTTGAGTCGGGTAAGAATCACTTTTTCGAATATTTACCTGAGTGAGCTCAGCAGTGATATCGGGCGCCTTTTTATGGGTAAGCAGGTGTCTGTCTACCGGGTTTTGGGATTGTAATTACTTTGGCTCGTTTCCAATCCGCGGGGAAGTGATTGAACTTTAGTATGGCGTAAAACAAATGTTAATTATTATGCATAAGGGGGGATAGGGTAAATTGTTAAGAAGTTGGTAAGTTATTTTATTATGCCCCGGGGCTTTCTTGGGGTGAACAGATTTTAAAGTAAGCAAAAGTTCTAGTAGGGTTATTAATTCCGGTTTTTTTCTAGGTTTCCTGGCAAGAAAAGCTGCTGTGGTTGTATTAACATCCCGAGTGAAATTAGGGTCTCCGAGGTCGAGATTTGGAGTAAACTGATCCGTGAGAAAGTCTGCTATGGCTCCTATCTTATCTAGTGGCGCATAATTTAGGCCCTACGGAGCTAAAATGGGAGTAGAATTATATGTAACATTTTTGCATCGGAGAATCTTTGTTATTCGCCAAAAACCATTAATATTATCTGATATTTTTCTAACAAATATCTCCCATTTATTTATTCGTAATTGCGACAATTCGGCTCGTAAATCCTTCTTAAGTTTATTGAACCTAGCTTTTAATTCAGACGTCCTATATTTTTGAAATTCGTGTCTAGCTTGGCATTTTTTTGCCAATAAAATACCAATCTCTGGGTAATTTTGCTTTAAAAATTGTCGCCGGGTAAGGAACTGAGTATTTTTACTTAACTGTGTTTTGACTGTATTCTGAAATATTTCTATTACCGGTTCTATATCATTTTTCTTTGTAATATTTAATGGATGCTCGGCGAATATTTCGTCTATATCGATTTTGAATTGATCCCAGTTAGTTTGCGGAAATTTATTGAAAATTACTTCGGGGTGTCTAACCAAATCAGTGCTAATTTTGCAAAAGCACATGGGAATGATCAGAATCTAATTCGTCCAAGACTGTTAGTTCTAATATCGGGTTGGCTACGTTAGTTATTATTATATCTAGAACATCTGGCTGGTACCTATGTTGAGCTGGGATGAATGTTGGCCTGTTCGGTCCATGAATTAAATAGTTATTATGTTGCGAGTGGCGTAATAGAAGCCCGCCTTTTAAGTTCCTTTCTCTGCTATTCCATGCGCGGTTTTTTAGCATTCAGGTCTCTCGCGAGTAGAAACGGATATTGTTGCATGGTTATTTTATCCAGATCTGCCTCCTAAAGTGTTTTCTTGGGGGATTGATACGCCGAAATTAAAGTCATGTGTCCGGTATTTGTTTGAATAATAATGGAAATGGATTCTAAGTTTTGGCAGTCTGGGTTGGCATTTCAATGGTTTCTTTAGTAGCTCGGTCGTTCCTGTAAGTTACGTAATTTTTAATCGCGCATTTTTAAGTTGGTTTTAACATTGTCTCCTGTATTAAAGCGACTTCAATACCGTACGTTTCCAGTAGTCTCTCTAGCTCGTATAGTTGGTAAAAAATGCCACTGCTGTTCCAATAAAGAAGGGACAGGGAACCAGGGTTCTGCTGGGTGCTGTGGCCCATTAGGGAGCGGCGTGGAACGTGGTGAAAGGCTACAGCAGCAGCATAGCTTTTTCTGTGGGGTCTGTGATTTGTTTGGCTGCCTCCATGTAGGTGCGGAAATGCAACACCAATGCCTTTAAATTTGCCTCCCGCAGGAAATCCAGGAATTCCCGGACTTCTCGCATGGTTTCGCCAATTTTACTCATTGGTACAGCATGGCGGGGGGAGAGGAAGTGGGCGGGGCGGGGAGAAGTGTAGAGCGGACTCGCGGTATTTGTGTGTCAACTAGGGCCTGCTGAGGAAGTATGTAATGTCTGTGTGGGACCCCTGGTTGCACTTGCGTACGAATGGGAGGCTGGGAGTGCCCGGGCATTCAAGAGTTTGAGGTAAGCCGCGATATCTCTGGTCTCTGGATGGGAAGGGGGGGGGGGCTACAGATGCAGCCAATCTGTGCTGCGCCCTATGTTCAGTTCTGCTTTCGATTGTTGCCTGTCGGCGCTGAATGATTTCTATCACCTTCGGGCACTCCTTGGAGGAGGCTAGATGAAAACCATTGCAGTTGCAGCACAGCGAGTTGGGGCTTTCCTTCGTGCATTCATCCAGGGTGTGTGGGCCTTCGCAGTGAGGGCAGACGGTGGGCAAACGTCAGTAGGCTTTGGTGTGATCGAGGGTATGGCCATTTTTGCACTGGGCAACATCGGACAGCCATTTTCTGTTGACCGGTTGGGGGGGGGGGGGGGAACCGCGGTCGTGTTGTTAGTGAGTAGCGAGGGTAAAGTGTCGTTCCGAGTGGCTGTCACATTGAAGAGGCGCAGCGGAGTCAACCTTGTGTGTCCGGGGTTGGAGGGATCTGGCATGTTGGTTTTGAACTGGTACACGTCCAGTATGTTGTAGCCGCGCTCTGTAAGTTCCTGTTTGATGGTGTCAGGTTTATGTGTCCGCCGGCAGGTCGAACACTACTTTTTGTGGGAGATCCTCCGAGTGTAGCAAAGGTGAAATAGGGGATGTGGCTGGCTTTGAGGAAGTCTGAGGCTGCTTTGTATTTCTGTAGGTCTTCAGCCACATTGTGAATGCCGTTACGGGCCATTGGAAGCGTAAAACCGGATGCTTGGATCCCCCGAAGATTGGTCACGAGTTTTGAGTTGTGGGCCTGGGACTACAAGTCTATACTATGGTTTTCTCTTGTTCGTGTCAGAGCGTAGTTGTGTTCTGTTGAGAGGAAGGCCTGAAGGGCCGGGGGAAGTGGGGTCTCTGACCTCCCGGAGGGCGTCAAATCGGTTCGTAACCAACACACCGGACTGCATTACCTGTGACTGTGCAATGCTACTTTGTAGGGTGCGGTTTTTGGCCGAAACCAGGCGTTTTCTCGTTTCCATTTCGTAATCCTTTTCCGATTCTTCGTACAATTAAGCTTGTATCTTGTTCAGTTTGCATCTTGCTGTTTCTACCGTCCATTCTTCTTCAGTGGCTTGTGTGGCGTCATCATCTGTGTCCATTCCATTGTTAAGGCCGAGTTCGTGCTCGCCTTGGTCTCTCGAAGGGGGTGGAGTGGTGGTGGGGGGTGGAGCCTGTTTTCAGTGTTTCATTGTGAAATTACTGGTAAAATTCCGCGGCTGACGTGTGTGGAGACTCCTTGAAAATTACTTGAATTAGGGCTGCATATTTGTCATGTGTCTGGGAAGACAGCTCGGCCAGCTGCCTCAGCACGCCCTCCCCAGCACCCACCTCCTTAGTCCCTTCCAGGACCTGGGTACTATTGGAACAATAATAGATAATAGCAGTTCGTAATAAAAATTACGGATAGAAAGAGTTCTAGACCGCTGAACGGAAGTTCGTCGCTGACCCAATCGGGCTAGGCTCGAGATGGCCAGAGCAACAGGCCGACGAGATTATCTGTGTGTCCGCGAGCTAAGATAGTGTACGCTCTCGAGAAGACAGGAACGTACACCCAACCGGGTTGAAGGAAGACCAAGCAGCGAGGAATTGTGTGTGAGGGGTGACGAGAACCGCCATTTTACATCACTGGGGAAGGGGTGAGGGGGGGGGGGGGGTATCGATCCCTTTTGAGGGACCTTGGCCACCCAGACGGTTATCATTTAAGTTGTGGCGGAAAGGAGAAGCTATTCCCCTCCCGCTCCACCATCATCATAATTATTTAAAGCTGCGAGGCAGACATTATTGTACAGAATTCCCAGGGTAGCGCCTGCGAGTTGTTTCCAAGACAGAATTTTACCTGCCCTACCCCTGTCTGTACGGGGTAAATGTAGGCGGTGAAGTTAAATTTAAAATGAATTAATCGGCGCGAAATTTTAAAATTCAGGGCTTTGAGGGCTGTCGCTAACTCCCTGTAAGAGGGCCAGAGACAGTAAAGTGAGAATAAACGGAATTTAAAGCCAAAATATTTTATACTAATCGATTAAAAAGTTTTTCCCATGACTAAAGTTTTTCCCATGACTGGATTGGCGTATGTGGACGACAAGAAGGCGGGGAGAAAGTTAGGTAGTGGCCAGAAAAACGGTGCATGGAAAAGAAAACAGCCTGCCCAGATAGTTCTAACTTCGCCGCTAGATGGCATCAGGAGTACGAAAGTGACGAAAACCGATGCACGCGTTAGAGAAACTGGCTAAATTTCACATGATCGAAAGACTTTTTTTATGCAAAGTCACGCACTGTGTCACGACAAAAGAATTTGGGAAGACTCTTTCAGAGTTCCAAAACTGAGTAAAATTGAAATCACAGGGGGAATATAACTAAAGGGAAATAATACTGAATACATATTTATTCCGGCCTATATATAATAAATAACTTTTACTGCCAAAGAAACAGAATATAGGAAAATACATTATCAAGAATAAAACATGAATAAACGTCAATAAAATAAAATAAATCCCAAGTACTTCTAATTTAAAACAAATTGATAAATTATAGGACAAATTGACTTTAAATATAAATTATATGACTCAGACCATTCCAAATACGAATAAAGGAAATCATGACCGCAATAATCAAATTATTATAATAATTAAATGGTTAAGAAATATATAATAAAATATTAAATAACAATTCTCGCAATCAAGATAAACAGTGAAGAGAGAAATAATATACTCGAAGCCAATAAAAATTAAGTTGATTATTAGGTTCCAAAGTAATCATGAAATTCACCATATCAATAACTAATCAAAATATTAAAAAAATGAAGTTTGCGAAAATAGCTTAAAATTAGCTCAACTCAGTGCCTCCTATAAAAATCAATGGTAGCTTATATCAAAATCACAAGGACATATTGTAAAATGCTCAGTGCCGCATTAAAAAAAATTGCCGTTTTTTAAAATAAAAGGGTGGCATGTAAATTAAGGAGGCGTGTCAATAACAAACAATAACGCTAGGAAATTGTACATGTGCAACACACGACTGGCAGTGAGAGTTTACTAATATTTCGGAGCAGTGAAAATTGTATAACCACTCAGACTTCTGGATGCCTACTTGTAAGGACTAGAGCATATGAACACATATTAGAGTGCAGTGCCGGAAACATGCTGTTCCATCTATATGGTTCAACTGAATTTGTGTTGGTGGCCCAGGGTTAGTCGAAAGTACGAAAGACATCCATCCCGTTTTGTAAACAGCTACGTGTAGTTATATTGGTAGCGAACAACGAATAAAGGACAGTGGCTAGGTGTCGTGACATATTTTTGAAATTAAAATGTTATATTCGTGACTAATGAAACCATTTTTTAAATTGGTTTTAAACGCATTAGAGGAAGCAGTGGCGCAATTGTGAAATATTTATCTCATTTGTCACCTGATAGACCCGACTATCAGTAGGGTCACACGATTTTTGGGAGGAAACAGATCCTGTCCTGTCGCATTTGAAAACATACAGTACCTGAGATACGCTTTCGCAACTGGGTGGTCGCATGCTTGATTCGCTTTTTGGGCGCATACTCACGAATCACGAACGTTCAGCACCGGAGCAACTCGGGTTTGGTTGGCCTAGTCCAGTACCACAAAGAGAATTTTCTCAAAGACATGTGGCCAATATCCAAAGTGAAACTGTAGATGCTGGCGTATGATTTTGATTTCTACTCTGCGTGGAATTATTTGAGCGAAAGTCGCATGTCTCTCTACATCACTAATAGAAAGCATCGGAAAGTTAGGCAATTAACACTCGGTGTATACATTACCAAGAACAGACACGACACTTGCAACCACTGGAAACGAATTACTCGGAGCAAGTTCACTGCAAAAAAGTTGAAATGTATAAATCATTTCAGTCACTGTCTTTGGATTCAGTGAAGCAGTGTTACTACTCTATAGTTAGTGTTCGGAAAATTTTACTTAGAAAATTTGATACGAATTAAAGTTTGCCTTGTTTAAAAATTATGCTACTGTATCAAACCGGACAACTTTGCATCCTTTAAGGATATGTTGAAAATACGAACAACATGTAGGTTCTGACCCGTCTAAAACTGTTAAATTATGTTTTTAATTCTATTTTTTTTTTAGCTGATCTGTGTTTGAGATTTGGTGGCTGGAATACCAACCTACCATGCAAGCCCTTTGGCAAAAAAACGGAATAAAGGGTGAGTTTTATTTCTTCATTTTCCATTTTTTTACCATTGTTTTCTGTATCATATATTTTAATTTTTCCCTTTAATGGTAGTATGTAGCTGCGCGTCCAAGGTCAAGAAGCGAGGGAGCGATACAGGCGACACTAACACGTACGCCTAGTGCCTCATTGCTTCTACATGCAAGGCGTGCAGTGTTTCCGTCGTGGTGCTGTACTGTGCAAATTATATCTGTAACATAGGAGTTTTATTACACGCGATGAAAGACCACACATTAAATTACGCCCGTATCTTTGTACTTTTCACTTGCCGCTTAAGGAAACTGCATTGGCAAGCTTTAAAAATGCGATATTTGACTACTTTGACGATTTTTCTCTCCAAGAATACTTTGTATATGACAAAAGTAAAAAATATAGGGATATAGACAATAGTTGTTTATGCTTTCTGGCGAAAAGTCGTCTTTATTCAAGCTTTTATTTACTGAGATACGCGTTTGCGAGCAAACGAGGATTTCACAGAAAATGTTTCTGCACATAGTCCCCTTAAGGTTATTGGTATTAATAAATTGATTTTTCTAATACTATTCACATTTCCTAAACAGCCATTAAGTATCTGCGTTTTTGTATGCGCTGCAGTAGCATTTCGCTTTTAATTTAATAATTTGATCAGACCCAGTTTAGTTTGAACTTGGCAAAATTTTTTCCTGAAACTATGGATTATCTTTTTTAAAAATAAGTGAATAATAAATAACGCTGATTTTGGATTTGTGGGTTAGAAATGCGGACAGATACGCATATGTTTCTGCAGCTACTCTCCAGTGCTTCCATGCCACGCACATTCCTGCGCCTGTAGCACGTCACGGACGTGGAAAGATGAAACGACGTAATGAGTTATCTGCACAATAGAAGGCACGCGGAAACGCAATAAAGTTGGTCGGCTGCTAACTCTACCCCCCTCTGCCGTGAATCGCGTATTTTAACTCTTTCTCCCTGTCGTGAATCGTGTATTTTGCCACGCGATGTTGGTTTTGGGAACAGTTGTGGTTTTGAACAACAGCACGCGCCCGCGTTTTGTCGTCCGGCTTGGACTACAATACACAAACCAAAAACCAGTTGTGTGGAAACGCAAACAAATAAACAAGAGATTTCGGAAACATGGCGTTTATAAACGGTTTCTGAGTGACTTCTGTTTAAGTTACGCCACCATTTTGTTTTTCTTTCAGTGCAGTGGTTTAGGGTTGGCTAAATATATTGACAATAGTCTACTTTCAGACTGTTTCAATGGTGTGCAATAACTGAGTAAAAATGTACTACTTCAGAATTATAATAATCTGCTACGAACGACAGTGAAACGAGTTATTATTGACCACATGCATAAAAACTAGGTAATAACGTAAAACCCAAATTATTAGTAATAAAACGAAGACCAATATTCTCGAAAATGTATTTTGTACTGGTTGTTGATTAATTTTCATTTTGCATGTGTTATGGTTCGTTGCATTTCTAAAAAAAAAAAGAAATGACATAAAATTTCGATATTAAGAACTATTAATTTTATTTTTATATCGTATTCTTATGGGATGGAATAATATGATGTACCTGTCTCTGATATTTCAGTTAGCGCGCCCTTTGCCAGTTTACTTACTCATATGGGTTCTGCGGAAGACACTTTACAACCAGAAAAAAATTGAATGGCACTAGTTCATGCGACGGATATGTGTAACTTGCATTCATTAGAGGTTATATGTTCGATCCGGAGAGTTTGGTGGTTTTCCGTCCACATTCGAAAGGCGTTTCGTTAGTTCGTGACTATTCGTTTTCTTGCCCATGAGACGGAAAATTTTGCCTCTCACCGTCCCAACACATAAGCCCTCAGGGGGTGTACTGCAAGGTTCAAAATTTGATATAAACAATGTATGTCCGGACTTACACATTTAATTAAGGAAATCACAAACATTTGGTTTCAGAGGGGCAGCGGTGGTGTAGTGGTTAGACTACTCGCCTTCCACCAAGAGGCGAACCGGGTTCGATTAACGGCAGGGTCGCCCCCGGATTTTCGTATATGGGAATAGTGCCGGACGATGCCGTTGGTCAGCCTGTTTTCTCGGGGGTCCTCCGGTTTCCCTCTCCCCTGCATTCCGGCGCTGCTCCGTGTTCACCTCGCTTCACCCTCATCGACTCTCAATACCTCGCTGTTAAGGGCCGCCTAAATCTTTACACTTCGGTCTCTGTTGGTGTTCGACCGATCGGTCTCGTCGGGATGCTCACTTGGGAAACGGGTCTGCCAAGGTCATACCTACTACGTTGAGATGTTTTCTGCCAAATTGTACACGTTGGGAAACATGATAGAATTTTTTTTTTACATCCAATGAAATCAAAAAGTAGTTCAGAACATATCTGCCGTAGGCTACTGGATATTACTTTATTTCTGTCATGCCATGTGTGGTATCAGTAAAGCGGAAAATTTCTCAATGAGCCATTCAAAGGCCGCCGCTTTAATGAGATGGCATGGCAATATCCAACTCGCTATTTTTGACGTTCATACCTTTTTTAAATTTGCAACCATTGTGGGAGACAATCCAAAGAATCCGATGATAACAGAATCGGGGAATACGGTCTGGCATTGCAGCTCCGAATCTATTGTCTACATTCAAAATTCAATTACACCACTCGATTGTCAAAGGATCAAAGAATATGTTACGTTGAGTGAGGACTGCGAAGCATCGAGCTTGAAAAAGGGGGGAGCGGGGAGCGGGCGCAATTTTGAGTTCGTTTCGATGCGTCTCATAACATCCGCGTAGTATAACTTTTGACTAGGAGACAATACGACAATCCTTTAAAATTCAATCGACAGTTCTCGTGATCATGGTGAAATTGTATACGTTTAGTGTAAAAAATAAAAGAAAACTTAACAAAATTTCGGCCTATACCCATCAAAAAGCCAAGTTAAAAAAGAGAAATTGTATACGGTTGGAAAGAGCATCTCAAACTCAAACCAGCGATACCTGTAGAACCTCACATGATCGCGTGAAGCGGTGCCAGGAAAGTAAAAAACACATCAAGGCGCCCGAGTGCGTCAACGTAGACGTATTTACGCAAAACAAACGGCCGTGTCCTCAGTATAGACACACCCCATTTTTTTTTTACCTTAGTGAAAGTGAGCTCCATTTCCTTTCCCGAGTCTCCAAACTAGAACTCCACACTGAAAATTCAGTTTCGAAAAATATCGACGCTGCGTTTAGATTTTCTCCACATCATGAATGAACAGGATTGGATGACACATTTATTTGTCTTCGCAGAATTGCATGTACCTTTATTACAGCGGTATTTAATTTCCCGTAATTCTATCTCGTTAGAACTTTCTGTGTAGTCTTGAGTTACAGTGGAGTGGTGGGATCTCCTGGTAATAAATTCACATAAATAGAATGGCATTTAGAGAGTCTCTACTTTAGAGTGTCTCAAAAACTACTAGGTTATTGTTGCTCCGTGTAAATAAACGGCGAATCATGGTCAGCCTTAGTTTTCTGAGCGATGCCCTAAAAATTTCCAGATGGCATCTGAAATTATTTCACACAAGACGAATGATGTAGCCATTGCCCTAGTGTTCTAAAGAGGTCATAAATATTACTCATTTTAATTCTGTGACCAAACAAAAACACCTGTGCGCAATAGCAACAAAACACAACCACGATTCTGTCATTAATTTCTTTCAAGCCCCATCCAATTTTGTTCTGGCCCATAATCGGCATCTCAACTGGCGAAATATTCTAAGCCTACAGTCAGCAAGGGCTTCCACGCCCACTGCCATGCTAGGCCACACCCTAGCCGGACGAGGACACGTATCGGTAAAATGATTCGAAATAAATAAGCGGCCCCATGGATAGGTAGGTAATTAGGCTTAACGTCTCTTCGACAGCGAGGTCATCACAAACGGTGCAAGTTGCGCAGGGAAGAGGGATTGGAGAAGTACTGGGAGGGAATCGGCCAATGGCTTTGTTTGGAACTCATCCCAGCATTCGCCTGGAGTGATTTCGGAAAACTGGGAATCGAGCCCGGGCCCTCCCGAATGCGAGCCCAGTGTGTTATCACTGCGCCACTTCGCTCGGTCGGCCCCATGGAGTTTCACTACAAACAACAGAGATATTTTCATTACTACAAAATAATTTTCTTGAAATCTAGTTGCCTAAGTACACTGATGGACATGGAAATCGTGTCACCTATAATAACCAAGACCACACACCGTACCAAGGTCTCAGTGCAAATGGTTAAAGTCAAGTCGCCGAAACTTCACTGCGGCACGTGATAATGGGGGGGGGGGGGGGGGACGCTTGTGACCAGTAAGTCTACCCAGTACTTAAAAGGGATATGCAGTAGCTACGCTGCAAAGACAAAAGTCTGCTTGTTAAGCGGTATTCATAAATAGAGCGTCGCGAAAGCGGCTCGTCGCGTCCGACGCTAGCCGCCAGCGACGAGCGTTATTCGCGTCTTCACAGTAGAGCGATGTTCTGACGCCGGCCGCAGGCGACACAGACCGTGCTGCCATCTGGTATCCTGCAATGAAGCTTGCAATTAAATGCTGAGAACGAACGAAATGCAGTGAAGTTTCTTGCCATTTAGTTTGTAAAATTGTTATCTTTAGTGATACACACTTTTATTTAATAAAAGTATTATATTATAATTATAATTTATGTTGTAGAACATTAACGACTATTCAGGCATCGGGAAACATACTTTTATTTCCTAAAGGTAGATAAAATTGCTATAAAATTGGACTCCAATTAATATATCTGCAAACGTTTGTTATGTATTTTTTATTTGTTCTTTACCTCAACTTCTCGCCAGTGAAGTACAGAAATGTTCTTCTTCTTATTTCCCGACGCTGGCGACGAGCGTCAAAACCAATGTTCGTCGTTCGTGCAACGTTCTCGACGCTCGACGCTAGCTTCAAGGCTCTGATTGGCTGATGCTCCACTGTGAAACCCTCTTTAAGGTGCAAATCAGTATGTCGCGGCGTCATGCTCTCGAAAAAATTTCACCACCCAGACGACCCATTTGAACGAGGTCGTATGATATGACTGCAGTAAGCCTGATGGTCAGCTTGTCGTATAGTCATTTATATTCGCTTTGTAGTCACCACTACTGTAACACGATGAGTGTAGGCGTGGATACGTATAAGTCGTACGTCACGTATTGTAGGTGCTGACCCCCCAGACGCACTACATATCAAAAAGATCGTCGTATCCACCTACATACAGTAGCAACGTGTATTATCACACCCGGAGAGATCTTGCAAACTGGAATCTGCACTGCATCGACCGGTCTCAATAATAACCATCCGTAGGGATACCCGAATTTCGCGAAAATATTTCCGCGCATGACAGATTTCAGTAATCTGCGTGCGTACCAGCAGGTTTCTTTTTCTTATTGGCGGCATCTGTCTGCGAGGAGAGACATCTTATTTCTTGACTGGCCAATCAGAATTAGATTGCTTCGATACTGTACGTCCGTAACCCGCGGGAAAAGACCTAAAACACTACACACCTAGATCATCCAATCATGAACGTGGATCTGAGCTAAGGTGTTATGGAGGTCAACTGGCCGTGGAATCTTTTCGCGGAAATCGGGTGTCCCTAACCAACCGTCACCGTTTCAATGAGGCTGGCCTACCGGATCGGCTCCCACTGTGCCGTTCACCTGTGACACCTCGGCGTCGTGCCACACGCAGAAGTGCCAGCCAGGAACGTCGACATTAGACAGAGGAAGGACGACTCAGCATGTACTCCGAAGAGTCCCACTTCAGCCTTAGTGCAAATGGTGGTCGCAGCAGGGTTAAGTACCGCAGTGGGTGACACAATAACCCTGCACTGATTCGTGAATTCGGGTACAGGGTATTGTGGTATCGGGTCCCATCAGTCATGACTCGCGGTTGCGTCTTGTAGTTGTTGAAGGTACGGTACAGTGACAGCACAGCGATATGTCAATGACGTTGTGCGGCCCCATTTTCTGCCATTCTCGCGCAGCGTATCCAAAGCTACCGTGCAGTAAGATAATGCTCGCACCCGTTCAGCTCGCATCACCCAACAGGTTCTACAAGTGGTGGACACTAATTAATGGGCTGCCAGGTCTCTAGATTTGTCCCCTATTGAACATATGGGTAGATATGATTGAAAATTGTGATCATTTTTTGTGCCAACATATCTTCTACAACTCTCTGACTACTTTACTCTTTCAATATTGGATGAACAAGGTCTTGACTCGGCTAAGTTGTTTGCAGACCAATCACGAACGTTCGGCCTCATAGTATCAGAAAACTCATTGGCCCAATGAAATGGGCTGGTAGCTTCAGATATGCGCGACAACCAATAAGGAAAGGAAACTGTCGGGCATGTGTATAGTACATCGAATACAAGCAAACAGTCAACTTTTCCCGCGACAAACCATCATTACGTATGGAATATGACGGAGCTATGTCTTTCCCACCGTCTACCATCTGCTCAAACACTGGCAGATCTACGTGTGCAGTCGCAGGATATAGGGCGGTGTGTGCCTCGGGACACTACCCGTCACCTGTTTGATGGAATGCCTCGTCACATTTCTGCCTGTATATCAGCATGAGGATGCTCTTTATCCATACCGGACATATACTTCTCAGATGCTAAACAGCGTGCCCTCTCTACATTAAATATTAATCAGTACTCAATTGTGCTCTCGTCTATCGGCCAGTGATTGTTTATTAATGTTTCACGCAAGGAAAGATGGAGTGGAGAGTTGAGATATTTGGACGTTTCTTAACTACGAGGTCTTGAGAGTCGATGAGGGTGATTGAGGTGAGCATAGAGTAGCGCCGGAATGAAAGGGCAGGGAAACGGAAGATTCCCGAGAAAACCCGCCGACCAACGGCATCGTCCGGCACGATTCCCAATTGCGAAAATCCGGAGTGACCCGGCCAGGGATTGAACCCAAATCGCCTTGGTGGGGCAAGGAAAGATGTAACGGTTTACGTGTCCAGCATTGTTAATATTTCTACGAAGTAAAAAGACAGAGAAGTGCAAATCCACTTTAGTGGTGAAATGCAATAAACTGAAAAAATTACTTGGTCCGAAAGAAACCCCTTAGGCTAAAATAAAATCATTAAAAAAATCAATATAATTGAAGGGCATCTTATACCCCCACATTGACCTGTAAGTGTAAAAGAAGCGTGAACCAACACATGACTGGCCACGTAATATGTATATTTTTTTTTCAAATATTTTAACGAACATTAATTTTCGTGCTTGATATTATGCAAACAAATATTGGTATACTCTAGAAGTGGCTGTCAGCAAGTTTTGTACAATTTTTTCTACAAAGTCCTTAAATGTCATGGTGATTTTGAAACATAAGAGGTCCAGTCCTTTCACACACTGTCACAGTTCTCATACGATACTCCGTGTGAATAGGATTCTTAAATGTCTAAACGTGTCTACAGTAATTGTCAAGTTCGTCAACAGCTCTAAGCAGTTAAATGAATTTCAGTATTAAAACCTCAAACGCTAAAATATTAAAGGTTTACAAATAAATAAATTAATGAATGAAAAAATATGCTTATCATTACAAAAAGAACTGTACAGTCTCACTTACGAAAATGGTGTACTACGTATTCACTAGGCGGAGACTGTTATTACAATCAGGGAAATGTTACTAGCTGAATATTGAGCTAACAAGCTGATGTTGGCTGGGGAATCATTTGTATGCAATTGGTACCACAAGCGTATACAGGAAGAGGGGGCAGGCACACACATCATTATCTGCGTCAATATTGATGATGTAAACCAACCTCCCAACATTATCACTGGCTCGACTAATCAAAGCTGTGATAGCAGCAAGCTTTGATAAGAACTCGTATGCCTTTAACTCTTCTTTGAAACTTAGTTTTTACGTCGGTGGCCACTAAAAGAATTTATCCTTACTTGACACACATTACGGTAATGATTGGTATCTTATTTATTTTTTAAACAACTTATAAGTATCCCTTGATGGATTCATGGACAATTGTCTTCTTTAACAAGTTACTGGCAATTTTTTCTCTAGGGCTGTAGTGTACTAAGTGAGCAGATAGAATAAATAATGTAGAAATTATAAAACTGCACCGTTAATTGTGTACTATCTCTACCAGATATGGGGCATACAAGTGTCATTATTAGCGTTTTACACTACTTTAAGGCTACTGCAAACTGCACTCAGCTGTATACAGGGCGAAGAAGTTCTTGTCCAAATAATTAAGCCAGTAATCAGAAACCGATAGTATAAAATGTTAAAACGAGAACTTACAAGGTTACGTTATTGGCTAAGTTTTCAAAACTCTTAAATTAATCCAAAATACTGAAAACCCATGTAATAAATATATTTTACGAGATCAATAGTGGCGTAGCTTTGATTTCAAGCACAGCTGAAGCCGAAAATTCGTTGCCATTTGAAATATGTCCTTATTTATAGGTAACTGCGAAATCTCGCATCTCGCTTGGTCGGTTTGTTGGGAGAGGCTATATTATCGCCTTCTAATTCTTCAGGACAAGTAAACTGACCTACCTATTGATGACTATTGGCTGCTGAGACTGAGCGATGTCTTGAAGTGGTATAACATCGGACTCGCATTCGGGAGGACAAGGGTTTGATTCCCGTTTCAGCCATCCCGATTTCTGTTTTCCACGTTTCTTTCCGTAATCATTCCAGACAAATGCTGGGATGGTTTCATGGCGGATTATTTGTCCGTTCCACCACATCTGAGCAACTTGCTCCCTCTCTAAAAACCTCACTTGACGATACGTTAAGCTCTATATACATATATTAGCGGTTGGTTCTTAACTGCAAGACGAACTTATGTTTCTCACAGTTGTATTATCGGATTGATTCTTGAATGGGGCATAAGAGAGTGAATTGCTTTTCCGCAGTGACATTGCAACGTGTGCGATTAGTCTACTTCGCCGCTTAAAATTCAATGCTGCCAAAAATAACTTCATGATGGATCATTAGTAGAGAACCGGACATTTCACGGATGCATTCGGCAACACGCTAGCCTCGACTATACTTTGTGCGTTCGAGCGTCAGTTATTAGTTCATTGGCTGTTGCTCCAGTTTAACCCCAGAGTAGGTAGAACGGGATTCGGTTCTTATTTTCCTTGCGGGTTCGTTATTGGTTGAAAAGGCGTGTCTAACAAACTATGGACCAAAGAAGCACAAACCCATATGTACACGTGAATTCAGTTTAGCTTGTCGTCATATGAATCCTCAAAATCTCCGGGTATCTAATCATTGGTTCATATGTCGTCATATATGGGAGCACACGTTTTCGAATGAAACACCAGCAAACACTGGTTAGAAAATAATGATAGACATTACAATTGTCTGACGTCCTGACTGGCGCTGAATGAACTTGAAAATACGCTATCCAAACTGTGTTGTCTGAGAGCTTTCCGCTTGAACACCAGAGAGAAATATGGAATTTACTTAAAATTTGTTTCAGAATGAAACCCTTTCTGAAAGTGCTCCGGTGGTGTAGTGGTTAGACTACTCGCCTCCCATCTAGGCGAACCGGGTTCGACCCCGGGTTCTCGCATGTGGGAATCGTGCCGGACGATGCAGCTGGTCGGCGGATTTTTTCGGGGATCTCCTGTTTCCCCCACCTCTTCATTCCTGCGTTGTTCCATACTCACCTCGTTCACCCTCATCGGCTCTGAAGTCATCGGTGTAAAGAGCCGCCCAAATTTTTCCACTCCACTCCCTTTCTACAAAAACAAAGTTCAACATTATTTCACCGGAATGACCCATACATCCGACCTCTTTTGACTTGAATACGTCTTTAAATTTGCGACCATAGTGGGAGGCAATCCAGAAAATCCGACGATGACAAAATCGGGAGATACAGTTTGGCATTGTAGCTCCGAATATATCGCCTAGATTAAAAATTAAATTACACCACTCGATTGCCAAAATATCAAAGAATATGTTACGTTGAGTGAGGACTGCGAAGCATCACGTGAAAAGGAGGGGGGGGGGGGGAGCCTTAGTGGGAGTGGGGTGGTGCCACAATTTTGAGTTCGTTTTTCCATGCCTCATATCTTCGGCGTAATATAACTTTTGACTAGGAGAAGTTAAAACTCTCGTTTGAGTTTCAATCGACAGCTCCCGTCAAAATCTATCGATCGCGTGTATGAAAACATTTGTGTGGCGGGGCTATGGTGAAATTGTATGAGTTTAATGTAAACACTTAAGAAAAATTACACAATTTCGGCCTATAGTCGTAAAAAGCCAAGTTGGAATATATAAATCGTATGCGGTTGGAAAAAGCATCTCAAAAGCAATCCAGTGATACCAATAAAACCCCATATGAACTGAAGCGGTGCCAGGAACGTAAAAAGCATGAAGGCGTCCGAGTGCGTCAATGTAGGCGTATTCGCAAAACAGACGGCCGTGTCCCCAACTCAGCCAAATCCGATTTTTTACTAAACTACCATCTGTTCTCATATTATTATTGCTTTCCTTTCTGCCGCGGAAGGTTTTCATATTGTACATCTGCTGACATCGCTATATCTGTATGTTACACATTCGACACCCCCGAAATTAATTTCAGTCTGTCCGCGTCGAGATATTTTTTCATGTAGGATATACGATGAGAATTATTAGAGGAATAAAGGTTTTATTTTGTTGACCCCCAATGGAAGGACGCTGCAATAACGACAGGGGATATTTTTTTCATTCGCTTATTATTTCTGCCGTTATAGAAAGGCGTATTTTTTTTTATAAAACGCAAATATGCGTTGAGTTTGAATGGATTAGGTCTCTAACAGTGGTTTTATTTATTCCTAATATTAAAACCTACGGCAAAAAATTTAAATTGTATTTCGATAACACACGATAGGTTTACAAAGTAGACTATTAAGTTTTACAGCGACATTTAAATTACCATTTATTCACACACCAACTACGAACAACATAGATTCAAAGTGATTTGTCTAGTCATTCACAATATATGCGTCGACTCCTGGTGACTCTCTATTAGTGAGTGATTTTGATTTTCCGATCAGTAGATTACAAAACTGAAAGTAACACAAATGTCTAAGTCAATTCGTCATTCGGAACGCAGCAGATCATACTCATTCTAAAATCAGACACGGCAAAAGGCCTAACATTTACTGACGCAGATATTATAACGTGGCGTAGCCGAATAGCACAGAAACACAGTAAGTCCCTCACAACAATATGTGGATGAAATATATTTTTATATAGGTAATAATATAAGTATGAAACAGCTTACTCGTAGACCCACAAAATCCTCACAAAAGATGGAACAGTTTAAAAAATATGTGCGAGTGTTGCTCTGCCACTGACTTGTAAATTAGGTGCAGCGCTACTAACGTGGCAAAAATAATAGAAAACACACCTAGGTAAAATGATTATTTCAGCCTACGTTCCTAGGAATGATAGGCTTTTAAGATGGAATGAATGTGTAGTCCTATATATATATCTATGCCTGCATGTCTTCCATAGTAACTTTACAATTACAGAAGAAACTGTAATAAAATTTTGTGGGAATATGATGCGGGGCATACAATATCATTACGCATCATTTCACAAAACACACCTTCTGTATTTATGAATATCTGGAAATACGAAGGTCCCATTACATGAGCATAGATGTATGAATTCGTGTGTATATATATATATATATATATATATATATATATATATATATATATATATATATATATATATATATATATATATATAGTTTCAGGCACGTCAAAAAGACAGTACAGGGTAGGGAATTGGCAATTAGGAGGGTGCATGTACGAACCGCACCAGAATTAGCTTGGGGTTGGGGGTGGGAAAACCACATTAGAACACCCAATCCCGTGCAGTCGGTCGGGATCGAACCCACGACCACCCGAATGCGAGTCTGACTCACTACTGCAATACCAAACTCGTTATATATTTACACACACACATATATATATATGTATGTATATATATATATATATATATATATATATATATATATATATATATATACACACACACACACACCTACAAACCACACATTTATTAAAAATATTTGCAGTTCGCGCTAAATAAAAAGTTATGAGTGAAATTTTCATATTCATTAAGTACTCTGAAATATTTTCATAAATGAGAGCAGCATGAGAAAACTTGCGCATTTGTGCGAGAAAGCCTGCCACTGTTGTCACAACTTGCCAACTTCTTTTCACTAATGCACTAAATTGTTATATGGATATCAACATAATGAACATTGTGATTTTTCTTTTTCTTTTATGATAAAACGTTTTTCTGGACAATGACCATGCTCAAAATGGTTTATCAATCAGTGCAATAAAATTTTACCATGATATGCAGATATCATTTTACCATATTTTCCGAAGGAATGCTATGCTTAAGAGAGTCCTTTCTCTCTCTCTCTCTCTCTGTGTGTGTGTGTGTGTGTTTGTGTGCGCATTCTCCTATGTTTTCTTCATTGCACTGAATTGAACCACTCTAGTAAGGATATTAGACTTTTACGCCTTTTCAATCATGCCAGGATCCTATTTCGAAAATGGCAGAATTTTAAAATTTTGGGCGTTGTCTTATCTCAGGAACAATTCTACAGACATGAACAAAAATTGGGTGTTTATAGTCCATATTGCCAGCCCCAAATTTAATAACACGTGTTTACATTCGTCCTGTATAAATTCGAAGACGGCGCCACGCAAAAAATTAATCTAATATGCCATATCTCGGCAACTATCAAACCTAATCCCTCCCAATTTGACAAATAGTTATATGGTATAGTAATCTACCATACACATATAATTTATATATATATATATATATATATATATATATATATATATATATATATATATAATTATTTTAGGATTGGTGGCAGTATAAACATTTCAGTCTAGAATACAAATTACGTCAAATCATGTTTACAATTTTAAATAAATTGGATGGTTAATAGTACCTATTGCGACATATTAATGCTCAAACTCACTGTCACATTTGTTTACCACTTTGTGAGATAGTGCCACCTGAATTAACAAACATTTATTATTGCATCTCCGAAACTATTAAACCGATATCTACCAGATTTCGCACACACAATTATACTGTGGTAGGCTACTCTAACCATACGTTATTCCAGTATCCCAGTCACATATTTTCATGATGGCGACCGTAATAATATTTTAGCTTATTATACCGTGTATACCGAGCAGTTAGTCTTATTTTAACAGAACATTGTATTTTCCTACTATATTGGTGACTGTCAGAATAAAATACTATTATTATAATTTTTTTTCGCAATTTTCTAAGACAGTGCCATCTGGAATTTTAAGTTTTTAGAGTCGTTCAGGGACTAGGGGTTCGAACCCATCTTCCGATGTATGCATATTTTAATATTTCATATTATATCCTAACACAAGAGGCAACCCTTCCACTCCTTTCACCACATTAATCTAGTTTGGCCGAAAGGGGTTCGGGATTTATGGCCATCTACCTCACATCCTTCGAGTTCTTAACACCTTGAAAAAAGAAACATTTAAATGTTGGCCTACCCTAAGACTGATTAAGTGAAAACTAGTTTAGACGAATGAAGTTCAATTGGGTTACATGATAGGTAATTGGTTTTATCTTATTTTTTTATTTATACACGAAGTTTATGGCCTTTGACAGTGTACAAAAATCGCGTGAAAAAAAAGAAGAAAATGTTCATTACATTTTAGAATACAAGTAAAGTGTGTCAAGAATGCAAAAATGTTGTCACTGAAACAAAAAAAAAAAAAACTAAAGGACACCTTAAATGCTTACAAAATTTGTTCCCCTTAGTTTCCTAAAATTAGCCACACAGTGTAACATTGAACAAAAAAATTAAATCTTGTAACATCACTATTATACATATTAAGAGAATCTTAAAAATTACGATGAATAACTAATAGTGCATATCAATATGTTGTTATGGACCTTTTATATATATTTCTGAGTGCATTTTGTTGCATCAATAAATATCATTTACATTTTTTGAAAGTGATAATTTTACAGCATTTTAGTTCGACCGGTCAGAGCGATCCAGTGGCTGCCAGAGAGGTAGCCGAACTGTATTCGGTGGTTGGAACCCTGTTGTCTTGGTGTTAGTACATTTATTTTATGGCTAGTATTATGCGTGTGCTGCAACGTATGCTTATTTAAGATATGCAACACGCAGGATGGAATCACCTTTGAGAGAACTGAGGTTTGCTGGTACAAGTGTAAAAAAAGTATTTGCGTTCCCTGGAATTGCTGGGAACTCGTTGTTTCCACTAGCATCACGGCAAGTTATATATGTCATTTAGAGGGAGGGGCGAAAGTCACGTGGCTAACGCATCTGCATCCCACCAAGGTGATCTGGGCGAGGTCACTCACGACTCACGCTTGTGGGAAACGTGGTGAACGGTGCCACTGGCCGGCAAGTTTTTTTCTTTCTCGCGGTAATCCTCTTTCACGTCTATTCCGTTGTTTATCCATCTCACTTGACTGCAATGTGCCCTAATACCTTCCTTTTAAGCACCTTAGAAATATTTTATCGTTAAGGTGTGAGCTGATTATTGTTGATTGAGCGCTTTTCAAATCAATAACGTTTGGGAATTATAACTGCTACTACCTGCGACTATTTTAACGGGTAAACGAATTCGCGATGCACCTTGTTTAGTTGGAACGGATGGAAAATAACTGCATGTCTTGAAGTTGAATATGATGTGTCAGGTAAACATCCGTAATTGGCGAAATGATTTCTTTCTAAATCCTTTTAAATGTACCATTAGCAACTTTATAAAATATGTACTTTTAGTATTAGTAGTAGGAAAACGTGCTTGGGGCCAAGGGCATCGGGAATCGGAGCCGGAGCCGGAACCGGTGGAGCCGCCATATTGTTACGTCACCCGCACGCCATCTTGGATGCCATTGACCTTTCACCCCCGATATGTGTGACCTTTGACCTTGACCTTGACCTCGTAGACTTTTGACCTCAAAAACACTACTAAACCCTAAAGAATCTAAAAACAAATCCTCGAAAAATTCCGAAATTGTAAAAAAATATAAAAACATTCTTAAAAAATTGTTTATTAAGAATTATTCAAAATAACTTAAAAAATTTTTAACACTATTGAAAGGATCCACAGAAATGACCTTTTTTTTTTTTTTTTTTTTTTCAGAAATGCTGGCAGGAATCGGCGACTCCGCTGACTGGAATTAGTGACTCCGAGCCAGGGGACCGGGATCAGGACCTATGACCTATGACCAAGACCTTTGACCTCGAAAATGCAAAAAACCAAAATTTAAAAAAATCACACAAATTCACAAAAAATTAAAACATCAATAAGAAATTTATAAAATATTTTTTATTAAAATTTCATTAACAACGTGTTCAGAAAATTTAAAAAATCATTTAAAAACTTATTTTTATAAAATTATATTTGAAATATTTCTAAATCAAAATGCTGAGACTGAGCGATGTCTTGAAGTGGTATAACAAAGGTCTTCCCCCACACCACCCATTACTCACCTCTGTTCGAAGCCAGCAGACGACTGACTCCCTCACACCCACTCCCCTCACTTATACTCATCGCACCATCTTGATTTTTTGTTCGTCATTTGTTTACATGCTACTGGAGGCAGCCATCTTTGTTTATGTGTTACTGGATGCTACCATACTTGTTTTTTCGTTTCTCATTTGTTTATACATTACTGGAGGCCGCCATCTCGATTGGCGACCATAATTTTGGTAGATGACCCCCATCTTGATATACATCACCCATCCACCATCTTGGAAGACAATGCCCAATAGCAATTATCCTTTGACCTGTGACCTTGAAAATAAAAACTCGAGAAAAAATTCATAAAAGTCAACAAGCATAATACATTACAGACTACTGTTACGACATTACACTCACAGACAGGTAGGCAGGCTTTAGATGCTAGTTCCTTGATTACATTAGTACAACAGTTTCTTCCAGACAAGTTCTTCGCGCACCTATAAATTTTAGTCACACTTAAAGTAGGCAACTGACTCCTGTTGTTGGACCAACCCGTCACAAGACTGATACCATTGACCCCATCGACCCAATAGACCCGATCGACCCTATCGACCCTATTGACCCCTAATGGCCCCTGATTGCGGCGGTGGCAACGGTGGTGGCGGCGGCATTCTTTCCATCACCCTCACAACCCTTAAATATGCACACATGAACACCAATCCCAATCCTTCGATCACTGTTAGAAATCATCACCTCTGCCACCGTCGCCGCCACCGCAGCCGCCACTGCAATCAGGGGTCATTACGTGTCAATGGCGTCAATGGGTCAGTGGGTGTCGATGGGGGTAAATGTGATCGATATGATCAATGGGGTCAGTCTTGTGAGGGGTCGGTCCGACAACAGGAGTCAGTTGCCTACTTTAAGTGTGACCATGATTTATAGGTGAGCGAAGAACTTGTCTAGAAGAAACTGTTGAAGATATAACTGCATGCTAATGTGATCAAGGAACTAGCATCTAAAGCCTCCCTACCTGCCTGTGTGTGGTGTCTCAATGCTCGCATGTGATTGGTTAGCTGCAATCATGTGGTAACTTGCTGATTGGCTGGTCGGTGTCTGCGCAATGTATTAATGGTGCAGTACGATTGATTCAAAGTCAATATGACGCCATAAGGCTTGCACACTTGTATATTTTAAGAATTAGGTAGGTAAGCCGAGAGGTTTTGTTTGACAGCAGCTGAGTGGAAGGTGGATCGTCTCGACTAGCTTCTGCCTCTTCAGATAGATTTTTTCACGAGTTTTTGTGTTTAGGTCATTCAAGGTCATGGTGTTATGGTCAAGGCAGTCTGCATCTAATAGGTCGTTGTAGTCTTTAATGGATTATGCTTGTTGACTTTTACGTATTTTTCTAAGATATTTATTTTCAATGTCACGGGGTCAAGGTAGAGGTACCCAGCATCTAATATGGTGGCGGTAGTCTGTAATGTATTATGCTTGTTGACTTTTATGAATTTTTTCTCGAGTTTTTATTTTCAAGGTCACAGGTCAAAGGTAAATTGCTATTTGACATTGTCTTCCAAGATGGTGGATGGGTGATGTATATCAAGATGGGGGTCATCTACCAAAATTATGGTCGCCAATCGAGATGGCGGCCTCCAGTAATGTATAAACAAATGAGAAACGAAAAAACAAGTATGGTAGCATCCAGTAACACATAAACAAAGATGGCTGCCTCCAGTAGCATGTAAACAAATGACGAACAAAAAATCAAGATGGTGCGATGAGTATAAGTGAGGGGAGTGGGTGTGAGGGAGTCAGTCGTCTGCTGGCTTCGAACAGAGGTGAGTAATGGGTGGTGTGGGGGAAGACCTTAGGAAATGTGAGTTTTTTAATTAAATTTTTTATTAATTATTTTTAAGAGAAATTTTTTATGGAAAAAGGGAAATTCAGAGGTAAAAAAGGGGAAAATGGTTGCCGGGTTTAAAGACCTTTTAATTAATTTCTTTAAATAAAATAAAATAAATAAATTTTTGAACGATTTTTTAATTTTTTAAACTATGTTTTAATTTAATTTCTAATAAGAAATTTTGTTATTAATATTTTAATCGATGTTTTAATTTTTTGTGGATTTTTATCATTTTTTATTTTTAGGATTTTTGCATTTTCAAGGGCAAAGGTCATAGGTCCTGATCTCGGTCACCTGACTTGGAGTCACTGATCCCACATCGGAGTCGCCAATCCCTGTCAACATTTCTGGAAAGAATGTGTCATTTCTGTGGATTCTTTTGATAATGTTTAAAATAATCTTTTAATAATATGTAATAATTTCTAATAATACATTTTTTATTTTCAGATTTTTTTGGGATTTTTTTAATTTTAAGGTTTTTAAAAGTGTTTTTGAGGTCAAAGGTCTATGGGTTCAAAGTCAAGGTCAAAGGTCACACGGGTCGGGGTGAAATGCCAATGACATCCAAGATGGCGGCTCGCCCGGCTCCGATGCCCGATGCCCTTGGCCCCAAACATACATTTTCCTACTACTATTATTATTTTACAGGTTTCATTTGACCGAGAACATCTTAAGCAGGTCTTTCAAACGTGTTACGTTTATCGTTAACATTCTATACTGCTGTGCACTTCCATTACCACGAGGTACAATACAGTTACGTACACGGAAGTGGAATGTCGTGATTGCTTTCTTTTTTATGTAAGAGGACTCGGTCACTCATATGTTGCATGATAATCTGTAAAAGGAACTGTCTCTCTAAATTGATACTGCATGTTGCGAAAATAGTTAATTACGATCTGCAAGTCATTCTCAAGGCTCTGATTGGCAAAGGACGTTTCGCCAATTTGATGGCAAGTGAGAACACCTTTCTAACCCGTGTGCAACGAAAGCATTTTTTTCGCTTATGTGATTTTACCTCTTTCGAGCCTGAATTCTGTAGCAACAACGTATTAGCTGGTTTTTCAGTTAGTAGCTTATACTGACTGATGGTGTTTTTGTCACGTGTTTCATTTAGTGCAAAACAATATGAATCTGTTGCTGTTTACATCGAAGTGTTTTTTTTTGGCAAGATATAGCCAGCGGCGGATCCAGATTTTTGTTTTGGAGGAGGCACATAGCAAATCTTTTTTGCCTGTGTCTTAAGCCAGAAGCGCAGGGGAGGGAGGGGGCGTTTTGTGGGCCCTCCCCATAGAAAATTTGGTATTTAAGGTGCAAAACGGCGCTATTTATGCAGTTTTTGAACATAAACATTTAATATACAGCTGGCATTAATTTTAGTATTTTTGAAGATATAATTTGTTTCAGTGAACAATTTTACATTGAAGTAACACCACACAGCGTATAATTTACTTAAAAAATACAAGTTTACAATGTTTGCCATTGCCATCTGGATTTGGGGGGGGGGGGGGGGGGGGGGTTTATGATGACTAAATACAATGTAAAAAATTTACACTTTTATAATGCAACTGACTAACTTATTAATACTGTTTTCATCAAAGGAAATATTCCCCTGCCAATACAATATTATTCTTCCTATTGCTAACTCAGAAAGTAAATAAAGACTTACAACTGACATAATCAAGTGCACACTCCTCGCAGTTAGCACTTTATACGTATAAAACAAGCATATGTTTAAGATCAAAAATTACACTTTATTGATATATTTTGTACTTCAAAGGAAGTTTAACGAAAGTTTTCTTTTGTGCTTCCTAGCAAAGATGTCAAGAACTTCTTCAGGCTTCATTGCGGACGCGATACTCTGGTGAGTATGCAGCAAAGCCATCCCATTTAGTCTATCTTCGGTCATTGTGCTCCGTAGATAGGTTTTAAGGTGACGCAATGTCAAAAAGGAGTGCTCCACTGTGTTCGTTGTTACCGGTAGGACACATAAGAGTTGAAACAGAACTCTAATGTTTGGTAGTGCAGAAGCCTGTTTGTAGCCTTCCGCAGGAGACTTTGGAAACTTTTGTGAAGGGCCTGATTTCCATATCTGCTTCCAAACTCGTAATTCTCCTTTCAAAACTGAAACACAGGGTAAATCGTCCTTGTATGGCTCTGCACCTTGCAGAACTTTGTCTTCAAAATCACCACTAAACTCTGGTGACAGCAGTTTTTGAATCTGTCCAACTCTTTGAAGCTCTGATTTTGGAAATTTGGAAGACATTTTATTGATAATGAAATCCACGAAAGGAAGGTACACTGCAGTGTGATAGTATTCTTCAATTGTTTGCGAATTGAATTTTGATCTGTTTTTCTGCAGGTTGGTTGTTCTTGGCTTATTGATTTGTGTCCCCATTTCCATTGCCAACTTTTCGGACACTTTGAATATTTTCTTTAATGTGTCAGTTCTTTTGTAACGTTGTTCTCTTGTTCTCTTAGACTTGCTAATGTTGCTTCCACGAGCTTTATTGCTTTCAGTACATCCATGTACACTGTCTGTAACTTCCGAGCCAAGGGCAGAGTTAGTTCAAAAACCTCAGCCAGAACCACCACACTAACAAGGAACTCAGACGACTATATAGCATGAAGGAATGAAAACGCATTGCTCCCTCTGCTTTCAGATGACTCAGAAATGATTTCCAAGACGACAGGGAGGCAAGGGAGTGTGTCAAGAAATGTTTAAACAGCATCAAGCTTTTCAACCTATCTTGTTTCGCACAGCTTCTTAAGGGCATGTTTTCCTTTTTTGAGATGGGGCAGTGTATCTTGCACTTCTGTTTCTAGTTTGTGTATTCGCCCAGCTGACTCGCGAAAGAAGTTTGAATCAGATTTATTACTCCAGTAGCATTACTTATGCTAGCCACAGAGCATGCTCTACTAATTGCTAAATTCAGTCTATGATTTGCATAGTGGCTGTAGATGGCCAGTGGCTGTACTTTTGCAATACGCGACTGGACACCTTTGAATTTGCCACTCATTTTAGAGTCTTCATCTTATTCTTGACCGTGGTAGTAAGATATTTCCAGGTTTAGTCTGTCCAACTCCTGCAAAATTGTGCGAGTAACGTTTTCCCCAGAGACATCTACGTCAATGAACTTGAAGAATTTTTCCTGGATCTCATACTAAGTAGTGTCGAAATATCTTATGCAAAGGACCAGTTGCTCCATAATAGAAATGCCACTTGTCTCATCGGCCATTATGGTGAAATATTTTGTGTTCTTGATCTTAGCACAGATTTTTTCGACAATGGCATCTCCACAACACTGGATTATTTCATTTTGGGTGTTCTTACTTATGTAGCTGGCATTTTTGTCATAAAGACCTATATGCGAGGCTAGAATCTCATCTCCAGCATCTATACAGAACTTCAGTAAAGCTCTGATATTACCTTCTCTATTTTTTTTTCTGGTTCTGTTTGTAAGCCCCCGTACTCTCTATGTCCTCTTAGTGGTATGTTTTGTGCTCCACAGAAGATAACTATTTTTATTTTAGGAATAAGTTTTTTCTGTTTTCTGCAATTACTTTTTTTTTCTGCTGCTCGCATACTTACAATGACATCATCATAGTTTCCATCCATAACCATCAAAAAGTTATGAATTGCAATCATCTTTCCTTTGTGATAGTCTGTGCTGGCATGGTGCTTCAGTGTTTCTAGTGCTTTTTTGTAGGTATTAAGAGGCTGAACCACTAATTTACCCAGTCTTACATTATTTGTCCCTCCCTCACAACGTCCAAAAAGTATGCACATTTTACACAATCCTCCACTCACCTTCTTGATGTAGGCGAGCCATTCGTACATTACTAACCAGTTCCTTTGAAAGGATCGATTTTTCTTGCCTTCTGCATTCACTGGGAATTTAAAAATCCGATGAGGGCACTCACAAGTTTTTAAGCCACTGGTATGTTTCCTCATCAGTTAGTGAAGCAACAACACTCCGATCACTAATAAGATGTCCAAAGTCTGAGCAAGAAGTAGTTAATGTTTCACTGTTCAGTTCTGGTACCACAGATGAAGTGGAGCTGGAAATGGGAGCAGTAGAATCGAACTCATTGTCGTTCCCTTGGGATGAAAAAAGTACTGATGGCACTTCAGGCTCATTCATCTTTTCTACGTGTTCATCCTGGTCCTAGACCTGCTAAAAGTGTTAGCGTCTTATTAATTGGAATGCATTAAATTATTATTAAAAACACAATGTTAGTAACTGGAATGTAAGTAAACGGACTGTAATTAATTAATGGTTGGGCTGCTATTGGTCTCTATAATATTATAGCTGTGGGCGTGGTCTAAGCAAAAAAAAAAAAGAAATGTTTAATTTTTATGGGAAAAAATAGCATCAGAATATAGGCCTATAGTCCGTTCACGACTGGAACAGACCTTCTCGGAATCTTTCCTACTCCCATTTTTAAGCAATAGATAAAAAAAATACATTAAAACATTCAAACTATATTCACTCTCCATGCTGCCGAACTAACTGTACCCGCGCATGTCACTGTAGTAACGATTCATGCAGCAGACGAGTAAGGTGTTGTTGAAAAATCTGTTCCAGTCGTGAACTGACTATATACGTAGACAGTTTCTTATGAAATGTGCAACAAACATGTAATTTAATTTGCAATTTTTTAAAGCATACTAGATTTTGTTTAAATCGCATCCCGAGTAATTACAAAATTGTTATATAAGTTAATGACTGTGTAATTTTTAGATATCTACCATCAAGCTGAAGCTTGAAAGGTTTTTCTTATAACAGAAATCAGACATAAGGCCGGGTTAATTAGCTAATCAGGAAAATCAAGAATGCAACGACGCAATGCGTAACCGACTTCTTACTCAGAGAAATTCTAGTCATTTTTTTAGATTTAAGATTCCACAAACCTCATAAATTGAAATAATAAAATTTCACAAATTTTTTTGGATAGCTTTTTCTTGTGTCATATTTTGTTATTTTAGTAATGTTATTTTTATTTTGAATTCAGCTGCTGCCTCAAACACGGAAAAAGGTTCCAGGTACATAGGGCAGAACCCGTCACACTGTTCCATTTTTGGCTTCAATATTGTTTGACATAAAAGAACAGAACAGTTTATTCTAGTTTAGCAAACTTTTAAACTCGCCTTTATTTTCTTCAGAAAGAATGTATCCAAATGCAGTTGTCTTTTTATATTCATCGTAACAAATGTCTCCTACTTGCACACGCGTTGATTGTCCACACGGACTACAGCAGGGTGGAATGCTGGGGAAACACAGGTATAGGCTGTTCACGGTAAAGTGAGCACTTTTTAAGGCCCTTCAAAATTTTTCCTATCATCCATTCTCCATCTTCCTGCTGTTTTTCATAAAAATCATCGCAATGTGACCAATAAATACAGTGTACACGTGTCACCAACCGACAAATTTAATACATGAGGCTACACTAAGGTATATTTATTAGTGGATAAAGCCTGTTGAGAGGGCCTTAAAAAGTGCTCATTTTACCGTGAACAGCCTACATTGGGAAATACTGACGGGGACGGGTGAAGGGGAAGGGAGTGTGAACCTCCTACCTACCTTGTAAACCGCGTTGCAGCGTGTTAGCGTGTTGAGTGCCTTGCGCTGAAGGCGATATCGCACTAGATGCGCCGGCGCTGTGCCTCACTCACACAAACACACGGTCAGATATATGGAGGGGGACTGCGGTCGAGACAGGGCAATGGAAATTCTCGGTAGACAACACTTCTTCTACCGAACTCTTGCGGAAGCAAACATTTGTATATTGTATTGTATTCGCAAAGCAGGCACGCGGCATGAAGTTGAGTTCCGATAAGATGCAGTGCGTCAAATGTTTCCATTAATAGTCGCCACTATACTGGAGAATATGCTCCTTTGCAAAATTTCCTTTCTGCTTACAGGTACAATTGTTTTCAAAAATGTGTTACTTATGGTAGTGTATTTTATGGTCTTCTGGGGGGGGGGGTGCAAGTGCCCCCATGCCCCTCCCCTAAATCCGCCACTGGATATAACGTATATCATGTGCAAGATAACAATAACGAAATGCTTAAAAGCTGAAATAAGTGTAAACTTTACATACAAAAGTAGTTTCCAGATACCTCCAAACATGTTGATTTGAAATGTCGGAGGAGTGAAAGCGTATGCTCGCAGTGAGCAGTATACATAATTTAACAGAGCAATAGTACGAGATGTACTGAAGTGCAGACAAATATTCTTACGCCCTGAAATTGCAGCACATTTTTAAATAGGGGGAAAAAAAATATTGCCGCGGGTGACACTGTTTTTAGTTTTCAGGAAATAAACCGCATTTCTAGACGTATGCTTATCGCATGAAACTGCAAAAGTTGCAGGATCACCGTTAATATTTTATGCGAATAATTTTATCGCAAATTTTCAAATTGTACATAGGCCTATGATTTCGATGTTTTTATCGTACTCTATCCCATACGTAGTTGTACTGAAAAATATACCTAGTATATTGAGATAAAGCAAATCACATGAAATATGAATCGGAGGTTTTCATGAGTATGGCGACACTAATTAAAACTTTAGATATTAAGCTTCTATCGGTGGGCGAATGAGTGTAATGGAAGCAATCGACTCTCAATTCTATCTAACTATTAACCAATAAAATTAATACCTCTAGAGGTTCATTCGAGAAATCATCCATGCATTTTTTAATCGCCAAAAATGTTATACCAAAATACGTGTAAAAAACCGTTTTAGTTATAACAAATACCAACACTGAAACGTTTAGTAGATTTCCAAGAATTATAGTGGCCAGTGTCCGCTGGTTTGCGTTAAAATTTCACAGACTTGTGAAAATTTTCATGCTGTCCACTTGAGGCACAAAACCTTCCTAGGCCTGTGATACAGGTAAAGTGTTACATCAGAACTTAAGCTCTGTGACACACTGCGACAGTCATTAAATAAACAATTTCGCATATACAATGGAAAATGGACTACCTCTTGGTTACGAATAAAACTTACAAATAAACTAATAAGTAAATAAATTTGTCTCTCAGACATTTCCTAAAAAGATTCACAAATTTAAGATACACTGAAAAAAAAAAAAAAAAAAGAAGTAATTTTCATAGAATTTGCAATAATCAAACCGTGAAGCAATTAAGGTATAAATAACTTTATCAGTATCACTTTGCCGAAGGGTTTCTTATAATATTTAAAAAAATAGTTTCCTTATAAAAATAACACGAGGCTTGGTTGACGTGCATTATTGGTGCCGCCGCTGAAAACGGAATCCCATGCTTGTATAGCAACAGCGAAGAATTCAGAGGTAATAAAAATTTACACACGAGTCAACTTCATTACAGTTGTGCACACTAGTTCCAACGCCTATCGCAAAAAAAAATATATAAAAAAACATGCATCACAATGATCTAACGACGTTTCCGATTTGGGAGCATCTCACGGTAAATGAATTTGCAGCTAGGAGAAACAATTTAATATGGGGCAAAATCAAAGATTTGTACTCAAAACAAGAGGAGTTGCGTTGCTCTGCACAAACTAAAATAAATGAGCCCTACTACTCGTGAGTAATAGGTATCAACCATATAAGCAGCGTCGTGTGGTGAACTGTTGCAAGGTAAGCTGTGCTATATCTACGGTATTCGTTTGTTAGTTCACACATCGGTCACTTAAACATAGTCGTGCATTTTACGCCACATCACGTGTGTAATGGGAGCCTCACCACTCTTTCGTGAGTGGCTGCAATACATTCAGTTTCTCCCGGCCCCACTCTGGTCACTGGTTCCTGCTGTGTGCGCCGAGTGCGTACAGCACTCAACAAGCACCAGCTTACCTTGCAACACTTCACCACATGCCACTGCATATAAGTAACGTAAAATGTATATAAAAAGAAAAGTGTGTCGGGTATACGACCGTGGGTTTTACGTGAATACTACCGGCATTAACGGGTGATCTTTTCTAACACTGAAATAAATGTAACGAAATGGATAAAGGTTGTTAACAATAAAGTGAGCACTTTTGAAAAACAACCTTAGAAACATGCCACTGCATATATTTTAACGGGCGCACTGAATGACATACGCCCAGTAAAGTTGGTAACGACGGATGGAAAGTAGTTCCATATCTTAACATCGAATATAAAAAGTTAGGTAACCAATTGTGATAACTTAAATTATTTCTTTTGCTTTTTTTTTAATGCAAACATCAAAGTGTAAAATATTCACTTTTCTAACAATTTCACAATTTCACTTGACCGACGCATGGATTAAGTAATGAGGCCGATGACAATATTAATTTTACATAAGGCGGAAGGATACACAACGTGCATACAAGTGGATCTTAAGCAGGGCTTTCAAAAGTGCTAATTTTTCCATAAGCAGAGTATATTTGGTTTTATGGCTTACATGGGCAGTTATAGACGAATATTTCAGTTTGGTGCAAAAATCAGCGCGCTAGCACATCGTAGTCGTGAGATATACCAGCTGGAAAAATTATGTTCTAGCTTGAAATTGCTGCGAGACACCGCGGACCCCACCCGCGCAAGCACATGCGTGGTGCCTGCTTAAGGCATGTTCGCATCGTATAGACTTTTCACGGTAGAACGAACACTTTTGAAATCCCTGCTTAAGATTTACTTGTATACACGTTATGTATTCCTCCGCCTTATGTAAAATTGACATTGCTATGGGCTTCATCACTTTATTCATGCGTCGGTCAAGTGAAACTGTAGAGTTATTAGGAAAGTAAATATTTTGCTAATATACTAATTTATACACTTCGATACATTAAAAAAAACCAGAAAGCGAGAGAAATAATTTAAGTTAAGTTATCACAATTGGTTGCCTAAAACTTTTAGATCGATGTTAATACCTATGCCCTAGTCAGGAAATAATGTAAAGCTACGTAAACAAAACTGGCTCTTTTGCACAGAAGAACAAATGTTTATACAGCTGCTTTTCTAATATAAAATAAAATAATAAGTAAAAAGAAACAGTCACATTTTAAAGTTACGGTCATCAGATCATTTTTATTCTGCAAGCTCACTTTTTTTAGATTTTTCATTGCATTGTCCATTGTATTGTTTAATTTTCCTTGTTAATAATTCTAGCGTGTTCTCAATTGCTATCTAGTGGATTTTATAGTAGTCTTGTTTATTTATCTGCTGTATTATTCTGTTTCCAATTTTAACCCAGTTGTTGCTTAGCAGCACCAACGTGTTGGCTATTACATAAGAGGCCCACACCGGATATGTCACAAAAAAGTGGCTCACAACGTTGTGACCTTTCCGAAGTAACATACCAAAATGGACCAGTTTAATCGTCACTGTTACTGTTTGAGGCGTTCACGTATGGCGGAAAGGGCAATTAACACTAATGATACTGAGTTTCATACAACAGATTTGGTTAACTTGGACGAAATAGACATTGATCTACACAACAGTGAGGCAGCGTCTGAAAGGACTGAAACGGCTTCAGGTGACAAAACACCGGGTGTAACTACACCCACAATTCCTGGCACACCTGAACAACGCACTACACCCCAGTGTGACGCGACGATGATGGGATCGATACAATATGTGCTCTTACAACTAAGTCAGGACATGGAACAGAGAATGAGACAGAATTTGAGTCAGAACATGAAACAAATGAGTTAAAATTTGAAGCAGGAAATCTGTGAGGTAAAACAGCAGTATCAGGACATGAGACAAGAAATTGGTGTGATAAAACAGCTTTGTCAGGAGTCGAAACAGGACTTAAAAGACAGGGGGAAAATGTTTGGTAGTCCGTTAACGAGTATAGGAGAGGCAAAACCTCCGGACGTCCAGAACATCAATGCTACACAGTCAAGTAAAGCACCAAAAAAACTTCATTCAGGAACCGGAAATTACGCCAGAAGAAAATATCGAAAATGTTCAAGAATAAATTAAAGCAGATTCAGTCACCGCACTCGTGGCAGAAGCTACCAAAATCACTAATTTGATTGAGTTGAAAAACAACCCACTATTTGCACAGGTAAATGGGACGATTTCCACCTGGGAGTGTGACGACGTTGTTCTGAGTTCCACATATGGTTATGTCACTATTTTCATTATTGTATTGATATGTTTGATTTTATTTTCAGTAATTGTTTCATAATCTTTAAAGCAAAATTATTTATTTGTTTTGGGATTTAAAGTCATAATATTTTAGGCATTAATGTTATTTAGTTAAGGTAAAGCCGGAAGCGAGCCGTGATTGGATGTTAGTTGGTCGGAAGTTGGAAGAATGGGCTTCTGGGAAAGACATTGATCTTGCAAGGCGTCTTAATTTTCGTTGGAATTTTACTTTTTCAATTCCAACGCCATCATAAATTTATTTTAAAAATTATGCTCTCAGAGATTAAGTTTTTTGTAGTCGCCGCAGCGATATTTAAGAGGAGGCTGTGGGCTAAGTCGAAAAAAAATTATTTTGAGCGTTAAATTGACGAGGCGAAAAGGACGCCGAAACTACGACGCCGGCGCCATGCAACGAGATAGCACCAGAGGAGTTCAGATGACATCAAGGAAATTTAACGTATGAAAAGCTTAAGTACATGAACTGTTTTTCAAGTATTGAACTTTAATGAACCTGAACTTATTTTACTAAAGTTGCTATTTTGATTTTTCAACGATTTGACTGTGAGTTCCATGAGCATGTTAAACCAGTAGTCCCTAACTTTCGCATGTGATATAGTATAGCCGGAGCAATATGGAATGAGGAGTTAAAGACTTATTTTGAACTTTCAACACAAATCCAGAGTAATTGTATCTGGCGAAGTATCAGATTTGAGATAATTAAGTGATGAACTAACTTTTAACATTTAATGAATTATCAGTGAATGTGATCCAATATATTTAAGAATTTAAGTAGGACCTTACCAAACATTCTGGAAATTTAAATACAGAGGAGGCTACTTCCGGTGGAACCTGATTAATATTTTGATCTAAAATCTCAAGTAAAATATTAATTAATATTTTTATAGTATCTCTAAAGTTTCACAGCATTTTTCAATTTTTTTTTTTCATTCTAATTTATCCCTATTCTTACTTGGGTGGTGATATGTCATTTATGTTAATTATCATATAGTATAATTTAATTTCTGACTAAAGAGATTTCTGTCACACACACATATCTAGTTTTGCACCTTGCTGAATTATTCACATGCATGGGTCTGAGTTTATTTATTTCCTTCTCCATTAATAAATTAACTATCAAGGTTACGCATGATTGATTTAAATGAATTACTGTGAAGGGTAGAATATGTTTTCTATTGCATAAGGTTTACAGCATCGCCGGAGAGCTTCTGATTCCAGCGTGGTAAGACCAAGTTCACATCACAAATAATAAGGCGCCCAAAATCTATCATATCATTATAATTGTTAGTTCTCCCAACTCACATCAAATAGATTTACACCCACATACACTGTTTCGGAGTGGCGTAAAACGAGACACCGTACACAAAAAGTCGCTATCCCAACGTGTTGACTATTACATAAGGGGCCCACACCGGATATGTCACAGCTGACTCCATAAATTACAATTATTAAGTCGCGGTGATGGTAATTATTAAGAATAGCGACTTTTTTTTAAGGAAACTTAGTAGACCCACAATATATATTATATATGTGTATATATATGTGTGGTTTCCGCATGGCTTATATATATATATATATATGGTTTCCGCATTGGCTTACCTGTTCGATGTTTACGATGGTATGGTACGGAGAACGTCCAAAATAAAATATTTAGAATACGAGAAGTTCGGTCGCTTCGTTTACGCCGGACGCCGTGTTGTATAGTCCTGTAATGCTGTAGCAAAGTAAACAAATGCGAATCGACAGTCACATGTTTACTGTGGATGTGTAGAAGTTACCGTAGGTTAGTTGGCCGGTATATGCAGTACTGTGTGGTTCGCGGCGAGTGGAGTGTCGCTGAGCACGTGGGGTGTGACGTTCGAATCCGACCGTGTAAAGCATTGTGATTTAAGAATGGAGGGTGCAAGTACATGTGCTTCTGTGCGTGACAGTCGTCTATGGGGAGGGTGTTACCTGGACGTTTGCGAGTTTAGTAGAATGTATCGCCGCATTTTTATTATGCGTGATATATGCATACGAGTTTTTGCATTTTGTAGTACGTCGTCAAGGGTTTACACAGAGTGTTATAAAATTGCATCACAATACTTCGGGGTAAATTTCCTCACATCTGCAGGATGAATAATTGTCATATGAAAATAGGTCCGCAAACGCTTGGTTTCTTTACTGCAGCCCGTAATGCATAACTTACGGTGTATTGCCAGCGGGCTGGATCATGTTACTGTGGAATGCCATCGCAGCGTTTGTTTGCATGACGCACGACACCTCACACTACGACACTACACCAAGAACAGTAGGAACTGCACAGGGATTTGTTACACATGTGTGAAAGTTTATCGTCGGCAGTAAGGGAAATGTTCAAAATGCCCTCCATCAGCACAAACACACTCATCAACCCACTGTTGCATGGACACCCGGATGCGTTGATGAATCGCTGGAGAATTCCTGATTGTTAAGCAACCCGCCTCGATTCTATTACGGAGGGTGCCCACATCGTCCACTGGGGTTGCACGTGCCTTTAAATGTCCCACAACTAAACGTGTAGTGGATTCAAATCAGGGCTCCTCGGGGGCTGGTATGGGGCTGCCAATTACAGCTGCGATGGCATTCCACAGTAACATAATCCAGCCCGCGGGCCATACACTGTACTTTATGTATTACGGGCTGTAGTAAAGAAACGAAGCGTTTACGGATCTATGTTCTCATAACATTTTTTCGTCCTCCAGATGTGAGGAATTCTTCCCCGAAGTATTGTCACGCAATTTTCCAAAATCCTGTGTATTACTATGTATAGCTATTTGAAATGTAGCAAACCTAGCCGATAACAACCTAACTTCACGATATGTAACGCACAGGTGTTGTTTGCATTGCCGCACGACGAAATACAATGTCATGTGATGGCGAACAGTATCCCTGTATTTACATATCGTATTGTTAGGTAATGTTTAGTTCTTTTGACATTTAACATATTTACGTGAGAAAATATAACGATAACGTACATATTTTAGAGATGTTTTCCCCCACATGTTCCCTGATCTTCATAGCGCTCCACACTATCTGTCGTATCTGTGGTTTGTAGTGATACTACGTTTACGCCCCTAGTAAATTCGTGTTCGGTGTCATTAATAGAGTGGAATTACAGCACTTTCCGTAATTTTATTTTATTTTTTTCGGAAAAGTCGCCATTCTTTAAAATTACCACGGTGGTTATCTGTGCGCCTTTATTTTCGCGACAAGACAAAAACGATCTCGCAGTTTGTAACGTATTTCTTCGACGCGCCGCTGGCCGACACGAACATCTCTCGAAGGACATATCAGCACGGCAACGTAACGTCAGCTTCTCAGATGACAGTCCTACTCGAGGTCGTTTCCCCCACTACACCCGCGAGAACCAAACTCGCCGACAAAGCACCGAAATCAGCGCCATCAAACAGCAAGTCGATCAAGTTCTTGCACGTTGTTTAACAAATGACATATTTGCTTGGATGCAATAGCTATATGCTGTTCACGGTTAATTGAAAACTTCTGAAACCAACCACTGAAAAATGTCACTGCTCCTACCTGCATACATTTTATCGGGCACTGCATCGAGTAAAGTTGGTAACAATGGAGGGAAGTAGTTTCATGTCATATCGTTTAATTAAAAGTGTTAGTCAAAAATTTGCGGATACTAAAATTATTACTTTAGCTGTCTGTTTTTTAATAAACACAATTTTAAGAATCAGAAATCACAGTTTCACTTGATCTACGCATGAATAAAGTGATGAGGCCCATGGCTATGTTAATTTTACATGTGGTGTAAGATTAGACGGTGCGCATACAAGTAGATCCTAAGCAGGGATTTCAAAAGTGTTCATTTTACCGTGAACAGACTATCCCAGCATAACACAATTTACTTATTTACACATGTAATAATAATAACACAAGACAACAAATATGGCTCACGAAATGGTAAAAACAAAAGGTTATGATGTGATATAAAATGCCCTACGCTTCAACGTGAACATCGGACATAAATTAATGAAGAGGAATTCACTGAGTTGGCATTCCATAAGGGTAGGATCTACCCACACGTGTTACTAAAACATTTATTTTATGGGATTACTCGCTTCCCACCAAGGCGAACCGGGTTCTATTCCCAGCAAGTAAACACCTGGATTTTCACATGTGGGAATCGTGGCGGACGATGCTGCTGGTCGGCGGTTTTTTTTCAGGGATCTCCAATTTCCCCGCCGGTGCTTTACGGCACTGCTGCAGGCTCACCCCGTCTCACCCTCAACGGCTCTCCACTCTTATGTGATTCCAGCCATAAATCATAAAAAAATAATAATACTTATTTTCAGCTGGTTATTTTTATAGCTGGAAAAAATTATTTGGTGGCTAGCTTTATTTTAGCATTATACATTCTGAATTATAAATTATAAAAGTTTGAACGAAGTGGGAAATATAATAGGGTACAAAGAATGCAAGAAACTACTGGACAGAAGTTCACGCATTAATTAAAGGAAAAGACCCAGGTAGTTAGAGGGTCGATATTAAACGTCTTTTGCTTCCAGGTATTCCAAGTTTATTTTAGAAAATAATATGCTAAAGTAGAAATTTTAAGATAAACAATTTTAGTTAAGATATACAAGTGAAACATTGAAAACTTTCTGATTTAAAAAAATTACCCACAGCAAGAGGGGCACCATTATTTAGCCTTAAAGCCATTTAATTTATGACATAAATAGATATTCAAACACTAGGTGTTATTGAGAATATTTTATTGTACAATAGATCCTTTGGGAAGAAGTGTCTTTCAGGTTTAAAACTTGTTTGCCCTGTAGCACTTTCAGGACGACACAAAGGAGCAAAAAAACAAAAGCCACGAACAGCATCTAAAAAACAGCAGAGCAAAAGTTAATTTTTTCTGCTTACTGTAATTACACAAAAACATGAGTCAATTTGAAAGGAACCTTGTATATTGAAATTTCAAATGCAGTACATACAAAACAAGTTTACCATAAATCATTATATATAAAACACCCATAACCAATCTGTGGCATCTTGCATAAAAATTTTCATTATTTTTGGGCTGTTTTACTCTACACAAGTAAAGCCGTTTAGTACTTATTATGAATATAGGCAGAATTGCGAATATTTTGCGAAAAATTGGCACGTTTCTTTGCTAATGTAAAGTTTAAAAGTTCACGTGTCTTGATAATTTAACGTTTGTTATTATGGCTTATAAATAAGCCATTGGAAACTCTTATAGTCTTGCATTCTTGTTTTTTTTTTCATGGCTGATGATAAAAACCACAGTGAAATTAAAAACAGCCTGTGCCATCAAAATCAGTCATAATATTGGATTATGTAAAGTTTTATGTAGCATCTCCATTTTACGTTCAATATTTTAAATTTACTAATACTGATAATATTACAAACACTTTAACTTCAAACAGCCTTTTCATAAATTACGAAACCTATCCAGACCTTTGCAATTACAAGTCCTAATTTACTATTTCTGCAATGAGACACACAAAGTTCCCTTTTGTTCATAATGACCAGAAGGGTCATACGATACAAAGTTTATACTTATTTCATGCCGAGGTCCAGGAGCTCCTTCTCCCTGAGCTAGCAACAGCCTTGGGTATTTATACAAAAATGTCTTCCTACTCCTCTTTACAGTCCGGGGCTCAAACGTAATAATTTCCAAGTCCATTAATCAGGAAATCAGAGTAATAATTTTACTGTCCATAATTCAGTTTCGTTGTGCTGCTGTATTTTTAACACTAGCTCTCCTATGCGCTGTAAACGGCACTAGTGCCATGCTGTGGCGTAAGGCCACTGCACCCAGTCTTTGGAAGTTCTGTGTTGAGGCAGGCCGCCTTGCCAACCGTGTCCGTGACCTACCGCATGCCATCAGCTGATCTCCCGCGCCCGCTGCCTTACACCAGGCGATCGACGGACGTGATGTTTCGCTGGTATGCAGAAAGTATGTTGATTTTCACAAAGGTTTTGAGGAACTTATTGCCGTGCAGAAACTGCATAGTTCTCGGTGCAATGGACGGACCATGGCGTGTCGTAGCGACATCGGGCCGGACATGTTGGGTAGGTGGGCAGGTGTAAAGTTGCAAATTTGGAGACGACCTATCTCAATCTCAAGTACAGTTTACTTATCATATCGCCGAGTATCTTCCTGAACAATTTGCAGTTTCCTGTTTTCCAAGTTTTTCACCTGTTTCACAATTAGAGTAAGCCTAATTTATAGCCAAATGTGTTTATAATAAAATTATTTTAAGCTGTGAAAAACATATAATACGTGTTTGAATATATTTGAATATATCAATATTTGAAGTTGTGTACATAAAGGTAGGTGTATTTGATTATTTTTAACTGTCTCAGAATACATGATATATAGCGTTCAAAGCATTAATGGCAAATAACACAATACTGATATTAATTTGGAATTTTTTGAATAGTCGAGAACAGTGTAATAATTATTCCATTTTTTTATGTTACAGGGAACATATATTGTAATCTTCTCAAATATTGGTTTAGATATTAATGGCGCATGCTGTGGATTCTGGGATGCGAAGGGGAGGCGAGAGTTCAGTTCCAAATACTAAACACAATTAGAGACCGTTTAATGGTTAAGGACTTTGTCATTAGTGTCTCTTTTTTCAAGGGACCCATGTTAAACCTAGTGCACTTAAAAATATAGGAATTTTCCAGCTGGTTCTCTTGCATCCGGAATATGGTGTATATTAGTAAGTACTGGGGGATTCTGATAGGCATTCTTGCGCTACTTCTCGAATTTATTAAGGCCATACTCCAACTCCGGTATCAATTTAACTCATTTTTCAGATCTTCTGGTAATCGCATTTCTGTTACAGTAAGTGTTGCAGATTGCAACGCTTGGCACAGCCTCCTCTTAAAACATTAGGGGTGTGCGATATCCAGTTTTCAATATCATTTCGAAACGTTTATACCATGTCGGTATCGGTGTAATAATCTCTTCAAAAAGGCATTGAAAAATTAATGGCGATATATCATATGTATAGGTTATAATGATGTCGCAAGTACTGATCATATTAATGACGCAATTATCAGCAACGTCGTATATCGCTAATATAGCACATTACCAACATCGCATATCACTATAATATCACGTATAGATTATATCGCATATCGCTAGTATCGCGATATGGGTATACTGCTTTATGCTATTGGACAATATCACATAAATATTGTTTCATGATCGAACTTTCGATATGTCTACATCACATAGCGCTACTCTGCAGGAACAACACTTGGATGTTAGGCTGGTTGTCTTCACTTCTGGGCATCTTTTTGGTTTCTCTTACCCATCATGCTTCGCCGTATCTTGCAGTAAGAATATTCCAGAGTCCTTCAGAATAGACTGGAAGCCATAAAGTGGAAGATACATTTATATAGTAAGCTTTAGAGGACCTTTTCTGTGAATGGATCTCCAGGTGGCCAAGGAGAGAAGAGGAACATCATGTGGCACATCTCGTGCGGCACACCTCACGTGGCAGCCAATCATTGTAGACTTCACCTGGTTGGCTGGAATCATGGTCAATAATATTTGGACACATTTTAGGTGAGAATTTTGCAGGCTTTTTGCTCAGATTTGCGGAAAATTGCTTCCCTAGTTTGAAAAATATTGCAACCATCATGAGATTTCTCTTCGCACTTTGACCACCTGAAGAGTCATTCTCAGGCAAGGCTCTCTGAGGCTGAACACCAGTTTCTGGCTTCCAGTCTAATTAAAAAAAAAAAAAAAAAAAAAAAAACTCTGGTAGCTGCCCACTGCAAGGTATGGCGAAACATTGGTTAGAGAAACCAACAAGAAACTGGCCCTGGCCCAGAAGCCAAGACAACTAGATTGAAAATGGCCACAAAACCCTACAGTCTTGTACGTGTGTGGGTGGTATAGTACATTCACAGTAACTTCCAACTTTTCTAAAGTCCTGCTCAAGTTCTACTTTCAGGATGTTCCTCCACCTCATGTAACAAAGCTTAACAAGGTCTAGAAAATTGAACCACAAGGACAACACACAGTATTCTTTCGCACTGAATGTAATATTATATTACATAAGAACAGTTTCTTACTATTCATTTAAAACACACTTATTTTCCCCCTGTTTTAATTCATATTTAATGCACAATAATTATTATAATTTACATAAAAAAATATTAGTAATTGTTTAATTTAACCAAAAATAAGAAACATTTTTATTAACTGAAGTTTAAAACGATTATGACACATGGAATATTTAGGAAATAACCGAACACTTCATGGAGGGGGGATTTTTCAAACGTTTGATTGAAAAAGTGTGAAGACAGTGTGAATAGACTATAGTTTTAGAGTGGGTCTGGTTGCAGCTGATGAGTGACCCGTGACGGAGGAAACGTGCCCGGCGGAGGACGGCGCGATGTGCTTCCGGCCGCTGAGGCAGCTGGACAGCGTGGGTGCTGAGTTCCTGGCGGTGGCGGCGGACAACTTGAACGTCGCCGCGGCGCTGGGCGCCGTGCTCGTCAACACAACGCTCGCGCTGTGCGTGCTGCGACGGCGCTCGGACCTCGTGCTGCTGCTGAGCCTCGCCTGCGCCGACCTGCTGGCAGGGGTGGCCGTCGCCGTCCGCATTTTCTCCCAACTCTTCCGCGCGCGCTACCCTGACCTTGACGGCGCCGTCCTCTCTGTCGCCCGCCACCTGCTGCTGTTCGCCGCCACCACCGCCTCGCTGCTCAGCATCGCCGCCATTGCCGTCGGCGCCCGCTGGAAGGGCGCCACCAGCCGCAGGTGAGCGACACTTATCCTAGCTCGGCAATCACGGACGATGACTAATGGCGGGTATACATACATATATAATATGAGTGTAATTCAATGACAATGTCTACATGTCGTTTTTGTGTGATCTAGGAAGAGGCTCCGACATGCGAATTTGTATGAATTGTCGATACAGTTACTTGTGGATATGCTGGGTGTCATGTTAAACGGGGACATGTCAGGCGCCGTGTTCATGTTACACATGTACACACGGGGCCGGAAAGGTTGATCCCGCACAACCCCTTCTCCTGCTACATCTAGCAGAGCAGGCTGGCTAGCTATGTTATTGCGGTTGCAGTAGAGGGAATGGATGTAGATGTATGAGATTAAAGTTAAGAGGGTGGAAAAATTAGGTGGTCCCGAAAGGAGGCCAAAGATCGAAGGAAAGAGGAAAATACAGGCAAAGTAAAGGGATACTCTTATACCCCCGCAGTCCCTAGAAAGGGTACAGGTGCAGCGGTTATAAAGCATGTCTAGATTTTGGTTGGTCAAGCAATAAAAATAATTATAAATACGGCCGCAGCTAGAGTGTGTGATAGCCATCTGACAACGCGTGGTGGATGGTGAACGAAGATCGAGAGACGTTGAAGAAGAGGACCGGCCTTGAACGAAGATGTGAGAGACTGTAGTGGACGAAAGTGAACCGGAAGTCGAGGTATCCGACGAGTGGAGTGTGACTGTATGGAGACGCTCGGGGTACTCCGGAACATTCCGGAGGACAAAGACTGGTGATATGTGGACAAGGTGAAACAGATTGGACGAGAGTTACACACTTGATTCTAAATACTGGAATTTTCAGATATTAAATATGACATTTGCAACAGTAATTCAATAGGCGCTGGAAAATTTTTTCTTTAATCTGGTTTTAAGTATTTTACTGCGTTAATTTCTGTGACATCACGGACGATTATGCAAATATTAGATATAAATAGCAAGTAATAGGCATTTCTGTCGAGATATAATGTTTGGAGTATATTTTTTGATTGTTAATAAATACATTAGAAAATAATGTTTTACTCTTTTTCATTCATGAAGACTTCCATCACCTAATGAACATGACTATACCCAAAGTCTTAGAAAATTTGTAATAATTTTTTTACTTTTTATTGTGTACAGGATACCCTTAACAAATAGGATTCAACGAAAGAGAAATATGAATAAAGTATTCATTTCTGTTCTATTTGGCCTCAGGGAAGACCGAGAAGAAAGGAACATATAGCGGCAGGAGAACACAAAAGAGGATAAGATTAGGACAATATCAAGGAGGAAGAGGAGTTAAGATATAGAATGAGCTGGAGACATTTTGTAATGCTGACCGACCGAAACAAGCAATCGATGATATATACATATATATATATATATATATATATATATATATATATATCATCGATATATATATATATATATATCATCATATATATATATCATATATATATCATCGATATATATATATACATATATATATATATATATATATATATATATATATATATATATATATATATATATATATATATATATATATATATATATATATATATATATATATATATATGTATATATCATCGATTGGAACAAAACACACAGTGTGGAGGAATATTTTTTAATGCTTAAAATTATATATATATTATATATATATATATTATATATATAATTTTAAGCATTAATTTAGCAATATACATATATATATATATATATATATATATGTATATTGCTAAATTAATGCTTAAAATTATATATATAATATATATATATATATAATATATATATAATTTTAAGCATTAAAAAATATTCCTCCACACTGTGTGTTTTGTTCCACTCTGAAAATCTCTGCTTCCCAAATCAAAGTTATTTCGAGTTATGTGTAATTAAACAAGGAATATGTAAATATATTCACTTAGCCGGGCTTGACCAATTCTCCTTATCAAACAACTCAAATACTTCGAATAAATGAAAAATTTATTTCATTTTTAGCTCGTTGGCAGTTAACTGAGCACTTTTCAAAGCCATGCATATGACTTGATACTCTGCCCCCATACACTCAATTAACATTGCTATTAAACAAAATATTTTACATATCCATCGTTTAAAGAGTATCTGTCAGACTGATATAAAAATAAATATTCCCGTGCCTAGGAGAAGTCGAAATGGAATTAAACTTGGTATATATAACGTGAACGACGAAACAAATAACTTATTACAACATTAAGTCAAGTGGGCTGTTTATTCGGAGAAAATTACTTACTTTATACGTACCTTTAGTACAACGTTGTAGCATTTATAAAGTGGATAAATGCGGCGATATTCGGCATGGAGTCACAGAAATGTTTAAATACAATTATTTAGAAAATCGTATCACAGATTTTGTAACGACAGCTCCAGATGTAGCAGACACGTTGCCGGCTTAAGCTACCTTCCCAGCTTGCTCCGTACTTTTTCTATAGGTAATAAGTGGGGGAAATGGGCTGGCCAAGGAATAGTTTTGACAGCATATAAAGAGTTATAAGATACCAGGGCTGTACACGTGCATGTATTGTCCTTTTTGTAAGTTTGTCGTAATAGCAGCGCCGTTAAAGGAATATCATCAGTTGCAGAATCTATTAAACGTATAGCTGTCACGCCAGTGTTCCTCTGATCATTACCACAGAAGACCGAGAAAAAAAGGAGATCCCCTCCCCCCGCCCCTCACTATAACGCCACCAAATATGGCCACGTGACACTTGACAATGAAATCAGAATTTTTGCGATGTGTACCAGTATACCTCCATTTGGGAGTACGGTTCTCTTTCATGTCCAGACTAAACATAAATTAGTCTTTCAAGATGTTGAATCGCCAATACTCAGCCCTCCATGCCACGTGATTGCGAATAAAGTGTAAACAAAGGCGCTGTTGTAAGGGTGCCAATGAAAGACGGCGTGAGGCTTTTGGTGAATGCAGCCGTACTTCTGAAAGTTGCCTTACATTAGTGCAGGTGAAAACAGAGCCCCTAGTTATACAACAGCGAGTCTATGTGTTGTGAAAAGAGACATTGTCGGCTGAGTCCCCCTCTTGTCGGACAACGAAAAGTTCCTCTTATATGCTGGTTATATCTCTCAGAATCTTCAAAACGTGGGTGTGTTCCTATGTGTTCACTGCTTCCAAAGTCATTGCCCAGTTTGGTAGCAACAGTCCAAATGCAGGTAGCTGGACAGAACGACTATCCTGCGTCTTGTAGTCCAGTGACTCGTCCTCTCTCAAATTCTATAAGCTTTTCATATCTGAATAGTGTGAGTCTCTGAGTCATGCTAGCTACTTACATTCACCAAGTTGGGCAACTCCTGGAGGCAATCATATGCGGCGAATCGCATTCAGACTTGCGTCAGTTGTATCATAACCCATGTTGATATTGTACATTACCTTGTGTATAATTACGGAGTTGGTTGGAAGAAATACTTTAGTAAGAAAATAATATTCTGTGATAGTGGCAGGGAAATGTTTTGTAGACTTGGATTGAGTGCAACAAAAAGCATAATTCATAGGGTTATTTTTTCATAGAAAACCGAAATATATATAAACAGTAACTATTCGCAATAAAGGAACACTTACTACTTACAATAAACGAAGGCAGGGATAGAACAGCTGTTCAAAAATAATATTGAAGTAGGTCCAGAAAAAATTTATAATGTGGTGATGAATCGAGATATCTATATTAGATGTTTTGTCCGATACCTATCGCCCATAAAATAACTTTTCTGACACCTCTTGCTGATAAATTATCAAGCCAAGAGGATCAATAGGACGTTATTTCGCAGTCCCTACACATACAAGTGTGGGCTCCACGCGAGTTTTCTGTCCTCGCTGAGCTGACCTTAGGAAACCTGCGTTCCTGCGTTATAATCTGACACGTGTACCGCCCCAGTCAAACTTCCCGCCAGGCAGTGTCCTTAAATCGGATCACGTCGGGGTATATGCAACCCGAGCACACGTCACAACGCTACGAGGGCGAAGATGGCCTCGAGTTCCCCTCTGCGCTTGGTTCTAGGTAAACTGTGACTAGGGTCATGAGAGGCCCAACATCACGCGATCCGCTCAACCAAGTAAGCTGATGGAAAAAATATCTTACACAACAAACGCTCTTATTACAACCAAATCTTCAGTAAATTCTGCGTGGAACTCCTTTTTATGGCAATGAGTGTATTTTATAAATGTGTTAATTCATTTTTTTTTATCCAAAAGCGATCGTGAAACTAAATACGCCCATAACTTCAAAATTTGAAATCCTGTTACATTTAAGATATGGCATTAATTACTGGAAATGCTTCTCCTGTAACGACATATGTATTCATGTCGTTCAGTGTTTAAATTACAAAATACGTGGTAAGGGCAAGGGATTTTCGCAAAGGACGATTTCGAATGTCGGTCAACTCAGTCAACGACGAACAATATATGCAGGCTGTCCACGATTAATTGAGAACTTTTGAAATCAACTTTTTAAGAATGTCACTCCCCCTACATGTATGTGTCTTGAACGGGCACAGAGACCGTCATGCGCACAGCAAAGTTGGCAGGGACGGAGGGATAGTACTTCAGTGTCTTAACGCTGATTCAATTATGTTAAATAAGCATTTGTGAATACTGGAATGACTTTAGTTTCTGTTCTCATAATACACACACGTGTAAGAATTATAACATTTGTAAATGTTTAGTTTTCTGAAAATATAAGAGTTTTATTCGACCGACGCACAAATAAAGTGATCAGGTCCATGAAAATATTAATTTTACATATCGTGGAAGAGTACATACTGTGGTGAATTAATATTATTCGCAATACGTACACACTTTTTAAATCAAACCTTTGAAAAACAACCCATGAGTGACGTGCTTAGTTGTCTCCTAAATATGCAATGTATCACAATCGTTTTAAGCGTTTGTTAACTTAGAATTATCTTATTTGAAATAAAGTTCAAGTATTACTTATATTTTATGTATAAATTATATTATTTCATTTGTTATTAATACGCATAAAACAGGGAGAAAAAAATGGGTTGGTAATATCTAGTAAGAAATAGTTCTCGTGCAGAATTATATTAAAGTGAGCGCTCACGAATGTGGCGCGCTGTCCTTTTGGTGAAATTCTCCAGACTTGGTTAAGCTTAGTTCGCATGAGGCGGAGGAATATCCTGGAAGTAAAACTTCAGCGGAGCTTCAGAAAAGTTGTAAATTATCATGCATGGGCAATACGAGTAGATCCTAAGCATGCATTTCAAAAAGTACGTTGGTTTATCGTGGACAGCGTATACGTGAGGAACCTGCTGCTGTGAGCGTACGCTAGTACCTTCTCTTGTGCACACTGGGGAACAAATAACCGCCATTTAAGTTGGTCGCTCGGAGAACAAGTTTCAAAGCGGGCCTCAATCACTCGCCAACACTCGAATACCTGTTGTGCACATGCGTCCTTTTTTTCGCCTGTTCTACCTCGCGGCACATTTCGTTTACCAAGTTGTCACTGACTTCCTGCAATGGCTCCTATTGTACTGGTGACGTTATTTCCTCCCATTCCGCGTCGTCTTGCATCACGAAGTCGGCGCTGGGAGATCTCGCCAGTGCGTCTGATAATGGATGTCCTCGTGTTTTGTAGGAAGCAGTGGCTGCTGGTGGCGGGCGTGTGGTCGGCGTCGACCGTCATCGGCGCGACTCTGGTTCTCGTCGGCGGCTGGGGCACCTGGTCCTCGGAAGAGTGCTCCTCGTCTGGCGTGGAGCACGCCACGCAGCTTCTCCTCTGGGTCTGCCTCACGCACCTCTTCGTCGTGGTGGTGGTTGCGGCAGCGGCGGCTGCTTCCTGGGGTCGCACCGCCGCCGCCGCCGCCAGCCGGGAGAGCGAGGAGACGCAGGGGCTGGACGGCGAGGGAGCTCCTACTCGCCCGGCCCCCGCCGACCACGACTTCGAGTTCGGGCTGGTCGCCGTCGTCGTCTGCTACGCCCTCTGCTGGCTACCCTACGCCGTCGCCTCGCTGCTGCGGCTGACTGAGCCAAAGGCCTCCGGCTGCTGCTCCAGCCTGCTCCAGCACCTCTTCTTCGGCGTCGGCGCCATCAACTACGCCATCAAGCCCTTCCTCTACGCCTGGGGCATCCTGGGGCGAAGAAGACGACGATAGGGGCACACGGGCACAGCTGTTTCTCAGTTACGCCAGGGGGAATAGGTGGATGAATGTATCCTACCTTTATAGGCTGTTCACGGTAAAGTGAGTACTTTTGTGATCAACCTTTGAAAAACGCCACTGCTCCTGCTGGCATGTGTTCGAACGGGCACACTAACTGACATGTGCCCAGTAAAGTTGGTAATGACGGAGGGAAAGCAACAAAATGCTTTGACATTGAATTAAAAGTGTTGGGCAAACAAACGTGAATACTGAATATTTTTTCTGTTATTTTGCGCATATAAATAAAGAAATTATCAAATTTATAAAGTATTTACTTTTACTGATAATTCGCAGTTTTACTTGATTGACGCCTGAATAAAGGGATCAAGCCCACGACAATGCTAATGGTACGTATGGTAGAAGGGCTTTCAAAAGTGATCATTTTACCTTGAACAGCCTTTAATAGTACTCCATGATTCGCAGACAAGACTTTCCAAGGGCGTTTTCCTACCTCACCCAAATCCTCTTATGGCTGAATTGGTTTTAACCTACACCACGCATGCAAAAATATTATACGAAAAAAATTCAATTTTCTTTGAAAATTAAATAAGCCAACGTCCAGTAATTTTTAGTTATTGGTTTCGCACATCATTGTTTTGTTGCAAACGAATTGCGCATAACATAAACTGCGATGCTGTTTGACCTCTTCTTTTTATGACCTGCCTCTCGTTGTTACAGTGTTACCCAATGCGGTACTTAATTTAATGAAATGTTTAGTGGAATACACATATAAAAAACTTAAAAAAATAATATTAAACTTTTTGTTGTTTCTTAATTAAGGGGTAGAGAAAAGTTGGAAAATGGAGTGAAGTAAACATTGTCCGTGACATATTCCGTTTTATTTATGTTTTAGTTTTAAATAACATTTAATTTTTCTAAGCTAGAATACAGTTTCCTTATTGACGAGGTTTTTGTCAGTTTAATGTTTCCTATATTTAAATTTTATTTTACAGGGTTCTATTACCGTGCTTTTTTCTAAATAATGTCTCAAAATATATTTTTGTGATCGTCATCATATATGAATAACTCTCAGAATCTTGTACTATCTGGAAATAGACAAGCATTTGATACGCCATTTGCCTTGTCAATTATTTTCAAGGTTAATGGTGCTCGGTCATATTAAAAAAGTTGTAACGCTTGAAGTCTGAACTTGAACAGTCTTCGTGCAATAATCTTTTATTGTTAACTTAATGTTTTATTTGGCACTAGCTATGCTCGCGACTTCGTTCGCGTAGACTTTAGATATTTTATTTATTTCTATGGATGATTATTACAAAAGCTAATGAGGTTTCGACAATCCTTTTTGACAATAACCCTTTTGCAAGGAAAAAAAGAAAGGGATCTAAGAAAATTTAATTAAATATATTTAATAACTACCGAACCATTTGAGATATTGATTTGGAAAAAATAGTAAATTTTAAATGTAACTATCCTCTATGATATCAGAAAGTTTCATCAAAATCAATTTAGCCGTTTCGGAGCCTATTCTGGACAAAATCCTGACAGATAGACAAAAATTCTAAAAACAGTTTATTATCCTTCAACATCGTTTAAATAGCATGTTACGCTTATATATTCGTATCTATTTTGAAATAACAGACGGGCCCTTAAATTGTATTTATTGGCATAGATATAGACTGTAAGAAATGATTTCACTCGGCTATTATGAAATATTTGATGTAGAATTACTAGAGAATGAAAGAGGCCTGAAATGTGGGTAATATTATAAAAATGTTACGAAAAAGAAGATACATAAATCCCATTAATTTATGGCGGTTAACCAGAGCTTGAGTAGTTATCAACTAACAGTTTAAGTTGCATCTGAATCTCATAATAACTAAGTAAGACACGTATTTCTTTGTACTTTGATTAATGCACTGACACTAGTTTTGACTTATTTTACAAATCTGAGATAGGACTTCTCTAAATACACAGACACGTATACACATATACACAAATCATACTTTTAAATATTTCTAAAAATGGTTCCTCGAAAAAATATAACTCCCGTTACACAATAGTATATAATTGAAAGGAGGAATAATACCGGACACAATTTATACATAAAGTGATTAGGCCTGTAGCGTTATCAGTCCTTTTTATGGACTTTTTTTTTTTTTACAAAAATATGACACAAACTTGATACATTAAAAAATTGCGTATGATGAAAGGAAACTTACTATTTCGGACTATTATAGTACACATTGCAAACATGTATGTTATATTTAATGCGACTCATGTTAAGTGTTAAGAAATATGCCCAACTTTAACATTATGCACCTCGGAAATACGGCGTTTTAATATGGCAAATGTCTGCACGCACGTGTAGGCGCGTATGTCCTATTTGTGGGCGATTGCTTAAGGAAATTTCTCATACGGAAAATATTCAGCAGTACATGCGAATAGAATACTAACAACACACGATAAATGGCACTGCATGGCATTGTAATAAAAATGTTTAAACCAGTCTAGTTCAATATGACAAATAATGTAATAGGAAAAAGGTATATATATATATATATATATATATATATATATATATATATATATATATATATATATATGTATTGTTTTTAACAAGCAAGTTACGGAACAGCAATTGGCAGGCATTTGAAAGCTTGCAATTTATTATTGCAATTCTCCCATATTGAAAGTTCTGCTTGTCGTCCAAAAGTCATAACGTGGCTTTTGTAGCTAAGAGAGATTACATCTATGTTAAATTATTTCAATGAAATCACCAACTCATTCGTTTACTGTCCATTTATTACGTACGTGATGTTTATTGATACGGACACATCTTTCTTGCGACCATACTCTCTTTTCAGTAAATCAATAACGATATTTTTTTTAAATATAGCCGACCTCCCGTATCGCATTAGAGAGAACCAGCTAATTACACGAATTACACGTGTTTGCATTGACTTAATGTAACGCATTGGTGAAAAATGCGATTCTGTAGAAATTATTTCTTATATTGTAATAAAACTTGCTTGTGTTTCTGTTTCATTTCAATGTTTACCATGCAAAATCAATCAAACTTTAACTGCATGAATTGAATAGTAATATTTTATTACAGAAAATACGAAACAAACAATTGTTGGCAATTTAAAATCCAATATAACTACTTATTTAACTCTGCCTGTGATTCCATTTATAATTAAATAAGTGTTCAGTAGTTTTTGAAATTGCATATTATAATATTTGGAAGCAAGGAATTGTAGAAAAAGCCCCCATATCTGCGAAAGGAACTCTTGGTTATTCACACCAGAAAACTGCTACTAAGAGTATCATACAATATTTTCACGAAGTGTCTGTATTCTGTCCTCAATGCGTCCACGGTTATGGAATATTTGGGTCGGAAACGTCATTGGAAAGTATGCCTGGGGATTGATGTAGTTTTAAAATTGACAACAGTTCCGCCTCAAATGTCATTTGGTTGACTTGTTTGCGATATAATTTGGCCGTTAATACCTTCTAAATTTTTACTGATAAAAATGAATATTCCCTTAATCGGCTGAAATAGGAGGGCAAAGTGGCCTTAATTGGGTAAAAAACGTAAAACAATAAATAACTGATAAAAATAAAATCTTTTAGCAAAAAACATTAATAGCCTATTAATTGAAGATTTGATCTATTATATACAATTTACATATACTCGAGTAATTTGATACAGTGCACTTTCTGGGATATGAAATCGCATATCATGCACATCAACTGGCGTTATTTGCCCGACTACAATGGCGAATAGTGACACCGAATAGGGTGAATCGGGTTTAGCAACAATCACTGGGAAATAATCGCAGAAATGAAATAAGTTACTAAACAGTTTAGTAATGCTAGCTCCTGTTCATTTGATACAAGTTGTTTGACCATCCCTCTAGTTCATCTGCTCTACCGCACTACGAGCATAAAGCAGTTGAGGGAATGAAAATGGTACACGATACATCTTCGTTACCGCCCGTTTACTCAAGAGCCTGTTTGTTATTCACGGAATCCAATAAATTCTGCATAGTCGCTTCACTCCAAGTTTTTAAGGTTTTCCGCTTGTACTTTCCCATCTGTTAATGAAAAAATGAGGCTTAAGTATTCCACACGATAAAGGACGTTTAAATGAATGATCCTATTCGCACTTGAAACAGTGATCCGATTCACCCAATCGACACTTGGCGTTTAAAAAAAATAATCTTGGCGACAAGGACTGCAGCTGGAGACGAAACGAAAATAAGTTACCTTACTCCATGTAGTACTACTGAGAATGATTCACTGTGCTTGACTAACGTAATCGGCATTACATATCTGTGAAATAAACTATGAAAATAAGGTAACAGTGAAAAACCGCCAAATGTGCATTATTACCCACACAAAATAGCAAAGAAATGAAAATCAGTTGTGCGCTTCACTTTGCAAACACTTGCACCCTAACTTTACAGTTGAGCTCTTCAATTCTATATAACAGGACTATTCTATCTCGTTTTCATTTATAGGAAAAAGCACGAATTACAGGAATGAGCCGATTGAGCCATTGACCCAATTCAGACCATTTAACCCTACTAATGTTAACTTCGTACTGGTGGGGGTATAACACTGCGACTTGGAAATCTGCGCGGTAGATGTGACTTCACTATGCAAATGTGCACTGTCAAAGAAAAAAAGTGTATAGTGTCAATGACCATATTATCCAAACGCATCTATTCATGCACGATATAAAACTACTAGTTACTGAAATAGTAGGCCTCACGCCACCATACCATGGAAATGATATGCATCGACAAATACTTGAGGTTGTATTCAGTTTCTAGCGTGATGGTACCTGCAGTACTGTATGTATAAGTAAACAGGTGACACTATATATTTTAACTAGAAAGTATTTTACATAAAATACCGTTGTCTTGTCTGTCAGAAAATTGTGCGTAAGTTATCAAGCATTAATATATCCTAATGGTTTTAAAATTTATAATAGACGATATAGTGATAATCTGTGTTGTAAGTAGTATTTTCTTAATGCGTCTTGAACGATCACCTTGATAATATTACAGAGACTTAAGCTATTGTTTACGAGCATGGGTAAGGGACGTATTTAAGCGTTATTTTTCTAAATCTTTAGTAGATGATACGGCGCTAGTGTGGATAGTACGGTAGTGTTAAATTAATTTCCTTTCAGGTGCCTTCCGTGTTAACAGGGGTAATAGTTACTGTTTTTTAAGTAGGTCGCGAGTCTTTTTAAGTAAATGAAGAACACCGTGGGAAGAACCATACAGAATAGAACTGCCTGAGATAAAACCTACAATTTCTCGAATACGAATCAGAGAGGCTCATGTGCATCTCAAGACTGACTCGAACCCATGCCATCCATGACTTGTAGCCAACTGGTGCCAGCAATACTGTGAGTCACCGAATACATGAATATGGGGATGAATACAGTTATCTTTCTAACACTTGTTTATATATAGGATACTCCAATTTTGCATGAATTTTGTTTACCAATTTACAAGTAGTCCCAAGTATTGGGATGATATCTTTGGGAAGTTTGTTTCAACTGTTCCATTGCATGCCCGTGTGGGTTCTAAATGTTCGCACTTAGACTGGTGTTGCTAAGATATTAGCAACATCGTTAGCTTGAATATGTTCTTGACATACACTATACCGTTTTCTACATATGTCGATGTTAATTTGAGTAATGATTATCGGATAGCTATTATTAAATTCTCATTATTTATTTAAAAATTTTTTTCACCTTTCACCAAATGTGTCCTGTAATTCGATTGATTTACATCCATTTTCATGACTTCTCACTTCTCGATTGTTTGTATCATCTTTCCTAGGCGGTAGTCTGCGTTGTGGCGCGAGTTTAAATACAGAGCGAAAACAATTGACTGGAATTTTTTAACACCTCGAGCTCCCCTTGTCTTGTGCTCCTGTGTCTATAATAACTTCAGCGACTCTTTATTTATACTGTTCAAAGTTTATCTTTTTTGCATGCTTTGAAATAAACACATTTATTCTCCGCCTTTCGAGTTCATTTCCCAAATTTAGCCTATACTCAGGATATGTACCTACAATATAGCATTTGAAGCCGGCATTGCATGACGTGAATATATTGCTATCGTTAAACTATTATAATTAAAAATATTGCGCAAGAAATGCCAATACGCTATGAAGTGTAAACACACATTCACATAATAAATTAACATGATGCCGTCTTATTTCCCTGTGTCAATATAGCCAGAATATTACTATAGTTTATACACACCATCTTACTGAAAAACGTACACGTAGCTTGCCTACAGTACATGCGTCACACAATGCCAAGTGCCCTGCCATATGTATCTGCTACTCGTACTGTAGGCCTATTCCAAGTAGTATTAACATACAATATGAGCAAACAGGATATTACCATGCGGCACTGAATAGAAAATACGTGACATCATGTGGAATAACGGTAGTGTACTATTGAGCTCTTTGCATAACCACACTCTGCCATAGGCTTATAAACAGTGCAAAATAAAAGCATGTGTTGATATCGTGTTTTAGGTTGGGTATATTGTTGGCAAAATTTATTACAACTGAGCAGTGTGATAGTAGAATATTTCTCCCCTGAGGAAAACGTCTGCTTGCCCCTTGCAGGCTCGACAACCAGACCTTCGATGCGAAGAATACTCGCCTTAGTTAACCACACTTACTTGAGAACAGTTACCATTTGTCACACACTGAAAATTATGCAACTAAGGACATCCAGAAATTGTGCAGAACTGGGTTTTCAGTGAAGGTGAGGAAGTGAAAACAATTATTCATGCAAAAAGGAAAAGACGCCAGACTACATAAAATTTCCAGCCAAATTATTTTTATTTCAACTTGAGTTTCTTTAATTTAATTTGTATATATTCTGGCTGTAAATGAAACCAACATAATTAAAAATCCTGAATTGCAATAACAAAGGGTTTATGAAAAACATACAAACTATCACTGCCGATAGGTCGTGGTCAGACATAACGGTCGTTAACAATACCCTTATTAAAAAAAACTAAACTAGCCTGATGTGTCAGTTTGTCTCTTCAAAAACGTCTGAATGAAAACGTCTGCAATTATTACTTGGAAAAATTAAATTTGGCTCAGCTTAGCGGTAGAACGTTAAAAACTCTGTCTCTCAAGTTAAATTATGGTTAAAAATATGCTGGTTCTTAGCTGTTAAAAACGCCGTGCCTACATGGCGTTATGTAGAATGTTCTATTACAAATGGCCGCTCTCTTAGGCCTATACGACGTGTAGACTAAACTCGTAGAAAAACTAGTAGTGTAGAAAAATAGTTTACTTGTAGGATGATACCATTTATAGTTGAAAGCAAAACGGGATCTCAGGAAAATGTAGAGTAGTATTCAAACTTCGTAGAATTAAGGTGTTTCTTAACGTGGCTTACAGCTCACGGAACGTCACAGTGTCTAACTAACTGACCTAAGCTCCTAAACAACTGCTTACAATACGGAGGGGCTTACAGCACACCTCTCTACGTAGAAGCAAAATAATATTAATTAAGCAAACTGTAGAAACTAAAACACTCTAATATACTACTTAAAAAAACCTATGCTACGTCCAACTTCTGGGCATGCTTCCTGACTTAGGTCTTAACCTGTTGAAAGATGGCGGCAGAAAGAGCGATCTCCTAACTGAAATTACCAGCCTAGTCCTACGCTATCACGCTAGCCAATGAGGGTGCAGGATTCGAACCTGCCAGCCAATCGGACAGCTTCCTACTCAAACAACTAATCTGACACAGTCCTGCGTAATTCCCTATGTCAAAGAGTTACGGGTCTCGTAGAAGGTAATAAAAATAACGAAATAAATTCCCTGAAACAATTATAATGGTGTGATACCAAGAAAATAAATGGAAATATTGAATTATTAATTAAAATACAAACAAAAATAAAATCTAGCTAACTAAAGCATTTACACATACAGTATTGCCATTGTAACATCTAATTAATCAAAATCCTAAACATACGAAAATTAATAAAAATGAAACATATGTGAAAAAAACGTATGCAAATTACAGTGTTTGACATTGACAGTGTAGAATGAGTAAACAAATATACTTAGATTATAATTATGAATGCAGAATTTGCAAAAGTTTATGTTGCAGCTAAGCATCTTCTTTCCTATATAGTATTTTCACTGGAATTCCAATTTGAGGAATAACTTCAGTAAAATAGTCACAAGTATTGCTTAGTACAGGTTGGTATCAATGCAAAATGTAGGAAACTCGACCGTTAGTCTAATTTGTGTTTTATTCTTTACACGTAGAAATCATAGTTGTAAAATTTCAGATGTCCGCTTGGCTGTAACACTTCTGATTGTAATTTCTTATGTCCTTCTGACAGTTTTTATAAGTTTTAATTTGTTGCGATATTCCCTGCTACCTGGTATCCCACGACACAGGTATTGTGTCCGAATTGATAATATCTAATAGTACCAAAATAATTTAGGTAGTTTTCCCAGTAGCATGTTTACGCTTTGAAATATATGTCCACATTTGTGATTATCCCAAACGGCCTAGATAGATATTTGTATTGAGGGGTAACATTATCTAGATAAGCAGTGGATAATTCAACTTATTGGTTTTGTATATCAGCCTCGTATTATTTTAAAAGTAAAGTTATTACGCTATTTACGGAACACTTTAAAAATTAATGTGTACATATTTCAGTGTACATGTATTTTATTTTTATGCACTTTTATCAAAAATGTATTACTATTTTGCTGGAAATCGTACGTTTTATGGACGTATTGTAAAATAGGATTCGCACTTTCTCAGTGAATAAAGATGTCACTTCTGCTTCAATTTTGTGTTTTAATATTAATATTCAGCTGCTGCCTATAGGATATGCGCCTATTCTTTGGGGACTACAATTAATTTAATTTTCTTAATGACATGATAGAAAACTAACGGTCCTTTATATACTATATACATATCTTCTTTATATATAATTTAGGTAATTAAATATTAATTTACTTAATTCAGGCATAAAAATTTCCCTTTATAAAATTTTACCAATATACCCAGACATTCTAAATTCTATAAATATTTTTATATGCACTTAGGAATTGAAAACGTCACCAGTGGGTATGAGATATAAGTGAATGTTATCTCAATAGCTCTAACAGTTAAGTCAATATTTTACAGGAAATTCTGCAAACTTTAAGATAGCCCACTAGTATGCAAGTGCCATTGAAAAGTGTCCAGCATGAAAACAGGTAGATTACTTTTCTGTGCTGGTCTTAATTCACTTGGCAAATGATATGTGGATGGAGCGGATCAATTAGAGGATTAATGGGTAATCCGAAGAATTGGTTAATCCTAATCCGATTAAATCTTTATCCAATTATTTTGCAAATCCGTTTTAGGAAATTTTAGGAACATTTTGGAAGATTTTGGATTTGTTTTTTATTTTTATAATTTTAATTGTTATGTTGTTGATGTTCTATTTTTTGGAGAGGGATGTTGACCCTAAGACGTCTTGCAGGCGACTGAGCGGAGAGGTATAGTTCATTGGGTATATAAGATTTGATGTTGGTGCAAGAGTGGCATAAGGGATCTTTATATCTTTTTATTTGTTTGCGGAGCGGCGGTATCGACGTTCACCCTTGGACGTCTGGAGGTGTACTCAGGTCGGTGGCTGAGTGTGGGAGGGGGAGAGAGCAGCGGCAAGATACATCCATTCAGTTCGAATGTCTGTGGAGGAAATATGCGAAACAGCGGAATTCGAAATGAGTGTTATAAAACTATTATTCCGTCGATATTAAATAAATAGTGCCGAAAAGAAGCCAGAAATAAAGTGCTAAAGGTGTTGATGAGCACGGGTATTTGGTTTTGCTATTATTCTTGCTTCTATGTTTCTTTTGTTTCCTCGAATTCTTTTGATTCGGCAATTTTGTGTGTTTTCGTGTTGCTATGAACATGTTTCTCTATGCTAAAACTAAAACTATTATTTGCTGTCATTTCTACAATTATACATATAGAAAACTTTCTGCATATTTGTTCAATAATTTTTCAAGAATATTATTTAATAGTGATTAATATTAAATCCATAATCTGGCATCTATATATTTACTGGCTTATTTTCCACATTCTATTAACTACTGTAAACTCAATTGTATTGAACACTTCACAGCCAATGCTTATTCTTTATTTTCTTTTAGTGTTCCATGAAAATGTTTCGACTGAGAATATACATTTTAGTAGTTTGTTAAACGATTTTTTTTGTGGTTGAAAATCCATGAAAAACATTGTAGCTGTTCATTTAGACATTCGTAGACCTCAATGTTTTTTTTTTTTTTTCACATTAAGAGAGTTTATGCGAAGCATGTACTCGAACACATATAATCTAATTACGATAGTTTTACGTTGTGCTAATGACGAATGGTATTTTGGGTTTTTTTCTTCTAACCATGAATAGGAGAGTATAACTGGGTTCACTTTTGTTTCTCCAAGTGCCATTGTATTCCTTAGTGGCCACCATGCAATTTGTGCGTCGTTAGCAAGTTTCTATGTGAGTGAAGCGCCCGTACATAACAATTCATTAGGCGGTATGCTTAGTTTCACATATGTAAAATATATAAAGTTACTGATTATATTTCTTCTGGTAAAAGTAGTATGAAGGAGTAATTTTTTGTTCATGAATATTAGCCACGTATTTCGGGTCACACATATTATAGCCGTTTACATATTTATATTATTGTCGCATACATAGACACCCGAAATTTCTAATTTTACCGATATGATACAATACGCAGGCAAACATTATGACTAAGTATAACTAAAGGTCCACGACATACACTGCATATCTTTCCACTTTATTTGATTACCTTTCACAAACTGATCAGTTTGGCGGTATTAGAATTAGGACCTCACGTAGTTTTCTTTATCAAGCACAGAACCCATGTGTTTTTTGTATCTCAAGACTGACTCGAACTTGTGCCCTTCATGACTTCTAGCCAACTGGTGTCAGCAACACTGTGAGTGAACAAGATAAGTGTTTAATATTTAGCATAGTGTTTTTTCTTTAAATATAATTGAATCATATATATTCGTACTCTCATTGGTAAGTACTTCGAGCATCGGCGTGATGCGTCTCCATCTTATCGGTTCATTGTAATGTGCCAAGTTCACTTACTAAATGTATTTATTTAACAATTAACATGAACTATAAGGATCCGTGAGTTGAAATAGCAAAGAGTATTTGCGGTATCGTGAAAACAAAGACAACATAAAGTTGTATGAAGTATACATATATCTTGGTGTATGCTTATGGTTAGAGGCAAATTGTATTCCATTGTACGCAGTAAACTTGATGTCGAAGAGAAACTGTATAGCGTATACATAGATGCATTGCTATACCAATATAAGATATAGTATTTCCAAGTGGATAAAGATGATGAAATCTCTGGAAAGCATGGCTCCTACGAAGGATATGTCTCACACCATGCGATCTTTGTGAGTTGGTTTACCAGAGCTGATATGTGTCATTTGGTGTGAAGTAGTAATAAAATGTGTCGGTATTGGAGATGTGATCCTATGAGCAAGTTATCACCACATGCAGCTTTGGTCATGTTTTTAAGGAAGATCAGCATATGTAAGTCTATAATGTAAGTTATCTAAACCCGTAACAAAATATTATTTTATAGGCATTCACTTTTTTACATCTTGCATATAAGTATTTATGTATATTTATTAGACGTGATAATATCGCCAAAGAATGAAGTTCTGGAAAATTTGCTTGAGATTAGCAAACTCTTTTGAAGTTCGCACCAAGTAACAAAACTGAGTAATTGGCTAACCTCTGAATAACATATGTATTTTTCTATGCTTGCATGTGTTCGTGTAGAGATAAAAGCTCTATTTGTTACTTCAGTGTGACTGGAAATATTTTGTAGGGTGTTCTTTTCTGTCTTTATGTTGAGCAGTATTTTGAGTTCACTCATTTGCTACAATATCTGATACCCGAATGGGATTTTTGTGTAAACTGTCATAAGATATGTTTACATAACCTGTGGAACAACATGTGAAACACCTGTGTAGGATCTCTCTTATAGCTATTTTAAGGTCGCAATACGAAAGGTCACAACACAAAATTAATATACAGTTGTAATATATTAGAGTTAGCATTATTCTCCTTCACGTTAGAATAACCAGGAACACAGCTTGCCTGTAATTTATAAAATAAGAGTGAGGACATCATCTGAATGAAATTAGTTTGTAAGATATTATAATTAGTTGTAAATTGGGACTGCGCATAATCCCTTGATAGTTACAGATTTATTATAAACCACTCTTCATTGTATTTCACAATATATCGTCTTTCGTTCTCCTAACATACCATCACGGTTGATATGAGTTTCGAATCGTAAATTCTTAGATGTATATCGTTAATTAGGATATTGTATTAATTTAATATAACATGTTAAAAATACAGTTAAGTTAATATTTGATTAGTATTTTAATATATTAATTGTGATTAAATTATGTCATGTGTTGTAATTCTGAAGAAAAAAAAATGTGTTGTATAATTTTTGAACAATAAACTGAATTAAAAATTTTTGTTGCATATTGTTTTAATTTTATTTATTAAAAGATTTAATTATAGCCCTTCTAGAGGGTTTTATAGTTTCCTACACATAAGCTTACAACTATTGAATGTGTCATGTATTTCCATATAACGAAGTAACAGCTGAGGGAATAGCTTTCTTCCTTTACTATTTTCCGCCGAGTGAGGAAATTTGGTTGTGGAAAACCAAGTGTTTGACATTTTCTGTGGAGCTATCGAAGTCTCGCTCTCTTAGCTATAATTTAGGAGCTATAATGTCAACGCCATAAAAGTAATCGTTTTGGATCACCCAGTTTGCATGAAATTATAAGATATTGGTTACAAAGTTAAACAATTGTTTTAAATTAGAAAGATTGTCTTGTAAAGACAAGAACCTATTAACTGTTAAGTACATAGTGTTTAACATTTGCAAATAAACTCAGTGATTCCCCCAATACGAACTTTTGGTTTGGTGAAAAGTTGCCCAACATTTTTTCTAAAGTAAGGCCAATATTTGAAAAATAACTTTGGTCTCATATCAAAATCAGCTTTCGGACTACGTTGATCCAACATAGTCTGAAGCCAATCAATTTCCGCCCAATTACCACCCAAAAGTTTAATACCAATTTCCAAAACTGGTAAGACGTCTAGTACAAACGCAACGCCAACCAACAATCTATATTCTGCTTACATTTTTAGTAGTGTTTTAAATATATTTGCCTTATAGATTTATTGTAAACCACTCGTCATTATATTTCACATTATTAAAACGCATTGTTCGCCAGGTATTGGACATGAACTCACACACATTGACATACTAGTGATGTACGCTATTTGTTTGCTCTGCAAGTTTTGAATGAATACTTATAAAATACACTGTAGCAATACAGTGCAATATTTTGATTTATATGATTAAAAGTATTAAAAATTCAGACTACAGATAATGTGAAACTTTATTTAACTATCATCACTTGCAAAGTAAACTGTTTTAATTAAGGTTCTGCCTAACAGCTTTTTCGGTGTTGTCCCTCTAACTTCTTTGTAAGGCAATTGCTGAGTGTATGCTTCGAAAATATGTAAAATGTTATAAATATTGTAGGGAAGGTAAATTTTCTTGCACATTCGTGTAACAGTACCAGGCCAACCACATGCCTAGGTTTGGAAGTGTTTGCCAAACATGCAATGTCCTAACAATAACCAACAGCGTGTTTCCCAAGTAGCAGCCAACACACAACTAACAACAGAACGGTTATATTTTTTAAGGATCTCTGTTCACATACACGTCAAAAATAATTTCTATTCACAAAGTATTAATCTCCTTAGTTGGTAAAATATTTGTCACACGTGGCTCATGACAAAAGTACTTATCACCAACACTGTTATGTTTACATGATTGTTCCAACACGTAAACAAAACCGATCTCGTCAAAGAAAAACAATATAATTGTTGGGAAATTCTTTGTATAGTGAGGAAATTAATACAACTTTTATTAACAAACTTCAATTTTGTAATACTACACTTATTCTATTTGCAGAGTTTTGGATAAACAGAAATATAGCTATAAACATTATAAACCAAAAAAATTGCTTCTGTTTTGACTCCTTTGAAAATGAGATGAATATAAACCCGTGTTTAACTTAATACTTTAGTAAAAGTTATATACATGAACAACATCATTCATTGAATTATTTTATATTACAATAACTATTAATATAGCACTGATGCGAATGTGAATTCACTGAAACTTAGCTAAGAATAGCATTTGTAACACTAAAGAGTTATAAACAGAGTCATACACATGTAATTTTTCATGGGCTTCACGTCTCGAGCAATTTCCAAGCAACTTGTTTTATATTTATTTACATTTAAATGTGTACCTATTTTACTAAAATATATATTTTTGATGTGTATTACCTATAAATTTTCCATAAGTTAGGATCCCGAAAGTATGCATTAAAAATTTCCAGGGTCCCTTCACCTAGAAGTTAACAATTATTGTGAAAGTAAAACGGATGCCATTAAGGAAAATTAGCTGTCCAGCTCATTAACTGTGTATAGACACATGGTAGTTATATTAGTTTTTCTAGTAACTACTAAATAAAAAAGTTATATAGAAATATCGTTGTAATAGAAGCTGGATGCTTTAAACAACCTGCATATTTATGGTGAAATAAAAATTTTTATCTGGTGACAAGCAAACATTATTTACGTTCCGTACTAGCAGGAACATATGGGCCATTTGCACAATATTTTACAACACGCAAGAAATATTCGGAAGTCTGACATAAATTAGACTTTATTTAAAGCATATCGCTTAAACTTAAACTGGCTCATCGCTGGCTTTGACTGTGAAACCGCCATTGTATTCCTATAAAGGATATCCAGGACTTGTTGCATTTAGTGCCTCGACGTGTAAAAACCTCTTGCTCTTGCGTGCGATGGATTCACTTACTACTGATTTTCACATAGAGACATTCTTGAATATCCCTGCATATTTAACTTATTCTAACATGTTGAATATGTACTGTCTGCAAAAGAAATTTAGTTGCTGCAACTCCAGTTATTCGGTTCAATGATAAAGTATTTTCACAAACAAACCATTTTGTTGGATATTTTGTTCTAAAAACCGTGGCATTATTTTCAATAACTTACGCTCTATTTCCTACTTTTTAAACCCATTAAGGATTGTAACTTTTTTTTTCAAAATTGTTGTTCAAATTTATATATTCAAGTAACTAATCATTTATATGTCTTTCCCAGTTGTCAGTTTTCTAATCCCACTCACAGTTTACAAAATAATGGCTGGGTGTCAAAATGCCCCTTGGGAGTGAAGCAGTCATGTATTACCCGAAGAGCAAAAGTCACACTTTTTCAATTTAAAATCTTGTCATAAGATTATTGGTAGTCTGTATGATAATATAATTGGCTTTTGCTGCAACCCTCGTCTAAATACTTTATTTTACCAACACTACATGAATTTTATTCCATTATTTTTAGGATGTTGCGAATTGAAATAACATAAAAGCATAAAAGGAAGATAAAGCAGCTTTATTGGACTCATAAACGGTATAAAAAATTCAAATGCTTTTGCAGTCTACTAGGAATTAAAAAAAATTATCAATAAACATAACAGAAATACAAGTTTATAGCTTCAAGTTAGTCCATACGGTTTTAATAGAAACAGGATTTTATTTATTTGTTGTGCAAATCTTCAAAACAGTGAATGTGTAGTGGTACATTACATTTCCTACAGGCTACTGGAGTTTCGTTTCTTCAGCAATGCGCACATGTGCGATGACGGTTGCCAGTAGAAGTGATGTGACCACCATGATATGTTCGTACCAGCTTGGAGGCTCTTTCACAATATCGCATTGGGCCTGGACACAATGCTGCCTGTCCACACTTCCCTAAGAATGCCCCAACTCATTGCCGCCGAAAATCCAGCAGATCTAGTGTCAGTTACTTGCTTCTGGCAAGCATCCATGCATTAGTCATACACACATGAAACAACCAAAATGCAATCGGTTTATACCATTTTTTTTCCCCACGAATACCAATGCGGTAATTGGAAATGTTATTGTCGAACAAATCGACCCCTCCCATGAGCTTGTTATATTTGTGAATAACTTTTGGCTGTGTGACTTATAATGATTTATTTTCCTTGGAGTTGTACCGGTTAGCACGCTGAACTGGCTGCACTCCATGTTCATTAGATAGTATGTCCACCACATTGTTATCCCTCCATGCCACAGCTGAAATCCCCTTATTTTCCTCAGTATACACTTCATAAGATCCCCTTACAAGTTTCTGCATTACGTTCTTGTCTGCAATAGGACACTTCCTCATTCTGTTTGTTCTAGCTGTTCCTGTTCCCTTCATGCCCTTCTCAGATAAGGAGCAAATGAGCTTAGTGTTGGTTAAAAAATGTTCGAAGTAGAAGGAGAACTGAATCCCTGGGAACGATGTCATTAGAGAGTCACAAAGAGTTAAGGAACTACTGACTCTCCAAGGCCTTAGTCACTAGGCCTCGTACCATTGGGATTTTTCACTTGATATAAAAATGCAGCAAGGCAACGTCCAGAGCTCTGTGCCATAACTCAAGCCTTGAAGCCAAACCATACAGGTTTCAATCGCAAAAATTGTTTGCACCCATGTATACTGAAATAAGGGGTCATAGCCTCATCAACAGAAATATTGTTACAATCAGGAGCATTTGCAATGAATTTATTATTGAGAAAATCCAGTAGGGGTATGATTTTACACATATTCTCCCTGCCATCAAGTTCCTCATTGTTGCAAAAGTGTAAGAATTTTGTGATTTCCTCGAATCTATTCATATGTATTGCATTTGAAACAAAGATGTTTCGCACATCATCTGCAGTTTCCCAAAACATTTTTTTTACATGGAAGAATGACATATCCACTGAGGTAAAGAATGCCAAAGAAACATAAATTTCTTCAATAGACAAAGTATAGCTCGGATTATTATTCTCGGTGGCATATAATACATAATATTTCACTATTTCACCCATAATTTCATCCGTCAAAAAATGCAAAGAAAATCCAAAGGATGATTTTCTGATGACAGATGTGCAGCATCAAAATGAGTCATAAGTGGCATACCTGACACTGTTGTGGCTGCAGGTAAGTCTCTCTTACTCCACCTGAAATTACACTGTGCCATATGATACATTATTCTTCTCCTTCTTGCTGGAGATTCCTCATCCGACCTGTCATCTGGCTCGTCGGCATCTGACTGCAATCTTATGTTTCGTTGTCATCTGCGGTATGGATTTCAGACTTTGCGCTAAGTTGTTTAGGAGGTAGAACATCAGGGTTGTTGCAGCTTTCGTCTCTAGAATCGTCATCGGATGCTCCATGATCCGGGGGGAAGATGGTAATATCAGCAGACCCGGGACCAGTGATCAATTCGTCATCGTCAGGAAGATTTTCAAAGTAGTCCAGAGCTTTTGCAAGGGAACTCCCGCCTAAAAAAAATGCAAATAAAATATTATCTATTAGTATATATTCATATTTTTATTCAATACTTTTCAAACAAAAGAATAATATCCTTCACTTTAGAATAAAATCAAGCAAAAACAAATTAGGTAAAAAATAATACAATTTCTTGAATTTTTTTCGCCGTCATGGGGATACAGGCATAAGAGTGATTAACCAGGTGTTTATAAACCCTTAAGGTTTACGTTACATACAGTATTTACATACAGTATTTATATCAGTATTAGCACACATGTCTGAGCTCAGCCCCAAGCGGCATTTTGATGCCTACTTTGTGTTCAGCGTGCAACAAAATCAATATTGATGTAAATATCATGAAAATATTTATTCACTTGCACTCCTAGTACTCTACTGTTAATTTAAGAACAAATACATTTAAGAATAATAACAATTACGTAACCAATACTTACTGTTTTCGTGTGCTGACTTGGAAGGCATCTTGTATAAAAAGTATTTCCATCAGACGAACAGAGATAGCGCAGGTGCAGCAAATGCTGCAACTTGTAGTGCCAACCTTTGCCACTCACACTACAGCACGACAGATCGTTGGTATCAATACAAAAATTGTTGCGATTTTTTTAAAGAAGAGGGCATCATAATGCTCGTTGGAGTTTAATGGGTTTTAAACATACTGTGGAGAAAGTCATGATTCACTTCATGTTCTAACCGTACACAATATGTTTCTTAGATACCATTAGATTAGTCATGCCTTGAAAAAATTTCGAATTTGCATAGTAATCTGATACCAAGTACGGATTTTTATTAATCCCATATTTATGCATGTATGCATGTATGGTTTAAAATGGTTTTTAATTTTGACTTCAATGCAATAAGAACCATTCATATTATAATTTTGTTTTTAAAAATAATCTCAAAGTACATTAATTTGACGTACTATTGAATTCTTAGTTAGATAATTCGTTGTTACTCAAAACGTATACGCAGATCTTATTTCAGTTTTGTGTAGACTACTTCTGTCACACTATTTAAATAACTGTGTTAAATTAATTTCAGTTCTATGGCATGAGCGTGGATGGAAATTGATGACATTTTCGATCAGGTATCTGAAGACGATAATAGGTCATCAACACATAATTTCTCTGCGCTTTTGTTTAATGGATACTGCAGACAGCAATAAATTTGAAGTAGATATGGGAGGCGTTAGCATATTTAAAAGGAAAGGTTAAGTTCCCAAAAACTCACATAATGCCTTGCAGCACGTAGAAAAATCAACTCCATATATAGTACTTCTTCACCTCTCTCAAGCTAATAGGCCACTGACCTAAGTGTACAAAATATCACACTTAAGAGGAATGGTTCATGAAAGCGTTATATTTAACCGATTTTCGACATAAGTAGTTTTCCAAAGGGTTTATCGACATTTTTGGATCAACAAAACGTAAATAATGATTTTCAGCGCCTTTTTTACGTTGTTATATATTTACAGCCTTCAATATTCTTGGAGCACTGATGGAAGAAAATAAACAATTATTTTTCTTACCTTCAATCAGTGCTCCGAGAATAACGAATGCAGTGAATTCGTAACAATATAAGAAGGTGTTAAAATCTATTATTTACGTCTCGTCGGGCCAAACATTTCGATAAATCCTCTGTAAAACAATTTGAGACAAAAATTATATAAATATACGGTTTTCGTGCACCATTCACCTTAAAGTACGTGTACAAGTGTGTTGTTACGAGCTGTGAGTGAGTTAGTAAAACTGCTACAGTGATAAAGATTCCTTAGGATATTTAACTTGCATATTCATTTTTCTGCACTTATTTATGAAGTTATTGCGGAATTGATTATGACATGACTATATTTAAGCAAGAAACAATAGAGCAGAAAAAGCAGACACACGTGATGCTTATGCCCCGACCAAGGTACTTTAAAGACTGAGTATAATCGTAGGTTATCTTTAGTAAAACGCATAGTAGGCAGAGGATTAGACAAAGCATATAAAACTACATAGTATCCTTTATCAGGCTTCTGTCAGAGGTATGATTGGGAGAAGTAAGGATAGATTAGGAATATTGCTTACTCAATATATGCTATACGCTAATTATGGGGAGCCGTTCTGCATCAACTTGTACAAACAACACAGTTACGTATTCCTGACTGTTAAAGTTTTCTTTTGAAACAAGGAACTCAGTTTGCAAAACCTGCAGACGGGATAAATGGAAAGCACGATCTAAGTCAAATATTTGTGTTGTCATTCCTTAATCGCAGTGGTACAATTAATAACAGAAGTGTTTTTTAAACAACTAAGTTGTTATCAAACATAAATAATAGGCTATAATTTATAGTTGTGTATATACACTGGTCTCGTCGTTTCTTGTATAAATGACCCCAATTCTAGTGTTGTAGCTACAATTTTTTTTATGTGGAACTTTTGGTTACAGTAATGCAAAAGGTCTTGTGATATTTATTTATCAAATCTAAGACGTAAATCTTATAATAAAAATCTAACATTACATTTTTTTTTAAATGAACAAAATATAATGTTTAATACATATCAGCTATTAAAACGAAGTTAGCAAGATGGCTGAAGAGGTAGTGCATAAAACGTGCATTATCTAATGTCTGCAGTTACAATAATTTTGCTGTAAAAAACGTTTTAGTTGTATGAATTCCTAAATTTTTAAAACAAATGAATTCCAGTTTCATAAGGAAACGTCGAATGAAACTACAGTTGGCTGGAGAAAACTGAAGCCGAATGTAATCGTGGGGTAAGTTAATTACCTTATCGTTGTTAGTGCACATTTAATTATAAGATAAAATAAAAATTACATTTTGAAGATAAACAATGGGGCTTAATTTGTTTGTACACGGGAAGAAACAATGTAAACCAGAGTCTCAAAACCAAAATATTAACAATGGCATCTCCTCCTGGAGAAATAAAAGCGATTTTCTTATTACATGCGCAATCTGTGTAAGAAGGAGGATAGGTTTCCAGTGTCAAGGTAATGGTCGATATCCCTCGAAAATTTTATCGACTAGACTTCAAAAGTGGCGAATTATCATCGCAAGCGTTCATTTCTGTGAGTGAACATTAATGGGGATTGAAAACATACGTACGTTTCGGACCAGAGCAAGAGTTAGAACTATCACAAATTATAACATTAATTAATTTTTTGTTGTTTTTCGTGGAGCAGAAATGTGGGAGAAAATTGAAAGATACGCTACTATTTGCATCATGAAGTGCATTCAATCGTGACTAAAATTGGCGGATGTGTATACCTTGCCTTTATAAATTCACAATCACGATTATTATGAGGCAACATAAAAAAAAAATTTGGAGCTTCGTCTTTTATGCGGAGTTAAAGAAGGAAGAAAAAAAGGAATGAAAATTTTTTCTACCTATGCAGCTTGAGCTTGCGCCACCAGTTATAAAGTGCGCTGATCTGGTGTAAAGATTTTCAACTGCTGCTCCACCTGCGATTGCCTTGGCTTCCTCTCCCCTCCCGTTTTCCCGTCTACCTCTTAGCTACCTATGCCCCTTCTGCACATGCGCGAACAACAGTGATGTGATTGGTTGGTATATTTTTGGCTGGACGAGGCTTGCTTTCGATTAAAGCTCGTCCACTTCTACTCAGGTCTGCTCAACGAGAATACCTGTCTGGTATTTCTGCTCGTCGGTCCACTATGGACTCTGTTCAAAAGCCTAAACCTCGCTAGTATTTGAGCGAGCTGATACGTATCCAGCAATGCACGATGAGCCGCACAATGAGGTGGGTTCGTGACGTGATGTAGCGAATTGATGGAGAATCGAGTTAGGGTTTTGTGAGCGCTATTTTACTTGCATACGAAATTCTGTTTGGCATTTCCTTGGTGGTTTTTCAAAATTAAGTTCGAAGTATCTTGTAGTATGTGGTGCCCATAGTTCCTTTACTTTAAAATGCTCTACTTGTTGAAGTAATGTAAATTCCTAGCTGCTTGTCGCCTGAAAACTTCTTGGCATTGAATTGGGACCGCGTAGATTTGCGCTATGTTGAAAGTTTTAAATAATTAATAACCCATCTGCGAGTGCCTTTACATTTGGAATCATCGGTGCTAGAACTGCTTTAAGCAGTTTTTAATTGTATTTTTTAAATGTTGTGTGTACGAATTGTTTTTAGTTCAGGTGGGCTTTGGATAGGCTAAGGCATCTGACAGAAGAGTCTTTTAATCTATTTACAGTTTGGCTGTTTAATATTTTCTAAGCATCAACTTTTCCTTTAAAAATTAATTAAAATTTCATAGTGGTGCTTGAGAGTAAAGATTCTTCTTTTGTAACTTGAATTATTTTAACTGAGAGGCAATAAGATATTATAATTCAAATTCATTTAATCTTTATTGTTGCTTTCAAATGAGTATAGAGTGAGAACTCATAATATATTTATAATCCTTTGTTTGGGAATCAGTTCAGTCAATTTATATTTCCAATGTGTATTTTTTATCATTCTATTTGAGCGCCCTGCTTTGACGGTAATTGGGTGCCAGGGACTCTTTTTTTTTTTTTAAATATATTTTGATGTTTAAAAGTAATGATATCACTGTTCTTGTATGTTTTGAACAGAGTTGAAAGTACAGAAATTGAAAAATAAGTAAAAGATTTTAAACCGATATTGTCTACACTTTTGTGTTTTCGTCACTCACCATTCACACGCGAATGGGTTGCCAATGGGGAAGAGCCTGAGGTAAGATACTAGCCAGTCACACACGAGATTGAGAACGCTGGTTGAGGGAAGGGGAAGTGTTCATGCAATCATGTGTGAGGTTCGGGTACACATAACTGCGAGTTTTTCGCGTCACTATAAAGCTGGGTGCAGTCGTCCGCCATTTTTTTTTCCAGACGTATCGTAAGACGAATCCTGTCAAATTACAGTTTCTCATTTTCTCCGACGCTTGCCAAAACTAATATTGGGAGGACCTTGGAAACACTGCTTGCGTAATATGCTTCTTGTTAATGTTGGTTTATTCTGCGTGAAACTGTGCAAACAACACACCTGCGATTTCCTACATGTTTTAGTTTTATTCTGAAACACGGAATTCGGTTTACAAAACTGCAGATATAATGAAAGCTTTTATCTGATTCAAATCTTTGTAAGGTTATTAGAGCGGAGCTACTGACAAATAAAATACATTTTTATAAGGAAGTTGCAACTCGGTTAAAACACTCTCACTCGTGGACAAGGTAGTAAGGAGCAAGTTTGAATTATATTTTGGTTTTATTTCTTTGGTATGCATTTTAGGTGTTTTTACATCATTAAAAATATTATTCAATATTATGTTCTTGTTTTTAAGAAATTACTGTAAAACAATATTATCCGTATGACGACATATAAATATGGATATCTGCAGAAAGGAAGGAGCTCTGGATAAAAACAAGAATATACTGATATAACTAATGAGCCTTTGGGGGAATTAATTTTCAAATAATTTCTTAAAAGCTGAGTTGGCAAGGACTTGACTTATCTTTGATAGCAATAACTTTAGAAATTACACCAGAAACTTATGCAACAGTAGTGAGACAATTACAAATACACCCCTGCCTCACCTGGGACTTGAACACAGAAAACCTCGTACTATAAGCTAGCGTGTAATCCACTGCATAATGTAGATCGGATTCGGAGCATAAAGTTCGGATTTAATCAGTCTAATATTTAGAATGATAGGGTTTACTAACCTTAAAATATTTACAGGGCATTTATTTTGGAAATAAATGACTGAGCCACATAAAACATGCAATTTATAGTGGCCTACTCTAGAGTTACTTGTGTGAATAATTTGATGGAAATCGGTTGTTTGGTATCTGAGATATGACATAAACAACTTAATTTTCTTATTTGACGCTATCATACAAAATTGCCGGAAAAAGAGGCTCTATATACGATGCTCCTATTGATACTGTCTACATACAAATTTTGGTTTGATTTGGTAAAATAGTTTAATATATATGTCAAATTTAACTAAATGATTTATGAAGCTGCAATTTTAAACACCGGTGTCTGGCCCATTAAAATCATGAAAGCTATCATGGCCTTCTGCAGCATTTATTGTGTACACCACTTCAGACAATCAATTCACGGTTTCTTCGGAAGTTTCAGAAGCCCTGCAAAATGTATACTTTTGATTACTGATTACGTATCCTTCTGCTACACGTAAACATATACACTGCTATGTGAATTATACTTTTATAACTGTCAAATGAGTTGTTTAAGGTTTACAACTGTTCAAAGTATTCTGTCATATTTCAAAAGCCATTAGTACCAATATTAACAATTTAGGCATATTAGAATATTTATGTTTGTTTTCTGTATTTAGTAAATGACAATAAAATGTGGTTCAAACCAAATGTTGTGAAAAATCGAAAAAAGCTGATATAAATCTAGGAACAATTACACTACTGATGTCGACCACCATACTGGATGTGGATGGCCATGACCCTAGCGACCTTGAATTTCAAAAAATCGAGAAAAATCGCAAAACATCTAAAAAAAATCCCCTAAAATACAGTGTTTTTTATTTTATTTTAAGGAAGCATTTATAAAAAAAATACCATTTAAAAAAATTAAATGTTATGTCTGAAATAAATATTAGCATAAATATTACCCACAACAATCAATTTACCCGTTCCTTCAGTTCTTCATTGATGGAAATAATCTTGTTGGTGTACTTGTAATTTCCAACCCATTGCAAAGCAACCAGTAGTCATATCTATCCACGAGTTTGTTACGGCCATGCCAAAACATGTGGTCGATGTTTTGCCGAACTTATTCAGTCCTTCACTACATAGAAGTTCGTAAAGCCTGCAGGTTACATACATTTTGGAATTGCATTTTGGACGATCCCATCGTGTAGAAACTCTATTTCATTAGCAGTGAGGAGCCATTTGTCATTGAACCTGTATACACCATTCATCATATCATTATTGAGAGATGTGTACAATTGTAGGTACCGATGAACCAGAGCATTGAGTCCAAGGCCTCCCTCCCGAATCTTTTCCTTGTGTATCCAGCTGATCGTCCTGATCCCTTTGCATGTCATAATGTTTCCACTTCTTTGTACATTTAAGAGTATCTCTGATTTAGTTCTTTACAGCCATGGGTGCTCCGTTACCCTCTCTCAGTATATCGAGACTGTGAGTCGTAAGCTTAAAGATTCCTTCATTTACATGGTTGCGCGAAAGTCCGTCTCTCTTGGTGAGCAAAAACTTCGCGCAAATAGACTGTATCATACGATGAAGGTCTATTGCAACTTCCAGTATCACAGTGAATAAAATTTGGTTACTATTACTCTTTTTCAGTGTTTAGTCGTGTGTCACAGTCAAACAATTTTCGGTCCTGTTGTGGCATTTGGTAGAGACATCTGTTATGTCTTTGTTGTGTTTTTGAACATCTGTTTTCGTGGTGAGGCAAGAAATCGAGGAAGTTAATGTATGATAGTAGTAGGGGTGTGGGCATTCTAGATACAAATACTTGCCACTTTTATTTATTGGATTAACCCTATGATATCAAATTGATATCAAAAGGGTTAATCATTAATCAGATTTTAATCTGGTGAGAAATTGTTCATCCAATTTTAATACGACCGAATTTTTTTGTTAAACCTTTATCCGATATTAAGCCAATCGATTTTTTAAATTCTGATCAAATAAAATGGGCTGCAACTTTGATAGCTTGATCAAATCAATTTAATTGAATTAATCACCAAAAATAGTTGTGTAATAAGTGTATAGTTTATTTTCTCTCTTTATTTCTTGGTAATTGTAATCAAACAGAAAGAGAAAATGACATATAGTTAACACATGAGAGAAACTCCTGAGTCTTTAAACAAAATATAACCTAAATATATTTCAAATGAGTTTTACCTATCAATATAAATATAAATAAATTAAGAATATGATATGTAAGAATGTTGAATTATATCTGTGTTTTACATAATTGTTTGAACAATGGGAAATTACATTCTTTTTGAATATCTGTTACCCTCTCATTGCACATACTTTCTAAAATGTATTTTTACTCGAGTCGACCATGTATATTTCACATTAATTTAGGTATTGTTTGCAAATATCTTCAATATTCTCATACTCCAAACACCCACTCTCCCATTTTAAACCATGGCGATGGTTGGTAACCCATCTATTAGTTTTCTTGTATTTAGGAGTTAGATATTTCCAGTCCAACAATACTTTGAAGGTGAAAACAGTTGCATGTTCTTCCATATCAGTAATAGCTAAATATTTAATGATACATTTATCTAAAGATTGAAATTTTTGTACATTGCAAAACATCTCATCATAGCTATGTCTCATTGTCTGCAAACTCAAGTCATTATCTTCACTAGTTTATCTCTTACATTGTAACTTGCTAATTTATCATGAATTATCAGAGCATAAATTGCGTATTTGCTGGAATTGGTGTATTTGCAATAATTTTAATTTGTGAATCGATTATGCTATTGGTAATGGTGTCGTCTTATTTGCTTACATCAAATACAAATAACATTCCTCTGGTTTTAAATGATTTGGGTTCTAGGATGAGTGAGCTGATTTTGTTATAATACATTTCCTGGAAGTTTGAATACATATTGTAACAAATAAGGAATTCCCCTTTTTCAAAGTTAAAATTAAAATCCATATAGGGATAAGCTTGACTGTTTAGATAGAGTTTAATATTTTTCATATCACAATTATCGAATACTGATCTATCAGTTTTTAAATTGTTTTGATGATTTGTTTGAAAACAATAACGACAAATAGTGGTCTCTCAAATGTAAAGCTTGATTTCACATTCCAAATGAACCTTAGTGATGTTGGTAGCATTGGAGAAGTCTCCAAATCCAACTATCTGAATGCAATATCTATATTTTTACCTTTTTCGATGTTAATATCAATGTGTGGCATTAACTATTCAACAGTGTTTTATTCAAATGTTACACCTTCCTCATTATTAGCGGTATCATACATGGCAATCAAATGTGTATTACCAAATAGAATTATTAATTCTTGTTCAGCATTTAAAATTAAATGTTTATAGTCCTCAGCGAAGACAAGTATCTTACTTAATGGTATAACAACTTTGTCGCCTGGGTTAATTTGTAGTGTAAAATGAATAGCAATGCTCCACAGAGCTATAAGCCCTGTATAAAGATCATTTACTGTTCCCAAGAGATAGTTCTTTATCCTGGAAGTAATTCCAACATCGCGTGTTTGATCTATTTCAACACCATCGAGCAATTCTACCAATTAAATTGAGTATTCCATTCCTCACTATTCCTGTAGTTACTGGATAGTTGTATTGGCTGTCTTTTTAACTGTTCCTCTAAATCGTCAACTTGATTTCGATGGTAATGTGAAAATATCATGGTTTTGTAGGGCAATATTTATTTCCAATGGAAATGTATACAGATCTGCTCAACATGGTTCATACACTTGTGTTTCTGTGTTGGTAATTGCATCTTTATTACTGATCAGTTCTTCAATATTAAGTATGTCTTCAATTTCTATTAACCATATATCCTAATTCCTTCAAAAACAATTCATTGCCTCTTGTTAATTTACAGGTAACTTATTTGAAGTTAGTGTTTTATACTTGTGTTTATGTGTTTTATGCTTCCTTTTTTCGAAATACATTCTTAGTGAGATGTTTCTTAAAAGAACCACCTACTTTTCATAATTATTGGGTGTTATACACAATACCCATTTCGATTGTAATAAACACAGAATGTAACTGTTTATATAGCTTTTTAAAAATTTAAATGGATGGTAATTTATTTGTTTCTAAAATTATTTAGTTTACTATCTTGATCCACAATTGTAACAACTATTTCAACAACACAATTCACTATTACTGGAAAATATATCAATGTATTCAGTTTTTGAATTATTCTATATCCTGGAGCCACCGCACACATGAATACATGTAGTATATTTGTAGGTTTCCCATTCAAAAATGAACCACCTACAATATTAATATTTATACAACATACATTAACCTACAATATATTAACCTATTTTGACGATTCATGGAATTGATTAACTGGATATACTCTCTATTCATAACACAATATATTTGCAATATAATTGTCTTCTGTGAAATTGAAATCAACATTAATATACATCACACAAGTTAAAGTATTTGGATTTCCATGTAATCGCAAATGTAGATTTTCAGGTAATGTTGCTTTAATGAAAATTTTCTAAATCATCCAACGGATGAGATCCTAGCTGTACCACAATAATATACATTTTTTCACCAAAGTTGACCATAAAGTATTGACTGTCTTTATCAATGTTTGGTATGGTGTTGTAAGTAACAAATTCGCTTGGACTTATTCACCACTGTCCCTCTAACTCCAAAGGTGGGAAATATATCGAATGAAATTGCGACGAGTTTCCACTTAATATCAATGTAATTGACATATTACCAATACTTTTTACTAATATATTGACATATATATCCTATTTATAGTTTAAAAAAATGTTAATATTAATGACCACAATTGATTGTACTGGGTAATTGTTCCTTTTTGTAATTGTATCTTAATTGAATTTTTTTCAAATAATTGTGTATTTCAATTGGAGGACATAAATCGCCAAAACTGCCGTAATACAATTATTGATTTGCATTTTTATTTAATGCAACCCAATGTGTTACTTTGTTTTTTTTCTAATCTAAATTAACAATCATACATTTGCAAAGGTTTGCTTTCTTTGGTAACTCGTCTCATATACACACCTTGGAAATAGGGAATATTCATTTTCTTTACAAATATATGAATATCTTTGTTAATGCACATTTTGGAAGACTATTTAGGACATTCTGCATTTTCTTCCTTTTTTGGAGTTTTTTCGTCCTTGTCCAACTTTATAGGGTTTCAAATACATTCCTTTACCATTTGATTTAATTGCTTTACTGATAGCCAAAACTCCTCTGTGGATTGATCCAAGAGCTGTTATAAGTTGGAATAGGAATAAAAAGATTCATCCTTTCTTTGTTTTGTTTAGTTTTATGTTTTAAACCCATGCCTTTATTAACCTTTGTGCACGACTTTGTAAACAACCCAGGCAGCTAGCTTTTCACCAGTCGTGGTATATGGATTATTCCTTATATTTGCAGCTTTATTGGCTAAAATTGTATCCACTATATGTCTTTATGTCAAAATGTTTGTTGTATCATAAACTATATCATGTTCTTTTCAAGCATTATGCAGAGTGTTTATTCCTTGATTGTCCTTGCAAGACCTTTTGCAAATTTAGTACCAGGTCCACAATGGACCCAAATGGTAATTTATTAATCAAAGTATTTAATACTCTATGTCCTTTTTGATATGTTTAGAACAAAACATTATTTTCAACTGAATGCAAGCCTATAATTAACCTCTCATTTATGGTTTTACATTAGTATGTAAAATTTTGCTACATTATATTATGTTGTTATGTTACATTATATTACAATATGTCATGTTATAGTATGTATTTGTGTAAAAATGAAGGTTATAAATCAAATTGCACATCTTCCTGTAGTTGTAAATATGAAATAAAATGTAATTGAACAGAAACATGGCATTCTTTTACCATCAAATATACATTGTATAATAAGTGGTCATACAGCTGGAAAAACATGTGTTATATTGCCGCTGTTGGAGTATCCAAATTGACTTAAATTTGAAAATGAACATTTGTTTCCTAAAACAATACAACCAGATAAAAATCAATGATTAGAGATTTTTTGTCACTAATTAAAGGAATGCTATATTTCCCTTTTACAGATGAAGATGGTATTGTGCCTCCAAATGAAGCATTGTCCAATTATGTATTTATTTTTTATGATGTTTGGTGCAAACTGCAGGGTGGAATACAGCAATATTTTAGTTCTGGTCGACATTCAAACATTGATAGTTTTTATCTATGACAAAGTTATGTCAATATTTCAAAACATAATTTGCATGATAATGGCAACATGATAATTATGTTTAAAATTGACAGTATGAATCTGCAACATATTTATAATGATCGTGTTTTAGGCGATACCATATTTACAAAGTTTAATAATATGCATTTTTACTGTTGGAAAAACAAATATTGGATTTCTGTTGATTATACCAATTTGACAGTTTTCTACTTCCCAAGCAAGAAAAATGAGTATTTCAAAGTTTGGACATGGCGATATAAAGCACAGTCATAACAATAGTTGTTTAACCAAAAATCATGGTGGGAATTGTTATTTGAACAGATATGGTTATGGCTGCGAAGGATACTGATGTAGTAAGTAAATGTTACATGGAAGACTTTAACACCATCATGCTGAATGTTTTTAAATCACAATCGAGAAATTAATAATGTTAGTTGATCGGAATGATGTTTATAAAAACACAAGTGTAATTGCAAACATTTTCATCAATATTGGTAATGGCTTGCAGAGTAATGAATTTAAAATAGAAGAACATTTAAATGGATTTAGTAAGGATTTTAATGATATGACAAACATAATTTTTAAAACACAACTTGCTGAAATGCAAGATAATTAAGATTTGTAATTAATGAAGTGGTAAGCACTAGTATTACAAAACAACCTGAAACAAATTGAAGAAATAAAGAAATATATAAGTGATGATATGATTAATAAAAAATATGGTTTAGTTATGCAAACAGATCTGAAAACAAATTAATGATTTGGAAACACTATGAACTTACTTTGTTAATTATTAAAGAGTTAAAACTATAGCTAAATTGGATGCTGTTTTAAGTAAAGTCGATAAGATTTAAAAAATGTAAACTAATCGATCTAGTGCATCAGTCAGTCGACCTACACAGCAGACTGAAAAGGAACAATATAATTATATATAAATAGCTGAGATGTATTGTAATATAATCAAACATATCTGCATTTTGCGTCGGAATTACATAGTGTTATGTTTGCTGTGAAGAAGAAATATTTACAAGCTAAACTAGCCCGGATAGAACAGGTTGTTTTAAACGAAGATATATTTAAACTTGTTATGAGTAGAATGGATATATTTTATTCTATGTTGAATTGGCCGAATGAAATACCTTTTGGAAACTAAATCGGAAGAAGATCCTTTAACAAAGAAAAAGCAAACTCTTTCTCATTTAACACAACATTATTTTTCTTTACAACATTCTTCGCCTCTGCACGATACGACATTCAGTGTATATCGAAATGGAAACATATGGTTCCTTGGAGATTCAGTAATTAAGTTTTTGTCTGATAGAATTAATATAGGTGATTACATAACTGATGCATGTCAATGTTTGTTTGAATTATTGTTTAAAAACTTTCGAAATAAATATTCCAGCACAGATTTCTAAAAAGTATAAAGAACTTCTTCATTGTACAAATGCGAATAACTGTTTAGGAGATGAAAACCACCCAAAACTACATTTAATTGGAGATATTTTTGGAAGTGGAATATATAAAGATGAAATTGACAAAAGGTTTTCTCCTGTATATTTAACCATCCTAGTGAATTGGTCAATAGATTAAATCTTCTCATCACTTAGAGAGAAACTGGTTATTATTCACATGTGAACGAATTTGCTTCTATTATTGAAGAGTGGAATGAAAATTGTTATATTACAGATGAAATTTAGTAATATTTCTGAAGAACTTCACACTCCAACCCGGATAAGATGTTCCAGATGAATAGTTATTAATAAATGGATAAATTATCGTTTTCAAGCCGATTTGTGTGAAATGACATTGCTTTCCAAATACAATAAAGGATATAAGTATATTTTAACTGTAATAGATATTTATTCAAAATATGGTTAGACTATAACTTTGAAAAACAAAACTGGGAAATATGTTAGCGATGTAATGAAGACCACGTTGAACAGAGAAAACCAAATTCGCTCCAAACTGTCAGAAGAACCGAATATTTTCTACACCATTCTGGAAACTAATGAAATATTATGGTATTAATCACTACATAAATTATCCAGACCTTAAAGCCAGTTTGTGGAACAATACAACAAATAGATTAAGGAGTTAATATATAAACATTTCATTTCAAAAGGGACTTACAAATAAGTGGATGTTTTGCCTAAAATAGTTTAATTTTATAATTCCAAATATCGAACTATGAAGATAGCACCCAAATAAGTTATGGATAACAGTTAAATGAAAACCATTTATAATAATGTTAAAGCAATCGACAGCAAAAAACAAGAGTTAAAAGTTGAAGAATATATTATTATCTCGAAGCAGAAAGGAATCTTTGAGAAAAAATTTCAACTAGACAAACACATCCCAGAGTTTACATAGAAACCTATGATGAACAGCCCATAAATGACAGTTTTTACGAACATGAACGGAAAAACATTAGTTCTCCAAATTAATATTTGATTGATAAAACCATTAAAAGATAAAAATATATGTCCTTGGTTCGATGGATGGGTTTCTCAAAAGCCCATGACTGGTGGGTTAAGAATAAAGATAATAAAAGATTGTAATACAATGTTTGTGAAATTATGATACTAAATAAAAAAAATATTTTAAATAATATTTGATGTGTTATTTGATTCAATAAACCTGTTGTTAGCAATGGTATAAGGATCTGCAGACAGACGTCGTCCGCACTTATAAGTATCTGCAAATCCTATACTCACACCATTCCTTCACTGATGTTGCAGCCGGACATACATGTTTTGGGAGAGGAGCTTGTGCAATTTCATTACACATTTTTTTATTCAACTAGTGTAATTTATATATTAGTACATGCGTGGTAAATATAATTTTTATCAATTTGTCATGTAAATTGTTTTCACATCTCTTTTAGTTCATTTCCGTGTTTTTCAGCTCAGTCTATAATCAAACATAGGCCGACGCACAGGCAGGTTCTATTTGCTCTCATCACCTTGTTATGCATATAAGATGACGCAAGTGCTATATCCAAGTTAGTGCTGCAGTGACCTCTCGAGCGAATGGATGTATATTAAAATCACTGACTTTTAAACGTTTTATTTTTTTACGCATTTTGATAAAATAATTTCTTTTTAATAATCGTCATCTAATGTGTGGATTCTGTTTCAGAAGTTCCTCTATGAGTGTTAACTACAGGGTTCGCTTAACATTTATTGCAATATGTCGTCTGCCAAGCGGTGCTCGAAACTGCTTATAGGAGTCTGCACACCCTATACTAATGTCATTCATTCACCAGTCTCACAGCCATATGGACATGTTTTAAAATCATGTAAGGTATGTGTAGAAATCTGAAGCATCAAGTAATGTAATTTGTACATGTTTGCAAATTCCTTAGTAATGTGTTTAGGAAGACTGCCGTTTAATTAATATATCTATAGGGACAATTTTGCTTCATTGTAGCTCGTTAATTCATTTTCTTTAGGACACCATGAGACCCAACTTAATTGTGATAGTTTAGCAATTGTTTCTTTATGAGACCAAGTTATTCACGCTGTTGGGTTCGTTATACTTTTCCCTCGAGTTATTTATTTATTTATTCTGAGAGGTAGAAGTAGTTTGAAATATATTTCGATTATATTTAGTTTGAAGACTCGGAAATTTCTCTCGTGTGTTTACTATACATCGTTTTCTCATTCTATTTAATTACTATTACCAAAAAATCGCGTATTTCCAACCACCATCTACAAGCAATATCACAACCAACCCAAAACAAATAAACACTTAAGCCACTCTTGCACTAAACTCACTATATATATATACATATATATATACACCCTGTCCCCAACATGCTACATCCCAGTCGAGTGCCATTCGTCGTCCTGACAACATCTACCAGAACCACTCTGCATCCCAAAAAAGAAAGAAAAAACTAAACACATATCACACAACAATTTTTTAATGATTAATTCAATTAAATCAATTGGATCAATCAATCAAAATCTTAGCCCATTTTATCCGATCATAAGTTTAAAAAATCTATCGGATTAAAATCGGATTAAGGATTGATGGAAAAATGTGATCGGGTTAAAATCGGATTAACACTTTTTCATCGGGCTAAAATAGTATTAAGTATTAACCCTTTTGATATCAACTTGATATCAAAGCGTTAATACGATTAATACAAGTGGCATCCCTTTGTATCTAGAACGCCCACGCCCCTACTACTTATGATATATGAAATATTTAAGCACTTTCTATTTCTCTTCATTTTGTGCAAAAACCACATTCAATATGACGGTATTTTGTCGTTAAACACTCGTTACATGCTAATTTATAACCATCAAATAGCGAACGATTTTTTTCTTCACATGATCTGTCTTCGTCCCAAGCTTAGACATGTAATTCCAAGATGAAGTCGTTACCTGTTTTGAGGACAACATATATAGTGGCAGCATCTTTGGATTGTTTGAGTCCACCGACATTTCGAATTATTATTCTACCAACATCACAAAATCCAACGTTTTTTCATTTCTGTCTTCTTCTTTGTCACAGCTCGAGGCTACTCTGTCCTAATTTCGCCATGCTGTAACTCATCCTTTACGCTCAACGATTAACTGATTGAAACTGTACAGGTACTTTCCATTATATCTGTAGTGGCCAAGCTTTTATTACCACCAAAATTCCATTCTTGTCTTTACAGCTCAAGGCCCACGGACACTTGAAATTTGATAACGTCATTTCCATAGTGACAATTTCGTAATACATGTGCCATACATTCTTATCGTCCATGCGAAACAACACCAACGCGTTCGCATTGTCTCGGAGCAATTATGTCGGTATGCGCAATTAAGTCTGGCCAAGGTGCATGCAGTCTATGTTCGCATGCAATCTCATTCTACAGTAATGTACATTTCTACCTGCAGTAGGTGTCTGAATCCGTGCAAGTATTATTGGTATTGCCTTTGTGCAGGGACTGTAGTACAACCACCAAAAGAGTGCCTTTTAGATTTACACACACACTTACGGTGTTGGGCGGGGGGGGGGGGGGGCTTGGGGGGAGGGGAAGCTACAACCCAAAGAGCGCCATCCAATTGTATGTAAATATAATAGTTGCATGCTAGAGAAGTGTAGATAAACAGATGAACGTTTGAAGTACATCGGTCAACATATGACGAAACATTCACGTCGTTGTGCCGTGTACAACAACGCACCAAGGAGTATCGTGTGCTCCTGGAAGGCTGAGTGTTGAGTACGCGTGTAGCAACCCAGTTATCGCCATGCCTCGAAGATAGTTACATGCCCATGTTGTGCACTTACGTTACTAGATGTGGGTTTGATATATCGATCTATTGCTGGACATGATTTTTATGATGCATCCATAGTGTGGCGATGTTAACTAATATGGTCAATTGGAAATGTCCAATCCCGCAGACCAGTTTTGGGACGGCCGCATACTATACATGCATGTTAAGATCAGTGCATGACTAGGGCCCCACTGGCGGACTGTACCTCATCCAGAGCATAGATCAGAGCGAATGTAGCCCCAGGTCATAGCCATGTTTGGGACGTGATGAGATGTCTGGCCCAGTCTGTACAGCCAGATACTAAACTTGAACAATTACGACACCAGGTGCAAGAGATTTGGATCACTGTATCTCAGGGTGATATTCGTTACAAGCATGTTAGTAAAATGCGGGAATAGACGCATTTGTTGGTAACCGAGGGAGATTTCCTGCATATTAATGTGGTGCTAAGCGTATTCAGTACTTATATTCTCTTGCTTTGTTCGGTCTGCATTATTGAACATGTAATGTCATCAAGTTATATTACTTGCAGGTTGAATCATGTATAAAGTGACATACATTCACCATAGTCACAATGTTGCAATTATTCTGTCAGTTTTTATGTAAACACACTTATGTACATATACACATATATGTATATATATATATATATATATATATATATATATATATATATATATATATATATATATATATATATATATATATATATATATATATAAATAAACACGCGTGTGTATGTAATGAGGTACAATTGTAGACTATAATTTTGTTGTGTTACTTTATAGGAAATTGCTTGTACGTACAGGATAGTTATGAAATCTATCTACAAACGTCGGAAAATGATTCTTCATCAAAAATAGGTCACTAATAAATGTACAACCTACAGCCTAAGTCTATTCTGGAAGGGTGTATCCACCCTTGAATATGTAGCTGAATCAGAAGTTTATTGCTCGTAACACAGCCAGTACAGAAAGTTGTCGGTGAAGTTAATATACATAATGTATACGCAGAGATAAATATGCTATGATTGGATGGTGAGAAAATTAATCGAGATTTATTGTGGACAAAGGTAATTATATTCTTAGGCCGTCATTTCATCGAGGCATCAACAACAAAGGGAAGTTGTGTTGACCTCAACAAATCGCGACGTGGTTTGAGTTGAAATTTTTATTCCAAAACATCGAAATTGAATACACAAAAAAACCCCATACAGCTAGCGGAATTAATTACTGTACGACAGACATTATGCAAATAGGTTGTGATTGTTACTCTCTCGTCGCCCTGTCGCGTCCTAAACCCGCATTGATGGATCAACATTTTTATTTGTTCTATGGTATAGCGACACGCTATCCAGTTATTGATGCGCGTTTGGAATGAACAATCAGTTAATAGTACCAGTAACGGTAAATCAGTTACACAATAATCAATCAGTTTGAGCCGAATACGAAAAAGGTAAAATTTACCAGATTTCTGTACAAATTTGAAAAATTAAATTTGAGTTGCCACGTATTTCACGTCAGAGACTTCTGGTTATCCTGAAGATTTCCTAATGTAATGCCGATTGCACATAATATATACACAACACATTATAACAGCATGATAAATATACCTGACACCAAATATAATAAACACAGCATGCAATCAATTCAATTTTGCCTCGTTAATGACTATTCGATTTTGAGATGTATTAAGTAGGTACTGATATAAACCGCTGCTGTCCTCAGTTATCAGTGTTTAGTGACAGAAAATAAAATCTATCTACTTATTGTATGCAAATACTAACGACCAATGTAGAAACGACAAGTCCTGAATATTACTTTTCGTACAAGAACATAGGTTGTAATGCCAGTACGCAAAATATGTTGATTTGTTTTTTTTTTTTTTTTATATAGGCAAAGTTATTGAGAATCGAAGATCACGAAAGTCTAAAAAAAAGCATTTACTTGGCCGTGTTTGTGGAGACAATCGACCATGTCAAGGTTTACACAAGCGCGAATTGATTCTTCGCCTTTAAGTTTTTCCCCAAAAGAAGTTCTAAATTGACTGCACAGAGATTGGTTCTAACAGTATTGTTCAAAACTGACAAGTGTGACGATATATATATATATATATATATATATATATATATATATATATATATATATATATATATATATACACACACACACACACACACACACACACACACACACACACACACACACACACACACACACACACACACACACACAGTTGATTCACCGCGACGAAAATAACATTATGTAAAACAAATCCAATTTAAAACGTAACTTAAATGGTTTAAAATCGGCTGGGGTTCTACATCTGCAAATCTTTTACGTAGTGAATTTGACGCTGGCTTTTAAAAATAGCCGATTAACTTTTCGCGTCTGTATAAATTGACTTGCATTCAAGACGAGTTTCATGCGAGCCACCTATATCCACCCGGTCCTGCTGATGTCTTTACTCGTACTCATCACCGTTCGACTGGTTCAGGCAGGACGCCATGATTACTGTGCATATATTAGTATTGACTGTTCGCGTCTGTATAAATTGACTTGCATTCAAGACGAGTTTCATGAGAGCCACCTATATCCACCCGGTCCTGCTGATGTCTTTACTCGTACTCATCACCGTTCGACTGGTTCAGGCAGGACGCCATGATTACTGTGCACATATTAGTATTGACTGTTCGTGAGTCATTGACGTGCCGAGTTGACGTTGCCTGAATCAAGAGTCCTTTCCATTGGAAAAATATATATATATAAAAAAAAACTATTTACAATCAGCCCTGTACTTTCAAGTGCGCTTCCGCCAAAAAATATTCAGTAAGCTAAATAATAGTTGTTTCGCCAACGTGTTCACGTTAGGCCTAAATAGTAGCGGAACAATGGTCCCAGATGCGAAAAAAATTATTTTTTCTAAGGCAAAAATAATACACAGGAACATTGGACGTAGTCGTCAAAGTGTGAACACTTCTCTCTTTCTTTACCCACACACTCTTCAGATACTAATAAAGAAAAAAAAATAGATGCAGCGTTAGAAAAATTGAGCCTTCGAAATCAGCGAATGCCTAACTAAACATACCGCGACAGAATATAATAATTATTGTTTTTATTATTCCATGCACAGTCATTTCAAGTCTGTATTAACTACCATCGTTACAGATAACGCTATACTAAATAATTCGTGCACATTTTTATTTTTGCCAAAGCCATTGTAAATAAACACTTAAAAGTATTACTTTTATTTGTTTATAGTCTCGCACAGGGCGGCAAATAACAAACCGTGACATAACTGATAACATCTCAGTATACAGAGAACATACGTTCAGAAATAAGTTCCGTGTGGTTAGGAAATGTTATTTGCCGCCCCATGCGAGGCTATAAATAAATTAAAGTGATGATTTTAAGTGTTTATTTACAATAGCTTTCGCAAAAATAAATACGCGCAGGATTTATTTGTAACGTTATTTGTAACCCTGGCAGTTATTACAGACCTGAAATAACATATTGTGTGATACCAAACTGAATGTTTTGGAATACCGGCCTAAGTGAGTGAACATGTGTTCGCGGAAAATAACAATACGCAATTCCCCTTTGACTCAAATCAATATGTTGCAGACATTTAAAAATAAATCCCACTTAATTTTGACGCCTGAGGCAGTGCTGACATTAAAGAGCAATGATAGCCTTGCACTGAATGGAGTGTAATGCCTTACTCAAGTACTTGAAGATATGGAGGCTGAATTGTGGCGGGAAGGGAAATGGAATACACCTGTGAGGGCAGAAACCATTCTAGTAGTGAGACGACCTTAAGAAACTCATGAATGATTAATTCTTTACGCCTTGATCATCAAAAGTTCATCGAGGTGGCCAAGTACAATCTCAATGTAGGCAATGCAATACACACTAAACCTCAATTAGTGAAAATTTCACGTTTCAATCAGCTAACAGTACCTGACGGATTCAGTAGTCACTTCAGTAAAAATTTAACTGATGAATCTGTGAAAAAATTCCAGTTTAACTTCATTTATTGATTCAGTGACATTTACCACTGATTCATAAGCCATTTTTTCCACTGTTTTTCACTGATTTGTTTTTCGACTTATGGATCAGTTAAACAGCGTGTAAAATGGCAGTTAAACAACGTGTAAAGTTGCCATCTTTCAAAACACCATTTTACGAGTTAACATTAACATTCAGTCTTTCGTTCCGTATTTACGTCTTTCGTTTAGTTTTTAAATCATCACTGTCCTCTGAGGGTTAAAACTGCATATAATTCGGTGTAGAGAGTGCACTCGTATGTGCTATTCGTTTGAACATTCCTAACGTTGCCAATTTAACTAAAAACATAAAGAAAGGTCACACAGTTTAAAGCTGCACACTTTCGATAAATAAGTATAAGACATGATATTTCTTTATTGTTTTCAACGTACCTGATAGCTGAGATGACAGTGTGCCTTGGGATTCCGAGGCGCGCGGGCGTATAGCGCAAGCAAGTGCGTCGATACAAGTGAGTGCCTTCTGTACCGCGCTAATAGTCAGTCACAAATAATACTAGCTTTACTGGCGTAAATATTACAACAATCTTCCACATAATATCTGACGTGGAGTCTGTCGCATACGCCTTAAGTAGGTGTGTCAACTTACTGTGACATTTTACCATACGCTACCTTAGAAGGGTTTATACATTAGAGCGCCAATTTTTCCCTTTTTGTAATGTGTATGACTCTACTTAAATATGTCACTACTTACGGTGTTATTCTTAATGTTTGTCTTGGATAACACCTAGCTAGAATATGAACAGGAGAATATCTTTTATGATACCAATCAGCAGAATAATTCAAAATCATAGACTCTGCCGATCTTTGGATGTCAGCTGAATATAAGCATTACACACACAGACAACAAATACAACTTTCTGACAACTACCACAACGTTATCAACAGAAAATATATGCAGTTTGATAATTAGATATTTTAATAAAAGAACTTAATTTCTCTCATAGGATCTCGACATTGCCATTAAAATATGTATGCCACTAAATGAAATATTGTTAAGAAACACAATACTTATCATCTTTTAAATTATTTGAAGTTATTATCAGAAAACATAATTCTTGCAAAATTTATAATTACTAGCAATGGCCATAATATAGTGGAGAATTAATAAACATATTTTATCCGCCAAGGAATGGCTTTTAAGTTAATACCAAAGATTGCCCCGAGTTATTCTAACAAGAGATTAGGAACAACAGAATAATGACTCTGAGTTATACCAATCTGCTACAAGGAACGAAACTAGTCGAGCAATTACAACCTCCATTAATTATCTTGGTTTTGACAAAAATATTATTCTTGAAACTCATCTCGAGGTGATTATGAGTGTAAACAGTGTTGTCATTAAAAATATTATTTACGTCAAAATCTTTTGAAATAATTTATATTCAATGAAAACTACTATAAATACTTCTATCGCTACCTTTGGATTAGCAATAATTTAGTAGGACGTAGCTGTAATTGACTTAAGTCTTCTCAGTAGCACAGAATGGGTTCAGCAGTATTTCATTTAGGTTATAAAGAAACTAATAAAAGGGCGAAGACGATATTTCTCTCGTCAACTGAGAAACTAGCTGGATCTAGATCCTTCCTTATTGAATCTTCCCTACATATAAGCGTACGAGCTTATTCACATGCTGATCACAGTTCATAGCACTCGAAAGTGCGATCAGTTCGCGGAAGAAAGTCTAAGCTATTTAATCACGGATTCGTGCGTCCAGGCCTCTTCTTCTCTTCTATAAATTGCGCACGTCTTGTCGCTTCATTATCTAGCCTGGAATTTGCTTTTGGGATTCGTTAGTTTGCAAAATTGTTAAAATCCTAGTGGATGAGACCCACTTACGGCTGACTCCAAGCCTAGCCCTCCAACGTCCTATTCAAGAAAAATCCTTATTACGTTCCAAACATTCCCAACAGCGAAAAAAACATTATGTATAACAGAAAATTTTTTTAAAAATTTTCAGTTCTGATTGGTAGACTACGAGTAGTGTCGTCCCATGCACAAGTAAACAAGAGATTTGTAAGACAACATACACCATTGAATGATATATCTTTTAAAATAACGATACTTAGTATAAATCGTCATAATTGCAACATGCAATAAATGAAAGACAGTTTCACTGACAAAAACGAAATTAACTGAAATAAAAACTGCTACACAAACAAATCCTTTTTAGAAATGCAATTTTGCTAGTTACAAATACGCTGCAATATTAGATCGAATTAACTTGTTGACCAGAAAGAAAAGAAAAAGAAAATTTAACATACGTTAAATTACAGGTAGAAGAAAAGAAAGCATAAACAAACTGCCAGATGTTACAAGTCACACAAGCCAACCAACCGAGTGAATACTCTTCGAGTGAAGTGGCACACGAAGCCTGTAGCTATGGGCGTGCACAACTGGCTGGAGAAGACACTGCGCATACTAGAAGATGAACTTGTTGCTGTCTAGATGGACGGTCGCCAACGATGCATCTTCATCAAGCTGACTTCGATGCTACACTGTGAACACATCATGCTACTGAGAGCTGGTACATCGCAGGTCCGCACGTCCAGAGGTGAGTCAATCAGCGTCGACATTGCGATATCGACAATCTTAAAACGGTGCCGGCAGGACAGAAGTAATTTTAGGGCAAATGATTTCAGGGCAAACGCCGGATATGGATTTGAGTCTGAAAGTTAACTTAATGGGCAAAAACCTTTAAGGAAAATTACTGCCGGAGAAAAAAAAAAAAATTAAAGCATACGCCTGTCTGGGACAAGAGAAAAAGCCTAGGATATGCTTTACCGCAAATGTCTTTAGGGCGAATGACGCTATTTTTCCAGCCCGAGCATGCTTGACAGATGTACGCGAAACCGTGTGTAATCGCTGCCACTAAGGAGAGACTTGAGGTGCGTCTTTTTCGCGCCGGGTTAGGTCGGGCGAGGAACCAATGGCGATCCGACTTCCTTGGCTGCTCCCGCTGGCCAAACAAAGCCGCCGAGGTTAATTAACTTTGGCCCGCTCTTGCGCGTCGCAGCCTGCTTGGGCGGCCGCCTCTAGTTCGAGGAGAGTTCCGGCCCGCTGGAGGAGTTGGCAGCCCGGGTGCTCGTCCCCCTGCCCTCCCCAAAACGCACTCGCTCAGAGCTCGTGAGCGCGCGGATACTTCGTTCTCGCGAGACAGTTGGTCACAGTGTTGCGAGTAAAAGTGTCTTAAAACCAACCAAAATATTAAAAATCTTATTATTCATTAAGCCCCTGTCACACTGTAAAATTTTTCCGTCCAACGGCTTTCAATAAGTTTCGTCAAATAAAGTTTGACACTTATAACGTCATCGAAATGCCATAAACGCCGTCATATTTGTCTGGAAAAGTTGGATGGCTTCAGTTTCCATCAAACATTGGACAATTGGATCGGTTCTAAAATGTATGTGATGTTTGACGGTCTCAGCCAATCACAATCGTGCACGAGAATAATGGAAGTCAAACTAAAAATAACGAACAATTGCTGGAAACGAAATAAGTTATGAAGATAATTAATTTATTTAAACGCTGTCTGGGCACGAATGTTATTTTATGTGAATATTGCACATAATATTACGAACTCAGAGGCATTACATTTCATTGTGCAGGAAACATATCTAATAATTAAAACTATAATTTAGTAAAGAAACGAAAATAAATTACAATACTTCTTACGTTTCTTCCTGTAATGGACCGGATGGAAAAACCAAAGCAATATCTCACTATGAAAATATTCAAGATTACTTGATAAAATTTGTTGGAAGGAAAAATTGATTGGTCGTATTTTGTCCTCAAATTTTATTGTCAAATATAGTCGAAGGAAAAAATTCGACAGTGTGCAGGTACTTAATGTTGAACAAATTATGTAAGAATTGTAACCAACCAAACAGCACGAACTTCAGGAACTGTAGCAAACTTAATAGATAGAATTTATTTCTTGCTAACTGACCCTTGCGACTTCGTTCGCATGACATTTAGGATTTATTTTCGTATTTCTAAAAATAGAAATTTCGCTTTGCTTAGCTTTTATGGAGTTATTAAAATACAGTACTCCATCGTTTCGCACAGTTTTTTTTAAATAGCAATATTGCTTATTTCAGGTTTAATGGAGGTACTAAAATACACTTCGCCATCGCTTCGCACATGTTTTATGGAGTTATTGAAACAGATACCTATATAATTGGTTTGAATCATTGTTACTTTACTATCGGAAATAGTTTTATCGTCCCGTTAGTTTTGTAACTTTAAAAAAGGTACTTAATATGAGCACTTTACAATTGAGATAAATATATGCTTATCTTCTTTATATAAAATCCTTTGTGCGTGACTAAACCGCATCATCACTGACAAACCACTGGACCAATTGAGACCATATTCACACTATATGTTATTGAGGTGGCAAGTAAGGTTTTTAGTTATGTTTCATTCCGATAGGAGGACTGGAGTATAACTTCCATATTTATGGGCCGATTTTGCTGATACTTGCAGGAAATGTTTGTTGATCTATTGATATATTCACGCCATAAGCTATTGAGGTGGCGAGTAAGCTTAATATCAATAACATGTTTCCATACATAATACAGTTACAACTGCTAACGTTACAAATTATTAACAAAGTGTCACGTTAATAACAACAAACTTCAAAACAAGTGTTGTGTATATTCTGACTCCGGAAAGGTACATTGGTGTGCGTTCCTGGCATCTGCCCGTGTCGATAAATGTACACCGAAGAAATACGGACTATTTGAAAGGAATGTGTCACAAATTACCGAAACACTGAATGATATGTGAGCTGTAAAGTTACGCAGCACCGGTAATATATGCTTAAGTCTACTCAAGTTCTTCGATACCTGAGAGTTCATCACCCGCTACATTTCCATGTACACTGCTGTCACTGAAGCTGTCAGTATCATGGCTACTGTCGCTTTCACAGTCACTGTCACTGTCACCACTAAACTAATTACAATCTTGTCCATTTCTTCTTCCATACAACGATCGTTTTTCTAATACTGCTCTTCTTCCCTCTTCACATGTAACACTGCCGATTTCCAATCTTTTTCAGAAATACTGTTTATGGCTTCATCTTTCAGTGATTTTATTTGGTCGGCTCTTTGCGAAACGATGCTCTTCGCCACATGAGACTTGGCAATATTCCATATATAATATATATACAATAGCATTTAAGTTGCAGTGATATGGAGGCAGCCTGACTATTGTATGGCCATGTTCTTTAAGAAGTTCGTCTATGCAATACTTCGGAGCCGTTCGTTGACATTTCACGATGTGGAGTAGTTCTGCTTTAGTCATCTCTTCCTCATATACAATGTTATTTTAACTTGAGACACTCTTCTCTTTTTGCCTTACATGATGTCACTGTAGGGGCTTTGTTTGTCTGCACCTAGTGATAGGATGCATTATCCATTACAATAATTCATCTACGGGACAGATTGGGTAAGAGTTTTTCGGATACCCATTTTGAAAAATTCTCAAAATACATCTCATCGTGTTAGTCGCCACTTTTGATTTTAGACTTAAAGATAAGATACACGCCAGGAACAAACCCCGCATCCGAACCAGCATGCACAGTAATCCATCGTTGGCTTGCCGTGTCGTTCTTCAGCACACTTAGCATATGCGGATCTTGCTAACATTTGCTGACTGTGTACACAGCATGAATCCACGTTTCGTCAATATAAACCACCGGTAACCTGTTCTCCCCCAGACTATTATTTTTTCTCATTCTACTTAAATACCTTTCCCTTCATACAACAATGTCTATTATCTCCATTAATACAAGTCTCTTGTTTTTGCATTTCTTGAATCGGAAGCCGATCTTCATTACGAGTTACCGCAATGTTTCCTTGCTTCTGCGGAAAATACTTTCTGTGTGTAGTACAGAAAATAACTTCTTTAATGTAGGCACTTCTTTCCTATGAGCATAAAACTTTTGGATTGTACGTCGAACATCACAGAAATAATCATCATCTAACACAACTTTTCGGGCGTTCCTCTTCCGTTCCTTCCCAGGCGTACACAGTTTTTTGCCTGTTAGTTTCCCTACACTGATTTCCTTCCGTATTTTACATATTGTTGCCTCAGATTTTCCTGTTGCAGCTGCTACTCGCTTTGTTAAGTTTTCAATTGGATACGTATGTTTCCCAGATATATTCTCTTAATCAAAAAATTAAATAACGATTCCTATTTTTTCGAGGCCTTCACTATGAATAGTGGGACGTTTTATACTACACGAAGCCATGATATTATTAACATTTACACTAGCGCTCAAATATATGTACACGTTTGGAACGATCAAATACAGGCGTACTAGAAAATAGGTGCCACTTCAGATTACGTTTATTTACTACCATCAACCAACACTTGCCTTGTCGATTTTCATGAAGTACAGACTGTACGTGTATGTGTCACAGCTGCTCTGACTGGCTCGCTGGGTTTTACCCTCGTCCGCCCTCTCTCTCGCTCACGGCCAGATCCGTAGAACCGCATTCTTTCGAGATATTTTATTGCCTCGGTCGAGTTATAGAAAAAATAACAATGACCCCCTGTAATTTTTAGGATAACAAATGGATATCACCAAAAATATTTTGGCATGATATCGCAGAGCAAATATGTTGCAAGCATCTTAAAAATGTTTCTGGGCCGATTCCTACACAGCATCTTTGTCTTTTCTGTAAGCTGGCCATTACCATATTTATTCCGGCCCGATAATGATTTGAGACAAGGCGCTTTATCACAATAAAGATATAAATATCATGTATTTTTGGCGACAAATTTTTTGAAAAGTGTTTTGATTAGACAAGATGTTAGCTAGTTTTTAACGGCGTGATGTCATTATTGAGACAGAATGTTTGCTGTTAGATAAAAGACAATGGCCCGCTGTATTTTTTTAGGATAACAGATGGATATCACCGAAAATATGTCGTCAAGTTATCGCCGATCAAATATGTTGCAAGCATTAAAAAAATATTTATGAGCCGATTCCTATACAGCATCTTTGTCTTTTCGGTAAACTGGCCATTATCTTAATTATTCCGGCCCTGAAACGTTCTCGAGACAAGGCTCTTTATCACAACACAGATATAAAAATGATGTATTTTTGCCGACAAACTTATGGAAAGTGTTTTGAATAGGCAAGATGTTAGCTTGCTGTTGATGGTATGATGTCTGTTTTGAGACCGTGTATTAACGATTAACATGAATTTTCGTGATTGTATATGTGTCATGTGGTAGCCCATGGAATTTGTTTACTTAGAATTTTTTTTCATTTGTACAACCATTCGACATATATATTAAAACTAACAAAAACTACTTACTTTGCAAGCCTCGGAAGCAATAGTTTTTAAATAATCCGCGTTTTAAAATTATTTGTTATATTGCCATGGAGTTTATACATTCCTTTATAATAATTTCTTGTTACTATGTATTTTAAATTACTGGAGACATACCCATGCTAACATACATATGTTAGCATGCTTGACTATCAACTCAAGTGTCTTTGGTTCGATTCCCGCACTCGGTGAGCAAAATATTTGCATACCATACAATGTGTTGAGAAATAAATGCATTGAATACATATAAAGAAGAAATAATATTTACTAAAATTTTAAATCGAAAAGTTAAGATTTTTGCATGGTTATACTGTTTTTTCTGGACATCATGCCGCTGCAGGTCGGCATCGTAATGACACCCAACCGTTGCAGGCCCGGCATCATAGCGACATCCAGCCGTCGCAGTCCTAGCATCGTAACGACATCCAGCTGTCGCAGGCTCAGCATCGTAACGACACCCAGCCGTCCCAGGCCCGGCATCGTAGCGACATCCAGCCGTCCCAGGCCCGGCATCGTAGCGACATCCAGCTGTCGCAGGCCCGACACTGTCGGCCAAAAGTTTGCCACCAGTCCATATTTCCATCGGACCGCCTCCGACATAAGACAGCGGGCCGGTATCGGCTGGCTGGATTTTATCGGCTAGCTTTTACCGGCCCGATTCTAGCCCACACTTCTCATGTATGTTGGGCCGGAATACTTTTGTATCTTGTTGCTAGTGGTACAGTGTATTTTTGACACTGTCGGCAAACGGTCTGCCGTCAGTCCATATTTCCATCGAGCCGCTTCTGGCATAAGACAGCGGGCCGGTATCGGCTGGTTGGAGTTTGTCGGCTACCTACTACCGGCCCGATTCTGGCCCGTATTTTCCGTGTTTGCTAGGAAGTGTATAAAAATGCGTTATTGTTGAAATTTTTAGATTGATATCTTGCGGTTTTTTCTACTCTAAAGTATAATATCAGGAAAATGTTCTTTGGAATTATATTGTAGTCAGGGAAATAAGTAAACAGAGCACTGAGAAATGGACCAATAATTTTCGTACACGAAACTAATTGATGACTAAAGAAGGCCCAAACAACGTCTTTGATTAGAAAATTCTATACATTAGTTGTTTATATTAAAAGATTATGGTTGCCGACCAGCCATCAGTATAAACCGAGCACATTTAATAACAAATATGTATTGTTATTGTATTGCCTATACCATGTATTACTTTATTTAAAAAATATTAAAATATATTTTAAAACTAAAATAGTGACGTATTTAAAACACAATCTATAACTTACTCGGTTGTTCATTTCTTACTATATTGACAGAGAACATCAACACTAAAAATTCTTGTGGTTCCAGTTTTCCTTGAAGAGTTCCGCACCTCTGTGACTTCTTAAAGTGCTGTGTGGGTACACTATACATAGAATTTACCGTAGTGAGGAGTTATGTCGGGATTTGAAGTGCACGGTCACTGATGAAAAATTGCTTCGTTGGCGGACGAAAAAGATTTGTTTTCCTAATACGACGGTTCAATAACTACTTCCGTCGTTTCAAATAAAAGTGTTATTATATTTACACAAAAATATTAACTAAGAAATTATAATATAAAGAAAATGATTTTAACACGAATAAAAAACCGGGGGTTGAATAATTTTTGACTTAGTTCTCAGTTATCCCTTTTCTAAAAACCTCGTGAGTTTATAGGTTTTCAAAATTAAATTGATATGGATTGTTCTATGCTGCAGCAAATCCGTAATTGTGTAAGGAATAGGGAGAGAGTCTTGAATTCCAATGCGTGAAAAAGAAACTAATATGGTACCTTTATTGGAAGCATATATTAAAAAATTCACTCCCTTCTTGGTTTCTTACAAAAACGTCGAGTCACGCTTGGAAAGTTATATATATATATAATATAATATAATATATATATATATATATATTGGTCACGCCCTATTTGTATTATGTGGGTAACGTACAGAACGTTGCTGCTATCAGGCTTACTGGTTCCTTTGTAGTTCTCCCGTTTCTTCCACCACTCACTGATTTCCATCGTTTTTCCGTACCAATGTCGCCTCATCCCCACGGGATATATGAAGACCATCTTGTTGAGCGCCTTCAGAGACTTTCTTCACTCAATTTCAACACATCCGCAGTTATAACTAACGACGTCAGTAATTTCTCTTGACTTTCAGAGTTGGGCCACTCTAATCATGTACATAATCATCCAGTTTTCACTAACTCAACTTTATACGATTCAACTTTTCACAGCCGCACTTATATGGCATAACTAATAAAGATGAGAAAAATCTGATGCCTGTGCATGGGAAAGAAGCAACTTTCAAACGGAATTCATTGGCGCCATGGTTAACATGGCAAAGGGAATATTTATTGTATGACGCAACGTATGATTGGATGTCAGATGCGCAAGGCAAGTAAGTATCAATTCGTTTGCTGAACAACAATTGTGCAAAAAGTATCTCATGACGCAAAACATCCTCACTTATTATGCTAAGGTGGACTCATACCTTCCCCCTTGTTGAATAAGGCTGCAGAATCAAAAGAGTTTACAGCGAGTTACCACGACTGGGAGGAAGGTGAGTAACGAGTAACGAACATGGCAGCTACCAGATTTCATTAAAATTCGACAATCGCTTCTCGATAACTTGCCCAGGTTCACTTGGGGAAACGAGGAACAAACAACTGAAACTCCATTGTAAAAAGAGTTCTTGAAGCGAGAACTCCCTTTTTTTAGTCCACTTGACCTGGCCCTCCTTCGCTTTCTATTTATAGTCTATACGGTAAAGATGAAAAGATGATCATACATTAATAGAGGTCGACTTAATAAAAACAGACAAGTATTTGTGGAAAACGAAGTTGGAAAATTACAGAAAGAAAAAATTTCATCATAATGCTCTCTCTCTCTCTCTCTCTCTCTCTCTCTCTCTCTCTCTCCTCTCTCTCTCTCTCTCTCTCTCTCTCTCTCTCTCTCTCCCTCTAGAAAACAAAGAAACTGTTAAAAGTTAATTGACGTGACATTTTATTTTAATTTTAGTATAATATTACTATACTAAAATGAAAATAAAATATGAAACCAATATTCCTCAGAAATGAAAAAATATGCCAAATTCTATAAAACATTGTACAATCCGAGATTACAGCAATGAACCGGAATCGTTCTGATTCAAACAAACTGATTTTTTCCGCGTGCAGTCATTTTTAACGAAGGTAATAAAATCAAACATGTAAGCATCAGTACAATTTTCATTCTACCACATCGCTTATAAAATTTAAGCAGAGGAATGATGCAGAAACAAATTAGCATTTTTGTACTGGTTATAGTTGGTACTGCCAAATACCCTTTACTATAAAAGTAAAATTGACCCAAAATTTAGAAACAGGAACACTTACCGTAATGCTGTTCGCAACTTAACCATGCTCTAACACTGACATTAACTCATGTTCCACGATCATTAAACAACTTTAGATGAAAAATAAATCAGCCTACTTGTTCCGCATTCCAGTTGAATTTATTTTCAAACAGTTGATATGAATAACATATAACTTAATTTACACAGTAACACTTTTCGTCTGCTGCCCAATATTAATCTCCCTTATACCGTTACATCCACATCAAGTGCTCCATAAGTGGTAAGCCGATTTGTGGACGTCCTTCCTTGGCTGAGTTAATTAAGTAAAATAAAAATGACACGTACGCCTTGATCCATGTTATGCGGGCCCTGTACTGTTGCCTCATTTACGAATTACTAGGAAGAATATGAACTAACAGGTATGCAAGTTTCTGGCATTATAATTTGTTATCGGGGTATATGGAAGACTTATTTTGCTCGAGATCCTGAGTAAAATTGAGTAAATTTTCTTTTTATAGAAAAATAATGCAGAAAATTAATATATTTCAATATAACTGTATTTCTAAGTTCATTCGGAAAATTTAGTTCAAAAATCACGATAGGCCTAAGTATTGGGCATAAGAAAATTGATTTTATTTTTATTTTTCATACTGTTTGTTACATGCTATTAAACACCTCTCGATAAATGTTGTTAATGAAGAACTATTGATTAACATTGGTTTTGAAATATCCAATAAAGAAAAGTTATAATTAAACCTCATCTACTTAATTTTCTCTTCATTTTGCCATTCCTCCGTTCTTCGGATTACCGTAGAAATTCCTTACTCCCTTTAGGGCCTCTTTCTGTCTTTATTGCCTCTGCTTCGCGTGTACTCCCGTCTGCATTACTTTCTTTAGCCTTTCGAATTTCAAGTGGTATCGCTTCGTGACTTCTGTGGCAAACATTGACTAGAGAACAACAAAAGCAATCATTATATTTATATTGTAGGCACGTTGACAGTAATTGACTTATTCATGGGAGTTCGTTACTGAACCTTAAGTTAACTTTATAATTTTTCTTCCCGAACATATTATAAGGTTTCTCATTTACTGTGATTAGTTATCTTGCCGTTGTATTATGTAATTTCCGTTTAGAATCTTGCGAAGGAGGGGAAAATTTGCTTAGCACCCAGCTGAATTCTAACATTAAGGTGAGCTGGCAAAATATTAACCTGCAACATGAAGTGGCATTTTATTAGTCACAATACGATATCTCTTAAATAGAGAAACTCCGAAGTTTTTTAACATAAAGGGATAAATACTCCGTGAAAATATAAATGTGATATTAGCGATGTTGTCTAACGGAATTAGAATGTTTTAGACATCACCATATCCCAATCAGAGCCATAGTTAGATATTTGTGACATCAGCGATTAAAATATTAGAATTTTAGATTTTTGTACTGTGTATGGTATCGGATGTCCCAAGTTAATGTTTACACTCTTTGAACGCGAATAAAAAAGAAAGTATTAAAAACTGTCTGAAGTGATTGCTGGTATTTGACGTTATAACAACAGCATTGGGGGTGTGTATATGATAATCTCTCAGAAGCGCGATGTTAGAGCCGCCCAAATACATCTCACTCTCTACAAATGATAAAACAGTCACAAATGTTGGAAATATCCGTCGTCAGCAGCAAAGCATCTTCTGGAACGTTGTGGAACAAAACGACTAATTGGAGCTACGGTTTCCAGGGGAGAGGATTCACCGCCAGTCACAGACACTTCTCTCGTGACATCGAGTTTCCGTGGCTTTGTGGCGCACACGGGGCTCTTCAGGGTTCCCCTACAGATAAATATCAAGCTTCTTTAGATACTAAACATCGGCCTATCCACCACCCAACAAATTTTTCGTCCACACTGAGAGAAAATCGAACAGAATATTTGATTGCATAGGGTCAGATATATATTTAGTTGCCCTAACAAAATATATTGTTGAGAAAACAAAATTTGAAATGCAACAAATTTACTTTTGTTCGTGTAACAAAATATATGCTTGAATAAACAAAATCTTTGTGTTGGTCCAAAAAAATTAGACTCTCAACTAAATATTTTGTTTAATCAACAGTATATATTTGTTTGGCCACTCATTTGACTGCCTTCGTTCGAAAATAACACTCGAGAGTTTGTTTGTATTTTTTGTGAAAATTATGATAGCAACTGTATTTCTTAGTGCATATATTGATGCTGAACAATCGCATAAATATATTAATGAAACATTGCAACAAGAAACTGACAAGTAAAGTTGTAAAACTTTAAATATTTGTTTGCACACGTTGCCCAATATATATCAATTTTAAATCTTTCTAGCGTCATAATTTGTAACATTAGCTGAGATTACTAAGGCGTAGAGCACGGACACCGGTGATACGTTCGAAATTCGGTCGAACATGTTAAATTTTTTTATATTGGCCCAAACTGTTTAATGCACGTGTAGCCAGGCCAATCTTTAGTTGCATCAACAAAATCTCAGTTTGGGGCAACCAAATGAGAACAAAAATAATTTGGTTTCAGCAACCAAATATTTAATTGCCTCTATACAAACACTTAATTTGGTGTTTGATTCAACAAAACATTTTTCTCAGTGCAGGAGCGACCTTTCGTCTCGATGATAATGTGGCAGTTCACTGTCCTGCTGGTAAAAGCAATCGTCATCTCGGCAGAGTTGCTGTCCTGCAACATGGCATGGTAACGTTTGCCTGTCATCGTACCGTCAAAAAATAATGGTCCCCAAAATCCTCTGGTAAACATAATGCATCAAAATGTTAACTAAGGAAATTCAAATGCTGGCTCTATCCAACGTGAGGATTTGCATCGGACCAGTACACCCAGTTCTGGGGGAACGTGTGAATGTGGCAACACAACCCCACACTTCTTACGTCGGTTGTTGTTCAATTCCTGCAGCACCCTCCTTCCTTTACATCACACACGGCTCCATATCTCTGAAGCTTGTCATTTAATCCTGTAATTGTTACACGTGTCAGTGGTGCAGTATTGAATTCTGTCCTCTTTCGTCCTTTGTCCCACAATATTGATCTCACATTTACAAAAACACTTCAACATTCGCTTTTTTGTTCGAAAGAAGACAATGCCAGATCTGCTATTTCCTCTGCAATTGTAGAGTACATATTGCTGTGGTTGCCACCAGTAAGCGGTTGCCAGGCCAAGCGCTAATGCAGGAGCGAACGCGGCCTAGGCAACCAGCCCGCCAAGTTATGACAACAGCTGCGGAATAGTATCCTAAAAAGGTCGGATCCCAGCGTATATAAGCTGCGAGCGATGGTAGCTCGCGGCCATTTTGTCTCCACCCCCCTGGAGGCCCTGCCCACGAACCGCTGCCAGGAGGACTGCTATCTCGCGGTCCTGGGTCGACGCCTGACGACGCCGCTGTCGAGAGAACCTCCATGCTACCGTCAAAGATTCTCAGAGTAATTATAGTTGCGGTTTCGGTGATGTAGGTTGCGTGAGGTGACAGGCTAGCGAAGTCTGACATAGAGAGCTCCTTCAGAGCTAAAATAATATGTATTGTATCCACCATGTTCCTTGTTCTTGCTATTTAGAGTCACTACATAATCTTTGGTGTATTGCCTTGTTCAGGACGCCCTTTATGCGTCAAAGTCTGTATTAGTTTAGATTGAATAAAAGTAGTGTTTTGTATGAAAGTGGTCTACCTTTCTTTGTCCATGCATAACCCCTATTTGAGTGTGTGGCCTCTTCACATGGAAGGGACTCCACAGCAATTGGTGGATATGCCTAACGTCTCCCACCTCCTTCAAGGCTTAGCATTCCCTCTTAAATTACAATTTAACGTAACTCATAAAGGCACAGTACAATACCCCGTAGTAAACACTAGTGACATTCAAAAGTTCATTCAAACCTTATGGTGTATGATAAGTCAGCGAAAACGCGACCAGACAACAGCCCATTGTCCAGTAGTGTAGAATGTGTGTGTGTGGGCTTCTGTTTTAGTATGTTAATGCATGCAATATCACGGCACCGCTCTTCGGGCCATATTGTATTTTGCAAGATGCAAAATTCCACTCGAATGTGTGCACATAGTGTAAATCTATTTTACAAATGCTTTCAAGTGTATGCATGTTAGTTTAAGGCTATACATATAAACATTTTGCACCCATCTACAATTCATGAACCACAGTACCTTCCTATCCTTCGTACAAATAGCCAAGTGTATATTTAAACATGCAACCATTGGCCTTATCGAAATGCAAAAGAAAATTCAATCTCGCAACACAAACACTACAGAAAAATTCCAACAGCTTATCACTTCTACGGAGAAGCTTTTACAACAGAACACCTATGTAATAGATGAACTGAACACTACTTCCACACATTTAACAAGAAGCTTAATTAACAAAATAATCAGCAGCGGCCTTTTTCCCAGTACAACACCACCCACACAACAACACTCTCACGAGAATATATCTGCAACCACATCATATTGCTTATCTCCCATTTACATCACAACCAACACAAAGCACATGTATGAAAACTCACCACTAGCCACGCCACTTGCCACCGCCGACAATAATACAAACATGGACATCCCACCGCCACTCAATATTATTGTGCAACATACTGTTTCCATCCCCAAATGCTCAGGCAACACCCAGGAAAACATGCATGAAATTTTGGAACAGTATAACCTCCCGGCCAACAACAAAAACTGGGACGAGTCTGAGAAATTTCAAAGATTAAAGTTTTACTTGCACTACTCGGCAAAACACGCACTTGATAACTTTGTACAGACACAAGGTGACCAGCTCAAGTGGAATAACATCGCAACAAAACCGAATAACACAGTCTCCACACCAGCCAACGAATAACGCCTCAAACAACTATTATATGCAATCAAACAGAAGCTTGGCGAAAGTGCTCAGAAGTACATCGAAGACCTTTTGTATTACAGAAGAAATTTCAACCCACATGTCAGCGGTGCTGAATTTATATCCATTGTGTGGCGTTCACTTCTCCCCTCCATAGCCGACAAAATTATCGGTCTCCAAAACGACACAATTGCCTATATGATTGCAAATTTAAAATGTGTCGAACTCGGAATGTTTAGATACAACCAAGTTCTCAATGGCCACAAAACACACACCGACACAGATTCCTTAAGATCAGAAGTAACGAAACTCAAGGAGGAGATTGCGAATCTGGTGCTCCAAACTCAAAAACAACAAAATATCACCCACAAACCAAACATACCACATCACAGGGGACCCCGCAATAGAGATAGTACGAAAATAACAACCAGAGGCGGAACAGAGAACCCACCATTGTCGTTAAAGAATATGTGGCAAACCCCCCAGAAACTTTAACAATCAATAACCACAATGAGGCAATCAACGAACCACACCACAGTGAAATTTCCAACAAAACACAAAATTTTCGCCGCGACACACAAAATCGGCAAGAAAACTTCCCACAATGGTACCAAAATTATGAACATCACCAAGGCCACACAAACAAGTCATACAATAAAAAAACTACTATGTGAAGGGGCAGTAGGCACTACCCCTGTGGAAAAATATCGAACACAGGTGCGACGAGTCATTAATGCCAAAAGCAGTCTTGCAGGCCCCTTAAGGGCTAAATACAGATGTCACCGAATGCCCACAGGGAGAAACAATTCGATATGATTACGAACAAAGACATGCCCCCCCCCATGGAAAAGTTGCATAGAATTATCGATGTGTGTCGGGCCCTTTTTAGAAAACATATACCAAACAGGATGTATGCCGTTATAGCCAAGTACAACTTGCAAAGCAAGAATTTTCACCAGGCAAGGTGACCCCATTTACAAAGTACCAACACAATGCAGGCAAGTAAAATCAGAGAACCAAACACTTTCCGTATTCAGTTTCACGGAACAAAACGTGGGTCAGTGAAACACGAGAATAAAGCCAGGCACATCCACAAGTCCACCCAGGTCAGTAAACTAAGCAGTGCGGCCAAGAAAGACGAGATTAACCTACACACAGAAGTGTAATGGTTACCGGCGAGCGTGATGGCCCAGCGGAATGCAGAAGTCAGTGAAATGGGGATGTGAGTAAGGCATGTGCGACCTACAACGATCCCCACACACAGACATCTGTGATGTGTGCCCTGTGCTTGTACACAGATCACAAGGCAGTTGCTTGCCCGCTCTTTCCTAACCAACAACACAAATCCAACACCTACGTTGCCGCACGTTTCTTGAAATTTAAACAAAGGCTCTCCATTGGTCAAACCAGGCTCTGGTTATCGCATGTGGGGAACAACACTGCATTCACAACACCTCAAACTGAAAACATCAACATGGAACCTTGTGGCGATGATGAAAGCACAAGCAAAACATGAGCCACGAGAACCGCATTCATCCAGGACACAAACATGGCACCCCGATATGCAAGGAAGAATGCTGCGACGCGGTACCAGTACTTTATGGTTCAAATAACCACAAAATTTTGGAAATTCCTATAAACACAAACACAGTTGAATGCAACATGAGCAATTCAATAGAATACTACATCAACAAAATTGAAAGCACCAAAAATCATACGCCTAGCGTACTGCAGATGCTCGACTCTCATATTATCACACCATCGGAATCTCCTTATGCCACGCCAAGCCTTGCCATACAAAAACACCAAGGCAGTATTAGGTTCTTAACAGACTTCCACCTCCTTAATCAACACTTGAAGAAAGTTCAATATCCCATCCCATGTATGGAGTACATTACGATACTACAAAATTCCAAATACATAAGCTCAATACATATTTAGCAGGTTTTACGCCATTCCAGTCCGCAAGGAGGACTGTGAGAAACTTGCATTCCCAGTTGATGGCGTTAGTCTCTACAAATAAGCCTGCATGCCAATGGGGTTGGCCACAAGCCCAAAATAATTTCAAAACTTAGTCAATTTAATGCTAGGTCCCTTATGGTGGAACACCGTGATGGCTTACATAGATAACATATTTATTATTGGCAACACTTTGCAAGAACATCTACACAACATTAAAAAATGTTATGGAATGACTATGTAAATTCAATGTAAAAATAAACACAAAGAAATGTTCCTTCACTCAGGAAGAAATTAAATTACTCTCACACTATAGCACACCATCGGATATACAAACAGACCCAGAAAAAATTGACACCATACAAAACTTTATTCAAACCGAAAAATTTCAAACATTTAAATACATTTCTTGGGCTCATATCCTACTTGATCCGGTACATACAAGACTACATTCACCTAGCAGAACCTTCAACAGAACTTACTAAGGAAAACGTATCTTTCAAATGGACGTCACACCACACGAACAGGAGGCATTCGACAAATTAAATGCAGCAATAAGTAATTCCCCAGTATTAGCCAAATTCAATGAGAACTGCTGAACCATCTCAGCTTATGACTTGTCACAAAGAGCGATAGGCGCTGTATTAATGCAGGAGATACCAGGCACCAACAATGAACGATTATCACCTTCGCATTGAACATGTTCTCAATGAACGAAAAACACTGGTCAGTTACAGAGATAGAACTTGCTGCAGTCAAATATTTCGTAATGTACTTTAAACAATATTTATATGGCTGTAGGTTTATTATTGAAATGAACCATGAAAGTCTGCGCTATTTAAAAACCATGGCCGAACACAATATCAGAATACAAAAAATGGCAATAGCACTTACCGAATATGATTTTGAGGCCAAAATAGTCTAGGGTAAATTCAATGTACTGCTGGGGGCCATTAGTAGATTATCCACTATACAGGGAAAGCAGCAACCATGTCAATATCAGTAAAAAACATAAATTACACCATTAAAAAGGCATTTCTGGATTGCACATCATTATACAAAGCTTTAGCGGAGGCTCTATATCAAAATACAGGCAAACATGAGGAAATAAAAACAATCATTGTCAAACACGTCACTAACAATTGACCTGATATAAAACCACTCATTAAAAACGACCTCTACACAACAGATAAGGCACACGTGGCCAAAATGATTATCAATGAGCAGTACTTACATTCACAGGCCATCGCAAAAAATATCACTACTATCTATTAATTAGATGTAGAAATTTCTATGGAGGCATATCAGAACAAAACAAAAACAACATGCATTGATCCACATCTAAACTGTCAGATAGTAATAAAGCCCCTAGACAACACACCACAATATCTCCCCATATTCTTACATGGACAAGAGTACATAAAAATCGAAAACAACACACATTTACTCATAGCACCCCTTACTCAAAACAACACGTCACCCTTTCTTGACGAATACGTTAACGGTCCTCATATCCAACAAATCAAAATTGGCCTCACTGACCCCAACAAAGCAACCCCCAAATATCGCCATTTAGTGAGAAATTATGCCATTGCCGGCAATGGCGAGATCTATATGAAGCTACGTATGCCAGCGGGCGAGAAAAAATTGACCCTTGTTCCTCAGTATTATGTTCCGTATATATACACAGCCTACCACGGCATGCTACTAGGCAGATGCCACTTTGGGCAATTTAAAACTTTGGAAAAAATAAAGAATACCCACTATTGGAATTATATTAATAAAGACATCAAAGAATACATTAAGAATTGTCCTGTCTGCCAGAAAATTAAACCCACCAACCAGAAACCCATTGGGCAGATGATGCCCATCCCCCCTAACCTATACTCTTGGGATATTGATGTAAAATGGCCTTTACAGATATCGGCGAAAGGCAATAAGTATATATTGGTTATGACGGAATTTTTCAGTCGCTATGTTGTCGCCAAGCCTGTAAAATCGATTGACGCCGTAACTTGTGCCAGTTTTGTAAAAGACGTAATTCTACAATTCGGATGCCCAAAATATGTTTTGACCGATAGGGGTATCTTTTTATAATGATATGATGGCAGAATTATTGAGAAAACTCTAAATAAAGTAACAGCAAACAAAAGCATATGACCCCGCTTGCAACAGGCTAACGGAGCAAATTAATAAAGTCCTCTCTCAGCGGCTCATGTCATGTGCAAATGAAGATCCTACATATTGGGACGAGTACATATTGTATATCACTTTAACTACAACTGGACTGTTAACAAGAACACTAAGTACAGTAATTTTTATCTTCTTCATGGGGTCACCGAGGCAGTCCAACCTTCACACATTATAACACACGAGTTTTCTGAATGGGGTAATCAATGGTGCGAGAAATTGATGCTAGAGAATGAACAAGTTAGAATTAATTTGATAACATCGCAACAAAAGCCTAAACAGCTCTTTGACATAAAGTTCAGAAAAACAACTTTAAAATAGGACAATTCGTTTGGGTTAAGAACCACATCAGACAAAATGTCCTCACATTTAAGTACTATGGTCCTTACCGAATTCACGATATACTGAGACTGTTCACCATTGCCATTGAAATACGTAAACATGGGAGAACAAAAATTGACATAGTTAACACAAGAAACACAAAAATTGCCAATGTACGACGCTAATATTAACCTCCATGTTACAGGTATTAAAAATCCAGAATGGGACACACAACAGCCAGCACGGTGACACTTGTGGTGCTATTAACCCTCAGTGCCGCAGGTATGCAGCTGTATTGGACGCATGCTGGCGTCTACTTTCGGGAGTTGTTTCCACACCTTCACTACAAAGAGACAGTGCCCTTGATATACAGCATTCCTCTCCAACAGCCCAGCCTGTCTTTCAACCTAGACAAGTGGTTCACAGCACCTGTGCCTCGAGGAGCAGCACTGTCTTCGCGAATGCAGAGGAACTGCATACATTTTTCAGCGAAACAACAACCAACATTGTCGACGAATTCCTGAACTAGTTGCCTGTGTCCAATCGAATTAAACATGGAATATCTTTCCTTGAGGATGTCGCTAGCTGGTGCTGCAACATCCTCACATCCTGTCACCTTAAATCCCTTCTGTCAAATGACGAAATGCTAGCTGTAGAACTGGATTAATTGCAAAACAAATTCATGGTATCAAATAGAAAATTAAACCTAACTATTCATAGCATATCGGAGATTAAAACACAAGTAGAGATTAAGATTAATTCCATTACACATACAATTAACTCTATGTCTGATCAGGTAAATAAACAATAACATGAGGTAGAAATCGCAAAAATCCAAGGGAAAATGTTGACAGATATCTTATTGCAACTAATCAATAACATCATTAATGAAATTAGACTTGGTACGAATGTCCAACAGTGTCAAAACAATCACTTGCCATTGCAAGCTATTTCCCATAAGACCTTGACATTAGATTTAGGAAAGTTGCAATCAACACTTAATGAGTTTAAGTTAAGACTTAATATTTCAATTCAAGAAGTTGTAAAATATTATGCCACGCCCATAACTGAATGTATGACAACTATAACTCAAATATTGTTGAAAATTTAAGTTCTTGTTCAAAATGATAATAATTGGCAGTTTTTTTTTTTCGGACAACAAATGTACCATATTTATTTCAAAACGAAAACTGCCTTATTGAAATCCCAGAGAAATTGTAGCTATTGATAAAAATAACCAGGAAACACATCAGGTAACCAACACACCAGAACAGTTAAATGGTGTTTATTTTGTTTCTAAACAGATAGTTGATAGTCCGCAGATGAACTGTCTGGAAGAAGTTATTAATTTAAATTGTATTGAGCAGCTGTACCAGCATTGTAAAATCAAGTGTGTAACAGGTAAACATTTTTTTCTTAATGCCATACAACCCAACCAATATGTGATCACGAATGCACCCAGCACGTTGTTACTGCATTGTATAAACACGACTCTCAGTAAGGAAATTACCAATACAGAAGTTGGCAGTATTGAAGTTCATATTACATGTGGCTGTAAACTTATGGCAGAGTAGTTGACAAATGTTCAGGCGACACACATTTGTGATGTCAGAATTCCAGCGCTAGCGATTTCACATGCAGTGGTTCAATCAAAATACTTTCAATAAATACAATGGTTCAATCAAAATAATTTTGAAATTAAGCAACTCAAAATCGATGATGAAATATCATTTTACATTGTAAAGGACAGTATCAATGCCAAGTAGAAAGTTTTGCATGCGGAGATTCTGACAGTAGAGTATATTCACAGTAATCCTGTTCTGCTACAAACATGTGTAGTTTCTGTTCTCTCTCAAAAACATTTGAACTATATAAGTATACCGACCATTCTAGGTCTTATTGTCGTTCTTGGTTGGATGCATATGGTGCACCTCGCGTAGAGATGTTAGCCTCAGGCTTAATATTTACATTTACCATCAGAAGTTTGTAAACATGAATTCTGCAAATGGCAGAACTGGAAGCTCACTCTTGCAGCGAGGGATAGAATGTGCATAAGCGTCGCATTGCATAGGCTGCGATGAGTGCAAGTTCTTCTACAAAGGGAAGTAGCGTACTGCAACAGTGTATTCAGTTCATTGTTTCAGCTATAGAGAGCATTTTAAGGTGGAATTCTTCCGTGCTGCAAGAACGCCATTAAGTTTATTAACTTCATTAACAAAGGGGGCCGCTTGTATATTTTAAGGTCTACTTTTACTAATTTTAATGAACTGCTCATAATTTGAAAATATGCTCAGAGAACCCAGACTGATGTACAATATTTTTCATACAATTTTTATTATTCCAATTGTCATAAATTTTACTCATTGTCAATTATGTATATTTAAATATAGCCGTCATGCGGCGCACATATATCCTGTATATTGTTTTATGATTCTCAGTTCATAGTGGCACTATTGCGGAATGTTGACCAAAATTAGGTACACCGGCAATCCAAAATCCCATAACCTTGTGTACGGTGCCGGAATTATGTCTTTTTACATTTCGGGGGTTAACTATCGGTGCCGAACATGGTCCTATCCATACCCCCTCCACGGTCAACAGGAAACAATAGTTATCTTAGCAGTTAATTAATACCATGACAGCACAAAACAAAACAACACTAAAGTATGTACATAATATTTCAATGTCTACATAAGAATCATGTATATTTTAATCTTGTATATAAGTTGAACAACATATCTAACGGTTTTTATGTAAATACATTAATACCTAAGCAAAAGTTAAAAAATCAAGCGAAAAAGTAATGTGTTCTTAAATCGTAAAATATTTATACACAACAATTTTAGTAGGTAAGTGGACAGATCCACACAAGCGTAAACCGCTTATAACTTAACTTCAAATCATATATTAATTAGATATATATACCGCAGTATTGTATGTTTTTACTCATAACGAAAACATGTGTTTAATACATTCAGTTGTTCCTTATAATCAAGCGTTTATCATGTATTACTACACAGTAATTTTGTAATTATTAAAATGTATCTAACTTAGTATTAATTATCATAAAGACACAAGGTTATTCCAAAATATAATTTGTTCCTCATACTTAAATATAGTTTAAAGCCTAAATACATCTAACGCTATCCCTAACCTCACAAAACTGACAACGCCCTAGTGATACACTCAAACAAGTGCGCGAGGACACTATTAATGTTATTACCCTATCGGCTTCCGCTCGGAAGAAAGGCTCTCTCTGGCGGCACATTGCTGTTCAGTTCCAGCAGTACATTGGGGTCATCATGCTGCAATGCTGGCCTAACTTTACTGATACATTCCCCCAACATTGTCTGGCCCCCAGCTCTTCTCATGCGAGGACGCACGAGTTTCCGAAGAGGGGGGGGGGGTGCATGCTGTGATTGCAGCCAGCAAGGGGTTACCAGGCCCAGCGCTAATGCAGGTGGGAACACAGCCTTGGAAACTAACCTGCCAAGTTATGACAACAGCCGGGGGAATGGTATCCAAACAAGGTCGGGTCCCAGCGTATATAAGCTGCGAGCGATGGTAACTGGCGGCCATCTTGTCTCCACCCCGCCGGAAGCCCTGCCCGCGAGTGTGTGGCCTTTTCACTTAGAATGGACCCCACAGCAGTATCAAATAAGATTCTCATCGCACGGTCTGAGGGGTGGAAGAGCCGAAGGGGAGGTGTCGGGCGATAATATAGTGTAGGGAGGGTACGCTGGAGGGAACGCAACTCTGATAGCAATGTTTGGCTGAAAACATAGTCTATATTTTTCCCAACGGTACTCAGCGCGCATCGTTAGACGATGATTTTTTTAAATCAATGTGCATTCACAGGAGCCAACCAATTACTCGAGCGAAGACACGCAAAGACTGAACTACGCCCTACCCCCCTTACCTGTTTTCAGAAGAATGGACTCGCTCTGTCTATTTCGTGGTTCTCATTTGGAAAATACTACAATGCTATCGCTCGAGGCTGAAAACGGAACTAACAGCAAAATGGCTATGTTCTCACACACACCCAATGTCTTGCACCGTCAATTACACGCAATCCCATTACATTGTCATCACTAGTTTCACTGTCATTAACGTACAGAGCGTAAACAGTAATATGGGAGACCCAGTTTTTTCGATGATGTATTTATTTATATGCTATTAACGGTAAAGTGAGCACTTTTGAACGCCCTCTCATTTTGATTAATAGTCATATTTCATTTTAGCCTTTGACGTGTACTTCCGAGTGCTGTGGAATATACACAGTGTGTTTATTATTTTAATTGAAAATATTAAATAAAAAGGTGGTTAAAGGATAAAAAACGGCTTAAAGGACAAAGTAACTAGGGCCTCAAAAGTACTCCCTTTACCGCGAACAGCTTACTTTTATTTAAATATTTGAAGTTCTAATATTAGCGACATAACACTACTTCAAAACTGCAAAATTCTTATAAGGGAAGACAGATTTATCGGTTTGGCACAGTAGCAACACACACGGCATTGTTTTGAAAAAAAAAAAAAAAGTTTTTAAGTTACCAAATTGTTATAGTTTAGAGATTTACCGTTGCGGTAGATGCATGCAAGATTAGGCGATGATCGGTTAAGCGTTTCCCGAGATAAGACGTGAAGGTTTTTTTTTTTTAAATCTGGTGTTATATTAACCATAGGGGATTGTGCTTATTTTTTAAAAAACTTTGTGACAAGCGTAAATTGCGAAGCAACAATATGTTATAATTATTATCTTATAAATGTATTATATTTTGGGTAATGTTAATTGGTTGTTTAGAGTCATTCCTCAGAGAAAATTATATAATATTCATTAAGAAAATTAATTTGTGCCCGCGGGAAGGCTCATAGACGGTGTAGGCTGGGCCTAGGCCGGGAACACACTGCAAGCTCCACGGGCCGGGTCCGGCCCGACCAGTTTGATGATACACGGAAAGGCATGGAAAGGCATTGGGCAGCATACACGGGCCCGGCACGTTGAAAGGCTCGAACGGGCCCTCAGAGGGTAGCGGACCGCCCGTTGGGTTCGCTACAGCTCGCTGGGCTCGGCCCGACACTGACCTGGACACACTCTTGAAGGACCATTGTGGCATACTGGGCAACACACAAGGACATAGATCGGGCCCGGCGCTCTGTTCGCCGGGCGCTCTCAACCTGGCAAAATGGATGATATAGATATTCGTTGAACTGTTAATTGACAGCGTTCAGGAAAAGCCTGAAATCTTGGTCAAATCGAGTGAAGTTTACAATGATCGAGGTTGCCACAATTGAGTTTTACTATGTTAAGTTTGAAATTAACTATAAATGCAGATCTGGTAAACGACTAATATTAGTCGTTTTAAAAGCGCCTTCTCACTGGAAAATGACTAATAATAGTAATTTTGTGAAATTCTTTTATTCTCCTAATAAAACATACTAATACCATACAAAGGTATGTAGGCTATTTATTGTAAAGCGAGCACTTTTGAGAGCCCTCTCATTCAGAATAATAGAAAAAATATTTTATTTTATTTTAGTCTTAGACGTTCACTTTTGAGTGCAATGGAATATACAGAGTATGTTCATTACTTACATGGCAACATCTATTTAAAAATGTAGTTAAAGGATAATAAATGGATGAAAGGAAAAGGAACTAGGGCCTTAAAAGTGCTCACTTTGCCATGAGCAGCTCAAATAATGTTTTTTTTATCAATTATTGATAGAGGAAATTCTAAACTTTCATTTTTAATGTGAAAATATTCAACTGGGTGCCTCTTTGCCGATTTAAACAATAAATTAATTACGTAATTAATTAACATAATTTGTATATTTGTTTCAAGTTTCACAAATGTTTACTGTAATACTCTAGTATGTTTAATTTGAAAACGTAGTATGTATAATATTTGTAATTGCGTAAATTTAACCGCAAAGGGAATGGCAAGCAGATCTACATTAATTTCAACTAATTTATATTATTTCCTTTTACAAACAGGTGGAAAAAATAAGACGGTAAAATATGATATAGTGTAGCTGTAATAGTGTCCAAGATGTACGCCTACTACAACAAATACAATTATAATTATTATACGTTGACTATCACAAATGCTTCCTTTATATACATCTTAGTAGGCCTGCAGTTAAAATATTTTAACTTAAATGTAGGCTTCGACTGTTAGTTCCATTCTTAATTAAATGCATTGAAAATCATATCAATCTTATTACAGTGGTAGCTGTGTTTTTCATTCTTTAAAAGTACGCATAAAGGGCTACGCACAACACATTTAAATGAACTCATTTATAAATTTCCAACTGGCCAACAATTTTATTTCGCTTCAAGTTAATTATAACAGTTCTTCTTTCTGTGGTGTCTTAGCAAACTAGTAACTAATAATTTAAGCCTTTCTTCGTCCATGACTCTGCACAAACTGCCTGAAACGGACCGGGCCCGTGACTCCCATCAAAAGAGTTTTGAGACATTATCCGTCCGTGGGTACCCGTCGCAGGGCGTCCGCGGACGGGCACCGGGCATTTTCCGGTGTCGTGTGTTCCCGGCCTTAGAGGGTCCCCCTATCTGGTTGGCTCCGAAAGGATACCCGTCGGGTATCCTCGGGTCAACCCTCAACTTTAAAGCTGAATGTCCTTGCAAAGCAATATAAGCATATCGAGCTTGGCGAAATTTGGGGAACGGATTTACAAGTGTTAGGAAGACACGTACACACAACCACGAGAGAACGCACTGGTAGGAGGGTAACGATATAAGCTTACCTTCCTCTCAGAACATTAACTAAAAATACAGAATAAAACGATGAAGTGACAATTATATATATATATGTATAATAGCAAGGATAAACAACACAAATAACACGGAACGCAGAGGGATCATAGCTAGCTACAGGTCAACTGAGTAAACATATAGCCAGTAATAATCTGCACGTTAGAAAAAAACGACAAAAAGTTTTTCTTGGTACTTCTTTATAAATTGTTGAGCAAAGTACGGTAGCTTTTACGGAAATTAAGCTTAAATACACCGATTTCCTTTCATTTATGTCGTTTTTAAGAAATCCCATCGCGCGTCACTCCGGCACATCTACCAAATCTTTAAGAATCCTGACTGTAGGTAGGCCTATTTTGTTTACCAGACACTTATCAGCCTGGGAGCACACAGACACTGGCATTCCAAACGCCACGCCACCTTGACGAACCAGATAACAAGAGTATTTCCGCCGGCAATGCGTCTCTGGAAGAGTTTAATCGCTACGGTCCCATTTAAAGTGTACTCAAGAGAAGGCACGATGAATGTCCTTGCCTAAGTTTCTGTTCTTAAAAATTCTTTTGTAAACACCTGAACAACAATTTATTTGATCGAGAAAACCGGTAAAGAAATGTAGAAGCGCCACTCGTAAAGTTAAAGGTGAATGGAAAATAGGAACACAAAACAGCAGTGAAAAATATTAAGAATACATTTTTATTTTAAATATAATAAAACGTTTTATCTGAAGCTCTACGTGCAACTTGGTGGTCTAAACAAATGACCAACTCGAAGAGAAGTGACGGTTCACAAAAATATTTTGTGACTTTTTAAATGCAGTACGCTTTCGGTTTTCATTCCACTAATATACAGAAATAAATTCTCACCAGCAAAGAATCTAATGTAGCTGTGAAACAGGATCATCAACATACAGATGATTTTTTTTTTAAATTTAAATCAGCACTCACATCTTGCTATAAATTACAAGTAGTTACAGGAAGAAATTAACTATCGGGTGATGAACAGACGTGATCCAAGTATGGTAACCGCTCTTCTGCCCACTTGGCCCGCCGATGAAGAAGAACATTAGAATTTTAAAAGCTGCAAACAAGGGGCACTGCAATATTAAAATAAACGTCGAATTCTGAGCCATTCTTTGCGTAACGGAATCCGAAAGTGGTCCTGCTGCTTTCAAAACATCCATGTCTTACCATCTACCACAAAATATTACGAATTCCGTATACCTCAACTCATAATGACGGGACATTTGAAAACCACTTAGAAGTGAACACTACTTTGCGGCAGTCCGGTGGCAGAAACGCGCTGTCCAAGTAAATCAGATCCATTTATGATGCCTGATCGGTGAAATTCTTTTCGAGATTTGATTGTTTTACCCAACACGTACGAAGACACATCTCAGGGTATGCAGGGGTGCACAATCTGAATAATATGGCTGAAGTGATTTATAGATAAAGTATCTAGCAGAAAGACTTCGGGTGATCAGTAGACTGAGGAATGACAGGCCAAAAGCGTTCGTTTTTGAACTCACGTAAATTTACTGGCGCGTGTGATCAGGGATTATAATCAGGAAAACTTGTAGTTCCAAGGTAACGGCATTTTTAACTTAGCGATGAAGGTCACATTAATTAAAAATATAATGTTGTAAGCCTTAACTCTTTTTCCCACTGACTAGGACAATTATTTATTTCGTTAATGGTAGTACTAGAAAAAGGTTTTTTTTTTCTATCATCTGGTGTCTCAAGAGTAGTTAAACTGTGATCAACGTGTAGGTACCTGTGAAAATGTTCCGTTGTACATTTTTCGTTTAATTTTCGAGATATTACATCACATGTGATATCTACAAATGAAAAAGTGTTTTGGAATAAAAACATTACATAACATTCTTTAATGTTAACTTCTTTGTTGTGGAAGGCCAAAGACAGAAAGGCCTTATGAGAGTTAAAAAAAAAAAAAAATGTTTTTACATGACGATTAATCTAACCTGGAAACTTTTTATGAATTTCTCTCTCTCTCTCGCTTGCCTCCCATAAAAACGAACCGGGTTCAATCCCCGGCCGGGTAACTTCCGGATTTTCGTAAGTGGGAATCGTGCCAGACGATGCCGTTTGTCGGCGGGGTTTTTTTTTGGCGATCTCCTGTTTACCCCGCCTTTGCATTTAGGCGCTGCTCCATTCTCACCTCATTTCATCCTCATCTGTTCTCAAGACCTCGTTGTTAAGAGCCGCCCAAATCTCTCAACTGAACAACTCAATCTCTCTCAATACATGCCAGCACGTTCCAAAAAAAAACTTCTTACTTAAGATTCCATTTGAAAGTAACAGTATGAATGTAATTCGATTAAAAAACACGGAGGTTGCAGTATCCAAACAGCAGAATTACTGGCAAACATATTCTGTTTTGTCTGGGTACTGCTATTTCCCCTTTCTTACATTACATAGCTACTCCTTCTTGAAGTCTCATTATATAACACAATATAGGAATGACTGGCATCCGGCTCGAATGTTTGTAACTACGGGTTTGTTATACCGCACATAACCGTTTGTAGAAGTATTACTTTTTAGTGTTACTATTTTCAGTTCCAATAGTGCACTAAAACTGTATTCCTGTAAGTTGCTCTGCGACAGTAAAAGATGACGGAAATATGCGGAAATGCGAACCAGTGACAACGCCGGAATTTTGTTGATTATTTCAGAGTAGGAAAATAACATATTTAACTTTAATTTTGATTTAAGTGGGCATATTGATGCTTCATAATTTATTGCTGGCAGAACATCTGAAGAGCGGCTTACATTTCGAACGAGCCTATAAACCTTCGTGAAAAACGGCAAAAACGTCAAGACCTTCCTCCCCCCCCCCCCCATCAACAAATTCACCAAAGCTTTGTTATCGTAGTCTCGCTGTATGAGAGAAGTGCCTTAGTGACCTTGACTACGGAGTTCGTTTTAATTAGCGACATTTAACAATTAACAGCGAATTCGATGGCCCTGAATGCAGTTTCGCAATTAAACCATTGATTCGCCACTTGAAGTTTACAGTGAGAGAACAGGTCTCCAATGTGGAAATCCATTCTGCCATCAAAAATTTTGCAGTGATTCAGTTTGTGGGTACACGTTTCAAAAGTGGTTATTGATGAAACGTGGGTTAAACTAGGTTTTCTCCCTGCCCCAAGTTTTTTTTTTATGAACAAGCACGAGGTCGTGTCCGGGAATCACATGAGTCCCCGGTTTTAATTTGCATCTCTGTCGTAAGTTGGCTCTGTGCCAGCGGTATTGCATTTCGTTTGTGCGGTGAGTTTTTTTCTTCTAATAAACATTTCACAAGCTCGTTTTACAACTCTACGAGACACATACACTCTGTAAATATCTTTATAGTGTTGCACGGGACTTTTGAAGTCAACGTACATAAAAGCCACCAAACAAGTTTTTAACCTACGTAAGCAGTCATGTGATAATTGTGGTGAATGTTTACCCATTATCTTAATTCTGATAGAATATAAATGCGTTTTTTAGGGTGACGGAAAACTTTATTGGAAACGAGTATGCCTGAACAAAGAATGGCTACCAAAAATATAAGCGAAAGGGAAGTACCTCTTTGCTGCTGCTTAATTTGTCTTTGATTCGGCAAGAAAACAATCAACACAACCGGCTGCATAAATCGAAAAGTCAGGACCAGGATTGTTTTTGCACCCCGAGGTGTCCGGTATTTTGCTCCGTTATTAGAATATGACGCGAAAGGAAATTTTAACGCTGGTATTTCCATAATTTACGAAGCTACTGGTGGTTTCTTTCTGGCTTACAACAAAAACATTCATGTCTTTAGTGGGAGTCGTTGGTTAGCAACATGTAACACATAGCAAGTATTTATTAATGTTACTTGCTTAAACAGCAGAAAGTTGCCATTAGAAGAACATTCGAAGTAACTTGGTGCATTAAACAATTAAAATATTATCAATATGATGAATCACAATTCCTTCTAAACCCTTTAGCTAAACAATTTTGACGAGGTTTGCAAAAGGTTTGGTGAATAGTTTCCTGTGTTTCCCAAACCAATTTATCAAAAGGAATCTTCTTTCAATTTGTTGCGATCTGTTGATGCACTCTTAACTTATACTGAAAATACCCTTCCTTAAGGATGGCTTCACCTTTCAAAGTGTTGGATAATTGTCGCTATTTCTTAGTATATGTAGTGCACAAATCCCTTCTCTTGTGCCTACTGTAGCGTTTATTGAGGCGTTACTCTTACTTTACCCGAGTCCTCAGAAGTGGGGAAAATCCCAAAAGGTCTCCATACGGGATTTGCCAAAAGGGGGTATCTGCATCACAGGCGGAACTGGACTTATGGTGATAGTTTTTGCTTAGTGGCAGACTGTTTGAATCCAACAGTCAGACCGACGAGACTTAATCAGGAATTTCAATGAGAAGAAATTTCACTATATTGTTTAGGACGAAGACTTAATGGAAGTCCCTGGGTACGTGGGACCTGGCTGAGCCCTGATGTGCCCGGTAACACCCAAGCATGAAATTAAATGGAGGAGTATCACATGCTGACATTTTATTAGCTCTGGGTGAAATTTCTTCTGAAACTCGAAGTCATTTTGCCAGTATGTTGAAACTTGCACTCGGTAACATCACCAACATAGCATAAATGACAAGCATGGCAAATTATTGTAGCGCAATGACAAATAATATAACAAATGAATTAACTAACTCCTTTGCACATCAAGCCAGGAAATAGATTTATGGACTATTACACTAATGTTATACTTGTGATTGATGTGAACTTTATACCACAGATCAGGCACATGACCGTATACTGTTGATTAGAATTACAGAACTGTATATGGTTATGTCCTATAAAACCTCCCTGATGTAGAGGTTGCTTTTCAGATTTCCGTCAATACATAGGAGTCGAGATCGCATGTTGTATCCAATGGCGCCCCAAACCACCACACTGGGTGTTTGTCCGCAATGCCGCTCCACAATGCAGAATGCCAGATTGTGGTCACCACTTTAATATCTAACACATATGCAGCCATCATTGTACAAAAGGTTGAAGCGGGACTCGTCCGAAAAAAAAAATCATTTTTCCACTTAGTACGCCAGCGACGACGTTAAAGTGCCCATTGCAGTCTGAGGCGTTTGTGGTTTCCGGACAATAGAAGCCAACACAATGCCACGGTGATTAGTAGATAAATAACTCGCTTCTCACCACAACGAACGGATAATATCAGACGTGATTAAGCGCGGATTTCCCCGTCTAGAAAACGTGGCGTACGTTGCTGCTGGACAGTGGGTTTTCTCGGGGTGCTACAGGCTTCTCCTTTATTCTTTCCTCCACTTCTCCATCTACCAAACACTTAACCCATGCATTACACACCACCCAAACACTCGCACATTTTTGGTAGATGTTTAAACAAGCACAAGAGAAACTTTCGACTACATCCCGAGGTCCTCATGCACTTATTTCTTAGTTAAGTCCAGTAAACAGCGCAAAACATTTCTCTGGTAGGTAATGAACTCAATCATAACTCCATTATTGAAGTTACCGGGCACTAACCGATAAAATATTCAATACCTTGGACTAGCCAATAAAGCACGAGATCAGTTCCCATCCAGGGGCTCTGAAATTTACGTTCAAACCACATGCTTACCAGAAATCTTGAATTTTTAATGCTGCATATAAATGGATGTTAATGGATAGGGTGTCTACTTAGATTTCGAAATTTCCTGTTTCCATATTAAGTACACTGAGAGAAAATCGAACAAAACATTTGTTTGTGTAGGGTCAAATAGATATTTAGTTGCCCTAACAAAATATATAGTTTAACAAACAATATTTGAAAAGCAGCAAAATTGCTTGTGTTCGTCTAACAAAGTAAATGTTTGAATAAACAAAATCTCTGTGTTGGACCAAAAAAAAATTAGACTGTCAACTAAATATTTTGTTGAATCAAGTATAATATTTGTTTGGCCACTCATTTAACTGTCTTCGTTCGAAAATACAGCTCGAGAGTTTGTTTGTATTTTTTTGTGAAAATAAGAATAGTAACCGTGTTTGTTAGTGCATCTATTAGTGCTTAATAATCGTATAAACAAGTTAATAAACCAATGCGACAAGAAATTGACAAGTAAAGCTGTGAAACTTGAAATATTTGTTTGCATACTTTGCCCAGTATTTGCAGTTTAACCATTGAAAAGCTTTCCAGCTGCCTCTGTTGCCACATTAGCCGAGGTTACTAAGGCGCAGCCCGCGGACACGGGTGATCTAGGTTCGAAACTTGGGCGAACTTGTAAGTTTATTTTCATATCAGTACAAACTGTTAAATGTACGTGGCGCTAAACAAATCTTTAGTTCCACCAATCAAATCTTACAATTTGGGGAAACCAAATGAGAACAACAAAATATTTCAGCAACAAAATATTTCACTGTCCCTATACATCATATAACTAGGTTACACCAAACAATCTTGTTTGATTCAACAAAACCTTTTTCTCAGTGTACTCGTATTAATACGACTCTATAAATATATATTTGGTTTAAATAATAATCTTAATTTACTCAAAGTAAAATGGGGTTCCAAGGGTACGGGGTTGGCTTCAAACCCTCCCTAGAACTCCCTCTTCATTGGCTCCGCCCCATCTTGCCATAAAACTGCCCAAGCAAACAGCGACATATCGCTCTCCCGTCAAAGAGGCCTGCGGAGTCATTTCGCTTCTATGCGGCTGGCTATTCTGCGCCTTGCTTCAGAGAGTCCCGAAGCACGATTCCGTTCCCTTTTATGTCCAGTCACGGACCGCGAAATGACTTTCCCCAGAGTTCGCCGCAGTGAACTGTTAGCACACACACACACACACTTCCTCCTACCTCGTCGCGGTTCGGGTTTCCTTGGGGCAGACGTGTCTGCTATCCGAAAACGATCGTCTGTAGTGAGGGGAATGAAAGCGAGGGATGGTGAAGGATATAGATTTGCTGGAGGAGTGGTAAGACGGGGGGGGGGGGGGGAAGGACTTCGTAACAGTTGGTGTCACAAGACCGCCTCAGGCGCTTGTTTCTCTTAAGGTCAACCGCACTCCTCTCCTCCTCCTCCAGCACCTTGAAGAACCTCACACAAGAAACTCGCTTTTCTGTCCGGTCCGTATCCTGTAGCTGCAAGAGGCGAAGGATATACGTCCAGGCCTGGGCCCTATCTGAAAGTCAAATGATGGCCTGAGGGCGTTGCACGCATGACGACACACCGGTCTTCAGAAATATGGTCCCTCATCTGTCCGGTGATTTAACGAATGCTAATTGCTTTTCCTGCACATCGTGCCTCACCGTAGGCACGTTTCTTTGTTAATTTTTGGGAAACAGTTGACCCCTTGCTAAAATAACCGCTGTTATAGACGCCGTACTCATTCTCTCCGTGGACTGAAGAGTGGAGAGATTTGGGTGGCTCCTAATATGGAGGTCTAGAGATACGACGAGGGTTTTCAGAGGACGCAAAATATTTCCACTTAGTAAAAAATTGTTAACTATGCAATTTTTATTGCTTCTAAATACAAAACAACTCAACAGAAAACACAGCTGTAAAGAGTGAGTTAAAATTAAATATGTTATTCTCTACAAACACCTACCCGTATTAAAACGTTGTATGTGTACCCGTTTGCCAAGCTTTCTAAGAATTCTAGTATATAAATATGTCTTAGATTTCATTATATGTATATGTAAAGAGAGAAGTTTATTATCATATTATTTTAATTTAACGTAACGTTGCACAGTGAAATGCAAACCTACACTTTTAAATTTATATTTTTTGCTTATTTATTTTCTTTAATCTATGCATGTGCTAATAGTAAAGTTATATTATTTTATTTTAATGGACTGAATACTGGGCGTGGCTAGTTGCTATGTATGAAAAATTTTCTAAAAAAAAAGTAATTATTCGTTCTCCATTTTGTGCTTCAAAGGGGACTAGTTTTAAGAATTAACTGTTCTTTAATTTAAATATTAATATTATTAGAATTCATTCTAAAATAAATAGCACTTGTAAAAGGGAATGCGCAGAACAGGAAATGATAATTAGGCTATTCCGAAGAGGCCTTTAATGTTATCTATGAATTCTGTCTAATTTAAAGTATTACTGCAAGAAATATTTTATATTGTAAAAGATGATGGCAAACTTTGCGTTAAATAAGTTGCTGGTAAAGTTAAATTTTACATATACTTTTTAGAGAACTGCACTTAGAGTAAATGGTAATTGAACGATTAAATTTAAACCATACTAAACTAACCCAGAAGATACCCGAGAAAGAATATTATATCACAAAAACCTAAGAAGATTTATAACTAAGATTTTCCAAAGCTAAGAATTAATGTGTAATATTGGGATCTACTGAAACTTCCACAAATTCACAAATTACCATTTATTGGCAGAATTTAATAACTACTACGGTTCTCATTCACGAGTATAATTTCTTTGTCTCTCTTATTTATGAATTATCTGCGAATTGATGTTGAAATTACTTTTTATTACTAGTGAAATACACTATTTCTATAGTTCTGGTTGTGTCGATCATTTAAGTGTATTAGAAGTCCGCTTGATAACATGAAACAAGACTTTCATGGTATACATATTCATCTGAGGATTGATAAAATTTCTGGTACGTGTTATAATAAGGCTTATACTAGAATTCCACATTATACACGTTTACTTACGATCAAGAAATACATATATGAATTTACGCTGCAACTTTAACTTCACTCAGATACTAGTAGTGTGGAAATTCAAACAGGTGACCTCTCAGGATGGCAAATGACTCATGTGGAATATGGGATCTCACTCCCTGCCACTGCCAGCAGCAATCTTGGCAGACAGTGCTAATTTGCATAATCCGGGAAGGTTTCACAGTGTGGCGGTGGTTTGCACATTGGGGCGGAATCGCTCAGAAATCGAGAAATTCCTGCCAAATTTAGAAGTCATACCTGGCGGGCATCTTGGTATCGACGACCTATGTCTACCCAGGACAATTGACGACCAGCTGAGGATGTCGACCATTTTGGTGACCAGCGCCTATCCAGCGGCAGCGGTGGTGCATCAAGGCGTCACGAACGATCGGATATCATGTAACACTGCCCCCCTTTTTTAAGGCTGTGTGTATAACACTTATAAGCATAGTTGGCTGTCATTTCCGAATCATTTAAGTTATAGTTTTCAAATTCATAACATAAGCACCAACCAGGACTAGGAGAAGGGTCATGGCATCAAATTTGCACCATGTTAATTTATGAACATTGTTGGCTGCAATTTCCGAACCGATTAATTTATAGTTATAATTGTCAAAATTCATAACATAGGCATCAACCACGATTAGGAGAAGGGTTGTGGGGTCAAGTATGCCCAATGTCAACTTATAAGCATAATTTCCTATAATTACCGAACCATTTAAGTTATAGTTGTAAAATTCATAATGTGGGCATCCACCCCGACTAGGAGAAGAGTCGCGGGGTAAAATGTCTCACATGTCAACTTATAAGCATAGGAGGCTGTAATTTCCGAACCGTTTAAGTTATAATCGTCAAATTCATAAAACATTCGCTGCTAGGAGAAGGGTCGTGGGGTCAAGTATGCCCTATGTCAGTGTACAAGCATAGTTGGGTGTAATACCCGAACCACTCGATTTATAGTCGCCAAATTCATAAAATAGGCATCAACCACGACTATGATAGATGGCTGTAAGTTACGAATCATTTCAGATACAACTACAGAAAATTCAAAATACATGTATAACCCCTGATGATGAGAAGGTACATGCGGACATATGTCGGCCTACATGTCTCCTTGTTCTTACTCACCACTGTCTCTCATGTCCCCTCAGTGCAACCGCCTGGCCACATACACACCTCCATGTGTGCTTATCCTCTGGGCACCTCGATCAGCAACCTCCCACTCGTCCTCACACTCTCTATCTAACAATTGTCCTCCCTCCTTCACCAGCCTATATCACCCCTGACCATACATCCTCGAGCACTCGCCACCACCCGGCCAGCGACTCGCTGCGCGCCGACCCCCCGAGCACTCGTGTAACAGTATACTTACTTCCAGACAGTCTGTCAGTAACACAGGCCTTGCGCCCATGCGCCATGTACCGAGACGTCTATGTATGTATGCACATATGTAATGATATGCCACTCGCAATGAATACACAGTCATCGCTAGACAGCCGAGTCACCCCCGCACATACAGCAACACATGCGGGAACAATAAGCATCCTATTAAGCAACGTACTTACTTCCAGACAGTCGGTCAGTACCACCGGTCTTGCACCCGTGAGCCATGTACCGAGACGTCATGCATGTATGTACGTATGTAATGGGATGTCACTCGCAATGAATACACATTCATCGCTTGACAGCCGAGTCCGCCGCACATGCGACAACACATGCTAGAACGAAAAGCATCCTATTATGAAAATTAATTATCCCCTACCTTAACTGGTGCAGCAGTGAATAAATGTAGGCCACGAGCGCATCTCACCGTCGTCGTCATTGTCTTTGTCGACGATGTGACCTCGCTGGAAGTGGAGACCACAATTACTGGTCCTGCCTTTCCATGCACGATAGAACACCCTCTAGCCTGTTCCCTCGGCATGGCCACACACACTTCCTCGCGTACTCTCTCCGCCTTGGCACCTCCACCTACAACACTTCCTCGTGCTCTCTAGCTCTTGTCCTTCCTCCCTCTGCCAGGCCTAATCACACCCTGGTAATACTTCCTCGTGCGCTCATCACCGCCAGCCCAAGCTCCAGCTACATCTCTGAGTGCCGACCCCCGAGCATATGTGTAACAGAGAGCAGACACCCTTTCCGACCATCATGCTCAGGGGATAACATAGGCATCCACAATTACTAGAAGGGTCATGGGTCACATATGCCCTATGACAACATATAAGCATAGGTGGCTGTAATTTCCGGTACCGTTTGAGTTAGAGTTGGCAAATTCATAACAGAGACATCAATCACGACAAGGAGAATGGTCGCAGGGCAACGTATGCCCTATGTCGTTATATAAGCATCGTTGACTGTAATTACTGAACCATTTGAGTTATAGTTGCCAAATTCAAAACATAAACATCAAACACGACTAGGCGAAGGGGCGCATGGTGAAGCCTGCCCTATGTCAAATTAGAAACACAGGTGGCTGTAATTTCCGATCCGTATAACATAGCTATCAATTGTAGGTGTGGGGGGTCACCCTGGAAGCACTTCCTACTTGTCGGCCTACTGGCCGCCATCATGGGCACCGACCACCACCAGCGAAGGCATACACACGGTTCTGAAGACCCCCAATGACCTAATTGATAGACTTCAGTTGTTGGTTTCCTCACAGGTGGTTGGATATATTGCTGTCATCGGAGAGATACATGCCATTATTGATAAATTCAGAGCCAGAGGCTTCATTGAATGATATAATATATATATGTATGTGTATGTATGATTTGGGTACGAATGTAAATAAATACATTAACAATTTTTTCTTATTTCCTAATGGCTATGCAATGTGCCTATTGCTATGTGTTAGAGGTCTGCTAGAGGGGCAACCCAGTGTAGGTTTTTTTCGAACCTCTGACTGCGAGTATTTCGAATGAACAAGCATTCGGATCTTTTTAATTGCATATCGTCTTTTTGTATTTTTTTTTACTTTCGTACACTCTAGCGGCAACTGGGGAGATCAAGCAGCTGTGTGTAGGCACCTGGTTACAAGATGTATCTCTATGGGTAAACACAACATCGAAGTTATCATAGTGGAATTACTTAAGTGCATACATCTATAGTTCGGGTAGACTGCTTGTAATTTCAAAGGCTTGGTGCATGCGTTGAAGTTTCGGACAGAGTATGACTGCCTGTAATTGCAAAAAGGTCTGTACATGAGTGCAGGTCACAGCCACAGTATGACTTCATGCTAGTCTCTTCATGGGCAGTGGGACCGATGAATGTCTGCAGGTGTGTCAGCACACACTGTCAACGGGAATTGAACCTACAATAAATTATTTAGTCAACTAGGGTACAGAAAATAAATTTTGTCAGGTGTGGGGATTTGAATCCGTGCTCCCTTTTACTGGAACCAGTGTTTATATCAGACACGTTAGGCTGCTTAGCCAACCTGACAATTTGTATTAGTGATGAAATTACTTGGCTTTTTTTTTTGTTTTGTCGAATGGCATATGGTGTATGGTGTGCTTGGCGCAATACACACAGGTTGATAGGTATATCTCCTTTCGTTCACTCTGGCAGATGACAGGAGAAAGCGCACAGAGCGGTGCATATGACTATCTCTCTAGCTAATTGTGTGTGTGTGCATGTGTGATGGTCTTGGTATGCGAGTGCAGGTCGGGACTGCCTGTAATTACAAACACTGTTATTTATTACGATCATTGTTGTAGACAATGACACTTAATCTTATCATGTTGATGTTTTAGCAGTGGGGCCCCTTGCTTTTCCATTAACGATCGTATATCCAATGTCCGCTTTATCCCGTCTTATGTTACCATTCTCTATGGTAATCGAACCTGCGAAACCACGCGGATGGTTCAGGTAACATGCATTGTTTCCTTTCAATAGTATACCAGTATGCACATTGACAAGGGGGAGATGTTGGGGGCGCAGTACTTGGTCGGTATCTACAGTGCACGGAGGGCGGGACAGGTCATTGCAGTCTCTGCTTCCAATGAGGTCACATCAATGATGGTGAGATGCATTGCGACCTACGGGCAATTCACTGCTCCACATGTTAAGGTGGAGGGTAATTCGTTTCGTAATAAGCTTATCGGTCTAGCATGTGTTGTTGTATGTGCTATATAGTGAGTGACATATATTTATTTACATACATTGAAGTCTTGGTTCACGATGCACGAGTGCAAGGTCTGTCCCCCTCCCTAGTTGTGTGGTACTAACCAAACGACCAGAAGTATGTACATGCAATGAAGGTTCGGGTATGTATGTCTGTAACTATTATTACCTGCTACGGTGGGCTGGAGTTCAAAAAATGGATTTAATACATTCTGTGTGAGTGTGTGTCTACCATATTACAGATACATTTATAATGCTTTCTTTTGAGTTGGTGGAAGTATTGATTCCTTACCAATATGGCTGGTAGCATTATTTCCATAATGTTAGGGACACCAGATTTTTTTCAACAAGTGTAATTCAGAAGCTGGTGATTAATCGTGAACTATCGTTGTCATTACTCAATGTATGAACACCGAACTGATCAGTGGTAGCTGGGGTGCTTATATTTGTGCTTAGGAGATACTAGACCCCTCGATCCTTTTCGGTGACTTTTGGTAGTTGTATACCAAATTGTTCGATAAATACGAGCAACTATGCTTATACATAGCCATGGGTCAAACGTAACCCCTCGTTCCTTCTGTCAATTTTTGTATGGATGACATCTGAATGCTGAATATTGGCAGTCACACTGTCTAACACATTGGTGGCTGGTGGTGGGGCGGACAACACGCCAATGATGGTGGTTGGTGCCCATGATTGCGGCTAGTAGCCCGACGAGTAGGAAGTGCTGCCAGGGTGACAACCCACACACCTACATTTGATGGCTGTTATATGGTTCGGAAATTACCACCACCTATGCTTCTAAGTTGACATAGGGCAGGCTTGACCCTGCGCTCGTTCTTCTAGTCGTTGTTTATGCCTATGTTTTGAATTTGGCAACTATAACTGAAATGGTTCGGTAATTAGAGTCAACGATGCTTATATTTTGACATAGGGCTTACGTGTCCCATGACCCTTCTCCTAGTCATGGTGGATGCCTATGGTGTGCAATGAGCATGAGGGTCAGAAAAGGTGTCTGTTCTCTGTTACACATATGCTCGGGGGTCGGCGTTTGGTGGTGTAGCTGAATATTGGTCAGGTGGTGGCGAGCACATGAGGAAGTATGACGAGGTATTATGGGGCCTGGTGGAGGGTGGGGACGAGGACCTGAGCTAGAGAGCCCGAGGAAGTGTAATAGGCGAAGGTGTCTGGAGGAAGAGAGTGCGCGAGGAAGTGTGTGTAAGGCCTTGCAGAGGGAACAGGCGAGAGGGGGTTCTATCATGCACAGAAAGGCAGGTAAAGTAATTGTGGTCTCTGCTTCCAGGAAGTCCCATCGTCAATGAAGACGACGACGTCGAAGGTGAGATGCTCTTGTGGCGTATGTGTATCAACTGCTGCACCAGTTAATGTAGGGGATAATTAATTTTTGTTAGAGGATGCTTTTCGTTCTAGCATATGTTGCATGTGCGGGGCAAACAGCTGTCTAGCGATGACTGTGTATTCATCGCCAGCAACATCTCATTACATACATACATACACTGACGTCTCGATACATGGCTCACAGGTGCAAGGTTGGTGGTACTGACCGACTGTCTGGAAGTATGTATGCACTGTAATAGGATTTCAAACGTTTCAGCATGTGTTGTTGTATGTGCCCAAGGGGGGGGGGTGGTACTCGCCTGTCTAGTGATGAATGTGTTCATTGCTAGTGACATATAATTACTTATGTACATACATTGTCGTCTTGGTACACGGCTCACAGCTGCAAGTCCTGTAGTGCTGACAGACTTTCTGGAAGTAAGTACACTCTTACACAAGTGCTTGGGGGATCGGCGTCCAGCGAGTCGCTGGCCTGGCATTGGTGAGTGCTCGAGGATGTATAGTCAGTGGTGATGTAGGCTGGTGGAGGGGGAGGACAAGGGATAGAGAGAGAGAGCATGAGGAAGAGCGAGAGGTCGCTGATCGAGGTGCCGAGGTAATGAGCACATGGGGAAGTGTGTGCATGTGTGTGGCCAGGTGGTGGTACCGAAAGGACAGGAGAGACAGAGGTGAGTAAGAATGGGGAGACATGCAGGTCGACATATGTCTGCACATCCCTTCTCATTGTTGGAGGGTTATGCAAGTAGTATGATTTTTTGGTTGTTGTATCTGAAACGCTTTGTAATTTACAGCCATCTATCATAGTCGTTGTTGATGTCTATGTTATGAATCTGGCCACTATAGCTTGAACGGTTCGGTAATTACAGCCAACTATGCTTATACATTGACATGGGTCATACATGTCCCTGCGACCCCCTTGATAGTCGTGGTAGATGTCTATGTTATTAAATTGGACAACTATAACTCAAATGGTTTTGAAATTACATCCAACTATGCTTGTACACTGACATAGGGCATATGTGACCCAACGACCCATCTCCTAGTTGTGGTTGATGCCTATGTTAAGTATTTGACAACTATAACTTAAATGGTCCGGAAATTACAGCCAACTCTGCTTATAAGTTAACATGGGGCATATTTGACACAGTAACCCTTCTCCTAGTCGTGGTTGATGGCTATGTTATGAATTTGACAAGTATCACTTAAACTGTTCGGAAATTATAACCAACTATGCCTATAAGTGTTATGCACACACACACAGCCTTAAGGGGGCGGCAATGTTACACGAGATCCGATCGTTCGCGCTGCCTTGATTACTCACCACTGCCACTGGCGAAGCACTGGGCACCAAAATGGTCGACATCGTCAGCTGGTCGTCAATTGTTGCGGTTAGACATAGGTCGTCGATACCAAGATGGCCACTGGGAATAACTTCTCGATTTGGCAAGAATTTCTCAATTTCCGACTGATTCCGCCCCAATGTGCAAACCACTGCCCCAATGTGCAACCTGCCCATGTTATGCAAATTAGCACTTGCTGCCAAGATAGCCGCCGGTAGTGGGAGCGAGTAAGATCCCACATCCCACATGAGTAATTTCCCATAATGAGGGGTTACCTGCCAGATGACGTTAATTAGGAGGGATGGTGGTCGGCACTGATGCTAACGTGGCCGCCAGCAGCAGGTGGGAAAAATTTTGGTAATTTTTGGGGAAAAGGGGGAAAAGTGTCCTTTTTGTTACGCCAAATCGGCCGTTTTGGACAGGAAAAAAAGGAAAAATAAAGGGAAATTCTCGCTCCTGTGGTCCACAGCCCGACGCCAGGTAATGTGCAAATAAGGCACCACGGCTCCACAGCCAGACCCCAGGTGTGACAGAATCGGTCATTTTACACTACTCTCACCGCTCATATTTGGAGTCGCATCAAATGCATTTGCTAAACAGTTTTCCGCAACAAGACCTGCATTGTTCAAAATGTCGAGAAATGTATTAAACATATATTCCTCTGTAGCAGACTGGGCACACTTCAACCCGATGTCTCCTTCACTTCTTTTCCGGTAAGATATCTTAGTACTATAACGCACTGGTCATTGGCTGACGCGTCCATGGTCGTGTCCATTAACACAGGAAAAAAATTTGATTGCTGTATTTCTTTAGCGATTTCAGCACGGATTACAAGCTTGATAATGGTTATTATCTTTGTACATTCGTCTTGCTAAGAAACGTGATCTGACTGTCTCTGTCTTATCCGTATTTTCGTTGCTTTATTCACGCTTCAAGTGCAGATTTACTTTTGCCAGTCACTTTCCTGACATGCCTTGCTAAGTTATCATCACAATTAGACAGCATAAGAATATTTTCCTGAAGGTTCTATGATTTACAAAAGTATTATTGAAATTGTAAGCCCTTCCCTCCTTCCCTCTGAAGCAAAACCTTGGTCCCAGTCAACTTTATCACATCAATAACACCGAACAAAACAATGCTGCAATACTATTTTTGGTTGTTTACATTGTAACTTAACCAATTCCGTTTGAAAATTTGAACATTGCTATGTTTGACAAGATAAATTCCGTCATCAAATGGAATGGGAGGGAGGGAGCTTGCTTTCGCCTGTCCCAATGTTTGGACTGGATTAGATGAAAAAAAAAATTATCCAAGAGGTTTTGTCCAGGCTTCTTAAAAAATCAACCACTCTTGCATCCTGTAAGTCGCCTTCTTCTCAGTTTAAACCATTGCCACGTGCACCAGTATTATCAATATTTGCAACAATTCAATTCAAAACTGCACGTTTTACTTGCCCTAGTATATCCACATTTCGTTCCTGTTCACCTTCATATTCGATAGTTTTAGTCTCAACATGTACCATACCCGTTTCTTCATCTTTTGCAGAGGATGGAGGTGTAGGAATAGCAGTGGTTTTAGAGGTCTGTGATGTTAACACACACAAATATGTAATTTTTCCACGGATGATAGCGCAGCCTCTTCTCTTTGCCGAGCTTCTTTCTCTTTCCTAAATTCATGACCCAACTTCCGTTTTTTCCGAAGTTTTTTTTTCCCATGTTATCCTGAAAAAATATTGATTTTAAATGAGAAATCCAAGAGGTTTATTTTATTATAAGGATTCTACCGAAAACATATTTAACTTTTAAACACATATGCATCAACAGAACAGTAGTAAACCAGCCTATGTATGTTTAAAAAGAAAATTAATCCAAGAAACATGAAAAACTTAATATCATGAGGAAACCATTTTTTATTTGCAATCATTTAGGACGAGATGCGTATTTATGATTCTAAAATCCTGTGTAGCCTATATCGAATTCGAATTATGCTTGGTTTTCATTTCCCTTTAATACTCTCCGTGTTAAATAAAATATGCTGTTTGATTTTGTTAGTTAAAAACTGAGTTAATATAAATAGGAGATTCAATAACATGCCATTTAAGGTACGCAAAACAATGATATGCCTTGTGATCAATAGCGCCTTATCTTTAGGTATTCAGAAAAAGGGAGGTGTCAGACTATACATATTTATAATAAAACAGTGTATGTACCCATTATTATAAAAACAATTTTCTATACGCTGGAACTTAAAGTAAAGTAAAGTTAGTATTATTTTTAAACAATTACAGGAAACGACTGAAGTTATATCGTAAAATCAGCACTTTTCTCAGATTATAATCGCTGAAAAATTCAATAAAATACCGAATACAACTTTACTAGTGGAAGGGCACAAAGTTTCTCCCTACACCCCTGTACGTGGGCGCTCTTGATTGTGATCTAACTGGTTATTGTTTTGCTCATTTATTTACCGTTACTAATCGGAATACAACTTTACTAGTGGAAGGGCACAAAGCTTCTCCCTACACCCCTGTACGTGGGCGCTCTTGATTGTAATCTAACTGGTTATTGTTTTGCTCATTTATTTACCGTTACTAATCGGAATACAACTTTACTAGTGGAAGGGCACAAACCTTCTCCCTACACCCCTGTATGTGGGCGCTCTTGATTGTAATCTAACTGGTTATTGTTTTGCTCATTTATTTACCGTTACTAATCGGAATACAACTTTACTAGTGGAAGGGCACAAACCTTCTCCCTACACCCCTGTATGTGGGCGCACTTGATTGTGATCTAACTGGTTATTGTTTTGCTCATTTATTTACCGTTACTAATCGGAATACGCGTAGTCAGCTACTGAATATTTTTAAAGCAACGGTTTTTATTTGGCTATGGAAATGTTTGTCTAATTTTTGATACAGCGTAGGTTGGAATTACTTTTCGTGCGTATTTTCTGAGAGTGTTACAGCCATTTACCCACTAACAAACTGCTTGTAAGCAACGTGCTTCCGACAAAAAAATATACCGGATCTTCGTTTACACTAAAAACAGTCATGTCACATTTTGTTTGGCTGTAGTTAACGTATCTGCATTTTAAGTGACTTCTTGAAAGGTACTGTAATAAATTTGGCACTACATTTAAAATTCGTTACAATAATTCTCATGTTCAACATAAACAGATGGTATTAAACGCGACTCTACAATTTGGTCCATTTTGTGCAATGGTTCATGCTGGTAAGGTCTAAACGAATAATAGGTCATATATGATATAAACGGAGCTACGTCGGTCAGTAGACTGACGTACACGTGAACAACAGAGGGCTACAGGTTCGGGCCGATCGTCTTGGCTCGTGTCACCTGATATCGAACGTCACCAGTGTCACCACATGTTCTCGGAACTCCACCTACAAGCGTACCGTTTATCGTATGGTGTTTGGATGAAAAACAATACGCTTGTTATTTTTGGTTACTCTTTATGAAGTTATTACTAAAAAGATCAAAGGAAGTGTATTTTGTCGAGCTGCTCCTTTAAAGAAATGAAAAAGGAACGGAAGAAACATCTTTATTTGTCTTGCTGTGCTATAATTAGCATGAGCTTGAAAGACATGGATGCGGGTTCCTTTCCAGAACCCTTACTGTAGACGAAATATGAGAAATCGGGCATTATTTACAAAAAAAAAAAAACACTCTCACAACCCATCCGCGAACTGCGGATCCTAGAAGGTTGTCTGCGGTATGTTCATTTATTTTTTGAATTCCTGGGTAATGCGATGGCTCGAGGAATGGGCCCGAGGGGGGGGGGATGAATATATCTATGTGCGGCTAACAGTTACAGCGAGACAAGCTATAAATATGATTGCTATGTGGCTTGATTGTTTTATATACGTTGGACAAGGTACTTGAATATCGTACTTTTGACATATTGTTGCTATCTTTAAGGTAGCCAAAGCAATAACTGAACCATTAACGAAAGTAGAATGACCGTCATCAAGGGAGCTGTACCAACACACTCACAGCAACAATGCTTATATGTTTGGTGTCACGTGGTCGGAACAGAAATCAATGCACTATGCGATACCTGACTGGACAATAATAATATTCTTATAGCAGTTAATTCATATTAAGGTCTAGAACTGAATATGCTTCAGCTCACCTGTGCAGTCAAGACGACATGAGGTACTCTCAGATCTGTCAGGAACAAATGACTGATGGCCAGTCTCAGTAGTGAAACGACAATACCGGCGCGCAAGCACAGAGCACTGTACAAGGAAGATAGCAAGAAGCGCACTGATCATACTGTACTGTTAAACTTTCCCTTTTTTTAAAACTTAAGCAGTCGAATGCTCGTTTCTGTTTACATTTAAATACATTTTTATTATTATTTTTTCTTCCCTCCCCCCCCCCCCCTAAGAAGGATGCGGAACCCGGAACAAGAGCGCATCGTCCCGAACACCGGTGGGCTAGTCCGAGCCTGGGCAGTACATTAGAGTAAGGTTACTTTTGAATCAAGTTTCATGCGCCGCGAATGATTTGGAATAGACCACAAATACATTATAACAGAGCGACTGAATAACGTAAGATAAAAATTCCAAACGCGAAATTTGGTTGAAATTAGTTTAATAGTACTGGAAATATGGCACAAATGTCTTATTTTCTCACCTGGCACTTGTTTACAAAAGTCAGCAACGTAGCGTCTCTGTGTGCAGAATTGATGTTTCTAATTATTACTGTAAGCATACAATACTTGGTTGAAATTTGTGGAATTCCTAAATAGATATGACGCCCACTAATGAAAATTATTAATATGAAAGCCATTTAAAAAAGACACCAGCCGTATAAAAAACCCTGTAAGTTTACATGACGTAGAATTATTTACGTGTAAAATTTGCTAGGAATCGATTGATTGTTCACCGAGATATGGAATAAAGTCTCAATTTTTCATGTGGCGATCTTTAAAGATGGTGGACAAAAGAATCTATATTAGCATATTCGATGATTGTCCTAGATAGTACCAGGATGTAAAGTTCAGTTGTAATAGTTTGGAACATATGGTATAGTAACCAAAAATGTTTACTTGGCTGTTATTTTGAAAATATTTAACAACCCATAAGTCATATAAATTTTGATTGACTACAAAAATATAACTTTTCGGATACATCTGGTGGGAATTATATAACTGCTTCCCAAGATATGACACAAAAGATTAATTTTACATTTCTTACTATTTTCCAAAATGGCAGATGAATATTTTTTGTGCACGTAATTTTATTTTTGTATACGTACTGCCTTTATACAAAGTTCATAGAAATTGGTGAAATGGTTACGCAGGTATAGCATTCTACACTGGAAATATTATGTGACCGCTACTTTAAATGTACAGGCGGGACCTCTCAAAACATGCCAGTTTGCATTGCCTATAATGGTAATACTTGGTTGCCAAATTTGGCTGGAATCAGTTGTTTGCGTCCCGAGACATGACATAAAACGGTATCTGCTCATGTGGCAATTTATTACAAAATGGCGGGTAAAAGGGATTCTGCGTACACAGGTTCGATGGTTGAAAAATATACTGCCAGCTACAAATTTAAGTTAAGTTTAAATGAATTACATTGTTTCGTAGCTATAGTATATTTAGTCCATATTATTTTTTAATATCCACCATTTTGAAAATATGTTTCCGACCTATCTAAAACATATGAATTTATACAGCCTGCCGTAGTATTATTTCTTTACCGAATTTGTTAGGAATCAGTTTATTGTTTCCCGAGATATTACGTAAAAATGTTATCTCTTCATCTGGCGATTTATTACAAACGCCTGACAAAGGTGGCCATACGTTGGCTTATATGATGATTGTATTATATACTTTCAGCATAAAAAGTATGACCGAAATAGGCCGGACGATATAGGAGATATAGCAAATTAACCTAAAATGTTTGTATGGTCGCCATTTTCCATATGTGGATCCTGTGCATCTGAATCGAATATGTTTACTAGGCCTACCAAAGTTTTAATTACTGTTTTACCAAATTTGGCGAGATTTATTTGGTTGTATTTCAGATATAAAATAAAAGGATTTATCTTTTCATGTAGTGCTATCTTTCAAAATGGAGGATTAGCAACAAAATAAATAACTCAATTCAATAACTGCGGTATTCACTGACAACATACAAAACTTGGTTTAAATCGGCCAAATGGTTCCCGCAATTTGACACAGCACCATAAATATTAATATTACAGACAACTTGGAAATAAACACCCGGTGTGGTTGAAAACTATAAAAGTCGGGTGTCGTTACTAACTGTAGGTGTACTGAGTTTGGTGAATTTCATTTAATACGTTCATACTTTTTTTTTGGTCCAGAAAAAAAAAAGGGGGGGGGGGGGATAGGTCCAGACACACACTCCTACCCACACAGGCAGGAAAGTGAACTCGTAAGCCTAAGGTCAAAATATGAGGCACATATATTGAAAATTTCTTCCTCTGCACACGTGCCTTACGATAGCGCAGAAAGTGCTTGCAGGGCTGTCATATTCACGTGTTTACAATATGCAATGTAGATATCAGTTTTTTACCTTTAGCTCTTGAAGTAACCTATGTGTAAGTAAACAAAACCATTTTTCATTACTTTAATATATTCCAGCTTGTATATGAATCTCAGTCCGAAAAAGCGCATTAAAACTTAAAAGCAATTTTTAACGTAAAATGTTTGCCAACTACAGGTCAAAGCTACGTGATTTTTGACGGTGACAGGAAATTGTCGTTCAGTGCTGGGGTTCGGAAATTGGTTTTTGAGTCGCTATCACACGATCTCTTCTTCATATTCCTTCTATGATCGTGCGTTGTCCAAGGTAATATCGGGTAGAAGGCGCATACGAACTGCGCATAGTAGCTCTCTTCTGCTCAAACACTGGATTGCTTTACTTCAATAACACTATCACAAACAATGTGCGTATGAATTGAAATTTGAACACTGTTTATGTACAGGCTATTCACGGTAAAATGAACACTTTTGAAAGCCCTGCTTAAGATACACTTGCATTTACGTAGTGTATTATTCCGCCTTATGTAAGATCAATATTTTCATGGGTCTCATATCTTAATTCATGCGTCGGTCAAGTGAAACTGTGAATTATAAGAAAAGGATCGTTTTTTAAATATCTGCTCATTTTTACTCTTCAATTGATTATAAAAAAAGCGAAATTTATTATTTAAGTTATCAGATGTGATTACCTAATACTTTTTATTCGAAGTTAATATATGGAACTACTTCCCATCCGTCGTTACCAACTTAACTGGGTGCATGTCACTCAGTGCGCCAATTAAAGTATATATATAGGTCGGGGCAGTGACTTTTTTCTACGGTTGATTTCAAAAGTGCTCACTTTATCGTAAACAGCCTTGAAGTGCGTGATTTGAAATGTTTGAACACTTCCTCTAACCAGGTTTTGTTGCAATTATAGTAAATTCAACTTAATCGAAGCATTTAATTCATACACAAAGACGGCTCTGTTGAAAACTAAGGTGCAAACAGACACGTCCACCAGTGTTATGCTAGAGTCACAATACCCCGGCGATACGACAGACCGACACGACTTCATAGCTCGAAGGAATTTAACATTCTATTTTATTCCGTGTTCACAATCCGAGACGAAATTTGCCCGAGAAGTGTGTTAACTAGCTGTTAGAAAATCCTAAAACGACAAGTTATCATTTCCTTTTTAAAACTCACGATGTTAAAAGGCTGTCAACAGTTATTGAATAATTTCTGTATTAATTACAATTTTATTTTTGTAGTGTTAAAATTGCCACCTTTCTGAATTTTGAGTGGTTACTGATAATACTTGGGTAATGTAAGTAATATTACAAAATTACAAATACAAAATACAAAAGGTTGAAATATGTTCACGATTATTTTGTGATATATAAGTAACAAAATATGATGTTAACCAAAGAAATCTGGTAGAAAACCAAAATTATTTTGTTCCGCTTACCAAAGAACATAAAGCTAAAATAATTAAATTCTTCTGCTGAGACGTAAAATTTGTCTAAATTTTATTAAAATATCTGTTGAAGTAAGAATTTAAATATGGCTACCACACTCCAAACAAAATTTTTACTGCATCAGTGACGCGTTCCTTTCTCGATAAACTGCAGCGTTTGCTGCGGCATTTGAAAACTGTAATACCAAAAGAATCCTGTCTGTGCACTTAGCAAAATTTCACAGAGTGATTGGATGTAAAAAACAATTCGTTTATTCCCTAATCAAGAAATTACGATTCGCTTCCGCGAAGGTGGCAGGGGAAAGGGGGAGGCAAAGGTCTGTATAAATTCACTAAATCGATACTTCCACGCAGAAAGTCATGAAATTTGCTTTGCCTTCTGAACACTGGTCGTCAATAATTTTTAACCATATAACACATCGGTATTTCTCCATCGTAGAAATTCGTTTACACATACCGTGATACACGTTGCCTGCACAAAAATCAAATTTTGTCTGAGTCAATAATCATAAAATCAGATATTCACAGAGATATGCAGGCTAAGAAATACCATTGGAAAATTATTCGAATGCCGAAAAATATAATTTGATTTGATTTAACGTAATATTTATATTGTAATTTTATCAAATGATATACAGTTTAAAATTTAATAACCATACACATGATGAATAATTTCGTTTCCAGTTTACTACCATCAACTCTTTCTATGGGAGCAAGCAATAGTAGTAAGACGTGCAAATAAATAAAAATTGCGTATATTTATACAGCTTGGCCATAATTAGAACCAGGTAACAGAGGTCGGAGGATGATGGTTTAGGGTCTCCCGATTTGAGGAAACGAGTAAGCCATTTGTACATCCTCTGTGGCATTTTATAAATGTATAAAAAGAAAAGCAGCTACAATTCTGTTACAGGAAGAAACGCTTGTTTTACAAATTAAGTATATAACGAACATATACTTGGGTAACTACTTATACCATGGTAAAAGACACTGTAAACGTGTAGTATTTTCGTAAGATTCATTTTTTTTTGTATCGAAACTCTTACTCGGAGTTGATGATATAATTTTATTATCAGCATTTCTTGGTTTCATTGATTAAAAAATAATCAGGTAGTTTTCACTTAACGAAAATATCACAACATTGGCAAGTAACACCCTCACGCGGAAAAATCTTTTTGTGATTGTTTATGACTGCTGAATTTAGTTAAGACTTGCTATCTTAACTTGGTTTCACATTATTTCTTCTGACAATTATCTTTTCATTCGGGATTTCAGTTTTCCATGGTTTTCCGAAATCAGTCCAGGCGAATGCTGGCATGGACCTTATAGCAAAGGCAATGGCCGATTCCTTCCTAATCCTTCCCCAATCCCTCTTCCCTGTGAAACTTGCACCATCTGTAATGACCTCGCTGTCGACGAGACGATACGCCCAATTACCTACCAACCTATCTTCTCATTCAGATTCTATCATACAGCAATGTACTTGAGTGGGACCTTTGTAAATCCAAAGTGCATCCCCTGCCTTTTGTAAGGATGTTATTGGCTGTTCGGGTTCTCGAACTCGTAAACATTCACGCCTTCAGCCTGCACTCAACTAACTGCGCCACAGAGTTCGGTGTCATGGCCACATCTCCAGCCTCTGGAAACGAACCGTTGTAACTCTGCTGACACTTTGTGTGCACAAAAAGATTCCAAGTAATATTGTTACTCAATAACTACGGAATAGGCCTACGTGTTCTTTATTAAAAATTTTGAGAATGTTTTTAAGTTTACGATAACACTGTTTTAAACTATCGGGGTAATTTACAGACAACTATGAATTGGCAGTAATTACAAGAGTAGCTGAAATCTCATAGGACCAGTTAAACGACGAAATATCACGCGGAGTGTAATAATTAACAAATGACGAATTGCATAACTGTATATGGCAGGATGAAGCGTAATAAATTAACACGTAACACTGCTGTCTGTAATAAAATGTGAACTCGCAGGCCTTGAGATTTTATGCTATTTCTCAAGTGACGCGACAAAGAATGTATTTTTTTTTCTTACAGATATTTAATTGATATGGGAAAAAACACATTATTGAACATAAATTTTTCCATCACAACAAAATTACTGATAGAAGTTATTTATGGTTCCGTTTTCATTGTTAAATTGTAATGGTAAGGTAACCTCAATATGCCCCGTAACGAATACATGGCTAGGGCGACGCATCATTAAGGCAAACTATAAAGTCGTCATCATCAAATTGTAAAATTTCATTTCGTTTACATTATGCAAAACCCAGAAGTAAAATTATATTGCGCTTGCCGTTCCTGTCCTTAGATATTTGAGGGTACGTATATATGGCGTTATTAACTCTAAACTCTTCAACATAAAATGTCAAATATAGTCTAGTTAGCATGCTGGTGCAGCAAGAAATAGTTTTGTGGATACTGTAAGTGGCGCGGTACCAGAACCACATAAAAACTGTTTTTTTAATTTTAAATATGGATAACCCTGTCTATAGGTTGTTCACAGTAAAATGAGCAATTTTTAAGCCCTGCCTAAGATCTACTTTGTGTGTTCTGCCGCCTTATGTAAAATTAACATTGTCGTGGGACTCATCACTTAATTCATGCGTCGGTTAAGTGAAACTGTGAAATTATTAGAAAAGTAAATATGGTACAAATTTTCTTCTTTTTACACTCCGATGTATAAAAAAAAATACAAAAAGCAAGATAAATAATTTTAGTAATCACAAATGGTTACCTAACACTTTTAGCTCGACGTTAAAATACGAAACTACTTTCCCCTGCTTCATTACCAACTTTACTGGACTAATGTTACTCATTGCGCCTGTTAAAATATATGTAGGTAGGGGCAGTGCCTTTTTTCTAAGGTTGACTTCAAAAGTGCTCACTTTATCGTGAACAGCCTTTATATAATAAGACAAACGGGAATATTATAAATGGTTATTGCCAGTGTGCCGAGCATCAGTATTTTCTCAATGGTGCACATGTGTGAGTTTGTGTATAAATTAAAAATACAGGATAACCCTGACCTCTAGATATAAACTTTGGTTGACTATTTGCTATGGGAAATGCGATAAAACACGAAACGGTATGACCTAACCTTAAACATTGGGAATTTAAATTAATAATTTACAAAATATCAGAAACTACATGCAATGGAATGACAGATTCTCTAATAGTTATAGCCTAATATGAGACCTAACACCTGTGAACATTAGACGGTTAATAAGATTGCAGTCTAATGACATGGTATGCATAAGTTTCCTAATGACAACGACATTATTAACCGCGGAATGTTCACAAATGTCAGGTATTAAATCAGGCTAACGGTGCGCACGAATATTGTTTACTCTCATGTATTTCGGGATAATTTGCTAGTGACAAAAAAATTAATCTCCAAATTTTAAAAGGCGCATCTCTCCCACAATTATTACGTTAGGCCGTAGTCCGTATTGTGTTTTAAAGGCTGTTCACGATAAAGTGAGCACTTTTGAAATCAACTTCAGGAAAGAGTCGCTGCTACCACCTACATATATTTTTTACGGGGTCACCGCGTGACATCCGCCCAGTAAATTTGGTAACGTTGGAGGGAAAGTAGTTCCATATCTTAACGTCAAACACAAATTGTAAAGCAACCATTTGTAATAACTTAAATTATTTCTTCAGCTTTCTGTTTTTTATGCAACGAAGTGTAAAAATGAGCAGATTTGTAAAATATTTACTTTTATAATAATTTCACAGTTTCGCCGGCCAACGCATTACTAATGTGATAAGGCCCATGGCAGCGTTAATTTTACATAAGACGGAAGAATGCACAACGGGCATGAGTAGAAAGGAAATTTTCCTTGACGGCCATCGGCGTCTAGCATAGGAGCCAGTACATACCTATATACAAGCATAGGAACCATATGTACATACCTATATACAATAAAATTAATTAATATATATTCTCATATTTATATGCACATACATATATACATTACCATAAAATTTATTTAAACAAATTTATATAAATTTTACGTACACATATTTATACACCTATACATACACATAACTATGTATAAGATAAATTGAAAGTATTTCATTTTTATAAAATTATATACCTATGCATACTTATATACCTATACCTATAAATTAAATTTAAATAATATTATATTTATATATGCATATACCTATGCATACTTATATACCTATACATATATAACAAATTGAAAATAATTTTATATTTACATATTGTATAGCTACACCTATCCATATAATTTTAATTTTATACCTATTCTTGTACATAACTATGTATAAATTAAATTGAAATAAATGTACATTTCCATATTTATATGTACAAAAACATATATAAAATTCAATTGAAATAATTTTATATTAATGTATTTATATACTGTACATATCCCTACATATATTAAATTGAAAGTAATTTTATATTTACATACCGATATACCTATACATATATATTAAATTGAAAATAATTTTATATTTATATACTTATATATCTATAGCTATATAACAAATTGAAAATAATTTTACATTTACACAGTTATAAACCTAGACCTATATATATAAATATTATTCTGAAAATATTTTTATATTTGCATATTTATATACCTATATCTAAATATAAATTAAAATTAAAATAATTCTATATTTATGTACTTATATATACCTATAAATATTTATACAACTATACATAATTATGTATAGTCTTATTATATATATAAGGCAGCATTTCGTATTCACAATTTATTTTCGTGTTATGGAAGCACTCTGAAAAACCGAATTAATTGGTCACCCCAGAAGAAAACACGCAGTTCCTATTATATAATATAATTGGGTTTCTCAGAGTGCTTCCATAACACGAAGATGAATTGCGAATACGAAATGCTGCCTTTGACCTCGAACGACCACGGAGCCTCGGCCTGCGTCATCGCTAACTGGTTGTTGCTACTGAATATTCTGAGATCAAGTTTTCACTTATGTTCAGAAAATGTATGCTGGCATGAAGAATGGCCTGTACAAAGCGTATTTTGCGTGCGTTCAGTCTGCTGCAGTCAGTCATCCCATCAGTCGCAATCGCAATCTTTCTAATCAATCTCACAACTCATACAGATGCACATATGCATACAAATCCCAATCTCGATCCCAATCTCAATCTCAATCTCAATCCCAATCCCAATCCGAATCCTAATCCTTCGATCAATCTTTAAAAATATTTCCATCGAACTTTAGCAATCATCACCGCCACCACCACCACTACCACCACTACCACCACTAACCCTCATGAACTTTACATGACCGCTCCATAGCTCCATAGCTTCACAGCTCCATCGCTCGATCGCTCAATGGGTTAAGGGTTCGATGGGGTCGATGGAGTTGATGAGATCAATGAGGTCAAAGGGGTCAATGGGTCAGTTTTGTGAGGGGTCGGTCCGACAACAGGAGTCAGTTATCTACTTGAAATGTGACCATGATTTATAGGTAAGTGAAGAACTTGTCTGGAAGAAACTGTTGAATATATAACTGCATGCTAATGTAATCAAGGAACTAGCATATAAAGCCTGCCTACCTGCCTGTGTGTGATGCCTCTATGCTCGCATGTCATTGGTTAGCTACAATCATGTAGTAACTTGGTGATTGGCTGGTCGGTGTCTGCACAATGTATTAATGGTGCAGTACAATTGGTTCAAAGTCAATATGACACCATAAGGCTTACACAGTTATATATTATAAGCAGTAGGGAGGTAAGCCGATAGGTTTAGTTTGACAGCAGCTGAGTGGAAGGTGGATAGTCTCGAGTAGCTTCTGCATGTTTACATAGATTTTTCTCGTGTTTTTGTTTTTAGGTCATTCAAGGACATGGTGTTAAGGTCAAGGCTGTCTGCATGTAATATGGTGGTGGTCGCCTGTAATGTAACTTTCATGTATTATTCTATGTTTTTATTTTCAAAGTCATTCAAGTTCATGGTGTCAAGGCCGAGGAAGTCTGCATCTGATATGTTGTTGGTAACCTTCAATGTGTTATGCTTGTTGACTTTTACATATTTTTCTTGAGTTTTTATTTTCAAGATCATTTGTGTCAAGGTCTAGGTAGTCTGGATCTAATATTGTGGTGGTAGCCTTTAATGTATTATTCTTGTTGAGTTTTGCGTATTTTTCTCGAGTTTTTTATTTTAAAGGTCATTCGACGTAATGGGGTCGATGTCGAGGTAGTCTGCATATAACATGATAGTAGTAGTCGGTTATGTACTATGATTGCTAACTTTTATTAATTTTTCTCGAATTTTGGTTTTCAAGGTCACAGTTCAAAGGTCAATTTCTGTCGGGCCATGTCTTCCAAGATGGTGGATGGGTGATGTATACCACGATAGTGGTCACCTACCAATATGGCGGTCACCTACCAAGAGGGTAGGCCTCAGTAATGTATAAACAAATAAACGAAAAACAAAATATGGCCACCTCCAGTAGCATGTAAACAAAGGTGGCAGTCGAGCGAAGCGAGATTCAATATCCAATAGCATGAAAATAAATGAAGTATAAAAAAATCAATATGGCGAAATGAGTATTGGCGAGGGGAGTGGCTGTGAGGGAGTCAGTTGTCTGCTGAGCATTGTGCTTGGGGGGACCTTAGGAAATGTCAGTTTTTAAATTAAATTTTTATACTCTTGTAAGGGAAATTGCTTAGGGACAAAGGGAAAAATTACCGCCGTGGTTAAGGACTTTTTAATTAAGATTTTTTTAAATTACGTTTTATGAAAATTAATTTTTAATTTTCTTTTTTAAATTTTGAAACAATTTTTTGAATTATATTTTTAATATTAAATTTATTATAATATTTTTATCGATTTTTTAATTTTTGAAACAATTTCTCAGTACAATTTTTCGTTATAAAGTTTACTTATTTTTTTTTTATTTTAACCTTTTTAAGGTCAAAGGTCAAATGCCAAGGTCAAATGTCATAGGTACTGATCCTGCTAACCTGGTTCGGAGTCACTAATCCCAGTCACCAGAGCCGATGTCCCCCCCTGTCGGAGCCACTGATTACACTCGCTGGAGTCACTGATTTCTCTTGCCTGCTCTGGGAGTAAAAGATAAATATTTAGGGAAAAAGGAAAATTTTTAGAGAAAATGGGAAAAATTTAGGGCGTTTTGGTTGATTTTGAGAGAAAAAGGGAATTTTTGAGGGAAAAAAGGGAAAAAGATGCGGATGGGTGTCATAACAACATGGTGGACGGCTCCGGCTCCAAAGCCGCACGCCCTTGGCTGTGAAACTATATTTCCCTTCTACTTTCATTTTTCATAATTTTAAACATATTTTTTGAATACATTTTTAAGTTTATAAGGATTTATTTGATTTTTTTTTGTTTTCAAGGTTATTCAAGATTTGGTGTCAAGGTCGAGGTAGTCTGCATTTAGTATAGTGGTAGCATTTTTATGTATATTTTCTACAGTTTATTTTCAAGTTCATTCAAGTTTATGCGGTCAAGGTTGAGGCAGTATGCATTTAATATAGTGGTAGTAGTGTGTAATGTATTACGCTTGCTGACTTTGATGCAATTTTTTTCGAGGTTTGGTTTTCAAGGTCATTCAAGGCAATGGCGTCAAGGTCATAGTCATTGGGTTCCGATGTGACAGATGGGTGATGTATATCAAGATGGTGGTCGCCTACCAAGATGGTGTAATGAGTATGGACTAGGGGTGACTTCTGGTAAATTTAAGTATTTCTGCAATACTTTTTAAATAAATTTTGATAAGTAATATATGATACATTTTTATAATAATTTTTTTGGAATTTTGTTGGAATTTCGGGAATGTTTTGGATTTTTGGGTCGAAGGTCATAGGTCCTGCTCTCCTGACCCCTGCGTCACTGATTCCGGTCTCCTGTCTGGCACGGAGTCGCTGATAACCATTTTTTTCTGTGAATGGCCGTGGATAATTTCTTACTCTTTAAACCCATAACTTTCAACATATTGAGAGCCAGATCAGAAAATAAGATACTTTAAATTTTACACGGTGACAAGTTATGATTATGGTAGTGATAGCAAACCAAAAAAATACTCCAGTATGTAATAACTAGCGGACTGATAACGATCACTTTAAAATAAATTATGTTTACCATGAAAAGAAGTTTCAAAAAATATTTTGTGGAATTCACAACTCGTTCTTTTCAGTGAGTGTGTACAAATATATCGAAATGTGTCTAGGTTGTGTTAAATAAATCTGAAAATTAAGATATGTGCTACTAGTGACATTAGGTAACAGTGGATACGAGATATTGGATTCTGGTTTACGTTGGCGAAGAAGTTGTTAAAATTTTCAAGGTAGTTGTGGACAACTAGCCATAAGAAAAAAGAGCACTATGCGTCGTGGAAAATGAAGAGAAGAGGGTGGCTGAAAATGTAGAAACCTGTTCCCTTCTTAGTGTAGAAGAGATACTCAATAATTTGTTTTGCAAGGGACGTACATAAACTTCTCTTGAACAGGCAACAGAGCACGAAGATGAGTTATGTCGATGCATACGGCATTAGAAGCAGATGTTCCGATTTGATGCATTCTGTCATGTTTATAATGCATATATATTTTAATCTTCGTAATGAAATTAATAGCCTCTCAGTGAGAATGAAGCTACGGCTGTTAATTGAATCCCAGAAGTCAGTGATGCCAGTGATGTTATTTTATTTGACTTTGGGTATCTTAAAATTCCAGTTCAATTTTGTAAAAGTCACAGTCACTGCAAACACAATTCAGTTAACAAAATGTGCAGTGTAATGGTCATTTTAAACAGGGTTCAACCAACACTAACACGTTCTTCTGCACTATGTGACACGGAGTAAGAAAACTATCATATCAGAGATTTATTCTAGTTCTAACCCAGCTTGTTGTTATAGTGCACCGAATAAAACGTTTCGAACAATTTTCAGAACTACTGTAACGAGTTCCTGCCTTTAACACGAAATTCATCGAACAGTGTCTTAGAAAAAAAAAAAAATACAACAACCCTCTTTCAAAATTTAATCATCGTATTTTTTCTAGAATGTTGCGAGATCACTGACGTGCAAGAACTATTTCAGCTGGTGATTAATTTTTTCGTCAGCTTACTACGTAGAATATTTAACTTTTTTTAACTATACGCACGTATTTCGTATGCTAAATACTATACAGTTTTATCTCGTTTTGGCAATCATATACAGTATGTATTACTTGCCAATTTCACAATCTACAACTGAAACAGTGATTTCAATAGCCGAACTGCAATTCGCTCCACATTTTTAAAAGTTATTCTGTGGTAATGATGCGCATAGACGAGATACTCTAAAAAAAAACTGTATATTTTTTGTTTAACTTTGCTGAAAAGGGAACCAGTTTAAATTAAAGAATTTCTTTCAACTTGTTGCAAGGACTGATTTTTCATGAAGACCATGACTTAGGTTCGTAACTGAGAGTGTTCATTTTCACTAAAAGTTCTTCATTTATAGTTTTAATTCAAAACACTTAAGTTAAAATCAATTTTAACGATTGATTGTTTTTAATTATTATTCGTTCTTTGTGTCAGTCAGAGAATCATCGACGCACGATATCGGAGTAAATAAATTCTGATTAGCCCAAAACAAGTAAGAAAATATCTCATAACAATGAGATTTTTGCTAGTCACCAAAGTTAAGCTACAGGTTTATCCGGGATAATGAGATACTGCCTGCCCATAAATATTTACATGGAAATCTAATTTCCCTAATCATAAGCAGATTAATGTCAATAACTGAGCGCAAATATTATACTGTTTCCGATGGGCAATCGTACCACATATTGAAAGTGTATTAGTTGCAGATGTAACAGAAGTTCTTTTCAACACTTTAAAACATCAATTCGTTGAAAAATTTACTCTGACTGTGCAAATGCAAGTTTTTACTTGGGATTGCAATCAAATGTTACTGTTATGAAGCAAGTAAAAATTTTTCAATTTTTTAAGAACACTTTTATGTCTAGTAATATAAGTACATTAAATAATACCGTGTACTTAAACATTAAACTGCGGACGAAAACAAATGGATGATAATGAACTATGCGAGTGTAAATGTGCGAAATATGTAGAAGTTAATTGAAACACCTGAAAATCAATAAGTAAGTAATAAAATTCTCATCGGCGAGAGTGCTGGTTTTTAAATTTCTGAGTTCTTAAGAAAGTAAGTGACTAGTAAAATACAAAATAACGAAACAAATGAATGAAATACATGAATAGTTCACCAATTCATACAGCCTCTAATAACTTCATCATTTAAAGTCAATTTTGTTTATGTTATTTTTTGTAAGGTTGGTAGATGTTTGAAAATAGAACGATATCGTGAGTGGTGTATTGTGTTTGAAAAATGTAGCAAAATACGTAGAGGAATGCTGGAATAAAAGGTAGCAGAAGTCATTAAAATAACAATAGGTTATGAACCCAGGGTTTATCGCAAAGCGCCGCTGAAGAAAATATGAGAAGTAGCCTACGGTGAAGAAGTGGCACACAGTAGAAAGATGGCTGACCAAACAAAAGATGGTATACTAAAACTAACAAATTATAATTATTATGTGTGGTCCAGAAGAGCGCAAGCAGAGTTAATAGAAAGGAACTGTTGTAATGCCATAGATCCGGGGTTTTGTGACAGCGCAGAACTAAATGAGACACAAACTAGGCTAAATAGGAAGGCAATAGCATTTCTGCTAAGAATTGTAAGCGATGCTTATGTAGAAGACATCGGAGAAATGCCGAGGATCAAAGAAGCATGGGAGAAACTAGCACGCATTCATTGTTCATATACTCTCCCTCAGTGCTTGGAAATGCTACGAGAGATGGTGAATATCAAGAAATCTGACAAAGTGATTATGCACATCTATATAGCGCAAATTCAATATTGGAATAGAAAGGTACAAAGTGGAGGTTTTGGTTTAGAGTTGAATGATGTGCAGCAAGCAGGGAAATTCCTTATCGAGACTGCCAAAGGACAAGTATGGAATATTGGCTAACTTCATTGCCCGATAACCAAATTTAACTACTGAAGTCAAGTCGCTGCTGCTAAGAGAAAAAGTTTACAAAGGAAGTGACAGTTCCGAGGCATTCATAACGAAAAGACCGTTGGGTGCAAAGGGCTATAGTTGAAGAGGTCGAGAAAATGAAAGTAATGGCCTGCGGAATAATTCTGTAAAATTTGAGCAATGTGAACCAGTGAATAATGGAGTGGGAGATAATCGGAGGTGTTTTAAATGTAACTACTGGAGTCATATTGCAAGAAACTGTTCAAGATTTAAATGTTTTCGTTGTGGAAGCATTGGACACAGGGCAAACGAGTGTACTTTTCAAGTTTCAGACCAAGACAATTAAACATCGTCAACAAAATTTGTATCAGGAAATGGTGAAAATGCGAAATACAGAACATTTGTAATGACAAGTAGACTTGTACCCCCAGTGAAACAGATGGATCAATGGATAGTGGATTCGACTGCTAGCGACTATATGTGTTACTGATGTGACATGTTCAAGACATTCGAAACACATGAGTGGAAGGTATCAATGGGCAGGGCATTTGCCAACATAAAAGGGCGTGGGAATGTTGAAATCACAATGACTGAGGGATGTAGAGGAAGAACATTAAGCTTGCCAAAGATTTCGTATGTTCCTGAGTTCCAGTATAACCTAATCTCAGCTTTCCAGCTGGCATCAAAAGGTGTTAAGAGTTCAACGAAAAATGTGCGGTGGGATGTGATGGAGATGAAGAGATCTTCAAAACTGAAGTGTGTAATGGACTATACAACCTGAAGGTTATTGACGAAACAAGTGTCACTGCAGCATTATCAGAGGTTAAGCGTGAGTGCGACAGCTGTAAAAATTCCAAGGGAAGAATTGCAGTGGCTCTACGAAGCGTTCAGGATTGGCACGACAGGTTAGCACATTTACACGAAGCTGCCTTAAAAAAAATACTTACCTAAAAGTGACTGGTAAGTTTCATTCATAGTGATGTAACAGGGAAGCTTCCATTGTCTCTTGGTGGTGCATGCTATTTGGTGACATTAATTGATGACTACTCTCGATTGATGTCTGTTAATTTTGTTCCCAGAAAGAGTGACTTTTTGAAGTGTTTAAGTACTACAGAACAAAGGTAGAAATGCTGCATGACAATAAAATTAAAGCTGTACAGACAGATGGGGGGGGGGGGGATACTGTATCAAAGCATTTGAAAAGTATTTAAACGAAAATGGGATGATGCATGAAAAAATCGTAGCAGGATGACCCCGAACAAAATTGCATTGTAGAGAGATCAAATAGGACCATTGCAAATGGTGTGAGGTACATGTTAATACAATCAGATTAACCACAAACCTTCTGGGCAGATGCTGCAAATACAAAATGTCATGCTAGGAACCTTCCCAATCTAGGGCATTTGGCAATCAGATACCACTTGAGTTGTGGAAGGGAGAAGCTTTAAATATAAAGGAGTATAAGCGATTAAAAATTTTTGGATGTAGAGGATGGCTTCATGTGGAAGAAATGAATAAATTCAGTAAGAGAGGTAGAGAATGTAACTTCCTTGGTTATGAAACAATTTTTAAAAGTTTCAGAGTGTGGGTCCCTGAAGGGCACAGATTGGAAGTAGTCCATCGCATAGTCTTTGATGAAACTGTTTTACCACATGCAAGAAAGGCAAGTTTCGAAACAGGGAACGATCTCAATGCTTCAAGGTACTTGGACGTTAGTGCAGAATCTGATGTTAGGGAAGTTTTTGATTGTACTACATGAACTCGAGATGGTGTCGATGATACAGCTGACATCATCGAAACCAAGTATGATGATGAAATCTGTACAGATGCAGAATATGATAAAGGTAATTTAAATCTAGTATACCCGAGTGAAGACAGTATCGAATGTGAGCCTTTCCTCGGTTGGGATGAAAGGGAAGTAACGCTAGAGTGTGAGATTGTACGAAAGTTAGGTAGATCACGCAAACCAAAGGAGTGTTCATGTTGTAAACTTGCTGTGTATTGTACCGATGATTGCATTTATGCTCCAAACTGTGAAAAATAAATTGATTTCGGGTCCACCTGTAATGAGATTCAAAGTATCTAGGAGGCTATGTCAGGGGAAGATGTTAGTTTGTGGAAATAAGCTATGTCAGAAGAAATGAACCAGCTGAAAGATAAGCGCGTGTATGAGATTGTCGACAGGTCAACAGACAAAAACGTATTGGGAACCAAATGGGTGCCAAAGGTCAAGAAAAATGTAGATGGTTCTGTTGATAGGTATAAAGCACGGGTAGTAGCCAGGGGATTCAACCAACTCTATGGTATAGATTTTCAGCAGACATATTCACCTGTTGTGCACAAGAAAACCGCGAGACTCTTATTTGCTTTAGCTGCACACGATTGTTGGGCTGTAGAACGTATTGATGTGCTCACAGCTTATCTGAACAGTCCTTTAGACGAAAGTGTTTATGTAGAACAGCCGGAAGGCTATATTAAAGGAGGTGGTAGAAAAGTGTGGACACTATTGGGAAGTTTGTATGGACTTAAACAAAGTACCCAACAGTGGCACAAAACTATAGATGGTATGCTTACAAAAGTAGATCTGAACAAAGCAAACACGGACAAGTGTGTATACGTGAATAAAACAAAAGATCTGATTGGAGGAATTTATGTTGATGACTTGGGTGCATGGGGTATACCTAATTTGGTAATGTGGTTTAAATCTGACATTGGGAATATGTTGGATGTGAGGTTCCTAGTTAAGATGTGTAATTTAATTTTTTTAAGAATCAGTGAATGTAAAATGGCATTATTATTGACCAATTACATTACCTTCAACAGATTTTGTACGATTTTGGTTTCGGCTAAGAAAACTGTAAAGGTAGAGTTGCCCCATTACCAGTAAATAGCAATGAGCAAACAGGAACAGGTGAAGAACAGTTCGACCCCAGGATTTACCAGAACGCAATAGGGAAACTGCTGTACTTGTCTGGGTCAACTAGACCAGGCATCAGTTTTGCAGTGTGTAAGTTAAGTACAAAAACAAAAAACACAACAAAGGAAGACTGGAGGAACGTAAAAAAAATGTGGTAAGTTATTTGAAACATACTAGTAAATTGACGTTAAATTATCGAAAGGATTCCCTGAATTTCCAGGCCTATTGCGATGCAGACTGGGGGAACGATATAGAAGACAGAAAGTCAATAAGTGGTCATGTATTCATAAAGGCAGGTGCCCCTATTATATGGCGAACCGAAAAACAAACCACTGTTGCTCTGTCCACCACAGAAGCCAAATATACAGTATATCAATGTATGAAGCGTGTAGGGAGACACTTTGGATCATTATGACGTTAAGAGAACTTGGGCAGGAACATATCATCCCCAAACCATTTGCGATAAAATGTGACAATTTAGGTTCAATATGCCTGGCTGAGAATGGACCCATATTCTGAAAGGTCAAAGAATATGCATATTAAATTATGTTTTCTGAACCAGGTTATTAGTGAAGGTGAAATAATGTTTGCATATGTACCCACAAATGATAATATAGCTGATCTGTTTACCAAACTACTAGGTGGTGTAAAGACATCAAAATTTGAAACAACCCTAGGGCTGACTAGTTTGTAAAATTTTTGTTTGTTTGTACTGGAACAGCATATGTAGTCTACTGTCGGTTTTAGCAAAAGTACTGCTAAGGGGAAGTGTTGTAATCGTGTAAAGTTGGTGTTGGTGGCAACAATTTCGTTTGCGTTATTTTTTGTAAGGTTGGTAAATGTGTGAAAAAATAAGGGTTTCGGGAGTGGTGTATTGTGCTCGAATAATGTAGCAAAAAATGTAGCGAAGTGCTGGAATAAAAGGTAGCAAGACAAAATAAGTGTCAGAATATTTATTTTAAAGCAGACGTCAATAAAATAACCATACATTTGTTATTATTATTATCATCTTTTCTGTACCAAATAAGTTACAGCTTTGCTTCGTTTTTTAATAAGTGAAGAAAGCATTTTTTTCTTGCCACTATGATAGTAGCCATTTATGAAATTTTGAAACTCTCATAAAATGACGAGACTATCTTGGATACTTTAAGCGGTTGTAAACAATTCGAACCATAAACCTGTTTCATGCATTCTATGCATACATCTGTTGTAATTGATTCCTTCCAAAAGTTTTATGCACGTGCCAAGTCAAATAAAGTTATTTTGTTTGTTTTTAAGTTATCAGGCGAATAACGGAACTTAGTTATATAGAAACTAATTCATACTTGACAGTCCACATACAAAATAAAATATTTCTTCAAACAGATGAACAGCCAGTAACAAATGAACCACAGACAAGTACTTCGCAAGTATAGGCTATTCACGGTAAAGTGAGCACTTTTTGAAGACCTCTCATTTGGAGTAATAGTTAATACATATTTTATTGTAGCCCCAGACTTAACCTTTCTAGTCCGGGGGAATAAATACACTGTGTTTATTATTTACATGGCAATATTTATTTAAACAGTGGCGGGAGGACAAACAATCTGACAGGAAGAAAGTAACTAGGGCCTCAAAAGCGCTCACTTTACAGTGAATAGCCAATACTATAATTTTTGTGCGATAAAATACAACATGGTAACGATCTATGTAGTTAACGACTTGGCTCTTATATGGGTTGATAAATTTCTACCGTAACTTATATCATGGTCGAGACATGTAAAATTTAAGGTAGTATATTTCTAAAGTGGTACATTAATAAGAAACGTTACTAGCTTCTAAAATAATACTAAATTTTACTAATTTCATATTACTCCAGTTCAATACCTTTTGTAAGGGTGCTTAAGTTACTACATGATGCGTTATAACACAGTAGTTAATATGACTCAAACACTTAAAATTCGCATGAACTTTTTATTAACATGTCATGGCTGGATTTTTGTGAAGAATGACAGAGAATATTCCCACACAAAAAGTTAAAAGTCTAACCATACAAACTAAATACGAACTCTTCTTTGGAGTCGAGCTTTGTAATATCTTGCCAGATAGGAAACTTCATAATATCTCGTCACATCAAAACATAAAGTTGTAATAAAGAAGTTATAGGCGATCATTGATCGCTTCTGTCAACACCCCCAAGTCAGGATACGAGAAAGCATTCTCTAGCTCCGAATGGAACATTGCGAAATCAAAGCGGAAAGTCTTCACTAAAAAGGAAGACGTATTGTTCAGAGCAATAACATAAGGGTGATTACAAACTCAGAGAAAATTTTATAAAGTACTAGTTGAATGAACATTTGAACGTATATGAAATTTTGCTGCTTTATGAGTTTGTAAGTCGTTAACATGCTGTAGGACTGCATTTAATTCACAAAAAAAAAAAAAAAAAAAAATCAAGTAAACCCACTAATCCAATTGATTTGTTTTATTTTCAAAATAAGCCCTTAGTTTCGAGAATATTTTAACGAGAACAAATAGTTACCGATAAAACTAGCATGCCTATTTTCCTTTACATACACATGGGAGTAGTTTTTATGATATATGCAGAGATTTCTGTGCTTTTACATGTATACTGTTTGTATAAATCCACAATATATTATAGTAAATGGTCAAATATTTCCTGATAAATGCTGTAAGCTTCTAAGAATTATATTTTCGTACTAGTATCTTCTGAAATGGCAGCAGTATAAGATAATACTACGAGAATTTAATAACTTCTTAAGCTGATTAATTAATACTGAGTTTAAACAAATAAATGGTAGTAATGGTATGGCATAAACACTATAAGAATAACACAACCACATATAAAATAAGATAATAAATTGACAAAAAATTCACGCCTCTCTATAGTACTATTTTCAAGCAAAAGTGATGGGAATCGGTTGCATAATTATTGAACTATGACTGACGTTCAAGCTTGTATTTCGTGAAACATCTTTCAACAAGGCACACCAAAGACGTAATGAAAATGTATATTTTGTCTACAGAAGGACTAAATGCATGCAGGTTTCAGTTCAAATCAGTTTGATTGTTCCGTAACCGCAATGAGCAACACAGATTGTAACGAACGAGCCATCTGGAAAATAAGTAACTAATTGATTTGTAAATACTTAAAGCATGTTTTCTGAAACAGTTCTGCTGATGTTTCAATACTTTCAGTTAAAGGCGGTAGTTTGTAATTGAGGTGTTGGATTTTTATGTGTATGCTGATGCTATCTTACAGACGGTGAATGATAAAAAAACGAGTAAATGAATTTTGTATGCTGACGTAGGTACTGCCAGCATAAAATAGTTAGGTAAAATATGTTCATTTGGTAGATATTTCTTGGTAGTACAAAAGTTAAAAAGTCCACCTCCGTGAAAATTAGAGCGGGTATACTAAATTAGCAGATATTTAAGGTGGTCTAAAAACACTTTGTGTTAAATTTCACGGTAATTGGTTTAACAGTTTCGCATATGCGCTGTATAAACTCTATTAATTCATGTAACACTCTCTTTAAACGTGACGAATAAGAAAGTTCTGAAAAAGCCTTTTATAACACCGATGCAGCCAACATCAAATTCGGTTGATATTGGTTAGACAGTTCTATATTTACAGTACTGAAAACGAAAACACATGGCCGCTATTTTGAAAACAAGTCCCTGTTATACAGCAATCTTATATGACTAGGGTAGTTTACCATAGCATTATTCTAATGTCATATTTGGCAGGGACCACCAAATATACGTGACAGCTGACACATTCATCCGAAACCGCGGTTAAAGAATCTGTGAATGTACATATTTTATACTCGTTATAGCAGTTACTGTCACCGAACCAAGTTTGTAAGATATTTGGAAAAATGTTAGAGCAAATATGACTATCTATACTCTAATATTACTATGGCCGAAAATTTAGCTATTAGTGTATTATAAATTTACATTACCGGTGGATTACTGTAGAACTGTTTGTTTGTTAAATTTGCGGGCAACTATTGAGTGATTCCCGAGATAAAAAGTGATAGCACTATAGTAGTATGATATGGTATGTTTGGGGACAAGGGCGTGGGGCGTCGGAGCCGCAGCTTGGGGAGCCGCCATTTTGTTACGTACCCGACCGCCATATTGGATGACATTGACCTTGACCTTTTACCCTCGAACTTGACCCCCTTGACCTTTAACCTCAAGAAACACTAATAAACATTCAAAAATTCCAAAAACTCCCTAAAATTTTTTAAAAAAGGCGAAAAATTCTAAAAAAATCCAAAACAATTAATTACTAAAAGTTATTAAAAATGATAAAAAATATTGGAAACATTATTAAAAGGATCCACAGAAATTACACATTATTTTCAGAAATGCTGACAGGGATCAGCGAATCTGGTGACTGGGATCAGTGACTTCGAGCCAGGTGACCGGGATCAGGACCTATGACCTTAGACCTTGAAATTTGACCTTTGACTTTTGACCTTCAAAATGCAAAATCCATAAAATATTTTAAAAAAATACAAAAAAATCACAAATAAATGTTAAAATCGACAAAAAATTAATAAAGAATTTATTATAAAAAATTCAATTAAAATTGTGTAAAAAAACTAAAAAAATAATTAGATTAATTGTTTTTATAAAATTTTATTTAAAAAATTTCTTCATTAAATATACTTTAACACAGGCGGATGTTTCTCCCCTTTTTCCCTCGAAATTTTCTTCTTCCCCTAAAATAATTCCCTTAAGATTACATAATAAATTTAAATAATTAGAAAACTTCCATTTCCCAGCATCGCCATTTGTTACATTCGTTCCATCCACAGCAGTGAATGACTCCCTCACACACACTCCCCTCACCTATACTCATTCCAAAGTCTTGATTTTTGTCCGTCATCTGTTTATACGTTACTGGAGACCAACATATTTACTTATATGTTTCTATCGGCTGCCATATTTGTTTTTTTTTGTCCATCATTTGTTCATACGTTATTGGAGGCCACCATCTTGGTGGGCAACGACCGTCTTGGACGGCACCACCCATTCACCATATTGTAAACCAATGACCTTGACCTTAACCCCATGACCTAAAAATAAAAAACCCGAGAAAATTACATAAAAGTCAACAAGCAAAATACATTAAGACTACCACCGCCATGTTAGATGCAAACCACATCACCATTGACCCCATGAACTCGAAAACAAACACTCGAAAAAAATACATTAAATTAAACAAGTCAAATACATTAAAGACTACCACCATCATATTAGATGCAGACTACCTTGACCCATGAACTTGAATGACCTTGAAAACAAAAACTCGTGAAAAATACATAAAAGTCAGCAAGCATAATATATTAAAGACTACCACCACCATATTAAATGCTGACTACCTCGACCTTGACCCATGACCTTGAATGACCTTGAAAACAAAAACTCGAGAAAAAATACATAAAAGTCACAAACATAATACATTAAATACTACCACCACTATATTAGATGCAGGCTACCTCAACCTTGACCCCATGACCTTGAATGACCTTGAAAATAAAAACTTACAAAAATACATAAAAGTCAACAAGCATAGCACATTACAGACTAACACTGCCAGATTAAATGCAGACTTCCTTGACCTTAACACCATGACATTGAATAACCTAAAAAATCGGGAAAAAATCTATTTAAACATGCAGAAGTTAATCGAGTCGATCCGCTTTCCACTCAGCTGCTGTCAAACAAAATCTCTCGGCTTACATCCCTACTGCTTATAATATACAAGTGTGCAAGCCTTATGGCATCATATTGATTTTGAACCAATCGTACTGCACTATTAATACAGTGTAGAGACACCGATCAACCAAGTTACCTCATGATTGCAACTGACCAATCACGTGCAGGTATTGAGACATCATACACACAGGCAAGTAGGCAGTCTTTAAATGCTAGCTCCTTAATCACATTACCGTAGACAACTGACTCATGTTGTCGTACCTACCCTCTCACAAACTGACCCATTGACCCATTTACCCCATCGACCCTATTTACCCTATTGACCCCATCGACTCAATCGACTGCATTAATCCCATCGACCCCATCGACTCCATTGACCCATCAACCCCATTGGCTTCATTGACCCTATCGACCCCATTGCCCCCTTGACCCCATTGCCCTCTCGACCCCATTGCCCCCTCGACCCCATTGCCCCCTCGACCCCATTGCCCCCGACCCCATTGCCCCCTCGACCCCATTGACATTATCGATCCACATCCACCCCACTGATCCATTAATCCTATTGACCCCATAATGACCCATGACCCATTGACCCATGACACTTGATTTCGGCGGTGGTGACGACGGCGGCGGTGATGATTGTTAAAGATTAAGATTAAGACTGGGATTGGTTTGTGTGTTGCATCTTTATGGGTTGTGAGGGTGATGGAAAGAATGCGATTGCGACTGATGGAAAGACTGACTATAGCAGACTAAACGCACGGAAAGAACTTTTCGTACAAACAGTTCACTCATGCCAGCATGAATTTCTTGAACATATATGAAAACTCGATCGCAGAATATTAACAAGCATCAACCAGTTAGTGGTGATTCAGGTCGAGGCTCCGTGATCGTCAAGGTCAAAAGACGGCACTTCATATTCGCAATTCATCTTCGTGGTATTAGAGCATTTTGGGAAAACCCAAATACTCATTCGCCCCAGAAGATAACATGCAGGTACTATCACGCCAGACATAAAAATAAATTTTATATTTCCATGTATATATGTACATATTTATGTATATACATTTAAAAATTAATTTTATATACCCACATTTTTTAAAATAAAATTTTATAGAAATAAATTTCTAAAGGTTTTTAATTTTTTTTACACAATTTTTAATTGATAAATTTAATAATAAACTCTTTATATATTTTTTATCATTTTAAAAAATTTCTTGTGAATTTTTGTGATGTTTCAATTTTTTTCCGAATTGTGCATTTTCAAGGTCAAAGGTCAATGTAATAGGTCCTGATCCCGGTCACCTGGCTCGGAGTCACTGATCCCAGTCACCGGATTTGCTGGTCCATGTCAGCATTTTGTGGATCCTTTTAATATTTTAAAAATATTTTTTAATGGTTTTAATAATACATTTTATTCGGAATTTTCCAGATTTTTTTTTTTTAATTTTTTTGAGTTTTTGGAATTTGAAATGTTTTTTAGTGTTTTGCTGTCAAAAATCCACGGGGTCATGTTCAAGGTCAAGGGTCAAAGGTCAAGTCAAGGTCATCCAGGATGGTGGTCGGGTGACGTAACAATATTGCGGTTCCCCCGTTCCTGCTCCGACGCCACCAGCTCAAGTTTGCTTCAAGCTGGTTGGAGGGTACTTGAGTACCAGAACAGCCAAAAATTTAAACTGGATACCATTTTGTAAATAATAATCCGTAATGATCGATAAAACAATTAAGTCGTCTAGTTACTATCGGTGCACTTGCGCGCAGGCTCTTTTTTTAAGGGGGGGGGGGGGCAGGGATAGGTGAAACACACTAACACAATAGGTATAAACGCGCATATATAGATACGCAAGGCGATCTCAGTAAGCCCAGCTGTCTTTCGGAATATAAGCTTCAAATTGTGATAACTCTGGGATGGTGAAACTGCTGAAGTTAATATATACATTTTTTAAACTGGTAACTGGCTGTTGTTTTTGATTAAAGCTCTCTTCCTGTTGACTAGTGAATTTTGAATTTAAATATTCAGATTTCAAACGTATTTGACTCGCGTTTTGGCCAAAATTAAAGATATAACCAATCATAAAAGTGATGCAAATCTTTAGTGCTTGAGAACATACACAAGTAAAATAAATCTTTCGCGAAAATCTTTACAGAGTTCATGAAAATTTACGACAGTCAATGATATACTGCAACTGCTGTATTGGAGCCAAACAATTTTACTTTTTGTTGGTATACATTTATTTTATCTATCTTTTGTTGCCGGTTTATTACCTCGAAGTGTTACAAGTTAACGTTTGATAAACTGAGGTCTTATTGCAGATACCTTATAAAAGTGCATGTTTGATCTCTGTGTCAGCACTACTATTGTTGCCAAAACGAATTATACTTGTCCTTGGTCTTTGAATTCGTGAAATGGGCTCAGCACTATTATTGCCTGCAATTTTAAGACGTTACTGTTCATGTGAAAATATGAATCACTGGAATTATTTATTAGCTCTTATGTTGGTAGTACAGTAAAAATGCCACGTATTTATTTAACATCATTATTGCAATTTTTTCTTAATATCTTAAGTCTGTGATCATGGTTTCCACTAAATTAGTTGAAGTCGTGAAAGAAAGAATTTTATGTCTGCTGTCACTGGGAAAACTGGCCGTTACGATATTTTGACTTTCTGTCTGTATGTAGTCTGTCCCCTTTTGAGAATTTAACCTGAAAACAAATTGTAATAAGATATTTGAGGAAATTTCTTTCAGAATGGTGGCTATAATTACACTTTAGCTTAGTGTGTTATATTTACGTAACTATGTAAACGATTTTAACTTAACTATAAATACTGGCCGTATCTATGACACTCATCGAATGTTGTATGATAAACCTTTTGTCATCCATTCATGAAGATGGTTACAACGAAAGAAAGAGGTTTTATGCCATATATCAAGTCCCAATAAACTTATTCCCGCCAAATATTACATGCAAGTAGTGCTACAGTTATGTAAAATAACATGTTTCAGGTTCGGCAGGCCTTTCTTTAACGGCGTTTATATAATTAATTTTGGTTACTGTTTCATAACTATTAAAAATTCGAAACCAAATTTAACCAAATTTTGCTCATTAACAGTATTGATTTGAAGCATTAATTATACATACGGATGTTCTCTTTTGGGAGCCTGTTTTTGAAAATAGTGTCAAGTGAGAAAATTGAACGTTTTGTCATATTTCCGTAACAATCCAAATGCAATTTATCACACGTTGCACACCATTAGTGCTACAGAAGACCGCGAATACATACGAGTTAGGTGGGGCCAGACGTTTATTTTCAAATTAGTGGCGATATAAATATCTATTGGAAACGTCCTACACAGAACCGCTTTTTAAAAGGAATTTTGTAAGCAATCACTAAATAAAAAATTGAAGTTATTACTTATCTCAGGAACCAACCAACTGTTTTCTACCAAATTATTCACACAAGCAGCAATACCGTAGGTGATGTAAACGCAAGTGTTTTAAGTAGCTCAGACACTTATTTTTAAAATGAAGTCCATATATATATATATATATATATATATATATATATATATATATATATATATATATATATATATTTTATTCTCTAAATCAGAATCAGTGAGAATTTCATTGTTTCAATCAGTCAAACGTATCTGACTGATACAACAGTCACTTCAGTGAATTTAGCTGATGAACCAGTGAAAAAATGCCATTTTCCTTCTCTGATTGATTCAGTGACATTTCCCACTGATTCGTCTGTTGTTTTTCCACTATTTTCTCAATAGTTTAGTTTTAGACTGATGGGCCAGTGAAACATCTGAGCAACTTGATCCGCCTCAAATTATTTTTGACTGATGTATCAGTGAAACTGCGTGTAAAAATGGCTATCAAACATCGTTTAAAAATGGCCGTTAAAGAACCTGTATCAAGTGAAGTAACAATTAATAAAACTAATAGGCCTACAAAATAGTTTCTAAAATGTGTTTAGTAATTTAAAACGCCATTCTACGAGGTAACATGAACACACAGCCTTTCATTCCGTTTTTCGTCTTTCATTTAGATACCATGTAATTGTAACAGCGCTCTGTTTAAAAGTTAAACTGCATTTAATGTTGTGAAGAGAGTGCACTCATGTGTATGATTAGTTTTAACAATGCCAACGGTGCCAATCAAACCAAACACGGAAGTATGATCATACATCTTCAAACCACACGATTTCGCAGACGAACTATAAGAGACATATTTTCCTCTCATAACTTCAAAATCGGCGTGGTAGCTTAGATGGGAAGGTAACAGCTTAGAATTGAAGAGTGGGTGAATTCGATCCCATCCACCTGCAGAACTACTTTTACTTTTTTAATTACGGTCATTTGCACAATATAAATAGTAAACTATCATAAATAAGTTTATTTTACATAATTATTGGCCTACATTCAATAAAAACAATATTTAATTCACCACTGCAGTCAGCCGTCACTTATTCAGACAGTGAAATTGTTTCACGTCACTAATTCAATCAGTGAATTTTTTTTTTCACTGCTAAACAATCAGTGGTTTTTCACTCATTCTAAGTGGAGAAATTTTCACTGATTAGAGTAGTTGAATTTCACTGCGAATCAGTGGTTTCCCACTGATTAGATTTAAAACATATGTGAAACAAAAGAAATTAACTCTAAATCATAATCAGCGATTTCAAGCAGTAGAATTATTTGACTGAATCTTTATTTAGTTAGCTGCTATCTACTAGCGACTCTGTGCCATACAGTGAGGTTTTACTGCCAGGCCGATGTAGTTAACTAGAAATCAGTGCAAATCGCTGTTTAATCAGTAAATACTAGCATCTTAAACGATCACTAGAATTCTAGTTTTTCAAGTCGAGCATTTTCAATAGATCTGTAGCCAAATTCACTGATTTATATGATTTTATTTTAGAATGTGAAAAAATGTCGATATATACCAATAAAAACATATTTTAATAAAAGAAATAGCTAAAACTAGATGAAGTAACTCAGTGATAACCAATATCATTAATACTAACGGCACTTACTTCTGAGTTTAAAAATGCGTAGCACAAGTCAGTCACGCATAATATTTTTAAATAGTGTGTCTGTGTTGGCCTCCTTATAAATGAGCTACGCAATTAAGATAGAACTCTTTCGGTTTGAAGTGGTATATTTTTAATTGTTTTATGTTAAGAACAGTAATATCTTTTAGCTTATATTATTTTCTGTAAATTTCTCATATGCCTTAGAATAAAATTGTTTTCTGTAGAAAATACTTAGGCTAATTGTTGGGATTGGAAATCATTCCTATGTAATGAAGAGTCCCATTTAGTACATAAAGATTACAGCATACCTTTAAAATAAACAAACAAGGTTTGATTGGCATTAGAAATAAATCTAAAGAAGTTTAATTCTATCAACTCTATACAAATCCAGTGTGCAAGCTAGCTTATGACATAAACATCCCTAACCATAATTCTTGTTCTTCCATCTAAGCTGCAGACGAGGGAATTATACAAGTAGTTAAAATTTAATTAAATAGGACGCTGTAGTATTATTTTTGTGTTTATACGGATAATGTAGGAAATGTATCTTTGTATGTTACAGAAGAAAGTAGGCCACTTCTTTCAGAATATATTGTTTTCTTTTGAAATATAAGTACCTTACACAAAATATATTGGAGGGAAAGCTCTGTGAAATGGAAAATAAAAATTCGTAACGGAAAATTTTTCGTAGAAGAAATTTAAACCATGGTATAAATTTGTATAGGCTGTTCACAGTAAAGTGAGTACTTTTGAGGCCCTATTTACTTTTTCTCTATCAGCAACTTTTTATCTTTCCGCAACTTTTTTAAAAATAATAATTGTCATATAAGTAATAAACACAGTGTATTAATTTCACTGGGCTCAAAAGTTAACACGTAAGTGTACAATAAATGATATTTGATGTCTTTGAGGGCTTCAAAAAGTGCTCACTTTACCATGAATAGCCGACATTTGCGTTTAATAAAGTCAGCGATATGGAAGTGCAGAAAGATGTGCTATTATCTTCAGGGATTATTCTACTGTACCTCTCTGTTTTTACACCTTTGTGAATAAGTACTGCGTAATTTGTATAACCAGAGACAGTAAGCAACAATAATTATCACTAGCATTGAACTACTTATTATAATATCGACAAGACATTTGTGTGGTCAGAGTTATTGATCATTTCAATAAGATAATAATATCTCGCTGGCGAATAACGTATTACATTCTTGAGTTATTAAATTTGTGTATATTTGAATTTTGATCAAAACACTCAATAAAATAAAATAGCTTGTGTTAGTAGGTACTTTGAATTGAAATCATAAGTAATTGTTTGGAAATATATAACTGTACTCAGTCCTGTGTATATGATATATAACTAAATAATCCCAAATTTTTCCCACTAGTATTAAAAATATTATATGGAATTATTTACAACAGAAATACAGTTTAAAATGTTCATAGTTAAAAAGCACTGTCTTTAATTAGGTGAATTAGTTTCCACGTAAATCTTAGAATTAAGAACATATCATAGGACTTGTGAAATCACTTCTACATTTGTTCTTCTAGGTCTAAACATAAAATTATTAAAATTTGTTTTATTTTAATGTTAGGTTATTCCTTTACAAACCTGTGCATTTCATAGAAAATATTGGCTCACCTGTCAACAGAACACTTGTATAATAATATGTGGTTCTGATATCGATTGCAGAGTTCTTGGATAAAATTAATTTTAGCGAAACGTGTATTCTAATTCAAAGTTGATAAATAATCGTTTCTTAACCATACTTGGGTTATAGAATTATCTGTGGATCATGGTTTTTGTCACAGAAAATCGGCAATACGCGATCAAGTCTCAAATGATTTTGAATCAAATCTTGATAGAGAATGCTTCAATGATTCTAAACGCTGAACCCGGATCTCTGGAGATATTATCTCAATTCACCTGAAATTTAATTTTACAACTGGCAACTAGAGCTTTATCAGGTTTGCAAAGAAGTGCTCGAGTAATAACAAGGATAAATACGAAAGGGTTTAAAGACACACTTGTAGATATCTAAAGTTAAGAATCTTACCAAACCGTCATATAAAGAAGAGAACCTCTTGTTTCAAAGAATTAAGAGACAGTTTTTCGAGCAATATAAAAGAAGCAAAATAAATCACGCCAATTAAATTATATTTTGGAACTACTTAATACATGTATTAATATATAAATAAATAAAAATTACCTACCGGTAATATTAGTGAATTATATCAACTGCTTGTATATTGTGATACTTCTGCTACCGAACCATGATCTACTGTATTTGAAACACACTGGAGGACTTTGTGCAAATAGAAAAACTATACACACAATAACCACCTAATGATTCATTCACAAGAAATCTACTCAAGATTAAAACAAAATAGGACAAGGACAGCAGCCAATGAACAAAGGACATCAGCTTGGGCTTACAGACTACAGCACCGCAAAGCCTACATAGCACTTAACTTGCTAATATTTTCATATTGTACTTATAAGCACGTAAGTAAATCACTGTATCATTCTGGTGTACTATTGCCGCGGCTTAGGCCGTAAATATAGAAACACAACCCGTATACAAAAGGAGAAAAATAAAATAACGGGTTCCCCCTATTACAAAGCAAAACAAAATCTAAAGTAATACACGTGTGTTAAATTACAATATTTTCAACAATGACTATTCTCAGATATATGATAAGGAATTATCTATTTTTATATAATAATTATATGTAACTCTGTTGCATAATGTAGGCTAATTGTTTTATGGACACTAATGACAAAAGTCAACTCAGTTACGTAAGACTATGAGCTTCCATACAATTAAACCTAAATAGAACTGAGGTGTTATTAGGGAGACAAAATAAAATAATAATACCAAAAATACGAATTAATAATAACAAGGTTAACATAAACTCTAACAGCAGGTATTTTTTATTGCAAAGTAAGTGTTAATTCACTTTATTTATGTAGCTGGTAGCCAAACAGGGTCTTTCAGCCTTTTGCTTAAGGAGAGATGACCTGCACCGAAATGGTTTGAGTAGCTTGCCAAAACTTGTTGAACATGTCGAGAGAAATATATAAATATTCCCATAGCTGCGGTTGACAAATATGTTGATGATTGGGTGACCCGTGAGAAGTTTCAAAGATACAATTTTAAAAATATATTCAAACTTCAAGTTTATCTGACGGAGCCCTTTTTAATCTCTCTTCGTAACAAAGCAATGCTTGACCTCGTATTGCAACAAATTCCTGTGTTTATTTATACGTACTGAAACGAACTTTTGTCATATGAACCTACATTGTCAAAAAAACTTTCTGTTATTTTTTGGGAAAGTGCTGGTAAAAATATATGCAGATGTGTCCGTAAACTCCTCGTGAAATTAGGGACACATTCATGTTCAAAAACGGACAATTCGTAAATTTTAACACAACTTTCCGTGAATTTCCTAGTAAGTTATCTGTAATTCCAGTAAAAAATAAATAATGAAGAAATCTTTATTTTGGGTCATGTGTGTGTTCTACTGTGTACAAAATTTATATTTTAAAAAGTTGCTATATTTTACACTTGAACAAGACTTGAACCCGAGACAAAAAAAAACATAATTATGCGGCTGTAACCACTCACCTACAACTCTCACATAGGCTTTGGTACAAATTTTGTGAGTCACATTAGCAACTTTTTCAGTTTATATTAAAGTTAGTGCATTTTAATTGTTCAACAGAACGTGTTTAGTATCTTACGTTTAATAAATGATATTTTCACGAAACAAAAACAACAAAACACATTGCAAAGAAAAGCTGTAGTTACTCATATTATCAGCATAATCTAAAATACGCCAAAAAATTGCATTTTTCGAAATGTTCTATCAACACAATATGTAATATTACTACTATCGATGGTTTAAATGTTATTTTCCTTACAACTTACGTTTTTAAAGGGCGAATAGTAAAACTGCATTTTCTAAAAAGAAATATAGGTATTCAGGCAAACATGCTGGAATAAACGCCGAAATGTGAAGATTATACCTCTGAAAATATAGGCTGAAATATGCGTTTCATAAGTTAGTGTTATTTTTGCGGCCGATATATAGTATGTTGCGTAGCTCACAACTTCGATTATTTTTGGAAATGTTGAATGTTTACGTGTTTTACATCCAGGCCTGAATTTAAAACATCAAATTAATTGCATTATTGTTTTTCGAATCACATTCAGCGAATAAAATTAAACTGCAAGAATCTGGCAATATTAAATATGCATTGAAATTTAATAAAAGTGTTTTATAAAGAAAACAGATAACCCTGCAATTACCGTTTCCCAAAAAAGAGTTCATACGTCAACATTTTCCTGAATACTCATGCATTAATTTTGCTACAATTTCCAGATTACATTGTATTTATTACTGTTTTATGCTATGCCAATAATCTACAAATAATAATTCTCTGTTACTTTTCAAATTTCTTTGCGAATAGTCTAATGAATTTGGTAATATTTTACAACTTTATCTCGATAAAGTAATTTTATTATCCAAAATCGACGGTTAAAATATTTTATCTCGGTATATAGAAACAACATCGAGATAAGTTGCGTGGTGAAACAAGACAGATAATCGAGATAATTTGGTACTTAATCTCGATAACATATCATTATCTCTCCGCAAAAACTATAATTTTCTAGTTAGAGTGCTGATGAAAGCTTCGTGTAGACTCGGCATTGTTAGTCCCCGGAACCCGGAACTATGTGAAATACGGAGACTTTCCGTGTTTTGTATTTACGGAGCTCAACTCCGTTTTCCGTCATTGCGGATTGTGTTTCCGTAAACAGAGTGTTCGTAAACTCAGTATCCTATCTCCAGACATGGTTTCTTTGCACCAATAGTAACAGAAAAGGCCTGCACACTTATATTCGGAAACGAAGATATACACAATTTAATTGTACTCAAAGTTGCGGCGTGCAACACCTGTAGAACAAGGCGGGGCAACCATGCATGTAGGACAAGTTGCATAGGCCGTGTCCAAAATGGCAAAATGATCACGTGACACGATTTCGCATACAAAAATTGGTGGCGTATTTGGTAATTTGGTATTACATATTTTGTATCTAGAGGATGTCAGAAAAAATACAAAATGACAAAATTGGCGGCTTGTTGGTTTTGGCCTTCAAAAAACATACGCGAATGCGTATTTAAAACTAGTTTTTAAAACAAATAACTGTTCATAAAATACACTAGGCGTGTTTCAAAAAGTAAGTAAGATTTGGGCTTTGTTTATATATTTCGCGACAAATTTTTTTTATGTCGTTGTTGCATAAATTATTATTTTATTATTTATTAACATATTCGTAGCATTCCAGTGATGATTGTAGAAATATTATGTGCGTTTTAAGCATTAATTCTATATTTAAAAAAATTCACTGTTAATGTAAAAATGAGTTGCCACGGGTGTTAAACAAATGACTGTCGATAACGTCCGAATTGAAACTTACGAAACAACAAATCACGAAATAATTAATTTCTCATTTCGGACACGGCCTAAATTATTATATAAGCATCTTCACGTGTCTATTTCATTTGACACTTATCCTACACGCATTATCCTACCGCATTGTGTTCTAGGCTTTGTACTCCGCAACTATGAACTCAATTAAATAATATAAAAATAAGTTTCCAGATATATTGTATAGGACTTCTGTGTTACTATTCGTCCAAAGAAAATATCGCTGGAGGTTGGGTACTAAGTTTCTGAACAATCTGTATTTACTACACATCTCCTTAAAAATATCTGTAAATATACGGAAATGTTTAACAGTGCACTTTGACCTTACACAGTATAAATAGTACTAAAAATAATATATTCAACAAACAGAGTTGAACATAGCAAACTGCGGCATTTTAGGGAACCACGCTACAGTCACCTGGAGAGAAGTACCTGCCTCGTAGAAAAGTTGCTCGTTCACTTAGCGAATGGAAACAGTGAAGTTCTGAATGGCGCCGTGCGACGCATTTTACGACACAACTCGCACAGACGTGTGTAGCTAGGGCAAGTGAAAGTAGTAGGATGAAATAGTCCCCTCCAGGTAATGTTAGCTCTTGGTATGGAGCGCGGCGTCCATATTGCCGAAAAGCGCAGTTTTTCGCTCGTTTCAAATTATGCGGAGACATTAAAAGTTATACACCGTACGCAGAAATGCATGGCGGCCGCTCTAGCGTAAGTAGAAGTTATTCGACTTCTGGTTGTGCGATTCTCTGGGAAGGAGCTTTTCTCGTGACTGGCAACTGCGAGCTGTTAACAGAGGATGTTTGGAACCTTAGTTCCTTGACCCCAGACATAGTTTCTTTGCATCAATAGTAACACAAAAGCCCTATACAATTATATCCGGAAAAGTACTTTGGTGTCAAATAATTGTGTTCAAAGTCGCGGCTTACAACAACTGCAGAACAAGGCTGTTTGAGCATGCGTATAGGACAAGTTGCGTAAACCGTAAGCGCGCGACGCTACGTTGATAAAACTTTAGTATCGCGCGCCTACGACCTATGCAACTGGCCCTCCATGCGTCGTACGCCGCACCTGTCGAAACAATTAAATTATATAAAAATGCTTTTCCGTATATACGCGCCAAGGGCTTTTGTATTACGATTGGTGCAAAGAAACATTGTCTGGATTTTGGGCATTGATTTTGCGAGCATCTGGTGGAATCATGAGAGTAGGGTCTATACTGCATGTTAGTTAAGCGTTATTGAATCTTTGGTGATCCGAACAGCTCTGAATATTTAGGAACAAACAAGTAAAACGTTTGGCACCACGGTTGTGTAATTCAGTGTTGTCGAGTCAAACGGGAGGATGCAGCAGCAGCCAATTAAAAAAAAAAATGCCTTTTTTTTATTGTGCAAGGTTTTGTGTTATTTCATAACTATAAGTGTTAGTGTTTCTTCTTATACGGCATATTTTCACCCAAGTCACAATTTACTGTCCCCCAAATTCGGGAATAAGATTACAGTTCTTAAACAATGTAGTGATTGGCAACTTGTTTTTCTGCGCTCTATCAAGTTTTTTGACAGTTGATTGCTTCAATCACCCTTATATTGACTTATTAGTTTATCGCATCGTTCCTCATTAGCCTAAGTTAAAATTGATTAGTTGTTATATGTAATGATTCTAGGTGTCATGTATAAATGAAGAATCGATAGAATATTCATTTCTATAAATGCTGTTTCTCAGTGCGCATTTAAAATGCATTTTGCTTCCATCGTCAGGATACTCGCAGATAACTTCAATTGATTTATATTTCAATTATTTTCCAGGAATTTGCTTCTTGTATTAAGATTTCTAATATTTGGTAAATACCTGAATTTAAAGACTATTTTTTGTCACTGTTTTAGCTGTTTGCTTTAATTGTACATGTTGAATTTATTTATTTTTTATTTGTGAAGCTGTTTTCACTATGTTGTTATGTAGGCAACACAAGGAAAACATGTTGACTCAGTATTAAATACGTTTTAAGGTACGTAAGAATTCAAATATTTATAACTACTGATCAATTTTAAATTTACGCTTCGATTTATTGTGCTCACTCAGGAGGACTCTACATGTGATAACCGTGGTGAAAGTCACGAGTGAAGAGCGTGTTTTCTCGGGGCACTCCTGTTTCACTCACAAGTGCATTCCGTCGCTGTTATATCTTGGGTTCTCAGTGACTGCCATATGTGCGGAATAACGTACATCTATGGGTCACATCTCAGACGCCTGCCGCCATTGGCGAAGTTACGAACTTCTAAAGACTACATTCAAACATAGAAAACCCTAAGAAAATAATCAGTTGATATTAAAATAAACTGAGTCGCCGGTAAAATGAGTACATGCCTAGATGACAAAAAATTCCACTTTCATATTTTGCCGCAGAACAATTTTACTTGGTTTGGAGAAACAAGGTTTACGCCTGATTTCACTAAATAACTGGTTAGCAATGAAGCGATGCATTTCCAAGTGTATTATTGCTCACCATCAAACAAACCTTCAACAGTTGCTAGCATATTTCATCTAGAGTAATGTAGGGTAGGTAATTCCCTGTTCTTGAGCCTAAACTATTGTAATATTAAAATAAAATTCATATCTACAAATTGTTTTTACTTTGATTCCATTATTTTGTAATTGAAAGGGTAGCGTGAGTATATGTAATTTAAGACAACTGCTTTCAATAAAAAAAGAGTGAATTGAAATAAAATTGAAAATATGACTGTAAATGATCAGAATTTTACTTTACCATTACTATGCATGTATTAGAGAAGCCTTACAAGCCATCAGTAAATTTTATTATGCAGGTCTGTATGCATGAGCTTCTTCCAGTTTTGCGGAAAAATTGCTTAACCTATGCTAGTGGTTTTATAATGCAGCTACACGTCCCTATATCAAGCTTTATTTATCTACTTTATCGGGATTTGTAGGAAAACATTTTTTCGCAGTGCTTGTTTCAACGATTTTCATACTTGAATATTTATCTTAGAAACTAAACTCGTTAATAATCTCCAAATTACTGGGAATGCTATTAATATGTAATGTTATGCTCATATCGTTCAGAAAAAAATATATTCGTAAAGGAAACACTGTATGCAGCTTGGCACTTAAGCAGCCAGATTATTAGATCCCATGGAAGATTTCAAAGCATTAATCGACAACATGTTTATATTGTATTGTAAATTGCTTTTTAACGCCTCCGGTTTTATGCTGGAAAGCTTAGCAGGGGGCGTCGTACATACTTACTTACAAAACTAACTTAAATTAACACCCACGCCTTGCCCGGGATTCGAGCCCAGAGCCCCCCCTCACCACAGTCCGGCAGCGCATTAACCGACTGCGCCACGGGAGGTCGTTTAAAACGTGTATATAAACCATGTATTATTTGACTTTAAGAGTTCCCACAACAGTTACGAACATTTTGACGCTTATACAAACACTTTAGGCACGAAAGGCATCTCAAAAGTAGGCTTACAGTAAAAATCAGAAGGAAGACGTATTCATGTTATAAAATGATTTTCTTCTATTGGATTCCATTACGGCATTGAAAACGCGAGAAATGATTCCGTTTTCAAACTGAAATAATGTATAATTTTTAATTAAAATATTTTTTAGGGACTTTCACAGTCCCTAAAGCTATAACAGTCACTACTAAGTTTGACCGTACCGATTTCTCCACTTACTGAACCGCTACTCTGAGAGAACTCTAAAGGAACTCAAAGGATTAAAAAAATCGCAAAAAGGACTTATCGGTGGAATTGGAAAATCCCAGGCAAAGAACGGAACGAAATTCAAGATATAAATATTTTGGTTAGGTCTACTGCAAATGCTAGAATTAATTTGGGAGGCTTATTCACTGACTCTTCCCAAATGGCTTAAAGGGAAATTTTGCGAACTAGGGGAGGTAAAAGCAGATCCGCATTCTCCAATTTTAATCCTCCACAACTCCTCTTTGTCGCAGTGGATTGCAATCTACTGCCCTACTTACTGCATATTTGTCCATTTAAAGAGAAGAGATTCGTAACAATAAATACTTTTTTTTTATTGTTTTCCGAAAATTCGTGTTGTCGAAATTACACTGTACCATAGTTAAATGTAATCTAATAAATATCAGAAATTCAGTTGCAATACAAAGTAAGAATTTCTCGTAATGTCAGAGATAGGGGTACATATTTATATTTACTTTCCAGTACCACCTAACATGATTGCGCAGTTCACTATTTCGTTATAATGGAAATATCAGTGGTGTAATCATAATGAAAAATATTTGACTAATTGTACACGAAGCGTAACATATGAAATGTTATAATTTCGTTGTAATAGAAATTAGACATCATATCGGACATATCTATTTTCACTGAGAAACGAGTCTAGCGTTATACATTACGATGGGTAACCTTTATAATTAGTCTAGTCCTTGTGAAAACAGATTTTGTAAGGAAAATAGAATAAAGGTCAAATTGTCTTGGAAATAATATGCATTACGCAGGGTAACATTTATAATTAGTATATTCGTTATGAAAACAGTTAACGAAAATGGAAAAAAGATCAAATCATTTTGGAAATAATCTACCTGTTGATCAAATAGAGTGATCCTCGTGTAAGCCAAATAGGCAGCAAGAGTTAAAGGAGGTGACTCAATAGCTCACGAATTTGTTACATTACATTAGATTAAGAAATATCATCCTCAGGATTTAAAACTTTTGATTTATTTTTAAATGCTATAAAATGTACCGTCTGGTTGCTAAATTATACGACCTAATAAGAAGAATCCAATTTCAAGAAAGCGAAGCAAAATAGTTGTACGGCAACTAAGTAGACGAGTATTTCTAATTTAGAGTTCCCGCCTCCACACTGTTATGATTCAGGAAACACGGACAAGCCAAGCGGAAAGCAGGAACGCGTCGGTGTCCAGGCTCATGCGAAGAATCCAAAACACATCACAAGAATAATAGTTCGTAAAACATAGCACAGAAGCACCAGCGGATCTATCCTCCCCGTGGCATGGTATGCGGGGCATTTGCGCCACCAGAAACTATAACACACTTGGCTACACTTTGAACAAGGTCTGTCTGAGGACCTACGCCGAGAGGAGCCTTCAAGATGAGGCTAGGCATACTGCTTGTCGTTTCCCGACACAACGTTCAGCCCACGGAAACGACACCGTTCATGGTAGTCGTATATTGTGTAGTGGTTCAACAGTCATGTCTTGGACCTCACACGCCAAAAAATAATCTTATTTTACTTTAAACAATTAAATTATATCCCTGTTCAGTATCCATAAATAATTTCAGATATGTAACATGACATCCGCTCGTCAAAGTAAATTAGCATATACTTAAATATAGTCCATTTGCAGTTACTTCCAGCTTTTCCCTAGCCATGCTAAAGTTCTTCTTCCTGTATATTCCTCCTCGCGCAAACACAGCTTAACCGAGTCTAAAGGCTGTTCACGGTAAACTGAGCACTTCTTTGAAAGCCCTGCTTTAAGATCTACTTGTATGCACGTTGCGTGTTCTTCCGCCTTGTGTGAAATTAACACTGGCATGAGCCTCAACACTTTAATCATGCGTCGATCCAGTGAAACTTTGAATTTATTGAAAAAGTAAATATTTCAAAAATCTGCTCTCTTTTTCTCTTCGTTGCATTTGAGGAAAGCACAGAGCGAAAGAAATAATTTAAGTTGTTGAAAATTGTTACGTAACACTTTTAATTTAACGTTAAGATATGGAACTACTTTCCCTCCATGATTACCAACTTTACTATGCGCATGTCGCTCAGTGCGCCCGTTAAAATATACGCAGGCAATTTTTTTCTAAGGTTGATTTTAAAAGTGCTTGCTTTACCGTGATAAGTCTTTAGAAACTTAGTCCACGAGCTCCCAAATTTTTATGCGAAAGTTAGTTGCTGGACGTAAAACACGGCCAAAATAAATACGATAGGCAAATCTTATAACAGTAACAAGTTTTTATGCTTACGTTAACTCACACTATCCCAGAGCACGCATTTGTGTACATAACGCGTAGGAGAGCTCTTTTCAGCCAGCACTGTACTGTGAAGCTCAAGACCAATGGTGTTCCTTGTAGGTAACTGATACGTGAACCGTGCTACTATTATAGTTTATGAATCGTTCGTATTACTATAGCCGGACACAAATCACACCAACTCGTCGGTTTTAAAAACGAAACGAATGCTGCTTCAGCTTAAGCCCAGTGCGCGTCAAAAATGTTTTGTATATGCAGCATCTTAAAACCGTACAGGATGTTTCAGTAAAAGCGTGCAGAAATGAAACTGGGAATAGACGCCGCACCAGGGAAAAGTTTTTGAGATTGGGAACCCATAGTCTGGGACATCAGCTAAGGAAGACAGCGTAAACATGTGGGCGAACCATGATGTTGGTGTATGTGTGTGTGTGTGTGTGTGTGGTTCACTTGTCGTCCACAAGGCAGCTCTGCCGCACCTACATTGTCACAGCATGTGCGTTTGTCGACGACAGACACCAAACTAATGTGATGCTTGAACGGGCGCTGCAGAATCTCGTACCCCGTTGTCGTTCTTGCGTTGAGGTCAGTGGACGTAACTTTGAGAAGTGAGGTGCAAACTGATATGTTAACACCGGTCCGTAAATCGAATGTCCCTGTTCAAGTTTTACCTAAAGGCTGCTTGCGATTAAGTAAGTATATTAGAAATGAACCTTCGAAAAATGTCACTGCCTTTGCATGCATATATTTTAATGGGCGCACTGAGTGAAATTCGCCGAGCGAAGTTAGTAACGATGGATGGAAAGTAGTTCCATATCTTAATGACGAATAAAAAGTGATAAGTAACCATCTATGATAATTTCAAAATATATATTTCCCTTACTAGCTAATCTGTAAAGTATATACTTTCTTCATAATTTCACCGTTTCACTTGACCGGCGCATGAATAAAGTGATGAGGTTCATGGCGATGTTAATTTTACACAAGGCGGAGGAATACACAGCGTGTATACAGGTAGAACTTAAGCAGGGCTTTCAAAAGTGCTCATTTTACCGTGAACAGCCTAGTCAATAGTTTCCACACTCAATGTCAACAATACACCTAACCAATCCAGATACCTACATTCCTGTTAGGCATGTTTAAGTCCATATCTTCAATCGCTGGAATCGCGGACCAAACGTTTCTAATCTCAAAACGTTTCGTATTGCAGCCCCTATCCCTAGTTTAATTTTTGCTTGCGTTTATTGAAAGAGCCTGTATATTAGAATATGCCTGTATAGTATAAAAAACAGTTACTTAATATTAACAGTATCTCGTATGCTATCGTTTAACAGCACACACACAACGTCATCCATTAGACGGTTTGTGATCTCGAAGTGACTTGTAAGCTCTATCCAGGCCCTCTGTTTTCACGTTAGAGCACCTCGAATCTACATAAACCTAAACAGAGGCACTTGCTAGTAGAATTCCGATTGGTGCAAGACACTCCCAAGGTTCGACACAGGACTTTCCCAGCTAGTGAACAGTAACACTTACATAAAACTCCCTGAATCCTTTCTCTCTTTAGTTTCATATGCCTGTGTGCTTGTTTTTTTTTTTTTTTTTGTTTCGGTGAGCAGCATATCGACGCACGTGACCTAGAACTCAGGAGACTCGACTGTCACACTCGTAGAACAATCACAGAGGCTACCGATATCTGAAATATTTCCTGTTGGCGCTGCGCGGATACTGCAACGAGAAATTTTCACAATCATTGCCTCCCTTTCCCACTCTTTCTCTTGTTCTGTATCTCGCCGAACTGAGTCTTCTTGCCAGAAACGACGCTGAGTTAAAAGGAACGGAGGCTAAAGTTGCAGAAAGGGGAAGGGGTGATTCCAACACTGTCGTAACTCGCACATGTTACAAGACTATCTTCCTTACGTTTGCTACCGTAATATCAAAACTTAGCGTATAAGTTTCCAGTTGGAAGAAAAGGTTTCCCTTCCTCACGAGAGAACCGAACTACTTGTTATTCTTCACTGGTTCCTCTGTAACCGGAGGTCGGGTTAAGAATTTGGAATCGCGTGTCGCTTTTAATTTTTAAATCCCTGTATTGCTCTCAGTTTTCACGTCGGGTTTCAGCTTCTTTGAAAACTGAAATGCAATTTACTTCACATAATTTGTTTCATCTTATTACACTTCTTCAAGTTTTTACCTACAATTCTTATTTAGATATCAGTTTTGGTTGACCTTATATTCAACCCCCGTATCTATTTGTTAAAACATTTAACTATTAAACTTTTTAAGTTTCTACATTAAGTGCATTAAATCGGATATGTATAATGTTCTGCACAAACTACAAAGTTAATAGTTTTTTTTCGGCCTTGCGTGTGTCTGACAGAAGTGTGTAATAATTTTCAAACGTTTTTTGTTTCGTCGATTTAATTATTTCGTAGTAAAATTTTCTACATTTCTACTGAACCTCATAATATTTCAATTTATTACGACATTTCAACTGGCTGCCTTCCATCCTACACAGTAAAAAAACTCTGGTAAACTTCCTGAACTCTAATGGAAGTTTCTAACCTATACAATGCACGGAAGTAAAACTACCTGTCAGGCTTAAAATATGTGAATGTTTAGCATTGTTACTATACTAAGTTGGGAACTTCCCTATGCATTTGACTCTTTCCTGAGCAACTGTAGGAATGTTACTATATATGTTTTGGAAAATAATTTACCACTCACGGTTCGTCACTGTACGTATACACTGATATGGTAAATTTACAAATAATATTTTAGAGTGTAATTAATCGGTTGTGTTATTGATGTGCATTATGTTAGATTTGGTTAAATTTATTTGATCAAGTAAGTAACTTAGCACGATGTCTAAGTGATTAATAAAAATAAAACTTTCCTTTGAAGTAAATATTTTTCCACCCATGCAGGGCATGCAAGACTCCCACTGTAAAATGAAGAAATATCACAAATACCCCTCACAAAATGTTAATGAAAGTAGTTTTTTTTAACAATTGACTTAATAGGCTGAGTGAATTTTCGTAGCACCATCGATAATATACTTTTGTTAGTTTTGAATTAACTATTTAAAAAAATCTATCGTTCAAGCATATTGCTACTTCCAAAACTTCCCAAAATCTTTGAATATTAATTAAGAGTGCATCAACTACAAAATATACCTTAGTAACCTATTAAGACTACGTAGGGCTAGTGGTATAGAACTAATAACATTACCATAGCTAACTGTCTTTGTATTCTGCAGCGTATCACCAGTTTCTTAGCATACAAATTCTCTCATTGGATATTCCCGTCACTTCTTCTCACTTCAAACTTCTATGGGAATTTCGAGACAATACTCAGCAAACGACGGTAAGAAGAGATGAAGTGATAAATAATACCCCAAAGCATACTCAATGTTCTTGAACTTAGGAATAGTTGGATTATTACATATTTGAGCAAAATACGACGTTATTCAGAGTCGGAGGGATTCAGTTGGCCATATATGTCACCAATGTTAACTTGTGCCACAAATTAAAAGAAAACTATACATTTTTTCGAGGTGGCATTTGTTCTGGAGAAAAAAGAAAAATGAAATCATTGTTACTGTTACTTAAAACCAGCAAATTCGTCTTTATGATAAACAACAATTTACTGTTACAATATTTCACAAACCCGAATTTTGCATATATAGTTTTCCTATATAAACTGGCATGCTTGGTTAAAAAAGTAAAAAATAAATAAAATAAAAAAATTACACACTTCCTCAGATAATTATACACCATATCAAATACTGCCTCTGCTGTATAATTAATATTATTACTTTTGAAATAAATCGAAAAAAACTTTTGTAAATTATTATATTCCAGAAATGAATTCGTTGATAGACCTTTTTGTACTGGAAAATTTGGCAAGTAGAAGGATTGAAGGATGGTTAAGGGCCTCCTCGGACTATCCACTATCTCTTCGGAGCATCTGTTAGAAGCAGCAGATAGGTCCGAACATTCTACCTACCGAATCGCGAGTTGTATTTGCAGTTACTTTCGGGCAGTATTATCATCTTGATCATGTACATTACTCTTTAGCTATAAAAATGGGTAGGTACAGTACGAAAGGCAATGGAAAACGTTTGCGACTTAGTGCAAGACCAAGAAAAATGAAGATGAAGCATTTACAAGAACACAGCTCTAAAAAAAAAAGTAATCTACTAATACTATGAATATAATATAGTTCATCTCATGTTATGTTCCCAGATTCTGACAGCTACTGCTGCCGAAATATTTTTTTTATCACAACTGAATAACATCGCACTTCAAATTGGAAAGGGCGGCTGATTGTCACGTGAAGTAATTGTGGTAGCCCTGAATAGAAAATAGTCTCTCTTTTATCAGCACAAAACAAATGCGGCTTAGTGAAATTAATAAATTGCAAAATAATTTTGGAATAAACTTAATGTTTTATGTATCGTATTAGTTACAGATTTACTCCATTCTATATGGAATTTATCAGAAATATAACTGTTTATCTTAATGATGGTGCAGTGAAAACGAACAGCCAGCCATGTTGCTTGTGTAAGGTATAATTTTTCGTGTGCGCGTGCTTGATTGAGCTCCATGTCACCTTTGAAAAGATTTTAAATGTTGTGCGTATTTTTATTACAATGCAGTGACCATAAAACACTGAATAAAATAATAATATGTATAACTTTATTTGGAACACAATTAAATACTCGGTCAAAGTTGCTTCCACCCTGCATAGGCACATAGTCGGAAAATTAATGTTTAGTTTGTTTGCAAAATTTTATACAGTACTCTACATTCATAAGATTTCACCAGTGATCTGGCAAAATGTGGAACCTGTAAGTGAGAGAGAGAGAGAGAATGAATAAAGAGATTTGGGCGGCTCTTAAAAGCGAGGTCTTGAGAGCCGATGAGGGCGATTGAAGTGAATATGGAGCGGCGTCGGAATGAAGGGTCGGGGGAAACGGGAGATCCCCGAGAAAACTCGCCGACCAACGGTATCGTCCGGCACGATTCCAACTTGCTAAAATCCGGTTACCCGGCCACAGATTGAACCTGGTTCGCCTTGGTGGGAGGCAAGCGTGCTAATAGCTCAGCCACCGTGGCCCCAGAGAGAGAATAACACTGCATTTGCATGAACATTAGAATTAATGATGTTATCTAAATATATGCATTACTACTTTGAATAATTTACGAATAATTCGACAATTACATACTATTAATTTTTCTATAAACAATTTTACTTTAAATCAATCAAATGTTGCGAATTGAACCGTTACCACCGAGACTAGAAGGCGTGACAACGTCTTCTTACCAAGCAGTGACGTCACAGCTAGTGGCAATCGTTGCTGGTATTTATGTACAATATGATCATAGATATAGATACCTGTTTGGTAGTTTACAACGTAGAGTGAATCTACGGTTTACATCGGCATGTGATATGTTTTGCTTTGATCGTAAGCGTTCAGTAAAAGTGGAATTCTCTACGGTGTGCAAGTTTACGTTCTTCAGCACAAAATAAAAAATTAATATAATGTATATTCTGTATCCTCAGTGTCAAAGAAATTATCCGAACGGACCGTAACTTTACGGTTTAAAATTTCCCGACGATTAAGAAATAAACAAACAATTTGCAGAGGAAAACAATCCAGAGGAAGCACTTCGCATCTAGGAAGTGTTCAAGAGTATGTTGATATTTATCAACTTAACATACAGTATAAATAGTTCTGTATAAAATATAACTTCTGTGTAAGAATTAAGTTCAGTGCCACCAAACATTTTCAATAAAATACTTTATTCTGAATAATTATAATATTGAGGTTAAATGTTCAATTAATCCATTGCCTTACTATTTAAATATCGTGTACCTTACGTCTGAGGTAAATTCATGTGAGTAGGGGCATGTTTCCTTACACAAGATTCATTAACATGAGCAGACTTATTTCAATTTTTTCACTTATACATTAATATTCAAAGGGGAAAATATAAGTAAATTACGTAAGTCATCTTGTTATTTTGAATGACGACATAAAAATTAAAAATTGAACAATCTGTTACAATACAGCAAAAAAATTAATTTGCATAATCAGTTATAAATTTGTTTGCAAGTTTATATAAATAAAATCCATTTTGGCTTAGGGCGACTCTATAAAACTTCTCTTTTGTGAAGTTATATATTAGTACATAGATATTAGCTGATTTTATTTCACGTTATAATGGGCCAAGGTTTTTTCAAACATTTTCAACTTTTCGACATTAGTCAGGCGCTTAATGGTTCGTGTTCAAATGGCAAGGTGTCCATATACCTTCCTACACTAATTTCCGTCTTCCTCTTGCTTACGACCTTGCCAATAGAGCACATTGAAATAACACCTTTTAAAACTTCCAAGAACACAAGGACTAATTAAAAATAATATGCCCTATGTATAATGTTTCCATTTAAATGGAACGTGAGAGGGTGTGTTTTTTCAAAAACAATGTGTGTGAGGTACTAGTGTATTGAAATTATAGCTTTTAATGTAATTATACATTTAGTAGGTATTTTCTTAGCACAGTCTGATGACCAATCACTTTTTGTAGAAATGTGTGAATTTGGAAACGTCAACACACCGCAAAATTCCGACGAAAACTTGTATACATTAAATGTCAGTCAACGACGTGTGTGTATATTTTATATGTAGATATTTATAAATATATATGTATAAACATGTGTAATTACTGCCAACACCTGTATTTCTCTTCATCTATAGCTACGTACCTATGGACTTAATTTAAATTAAACGAAACATAATTGAAATACAGCGGTTCACGAAAAATTAGCCGCAGTTTAATAGGCGAAACGGGACAAGTTTCAGCCATCATATGCCGTTAAAATCAAACAACTTTTATTACAAGAAAAAAATGCATACACTGTTTTTAAATTCTGTGTAAAGGAAACTGCTCCCAGTTGCACGTTTCAATTTACCTGCACGGTACGTCGTATTCCATAGCAGAATATGCTCGCGCGCCGTGATTTTGTCGTCTTCGACCTGTGACGTCACGCGAGAGTTGTCAGGCTTTCTTGTTCTTGGGGTCTCTGTTGAACCATAGTAATATAACCTCCGATATAGCTCGGATTATAGTAATATAGCCTCTGATATAACTCGGATTATTGTAATATAACCTCTGATATAGCTCGGATTATTGTAATATAACCTCTGATATAGCTCGGATTATTGTAATATAACCTCTGATATAGCTCGGTTTATTGTAATATATGTTTTTGGATTTCAGCGCAAAGACAGAAGTAATTCAAAATGAAATGTGTGATGGTGACCATATGCTAGACACCGTGTATATTGTGTTCACGTCAGCCGAAACATACAATAACAAATCTGAAGAAACTGTCTTTTCACATAATACAAGAGTATCTAATAATTAAACATCAACTTCATAGAGTTAACAATTAATCAGCACAACCTCCTATACATTTCAGACACATGGACGCCGAGTTGTTGATATTTCTCACCTTGTTAACAACCTCCAAACACTTGACTTTCATAGTCCAATAAGTTGTGGTTTTCGAGATATGAGAATTGTGCGTGAGAAGAGATACGGACTGAGGAGCTGCTTTATTTCTAAATGCAAAATGTGCAATGTAGAACTCCATGTAAATACCGAAAAAGACAGTCAATGAATGGATGTGAAAAGGGGCGCAGTGTGCGGGACAATGTCTACTGGCGAAGGACATGCACAACTTGAAGATATGATGTCAGCTATGAACGTACCAATTTATTTCAGCCAAGACATTTCGTAAATATCATGGCGATGTGTGTGATGGGTGGGAAGCTACTGCCCTGAATGAAATGAAGCTTACCGCAGAAGAAGAAGCTCGTTTGGCTGTTACTCCTGGTGATGTTGATAGAAGTGGAGTGCCAGTCATAACTATCATCGCAGATGCAAGTTGGTCAAAACGTTCTTACAGGACCAACTACAGTGCCCTGTCGGGAGAGGTAAGTACAGAATTTTGCTTGGTAATGAAAGAGTACATGAAGTTGAGAAAAGCCGATGGGTGTTAGGAAACTAATCTGCCTGTGTTTGGGTGGGTGTTTGGTCCCGTTGTTTTGATGTGTGACTTGGAGGCAAAGGGTGTCGGGTTCGATTTCTGACAGGGAAATTTTGTTGTTTTTGGAAAATTTCCTTCCCTGGTTAATAACTGGGTGTTGTATTGTGCTTTTACTGTCATACCGCGTAAGGCACTGGAAAACGACAGCAGAATCTCCTTACCGATAATATGTCCATTCCAAGGTGGCAGCTTGTTATTAATCCGCCTTTCGCGCGCTTTGGAGATACGATTGGGTGTGTATCCAGTCACCACTGCGTCCGCAATATTGCTCAAAACAGGTAACTTGGTACGATTTAGCCGCGACACAGAAACAATGAATTAAAGTATTATGTGACTACCAGAATGTTGTATGTGCATGCTCATCTGTACTGTATTACTATATTATAGAGCACTGAAGAAAGCAATACTAAAATTACATAATAACATCAGCACTAGTTTCTACCGCCATCGTAAAGTGAGTTGTCAAGCCGGCCAGTGGCTTTGAGCTGGTCAATGCTGGCAATGTTTTTCTCAGCTACCACCTTGGGATGGATACTGTTTAGTTGCCCTTGGGCTCGTATCAACGTTGTCTTCAATGTTCTTACCTGCCTTCGGGCAGTTAAAAAACCTTTATATATACATACACGTATAAATTCGCATATGCGAGCCTATGGTGTGTGCGGTATATGTGAAATTTTAGATATACAGTAAACCTTGTTTTAACATTCCTGAAGATAACACTATCATTTCTATCATTTCATGGTGCCACACTTTTTCCATAAATTTGATGTTTTCTCCCGGCATATAACGTTTTATTATTCCCATTTCCTGCATATACGCATAACATCACAGTTTATCAAAGTGTGACATTTCTAACATTTCACTCTGTTTTGAATGTGTGTGCACTTGAAAAATTATTTTGTGTCACATGAATAAGTATTTATACGTGGTAACGAGAAACAAGACGAAGTCAATAACAATCACATTTTTGTGGAACACTTATATACAAATAACTGATTAATATTTAACACTCTTGTAGTTTGTCATTTTTTTCTAGTTTTTGTTTAGAAAATATTTTGAGCGAATTTAAGCTTCAAAAGCCAATTAACTTTTTATTTGTACTGATAAAGGATTAAATTAATGTACTTTGTGGTTGAGTACCTGCTGTTGATACTCTATGCCAATTAATGCTTATAAAGTTTTCCTATATTTAACATTTTATCTCCTTGAGAAATGTTATAACATAGTTCTTCTGTAGTAGGCTTATATAGGCCTACCTGAGTGTATAATGCATGGCTACATATGTAAACAGTAAGTACGGATGAATTAACGGGACTCATTGCATGGATACATGAAAACAATCTATACTAATATATCAAGAGGCAGTGTTTGTAACTTTGTGTGTTTGTGTGTTTGGATGTAGGAGGTAATCTTCGAAACTACTCATCCGATTTTCAAAATTATTTCACCAGTAGAATGCTACGTTATCACCGAGTGTCATAGGCTATATTTTATTTTAAAAATCAATAGGGATCCCTACTAAAACTCCAATAATGTAACCCAAAGTGTAAATAAATGACCTATAAAATTCCTTACATTGCGTGCGCTGCGAAAACTATTGACGATAGAACAAAATAATGCACTACGGCTTTGCAGGACGGACAGATTCGGAAAATAAAACGTGATGTGTGCTGCGTACGGCGCCAACCTTAGAAGCTCTACTGCCATTATGGGGGGAGTTACTTTTTTGTTTGCTGGGGATTTTCGGCAGACACTCCATGTAGTTACAAAAGGGACCCGTGCAGATATCATCAAAGCATGTCTTAAATCATCTCCCTTATGGATTCTATTCAACACCTAAATTTGCGAACGAATATGAGAGCCTATCTTGGTGGAGACACGCATAAAGATTTCCAACAACAATTGCTCAGACTTGGAGGAGTTTTTCCTTCTCTAAATTTGGGCACTAATTCTGCTGAAATCATTTTAAATGAGACATTAGGTCAGATAGTCCACAGTCTGCAGCATCTTATAGAAGCAGTATATCCGGGCCTCGAAAATTTACTAGAAAGAGACTTTCACTGGTTGTGTTCCAGGGCAATAGTATCGCCTAGGAACGACACTGTCAATGAAATAAACAATCTCATTATACAAAGAGTTCCCGGCCAAGTCAAAACCTATAAGTCGATTGACACAGTCACCAATGTTGACGATGTCGTCCACTTTCCTCAAGATTTTCTAAATTCGCTTAATCCTTCTGGCTTGCCATCTCACGAACTATCATTAAAAGTCGGTAACTCTATCATGCTTTTAAGAAATATAAGCCCTGATTTGAAAGAAAATTTGATTGTCGCGACCATCCTCACCGGTCCAGCAGCCGGCCAGCTGGCAAACATCCCGAGGATTCCCATGATTCCCACGGATTTGCCAATATCTTTCAAACGGTTGCAATTTCCCGTAAAAACATCGTTCGCGATTACTATTAATAAGTCCCAGGGTCAAACTTTCTCTTTGGTTGGAATCGACCTACGAAAAGAGTGTTTTTCCCATGGCCAACTGTATGTTGGTTTATCACGAGTTGGGAGTCCCGAGAAACAGTACATTTTGCTACCAAACAATAACATGACGTCAAATATTGTCTACAGAGAATGTCTTAGCCAATAACATATTAAATACTTCTATCTCAGATAAATTGCATTGTAATATAATGTATATTAATATGAAAAATTATAAAAAAGTAAAAGAATATCAAATAAAAATAGCAAAAAAACTTTAAATTATAAATTATTTAATAAATTATTAAATTATAATGTGCTTTTTTTAATGCTTTAGGAGAGTTTACCCAACCTAATTAACGCCGGGTTAAGCAGTTTTTTTAATCTTAATTGCACCCGTGCGAAGCCGGGGCGGGTCTCTAATGGTAGTATAAATTGAAATATGTGTGTGTCATATTGATGCATACATAAATATGTGGTTTATTACGTATTTAGCCGCACTGTGATGCCCATGCAAACTGCGAATTGTTTGAGAATTACGTGATATCAGAATAAATATTGTAGACTATTGTAATACCTTATCTAAGTGTATAAGGCACGATATATAATCACACAAACAGGCTATTTGTAAAATAAAACGAAAATGGCAGTAGGCATATAGAAGTTCTACAGAATTCGAGAAATGTACAGGCTTACTTGAAAGGCGAAACATTTAGTAGAATTTATATTTTGAAAAACGTGAGGATGAACTTGTGTTTTTATGTCAGCGGACTACATTGCTAACAAAAAATCTGCTGTAGCACTGATGTAAACAAAAACGTCACACTTAAGTGCTTTTTTTTTTTCGAGACAACACGTTTTAGTTTAAAGTGTGCAGCCTACTGTGATTCAGAAATGACAAATTAAATTGAAATCTACTTACAATCTTACTTTTCCGTTGCGCCTTTTATGTGAAAATAATGTCCAGGTAACTGAGCATTGCAAGTAAATAACCTTCCTTGTCATGCTGTTGTCCAGAATTTCGTTTACAGTGTCACTAATTACTTGGAATTCTTTATACTTGAATCTGTGTTTCTAAGAGCATGGCAAAGTGAATGCCAAATTCAATCTACGTAAATAACTATCATAATTTTTAAAATTATAATTACCATTTTTTGTAAAATAATTGCTAGCAACATTTTACATTCAATAGCAATAACAACTTGAAATGCATCCAAACGTAATATTTTAGTGTGTGTTGCGTTTGATGCTCTGAATGTTCAAGTTTACACTTTTATCTTTAATTTCAGTCATAAAAACAAGGTAAATTTCTAGTCATTTATAAATTCTTGTGAATATGTAAATGTTTGATCCTTGAGAGATCACGGATGTGACTGTTGATCGGAAAATGTTTATTTTAAGACAATTTTGCCAATTGTTTTAAAAACTAATTTTGAGTACCATCGTTTTTGTGCTGTCTGTGATAGTTTTGGAACACATCTATTTTTATAGTGCGTATGTCCAGAAAATGATAGTGACTATGCATGCGAAAATTTACAAAATCAATTTTACACAATTATTCAGTATGACTAGAAATAGTGATTTATCGCGAAAAATCTTTCAGGTAAAGATGGCCACCAAAAAAAATGTTATAATTTTAGGCGAATTAAGTAGGTTCAGTGTCAGAGAAGCAAAAGCCTCGTTGGGCAAGCCAAAAAAAGGAAACTATTTCTCGCACGTACTGTAGCCAGCAAGGAAAGAAATGTTGCAGGCATGCGTATAGACCTATCATGATGTCAGATATCTTCGCTATAAATTACCATCTGTAGAATGGCGTAACGGTGGTTATATCCGGCCTGTAGTTCATGCAACATTGTCGAAAAGAATTTTCACCGAAGAAAAATACGCGTAACTTTCTGGCGTACAGTTTTTACCCAAAGGTTTACCATTGGCGAGTCGATAAAATGAAAGTTGAAATGTACTCATGATTCAATCGTTTGAGAGACATCTTGGATAAGTAATTTTTTATAAAATGTATTTGTATGTCTGAATAACTGCCAGTATTAATAAAATTTAGTCATTTAATTTTTAAGTGGATTTCCGTATCAAAATGATTACAAAATCATTGTTGTAAACACGGTCAAAAAATAATTAATGAACATGTAATTATTAATTACAACTGGCACAATGAACTGTAATCTTAGCGCAAGTGTTAACTTAATTTATAAAGCCTCAACAATGGTAACTATATTTGCAGCTTCCAGCCAAAACATTGCGCAAATGGATTTTGTGTTTGGAACGCAAATCGAAGTTAAAGGTTGTAAACTCTCATTACTTCGACAGTTTCATACGATATGAGGGTACGATATGATACACAAAAACATTTCTATATATTTATTACATTATCATAAGCGCAAAGCGATATTATTAACGTTAATGTTTTCACTGATGATAAACATGGTTTTATTGGCATAACTTAAGATAATGTATGCAAATAAGAATTACATTTTTACTTGCCTAATCAATGTTATTACTTTCTCGCTCGCAAATAATACTTGTTCATATGGTTTTACAGGCTACGATAGTAGGATTCAGAAATGAAAAAGTCTTTTTTTCGGCTTAAAAAACTAGTACCGTACAACCTGTTGCCGTGCTGCAACATTAGGGAAAACTCCGAAGCCGCACACATGCTTCAAGAACTTGGAGGAAAGCAAAGTTCATCAAGTATTGAAGCCGCGCTAATTGTTGAAGGTTTCCGCCAGAGCGACGAAATGTATGGTATAAAATATACTAAACTAATTGCTGGTGGTGACAGTAATGTGTACAAAAGAGTTTTGGACGCGCATCCTTACAAAAATTTTACTGTCGATAAAATTGAGTGCACAAATCATCTTCTGCGTAGTTTCTGTAATAAATTTAAGGACTTTGCAACTACAATAAAGAAACAAATTGATGGCATTTTCATGAGAAAGAAGCTTGATGACAATATTCTTCGATTCAGAACAGATGTTGTCAAAGCTGTAGAACACAGGCGGCAAGAAAAAGGCCATTGCATGAAAAATTTGAAGAATTACGGAAAAACATCTTGAACAGTACAGGCCATATAGTTGGCGATCATTCCCTCTGCTCGGGTAGAGTCTACTCTCGTAAGTCAGATGGTAGTGATAGTAATTATGTGCCAGAGCTCATTAAAAGTGGCCTGCATGATAAGATACCTGGTGTACTAAGACATATGAGCAACCCACAGCAGAAGTTTAACCCACAAGGTGTGCAACAACCCCGCAGAACACTACAATTCGGCAGTAGTTAAATTTGTTAGTGGAAAGAGTATTAATTTTTCCACTAGACGATCTTACACTGGCAGATGCGCAGGAGCAGTTATATAACACAATACGGGGATGCCATTGTATACGTTACATGAAACAATGTACAAAAAATGCCCGGGAAAATTCTGCAAAAGTGTGGAATACAGACGTAGAACTAAAGTTGTAGCAAGTAAGGCCAAAAGAAAGGCAACAGTGAAGAAGAGTCGTAAGCCTTTACTCCGCCGGGCGCTTTCAGATAACTTCTATGTCACCAATGTAGAAAAACTGGATCTGGATCTAGACACTTTCAATAGAGAATGCAGAGAATTTCTCGACTCCTTGCAAATGACAGAAAGTGAGAAACAGAGAGTCAAAAGGGCAACCGTAATGCAAAGAGAAAGTGGGGAGTGGAAAGAGCGAAGACGGAAAATACTCACAGCATCACATTTCGGACGAATATGTAACATGAAGCCATACACGAGTTGTGAATCTACAGTAAAGAGTATATTATACAGCAGAATCGACACCACACCAATGAAACACGGAAGGAATAACGAAAGACTTGCAAAGGAAGCGATGGAGCAAGAACTAAAATTAACCATTTTAGACTGTGGACTTTTTATTGATCCGGAGATTCCTTACTTCGGTGCCACCCCAGACGGGCTTGTAGGAGACGACGGAATAGTAGAAATTTGGTGCTCATCGTCCGCTTCACATATGACACCCAAAGAGGCAATGCAGAAAAAGAAAGTCGCGGCATGGAATACTGACAAGTCAGGAAACATCTTAAGCATGAAAAATAATCACGGTTTTCACATATAAGTGCAAGGGCAATTACATGTTACTAGCAGAAAATATTGTCTGTTCGGACTCTTGGACACCACTAGGAATAAGAATTGACAGAATAGAGAGAAATTGTGAATTCTGGAACAAATATATGATGCCAAAACTAGAATTTTTTAAAATAAAAACTGCCTAATTTCGGAGTTATTGATCCAAGGTTCACACGGTTAATGCCTATAAGAAACCCTGCATACATTACTGAGAATCAGAGAAAGAGAAAAGCAATTCAGTAAGTTTCAAGAAGCTACATAGGAAGAATTTAATTTATTTCTAAATTTTAAATGGAGTCAAGATTTGTTGTCTTCAAGCATCGGAATAATGTTAAAATATTTTTACAGTTAAGTAATGTGATAATTGTTCATATTATGCATTATTATATATGCATATCAACTATATATATTATATATTAATTATTTAAAAAAAGTGTATATTACGTTAAAATTCAAAATGCATTTTCTAATGATCATTATATTATTTTAAATTTAAATTGTAATTTGTCTGTTCAGTGGCTACGGTTACATTTTAAATTAAATTGTGGTTTATACATGGAAGAACGTGCTGTACAAAATTGATCAGTCTTATTTCCCAAATGTTATGCTTAATTTGCTTGTTGTTTCAGTATTGCTGAAGTGATATCTACTTTTTCTTTCAGGAATTAACTGAATGTTGCAAGTCGCTTGTGTATATAAACTAGAAATAATGTAAGGGAATACCAAATACACGGTGTATATGAATTATGCAAAAGTGATTGATACAAAATAAAAAAATTATTTGGAAGGATGGCATTTTTTCATTCATTATATCCATTACAGGTTTAAGAAAGTGAAAATATTTATGTGAGATTTTGAATAACTTTTGTGCTACAAAATTTGGGATTTAAAAATTCTGAACTATTAAAAACCGAAAAAAGTGTTTAAGCTACTCCTACCTCATTAAAACATGACTACTAAAATTATTGCCATTTGATTTTCTTCAAGGTCCCTCTATCCCTCTCCCAAGCACTTTATCAACACAATAAGAAATGAAAAAATAATAATTACAAATTTATTTTCAACGTATATTGCATAATCTTTTTAAGACTTTTCATAATGAATATTGACTGTTTGAAAATCATTTATAACGAAACTCTCTGTTTGGCTCAAGCCTACTATTCCCGCTAAGTAATTTGTAACTGAGATTCGCGTAACAAGCCTACGTCACTCAAAGCGGGACCCAGACGAGTTATGTATGCATGCTCAGTTACACGAGAACAGCCAGGATATTAACCAAGCCAGAGGAGTTGAATTTTAAAGCGATAAGATGGCAGCTACCCTCCCACCCGCTGGTTTGACTGACACTCATCCTCGACGGAGTGCGTGCAAATTGGGCCCCACATCTTCCGGCGAGAAAATCGAAGGCTTCTGTGTATTAAAATTTTCCTAGTTCTTATAGGAGCTGAGCATCAACGGTATTAGTGAATCAAGTCGGGAAAAAAGTTTGCTGCCTTTGCGCTCTCATGGAATACGCTGTCTAATCCTTTAGAGATATAGCAAAATCATGTACCATAGAATTGAGTAAAATAAATGATCTACAAAAAGTCAACGGTAGCATATATCTATATTTAATATATAAGTTGTAATAGGCGTATTTACAATTAAAATTACGCAATAAAAACAAACGTAAAATTCATTGTCTTTTCTGACCATAAAGAACTTAATCTTTATCAAAATAAAATCATTCACAATTAAAACTGTTTAATGTAGATAAGAAATGTCCTATACATCATACAATTATCGCTAATAATTAAAAAGCTATGAAAAGTTTTGTGAAAGAGTAATTTCTAAAAAAGTAATTTCTATACGTGGGCGGGGGTGTTGACGCGGGGTGTGGCGATGCTGTGGCGAGAGAGTTGGAAGGAGGGAATGTGTACGAGGCGAGCGCGCGACAGGCAGGAAAAAAAAAAAACTAAGTTGTGCCCGGAAGAAGCCGGGCCGGATTGCTAGTGGAGGATATTTATGGTCGGCACTGTAGACTACAAAGAATCAGAGGCCAATGATTCGAGCCATCTGTGAATGGTTACAGTTGACATCAACTAAAACGCATCACGTCGTTTACTGGTTACGAGGAGTACGCGCGACACAAGTACAGCGCACATCATAAGATTAAACGGTTGCAACACTTGGGCTCTGAAATTAATTCGGGACTGGAATGTTTAAAATGTAGCAATTGCAAAGCTAAGGTGCAATTTTGTTTATATTTCCAAAGAGCGTAGCAAGTTTATTTTCTACACATCTTAGAAATATATACATATATACTGCTCACGAAAATAAAGTGAGTGAAGAGATTGGGATGGCTTTAAACATGAGGTCTTGAGAGCCGATGAGGGTGATGTATGTAAGTATGGAGCAGCGTCGGAGTGAAAGGGTGAGGAAACGGGAGATACTAGGGAAAACCTGCCGACCAATGGCATCGTCCGGCGCGATTTCCACATGCGTGACCCGGCCGGGGAATGAACCCGGATCGCCTTCTTGAGAGGCGAGCATGTTAACTGTTCAGCCACCGTGGCTCCTGCTCACAAAAAGTTTAGCATATTCCCCATTTCTGCACTTACGTGGGAGATGAAAGGTAGAATTGGCCAGTGAATGTGTGAACTTTCCTCAAGCCGTTCACGACCAATGACAATCCAGGACTTAAAAACAGCCACAATGAGGAATGGGACAGTTTCACCCCAGGAAGTCCATAATGACCTTGCTTGTGGCATGCCTCGTCGTACCAACGTGCTTCAGGAAGAGCGGTAGTCCTACACGTTATTCAAGTTTGTCAGTGCATCTGATAAGACCATTTTTTTTTGTTACTGAAACTGACGAGAATCCTTCGTTTAATTTGTTGTTCAGTTCATGCCTTTTGTTTGTTTCGTACCGGGATGATGTAAACGTGTATTGTCCCCCCCCCCCCCCCCCCCGATTTATGTGCGATAAGGAGTACAGCATGAATTGAAAACTACTTTTATTAAATATATCATTCTGGATACTGTTATATGCTAAAGTTTACGTGAGCAGTGTATTCCGGATACGATTTTTAACGTAAATAAAAAATAAAATAAAAAAACATGTTACATTTATATATGAAACGCGTGTATTTTAGTCAGAGAATACCTTGCGGTTTCACAACACTCAACTTGCCGTTTAGTTGGCTTTATTTGAATCGTACCCCCTTTAGGGAAATCACCTTCTATTTTCACAGCTGTTTGTCGGTTGCCAATTATAAACAATTAATATAGTCTATTCGCTGTTTGTTCACACTTTTTGAATCAAACATTTGAAAATATCTCCATGTAAGACGTGTTTGGTTGTTTCCTATATATGCTATGCATCACAAGGGTTTTATGCTTGTGTTGACATAAAACTACAAAATTTTTTGGTTAAATTAAATTTTTTATTACATTATACTTTTAAAGAACAATATCGTTATTATAATTGATAATAATAAAAACAGTGAGAAAAATGTGTGTTGGTAATGCCTAGTAATAAATAGTTCTTATACAAAATATTATAACACTAGGTGCGCACGAAGCGGTGCGTTGCCACTTTGGTGTTATTTTCAAGGCTTGGTTAGCTTTGTTTGCAGGAGGCGGAGGAACATCATGGAATTAAAACTTTAGCAGGGCTTCAGAAATGTTGGAAGACACCATGAATTGACTATACAATATAAATGTACAAAAATAAAATTCATGTAACTTAACCAGACGCTATATATAATGAGGGCCACATTATGCATCACTTCCAAATAATAGACACAATTATTTTATAGGCTGTTCATGGTACAGTGAGCACCGTATAAGGGCCTACTAATCTTTTGGATTTGCCAATTTCTGCCTTTCCGCCAATTTTTTTTATATCGACGTTGTTATGTGACTAATAAACAATGTTCACATTTCACCACTCACAAAAGTTAACGTCTAATGCTATCAAAAAATTATTTACTAGAGATTAATGGCAGTTCAGAGGGCCTTAAAAAGTGCTCACTTTACTGCGAATGGCCTATAGTTAGACGTACATAATGTGTCACAGAGGTTTGCACACATTTTGACTGTGGTGGTGTAGTTAGCCAACTAGCCTCCCACTTTAGTGAACTGGACTTAATTTCGGGCGCTGTCGCATCCGGATTTTTGAAGTGGAAAACCTGGCAGATGTTGCCATTGGCCTGTGGGTTTTCTCAGGGCATTCCCGTTCATTTAATTTATGCAATCCGTCACTGTCATCTCTATCGGCGCTGAATACCTCAGATGTTATACGCCGCTCAGGTTTCTCTTACTCAAGTGGTACACGCTCGCTGTCTTCCGAACAAACTGCACGAGACACATCGACATCCATCGCAGCAGTTCTGTCGATGTATGTACTTCCTCTTATAGGCTGTTCGCGGTAAAAATGAGCACTTTTGAAAGTCCTGCTTGAGATCTGCTTGTATCTACATTGTGTATTCTTCCGCCTTATGTAAAATTAACATTGCCGTGGGCCTCATTACTTTATTCATGCTTCGGTCAAGTGAAAGTGTGAAATTATTTTAAAAGTAAATATTTTGCAAATATGGTGGTTTTTATTCTTCCGATGCATTAAAAAAGCTAGAAGCGAAAGAAATAATTTAAGTTGTCACAAATGGTCACGTAACACTTTTAATTCGACGTTAAGATATTGAACTACTTTTTATCCAACGTTACCAACTTTGCTGGGCGCATGTCACCCAGTGAGCCCGTTTAAAGTGCATACAGGCAGGAGTGAATTTTTTCTAAGTTTGATTTCAAACCTGCTCACTTTATCGTGAACAGCCTTTACCATCGATATATTGTTTCAAACTGCACCATTAGTCTCTGGCTAGCTGTTGATTGTTAATGAAATGGGGAGTCAATATGCCCCAACGAAAACTGAAGTTTTGTTACCTGTACGTCGGGTTTTAAGAGTTATTCCTGTTTAATGGGTAACTTTGTGGTTTTTATATCATTTAGAAATTTTATAAAATGCATGTGTGCTGTTGAAATAATTGAATTCTCTCCATGAGTGTTACGTTTTAACACATTCAATACGATGTCCATATGACTTACGGATACATTTAATTAAACTGTTTCTCTCTTAACGCGGCGTACACTTTTCTACCCAACGTAATTTTTCGTCTCATAAGCGAGAACCATACGATGTTTTATATGACCTTGAAAATCTATTGCGTTGCAAAAAAATCCTACAGACAAATAATTGCGTAGGACAGGTAATAAAAATTAGAAACGCTACTTCTAACATAGTAGGTTGGAGTGAAAATGCACGCTTTAGAACACAGCCGGGCATTTAGAAAAGGTTATACGAACACCTGATAAGTTCTGTATGAAACACCCACACGGTAAAAGCAGAGTGTTGGAGTCACTCGAATGCACGGTTCCTCAAAGGCACGTATATTCGCCTGTTTGAAACAATGGTTTTACTACTGAATTTCGCCGAGTGTCGAATGTGTTCAGAAACAAATACACACTTCCCCAGACACATTCGAACACAGGCCTCGGAACTCGACATGGTAACGCTGAGAGATGTGGTAGATGTCTACGGAATGCCTTCCAAACCGACGTCTCCGTTCAGACGTTTCCGCAAAGTTAAAAGCGTGCGCACTCACACACTCACTCAGATAGGATCGCTGATTTAATTTTTAATTCGTCGAAAAATGATTTGGTGTTTTTGTGAGGCAAGGTGCCGAACTCCTGAGAGACGTGTCGTAGGCCAGAGATTCCACCCCGGGCCAATCATAGCTAATTGGAGACCATTAGGTTACATTTAATGTGCGATGATCCCCTTCCGTCTCAAATTAGCCTACCGTCACAATTTAAGGGCTTTTATAAGAAATTATATTAAGTAAAAAATATTCATTTTACGCCAAACAGTTATGCACAGTAGCTAAAGACAACGGAGCCCCAACAGCTCAATATGGACTTTCAAGTAAAAGACAACAGCACTGGTGCGCAGAAAATTTCAAGTAATGCCATTCGTTTGGATCCGAACAGTCATCAATGCAATTTCCTCTCGACATCAGTTTCATGGATTAAGCTTTATTGCCACTGAGGAATTAACGGTAAAATACTGTTTTAAATGAGAATCTAAATAAACGGCGTAACCACAGTGGCATTTTGTTTGGTCTACGACCGAGCGAGCTGGCGAAGTGGCAAACATTCGGTCTGGTATTGTGGAGGACGTGGGTTCGAATCCCTGCCCCTACCATCATTATTTCGATTTCCCACGATTTCCCAAACCCACTCCAGGCAAATTCTGTTAAAGTTCCTTACTACAGGCTATGGTTAGAGGCGTACAAAATTCGCGTTATTTTTTGGTAGCACGCTATAATACACAGTCCTATACATATTCGAGTCGGTGCAACTTTTTTATTGGCTTCTGCAGCACTGAGGTCACATTTTGCGTTTTGTCTTGGTTGGACATGATTGGGCCAGCCTTCCATTAGTGATTTGCTGTTGGTCAAAGGCGTCGAGGGCGTGATCAAACAAACTGTAGTCCAATGACAAAGGCAGTGCAAAAATCACAATGTTTGAATTCTAGTCTGTCTTCAAATAGTAACGCGTTAAGTGTTACCTATCTTCCTATCACTTCTTCGGTATTTAGAGCACCGAGTTGGAATATCATTGGGGCAGGAAATATTACATACTAATTCAGTGAACTTTAAGCTAGACTTCACAGTCATTTGTACTGCATTGCTGCTCTTAGTCGTCATTTCTCTTTGACTGCTGCCACTGGAGAGACAACTTCAATTCCGATCTGGGTTGGACATGATAAAGTCCTCCTTTTTTTATTGGTTGACGTATGATTGCCATAGACTGTTTCAAGGAGAGTGAAGCAAAACTTGCTCCTTGAAACAGTAACACTAACTTAGGGGTATTTTGTTGTCTATCCTAACACCAAATTAACCAGCGGATTTGGTTGTTTCTCTGGTGTGACGTGACAGTTCTTCGGTCGGGCGTAAGATTACGTTAACTTAATCACAATGAAATAGGCTCAGTGAATTTTCATAAGTTTATGTAATTGAGTGATTCAACTAACTTCCTACTCTATATCGTGATTATATTTTTATGTATGTGGGCGTCACACTGACACTAAAGTGATCTTTCATAGAACAAATTTGATGTGTTAATGATATGTTTAACAACTTCGGCTACTGGCGGCAGCTGGACAACTGGCGGTCTGTAGAAAACCTGGATGTCGAAAAAAAAAAATTAACATTCACGAACAAACAATATAGAAATATTGAAAATATTTATACTTAGCTACACGAAAGCACTGATATTGTAACATTTCAACCATCATATGTTATTGTTGGATAAACTGTTTCTTGTTTCCTATATACAAGTAGCCATTTATTGAAAGGAACAAGGAATCCAAACTTAGTATCGCAAATATTTAAAACAGATGCCGACATATATAAATAGATCATTAAGTTTTCTTTGCTATGCAAGACACTGAAATATATTATTTAGTTTTCAATCACGAACTTCAAGTTGGCACGTACCCTGTGAAACAACATGGGCGCTATTAGGGCTATGGTTTCCTCCCATGTGATAGAACTTCACAGAAAACTACGTGATATTGTTGTCTCCTAGCCCGCCCTGTTTAACACGACAACGTCCGAAGTTCGGTTTGTGCACGCACGGAAAAATACTGGCAGTTCGACAATTGAAATTTAATTATGGGACTTGTTTAAATCCACTAAAACCTACATAATTGCATACCTGTCTGCTGCACGCTGCATTTGGTGAAGCCCCGGCGCAGTTGAAAATTGTTTTCACGGCACTTTTTAGTAATGAATTCACGCCTTGCGCCCGTGCAACAGGTGTGGACTTTAGTTCAGCTGTCACTGCGAGTGGTAGTTCCTGCTCCCGCATGCGTGCGGCGAGGAGCACTGGTGTTCCTTCCTCACCGGGTGGCGGGTGTGACGTCACTTGCGCCCTAGCCGGCGCGCATTTCAAAGTGACAAACTTTTCGCCGACGTGTGATGCAGTGCTCGCCATATTTGGACATTTTTGGAGAAAACGATAGGGATTGGCTGTTTAAATGAAGATCCCTCTACAGTCTAGTGAACTTTTCAACACCCCACTACCAAGAAAATTTATGTTGTCTCCATATTTGCTAACATACGCCCCTATTGGCGGATTTCAAATAAAGATAAATATTTCTGTACTGTTATTGGGGATTGAATTGTATTCACCCCTTTAACATTTAATTGAGGTGGTTTTGTATTTATACCAGTTGCAAATGCTCAATCGAGGTCAGATGATCGGCGTCGAGGAAGTATTCACATAAGTTATGTGTTGGTAATTTTACAATCTCAAAATGGCAGGCTCTTAAAGCAAATAAAGGCCATGACGTCACTTTGACGTTGAAATAGGTGCCTGAAATGGCTTAATTTTCAAAGTTTCAATTATTTTGCAAGTACTCTATTTTCTAATAAGAATATTAAAAATAACCACTTAGGTTTTGAAAATTTTTCTTAGTAGTCATTTTGAGCAGGGACCTTATGTTTATTAAAATAGAAATTCTCCTCGGAGGTCAAGGCTCGCTATTTATGAGCAGTTGCCTTGTGTCAGTGGGACTCGAGGAAAATTTAAAAATCTATTTGTAAGGTATAATTTTTGGAGACAGGCATTTCAACCCAGTCTGGAGGTGCAATTTTAATAAAGTTTTTACTCTTGCCTTACACGGGACTCTCGTAATATTCAATGGCACATTTAATTGCGAAATGAAATAGTAATTTTAATTCAGGGCCTTCTGCTTGAAATATGTGCAGGTTAACCAAGAGAAATGTTTCAACTTAGAATTTCATTTATAATGAAAATAATTTTTAGCATGGCCTTTGGATGGCATGTTAGCCAGAAGTTAGAAGTGTTGTCAAGTTTAAAATATAGGCCTACCACATGTCTCAACTTGAAATTTCATTTATAATGAAATTAGTTTTAGCATGATCTTTGGATGGCCTGTTAGCCAGAAGATAAAGTTTTGTCAAGCAATGAACACCAAACTTTTACATGTTTTATGGAAGTTGCATAGTTTTAACCAGAATTTATATACTGGTGGTTAATGTAGTCATAAAAGAACCGATAGTGTTTCCAGAGTATTGTGTGTAATACTGTATATAATTCTTGTAAATATATTATTTATAAGGAAACATATACTTAATATTATATTCTTCTTTTAAAATGTTTTGCATTTTGAGAATTTCCTCTAAAGATGTACTATTTTCTAGTACAAAAAATAATAATACCAAGGTAAACCAAAAACAAAAAGATAATAATAAAGTTTTCCTACACACATCATGAGTTTTCATACTAGTTTGAACTTTTCACTTAATAATTTCCTTCACTGCCTTACTGCGTCCTTGAGCTCGGGCGTAGCAACGTCTAACCTGAACTACGATGGGTGGGGAGAGAGATATAATCAGCATAGATGCCGTTAAATCCTAGCAAAAGAAAAACAATGCAAAACTGCGTCATATTTATGAAGTAGAAAATAGGCGTTTAGTAGAATAGAAGATGGGAATCTGTAATCATTATTTAAAGAGTGTTTGAAGAACTAAAAGATAAATATTGCTTTTGAGTGGTTTCTTTACTTTGGTCACGACTGAATTGTTTTGTTTGTGAGAAGTGGGATGGTTGATGTCGCACCCTTATGGAGGGGAGAATACGTAACTGGGCATCTCCAGTAAACATCTGAAATAGAAAATGAAAGCGAAAGAGAAGATATAGTGGAATTGAGATGTTTGGGTGGCTATTAATAATGAAGGTTTGAGAGCCGACGAGTGTGAAACGATTTGTATATAGAGCACCGCAGGATTGAAGGTCCGGGGCGAACAGGAGATCATCGAGAAAACTTGTTGATCAGTGGCACGCCTGGTACGATTCCCACGTGTGGAAATCCTGGAGTGGACTGGCCGGTATTCGAACCCGGTTCGCCTTAGTGCAAGACAAATGTTAGAGCAGCTACGGCATTTGCGGCCTCGACAAAAGGAAGAAATTGGTTAGAGACTCCCTAGGCGGTCTGCCTGCCGCGGGGGCGGGTGTCTAGCGACGCACCTGAGAGCACTTTAGCAGTACGTAGGAGTACTTAAGACTGTTCACAATAAAGTCAGCACTTTAGAAATGAACCTTAGAAAAAGTCACTGACCCTGCATGCATATGTTTTTACGGGCGCACTTAGTGACATTCGCCCAGTAAAGTTGGTAACGATAGATGTAAATTAGTTCCATACATTACCGTTAAATAAAAAGTCTCAGGTAACCATTTATGATAACTTAAAATTAATTCATTCACTTTCTGTTTTTTTCATTGCATCGAAGTGAAAAATGAGCATATTTGTAAAGTATTTACTTCCTTAATAACTTCACTGTTTCATTTGACCGACGGATGAATAAAGTGATGAGACCCATTGAAATGTTAATTTTACATAAGGCGGAAGAATATACAACGAGTGTAGAAGTATATTTTAAGCAAGGCTTTCAAAAATGCTCATTTTAACGTGAATAGCTTTAACTACAATACCCTAGCAGACGTTAGAAAAATGAGTGAGTGAAGAAGTCTGAGCGGCTCTTAACAGCGAGGTCTTGAGAGCCCATGAGGGAGATTGAGGTGAGAATCGTGCAGCGCCGGAATGCAAGGGCGGGGGAAACGGGAGATCCCCAAGACAATCCGCTAACCAGCGACATCGTCCGGCACGATTCCCACTTGCGAAAACGGGGAGTGACTCGGCTGGGTATTGAAACCGGTTCGCATTGGCGGGAGGCTAGTAGTCTAACCGCTAAACCACCGTGGGCCCATCGCAGAAGTTAGAGTTTGTCGCTCGTGTATGGCAGCAAGCTCTAACTAACGCCAGTTTCCTATTCTTTATCTTGTTGTTGACTCTCGCTGCATTGTCGGATGTGAGCTTGTCGCATTGTGTTATTCATGGAGCACAAGACGGGTGTTAGCTTGGAGTGTATTTTACAGACGAAAGAGTTAAGCTGCAGTATGGTTTGTTCAGTCTATTGACAGCGGGGGCAGAGAAATCTACGTTTTATTGCTGGGCATGCCCAATCATATAGTATGGTAAAGTGGGGGAATACTTATAACTTATGCAATAATTTTCATTAAAATAAAACCTGCTGCAGTAGGAAGGTGCATAAGATAACATATACTTCATTATCTTTCGTCATTGTTCGTGGACATTAACAATTAAGGAAATACTCTTGTTTTCACAGAAAATATATGTTTCTATAAATCATGCGATTGATCGAAGTTACCCCAACTTGTGGGTTGTTCCGATCATTAATATTTACCACTCATATTCGGTGAATTCGGACACATTACTTTCACAACCCTAATTATAATTACATTTAAGACGCACGAAGTATTATAGAAGCAAATGCAACAATTTACCTTGTTCGTAAAACAGAAATCATTTAGAAAAGTCATAAAACAAGTAGAATAGTTAGGCCTAAATTATGGCAAAGGAAATAAGCTAATTGCTACACGACTAATGATTACCCTATCACTGACAATGATCACAATAATAATTGTTGGGTGAATCAAAACCAGTTCACTCTGCATGAGCTCACTCTGAACCCAAAGTGCACCTATACCAAAGTTCATTGTCCTGCCCTTCATCACCACAAAGGATGCAAATGTCTTGGGTATTGCATATTGTTGGTTCATTGTCGTCACCACAAAGATCAACAGCTGCATCAGATTCTGAGGGAATTCCCAAAAATTTCTTCTTGCTACACAGTTTCTTTTTCGGCCGGGAATCAAGGCCTATGTTACCATGTTGTGTATTTTTCTGTCTTGCTCGTTCTTCATCCTTTTTTTTTTGTGTATCAGCCTTATTTTGCTTAGCATCTTCAAGACATTTCTTTTGTGGAGTTGAAGTGACGACTAGAGTATGCATTTTCCTTCCACGCATAATCTTTGACACTATGGTCGTCGGAGAGTTTATTTTTGGAAATGGAGCCACATCCTGAAAAGTACATGAAGAACCTGCAAAGCTAGATGGTATCAAATCCATATTAGGTAGTGGAACTTGGCATAACTGGAGAAGTGGCAGGGGCAAAACATTTTCCATTCCTCGTTCTGTGATATCCACTTATTGTAGGCTACAGGGAAGGAATTCACCTTCAGCAAAAGTGTCGGAATCCATAGCGAAAATTCCAGTTTTCCGAACCCGTTGACAGCATTCTCAATTGTCGCTACCTTCATAAAGGCAATGTTAAAGAGTCCTGAAAGTTAATCTGGGCTGAGTTTTTCGTGAGGATGATTTACCATCCATCTTCTGCATGCGTGGTGGTCGGACTTACCCCGGCGATCGGAATTCCCCCACTTTACTCTACATGCCCACGGTCTGTAATCTCTGAAGTAAACAATCGTATGCTGTATATTTCAATTACACTTAACATGTGGTCAGAGAACAGTCAGTTTTATCCGTAACATAAGGGTTTATGTGCGGACGTGCACGTAACTGGTTGGAATTTCAAATTTGCTTTGGTTTAATATTGACTGTAGTACTTAATTTGTCGAAAAAGGAACTGAAAAGTTCATATTATGTTGAACTTTCAGCTTGATATTGCAGTTCTGAATTTGCACAGTTCCTTGTTGAGGCTTGCAATATTTTAGAGCGTTTAAATAAGTAGGTTAAATATTAGGAATATCTAGTAACACATACTACGAGATCGTGATGAGGTCTGGCTCGTTTTAAGTAAAAACTGTGTTCGCATGGAGGAGCAAAAGGCATATCTTTGTTTTTTCATCAACAGGCGTACCACGCGAACAAAGTTAATCACAGAAGTGTCTTGGAGGTTGTAGGCTGTGGGCTAGACATGCTTCGTCTCCGAGGAACGTACAGCAATCCACCCCAACTCCTCTCAACACCTCTTCGTTCCAGGGGGGAAGTTCCTGAATAGTTGCTGTAATGTGTCGACGAACGACCCTGGGGCCAGGTCGGTTAGCTCTGGTAGTAAGGGCACGCGATCATCATTATAGCTGCCAGGAAGGGGCGTCCTAGAGGTGCTTGCCTTAACCAACCTGCCCGGCTAATAAAGTGCAAAAGGGCGGGTGTAAGGCAGAGGGGAAATAAGGGTTAGCCGCAAGTCGGGGCGTGGCGCTGAATATTGGGGACACGGTGAATAACGGCCGAAGGGGTGGCCCTCTTAGGGGATGGTGTTACATTGGGCGAGGGGTTGGGGGGTTATCTCGACGGGACTGCGCATTCAACAGCTTCCTGCGCACAACCCCCTGCCGAAACCGCAACCCCATTACCGCTTCTTATCGGCCGGAAGAGGCCAGGCGCCGGTGAAACCTACAAGCGTGCTTCACACGATGAAACATTTTCGAGTGGCCCGTGAGATCGCGCCGTCTTGCGGGGGTGGGCAGGGTAAGGTTTGGAGAAATAGCTTGGGGGGGGGGGGTGTGGGTGGAGCGTCGTGAGAGTTACGTGGCAGCGAGAGCCTTGACGGCGGGTTGCATACGAAACAGGCAGTATGGCACCTTCTGCGCGCACCTCGGTTTGCAAAGGCATTCAAACCCGGACAAAAATTAATAAAATTCATTCGTTTACCCTGCCGGCTTTCCGAGGCATGAAAACACCAGAATCACCTCCAAAAGCCCTAACTCTATCGAGAATTGGACCAAAGACAATTCATGTGAATTGTCTATTTATTTAACAAAATCAAAAAACGACTGGTAAGACCTTAGACGTTTCCCCGCACTACATAGCGCAGATTTATGTAGAAATTAACGTGCATAAAATTTAATATCTACCTAATATATTCTCAGTAAAGTTTTATAAATCCTGGTAGGTGGTTCTTTTCTTTGGATTCTCTTGTTGGATACCAAGTAGCCATAGATAGAATATTTGCTAGTGTCTTTGTGTTATTTTTTAAAGCGTTTTCAAGTGCTTGCGTATCCAAAAAAAAAAAAAAAATTCCTTCCTTTATGAGAACATCCAACGGCACACACGTATGTTACTTGGTGCGCGACGTCTGAAAGATAACTTTACACAATTGGTGCTACGTTCTTTCACATCAGCGACAAAGTTGATTAACTGTTAAATGAACAGGTTAAAGTCACTGCTTATATTGTTCTCTCAGTCAATTTGTATCCTTGCGCCAAAGGTATAATTTATATCTCCGTGGACCTAATTATTATAACAGAAGTGTTATCATGAAACACTTAAAAATTATAGAAATGTGAAAACATTTAAATTTTACAAATATTTACGCTGACGTGTTAAAAATTAATGTTACAAATTCTCATTTTCTAAAATATTAACAAATCAAGCTACTTTTTCACGAACACCACAAACATAATTCGTGTCAGTTTACCGTATTATTGTATGCAGGGATTGATGAACATTATTTAGAATATCGAATGCCAAAGTACTTAATTAATGGCGAACCTTCATTAGTGAAATATCCTCAGCGTATGTGCCAACTAAACATTTTTATGGTTATGGGTTCGAGAGATTCAGATTTCTGAATGTAATACTGGTCGTTAGGAACAGATGTTCAATGAGTTCACAGCTGCCAAATAAGACAGATGTGTTTTTAAAGGGAGAGGTGCCGTCTCTCTTGCACTTATGAAAATTAGAGCAACGCATTTCAGTTTTCTAGTGCCTCTATTTACGCACAGCGCATAGCTATTGACTTGCAAAATTCGCTCATTAAATTATACGCAGACTGAAGTAATTTTCTTCTGTGGCTGCAGCCGTTGGGCGAAGTCATTTTACTGTTCATTAAATTGCGTAAAATCCAGTCCTTATTGATTAATGGGTCTTTTGTTGACTTAATTGTCTTCCAGGGTGTATCAGATTCATTGCAGACTTGTAGAAAACATACATAAGCTTCATGAAGAACCTGTCAACAAATTGAGAACAGTATTATTTCGATAACCATTCATTGTGAAACAGGTGGTTTGTGGCTGAAAACAATGAAACAAATTAATTTATTAGACTTAACGCGTAGTTTTAGGGGGAAAAAAATGAAATTATTAAAAGTCCACTGCACGCACCACACGCTCCACAATTGGCATCGTATGATTCACAAACGCTATACATGCTCCACATTCCTTACCAACCCGCACCAATATGCTCCGTATGCTCCGCAATCAGCTCTGCACGCTCCGCAATGAGGGGTCAGCTCTGAGAAGTCAGCTCTGAGGAGTCAGCACTGTGGAAGCAGCACTGTGCGGTAGTAATACAAGTGTTTGAATTCACATTAGGTCGAAGACAATGCAAACCACTCTGGCAATGTGCAAACGAGTATTTCGTGTACAGTTACATGTAAACCTCCATTGATTGTTCAACAATATTGTTACTGTGCCATGGTTTTCAGTAAAAGTTGTAATGCACGATGCCATGAAAAGAGCGTACGTTCAAAGGAACTGATCTCCAGCATACTATCGTGTGATATGCGAGGCGCAACATTTGGTAGAAGCGATAATTTAAAGACACCCACTGGAAATTGTAATGGTAACGCGCCTTTGCTTGACACGAGAGATTATGCATTGACTGTGTTACATCCTGTTACTGCACTACATGAAACGTTCGCAGACGGTCAGGGAACTCGCATGATGAAGCGTTACAGCAACGAGAACATGCAGTTTATGCAAGACGATATATAGAAGGAACACACCAAGATCTGCAAGGATCCGTATTTCAGAGCCAGTAAGTGATGTCAATATCCCTTGCTGCATCGATGGATACTGATTCCACAGGAGATTATGTTAGTTAGTGCTAATGACGGAATGAGAGACCTACGAGGCGGGGTAGAGTCGGTGTCTTTGTGGAATTTATACTTGCAAGACATACCCGTGAAGTCGACAAACTTCAGAATAAACGGTTGTCGGCTCTAAATACTGGCAATGACCATGCGACTGCTACAAATAAAAGTAAACTTGATATTGAGGATGAAAAAGGAGGTGAAGATGATCATGAAAACAACATTGTCGATAATGACTATGACAACAGTGTTGATGAATTATCTGACGAGAAGGGTGATGATTCTCTCGACTTTCCCACATATTTCACCAGCTAGTTTCCTTCGACAAGTGGCGTGAAGAAGGCAGAATGCGTCAAGAATGCTCGTTACATACTTCTCGAAGACACGAATGAACTTGTTGATAGATTTAGACATTTCGACATGCAAAAATGCAGCGATCTCTCGCGCATTGTTGAGATATCTTCAACCATCGATGAACTGAAGGATCGGAGTTATATAAGATGATAGTATTGGCTGCTATCCATGATCTGCAAACATCCGAGAAATGTAAATATCAAATGAACAAAATAATTAGAAATATAGCATGTGTATAATACGTAAATTAATTAAATTTATATATATATATATATACGTAGTAAAATGTGTTTAATTTTTTATATAGATCCTTCTGCTTCTCTGCAAGACTTATTAATTCAGTGGTGTAAAGAATCGATTGCAAGAGTCTATTTTAGATAAAAATTATGTGAGCGTGCAGGAGGAAGACTATGGTTCGATCTGAAGTATTAGGCCTTATTGCATATCAAGTGGTCGGGCTACCCGGATCACTACAATTTTTGGGTCGTCGATGCAGACATCGAGCTGTGAACACTGGACATTGTAATTATTAAACCTGTTTATATGCATTAAAAAATTTTAAATTTTTTTTTCATTTGCACATAACAGAATACATTTTTAAAAATGTGTTGTGTTTTATTTATATAAGAACATATACGCTTTATATAAAAACAATTTTAAATAAAAAAGAATAATTACATTCAAAATAAAATAAATAATTTAATATGACAATTTATGTACTTTGCAGGTATGGACCTTGTCGCCATTCGGCACGGGTATATATAGAAATACAGAAATTAGCACCACATATGTGTTGAAAATAGAATTCATAATGGTGAGCGCCGACAGCGACCTAAACTTTAAAAACATAAACAAATATGGCTATCACCTGGTGGCTAAATCGACAGTACGCCTAGAGGTTAAATCGATATTTAATACACTAGTACCACGTAGGTGTTGAAAATGAAACCATACGACAAACGAAAAAAAAAAAAAAAAAAAAAGCAAGATGACTGCATACGTGGAATAAATGTTGATGAGGGGAGAGGTGGTGGAAGGGTCGAACAAAGGTGAGTAATCGGCAGAGGCCTGCCGACTAATTAACCAATGTCATTGATTGGAAGGGGGCAGTCGTCAGTTGGACTTCTTACCGGGCGGTGGGGAACCTGTATATATATATATATATATATATATATATATATATATATATATATACAGGTTCCCCACCGCCCGGTAAGAAGTCCAACTGACGACTGTATATATATATATATATATATATATATATATATATATATATATATATATATATATAAGTTATTATACATTTTTGATAAGTTTAAAATTTATTTTATAAATCCTTAATAAATAACTTTTATAAATTTTTACAATTATTTTAGTTTTTTGGAGTTATTCGTAATTATTTAGGTCTAAGGACAAAGGTTACCAAAGACGTGGTCAAAGTTGAAGGTCATCCAGATCCATTATTGTGGCCAAGAACGCTGATAGAAACAATGTAGCGGACTGACAGCTTTGTTTCCAGACTCTGGACCCTGAGTATTGACTTGACATATCCTATGCTTATAAAACCAATATGGCCGTCACTGCCCCGCCTTTGAAAACGACCAGGGGGATCCTCCAAATACTTCCGATGAATCGAAAGTGCCTTTCGGGGGATCGTTTTTTGCAAATTGGAAGTTCGGTGTTTTTTTAAGGAAAAACTAAAAATCTTGAGGAAAAAAAGGAACATTTTAACGGGAAAAGGGAAATTTTGAGGAAAAATTGATCTATTTTGAGGGCAAAACGGGGAATTTCGAGGAAAAAATGACTGCCGGCCGAGCTCCGGTCCCGGGTCCTGTTGTCACCAGCTCATATATTCCCTTATATTCACAACGAAAATCAATTTATTTATTTAACAAAAAGGCTGTGGTATCTACAAAATATATTGTGTTAATTTGCTATGCCATTTCCGAGAAATATTTTGCGTTGAATAAAAAAATTACATAAAGCACATGCATTTCATTCACAGTCTGTTTCTAAAACATTAATAACATTTTTTGGTAACATACTGTAATGGTACTTTAATATAGTTTTGCGGGGGCCTAAATATATAACTTGGATAGATTTTAAAAATATAACATGAGATTCGTTGCTTTCTAACATATAATTGCATTCATAACTCTATAATATATTCTCATTGGATGGTTTACAATATACAGGATGAGTGTGAATTCGACCCAAGAAACTTGGTGGGGAGATTACTTATACAAAATTAGTTAGAGCATGCATTTAAGAATGTGGCCGAACGTGCATATTATGGCACGGAAATATATTTTGAGAATCGATTTAATTATAAATATCACAAACCACTTGAGATAAAACCACAATGTTATGGCTACGGTTTGATCGATAGAAGACCTCTCACCCCACCACTTTAGGTTGGTTATTATCATTCCCCTTCATCAAGAAATTCAGGTTGCTAGATTCCAATCGCATGGCATTTCGTAAACGTGAGGTTGTACCGTAGTTTGATGATTGTTTATGAAAGATCATATGTAAATAAACAGAAAAATTTAGCCTTAAAAACACACTCTCATGTCAACCTTTCTCCCAAAAACAGCAACCGAATTATCAGAGAGATTGGTATTCCCTTACAGAACGCCTGTGCGGTTATGTTACACGTCTGGCACCCGCCACGCACATGTGGGGTAGGTGGAGCAGGGTCCATGTAAAACGTACACGAAGTGCGTATCCTTACATTTTGTTTACACATTACACACAAACAAAGGCTCGATGCAACAGTCCTCATGTTGTACGCAGGTTTCGCAATGGTGTACCATACATTGTCGGACACTTCAGAAGACACCATGCATCTCGATAATGTTGCCAGCCACTATGGCAATCCACCCGACAAGATCTTGACGCCACTAGCGTCTCATACACGAGGTTCCATATGAGCCCCCAGAAGAAATAGTGTGAACGGAGTTCAGGTCGGGTGATCGTCCAGGTCAGGCAAAACGTCCGCCGTTGCTGATCCATCGATGAAGGAACCAGTATTTAAGGTAGGTGTGAACAATATGCACACGATGTGCCGGGGTATCGTCATGCTGAAACCACATTTGTTGTCTTGCTTAGTGTAGCACCTCCTCCAATAACTTCGGGAGAGTTTCCTGCAGGAGCACAGACACATGTGGCTGCCCAGATGGCGTGGAAGCAGATAGGGCCCCACTAACACGTCACCAATGATGCCAGCCTACTCGTTGATACCGAATAACTGCTGGCGACAACGGACAAATGTGGCATGCGGATTATCATCTGACCCGACATGGCTGTTGTGCGAAATTAACATGCCATCCCGCCTGAAGAAAGCCTCGTCAGTAAACAGCACAGTAGCTTCAGAACCACATACCTCCTGTAGTTGGCGCAAGAACCATTCTGCAAAGTGAACTACCCTGGGGAAGTAGTACTGATGGTGGGATTGTTTCCAACCATTTGTAGCACTTGTTATTAGAACCCTTCCGTTCGGACATGGCCACATCCACGTGGCCATTTTTCCGCAACCGGCTAAGGAGCGAAGTAAAGGTGGTGTGATGAAGTGAGCTACTGTTTGGATATCGCTCTCTGTACAATCGTTATACTGCTCGTGCACTTGCCGTAAATAGTGTTCCGTTACACTGAAGAGTACTACTTCCACTTTCACCAACACGAACAGAACTGGTCATTCCTCAGCGCTGCTACAACACATGTTCAAACGTCAAATACGCCTAACTGTACTCCACAGCACGACGTCGTTCTGAGTGTGCGACAAGGTGCCAGGCATGTTGCAGACCCGCACAGGCGTTGGGTAAGAGCATTCTACTCGCTACGATACTCTGGCCGCTGTTTTCGGGAGAACGGTTGGGCGGAGGGTATGTTACAGAGGCAACATTTTCGTTGATTTACACATGATCTGGTATAAACAATCATCAAACTACAATATAACTTTACATTTAATAAATGCCATTCGATCGGAATCAGGCAACCTGAATTTCTTGATGAAGGGGGTTGATAATAACCAAACTAACGTTGTGAGGTAAGAGGTCTCCTATCAATAAACCGTACCCTTAGCTTTGTTGTTTTTTTTCAAGTGGTTTCTGATATTAATAATTAAATCCATTCACAAAATTCATTCTCATGTGCTCGTTACATCCCTAAGTATGAACTTTCGCCAAGTTCTTAAATATATGCCCTAACTAATTTTCCATAAGTAAATACCGCCACTAAGATTTTCGGTTGAATTCACAGTCATCATGTATACGGTCAACTTATTCAAACATGTTAACAATCTTACACCCAATGTATGATATATAAGTACGCATAACACGTACGTTATTTAAAATGCATGAATTGTTCGAATTTTGCAAACCTGTAAGATGGAAAAATCTGAAGAATTGAAATCCGTCCTTTGTATAAACGTACTGGAATCAAACCGAGGTCCTCGAGATAAATGCTTAACGTTTTGGTCAGTTTTTTAATCTGACTGAAGTTCGGACTAATAAAATATGAATCATCACTTGAGACCAGGAAATTTGGGGAATCCGTTTAAGGACAAGTTAAACTTTATCCACATGTACCATGAAGCTTCTCATTTATTAGATCACAGTTTGTTAGACACGCCCCGGACGATTTGTGACCAATAACGAATCTGTAAGAAAAACAACGGCCGAATCCCCTGCTACCGTGTCTGGGGTTAAACTGTTTCACTAGCTTATAAACAACAAATTGATACAAAATAAACAAAGAATTGTGGCGTCTAGCTCGTTGTCACATAAATCCGCGAAATTTACAGGTCTCTAGTCATCGCACAAAAAATTATGCTTTAATTTGAAAGGGAGCAGATATTCATTATTTGTGAAGACAATTGTAAGTACAAATAATTCACTTTTGTTTACAGCTTCATGGCTAACTTCTCTGTAGCCATATTCGCTTGGACGGTGTGCTCATGTGGTGAGCAGAACAGACGGGCAATGGCTTGGGCTCAAACCTTGCATAATTGTATTCTTGACTACCATGTATGGAGCGGCTCGAACCCACTGTGTTCAGAAAATTTCGTCCAAATTCCTTTTGTGCATAAAAATGTGAGATACAATTGTAATTTTATTAGTAGCTAATAAAAATAATTTGTTTTATATATTCTAAACAATATATCCCACTTTAGCCTTCACAATATGATTTTTTGGTGAGTTCGTTTAGCCAAATTACGTCAGCTCCATTATAGCCTGAATACTTGAGGAACTCATGTTCCGGAATAGGGTTCAATGGTAGAAAATAGGGGCTTGTCGCACGTTCAAACGCAGCATTGTTGCATACCATCAGTCATGCTGCGAATTGCCTAAGAACTGAGGCCACACATCTTGTCTACATTCTACCATTTCCTAGGTGTCCTTGAGAGAATTTTAGCAACTCAGATGTATTTTATTTGATTGTAAATTTATTAGTCCTATAAGCAGAATAGGATACAGTATTCCTAAGGGTAGGAGTTACTAAATTTTGTGATTTCGAGGACTCCTTTGATATGATGTACATTTTGTCGAGCCCACCCCCAGTAGTTTCTTTAATATAAACTAAGAAATTATATTTTAATTTACTTAACCTATTTATTTTTCAATGTTATAATATCAAGTTTAGTTTACACCAACATTTGCAAACCACCCAGCTTCATTAATATCAAAGATGCTTGACATATACAGCATATTTAAACTTTTTTTTATGAAAATTAAAATATATATTAGTTTCACTTCAGGGGTCCCCGGATCACAATTTAAGAATTGCTTCTTTAGGGCATCACCTAAAGTATAAACATGATTAAGTTAATCGTACAATCGTTTCATTAACAAGGAATTCATTCATTACGCAGGCATAACTGCGAAAATGTAAAATTATGAGCCATAATTAAACATCTGTAATGGAATTTCGGTGGATTTATCTCATAATCTCATGTCATCGTTTCACGTTAACAGTGAAGAACTCGTAATTGACGGACATGAATTTATAAACTTAGAAGAACCATAAGTGTTCAATGATTGAATAATAATCAGATGATTAATGTTTATTCCGGAACGTCTCTGGCATTTTTAAAAAATAAGCATCTAGATCTAACCACATCTAGTTCCATGTTCCGAAACTGCACTTATCCGCCATTTCGGCGAATTCCTAAGAATGTGAGATTTTTAAACTTGAAAAAAAAAAATCATAATTACATTCTGTCTAAGGCAAAACACTAAAAAGGGCATACCATTTTATCGCTTACCATGCAGACTGCTGTCACATAAGCATTACGGCGATTTGATATGAGTCTATCATCTTACAAGATCTCGTACACTGAATTCACGATGTATTAAAATTCTAATGCGCTTCAGCAACCAGCAACGCATTAAGTTTTAAGTTTATAAACGCCAGGGTTGGCGTTTTGCAGATTCGTAGTTTCTGATACTTGTTTCGGCTCGCTTTCCGCCCACGCAACTAATAAAGCAATTTCGGTGGCATGTGATATCAAAAGACTCCGTACATCGATCCACGAAAGAAAATTTTGGTAGAACGGTTTCCAGTACGTATTTAATAGGAGATAACTTCACGCGTGATTGGCTGAAAGAGGGAAACGGAGGAAAAGAAAAGATCTACCAGCGCAACTAATATCATCCACTAAAAATAACTGCGGCAGAGCTTCATCGAACGGTAGCCGGCAGGACAGAAGCAAACAAAGTGATGCGGATACCAACAGCTACACTGTAAAATTTTTTTGTACTTCTCCAACAAAAATCATTGGACACCCGGTTCCCGAGAAACTAGTATGTAAAACTTAAAACTGGTTCCTTGTAAAATCGAGTAAACATGTTTTTTGAAATATTAAAAATGATAGGATTGTATTACAACTTACATTACTGAGTAGTGGATATAATATTATTTAACTTCTTGTAGAAAACATATGTGATACATTTATAACTGAGAATAAGGAAAAAAATTATTTCAAAATATAATTCACGAAAAAAAATAGCTATAACTTGACAGCACACTGACTAGAACCCACACCCTTAACCGCAAGACCAACTTAAGGATAAAGATTATTTAAGTACTAAATCTAAAAGTAAATACCTACAAAATATTAGTGAAGTTAATCCGTTAAGAATATTGAAGGACTCATTTACATTCCTTAAGCGTTCTGTTGTTGACATGAAACATAATAGTCAATGAGTGAGAGCGTCACGTATTTTCAAAATTACCGTCGTTTTATTATGATTATTTAAGTTGTTTAAGGTGTTAACGTTATTCAAACTTACGATAAATTTATTTATGCGCCCAAATACACGTCATATCACCTCTAGTTTTTGCACAAACAACTACATATGGTTTATCGTTCTTGAGTGTCGGCCATTTTGCTGAGTTCTTAGGTACGGATCAGAATAATACAAACCTTTTTTGAGGTCTATTACAAACACGGCTCTTGTAGTATTACAAAGAAATAATTTTACAAGATAAATTTTTGTTGTTCTAAAAACATTTATGAAATTAAAAACAATTCCTCGGGATAACAAAAAAAAAAAAAATTGCAGTGCAGATAGCGTCATCCACCCTGGGCTAAGTTCGATTCGTAACTTCAGTAGATAAAGCTTAATATGGTCCTCAGATTTCAGTCATGACCAGCTGTTAACCGCTTGTCAAGGAGTTATGTTGATGAGGATGGAAAACACTTGTATCCCCACTCATGTTTCTTGAAATTTTAATCTTGTATGAATTCAGGAAACTCCTTTGGCAGTCGGTCGTAGGTGGCGTCGTGTTTAAAGTGCTTTATTTGTAATCGAAGGCCTAGCGTTCGAATCCAACCTGTGTAAGCCAACCTCTGGGCAGTTGTTAGTGGGAACGCATAGAAACACACTATTTCATTTGGAAGCTCAATTTGTCACCTACGTATAGTGCATAAGATAAATTCCCTTGAGCAAATTGTCTGTTTGCGTATGTAAGGCGGTGGTAAATTCTGGGTTATGCTAATGGCGTTGCACCAAGATGATGCGGGCTATCAATTCCTACGTTGTCTGCTACATGATTCACAAGCAGCGAAGAGATACGGTGTCTCGTTCGACGTCGGGAAAATGGAGCCCAAAGCAGATAGTAAAGATATGTAAAGAGGATTGGCCGCATTTGGGCGTGACAAAGGTGTTAGGATGAAGTACCCAAATCGGTAGGTGTATCGAATCTTGCGTCCAAACAAGTCTACCATAAGCGATAAACGTTCCAGTCTATTCGTCAAAATTGTTGCCAAAAGAAGATATTAGTGGAAAAAAGAACACCGGTGTTTTCTAGCGGGATTGTGAACAAAAATTGCTTATTTTCCAGGCAAAAATTTCTACAAGATGCCAACGCAGCTCCCTCATAACTAATTTATGAAAGAACAATTCGTAAGGAACTCCATTCCATGAACACTACGGTGAAAGGCACGCAATAATGATTTACCCCCTCCTGCTCACGAAGTTGCCTGATTACTGTCGGCAAATAGACGCAAACATAAAGTTATGTATTGATGCATAAAAGCCACCAGTTCTGATAAACTTTCCTCTGTCTGTTCGGGAATGATGCGAGGCGGTGTGTTTATTGTAGACTTTACAAAACCTTCAATGAGGGTTTCACGCAAGGGATTTTTCAAACTTAAAGTGATTCTCTGATAAAAAGGGAGTTTTAAAATTACGCATATGTGGGTTCTTTCATTGAGGTGGAAACAAATTCGGATTTTAATGGGTACGCTGAGCTGCTTAAATCCAAGCAGTTTTTACCTTTTGCTTATCGACATATACTATAAAATATTACCATCCCCGTATTCCATGCAGACAGTTCTCGCGTTCACAGAGTTGGAATGTCCCTGGTATGCCCAACAGGAACATCTACGCATTTTAACTGGTTAGCAGAAGTTCCCACATATTTTAAACCTTTTTCGAAATCTGTACACTACCTGGAAACTGCACCAAAACCAGTGAAGACACTCATGATGTCTATCTGAAATGTGCACTTCTTCGATGGAAGTATGACTGCATGTGGACGTTTCTTACACCTGTACACTTTATCATGTGCGAGTATGGAGTCCAACGGTTGAGAATTCCAGGTATGCATCCCGAAAATAGTTATTATGAATGTATGAATAAAGCATTTATACTTTTCAATGTTGCTTTACAATATGCAGTGTTTTTCATATTATCGTACTGGATATGTTTTAATATGTGCAAGTATCGACTTGTAATGGAAAATATAACCAATCCTTTCTCCAAAACTAACAAATTTAGTATCATCCCAACTTGACTTCCGTTAAAAGGAAATGCATAACGAAAAACACATGTATGATTGGCTTTAGTTAAGAACTCTGCATATATATCTCTTTTTTAATGAAACACTAATCAATTCCAAGATTTATAAATTACGTAGAAACTGGCAATATAAATATTATATTTATTATGTATTTACAAATTCCTTCGATTATTTAAAATGAGAAATTCACTTTTGCTTTAAATGGATTAATATATTTGAGTTAAGTTGAGAGATTTATGTGGCTCTTAACATCAAGTACTTGAGAGCCGATTAGACTAAAATGAGATGAGAATGGATCATCGTTGGAATACAAGTGCGAGAAACGTGAGATACCTGAGAAAACCCGCCGACCAGCGGTATCGCCCGGAAGGAATCCCACCTGCGAAAATCCGGAGTGACCCGGCTGGGTATTGAACCCCGTTCGCATTCGTGGGAGACGAGTTGTCCAACCGCTCAGCCACCGCTGCCCCTGAATTGACGTTATTTGAAAGAAAAATTTCTATGTATAAAATTAAGTTACCGACTGACTGACCCTCCTATAAATGCAAAGCCCATAACGCTACAAGTAAAAGTATAAGAAATTTAGGTACGACTTCTTTTGTATTGCAGCCAATCATTAAAATGGATTTTGTTTTGGAATTCCGCCCCTTAGAGGGACAAAGTAGCCAAAATATGTTTCCGAGGACACATACCTTATTAACCCGACGATATATCGTTATGCTCATTGCTTTAAAATGGTAACTGAATAAATACATACAAATTAATTTCATGATTTTTCACTTCATCCTTTAAAAGAGTGAAAAAGGGTACAGCTGTTCTCGGTGGCACTTCAATAACTCATTAACTGTATAAAACCTCATTATGCTCGTTACTTCAAAAGGTAAACTAATGAGATGCCTTAAATGAGGTTCCATGATGTAACTTTTAATCGAACTACTAAGAGCGCGAAAATGGTTAAAACGTGTTTTTAGACCACTCCTTAATAGTTCATCAACCCGATAAGATATCGGGATGAATTTTACTTTTAAAGGTTCGCTATATTAATAATTTCAACTAATTTTAGGATTTCGAAAAATACATAGGTTATGAAGACGAAAATATACAGCACACGCTCGTGAAGCAGTGGACAAAAAGATAGTAACACTGTAAAATTATTTCCAGTGAAGTTTTCGTGAAACAATAATAAGCTAGTATACATTTGTGGAGCTGTCGTACAGTTATGAAATTTTCCGCTTGCTACTAGCATTTACTCTTGTGAGAATGTGTTTTCTTCTTGACTGGGTCGCTCAGAACCAGGTTACTTTAATCTTGAACATTCGTAGTTCTCATGCAGGAATATAGGGCGGTATCGTTCAGAACATGCATGTATTAAAAAAGGAAAAGATCTTAAAATATTTCTATTTATGAAAAATCTTCATGGAAAACTTCTACCCATATATTGCCTCCTCAGTCATCTTCTTCTTTGCGATCCCCACGACGGATGGTTTATTTGGTCATGTATGCATGGGACCCTTCATATTCGCTCGGTGCCAGATTGAAGCTGATTTATAATAAACAAGTGAGATACTTTTAATTAAAAAAGTTTTAAACATAAGTAAAAATAGCCAAGGTCCACACTCAGTGGTAATGTTGAGTGCGGAAGGTGAAAAATGGTTATGTCAAAACATTTTATCAAAACTTTACAAAATTTCAATTTTCATGTGTAATATTTACGTAAATGGCGCGATGATGGTATCACAAGATATGAAATATCATCGTAACTGCAGTTTGCAGAAGAGTGAAGTCACATATTTAGTAATAATTTTCTAAGTGACAATATATTTGTCGCAAAATTAAGGCGAGAAACAATGTATACAATTATTAATTTTAAAAACTGTGGTAATTTTGTCATTACTAGTATTTTTCTTCTTGCACCCAGACTAAACACTGAATAACAGACAAAACTTCATCTGGAATTATTTCGAACTTCTTGTAAAATAAAGCATTGATAAATAACACTTTCATGAGGGTAATGTCCTAGAAATAGGCGCCATAGCATTACAACTACCGTAACATGAAGAAGGTTTCGCTTACTGCCCACATTTTAGATACTCTACTACCTCGTTTTAAATTCATAAACATATCTCTCTGTTACATTGGGATTCAGTGTAATAACACAAGTAGGCGTTTTTCGTTCATTTAGATTGCTGATCAATAAACTGTTGTGAAAACACTAGTTATGCACACGTTTCACAACATTTAATGTGAAGGAATGTTGTCACTATCTCAAATATGTCCACTAAATAATTTTGTAACTTCGGTAGCTTTGCAGTGAGTGCAGATATTGCAGATATTCGTATTGTAGAACATTGTATATCAAATCACACTTCCGTTAAAAATATACACTGTAATATTTGCAATATACCAATATATTACTCAATTATTTACAGCTTCAAAAGCATATGCTGTCGTTTACGAGAAATTTAATACAGTAATTACTATGTTATGTTCTTCGTATGATGTCAGTGCCGGTCAAATTAACATTCCAAATTTAATTGGTATATTGATATATAAATTAAATATATACACACATATATATATGTATATATATACACATATATGTGTGTGTATATATACACACATATATACATACTTACATAGCGGATGATTCAACTCATCCTATTAATCGGAATAATTGGTATTTAGATTATGCGGGAAATTTGGCCAAGCAGCCAATATTTTCGTACAGTTTATATATTCTGAGGGAAAAGCATGCAATTGTGAAACATGAAAATATACAAGATATAGCGTATAAGGTACGAAATATCATTTACTGACTATCAATGTTATATTCGTTAAAGTAGGGGCCGAATGGTCATCAAACTTGACTTTTACAAAAGCGATTCAGGGTTTGAACCCCAATTTCGAAGTGTACGATATTCAATGAACGATACTCATGTTAAAAGTTTTCCTCATTGAATATAATTTTCAACGATTCGAAGGCTATGATCAAATGTAGATAAGACTCAGGCAATTTGTAAAATAGCTTTGTTGTTCAAAACGTAACACTCATGTGTTGAAGTATATAATGGCTGTACAAAATTGATAGCAATATTATTGTTACGACCCAAATAAATAATAATTTTTTTTTAATAAACTAAGGAACATGAGGGATAGGGCATCTCGTAAAAATGCAGACTCACTTAAATTGGGATAGTGCTAACTCCCCAGATCATCAGCTGATAGCCAGCCAGCAATGAATATTGCGCACTATTAAGTAAGCTTATTCAGTGTAATATTAACCAGTAGAACAGTTTAAGTAGAAACACGAAGACCAACAGAACTGGTTTTCTGCTGGATTTTCCAGGTATCGAACCTGGCGCCTCATGATAGAAGACACTCAGTTTGATCTGTCCATTCAATCTGGAAGAGTTGTGAAATCTTATGCGGGTTGACGTTTGCGAGATTTGTAATACTGTAACGAAATTGTTCCTTATACGCACTGAACATTCTATGTTCAAGTCAGCGCGATGGTGTGCGAGTTTCAACATGGCGGTCGCCAAGGCTTCTCGCACTTCACCTTTGTAAATAAATTTTTTTCTCCCATTTTAATCGACAGCTTTATGTGTCGCTTGAAAGAAATTCTGGTGTACTTAAGTCGACACAACACCTGTTCCGACATCACAATCAACGAGCTGCAGGTTATGCGTTTACCTACAGTAATATGAACCATTGATAATTTTGAAAATTAGCACTATATACTGTTATGGCAAACGAGGTGTTGTTAAGTGCCAACATCGATACGAGCGGCAGGGTGCCACTCAATCACCGACGAGAGGAGGGGATTTGGGAGCGCGGCCAGACTATATAAACGGGGTCTCCAGAGTGTCGGCCATCTACATTCTTCACCAAACTCCGGGTCACTGACGGCGCAGGTTGCTGCCGCCACTGACCGACTTCGAGCTCCAGTGACGAGAGACAACAACGCGAGAGGAGAAAATCCACCACGAGGAGATCCTGATACCTTCTCCGCGGTGCGGGCCTGTACGTCCCACCAATATAATATTCCAGTGGTGAGTCCGATTGGGACAGCTGTGGATATCGAAGGGATTGTTAGATTGCTTCAGTAGCAGCTTTATTTGAGGAGAATTTGCTATTCAGGGTTGATAACGATTTTTTGTAATAGAGTCCCAAAATAAAATAGTATTTTACAAAATCAGTGGAGAGTTATTTACATAAAGAGTATACCTATTGCAATAGAGTCATTGGCAAATGTGTTGTGATTCAGGACCGTAAGTCCAGCTGAGAAGAGCTAATAAGTAAATTATAGCTACGTACCTCTAGTCTATTCCCTTCAAGACACTTGCGTAGGAAAGTGTAATAGAACAATACTAGTCAGTTATCCACAGAAAAGACCATTTGACGTTGATCCAGACATTGTACAGTAATTAATTGCATGTTCGTTTTGTACGCAATTGTGTACATTGGGTTTCAATATGCTAAAGATAATTCCACATTAACTGGAACAAGACATACGATGTACAACAAAAATTTAACTTGAAAATCATGCACTGGCAATCCCATGTGTTAACATAGACGGCACTCCTAAATAAATTAACAATACTAAAAATTTTATACAATACAATATTAATACTCTTACAAGAGACAGAGGTGAGCGCGTTGTCGAGATATCGGCCCGACGATTCACTGCCTCAGGCGGCCACTGGTTCGGTAATTCACCCGCCTAAACAACTGTCCTTGTTGTTCATTAGTTCAGTTCCATCACCAAACAACTAAAAGTTATTTTTTGAAGACACAAAATTCAATCGAAATTTAATTACAAAATAGTAACAAAACTCATTTTGACAGCGACACGGTGGCTGAGCTGCAAGACTGCTTGGCTTCCCACCAAGGTGACACGGGTTCAATCCCCGGCCGGTCCACTATGGATTTTCGCAAGTGGGAATCGCGCCGGACGATGCAGCTGGTCGGCGGGTTTACTCAGGGATCTCCCATTTCCACCGCCCCTTCATTCCGGCGCTGATCCATACTCATCTCAATCACCCTCACAGGCTCTCAAAATATCGCTGTTAAGAGCCTCCCATTTCTCTTCACTCATTCACTCATTTGGACAGCTGAAAGTAATTCATCATAAGCTGCATGTATGCACAAAAAGTTATTATACTTTTACAAAAGAAGTTTGGAAACTAGTTGCAAAGAAACTCTAGGCAACACTACAAAAATGTCTTGGTAATCTTTCTAAAAAAAATTGTTTGAAAAGTGTACGAAATATATTCAGTATTTGTACAATAAAGTACTGGAACCTACCGATGGATATCCTGTACAACAATCAATGTATGTAAAGTTCTCAAATTATTTTCCAGTTAAATCACAAGCTGTTATTTGGACTTCTACAAAGTAATTTGTCTGCATGATGACACAGCAGTTTTTATTGTTTTGCGCGGAACACATTTTACGCCACCCAACCTGATATGTCCCGATCCAGCTACGAGTTTGAAAATTCTCATCGGCGTGACGAGAATCCAACGTGGAACATCTACTTCAAAAGCAAGTACACTAACGACTACGCCACAGATGCTCCCATGTACTGCGCTCAATTTTATTACGTTGACGAACTTCCAATTATTTCATATCTTGTTAATATGAAGTATTTTACCTTCAAAAAGAACAGCAAACTTTTACGAAGCAGTGTAGTTAGTTTGAAATATAATTACAAGGAGTATGCTGATCCCACGTGAATAAAAGAGATATAACCTTGTACACACAGGTGCCTATAGCTGTTGAATTTTTCGGAGAGCTTTTATTTTCTTTATCGCTGCATTCTGTTGCTTAATTTTCTCTTTTATCTTTTTTCCCAAGGAAACCATGGAAAACAATGTGAATGTACTCGTATTTTGCAGCACACATTTACTGTTGACTATCCAAAGAAACATTATCGAATTCAAAGTATGTATTAAGAAATAATTCTGAACATTTCTTAATTTAAAAAAAAAGTAACCTACTTATCTGTACTATAACAGCTAAAATTACATAAACTTACAAAATCTAATTTGCATTGTTACAAAATTAATGTTGCAAACCCATAAATTTGGCGAACACATTCTTTTAAAACCAGTTAAAATGGACTTTGCTCTATCGTTCAACGTAAGATCTAGCCCTCACCATAAGTCAACGATGTGTGGTGAACTGTTGCAAGGCAAGCTGGGTTTTGCTCTGATTTGTACCTGATCATTTGCTGGTATAAACATCGGCCACTTAAACGTAGTAGTGCAGTTGACGTCACAACACGTTTGTAATGGGTGCCTCGCCGCTCTCTCGTGAGTGGCCGCAGTACATTCAGTTTCTTCCGGCCCCATTCTGGTTACTGGTTCCTGCTGCGTGCGCCGAGTGTGTACATCACTGAGTAAGCACCATTTTACCTCCTAACATTTCACACCACGCCACTGCCATAAGTAGATTATCGGAAGTGATAACTCATCGACCATTAGCAATTACCTTAACTTGAACTTCTGAGATGAAATCAGCAGTTTACAGAATATCAGTAGTTCTTCCATAGTTTGTATATAGCAGTGCAGCTGTTGCTCTTGTAAGTGTAAAAATACAACAGGCTCAAAATTTACAAAAATTTGTTTTCATAAATAAAAAAAATATTTTAGTTCCTCATACAAAACTGACTTTTACTGCGATATATGTATATATATATATATATATATATATATATATATATATATATATATATATATATAAACGCATGCCACTTGGCAGATGTGTTTTTATGGACGTCAGGAAAGAAGTGGACCCCAGCCAAATTTCTCTTAAGGGGAAGTGAGGGAGGAATAAAAATTAATTTAAGTTTCCATTATTGCTCTGAATGCGATATTGCAAATCGTGATACAAGCATGCCACTTGGCAGGCGGAATGTATAGCCCTGAGGAAAACATTTAATAAGAAGGAGATCCCAACCAATTTTTCTTGAGAAAGAGTGAAAAAAGGGGGGGGGGGGGACGTGAAAATAAATTTAAGTTGTTGGTATTGTTCTTAATAAATTTTGGAGGAGGATAGTAATTTGCAAATTATTGTTTGTGGATGTTAAGAGTTTTGATAAATAATAATTTGAACTATATTTGGGATAATTTTCGCTCCAGGTATAAAAAAAGTCGTCAATTGATTAAAAATATTGGGGCATCTAAAAATCATAGAATTTACGATTTTAAATATAACATTACTACATTAATTAACCAGTTTATTAACTCCTAATACATTGTGTAGTGTAATTACAAAATTGAAATAATTCAGCAAGTCGTGATGAATGAACTTCTATCAGAATTTCAGGATTGTCCTCTTCTTCCGCATTGTCACCTGATGAGTCGTTCCTGTAAGATAAATTATGTACTAAGTATACATCTATTTAAAACCAGAGGTCGCTGATAGGTGATTTGAGATAGGCGAACACTTACTGTTTGTATTTGAAGAGTACGTTCCTCTACAATGTGCGCAGAGCAAGAGGAACGGCAGACCAACACTCCTGCAGGAGCAGGCAAACTTGAAACCACTCTGGCAGCCACACTTAACAAGTTCTCTGCATGCATCAGACGCAGGTAGCAGGCTGCTCCACTTCGGAATCCAAGTGCCTTCTTGTTTTTTCTATCCACCATATTACTTAAAATTTGGGATTTACAAGGTGTTTATGGAAAGTTTGTCCCCATAAATGACCAGCATGTAAGATAGACGGCAAGATATGCTGCCCGAGGGATGGATCGGTTCTTCAATGCGAAGAGTACTGTTAGTGCCTGTCTCAGTGCCATACCCACACACTCACTGTCATAAAGGAGGATAACAAACATTTGCAGTAACTGTACACTTTTGGTATCCAGTTTAAATGATGGATGGGATATGCAAGCAAAGGTTACAGCCACAGCATCAAATTTAAGCCATGCATTCCACGCTCTTGTCTTCCCTCGTAGAGAAAATGAAGAGGTTGTGTCACATCCATACAATGCGTGGAAGCCAAGGAGGTCAAATGATTTCTCCTCTACAAGATTTTTTGAAATTTCATGCCCAGAAATGTGCTATCTGTTCTTTTCAACACCGAAGTGAACGCACAGCTCACGAATACCAAGCTGTTCAAGGGCGAAAAAGAAAGAACGCGCAAGTACGAGCGCATCAGTGTCCACAGTGCGTATAACAACGACTTTCGCACCATATTACACTCCATCGTAAATATGTAGAAGAAGACGGCAGTAGTAGGAAATATATGAGTTGGGCATAAGGGCATCGGGCATCAGAGCCGGAGTCGGGGGAGCCGCCATATTGGTACGTCACCCGACCGCCATCTTGGATGTCATTGAACTTTCATCCTCGACCCGTGTGACCTCCTTGGACCTTGACATTGACCTTGATCCCGAAGATCTTTGACCCCAAAAACCCCTTTAAAAAACATTTAAAAATTCCAAAAACTATGGCGGCCTCCAGTAACATATAAACAAAGATGGCTGCCTTCAGTAGCATGTAAACAAATGACGAACGAAAAAAAAATGGTGGCCTCCAGCATGGAGTTAGGAGTATACAGGAGATGGCATATTATGACGTAGGTGAAGCCGCTGGTTGGTTTTACTATGGACTCTAGCCGCCATCTTGACAGTATCCCAAAACATTGTGTTTACATTAGAATGACCATTCGAAGCATTATGTGTTGAACAAAGAAGCTGATGAATAAATACATATATATTACAATTGACGTGGGAAGTTTTACTAGTTTATTATCGGCTTGTGTTAGTTGTGCATTCAAATAATTTCCTCATAAAACTACCGATCGTGTGTGCGTGTACTGCAGACCAGGATTGGGTTATGTGCGGCAATAAGCACGTGTTTTAGATAAAGTGCTCATATATCAGGATTTGTGGAAAACTATTTTTTGAATAAGTGACTAAATAAAGTATAACACGCGTTCTACCTTTGTCGTGTAATATATTGCAGGTTGCGTATCAGTAATGTGTGCAACAAAACTGGGACCAGCAGCCTAGCTGAATTTCTGGAAGGCAAAGTTCACATGTTCCTGAGCCACGAATGAATAATTATTTGCTGGTATTTAAATTTAAATTCCTAACACTGACAATGCCTCGAGAGGTTTGTTTCCAATATGACGTCATCTCCTTTATACATATTTAACGTCAATATAGTAAATGGTTTCTGGTAAATAAATTCAAATCCCGTTTTAGTTATTTTCTCTCTTTACATTACATTAGTTCTCTGTTATGATACAGTTTTATACTTATTTATCCCTTACTGTAGGGTACAATTTTGTTTCTTGCATCTACAATGTTGGACAGGGTTAAGTTACCCTTGGTACATAATTAAAAACACAGAAATTAATATTTTTACTGAATTATCTGCACTGGACAATCAATTTTAGAAATTTTTCAGAGGAAAAAAAAGGAGGGAGTTACAGGAGAAATTTATGGATAATTTTATTCTCTATATATACAAAAATTGTGTCACATCTTTCTCCAAAATTGCAATTCAGTACCAAGGGCTTAAGCCCCGGCTACAAACACCGTAAGAATTAACAATAAAAAATGTAATCCACACTTGCATATGGCACCAGCTACAACACAACATAATGGCGTAAGATTACGGCTTGCTCGCGGTAGCAGCGTTAAGAGGATTGAATATTTTCAATTCTTTTACGCCGAGTTCTAAGCCGGCAAATCACGAGACAACATTTCCAAACACGAGTGTCAGTGGAATGCAAGCTTATAACAAGAATATAGTTATTAAATGAATTTTGCGGCAAAGTTCAGATTTCCATTTATTTAAATAGTCAACGCAATTATTAACATCTATTCCACACTTTAAATATCCCGAAACACGATTCCCGCCAAAACTCTTTTCATCACAAGTAGATTAACAAAAATAAATATCAGGTTAGCCAACACGCTGTTTGAAAATATCCGCGATACATGTACAGTCTGTCTTTTTTTTGTGCTCGTTTCTCATTAGTCGTGTAACAGTTTTTCTTACTGCGGTTGTAGCCAGTTCATTTTCATATTTCCATGGTAACGCCACTGTTTGTTACGGGAACGCTACAGTGATTGTAGCGTAGGCTTTAGTCAGTCAGTAGCCACAATTTTAATTCAGCCCAACATGTTAAAAAATTTCACATTGGGAAGGACAACTACAATAGGATATGATTTCTATAAATACACTTTTAGGGATAATAAAGGAACCACCCTATGGTTAGGTTTAAAATATATAAAAACTTATTCGCCAGCATTTTAGGTTACTTTCGGTACTTTAATTAAATTAAGATACATTGTTGAACTACAATGCGTGAAAGACACATGAACCGCAATGATATCGATAGCAAGTGCACATGTACTAACCACTGCCAAAGTGGTCCGCAGACACCCATGTGACAAAATTTCTTTGTTGTTACCTACCAACTTGTGCAATTATTATTTTTAGTGTGAAATTCTCCTCTGAATATGTTAAGAACTATTCAGTTTCAATATCTCAGGACCACGCTGCAGAAACTTGACAAACAAACATTCCTGTAAGAAAAGCATTATCGCTGAAGAAATTAGATTCCTCTCCTCCCTTCTCAAAAAAAGGGGGGGGGGCTGTGGTGGGAATAGTAGTAGGATGCTTGCCTTCCACCAATGTGATCCATGTTGGTTTTCCTGTGAGGTTACTCACAGATTTTCACATATAGTTATTGTGCTGATTGATGCTGCTGGCTGGCATGTTTTCTCGAGGTTTTCCGGTTTTCCCCCACCCTTGCATTTTTGTGCTGCTCCATATCTGCCATATCTAACTCTCATTGGGTCTCAATACCTTTATTGTTACAAACCACCAAACCTCTCTCAACTCCTCCTGTCTTAAGATGATGGAGGCCATGGTGGTGTAGCGGCTAGAGTATTCGCTGTTTCGCGAAGCACGTTTTTTTTTGCATCCCATGTACATCCAATACACTTTGAAAAGGACTTGTCAATTATTTTTATTTTTGTTATGCAATATGGATATTTGCACACAATTACACTAACATAAAAATATATATCAGATAAATAATATAATTTTCACACTTATTAATTCTAGCAGCTCTACAAACATGTTGAGACTACATGTGGTTGCAGTAATAGTTGTTACAATTCATGTACATACAGATATTAAAGTATAAATATGTAAAGTCTACATTAGATTGAAACACAAGATATTACATGAAGTCTCCTTATATCAGTCTTGTTCTGCACCATAGGAAAATTCATCTTTATGTAAGTATTCTTATACGGAATAGAAGGCCTTATTTAAAAAGAATAATTTAACAGCTCTCTTTAATTTCTGTAAACTATTAATTCACATCAAATTACTGGGAAGGTTATTTAATAGTTTTGCCCCAGCAGAGTATGGATTTGATGTAAATTTTGAGGTTCTGTAGGAGAATAGTTGAAGATGATTAGCTTGTCTGGTGTAGTAATGGTGTATATCACTATTTTAATGTTTTCCATGTAAAAAGAGAATACTATGGTACATATACATGCATGGAAGAGTGGGAATTTTGATATTTATAAATAGCGACCTACAATGGCTTCTTTTTCCTTATTAATTATTAATCTCACCATTTTCTTCTGTAATCTAAAAGCCTTTTTCCATTTTGTCGATTTACCCCAAAATATGATTCCATAATTGATTATGGACTGAATATTTGAGAAATAGTATGCAAGTATTGTATTATTATTACAAATCTTTTTTAAGGTATGTACCGCAACACACGTTGAACTCTATTTTTTACAGACACTGTCAACATGCTCATTCCATGCTAAATTTCTGTCTACAATGAGCCCTAGATATTTAGTACTATTTACTGTCTGTAACCAGTCTTCGTCTATTTTTGTGCATCTTTCATCCTGCATTGTATGTTTATTTCTTTGCATGAAATTCATGAACACATATTTGTTTACATTTAATAGGTATTCATTTATTGTACTGGAACCAACTGGACATCTCAGTCACTGTATGTTTTATATTTTCTTCAAGAACAGTGTTATTTGAACTAGTTACCAACATGTTTGTGTCACCCGCAAACATTATAGCTGAGCCGTTGGTTATTTGTTCTGTAAAATTATTAATAAATATTAAGAATAAAATTGGTCCCAGTAGTGATCCCTGTGGCACTTCTACTCGAGTAGTTCTGGTATTGGACATAACATTTGTAACCTGATTTTTGTCATAATATCATATGGAGTTGATCTGTTTTCTGCCTTCAAGATATGATTTAAACATATTATTGGTTATACCTCTTACTCCACACTGTTCAAGTATTTGCAATAAAATATTATGTTCGACACAATCAAAAGCTTTTGAAAGATCTGTGAACATACATGTTGAGATGTCCCTTTTAAAAAGAAGTTAATATTCCTTCCGTAAAACTGTAAAAATCTTGTTACGTAGATCTGCCCTCTACAAAGCCATACTGATGCAACGAAATAACCTTGTTTCTTATTAAGAATTGTGTCAGTTTATTTGTTATCAATTTCTCTAAAAATTTTTGAAAAGGACGTAAGAAGAGCAATAGATCTATAGTTATCTATCGATGCCTTATCACTTTTGTATGTATTGGTCCTCCTTTTGCATATTTGAGCCTGTCAGCAAAAACTCCCTGGGCAAGACATTCATTGGAAATGTAAGTCAAAGGCAGTTTTATTAAATAAGAACTTTTTTTTATAGCAGAGTCATAGGTACCTCATCTATTCCACAGGAACTATTGCTTTTGAAATTTTAATTACCTTTATGATGTCTCCTTCAGAGATAGGTGTGAGAAACAGCGTGTTAGCATTCCAAGTGTTAGGCCTTTGGGGTATGTGTGCAGGACAGGTTTCAATTCATTATTAATAATGTTCCACGTTGCTTTTGTTTCATTTGAGGAGGAGGCTATTTTTCCCCATCGTATTTCTGCTTTGCTACTCTAAGTAACTTGTTATATACTTTTTCGTATTGCTTACAGTATAATTTTTGTTTTTCCCCTGAGTTCTTAGCATTTGACGCATTGATTTTAACCTCTGTCCTGAGACTGTCAGACCTTTACTAATCCACTTTATTTTCGAGCTACTGCTACATTTTACAGATTTGAGTGGAAAGACATGATTAAAATTGCAAAGAAATGTATTTATAAAACTGTTCCAGGCAATGTTTGGTTCAGTTAATGTATAAACGTTTGTTCTGGAAACGTTGTTCGTGTTTGTTTCGGAAATGTGGTTCGTGGTGGTTGTAGACAATTTTGTTTGTAGTTGTTTTGCAGTGTACGTGGTTGTTCTGTAAACATCACCCCAAAGATTGGATTTATCAAAGTTTTTTTTTTTTTACTACCTTTGAAAAATGATAAAATGTATAAACATGTCAATTACTGTAATGATTATAGCCTACCGTTTAATACATAACCATCTAAACGCACATGTAAACTTTATTTATTTAACTTAACAACTTGTAGACAGCAAGTTCATTATATAATGATAAACCAAGAACGTAATGAATGGAATACAAGGAAGGCATTGGTCAAATTGTGTTTATTGAGTCACCCCAGAAATTGCATCGAGGGAGTTCGAGTAACCATGGAAATTGCAAATCATGAAGGCTACATTTAGTAGCTATTAAAAATATGAGAACTGATTTGTTTGTAGGCCTATATTTTTGTATTGATAAACAGCTGATTTCGTGTTTGTCACTGCAACTCTGCTGACTTGGGGAAAAAAAAAATTGTAGAGTGAAGTTTTTATAAGGTGTAGCTTTGTATTGGTTTACGAGATGATTTGCCATTATTAACAAATTAATTCCATAAACTTCTACACTGAAATATTAAATCGGCATTTAGAAAAATACGTATTTGCAGTTTTACAAAACCGCCTCTACCTCTAACGAGTCCGCAACTTACAGGTTAGACCTTAAATTCACGGCACGTTAGTAATCGCAACCGCACTTGCGAAAATTAAACAACCTGTAATTGCTAATTTACAAACCTACGCAGATTAATTATCCCTATACACGCAATAATTGTGCGATATCTTTCACGAATGTATCCACGGTATATACGAATACACTAAACATTTCAATCGCATGGTCCGGCTCACACGCATTTTCATACATTAATATTAGTTTTCGTTGGTCGCCGAATAAATATAACACAGATTATAGATTTAAGGCGTGTTTAAATGCCAAATTTACATTTCACAAACGCAAGAATAACACAAATTTAGAGAAAATTTATAACCAGTGAGTTCATATAGCACTCGCAAGGCTGTCCAATTTCAATGTAAACAAAAGTTGTCTCTCTCCCGCGTAGCTGCTTCACTTGTAACGCACTCGCAGACGACTTCAATAGCGTATTATATTCAATTTTAGTATAGTTAAAGTTTTATCATAACTTTGAAAAGCTCCTGTAGTAGTCAGAAAATTATTTCCTGGAATATTTTCAAAGCAAATCTATAGGGCTTGGGAAGCAAATCAACAAAAACACCGTATACCGTAAATTTATATCTAGTTATCTGATACAAACACACTCACGCCTTATGTATGTTATCGTTTAGGTCAAAAACGGTTGTATATTAATTTATGTCAATTTTAATACTCATCGAAATACACGTGAAAGATAGCCCAATACAATGTTTTTGATAACTGTTGGTCACGTGATCCTTTTTACCGGAAAACAACCGTCTAACTCCGTGCTATAAATTGGCTTCACTTGTTAACACTGCACGGTAGAGGACATAGCCACCACTTGGCCTCCAGTAACATATAAACAAAGATGGCTGCCACCAGTAGAATTTAAATAAATGACGAATGAAAGATCAAAATGGCGGAATAAGTATATGTGAGGGGCGTGGAGACGAGGGAATCAGTCGTCTACTGGCTTCGAACAGAGGCAGTAATTAGTGGTGTAGGGGGAGACCTCAGAAAATGAAAGGTTTTTAATTACATTTTTATGAATTATTTTTTAGGGGAAAAGGGAAATTCCAAAGAAAAAAGGGAAAATGGCCGCCAGGTTTATGAATTTTTAATTAACAAATTTTAAAATAAAACGTTATAAAAATACATTTTTTAACGATTTATAAATTAAAGTTTTAGTATGAAATGCTCTATACATTTTATCGATGTTTAAATTATTTGTGATTTTTAAAATTTTTTTGGATTTTTGCATTGTTAAGGGCAAAGGTCAAGGGTCAAGGTCAAAGGTCTAGGTCTAGGTCAAAGGTCCAAATCCCGGTCACCTGGCTCGGAGTCACTGATCCCAGTCTTCGGAGTCGCAGATCCCTCTCAGCAATTCTGAAAAAGAAATGGACCATTTCGAAGGATACTTTTAAACATTTAAAAATATTTTTTAATAATTTGTAATAATACATTTTTTCGGATTTTTTTTTTTAGAATTTCACACGGATCGGGGTTGAAATTTCAATGACATCCAAGATGGCGGTAGGGTGACGTAACAAGATGGCTGTTCCCTTAGCTCTGGCTACGATGCCCGATACTGCGGAATTATGGCGCCCCAGCAGCTTTAATAGATCACTTTTGTTTTCAGAATTTCTCCAAATATCTCGCCAATTCTGTGCGATATTATGTATACTGTATACTTGCCTACGAAGATCCATTTCTCTCTTGGCATGAACTGCATTCTTCAAGCCTTCATTGGAATAAAGATCAAAGAAAAGGTCAATTCTGGATGTGCGAACACTTACTGTGTCTCGTCTAACAAATGTAATAAACTCATCGGCGTACTTATGAAATTTTCTAGACGTTCTTGGTGAAATGATATTGACAAGTGCGTTGTCATACACAACCATGTAACAGGATCCAGAAAAACGTTGTTCTTCGGCAAAAATGTACAAGAATAGGGATATGATCTGGTTTAATGCAGGGTCTCATCTCTCCATTCAGTGAGAGACTACGGCTATAAATTTGTTTTTCATGCTAAAAAGCAGATCTAAATACATGTTGCGATTTTTGGCATACAATGAATAGCTTGGAGGAAAGACAAATATCATTCTTAAGTTCATTTAAGGCGTTTTCCTCTCTTGGTGCAGGCTTTCGCCCATCCCAAAAATCTAAACATTATTCTTCTTAATAGGAGCTAATATCGCACCCCCAGAATAAGACTGTCGGAACTCCCAAAATTTAGTTTTGAGGTAAGTTCTCGTCCAAAATGGCCATTTCATAAGCTATTGGACAGTAAAATTGTCGTATCTCTATGAAAATATTACAGCAGTTTATGCATGGAACTACAGTTTTGACATTTCCATGGGCTGTAAACGCAAAGACTGTCGTATCTATAACACCACAGTTTTCCTGTCAGTGAGTTGGCGATGAATTATATTGAAAACTGTGGCAACTCTAGTTACCGCAGTTTTTCTGTTAGGAGTAAATTAATTCCAGTGATTAGTACTCTGACTTACAGCTGTTTCGCTCCATTATCAACATAGAAGTGTTAACTGTGTGAATGAAATGTGTTCTTAAGGTATACGTCAGGTACAAATATGTTCTGTAACAATTGTAAAAGTGTCTTCCCAAGCAGAGGGAAGCTTTTAACCCATATTAGTTCTGGTGAAGGCTGTATTAACACCCGGAATGAAAAACAAGAAGAAATTAACAATTTACCTGTATGCAGTAAGGATAGCTCGTCTACCGAAGAACATGCAGGGAGGCTCAAAATATATTTAATACCAATAGTAACAGTATAAATAAGTCATGACGAAATATAGGGAATATTTTAATATTAAAATACTATTATATTGTTTGTTCCAGGGCAAACTGAAAATGGAACACGGAAAAGACAGCGCAATATAAATGACTGGTTGACAAATATCCAGAAGAAAAAATAAGTGAAGGATATATATCTACAAAAGGTAAGAACATTCCTGCACATGAAATGAAGCCACCATGCAAGGAATCGTGCCACCTGCAGTGCCACACAAAATATACCTAAGATCAGAGGTTAGAAATTCATAACAGTTTCTTGACATTAGGTGACATGACTAAGCAGCGTATATTTATGGTGATAAGCATGACAAAAATAGAACCCACTCAGAAAAGTATGCGTAAAAATGCAAACAATTTTGCATATTACTTGACTGTCAATGACAGAAAAGTAAGAGTTCGCAAAACATTCTTCTTGAATACTTTAGGAGTAAGCGAGTGGTATGTTTATACAGCATGGGACGAGTTGTATGAACTAGGCGTTGTAGGTCCAGACAATCGTGGCAAGCACATTAATCGCAGATAAACAGATGAGGTTATATTAGAAGAGATTTGCAGTCACATAAAATTCTTCCCCGTAAGAGAAAGCCACTACTTACGTACTCAAACACCGACATGTTTGGTGTCTTACGATCTCTCTAGTAGGAGGGCTGCCCTTAAAATTTAAGATAATCAACTAACCTATGGACAAAGCTGGCTGTGTGGCTTTGGAATTCTTAATTTCTGACGAGCCATACAGAAGCATTTTATCACTGCAAGCAGGGAAGATGGAACTGAGTACCTCTTGTAATTCTGTTTGAAGGAACCACTGAATTCAGTATTTGCAGCAGACATATATTTTCTCAAATGCTTTATGAAACGTTCGAAAAAATCACATCTTCATCTGCATCCACAAAAGGTTTGTCATTGATATGTGCGGTATTACAAATAATTACGTATCCCTTCCTCGACTTTTCTGCTTGCAATTGAGGGAAATGAGAGATTATTCTCTCTCGCATACGGGTGCTATGAACTTCACATACTGTTTAAAACCCTGCTATTTCCTCTAACTTGATAGTGTACATTATTGTGAGAAAACCCATCTTGGACAAAATTTCAAAGTCTTCTTGGCAAATCTTAGAGGACATATAAGATGCAACATGTGCAAAAGCAAATACTTCACAAGTGTGGTTATCACGAATATGGTCTCATTTTTGTATTTTTATTTTTCTATAACGATTGCACAATTCTATCAAGCAACGAATGTGATATTTTGCCTCCTGTGCAATCAAATCACCTGATCCTAATTTGGCCAGAAGTTCGCCATCACCTAACTGCTCTGCTATGTCCCTAACACATTTATCCACATCTAGTATGCAAACTCTTCTAAAAGGTTCGTCCCACTTTGGCAACTCTCCTCGATAGAAGGTAGGCTATTCTCGGAACGTGTGAAATTCCCAGAGGTGATAAGTGACATGCTGTTGTTGAATACGCCTTTGTTACGACACAAATTTATTTCGTTATTGCCACAAGCGCTAATATTGCAAATGACGAAACACTGTCGATTTACAAAATATGACTTTTTGAATCAGCAACATTTTGTAATTATACAAACCTTCGCCAGTTCCAGTTACAAATATTTCGTACGGCGTGAGTTGGTTTTATTCACGTTTTTATTATTTAATCTAGTGATGTTATTACCGCCTTGAAATAGTTAATTTCAAACTGACACACTACTACAGTCTCTTGAAGCTTGAAAATTTTGCTTCGTCTCTAGCAAGTCATAGGGGACAGCGAAAGAATGTGCGACAGCTTTCACTTCAAAATATTTCACAATTAGAGCTTAATTCTGCAACACAGAATAATATTTGAAAACTAGGTGTTAAACACTTGCAACGAAAAAATGTTGTTTGAACCAAAAAAAAAAAAATCAGATCTAAAGTTTGGCAATAAACACGCACACACAACTTACATGTGTGTACATAGATAAAATAATATAAATGTTTATTTTAAATCAAGCTAGCGAGACAAAATTCTCAACATTTCTTTCAAATATTTATTAAAATAAATAGAATAGAATAAACAATAAAGGTTAAATAAGAAGTCGGTAGAAGGGTTAGGTTCCTTCTTGGCCAATGCATTTTAAAGGGAGCTCTGTGGCTGTGGCTGGCGGTCTTCGGCTCGACTCGGGTGGTGCTCGGAAGCCGGCGACTCGGGCTTGTCGAACGTGCCCGAAGATGCTCGGCAGTTACGCCCAATAATTCTTTAAGCATATGTTTATTTCTGTTAACCATATTGGTATTATAGGCACGGGGTATATCAAATTGTAAATCTGTAAGTATCATCGGATTAAATTTTTTTAAATAAATTTTTTTTAAATATTTTGCCGAAATTATACATAGAGTATTGCGGAAACATCCAAAAGCCTGCCATTAAATTACTACATTTTCACCCCCTCTCTTGAAGACTAATTAATACACGATCCCAGAATCTGCAAATTATTCGCAGCCTCGACTATTTTATAGGTATATGTATGCTACTCAGATTTTTTTAATGCATATTTACATGACTAAACGAAGCCCATCATACTAATAGAAACCACATGCACGAGTATGTTATTATCATGACATGGATCATCATCTACCAACACTTTTATAGGCTTAATTAGCGTTAATTTAAATGCCAATACTGCCAGACCCTAGAGACTTGGAATGTACGAGAGTGATAAATAGACTTAACTTTCGTGCTCTTCTTTACTATCAATACTTTGATAAGTCCCAATCCTTCGATCAATCGCAATCCTTCAATCAATACCAATCCTTCGATTTAACTCAATCTCTTGGATCAATCTGAATCATTCGATCAATCCCAACCCTTAGATCAATCCCAATCTCTTAATAGATCTTTAGATTAATCCTTTGGTTTGTCCCCACCCGTATGTATAGAAATTACATTCGTTCGCCAACTGTCTCCAAATTTGCATGTCGACATAATTAATGATTTGTATGCAGTCAGCTATATATGAATTTCATACTTAAGTCATTATTATCAATCTATATACAGATCTTTCCGTTTCTAGTCCGGTACTCATAGCACCAATTTAAAGTTGCGAGGTATAGACGGATACGACCCACAAAAAAAAAAAACAATTATTTTATAATAATTTATCATTTTGTAATTACAATTTCAGTAGAAAGAAGTTCAACACGTCATGCGACATATCCTCGTTCCTTCAGTTTACTAATAATTGAAGATATCTCAACAATGCGAGAGAAATAACCACGTTTTTGAAGACCAATCAAATATCTGAGTCTAACAACAAGTTCATTCGGATCTTCGAGAAATAGGTAACCAGTATTCTAAGCGTCTTGTACCTCCTTTGTGTCGCTCATTGCAGCAAATGTGTTGGAGGAGTGTGCCAGTGCATCGAGACAGTCACCATCATCAGCTTCAACATTATCACTGTCTTTATGTTCATTTTCATCTATGCTGGTTTCATGATCGTCTTTACTTCCTCTATCATCCTCAATATCAAGTTTACTTTTCTTTGTAGCAGAGGTTGTATTCTCATCGCCAGTGTTTAGAGCTGACAATAATTTATTTTAAAGTTCGTCGATTTCACGCGAAAGTCTTGCAAGTGTTCATTCTGCACAAACTGACTTTAATATACGACGCATGTCAATAATTCCTTCATTAACTGTCTCATCATAATCGTCTGTGGAATCAGTTCCCATCATTGCAGCAGGGGGTATTGCCGGCAACACCTGTTGGCTTCCAGTAGACAAATTCTTGCAGATCTTGGTATGTTCTTTCAATGTATCGCCTTGCACAAACTGCATGGGACTAATGTCGTAATGGTTCCACACAAGGAAAGGACTCTTCCTACAGGCCGTTCTCTCATGCCGACGAGCATTTTGACCATAGGTGAAAACTCTATTGCAGAATCGGCGCTGGCAACTACCAGTTAGCGATGATGCAGGTCGCGGCTCCATGATCGTTGAGGCCAAAGGCAGGCCTTCGTATTTGCAATTCATCTTCGTGGCATGAAGAGGGAGCTCTTCCAAATTGATGTTCACCTCACGGTGCCAGAATGTCAACTGTCACTTTTTTCTACATAAATGTGGATCTTTTTACAGTAAAGAACCTAGCTTGTGCCCACAAAATGCCTTCCACCATAAAATGTATATGTAAAATAATATGGGAGCACTCTGAGAAAACTCACATACTCGTTTGCCCCACAAGAAAACACGCAGATACCTACATAACAATATATTATTTAAATATGTTTGTAGGTATATGCATACATAAATACACACATTAAAAATAATTTTATGTTACCATATTTATGTAGACATAATTATGTATGGGTTTAAAATGGCGTCCATACACATATTTTAGGTTTCTTTGGTATAACTACCATTCGGTTTAACCAATTTCAACCACATTTTGTACACTGACAGTATTCATTAGAAGCATAATATAAAACCAAACAACCAATTTTGTCTGTCATTTTGGAAGATAGCGCCACATGAAAAAATAAAGCTTTTATGTTATATTTCGAAAACTACTCAACCACTTTTCTTCAAATTTGGCAAGTAAGTAATATTGCTATAGGCTAAGTAAATATACGTTAATAAAAATTATTAGGATCTTATTTTAGAAATGGTAGCGATACAAATATTTTAGATTTATTTGGTATAACTACCATTCCATTTTACCAATTTCAAACACATTTTGTACTCTAACAGAATCTGATGAAAGCATCAAATAAGCAAAAAAAAATCTTTTGTCCGCCATTTTGTAAGATATTGCTACATGAATAAATGAAGTTTATGTGTAATTCCTCGGGAAACAATTGACATATTCCAACCAAATATGGCACCCAAGTAGTACTGCCGCAGTTGATATGTGTAAATGTGTTTCAAGTATGTCAGACAATTATTTTCATATTGGCGGCCATCTAGCTGGTTTAGCATAGTATGCTATATCTTCGAAAACATTTTATCAATTTCAACTTAACGTTGCATGCTGGGAGTAAATATAACAAACATAATGTGTCTACACTGTGCCTCTTTTGTCCCCCATTTCGTAAGATAGTGCCACACGAATTAATAAAATTTTCATGCCACATCTCAGGAAACAATTGGCTGATTTCTATCAAATATTGCAAACAAGTATTACTGCGGTAGGTTATGTTAACTGATATGTTTTAGGTATATCAGATTTTTATTTTTAAAATGGCTACCATATAGCTATTTTAGTTCTGTATGTTACATCGTCGAAACCATGCAATTAATCCCGATGAAATTTTGTTTGATCGCTGTATATATTATAACAATCAAATGTGTACACACAAAATCTTTTTTGTCCGCCTTTTTCTTAAAAAGTATCACTTGACAACTTAAAATTATGTGATCTCCGAAAAAAACAACGGATTTATACCATATTTGGCAAACAATTGTCACTATGGCTGGTTATCGATAAATTTTGAGTGGGTCAGGCAAACATATTTTCAAAATGGCTGCCCTATAAATATTTAAGTTCCGAATTTTTTATCTACGAAACTACAAAACATATTTCAACTGAACTTTGTGTGCTGACAGTATAAGTTATATCTATCAAATTTGTCTATGCAAAGCCTCATTCCTCCGCCATTCTGTAAGCTAGTCACACTTGAAATGATAAATTTTTTTCGCCGTATCTCGGGATACGATAGGCCGATTTTTTTTTTTCAAATTTGGCGAAGAAATTGCACTGTGGTAGGCTATATTAAAACCTATGTTTTAAATATGTATGTGTCTTATTTTATGAATAGCACGTATACAAACATTTTAGCTTAGTGTGTTATATCTACGAAATTATGTAACTATAGTCCATTTATGGTTATTTCCATATTTTCTGAAGCCATGTTAAAGTTCTACTTTCAAGATATTCCCCCGCCTTATGCAAGGAAAGCTTAACTCACTATATAAAATTACATAAAGGGATGCCGCACTGCATTTGTGCGCACTCAGTTTTATTAATATTTTGCATAAGAACTATTTGTTACTGCGCATTACCAACGAGCGATATTAAATTTTTATTTTATTGATATTAATTGTATACAAAATACAACAATTTATCGACAATACGTAATTAAAAGAACAATTTAACCGAAAATAAGTTACTTTTATGCTTAAATATGTATAAAATGTTTGTGATAAATGATATATTTGGGAAACAACTACACATGTCGTAAGTGTTGTGATTTTTCAAAACTTTCATTCAAAAAATGTGAACGTAGAGCAGAAAGATTATACTCGCTTGCTACTGAAAATCCAGGACCTTGGGTCGTCGGGTGAGATACCAGTGTGTTGACCCCACGGGCCGCCGAAACCACGTCATTGGTCCTGGCCGGGTACAGTACATACAGTGTTTATTCGCGCTTTTCTGAAGCCCACACTAAAGTTCTACTTCCAGGATATACCTCCACCTCGTCCAGCTAAGCTTACCTAAGTCTGGAAAATTACACCAGAGGACAACGCACCGCATTACAGCGCACTAAATTATAAAAAATATTTTGCATGAGAACTATTTCTTATTAGGCGCTACCAACACACATGTGGTATCACTGTTTTAAATTCATACTAATTATTATTGAGATATTATTATTCATAGGGTGAGTATAAATAATATTTCAATTTAACCGAAAAAAATGATACTTTTATGAACACCCGTACTGTACGATTTTGATACATGATATATTTAGGAAATGACTAAAAACATCATACATGGTGCGATTCTTCTAAGGTTTGATTTGAAAAGTGTGAAGAAACCGCGAATAGACAATATCAAACGGATCTCCCATTCCGTCTACGAGCGCTCCAAGTGTGGCGGTTCCTTTGATGTGCGCGTACACATTCGTTGATTGGCCGCACAACGTTCTTGAACGGGCCTTGCGTCTGGTCACCACGTTCTTAGAGATATTTCGTGTTGGCTGGGTGAGTAAGTTACCAGGCTTTGATTGGCGAACGGCGTCTCGACATGCTGTTTCAACAACCCTGTACTTGCACACTATGTAGTAGCGTTTTCTAGGCAAGCGAACTCCCACTGATTGACTGCGTGATGCCTTGGGACGGGCTTTGTCCCTGATTGACTCCGCGCTCTGTTCGCAGTTTCCTATTGGCTCCATTAGCATCTGAATAGTTCGTCGTCTGGCCGCTGATTGGCGGGTGAACCAAAGTCACTTTACCAGTTTGGAGAAATTTTCCTGAGGCGTACGGTCGTAGTTCAGGACACTGACCAACACTTTCGCGTCTTTATTTAAATATTCTGCTATGACACTTTGTGAAAATTTGTTAAGAGAGGACATAATTAATATTTGGAGACATTTTTATAATTATTTATTTGCGGGAGTGTAATACCTAATATGAAAGAAAACAGCAGAAAGAAGTTTTTTTTTTTTTTAACCATTGCGAGAGCACTAGATAAAACGTAACAAAATGAATAATAGCAGTCTCGCGGCATTAAAAAAATTAATCTTTTCTTGTGGAACGTGAGTTTATCTCGTGGGATTCGAGAGTGATTGATTTGTAAAAGATTTGGAAAGTAGTGTCTTGGGGGTCGGATATCGCGTGAAACTTGCCTCACTCTTTGGGACCACAGGCAAAGTTGGTCGAACGCCTTTATAAAGTTGGTGATCACATAAATTTTATAAATCTTACCTCTGTGGTAGAATTCGTGGCGAGCACGTAGCAGAGAGCGTCAATCAATAACCAGCAGTAACGACTTTTTCTGCAGTTCAAAGGGAAGCCAAATTGCGTAAATTAGTGGCCACAGACGATAAAGAAAAATTCATAGCATTATAGCAAATACAATAGGGTTTTTGAAGATGCTGCTATTTACACAGATGAAGGCTGTTCACGATAAAGTCAACACTTTTATAATCAACCTTAGGAAACGTCACTGTTCCTACATGTATATATTTTAACGGGTGCACTGAGTGTCATGTGGCCAGTAAAGTTGGTAACGATGCATGGAAAGTAGATCCATACCATAAGGTCGAATAAAAAGTGTTAGGTAACCATTTGTGATAACTTATATTATATCCTTCGATTTCTGTTTTTTTTTTTTAATCTATCGAAGTATATAAATGAATAGATTTGTAAATAATTTACTTTGTTAATAATTTCACAATTTCAATTGACCGACGCATGAATAAAGTGTCGAGGCTCATGGCAATGTTGAATTTACATAAAGCGGAAGAATACACAACGTGCATACAAGTAGATCTTAATCAGGGCTTTCGAAAGTGCTCATTTTACCGTGAACAGCCTATACGTTGTTTTATCTATTATATATATTTACGTATAATGTTACTTAAATAGCGTATGTCAACAATTGTACACGCGTTTCACTAGCGTATTTTTTTGAAGTTAAGGTAGAATTAATGAAATCACATTTCTGCCCATGTGTCCTTATGCGCGTATAATGTTTTAAGCCCGTTCACCGAATTTTCAAGTAACTCGAAATGTAAAGAAAACAGAATATTGCCGTTTTCGTCCATTCCGGATTAGGTTTTTTTTGGAGTTTTGAATGTATGGATTCCGTGTTACATATCAGAGATCATTCGAACGATTATAATGAAAATTTGTTCGTTGATAGTTCTCCACCTGTTTTAAAAACTCAAGCCTTTTATTCATTGTCACTTGGTATTTACTGACCCCACATCTCAGGAAACACACTTTGGCAACGCCAGGAAAACTTGTACTGGTAGCAGCTATTGCCATCATACATAAGATTTTCGCTGGCTTTTATTGCCCGACATTTTGTGAGATACTACCTGAAGGGAAAATATATCTCAGTACCTACAAAACTATTTCCATGAATAAGGTCTACAATTAGTGCCAGGGTAGACTACGATTTTTGTATACCAATCACTAAAAATCTAAGTAGTTTAGTATGCCACATATACTAAACAATTGGGCTAACTACAACCAAATCTTGCACGCTATCTTTGCTTTTCCGATAAATAAATACCTGAACCTAAAGTCTCATTTTTTTCCAAAAGAGTTACGTGGCAATTACTAAACAAATGTTGTACACGAGTAGTGCTGTGGTAGTCCACTTCACCCTAATCAGAAAGGGTTCTTGGTATAGATACAGTTATTATTTTCCTAATTACAGTATTTCAAAGTCCCAGGTTAATATGCCATATTGTAGCTAAGAAACAATTCTACTTATTTAAACAAAACATTATTCTAAATACCTAGGAGCAATAAAATTAATTTATTAGTTGACTTTTCCCATTAATTTGCGTTGTCGTGCCAGCTGGAGCATAACGTTACTTAATGTTGTATATCTAAAACCACAGATACGATGATTAATAAACTGACATACCAATACTGCTGTTATGAGAGCATGAATTAAGAAACCTTAAGGCAACTACTGATGGGCTGTTCATGGTAACGTGAGCACTTCTTAAGGCCCTTCCAACAGGCTTTATCCGCTAATAAATATATCTTTTGCAGTCTCAGGCATAACATTTTGGGGTTGGTGAAGCGTATAAACTGTATTTATTGGTCACATTGCAATGTTTATATAATCGAAAGCAGCAGGAATATGGAGATTGGATGAAAGGAAAAATTTAGAAGTGCCTTAAAAAGTGCTCATTTTACCACGAACAGCCTATACTTGTATTTACAAATGCAGGCCTTCAAAAATTTTAAGTTACATATTACATATCTGGAACAATCGAACCTATTTCAATCCGACTTAGCACGCTGGTAGTTCTTATTCTGTGCACTAATTAATTTAATTTGTAACATTTTCGGTAAAGTATGTTAAATGTAATTTGATATTGAAACTCAAGACCTCGGATATCAAAAACCTCCCAATCAGTTTCCAACATGTTTTGAATGCATACAAACTTTGGTATTAAAGCCACCTAAATTTTCTGCAAATTAAAATCTGTGGATATTCAAAACAGCGGTGTTACTCTGGTCGAATTTACGCGGTACCTCTGGTACCACTCAATTATAAAGTTCTGACTTGGTGTGCAGAAGTTCCTACTGTGAACTAAATTCACGCAATAAAAGCTTGAACAGTCTGCTATTTTGAATGGCATTGCAAACAAAAAATTATTGTTACTGGCTTACATTTTGTATCAGGAACTTTACTTGACCGACTACCGTCCAATATTTTGGCAGAATTTTTTCTTATACGGTTACGTTTTAACAACTAGCGTCTGCAGCGACTACCGCTACCTTTGCGAGTGCCAAGTACAGCTCGCAAGATCGCCAAACGAAGTAAAAACGCAACACTCTACTTTTAATGTAACACACCACACAAAAAAGTGACTATGTTGGGTTCAGCCACAGTTAACTTACAAAATTCGGACATTCGCGAATTCACACAATCACATTCACAAGTTATACCTAGAGAACTGCAAAATTCGCGTTATTGTTTAGGGACATTTTAGACTCAAAATATCTTTACCTTTGCAACACTTTTTTTATTGGACTATACTTCAGTTGACGCGCCCCGGGTAACGCTGGGCCAATAAATGAATACTTCACAACCGTGTGCTCCAACCATGTACAGTTCACTCAGAAAGAGAGTGACTTCACATCTTGGTAGCAGCCAATGAAAGAACGACGCCGTCTCCAGTAAATATATTGTTGTGAAGTTTAGCTGGATACCCAAAAATAACGCGAATGAAGCAGGTCCCTTGTTATGCCATGTTAAAGCAATTTGCAGTTTCTGCAATGGTTACATGTTTGGGATCGGTAAAAATATCTTCTCCTCTCTGGTGCATTTTTTTATTTGCCTGAATCGTGCGATTTCTCTAAAACCTCGTTACACAGCGATGACATTTATTCTGTCTTTAATACCCTTAGTTGACATAATCTTTTAGTGTATAAATAAAATTAACTGCATAGAAAGTGTGCGTAATAAAGTAGCTAATTGTTTTATTCATGTATTGATGTCTCGTCGATGCCAAGGTCATTAAAGATGGAACAAGTTGCTCCAAATATCAAACAGGGTGGAATAAATCTGCTATGGCGAGCCTTTATCAAAGAACGATCTTGGCATTCACCAGAAACGATTTCGGAAAACAATGGAAAACTGAGATAAGGATGTCCTGATAGTGAATGTAATTTGGATCCTCCAGAATGTGAGTATAGGTAGTTATTACAACTGTGTCACTTCACTCGGTGTACATATGTAGTAAAATTTGTATAGCCATAAACACAGGCATTGTTCTACATGTACTCGTACATAGATCCATGAATATATTTTTTTATATACAAAAATGCATTCCTAATAGATTTGCAAAATGATTAAAATTGAAAGTAGGCCTACATTCGTAACATAATGCGTACGTACATTCCAAAATTCATTTATACAAAGGCATACATAGACACTGCTCCTTTACAAGCTCTAAGCATACGTGTGGTACATATTCAAGTACAATGGATTTTTTAAAATAAGCACGCCTTAAAATACTCTCATAAATTTTTAGCCAATTGTTATGTAAACTTACATTCAAAAATAAACCAAATATCATTCACTAAGCAGTGACTCCAAAACAAAACCTACATTTCAGAAATTTCCTTTGCATTTTTGGCAGTGGAGGTCGCCTGCGTGTACGAAAACAAGATACAGACCTAAAGAAACTCTCCTTTTAATAAGATAATGGATTCGTCTTGATGATGATGTGCTGGGAACAATGTTGTTTGCTACTGTTACATTTAATTACTAGACTGTCTTGCGCTTGCTTTGCCCGGAAACTCTCCTTAATGGGTGTTATTATCACTCGGACGAAGCTACAAGTCGAGTGAGTAAAAATTAGAAGATTTTTTTAAAGGCTGATAATGTTTCAGAAAGAAAGAAAGAAAGAAAAAAAAACAGGAAGTTACAGATATAACTAATAAGGCAACTTTCCTCTACTCATACAGAACACGCAAGTAATTTTTATGAAGTACTGAAAAACTTTGATAAAATAAATACATGTGTTATAAAATCTCTAAAAAAAAAAAAGGAATTTTCCAAAAGATTTGGTAGTAGATTAGTTGATTATTTACTAAAGGATAAAGTAAGTCTGTAACGATGGTATTTTTGGAAGCAGTATCTCGCAAAATGGTGGACAATAGAAGCTATTTTGTTGCGAAACTAATGCACAAAGTTGGAATGTTAACACAATAACTTAGGTTTAAATTAGTTTAAGGGAAAAATATATATGACACATAACGCCACAATAATACCACCGCAACTTTGAAAAAAAATAATATTATACGAAATGTTAGGTAGCCTACGTCTGAGTTACGACTTTAATTCGCTTACTTAACGAACATAATAATAAAAGCTATTACTGGTATGCCAAGTTGCGTTCAATCGGTCTGATTAATTCATGGTTATTATAGGCAACACAAATTGCGACGAAACAGCGATCAAGAGAATAAGTACCCACTATAAACGGTTTAGTTCATTAAATCATTGCGAGTAATTTTGGTACGATTATTGGTGCATTTAGTTAAGGTAAGTTATGAAATATGTTATTAAAACGCCTGGCATTCTAGTTAGGACTATGTTAAAACATTACAAATCACATGTACTAACAATTCACTTTAATGTACAACAAGTTATCGCCAGCTTAAAAATTTGGTTGAAACAGTTTTGATTCCTTAGCATATATTTATATCACCACCATTTTGAATAAATGCACTTTATCTGCGGGAATTATTTGTGTTTAAAGTGGCCTACTGCAACACTCTCGGTGTGCCAAATGGGTGGCAATTGGTTTAGAGGTTTCCACAATATTACCTAAAAAATGGTATTAATTGAGGTGCACATTGCTTACAAAGTGGCTGAAAAAAGAGACATTTAATCACCACGTTAAATTCTTGCAATAAGTACTATGAACAAACAAAGTTGCATAGAAACTGGTCAAATTCTTTGATACAAAGTGTACCTTAGTAGAATGCTTTGGAATAGTGTGGTGAAACTTGGCTGCTAGCTGCGGTGCCACGGTATCACGGTGGCCACTCAGGAGCCTGACGTATATCTCTTGGCTAGTGTTACGTACCATCCCTTCGACTTTCCGAGACCTGAGTGTGCTTTTGCTTGAGGAGCAAGATTGAATCGTGAAACATATCAAACTGAAGAAGGCTCAGTTAAGGGAAAGGCTAACAGGAGGATGGTTAAGGATTTACTTATTGACAGGACATGTATGTACGAACTCGGATCATATAAGTTCGAAATGAGATTCAGCAAGGGTTGTCCTCACGGATCTGTTCTGGGTCCAGTGTTATGGAACATTCTCTTTGATAAGATGTTGCAACTGAGTCTGCTGGAGGGCTGCATGATTTTCGGTTATGCTAATGATGGTTTGTTGCTTGTAGCCGCTTGATCTCGGAGAGACCTGGAGAATAGAGCAGAGCATACTCTTAACATGGTCCAAGATTGGTTCAAGAATGTAAAACTGCCCTTTGCAGCTGACAAGATGAAAGCTATCTTGTTGAAGGGGAGACTCCACAGGCTCCATATCGTCAATTTCAATTGGCGTATGGTGAGGTTCGTGGAGTCTTTCAAGTACCTGGGGGTAATAATAGACAACCATCTCTCATTCCAGGTTCATGTACACTATCTAGCGGACAAAGCTTTTACTCTTTTCTACAAAATAAGGGCTGTACTCCAGCGAGTTGGGGGCTGGATTTCCAGGCATTGCGCAACATGTACAAGAGTGTCTTCATACCCATCATCACTTATGGTAGTGCTCTTTGGGACAGGACTGCATCACAAGTACATACAAGGAGAGTGCTCATTAAAAAGCATAAAGAGCAGCCCTTCTGGCGGTCACCAGGGCTTATCGAACAGTATTCAATTATGCTCTACATGTTCTGGCAGGGATCCCCATCGATTTCCTCATTGAGGAAAGAGGAAAATGTTAGAGCTTGCTCATGGCGAGAAGATATTGCATGAGACAAGAAGAGATAGCCGAATGGCAACTATAGCGAAGTGGCAAGATCGATGGGATGATTCCGCAAATGTTAGGTGCACCTATGGTATACTCCCTAATGTTACTGACAGAGATTGGTTGAAATGGTTGGACAGGTTGGATGTAGGGCACTGCTATGCTCAGTATTTGACAGGACATGGGAACTTCAAGGCAAGGCTGTTTGGGCTTGCCCTTGTTGACTCGCTGGATTTATAAACATGTGGGACTCCAGATAAAGAAGACCATGTATTGCATGACTGGTAAAGTCGAGGATGTGGTGTTTGCTTATATAAGGGCGTACAGAGTGATAGATGTGCCACAAACACTCAAAGACAAGAACAGGATTGTGGATCTACTGTAGCTGTTTAAAGATATGGGTGTGAGTTTGGAGGTGTTCGACATCTGGTGGTCTGGTAGGGATGACCCAGGTTTTATGGATTTTCACAAAAACGACAATGATGATCAATCATGAAGTTATTAACCATGACAGCTGCACTTAAATACATGCAGCTGAAAATGAGACAACTGCCGAGGGTGCTGGTTGGTGTTCCCGTGGCTGGCCATGTACGTGGATTTCTGTTGTTTTCGTGAGGGAGGTCTTATTTGGATTTTTCCAGAGTATGGCCAGGATGATCTGTGATGTCAGAAGTGGTGATGCCCATCATATCGTAACTGGAGTGGTGCTTGTGGATTAACCCACTTCAGGCTCCAGTGCACTACAGGATAACCCTGTAGTGGTTGATCCTCGTACAGCAGAGATCGAAAGAGAGGTGAATATCTGGGAGAAAAAATCCAAATATCGAATATTTGTTTGCACTGGGGATGCAGTGGTACATATTGCTTGGCATTTTAACTACAGGATTAATGTGATGGTCCAGACTGTCCCAGTGTGGGCAGACATCAAGAGTCCTGGAAAAGTTCATGTGGAAATGGAGTGTAACCATAAACTCTTTCGGCTTGAGGAGCCCACCATACTGATGGTGGCACTGGCTGTATTAATTCGGCAGATGGAAGGTCACAAGAGAGTATTTCCTAGAATGGAAGTTGTGGAGAGGAAGTTGGTCGCCCACAACAGACTGTCCATAGATTATCACATGTTATTACACAACATAATGGAGAGCTACTGTCGTAGAGGTCTCGAATTTTACCTGGCAGTGGCCTTTCGCGATCCACTCAAGACCTATGGAAGTTTTACATTTCACTACACTAAAAGCTTCACAGGGTATAGTGTGGTGCGCTATTAGGCTCACTTGAGACCTATAATGATGTAGAATGTTCCCTGGCGCACTGCTGTGGCCAGAGTGCACTCACAGCTCTGTGGTAGATAGGGGTTTGAAAAGTGAGAAGATTGCCATCTTAAGACAAGACAGGAGGTGCGACGAGGCCTACGCACGCTGAACTTGGTGCTACAGCTGTGTATGCCCTAGGAAACTCCCCCATATAGTCATGATGGGAAACTCGAACTGATTAAACTACTATTGATTGTAGCCTACAAGGATTTGACAACGAAAAGGCTTCAGAGAATGCGATAAAAAGAAAATGTGTCAGGTATGGATATAGTGTGACAAAAGTGTCACAGTTTTATAGAATGATTATATTTTATGAGACAGGTTTGATTGACGGCAGTATGGAGTGATAACCTCCTGTGAGGGTGGTCTCGGGTGATGCTACAGGAGTGCGGATACAGCATCTGTGTCCTCCCTCGGGATTGTAAACTACAGCTTGGAGGCTAAGAAAGAATTAAAATATATACTGCCATGTGATTTTAAAAAGTGACAGAAGGAATGTCACAGAGTGAAATAGATTTTATAAAAAGAATAGACCTTCAGATTCATGGCAGTTATTATTAATTTTAGAGGAAATATTTCTGGTAATACCTAAGAACTGATGGGCATTTAAACAAGATGATGCATTAGTGTCAACAAAGCATACCAAATTAATACCCTTTAGGGTTCTGACACTGTGTTTTTCAAGATGTACCTGGCCGGTATCAACCAGAGTCTTTTTGCTGGCCGACTACCCGGGGCAGCCTTACAGATTCCCAAGATGTTGTTGATTGCATAATGTCAGTCGGGTCGGACACATTTACTGCTGTGTTGTAGTGTTGCTGTACTCTGAATCTGACTGTATCATTCCAGTTGGTTTTGTAAGGAAGTCATTTGCTATTCTGTTGTACTATCCACGACAGCCTGTTCATATCTAGCATCATATAACACAGCATACAGCAAACAATGCTTGTGTAATATGTAATTGTGCTGGTTGGTAAGATCTTATAACTATTTTACTTTCAATTTTATTTTTATATCTGTTACATCAGTGTGCGGTAGTGTTGTCCTCTTATCGTCCCCGCACTACACGATGACAATATGTTTCCTTAACATAACATACAGTGTTCGACGTTCGCACAATATGAATTGGTTGGTAAATGCTTATAACTATTTTTTTCTATAATTTTTTTAATATCTCTTTGCTTCAGTGCGTAGTGGTGATGTCCCTCTTGCTCGACTAATGGTTTAAATGTATATTGTTTTATAACAACAAAGGAACACAGTTTTCACAAGTTGGGTAAAGTGTATCGCACTTGGTACATTGTAGTTTTATTTATTTTTTCTAAATGTTTTCGAGCATTAAAGCTTTTTACCAAAGTTCTTGGTGCACTGGTAACATTGATATCACTATTACGGTCTGCAGAACCAATGGGTATTTTATTATAGTAACGGGACTGATTTTTCCCTGTACAGGTTGATTTCATATATTTGATATGCAGCTCCTGTGAAATGATGGTGTTTATTTGTTAACGCCTACGTGTTTTAATGTTACTGATGAATAGCTACTCCTTGTTCTGGTGCAATTGTATACACCTTTTTGTTTCAATGTATGGGGTGGTTGTTGTTAAGTAGTACCCATGTCATTGAGGCCCCAGGATGCTGGCCCTCGTGTCAGGCTGTGTTAATTTGTATGTATTAACTATGCTGTGACCTCCACGACTACATACATCCTGCTCGCAGTGCGATTGTGTATACCTTAACTTTCTCATGTATGGATGGTCGTTGCATGTAATACATCCATATATATATATATATATATATATATATATAACACCTGCAGTAGCAGGCTACGGGCATGGTGGTGGATGATTGATGAGTGTGTGTGGACCAGCACGCATGTGTGCTATTTCATGTCCCCTAAACTTCTACATGCATTAGTACATATTAATTAACTACTACGACATGCTTGCAGCACAATTGTATGTATATATGCCTTTATTTTCTTTAAATGTATAACTGACTGTTACATATTAACCGAACTTAAATAGTTCAGAAATGTCGTCATCCTATGCTTACAACAGGGCTGAGGGCCCTAATTATCCTTATCACTTGATTGTATCCAGGAGTGATACCAGCGATATAAATTTGATGGCTGGAGCTTTCGCGGATAGAAAATGACAGTCGTCTATGTTTATAAGGGAGATTAATGCATAATTGACCCTGCTACTCTGTTCTATCTTGGGAGCGATGTGTTTTATTTTAAATTTATTCTTAAAAAGTTCGAAAATTACAGCCGACTATGCTCATATGAGGGATTAAGGTGGAATTGTCTCTACCACCTTGTTCAGTATCGAGGGTGATGCCTATGTTATGAATTTGATGGCTATGTCTTAAATGGTTTGGATATTGCGGCCAACTATGCTTATAAGAGGATTTTAGAACATTTCTTCTACTGCCCTATTCGTCATCAGGGGTGTGAAAATGTTATGAATTTGGTGACTATGTCTAAAACAGTTCGGAAATAATAGCCAATAATGCTTGTAAGTGGGCTTAGGGCATACTTTTTCTGCGGACATTTTTGTCGTCGGGAGTGATAATTATGTTACGAATTGGTTGGCTATATCTTAAACAGTTAGGAAATTAAAGCCAACTATGCTTTTAAGCGGGCAAAGGGCGTAATTGTCTCTACCGTCCTATTCGACATCATGGGTGATGCCTATGTTATGAATCTTATGAGTATCTTATAGAGTTCGGGAATTACAGCCAACTATTCTTATACGATAGCTTAGGTCATACTTTACCCTGCTGTCTTTTTCGTCGTCGGGGTTTTGCTTAAGTTATGAATCTGACAACTATAGCTTAAACAATTAAACATCCTCTTTTTTCGCGATGATAAGTTTATTGTCTAATTAGTGTGTAGGCTGCTGCAAGTATTTACTTTATTTCTTCTCCTAAACAAGCAATAATGTTTTAAATATAAATAAATATGTATTTATAACGACAGGGGCCTGTCCGAATGCCTAGGATGGTAATAACTATATACATATTCGTCGTTCAACATTCTATTTTCCTAGATATCGCAGTGATCTTGTGGACAAGACGCTCGACTGCCGATCCCAGGCGTGCTGGAACGGTCCACATGCCTCTGGCATTTTTTGAGTTCCGAAACGAATACCAATCAAAAAATACTTCTCAGCGCTCCTGGTGGCCCCCGTTTGAACTACACTCCCTGATCCTAGTGCGCCCTTGCAGGCGACGAGTGAACCAACACACATGCGCAAAATGGTCGCACCGATACCAGCGTTCATAGATGCGAACAGTAGAACTTCAAACACCCTGGTGGCAGTTGTGGTAATTAAAAATGGAAGACGTAAAAAGCAAGAGAGAAAATAATGTAGACCAGAAGGAATATGAGAAAGCCCCAAGGGATAGAGCAGGCGAGAGAATGGGCGTGGGTGAGAGAGATTGGAAGGAATAAAATAACTTGCATGACAGGACAATAACATCCAACATTCTTCAGACAAGATGGATGGTGCTGGCATGGAATGACAGAGCATGCTTGTAAATTATTGCACACTCCGGCGGGCATTTGCGCACTTTCCGCCGGATTCTACTGGAGTGTGCAACTGCCAGCTGGATTGAGACAAGTGCATTCTTGCAGAGGATTTTGCCAGATTTGAGGGAAATTCGGGAAAATTTTAGGGAAAAAGAGAAATTTTAGACATTTTTGAGGGAAAAAAGGGACATTAGGAAGGAAAAGGGATAAAAAGGAATTCCAAGATGGCCGCCGTGGCACCGCTGCACTACATCCATCAGCTAGGTGCCCCAGACCACTCCAAAACATACTTAACTATTCTATCCTTATTACTTTTGGGACAGCCTTTTTAAAATCATTATTTTATACTATAAACATAAATGCTTATAGCTCTATAGGACTATTTGTATTTAGAATTTGGCGGGAATGAAATGAGTTGTCCACAAGAAATGATAATTGATCTTTTTATTCAAGTAACTTATTCTTCCATGATGACTGACAAAAGAGGCAGTTAATTAACACATTTAATGGCCGTAATAGGTTTAATCAGATTACCAAGTCTATTTGAAATTGGTCAAATTGTTTGGTAGCTGCAGCACTCTAACATATATAGACATATTGCTGCCATTATTAAAAAGGGTGCTTCATATATTTAAATCAGACTTCTTTAGGGTTGGTTACCAAAACATTAATATTTGTATACCATATTTGGCAGAAATTGGGTGAGTAGTTCCCGCTATATGACAGAAAAGCTTCAAATTTCTGTTTTCAGTATCTTCACACATAAAGAACCACACAATATACGAATCTACGAATTTAATGCAGGCAGTATGAACTTTCAACATGCCTGTTTTGGTTCAAATTGGTTGAATGGATCGTTAGCTATGAGGTTGGACTCACCCGCTCCCTAAAAACACAACACTTTTGCTTAAAATTATATTTCTTTATAGCTGCATATATAACTCGCAAAATTATATAATCCAGACAGTACTATAGATAAATTGATGCAGAAGCGCGGAAAAATCTTGAAGGCAAAAGAGTTATGGCACTAAATTTTTGGCAAAAATGTTATGTATCTGTCATATGTTCCTCATTGCACACCTTTAGTGTGCTGAAGTTTTGATTTCTTTACTGTATTTTCACCATCGTTCAGAAAATAAAGTAATATCCGAAAGAAAACGATGTTAAGTAAAATAGGCTCTTATGGTGATATCCTGACTATTACTACATATTAATGCATAAATGAACAGAAGCTAGCAAGACATAACAACATAGCCAGCCAAATAAAGTGTAGAAAATTATTTGAGAATCAAATAATCTGAGTATAATATTGTGGAATTCATATAGAAATTCTTATTTTGATTCGCAGTGATATTGATTTGCAAATGTTTTATCATTTTAGTGCTATACAAATCAAGCACCACTGCTAAGAGTGCGTGCAGTGAGAGTGTATTATTATCGTACAGCGAGAATTGGGGGAAAATATTATAACTATGTGGTGATAGTTACAACGTGTTGCATTGTCAAAAAAGTATTACTAGTCGTCTGATACATCGCGGATTAATACATATATTATAATGCACTGAGAAGTTTGCATTTTTATATTTTTATAAATTCAAATATACCTTTTTTAAGAGAACATTTGATCGTAATAATCGTTACGTGGCATCATATGCCTACAAAATTTTATTACAATATTTTTGGTGTCAAAAAAAAATTGTCAGGCCTGAAGTAAAGTGGCGTGCGATGTACACAGAAGCGCGTCTAAACCATAGATTAAAGATGAGGTAGACCGCTTATTCGTTTTCTGTGAATGTATTCAACATTGATCTACCCCAATCATACACAACCCTCATAGTCACATGGCCAACAGTGATGAGCGTGTTTGTTTATATCTTAATTTTAAAGTGGCAACGACTAGTATATTATGAAAATACGTTTACCGGTTGAAATTAAATAAAGCTGCATTGAAAATCGTCTAGAGCATGTATACGAACATTACAAAGTATTTGTTTACAAATCAGTTTTCTAACGAAAAATCCAAACCATGCCGTTTTCGCTAGACGTGATGGCAAGAAAACCAGTTCAATGTTGGTAAACCGAGACTGGTTGTGCGCAGCCAGCGAGATCAGTCTACATCATCTTTAGTCTCTGGTCTATACCGGCCACGGGACGATTTGCTTGCGCGGTACGTATCTTTCTACAGGCTATTCACGTTACAATAAGCACGTTTGAAAGTCCTGATTAATATCTACTTGTATGCACGTTGTGTATTGTTCCGCCTTATGTAACATTAACATTGACATGGTCCTCATTACTTTATTCATGCGTCGGTCAACTGAAACTGAAATTGTTAGGAAAGTAAATAATCTAACAAATCTGTACATTTTTACACTTCGGTGCATGAAAAAAAAATAGAAAGCGAAACAAATAATTTAAGTTATCACAAATGGTTACCTAACACATTTTATTCGACATTGAGATATGGAACTACTTCCGAGCCATCGTTGCCAACTTTACTGGGTGTATGTCACTCAATGCGCCCATTAAACTATATGCAGTTAGGGGCAGTGACTTTTTTCTAAGGTTGATTTGAAAAGTGCTCACTTTATCCTGAACAGCCTTTATCCGCCAAGTGTCGATGAAGTCGTCAGGATCCGGCTCGCTCCCTCTACTCCCACACACGCGAGGTTAAGCAAGTCACCTCCCACTGAGTTATGGGCGCCTAATCAATCGGCCCTGCGGAGCCACGGGGACCCCCCCCCCAAGCACACAAAGCAAGTGACCCATTACCCCCGTCTACCTTGTTTAGTAGTGATGGCCGTGCAGCAGTGCACCAGGGTAGAGGAGGGAATCAGCCGCAGGGGCGCCCTGATATCAGACGACCACTCGCACCCTACAGTGGCCCGGAGGGTGCGCCCCGCCTATCAGCCAATCAACTGGCGGGGAGGCTATTTAACGATGCGCCCGTTGGCCCGCAGGGGGCGACCGCTATCTCGTCCGCACGCAACGTGCCATCCATCAGCGGCGTGTCACGCCCTTGCAAGGTGAAACACACAACAGTCGGGCTATGTTCAGTACGTACTGCAGCTACTGATGTCTTCATCGTTAGAGGCTATTCACGGTAAAGTGAGTACTTTTTAAGGCCCTTCTAAATTTTTCCTTTCATCCAATTTCCATCTCCCTGCTGCTTTCTAACATAAACATCGCACTGTGACTAATAAACACAGTGTACACATTTTACCACCCTCAAAATTTAATGCCTGAGACTGCAATAAGATATATTTATTAGTGGTCAATGCATGTTGGAAGAGCCTTAACGAATGCTCACTTTACAGTGAACAGCCTATATCTGCTCTACTAGAATGATTCACTTTTACTCTGTTCGAACCTTCAGCGTGAGTCAAGTTGTTGTATAGCCTATTCGCGATTTTTCCATACTTTCTGAATCAAAATTTTGAAAAATCACTCCATAATTGACATGTTTGTTTGTTTCCTACATACCTCATGTTTCACGAGCATTTTATACTTGTATTTATAAAAGTACCTTATTTTTGGTTAAACGAAAAATTTAATTATTTTTTACGTATAAATTATAATATTTAATTTATAAATAATATGAATAAATCATTGGGAAAACAGGTGCGGTGTTAATGCCTACTAAGATATAGTTCTTTATTAAAATATTATTACACTGACGGCCCACGAATGCGGTGCGTTGTCCGTTAAAGCCGTTACACATTATCAGACCAGACCGCCAGACGGTCTGGAGGTCCAGCGGTCGGAGTTAAGGTCTGACAGTGTGTACGCATGTCGCCAGACCTATTGCGTCTGGACAGACGGCCTGGCGGTTGGTTGGCAGGAACTCCCGACCACCAGACCTCCCCAACCCTTGTCTGGCCTGGTCTTGGAATGTGTAGTGTTGTCGCCCCAGTCCGCGCGACCATTTGGCCACGGTAGCAGGTGCTATCGTCACATGTCGCAACCGATTGATGAAGATGAAAGAGATGTTGTGCAGCATCTTTTGGAACGCTACAGAAAGTTCCGATGTTTGTGGGACATTAAAAGTGACGCCCACTCCAATAGAGAAAATCGTAATGAAGTATACAGATATTTACTGGAGATTTACAAAACAATGCAGCCCGATGCAATAATTGATGCACTGAAAAATAAAATTGAACATATGCGCAATGCATATCAGAGGGTAGTGAGGAATGTTAGTTTACTGGATAGAACGTAGTGTTAGTTTTGTAAATTCAGTAATTGTGGTTTATCACATAAAATGTTGTTAACATATTAATTTGTAATAATTATTTTAATGTTTTTAAATTTCACATTTTCGTTTTCTAATGTTTCAATACTTCTACATTGTTAAAATTTTGACGTTTTTCTAATGTTTAAATATTTATACTTTATACGTTGAAATATTGAAATTTTTCTGTGTTTATATGTCTACGTTCTGCATTGTTAAAGTCGTGATATTTTTCTAATGCTTCAATTTTTATATATTAATGCCTAGTTTAAATTATTTTTTTGGAGGTAAAAGCATGTGAAACTATAGGAACAGGTACTAGGTAGGTGTACACACTATTGTTGTGGTATTCTTGGAAGAGAAGGAATATGCCAAACGTGGTCTGGAGACTATCGAAGATGACGATCGTATCGAAGATGAAGACATTGTAAGTACAATTATTCTGATATACTATTCTTGTCATACGGTCCTGAAGTGGCACTTGCCCCTCATTATTCAAATAATGTGTGAATCGTTTTCTAACAACCGTTCCGCCTTCGTATCCTTGTCTGTTTTCATATGTCCTAGTGATACCAATGAATTTGTTTCTCGCCATTCTCCAAGACGAATCTTCATTTTGTCAGTACCTTCTTGATCAATAACAGATGGAGTGATGTAATGTTTATTTCCTCTGTATAGAAAATTGTGCAAAGCACCACATGCTATGACAACAATGCCCGCTTTCTCAACATGTACTGAAATAGGTTGCCGAAACACTCGAAATACGGACGATAGAATTCCGAAGGAATTTTCCACAAACCTTCGGGCTCTAGAGTCTGTAGTTAAAAAATATTTCTTCGGAAGTTATTTTTGTCAGTGGGTGAGGCTTCATGAAATTATTGTTTAGTTCAAAAGCGCTGTCACCAAGGAAGACAAACGGAACACAGGAGTCTGTGCCTGGCAGCGGTGAAGGAGGTGGTAAACTGAGAACATTGTTAATCAAGTTCCGATAGAATCTAGTGTTCTGGATAACAGTAGCATCAGAAACACATCCATTGGTACCAGCGTGAATGTACATAAATTCATAGTTATCATTAACAATGGCGAACAGAATAATACTAAAAAAACTTTTTATAATTAAAGTACAATGATCCAGTATCCATTGGCTTTTGAATGGCAACGTGCTTGCCGTCAACAGCATGACTGAAATTCCATTTCTGTTTAAAATGTGCTGCTACCGCTGCCCACTCTTGCTCACCTGATGGCAACTGAAACATAAAATATGCATTTTCCTACTTTTCAGGAAAGTGATACAAGAGAGGCTGCTGTGGAACAATTGCTGACACCTGCCGCAAGCAAAAGAAGACGTTTAACATTAACTGAACAGAAAAAACAGGACTTAATTGACTCGGCATAATCTTTGATTTCCAGGGAGGAGGATGACTGGGAGGTTATTGCTAGGTCATGGGGAGTACAGATGAGGCACCTGAGTGAAAACCAGCAAACCATAGCCCGAAAGCTCATTTCTGAAATAATGTTTTATGGCAAAAGAGAAAGATTAACAGATGTTTCCAGTATTTCGTTATCTCCCTTTCCGCACTCCAGCTTCGTGAAGCCATGCCCTTCCATGCAGCCCATCGGACCAATCTGCAGTCACACACTTCCCCAAACCATCACTCTGTTTCCGGTAGTTTGTTAACTCCTACTACACCATCGCACACAGTGCCATCTTCCAAACTATTTCACCCAGCTCCAAGTATTCCACCGAATATAGAAACATCACCTCAACCTGTTTCTGCAACTCCACAGCAGCTTGACCTTATACTAACCTACGAGCCAAGTCAGATATTTCTTCAGTAGCCTCCGCTAGTCTTCATTATAATAATTTGTTTTGTAAAACATAGCATATGATTGGATGTTCTGAATAAGTTTTTGTAAACATTATAAAGATTAATCAATTTTGGTGATAAGTGGTTTTTACTTACCTTTATGAGATGTTTTAGACAATGGTAGATAGCTGCACACGTTTCCGGAATTACAGATGACAAAAGCTGTGGTGAAATCGCAGCACTTAACTTCCTGTGGCCAGGTAACGGAGTGTCACAATAAGCCTTTCTTTAGCGCTCACGGATTCCCTCAAAATAGTATTTTTGTTTTATATGAATGGCTTTACCATACGAAGTAAGTATGTAAAACACTTTCATTCATTCGTAAAAAATTACGGAAATCATCTGATCCCAATTCTTTGAGCAAGTTGGCATGAGTAAATTTGTTTCGTTGTTGGCAGATTTCTTCGCCTAAAGTCTTCTCTTTCTTCGAGTTTTCTTATCACTTGTAATAACCAAAACATTTAGAGCTGATCCAATGTTTTGTGGTTTTGAAAGATAAGGAGGCGTATCACAGCGTTCAGAAGAACCGTCCCTCCAGGCGGAACACCAACGACTGGCCAGGAGTCGGAGTCGTTCAGGAGAGTCGGTTTAAGGTGTATATCCTCTATCGAACTTCAGACGGTCTGCCTGTTTTGTCTGGTCTGGCGGTCTGGTCTGATAGTAAGTGCCACACTTTAGGTGTAATTTTCTAGATTTATGTAAACTTTGTTTGAATGAGGCGGAGGAATATCTTGGAAGTAGAATTTAAGCAGGCTTTTAGAAAATGTGAAGTAACCTTGAATAGACTAGAGTGCACGCTATCATTTATTTTCTTTATGTGTTTAATATTAAACACATAATAAACACACTTAATTGGGATCTAATTTATACGCATGAGAATGCATAAAATAAAAAATATTACCAGAGTTTATTGTGACCTATATGATACCAGTTATGAGACAAATATACCACACCAGTTAAGGGTTAATTTCTTTTTAAAGTATTTATATCGCAAATTGCCTAGTGTAAACCATTTTATAACTTGTGTTCAAATATAGGGTAAATTTATTTCTGAAGTTCTCCCTTCCCACCACCTCTTCCCCCTCCAAATAAGTTACCGTTTTACTGAACGCATGTACCTATTCTCGTATTTTAAACTCTTAATATCTGGTTATATAAAAATTCCCCATTGCTGTTTTTCTCGCATACAGCTATTCCGAATGACTCAAGAAAAACTCTCAATTATTTAAACCTTAATGTGCCCATATCATTTACAAGTCAGTAACCTACGAAGTCTAATTATTGGGTTGTTAAATTCCTGCTTAACGATGACTGTTTCATTGTTTATGGGCGACACCGCTTTGTGCCAGTAATCTAATCTGGCCCCCTCGCCATTGCATACAAAATTAACCTGTATTGGTTTCTAATTATGGTACACGCGTCAATGGATTGCACGTTATTCCAATTCGGAATCTAGCGACTGGGAGATTCTGCATTAGTGGTTTACACAATGGAACTCGTTCACGAACTGTGTATATTTGCCAGTAATAACATCTCTAAATTTTGGAGTTTTTGTGATTGTATTCTTAATAAACAGTGGGCACGGGTAAAGGAAAAAACAAAACAACTTTGCTCTTTAGGTTTAATGCTTCAATTAAAAATTATTCTGTCGAAATATACTTATTTTTCAGTTTCGCCAAATGCAATGCCACATCAAATCAGCAATGGAATTTCTTGGCATGGATTAATATGGTGACACTCACAAGTTTTTATATGGTCGCGAATCTTCTCTCAGGCACATATTATTAATCGCTCAATTTTCCAGTGCATATATCATCCGCAGGGATCGCTTAAGCTAACAGGTAATATATCGTTTTCAAATTGTCTATTCATAATAAATACGCCACCTGCAGTTTGTCGGCAACATTCGGTTAAAATATGTTCGGTTTTCAGGTCTCCCTTAAGCAATAAATCCGTTATTTTATAACTTAAGGACCACACATAAACCGAATGACATGTGTGCGATGTGATGTTGTTTATTGGCCGAGTTGCAATTAAAAATATTTCCACGTCCATTACGAAATCCACCATGACTGCGATTTACATCAGGCATTCGTAGGATGTGGGAAAAGTTGAAATTCTGGCTTATTTTTATTCCAGAGTGACTCGAGTTTTCTCATGAAAGAAAACCAGGTCTATTCGTTAGGGTTCACTTGTATTTTTTCTATTGCCTTAGACATCACACTTTCGTGCCGGGAGGTTAATCAGATGGCACGCTCATGAAACTAAAGCAAATTTACATCTATAAATGGTTAGCATGCATTCACATAGAGTTTCCCAGTATTAAAACCCTAAAATCGTGGGTAAAAAAATCTTTATAATAACACTGGCAAACATACAAGTAATAAAAAAAAAATTGTCTTGCTTTATTTTTCTTGCACAAAATAAATGTCTCGAGCACTTAAAGATATCCTGTATAACAAGCTTTTTTTTACTGACAGCTATTGTAATTTCCGAATGCTGTTTTCAAAATTTTGTAATTGAAAGAAAGGAAACATACTAATTGAGCTCTTTTTTTTGTATTTGTACGGAGTAAAATAAGTTGGCTACTTTTCATTAGAGTGCTTAATTTTTTGTAGTTTCGTCCATGTGGTAGCTTGTCTGACTTGTAGTCGGTAAGTCGTCGGTTTGGTCTCAGTTAAAAATAGCGATGGCTTTTCCAGGACGTTTTCCACCTTCATTTATGATGGGGGGCTGTGGTAATGTAATGGTTAGACTGCTCCCCTCCCACCAAGGCGAACCACATTCGATCCTCGGCGGGGCCACCCCCAAATTCTCTCATGTGGGAATCGTGACGGACGATGCCACTGGTTGATGGGTTTTCTCAGGGATCTCTCGTTTCTCTCACCCTTGCATTCCGGAGCTGCTCCATACTCACCTCGCTTCATCTTCATAGGATCTCAAGACCTCGCTATTAAGAACCGCCCAAATCTCTTCACTCACTCATACACTCCATTCAAGTTCTTCTTTACAATGTGACTTTCAAGTTCCTTACTAAAATAAAACGTTAACTTAGTGCTGATGGTGAGGGTATAATTAGACACTAATAATGTTTTTCATTTGTAATCAGTGCCAAACATTTTGGTTATAGCTACAATATAATATATCAGTGGTATATAATATATGTGGTAAAGAAGATATTTCTGGGCTTTGTGAAATGGTTATCTACATATTTACTAAAAAATCGGTCTTATTTCTGAAGTTTAATGTCAATGGTGTAGCGAAATTGGATTCGGATTTTGGCTGGATCTGGATTGTCTACAATTACTACGAAAAAGTAACCAAGACACGAAGAATACAATTTTTGAATAGAAACACAAATACAATAAAAATGGACAAAACATACCAATCATAGCCAGTCAAGATCTTCTAAATGAAAGGATAGCATATTACCGTACTGTGAAATCAAAATTGGTAAATGAAATATCAGCTCTATAATTCCATCTTGAGTCGTTCCTTACTTCTGAAGACTTCAATAGGATATACCATTCATATTCGAACCTGGTACAGAAACACGAAACTGAACAAAAGGAAAAACAAACAGCCAAATTATCCTGTTTGACAGAAGCCACTTCAGTTAAGGGCCAAATGAAACCTCCGAACCTGAACCCAATGAAAGTTCAGAACCTTCAAAGTCATGAACATATCTAGCAAAGACCTGTCAAACAACGAAGAGTCAGTTATGAAAAAAGGCCTCAACTTCTGCGTCACTCCCGCCAACAGTTCAAAACGTAAAATGGTCGCCTCAGTATACATGTAATCCACAAATTGCTATTGGTGGAAGAAGAAAAGTTTCGTTGGCAAGTTAGAACAGCCATTTCATCAGCAAAGCCATCCAAACCAAGCTTAAACACTGAAGAATGCTGTTATCAAATATCTGAAAGAAGACCACAGTATTAAGATCTTTCCTGCTGACAAGGGCAATGCTACTGTCTTCATGGACACAAAGGATCATGATAATAACAAAACTACAACTTAATGATACTGACAAATATATAGTAGTTGATAACGAACCCACCTAAAGCATAGAACCAACAGTGTATCAGAGACTCAGAAAACACCACACACTCTCCACAAAATCCGGTATCATCCTCACCCTATTTGGTAGAACTAAAAATTTAGTTTCTGATGAAAATGACGAGACCAGACAACCAGCAACCGCCATGGATATTCCACACATTTCAGGTCTGTCAGAAAAGATAAGGAGCGTGGCAAATAAATATAACATACGCATCGTATTCAAATCAAGTTCCACTTAGAAACGCATTATTTATAAGGCAAAACGATCAACAGAGCAACAAGAAAAAATGCATCCATCAAATTCCATGACAGTGCGGCAGTGTGTACATGGATGAAACTGGCCGGCCACTATCAAGATGAATAAAATAAAATAAGAAAAATACAAGGCAAGGAGAAATACACAAATTTAGACTAGCAGAACATGCATGGGCCAACAACCATGATACTACGAGACAGTGCGACACTGTTAGCAAAAGAACAGAACACATATAACAGGAAATCGAAGGAATCTGCTTCTATGCATGCAATAAAATTGTCATAAGCCCACAAAGCATCGACCTTAAGAAAATCTGGCAACCTTTAGGGAACAAGGAGACATGCTTGGATAGAAGGAATATCATAGCGGTTCAATGACCATCTTCACCTCCACAATTGGCTACAGAAAGAAACTAGCCTACCATTGGGACACACACAGAGCCACTATACACAATTTTTTCAGGCTCTACATTCAGACAGCAGCTCTACTCTTATTGTTCGCGTGCATGTGTGTCACCATACACTATAATCATTTCACAATTTATTCCCGAACACAAATGAGCGACTCGCTTTAGAATTCTCTGCCTGCGGACTAGGGAGACATCACCACCTATTTGTGGGTTAAATTCGTCTGTATAGCTTCACTACCACTTCCGGTGGGATTTGCAGAGCAGAAGCCGCACAACTATCAAACCAAGGTAGAATACTTATACTGAAATGGGATTCACTGGTAACAACATTCTACACACTGTTAAAAAGAATTTCCTTCATTTTACGGAAAAAGTGCTAGAAAAAATTTATCCAGAGGTGTCCGTAAACTCTCCATTAAATTACGGACATATTGATTTTCAAAAACGGACTTTCCATAAAATTCACGGAACCTCTCTGTTAATTCTCAAGTTAGTTTTCTCTACTTCTAGTTAAAAAAATTTTAAATATCTATTTTATTTTGATTTTCATTATGTGGGTGTTCTACTGTGTAGACTATCAGAATAAATTCAAAAAAGTAAAAATATTTTATACTTTATCAAGATTTGAACCCGAGTCATAAAGATGCAAGCTCACGACCCCAACTACTTACCTACAACTCTCACATGGTGAATCTAGCATAACTTTTGAATCTCTATATTTGTCACGTAAGCAACTTTTTTTTTTAGTTTCTATGAAAGTTAGTGCATTTTAAGTGTTTCACAGTGTTATTACAATTGCTACTTTTTAATATTTGAATGAACTTGTCTTAGTGACATGGATAACCTTAACTGCCGCAGAAACGATAACTTTCTGGTTACAGTGGCGAAGAAAGCCACTCGCCATTGTTCATGCCCGAAACCCGAAGTTATAGAAAATACGGAAATATTCCGTATTTTGTATTTACGTACTTAACCCCGTTTTTCGTCCATAATGATTGCGTTTCCGTATATTTACTGTGTATTTTCGTAAAAAAAATCCTGTAAATGTACGGATAATTTTAACATTGGACATTCAATAAAACTACCTAGACCAAGGTATTTCCAGCTCAGTTTACCCAAGACACTGGAACCGAGCGGAGCTCCTCGGGTCCCGCGAACACGAGGCGGTTATAATTAACACCTTTTTACACGCACAGTGACCTCAAATACGTCTCGTACTTACGCTCTGTCAATGAAGCTCATGTGGGTGCACTGGCGGACAGTTTTCGCCCCACTCTGTCATCTGGAATCCAGGCCGAGAGTCGCACATGGTCGGTCAGGACAGAGTCAGCGGGCACTAGTTTTAAGTTAGTTTTTAATTGAAAGAATTTTAATTATTTTACAAAAAGTGTAGGAAACGGAAAAAAAAAAAAAAAAAAAAAAAAAAAACAAAATTTAAAAATTAAATAAAATTTAAATATTTGAAAACTATACAAATTTAAAAAAATGATACAATAATTTACAAAAAATATTTTGACCGAGGCCGTAAGGCCGGCTTTAATTATTAAGGACAACTTACAGATGTTGCCCTTCGGGAGGTTGATGTAGGTACACCTACCACACTGGCTAACCCCAGTTTTGACCAGGGCTGACAACAGTCCTGGTATAGGCTGTTCCCGGTAAAGTGAGGACTTTTTAAGGCCCTTATAAATTTCCCCTGTCATCGAATTTTCATCTTCCTGGTGCTTTTTAATATAAACATTGTAATGTGACCCATAAACACAGTGTATACATTTCACCACCAGTAAAATTTAATGCCTAGGACTGCGATAAGATATATATATATAAAACGGTTAATGCCTGCTGGGGGGCCCCTAAAAAGTGCTCACTTTATCGTGAACAGCCTATACATAAGGCGCCAGCAAAGTGTACTAACTACTTGCAGCCTTTATTCACTAACGTCGCACAATGAAATGACCGGAGAATAAGTGCGAGGCCGGACCCTGACTTGTAGTGCCGTAAGAAATGATTGGATAAGATCTGTTATCGATGATCAGAGACTCGGGTTGTGGGGACTCACCGACACACTACACATGAGTCTAGTTGCTAGCAAACAACACTACAACATGTTCTACAGACAACACGATACTACGACACGCCAGTCAGGGGACTGGTGGGGAGCTTCACTCCCTCACCGATAAACTTAACACGTAAATTTACTAAGATAATAACAGTGGTTAACAGCTATAAATACGGGCCCGGATACCAGTTAGAACATTAACACAGCAGCTTGCCTCTGGCTTAGTGATTAGACCCAATTTAAAAGAGCTGCAACTAGATTTGCTCTAACGCTTGCCAAGTTATCGGAGCTTCGGTTCCTGCACTGGGATTCTCTAACTATCTTTCACCTCGTTTCGATCGATATAGTCTTTGATTTCGATCGAAATAAAATATTCAATTCTGTAACTTGTTTTTCTTCCATTTCGATCTATTTCCGATATTTCGATCGAGTTCTAATTTCGATCGAAAATGTTAGTCGTTTTCAACATGGTGGAGTGTTATATGACCCTTATTTGATTAAGATCTAGATATTTCAATTTTTATGGGGCTGCATATTCACATTTATATTAAGAGAATGTATTTATGGTTCTGGAACACTATAAATACGATTGTAATTTAATTTTGCATATAGATTCGTTTCACAAAATAACCTATAATTCATATACACCAGTAATAGTTACGGTTTTGTTCATAGATAGTGCCAATTATATAACATTTTGTATTTTGTTGATTAGTTTAAATAGCACTAAATTAACTACTTTGCTACGTGCTGCAGGTGTATTGCTAATAATTTATATACCAACTGCGCTGTCAGATTAATATTCTAAAAAAAGGGGTAGTTTCAGATTACGAATCAAAATGAACACACATTATAAGTAATGTTCTTTGCTAATAAATAATATATATATATATATATATATTTAATGTAAAGCATAAAATATGTGCTTAATCGCTGTTCAAAATATGTACTTAACCTCGACACTTAAAATATAAATAAATATTAGGGTACATACAAATAGGTGGTAAGGAATCTAAATTCTGATTGGCAACTGGTTGTCAAGATAAAGCACTTTCATTTTCTCCAATGGCCATCCAATGTTGCCACATAGTCATCAGAAAAAGCGATCGAAATTTCTTGTGCCATTTCGATAGACTTGGAAAAAGTTACAGAATCGCTATCTCACAAACCGATCGAAATGGAACTCGATCGAAATCGAGACTCGGAGTTTTTGAGTTACAGGATCCAAGCACTGGTCTCGCGACACGACAGCACGACCTTCCGGGGGCATTTGAGAAAGACGCGAACACATTGTTATAACACGCTACTGTTTATTTGGCCATCTGTGTTTTAAAAATCGTGCTGTCCTTGGTGTTATGTGTTGTTCGTTGTCTGACTGGATCGTAATTTTTTTGGACCCATTTATAAATTTGGTGTATTTTTCGCTGGTTGTGTTTCGCGTGTAATTTTTTCTGATGTGTAGCGGCATTTATGATGTCTTTATTGATTTTTGTTTCGTTCATATTGGATAACTATCATTTGTTGATCTTTTCATGTCTACCAGTTTTGGCTTACTGCAGCGTGTTTTACGCTTGTGGTTTTTGCTGTTTTAGTATTGTCACGAATTGTGCTATCTTCTTTGGTTCTTGTGTCGCTCGTTGTCTAACTGAATCGTTGCCCTGCATCGTTGTCGCTTGTCCCATATATGTGGTTATTTATATTATCACACTTTTATTGCATTTGTGCTTCTCATCGATATTTTGTGTTCTTCGTTTCTCGGTTACTTTTTTCGTAGTCATCGTAGACAATGGAGATGCAATCAAAATCAAAATTGAGATTTAAAATTTCGGTACCTGGTTACTTATTTCCAAGAAAATAATTGTGTAACAACATCGTGCCTAAATCGTTCAATGGCTGTAAAACTATCGGAGACTCCGTTTTCTTAACCACCTCTGCGCGAAAACTTAGCAAACACAGCTACCGATGACTCCAGCACACCGCAACTACGCTAAAGCAACGTATACCCAGTAAACCAGACGCTCACTGCATCAATGCTTGCCTGTTCGAGCCCATTTCCAGGTGCAATTTTGTGGTATTTTCACGCGCTTTTAGCGGACGAAATAAAACCGGAATAAAAAAAAAAGCTTCTCTCTCACCGTGGGGCGGCCGCAAATTTTTAATGCTTTTGGGCGACTTTTTTTCCTCCCGTCCGAAACAAACGATCCCGACATTTCATCGCGTGAAATCCACAGGTGTCCATTAGCTTGTGGAAGGAACTGTACGCGTTCAATTAGCGCGTCTGTCCTACACAGCCACACCCTCCACCGCAAACAGGCAGCCTGCATATTAAAGGGGGAACATTTCCCCGTACACGTACCCTTGGGCCGCTCGCTGAAAAGTATACGTCGCTGCGATGGATGACTGCGTCTTTGCGCACTGCTCCGGCTTTCCAAGCTAATTGGCCTCCCACGTTCTGTAGACGTGTAGATGGTAAATTGTTATGCATTTTTATTTAAAGTCTGTTTACGCGGGATACTAATTTATTTCAAAGCCGCCGGGCAGGTAATTAACGCACGACACGCGGTATTGTTGACATCGACCAAGAAGTTTGGAACATAAGGTCTGTCATATACGGCTCGTAAGCACTTTCATTAAGTACGACAGATGGTACAATGTTTCGTCTTTCTATATTTGTGACAAGCACTGGTCAATATGAATTTATTAACGTCAAATTAAAATGGTTAGGTAACCATTTGTGATAACATAAATTATTTCTTTCGCATCCCGTATTTTTAATGCATCGGAAGTGTAAAAATGAGCAGATTTGTAACACATTTACTTTTCTAACAATTTTACATTTTCACATGACCGATGGCCCATGTCAGTGTTAATTTTACATAACGCGGAAGAACATACAGCGTACATATAAGTAGATCCTAAGCAGGGCTTTCAAAGTACTCAATTTACAGTGAACATCCTATACTTATCTGTTATGTGCTATGAACTGATGACCTATGATCGATAAGCAGTGGACCGCGAATCAGCGGCGGGTGGTGAGCTGTTGCAAGGTAAGTTGTGTTTTGCTCTGTACTTTATATTATTGTTTGCTAGTTTACACTTCGGCCACTTAAACGCAGTAGTGCAGCTGACGTCACGGCACTTTGATCTGGCTTCGCCTTATGGGCTAACCAAACAGCTTTGGGGGTGCGTAACTCAGGAATTGCAGGCGACAAAATATAATTTCACTACGTCATTTAGTTTAACACAATTACACTGAAAAAAATATTTTGTGGCGATGACAAAAATATTTTGTTGGTATTCACGCTTCCAAAATTTTTGTGGAGTACACAAAAAAATTTTGTAGCTGCCACAAAATATGTTTTTAGTCGCTACACAAGTTTAGTGGCCACTAAAAACTTATTTTGTGGCAGCTACAAAAATTTTTGTGTACACCACAAAAAATTTGGCAGGGTGAATACCAACAAAATAATTTTGTGGCCACCTCAAAATATTTTATTCAGTGAAGTCACGTCATTTACAATGCGTTAAATACATCACTTCACAACAAGTTACTTTACGTTAAAACCAGGGGAGTTCGATATACTTATTACTATTGAACTACCAAATTACTTTAACAACACCATTAACTAAAGTCTATGATCCCTACATGATCCGCTGGAATGATATCACCTTGTCTGTTGCCGAAGGCTGCTTCACATCTCGGCTACGAGGGTTTACAATGCGCCCTGTGTCGTTCCATCACCATAGTTGGCGGCTGGTGCAGGAAGAACGCGCTTCGTGGCCATGGCGGTGTTTAAGGCTCAGGTAGATACTTGCGTACTTTCATCCTTGAATACTTCACTTACCCTTGGCACCACATTTGATGAATTCGGACTGGCAGTCTTGTTGGCTTCGGTGTCAGCTATTAGCCAGCTAACCAATTTAAATGTTCATGTATTTCGACTAAGAATTTGACAATTGCCGAAAGTTTAGGGGTTAAATAAAGTATTACAAAATATTTAAATTTGATTTACATTAACATTTATTGTCCTTCATTATTGTATGTAAGTGGAGTTTGATTGATTTTTTTACCTTAGCTTCTGTAGGTTAGGAACATGGGTCAAATACGAATTTATTGCTTAGACATTTTTTAAGGTGAAACTTGCGATAATTATTTACTCAGATCAAAATTCTATGTCTACGAAATAGTAATGTTGTCCTATTAAACTTTAAATCAAATAATTATGTCGGAATTCAATTGTAACCTACAAATTTCTTCTCAAAATGGCGGCACATATTCCGCAAGTATACGAGAAGTATACAACTTGTATACTTGCATACTTCACTTGCAGTTTGGACAGCACTTGCGACGTCACTTCCGGGGACAGGTACGTACAAGTATGTACTTCAATGAATTCGGACACAGCCTTAGTATTCCTGCCGTTTACAAACTATGATGCTGTCTCGCAGGCCTCCCGCTGTTCGTGTCCTCGCCCTGAATAGTGTCGTTTGTCGCCTCGGCGTGGGGTGTGTCCCTGGCAAACGTTAAGTATATTGCTTGCCTACACCGTAATAAAGTGTGTGATGAGTGCCTCGCCTCTCTCTTTGTGAGTGGCCGCAGTACATTCAGTTTCTCTGGGCTCCACTGCAGTAACTGATCCCTGCTGCGCGCGCAGGTTGCGTACAGCACTGAGCAAGCACCAGCTTACCTTGAAACACTCCACCACACGCCACTTGCGCGAGGCTACATCATTTCGCAGAAATGATGGTTTATTATTAGCTCGCATATATCAGGAGTAATTCTCTCAAGTCAGACGTGCGGCTGTCAAGACGTGCCCATTAATATATGCCCCCACCCACAAAATAAAACATCTCGGCTAATCACTGCAGACTCTGGTTCATTTAACAGCAAAGCCAGGCTTCGCGGGTTTTTAAAGCTGGAGTCACAATAGCCCGACGAACACGACACGGCAAACCAACATGACGTTAGAGGTCGGCGGAATTTCATATTAAGTATTATTCAGTGTTCCCAATACCCCGATGAAATCTGCCCTACAAGTGTGTTAATTGGACGTTATAAAATTATAAAACGGCAAATAATTCTTATAATATCCTATATTTACTTTTCAAAACTCGCGATAAAGAGAATTGTAATATTGCTTTTGACAATATTTGAATTTACACGAGATATAACAATTATTTAAAACCGTATTGGAACGTTATTTTGGTGGCAAGTAAGTTTATTTTTAGTACAATAGTGAAATACGCACGATTTTTTTACTTATGTTGTATTTACATTTTTCCACGCCCCGACGAGTCAGACATCAGCGGAAAGCAGAAATAGAATCAACTTTTGTCGGGCTGTCGGCGCGGCGATTGTGTCGGACTGACGTCACAGTGACTTTGCTTTTCATTGGCTGCTAGTCAGTGTCGTGTCGGGGTTGTCGTGTCGGGTTCGTCATGGTATTTTGACTCCCGCTTAAAGGTTTTGCTCTCTACGTTTCTCGTACACTAGCTTGAGAAATTTTGGTCGGCTTTACACTTGTTATACATGTTTTAGTGTTAGGTTTTAATTGCGGGCTCAACAGCCTTTCAAGGCGCGCCAAAAACATGCGGCACGAACGACAAATAAAAGAAAGTGCATGTGCTTGAAGTCTGTCCTACATCCACACGAACTCGCGATATTACTGGGTTTCTATTTCCCCACTCATTCTACGGCTCTGTTTTTTCTATAGATCTGGAAGCGCTAGAGGAAAAAATCACAAATATTTTACGTGTCGCGTGGTCGTCTAATGAGGAACTCCAGCAACTGAGGACTATTAACAAATGTAACACTCTTCTAGTGATGAAGATGCATTTACTGTAGCCTGCAGGTATCTGTGCGCGTGAGCTCCATAGTCTTCCGGTCTGTCCCCTTTCCCCTTTATCAAACTTGTATTCCCTTTTTCCGTGACCCCTTTCCCCCCCCCCCTCCCTGTGACACTATCTTTCAAACACTTAGATCTTACTCCGGCCACAGTACATCTCACGAGTTCTCTAGTTTTACATGTCATGGAAATGTTTAATTTGTGTCCTATGAACGATACTTGCGACAGGGTTAAGATTGGGGTGGACCCCTGGGGGAACCCCGGTCCAAGGTCAAGAAGCGAGGGAGCGATAGGGGCGACAGTAACACGCGCGCCTAGTACCTCGTCGCTCCTACGCGCAAGGCGTGCAGTGTTTCCGTCGTGGTCCTGTACTGTGCGAATTAGATCTGTAACAGTGGAATTTTACTACATTCAATGAAAGCCCACCGATTAAACTACGTCCGTATGTTTTACTGTTCTCTTGTCGCTTAAGGAAACTGCCTAGACAAGCTTTAAAAATGCGTTATTTGACCATTTTCACGATTTTTTTCTCCAAGCACACACTTAATATGGCAAAAGTAAAATTAATGGGGCATATATAATAGTTTTTTTTTGCCCTGTCTGACAGAAAGTCGTATTTTCAGTACATTTATTTACCAAGATACGCGTATTCGCGCAAACAACTATATCACAGGAAATAGGGAGGTCCATCCCACTCTTAAGAGACTGAATGAACTATTGTTTGAACACAAATGTGCCATTGTGTGGAAACAGGGTCGCCAATGACGCCGCTGCATGTTTCCGGATGTTGGAATGAGGTGAGTACAGAATGCTAGGGCGCTGAACACGGCTGATAACCGAGAAAACCCGTAGACTATCGGCATCAGGGGCCACGGTGGCGTAATGGTTAGACTACTCGCCTCCCACCTCGGCGAACCACGGGTTCGATTCCCGGCGGGGTCACTCCTTGGATCTCCACATGTGGGAAACGCGCCGGACGATGCCGCTGGTCGGCGGGTTTCCTCGGGCATCTCCCGTTTCCCCGGCCTTGCATTACTGCGCTGCTTCATACTCACCTCGCTTCGCCCTCATCTGTTCTCAAGACGTCGATGTTAAGAGCCACCCGGATCTCTCCACCCCGCCAATAAAATGACAGGGCCACCGTCGAAAGTCCCATAGGTATACGTAACACGACGAGGACACTGTCTGCCAACGTGAAGCAGATATGGGCTCAGAAATTCCCGGAAACCGGAGTAGCAGCAGTAAGGTATAGCAGCACGTGGGATGGGCAATCACCTAGCAGCCTTGGGAAACCCGAAGAGCGGCCGGGAATGAGCAACTGATATCGGATACCACAACCGCGAATTACGGACATGCCCTCGCTGGGAATCAATACCGGAAACCGCGCCGCATGAAACAGAGGCCAGTATACGAAAGGCGAAAACACGTTTCTAATATCCACCTGCAGCGTGGAAAAATATTATATTTATCACTCTAACGATTGGAGAAATTTCCCCAAATAAGTTACTTTGGAAAATCGCGCATACTCATTGCTAACATTATAAAATTATTACGTATCACACGAAATTTATTGGACTTGGCTTAAACGGATTTATCGTTGAAGCATTATACGCACCGTAAGGATGATAATTTTTTCTATGTTAAGGCCCACCTGCCACGTACCACGACACAATACTAAACATTTACTTGGTGTGCACGAAATGAAATGAAGCAGACCACATTGTAACCACAACTTTGTACTCAATTATTAACATCCATGAATGTGAGTTATTGAGGTTGCTCACGATACCAAGGCTGTCATTTGATAGTGACTTGTGGGAGCGTGGTGAAAAAAAAAAAAAAAAAAAAGTAACGTGTCTTGTAATAATAACAGCTATGTAAGTATGAAAACAGTTTTACTTTATATTCGGAGGCCACGATGACGCAGCAGAATGAACGCTTGTCTCCCCCATGGCGAACTGGGTTCGAGTCCCGGCGGGCACGTTCCCAGATTTCCCCACGCAAGAATTGTGCTGAGCGATACCACTGCTCGATTTTTTTTGGGGGGCGGGGGGGGGGGGGGGGGATCTCCCGATTTCCACGGCCCGAGCATCCCGGCACTGCTCAGTGTTCACCTCACTTTCCATCATCGCCATTCAAGACTCCGATGTTAAGAGCAGTCTTAACCTCTCCGCTCCAATATTTTTATGCTTCAAATTTAATTTCAGTTTACAGTTAAGAGTGGGATGGACACCCGTGGAACCCCAGATCCAAGTTTGTTAATTGTCCTCAGTTGCTGGAGTGCCTCTTCAGACGACCACGCGACACGTGAAATATTTGCGATTTTACTTTCAAGTTTTCGATTGACTAATGCAGTTTGAGCTACCAAAATGCTTTTTATGAGCGAGTTTTACATTTCTATTTTCGAGTACTCGAACTTGAATTAAAATCCCGCTCACTTGTGCCCACATCGAAGAATATTAGGTGACCAAACTCGGTTGTTGCAAAGAAATGCGCGCCGTAAAGAAAAGCGACGCTGAAAAGAGTGAGATGGACCCCCGTATTTTTGTGAAATAGTTGTTTGCTCAGATATGCGTATCCTGGTAAATACATATTATGCAAATACGTGTTTTTGTCAGAAAAATTAAAAGCAATTATCTTTGCCTCTACTTTTTTACTTTTGTCATATTAAGTGTATTCTTAGAGAAAAATTCGTGAAAATGGTCAAATATCGCATTATTAAAGCTTACGTATGCAATTTCGTTAAGCGGCAAGAGAAATGTACAAATATACGGGTGTAGTTTGATTTGTGGGCTTTCATCGCTTGTAATAAAACCCCACTGAAACAGATCTCATTTGCACAGTACAGCGTTATATAATTACTTCACTGTTCATACAGATATAGCTATAAAAACAAACACTTTTACCGAAGCTAACATATATTGTTGGATTTACAATATACGCCAATATAAAAAAAAATTTACATTACAAATGAAACGAAATTACGGACTTTGTTTTGGCCAAGTGCATTTCAAACGTTACAGTTACTGTTTAAAAAAATACATTATTTACAAAACACGATAACTTACTGTTTGTAATTTCCAACCTCTTTAACACGTGTTTTCTATGGAAATACTCGCACGATCACTTCACTGAAAATAACGTTTGTACGTCGCTGATAAAAAATAATTTATTTGCAGAATCATTTAGTAAAATTATCACTTCGCCCGTTTTTTTAAATCCATGCAACTTTATCTTCGTAAATTATATTTGTGTCGCTTCATTGTAAAAACCGCGCCGGTTGGAAAACGGCGGAACAAGCCGTTTTACGAAGCGGTAAACACGTAACAATAATATTACATTTCTATCTAGAAAATGCATCAAAATGGTGCCTACAATCCCCTATGTTTAATGAAAGCAAATATGAAGATAACAATTTGCCACCGATAAAATATTCCGACTACACAAACAAGGTACGCATATATGACGAAAAAGAGAAAATGCACAATAGCGTTCACAGAGCTGGAAGCGTTTCACTGATCACAATTGTGTCTATGCTGCGTCATAATTGCTAAAGATGTTTTGAAAGCCAATTCACCAAAAACAAATATAATTGCACGTTAGAAACGTAATTTGAACCACAAACATTCTACGTATAATTAATAGCTTAAATTACAACTTTTAGTCCTGAGTACTATTTTCTTACGTAGTCAACATTAATACCGCCAACATAATAAAATACACCCCGCAGTAATTCATCAGCTGATACAATACTTTGAAAATGAGAGCATTAACTGTTTACATACCTACTGTGTAGATTGGTCACACTGTCAAATTTTACCCCAACTTATATTAAATGCACAATAACTTTAAATCGTCATTAAAATGACAGTCACTTCTAATACAGCTTTAAAAATAAAATGAAATATCTGTTCAGGGAACGTGTTACTTGTCTACCACGTTCAGACAGGCCCGATATACTAACACCGGTGAAAGAAAATGTCATGATGCTGATAATAATCTTCTATTTCACACGTAGAGACAATCGCTAGTATGAAAAATGGCAGGGAAATCAACATCTAGGAACTGCATCAATATTTGCCAGTAGCCGGGAGGGGAGAAAGGGGCTTTGAAACGTCACAGAAACCACCTCCAGCGCATTCGGCCATCTTCGAGCCTACGACGTCTAGCACGGAGAATCTAGCTACGGGAGCTGCAAGTTACCGCTGTACCGCAGGTCAACGAGGGAAGATCGCCGATGTGCGAGGTCTCGCTGCAGAGAGGAATTTCTACCTCCGTTCGTTTCTATCTCTCTCTCTCTCTCTCTCTCCGACGGCATTGTAGCCCTTCACCGCCCGACCGGGATCGAAACACAGGGCGAGGAATCGGCGGAGTGACGGTCGAGGGAGGCCGGTGTAAACGGGCCGCTGAGGACGCTTAAACCGCACTCCCCCGGGGTTAGCACACCCCCGCACGACTGCCCGTGTGAACAGCCTATAGCCAGTCAAACTGTGGCAGATTACGGCCGGGTGCACACTTGCGGCGCCGCTAAAGCGTTCCACGAGGGCTCGGCTTATATGTGTCAGTGCGCGCGTAGCCGCCGCGGTCTATGTCCGCATGTGCGCTACACGGCCTAAGACGGGCGAAAGGCACGCCGTAGCACGCGTGGGCCAAATGGACCGCCAAATTAATTTTCTCTCCAATTTAATTAGAAAAAAAAAATCGCTTCGTGTACAGGAAAGCCGAGGGCGCAGAATCGCTGGGGCTTTGTTTCGTGCTGCGTCTCCGAGCACGGGCCACTACGAGACAACCAAAGACGAGTGGAAAGGCGGCTATATATAGTCCATTCGCGTTTTCATCGGCAGTTTTTGAATCAAACTTTTAGAAATTTACCCACTGTATGACGTGTGTATTTGTTTCCTAAAAATTAATGCATCACAACCATTTTATACTTATTCTGACACAAAGGTATTTTAGTTTTGATTTATCTGTACTTCTACTGTCATTTTATCTATATATTATACTATTTCATTTACAGTTAAAATTAATGTAAACAATGAGGAAATAGGTGTGTTGATAATGCCTAGTAAGAAATTGTTTTCATGCAAAATATTATTAAACTAAGTGTGCATTTGGTGTAATTTTTTAGACTTGGTTAAGCTTTGAATAAGGCGAAGGAAAAGCCGGAAAGTAGAGAACTTTATCAGGAATTAAGAAAAGGAGGAAGTAACAATGCATGGACTATATAAAAAAAATTGCACGGTCTTGAAAAAATCACTAAAGTGCGTTATAATTTGTTCAATTTTAGCCATTTTTGTGGCCTCCTTCGCGTTGCAGTGAAAGAGAACCCAAAAGAACATTAATTTTTATAGTGCCAAAAATATATTCAGTTGCCCCAACAAAATATTTTGTTCAGTACACAAAACTTGAAGAACAACAAATTAATTAATTCCTGTAACAAAATACATGATTGATTAACAATACGTCTGTGCTGGACCGAAAGAAATTAGACTGCAACAAACTATTTGGTTACTCATTTGATTGCCTATACAGCTCGAGAGTTTGTTTGTACTTTTGTGACAGAATTGTAACATTGTTTGTTAGTGAATTTATTGATGCTTAATAACTGTATTAACATCTTAATAAAACAAATTCAACGGGAAACTAAAGAGGAAAGCTGTTAGAACTTGAAACATATATTTGCGCACGTTGTCAGATATTTAATGTGCATGTACTTAAAAACATTGCTATGTCATGAGCAGTCACTTCCGCCGAGGTTGCTAAGGCGTAGTACTCATTCGCGGATGATGTGGGTTCAAATCCCGATCTCGCAAGTGTATTTTTTAAATATTAAACGAAACTGTTTAATGTACGTGGAGCCGAACAAATATTTGGTTGCACCAGCCATACCTTTGTTTGTACCAAACAAATAAGAACAACAATACAATTTGGTTTTGACAACAAAATATGTGACTGCCCCTATATAAACAATTAATACGGTTGCGCCAGACAAATTTTGTTTGATTCAACAAATCCTTTTTCTCAGTGTACAGTAGCTGCCCGCCATACGGAGAATCCCGTTTCAATTTCTGAAATCGTCTTTGGGTATCTTAGGGTTTCCATGGGGCTTTTACGGGGCTGGCCCAACCTCGTGAAGACGATTGGGGAGCCACTTAAAGTGAGGAGGTGGCGGGTCTTGATCGATAAAAGCCACGCTCGTACGGCAGGAGTTGGTAAAGCGCCGAACCAATTTCTCCGAATTCCACACCACCACTCCCCCCACATTATGTTTTGCGGTAGCCGTTAGCAGTCACTCTGCAATCTTCTGGCCCACAATGTAGGTGTACTTGGAGGAAATCTTCGCTTCTTTAATGACAAACAGGCGATACACCACAGTTCTATGGGGAATTGACCGACCATCAGCTGTTTTGCTCCGCACTACCTCATAAAAAGTAGCATAAGATACGATGCTTTTATCCTTGAGGATTTTTGACCAACTTGAAGTCCTCGATCACATTCCATATAAACAGTGAAGAAATAGAAAACGTGACTGAATTGTACGTGGATTTGAAGTCTTGTTTGTCCTAAAATTCATTCTCGAAGTTTTCCCATTTATTAATGTGGGTTTACAATTGACTTAACAGAATAAGTGTGCCGTGTGCTTAAGATACGTATCAATGTGTTCAAAGGTATTAGTTTATGACTGTCGTGTGCGGGTCCTGATGGGTCGTGTGCGTTCTTGGCGTGACTTAAGATATCGCTATATTTTATGTCTTAAGTACAAGTCAAGACGAAGTAGCCAATAAGAGACCAGAGTCATTTGTTGTTAGCGGGAAACTGTATTTAGAACTTGGATTTCGATTATTTAGTATTGTGAGATCGTATGCAAATGTTTATTTTAATCGAGAGACGGTATCATCTTAATTTTCAAGGACAGTTCATTGTCGTGTTCTATTTCTTGGAAGAGAGTATTGAATTCGCTTTAATTAACATTTTGAGATGTGTTGATGTAAATGCCTAATGTTGGCATCAGCTTTCATTTCTGTAAGATATCACGAGTTTTCAAAACGTTTACACACGCAGTAACCACAAATAACTAAATATATGTAAATAATCTTCACTCTTGTCCATATTTACAGTTCATGTCGGCTGCTTTCGTGTTCTACAATTCTGTATGGCAAGACTTAACAGTGGATAATTCAAACACAAATTGCAAAACTTCATATTGTTCATTTTCTGTGTGCTTATCGAGTCATTAAGTACAATTCTTAATTCTTCAGTCTTTAATCGCAAACCCACCCTTCGTGTGTTTTAGTTGCTTGGGTCAGCGTCAACATTATGGGATTTTTCTTGGTCTCTACAACCCTCCACCGAGAAAGTCGGGCCATTCTTGACTCTCATTAGTGGTTTGCTGGCAGGGAGGGGGGAGTTGCATGTCTGTCCCTGGCGCAGTATCGCTGGAGATGGTGTCGCTAATTTATATTTTAACGTGCAAAATTTCACACAATTCCGCACGCTATTAATAGAACGAAATGAAAATGTGGCATTGTCCTCCAAGCAATAGGATAGATGTGACAATTTTTATAGTTTGAAAGTTGTGTTTGATTAGACAATTTTCTTTACTATGTGGGACGGGCAAAGGGTTAAAAATCCAGCTGTCTTACGCGGTGCTGTAGGCATATCTCTGCAGTTTCGGCAAGGTTTCTCTTCACGTTCTGGCATTTCAAATGTAGTACTTTCTATCATAAACCGATAACTTACACACTATGATAAGTGGTCCTATGATAACTTTGTATGTCTGAAGTTGCTCACAGACAGGACGTTCAGAAGATGCTGAGAGAATTTTTTCGGACAAACATTTGTTCAAAAAAATCGTTCCAAGTCTCGGACAGCGGTAACAAATATCTATCCGCTTGAAAAAGTCTTGGGAATCTGTAGTGGTCACCTTGAAAACAAAGTATTTAAGGGTCTATAATACGAGTTCTTAAATTATCAAGTTTTACTCTCAAATTGCATCCGATTCTTATCCATACCTGTGATTATGAGTATATCATATAACGATCCCGACGTTAAAAGTAACATGATCCATTTTAATGCTTAGTAGTGGTGTGTATATAGTAACAATAACTTACATCTAGAGCAAGTGAAACACAAATAAAGCATTTTCTAAATACTCTCGATTCTCTTTAATTTTTAAGTACCGTAACCCGGGAGATATTTTGCCCCTGCAGGGGTAGCTTAGCACCACTCAAAATTTTCGTTTTGGTGCCATTTGGTGAAAGGGTTGCAAACATTAACGGGATAGGTAACATTCAAAATTTAAATACCTAGCTATAGCCCTCTGTTTCTTTGCCAAATTGCACCAAAACGAAAATTTTGAGTGGTGGGAAATTACCCCTGCAGGTGCACTGTTAAAAGTTTCCTTATATTTACGGAATGTTTTACGGGAACGTACAGTGTATATACGGAAAGGCGATCGGTAATGACGAAAAAGAAAATAAGGAAAGTCTCCGTTCTCTTTGGCTTCGAGTTACGGGGACGAACCATGTCGATTCTATACGAAGCTTTCTTCGTCACTGTAATAAGAAAATGATCGTTTTTGCGGCAGTCAAGGTTATCCACGCGACTATGACCTATACTTTCAAACATTAAAAAATAACTTCAGGCCTCTGTAACATTTGGCAACACTAAAAATACACTAAACTTAATAGAAACTGAACTTTTCCTTTTGTTATTTTCGATATAAATACAAAAAGTTATACCACAATTTTCAAATGTGAATGTTATAGGTGAATGGTTAGCGTTGTGGCCTGTAAGTTTTTGGCTCGGGTTCAAACCTCGCTTAAGTACAGAACATTTCAACATTTTTGATATCATTTTTTATACACGGTAGAACATCCACATAACGAAAATGAAAGACATTTTTACTATCTTTTTTTATTTTAAACGGAAAGTACAGACAATTAAACTGGAAATTAACGGAGAGTTTCCGTGAAATTTACGGAAAGTCCGTTTCTGAAAATCAATGTGTCTGTAATTTTACGGAGAGTTTACGGACACTTATGGACAAATTTTTACCAATACTTTTCCTTAAAATGAAGGAAATGTTTTTTAACTGTATGTAAAGTACAATATCTATAATTGTAAACTATCTGGAATCTGGCACCACTTTTACATAGCTATTGGTAAACATTGTAAATCTACGATTGATTTAGTTCCAACTAAAAGGTATATCAAACAGGAATATCAACACCACGTACATAATGAGACATAATCTTAACTGTTGTGCATTTAGTAAGTGATAGTTTGAGACGCCCTGCCAACTCATTTAACCAAACAGGCTATTTTGCCTGCGTACGTCCAAAATTATGTCTGTTCGCCTGCGATACAATTCTGAGGGCAAAAAATATTTTCAAAGAGAAGTTGCTTCCTACCTTTGAAGACATCTGCTAAGCATGCCTGGTTGAGGTTGCCCTTATTGATAATGAAGTTCTCCCACCGTAACATTGTTCATCGCCGACGAACAGGGCCTTGTTGTAACATGACAGCCTAACATCCTCTTGCCTGGTCTATTGTGTGCCACGCAATTTGCCGAGGGCAATCACGTGCCATGTGACGTCACGTTCTCTCTCTGGTTCCATACCAGTCCACCTACCAATCCAGATACCTTGAAAGTTATAGAGAAAATATCATTTTAAGAAACAAAATACTGTATTCAGTGTTCTGCGCTTGCACAAATATGAAAATTGGATTATGATTGCACAATTTACAAAAAATTAAACTTTTGTTGAGACATTTTTCAGCCCTTGTACAGAGGGAGTATGAATTTAGGGTTTATAAACCCTAACTTGGGCTGGTTATGGTGTGAACCGGCTGCCGTCGGACGAAAATATTTCGAAATAGATATACCTTTACCATTCATGTCATAAACATTGAGCCCTCAAATCATAAATACAACTTTTCTTTGGGTTAAGGTTAATGCTGGGCTTCAGTTTCTCGAAGCGGGAAAGTATTATTATAATGAATCATGACAATCCAAGAAAATGTTTTATGCTTAGTTTGGAGCAGAGTTCTGCAAATATTTACATTCTTTTGTCTCTATTGAATAGTTATTTACAGGATATATCTGTAGGGATAGCAAAATTTCGCGAACTCATTTCAGGACAAGATAGATGTCCAACATGTGCACACTGAAGTCTCCTTTGCAATTGGATCACAGATTATTAGACGCTCCCTGGACGGACTCCGAGCCAATAGCAGACTTACAAGGAAACAAGTAGCGAATCCCACAATGCCAGGTGTGGAGTAACACCGACTACTCTCTGAGACAGCAGCCAATGAACAAACATCTGAGGCTCTAGTGTAGACAGGACTGTGGAGTACAGCAAATAGGTCACTGAACTAACGAAATATTCATATCCCTATACATATGTTATATTATCTCTCGTATGAAGTAGAAGATATAAATTACTTTACACAATAAATAATATATTTACGTCATCATTTTATGCTATTATAATTAAAATCTAGTTTGTTCTAAAGTGTATACAAAAGAATAATTTAAAAATCTGTTTTTGAAAAAAATACAGAAGATTTATATTTACTGATTTAAAATTTTAAAAAGGCTAATAAGATCTTTTTCTCTCTCTTTTACACCGAGAGTGCAAATAAGAATTGCATTTTTAGCACAATCCCAAACAATTTATTATGAATATTTCAGTTTTTTCTCGTGAAGGTAATGAAGGATCCCTTGGTGTTTGAGAACAGGGGGTTAATCATATGAAGTTTCCCAGCGTCTTGGTTTTTGGCTGTGTCGTAAATTAGTGGCGATCGAGAGTTTTGCACTTTACGTCGAGGGGATGAAAGGGCTTGCTTTCAGGAGTTAACAAGATTCATTTATAAACTGTGAGAGATATATGCCCGCATATAAAATGATTTCAGCCAGTACTCTACACCTCACACAGGTAATTATTACTGTATTCTTTGTTTTTTCAGGTATCAAATTATTTAACCCAACTTTATAAATAATTTTATGGTTGTCATTATACTTTTCAAATTACACATTTTTAACACGCCTAAATATTTCGCGCATAATTAGCATTTCATGAAGATTTCCTTAGTAGCATCTATTTATTACACAGTATAGTTTCATAGTACGTACCTTATATCAGGAAAAGTATTTTTTTTTCTAAAAGTTAGAAATTCAACAAGATGTCCACACATGGATATGTGGGGTGCCATCTTGAGCCTGGAACACTCCTGGACGTCACTGGCAAGGTGAAATGAGATAGGAATGGTCCAGAAGTGGAATAAAGAAGGAGGAGATCGGTTAATAATACATACTGGGTCTCGTTAATGTGATTTCTCCCCTTCGTTATAGTGTTATAGTTTTAATATCAGTTAACATCTATTGTGATGGGAGTGTTAATATAATTCACTTAAGATCCAAGCGTACAACTCTCAAAACAAACACGACCCAGCAGATTTGAAAATATCGTGCAGGAGAGTGAGAAGGTAATGCTAGAATTAAGTTTTGTAATTGTATAACACAGTTATGTAAAACGGCACGCGGTAGTTACTATAAAATTAGGCTTTTACGACCGTCAACTTTACTTAAAGGCGAGTTTCAAAAGTGTTCAATCATCATGAGTCAGTCACACAAAGCAGTTTTGTGCTCACCACAAGAAATAATTGGGCGATATGTATTTTCAAAACATTTTGTAACGATCACGATATTTTTTTTGTGACTCGTAACGAATCGTTGCGCCAATGATGGGTCCAAGTGACCAGTTCCTGACGATAAGAGATGGCAAAATTTCACCGACATATTTTGTAACGGACTAAATATCTGATTTAGTTACGTTCCTGTTCTACCAAATGGGACTCAGTTTATCTCACGCCCTATGAAAGAATGTGAGCCAATGACGAACCCACAGAGCAAAGATAATCCAATCACGGGCATTAGGGGTCGAAATTTAAAATTGGATTCTCAGTGCGGCGACAGCCAATGAAAAAATTTGACAGCTGTACGAGGACACGGAGACATCTTTTGAAGTTGACCTTCTGTAAGCCGGCGAAGTCACACTAATTTTTTTTTCCCCAATCTATTGGAGGAATTCTGTACTCTCCTACTTGTGAAAATTTGCCTTGATGTTAAAATGTTTCCAATTGTAAAAAGAGCAGCTGCAAAGTTGAGACCGAAGCGAAAGTCACTTTTCACAAAAACTGTCCGATGTTTTAATGCTGAATTTAACGCGTCTGCTAATTTCCTAAAGGCTGTTCACGATAAGGTGAGCACTTTTGGACTCAGCCTTAGAAAAAAGTCACTGCTCCTACCTGCATATATTTTAACGAACGCACTGAGTGGCACGCTCCCAGTAAAGTTGGTAACGATAGAGGGAAAGTGGTTCCATTATATTAAGGTAGAATAAAAAGTGTTAGATAACCATTTGTGATAACTGAAATTATTACTTCCGCTTTCTGTTTTTATAATGTATCGAAGTGTAAAATGAGCAAATTTGTTAAATATTTACTTTTCTAATAATTTCATATTTTCACTTCACCGACGCATGAATAAAGTGACGAGTCCAGCGGCAATGTTAATTTTACATAAGGTGTATGAATACACTACTTGCATACAAGTAGATATTATGCAGGGCTTTCAAAAGTGCTCATTTTATAGTGAACAGCTTAAATGAAGCTTTATTTCATACGATAACTGTGACCGCGAAATCACGGCCAACCACTTAAATATTTATTGGCCCACCATGGAAATCCGGCGTGTGGTGTTACATCCTGTATACTGCGGATGCCCCGAGAGACCTTGGACTTCTTATTCTGGATGTCCTTCTGCAACAACCGTGACGCATTCCTTCTGCATTGCCGCCACGCTTGACTGCGCTCTATCCAATAAAATTTATTTTGCAAATCCTTGCATTTTCTCTCTGTGGGGCGACTTCCGGCCAGTGTTTGCTTGCGACTTTCTCACGCGCTGTTTAAATATATTGATCATTTATTCACACTAAGTTTCCCACCTAATAAAGTCATAAATACCTCTACATCTTGAAATGGCTGGTTGCGTTACATTACATTTCCACGGTTCAGTTCTCCTCAAAATATCAAGGTGTTCAGCGTGTTAGCGATATATCATAGCATCGTTCTTAATCCCCCTAGTATACTGTAAGTGAAAAGCCAGAGAATTTGCACACGTATGGTTTGTTCTTGTACATGATTTCGACTAAACGAAATTTTCGCGATCATGTGATTTTCATCTCCTGCATGGATGTAGCTCATTAGGCGTAGCAAACACGACAGTAATAAAAGTGTGGTATTGCAGCAGTATGTACCTACTGGGTAAATATTTAGCGCTTACACTCTACGTCTTTAAACGTGGCAGGAAGAGTATAAATTATAATGTTTATATGTTTTGTGTTATTTCATTGTTGAAAGGCAGCACAGAGGTGAGAATATATAGAAAATAATCTTGGATCTTAACATTTTTGTCGCAACTAACAGCGAATGCTGACCTTTTGTATGAAGCTTGCCCGGCTCCACAGGACAGAAATGACTTAGCAGTAAACGCAACACCCAAACACCAATTTTTAATCTTACCAAAGATTTGTATGTCAGGAACATGCGTAGCAGCCAGTCTCCGTGGACTACAAATAACTTACCTACAGGAAACTCTAGGAAGAAACACAATTTAAAACTACCACTAGCTACCGACCAATAAGTAAACATAGATACATGAGTGAAAGTAGATTTAATTTAAATTAAATATTTTGGTCTTGAACATAATGAAATAATTTATTATCTGTGCAAATATTAAGTAGCAACTCGTTACAAGTTCAAAATCAACTTTGCTTTGTGTGGCCGTATTTATGAGTGTAGCCTTCTCGTACGTATCTCTTACTAGAAATTCAAAATATATTTAAGTCTATTCAAGTTCTTGAAATTATTGCAAAGGTATATAAATAAATAAAATTATTAAATAGTTTTATCTCACTCTCCAACTCAGTTGGGAGAATATAATACATCAGTTCCAGGCTTCGTAGGCAAATGGGCAGAGCAAATTTAGCATACTGAAGATCCAAGGTGGCGTAAACGTTAACCAAATTAATTTTCTAAAATTATTAATTATTCTCTAATGTAGTCTCTGCGTCGAAGTTTCAGAATACTTGGCATATAATGTTGATAGCAGCAACATCTCGTGGAATCTTCTTTGGCTGATTCCGCTGGTCGCTGGCCTTAATCTTCCCTTACAAGGCTCTCGAGCCTGAGGTACGTATCTACAGTCTTCACCGTACTACGCGCATATCGCGGTAGCTATAGCTTGACGTAAGACTCTAGCCCGCGTAGGTAGCGCGTGCAGACTAATTTATTCATCAGTGCCGCATGTCTTCGCCCTGTCGGCAATCTGCAATACGGTACGTGGCGCGCCCAATATAACCAGAAAAATATAAATTACGTATCAAGCCGATGATCCATTAGGTGCGCCACCTCTCTGTCAGGAAAACCCAAGATAGCTAAAAACGTCTAGAAACTGCATACTTAAACGACGCCTTCAAACATCTCACCAATCACGGGACGGCTACATCATATCTTACACATCACATTGTGCGTCGACACAGCAACCAACCAACAAATTCCCCTATGCAGAACGGCCTACACACACACACATACACACACAGACACACACACATACACCTTTGTGACTGAAACCAGAAAGACTCACAAATGTAATTGAACTGAAATACATTTTCTGAGGTTAAAACAACTTACAAATAATAATAGATATTATATCTGGAGTAAATAAAATATATCTGCCACAAAAAGGAACAATACATAAAAAAATAAATATTACGTTTAACACATAAAAAAAATAAATATTACGTTTAACACTTACATTGCAAAAGTAAACTGAGAAAGCGATTACAGGTAAAGTAGCAGTTATTTGAGGCGTAACAGTCTATTCATATTTTCTGCTTTCCCGGACGTAATTATTTATGTATATTTTTCTCCGGCTGCTTTGCGAATTAAAAACCCATAATAAAATATTTTTAGAAAATAATTCCATATTTTCTCATTGCCAATAATAAAACTTATTTGCCGCAGTGGATCCGCAGACCGGATAACGTTTAATAAACATCTACAATGTGTTTTGAAAATTTTAATGGGTCAGCTAAAAAGTCAGTGTGAGTTGAAAACTATCAAAAAATTCAATTACTAACATAGGATTCCTACAACTTGATTGCTTGAAAAAAATAATGTGATATGGGATTGTGTGGCTCACTTTCATTCACAAGGAAGATAGAGGATTTGATCTCACTTAGTTGAAATGGGGGTGTTTTTCATAAGTTATTATTCAACCATCCCAGAAAATTTCTCACGTTTATTCTCTACTTTTTTATTAATTTGAGTCAGAACCTCAGTAAATTACTGCTTTTAAAAAAAGATACTTTTATTGTTATCTAGACAGAAAGGTCACTTTTCTGGCGTCACAGATTGCTACCATTTAATAAAGTAACCGTTACAGAATACTGGTTTCGAGTGAATAATTTTTATTTACGAGGGAATTATTCAACTTGAACACGACTGACATTTTTTCCAGGATGAATTTCAGATAGTGGAAGTTTAAGGTGAAAGTGCGGAGCACGCACTCGTTAAATACCGCACGATTAAATTATATGGCGACGACGTGCTTTCCCGCGTCGCATGTCGCACGACAGCGAGACCACACCCGCCAATCTGTCGCCTTGCTCGTTAAGTCTCCACTTTACTTCTTACACAGAAATTCTCCACTTTCCTGTTGCTATTTAAGTCACACAGTAATAACTAGAGACAGGCGTATTTCGCGGAAATATTTTTGGCTTTGCTAGACGTCAATATCCTACGTCCACAATCGAAACTTTGGCCGTGCGTCTGCGTGAGAAGACGTGTTTATATTAGTGTGGACCAATCGTATTAAAGTACTCAGGTACTGAGCGTTCATGAATCGCGGAAAGACGCTTGAGGCACGTGATATTTCAAAACGTACAACCATGAATGTGCATATGAACAAAAGTGTTTTCGAGCACAATTGTCTTGACATCTTTTCGCGAAAAACTCCTCTCACTAGTAATAACTAAGAAATTCTGGATATAGGCTGTTCACGGCAAAATGACCACCTTTGAAAGCACTCCTTAAGCTCTATTTGAATGCACGTTGTGCGTTTTCTCGCCCTTTGTCAAATTAATATTGCCATGAGACTCATCACTTTATTCATGCGTCGGTCAAGTGAAACTTTGAAAATATAAGAAAATTAAAACTTTACAAATCTGCTTATGTTTACACTTTGATGCATTATAAAATAAAGAGAGCGAAAGAAATATTTTTAATATATCACAAATATGGAACTACTTTCAATCCATCGTTACCAACTTTAGTGGGCGCATGTCCCTCAGTTAGTATATATGCAGGCAGGAACAATGCTATTTTTAAAGGTTGATTTCAAATGGGCTCAATTGTTCGTGAACAGCTTTGACAGTCTAATTGCGGTTACTTCACACTTTTTAAATCAAACGTTTGAAAAATCACCCCACGTATCATGTGTTTAGTCATTTCGTAAGTATGAAATAGTAGCAGGGGTGTGCTGGTCCTACCCCACTTGTGATTAATCGGATTATCAATTTGATACCAAATTGTTTGATCGGATTAATACTTAATCCAAACAAAAACAATTTAATCGGTTAACCTTAATCCGATCAAATAAATTATATGAAAATTTGAATGATTCATCAAATTAATTTAAATAAATTAATCAATTTTTTTAAATTTTGTGTGAATTGATAAATGCATAATTTGGTAGTAGATTGTGTTAAAAACTTTATTTTATTTATCTTTTAGTTTTTTGGAGAACATCATGGTACGTCCTCCCCCTTGGAGCTCTGGCATTGTACTTAGGTGTGATGTGTTGGGGAAGGGGTATATATGTAATGAGGATGTTAATTTATTTTTCTTTTTTGGGGTTGGGGAACAGCATGGTAGGTCCTTACCCTCGGAGGCCTGTCGTTGTACTGAGGTGTGATGTGTTGGGGAAGGGGTGTATAAAGATATTGTATAATATTAATTTTCAATGGTATTGAGTTCCTTCCCTTCTGGCAGGCGACTGAGGTAATGGCGTATTTATGCGAAATGAAATTATTAGTAAATACGTAATGGATTTAACAAAAAGAAACGTGAATACGATTTATGTCAGTTTCCTAACCCGTGCTATGTGATAGTAATGCCGAACAAGAGAGACTTGTGGACAAACAGAAGATATTCGAAATGCCTGCTTAAAAAACCAATTAAAACAAATGCAACGAGTTAATAGAATTCAAAACACATACCAGTACATAAATTACTCTACTTGAACTAAACGAATGGCATTTAAGATGCGACAAATAAATTTAAATGAACTAAACTGATGACATCGTACACAGCAAAACTATAACGAATGGACCAGAAAGAGTATATTACCGAAATATGTTTCAAACAGCACAATAAATGCGACACAACTATGTGACTGTCCTGGTATACTAGACACACAAGCATCTCTCCCAAAACACTTACCTTAAATGTTTTTAAAACACATCCACTCGGTTGTGAGGTTGGTGAAGGAATGAATCCTGTGTATCACTTACGGCGAATTATAAGCTGTTTGTTGAGAACAACCAGAGGCAATGTCTGATTGTAGACTAATGTTACGATGGAACTCCTCGACATTAAAATAACTGAAAATTATGCCACAACTCAATAAAATATCCTGTTTACTAATTCACTGGTTTATATATATGTATATATATCCAACGGAACATAATCCCATGCACCTCTCCCTCAAGTGAATTTCAAGGAAAACACTTACTGTTTTCTAAGAATAAATTTTTTTTTTAAACACAAACTCCATTGAAAACGTATCGCAGTGAAAGTTTAAAAACTCCTGTAGCGAGCACATGTAGACTAGCTGCGGAAATCCACATTTATGAATCCTTGCTAAATGAAAAATCGCACAGATTATAAAAAAAAAAAAAAAAAAAAAATTATATGTGCATGCAAACTTCCAAATGAAGGAAACGATTTGTACACTAATCATTCACATTGTGAATTATACCTACAACGAATTGTTTCACATGAAAATTTAAACAATGTACAAAGGAAAAATCATGTAAATGCATTACGGAAACAAAGTTTATCGCTTCGAATAATTTTATCACCACTTTCGCTAAAACTTATCGCTATAAATGTTTAGCCAATCCCATAGTTAATGCTCATAGAGGAACTTGTGAAACAGAATCTACATGTTATTTTATTTTCCGATATTATTAGCGAAGGTTAAATATTTCACACTGTATTTTACGAATATTAGGGCTAGGTCTGAACCCCGGCCAGATAATTGAAGAAAGCACTTAGCGAGAATCGCGGCTAGCAGTCAAGCGTATGATGGATCCGAAGTCCGCTGATCGACTACCCCTCCATCGCAGGCGAGAGGCAGCAAGTTTGTCGAAGTGCTACTTCCTAGAGAAGAGGCAGGTATCCATGTTTGGAGAAATAGGGTTGAAGAATATCTAAGATGGCCTCTCTGGGCAGCAAAGAAGCTCTGCCATGTCCGGCTGCATGCCAGGTCCCGTTACAAAGCTCCCTCCCCTACTCCCAAAGCGTTCGTTTGTCCAGCTCGGGTCCTGCTTGCCTGCCTGGCTGCCTATCTCCTTACTTCCCTCCCATCAGGCCAGGAATTGTTGAATCTACCGGAGCATTGACCCTGTCCAGAAAAACGGTTTGCTGTAGTCTCCAAAGCAGACACTGGCTTATTTGAATAGCAAAATAAAATTTCACAAGTCCAGCTGAAAAAATTATTCCTTCAACAGAAAGAAATATGTTGAATTGAATTTTAATCCGGAAAATTACAAGAAAATTTCAGTATAAATTTTGTTCTGTTTTCCAGGAAACTTACAAGAAAATTTATGTATAAAGTAATACGAGTAAAGTTATTAATTTTTAAAATTCCACAGAAACTAATAAAACAAATAATATGTTCATACAAGACGAATACAAGAGATATCGTCACTAAATAAATCTTATGGAAATACATTTTTTTTTAAATACATAATTTAAGTATTGAAATAACACTGTTTTGAAAATACGTATCATTCGATTTAAGAGATAAACAAATAAAATGTTTTAACTACGGAAAAAGTATCTTATCAAATATTTATGCATATCAGAGAAGAAATGTATTATGCATGTAGAGTTCTTAAAAAATTGAAGTTATAACCAAAGCCTCCATGCGGGATTTTTTGTTACAATTTCGTTGAAGTGTATCCTGAGATGATAAGTCATATTATGCTCCAAATTTATTGTAAACAAATAATATGAATAGCAAGACATATCAGATTCAAGACAATCACTTTATTGTTATATATATATATATATATATATATATATATATATATATATATATATATATATATATATATATATATATATATATATATATATAGCTCACATAGTTTTCAACAGTACGTGACATGTTTACAAAAGATACTAGGACACATAGGCCAGCAAGGTGATGGAGTGGTTTATTGGAATAAGCATGACAGAGCGAGGCAGCGTGAGGCGTAAGACTGGAACACTAGCATACAGATGCAGTCCCTTCCCCGTCTGTGACCTTCCCTGCTGCGCTCCACTGCACATGTGCTGCGGAGGCAGGAGGGATGGTCGCCACTTCCCCTCCACCACTCCTCTGCCGACTCCAGCCCGCAGTGAACTGCATCCCTATTCTTTACTCCAGTATACAATACACAGCGCTGTGACACACTCTACCTGCCCACTCTGTCTTTCCCAGCGCATGAGCAGAATGTGTTTAGAATACACATTGTATTGATATTTAAACCACATTGGAATACCAAAACTTTTTATTTTAATTTACATTATTCCAATTTAAAAGAAAATATTTCTAAAGTGATTTAAATACTTTTCATCAATAAAAGGTTTTTCCAAAGACATGTTTATTAATGATTTTTGTCTAGAAAGGTTTAGTGAGGTGAATACTATTTTGCACTCTTAAAACGAAGCAAATTCCAAGAAATGTATTGTTGCAAGCAAATAATATATTACCTAGCACAAACAAAATTTAAAACCCAGTAATGTATTCCAATAAACCAACCATCACTCTAACATTAATGAATTAGAACCATCAATTACAGCACAATTAAAATAACATAAATTATAAATTGAGTTACAAATAAAACAAAATGAATTACAGCACATCCAAAATGAATCAAATGCAACGGATTGAATAACGAATCAAACACATTACCAATTAAACGAGTCTATTACATTTACCAACTGACTGAAAAATGAAACACAACATATTATGTCACAAGTAAAAGGAAATATACATAACGGATTACCGCTCAAAGCTAATAGAATCAATCGGTAATCCAATAAACAGGTGGAGGGATTGCACAATAATTGTACATCCAAAGCCCATTGATATCAATAAGTTTATAAAATAAAGAAACATATAAAATATGTTTCAATTTAATTTAATTTAATTTAGTATAATAATTAAAAAAACATTGAATTACAATCTTTTAAAATCATTATTCTTCACCCACAACTCGTGTAGTTTTGAGAAACCTCTCCATCGAACCAAAGGCATATCTTTTTTTCCTTTTAATGATTTTATCAACCAAATATTCATTTGGAGTGCTAACTTTTTGCAATTTGTGTTCGTAGAATCCACCTTTTATAGGCTGTCCATCATAGGTTTCGAGGTAATACACTCTCAGATATGTATGTCTAACTGAATAATTTTAAATATTTCGTAAGACCAATTCATCATGTATTTATTCTCAAAGATGCCTTTCTGCTTTGAGATTCGTATAATTTCACCGATTTAAAATTTTTGTTTTCTGTCATCAAATACTTTTACATTATTATATACAGTTTTCATCAATCTATTACCCGAAACTTTTTTTGGGTGGCATCTTGATAATTCGATGATATCTAGAATTATATAAATGAAAGTATTTCAGGTAAAATATCAACTCAATTTTATGTCCCCTTCTATGTGAAATGTTAGTACATTAATGGTTTGATCGATTTTTTAATTGTTCCAGCACACTGTCTTTAAGGTCCTAATATATGGCGTAATTATTGATACCATCGTCAGTCATTAGTTTCTGAAACAGTCCCAAAAAAAATTAACTAATTTTATCGGTTTGGAGCGAAATTGGCGTTGTTTCTTGCAAAACAATCTTCATTTAATCGCTGACCTGTTTCCCAGTCTTGTTCTTGACAGGTATACCCTAACCAAATTTTAATTAAATGTATATTACGGTTAAAATTTATTTATATCCCTTATCGTATTTCGAAAGCAATGCCATTTCCCAAAAATCGGCTTGAAAAAGATCATTTAAACCATGAGTTATTCCTTTCCTCCTAGGAAATCTTATCCTTGCAGGGGTGTGAAGTTCTTGAGCGAGTTTGCTGAACTTCATTAGTAATATAACCATCTTCTGCCAGCTATTCTATAATAGAAACAATTTCGTTTGTATGTGAATTATTTACAGACTCTCTCGAAGCGATGAGAAGTTTTAATCTATCGACCAATTTGTTGGATTGTTTCAATATACAGGAAGGAACTGATCGCCAGCTTCATTTTTATATATTCCACTTCAGGCAATATTGCTAAATAAATGTAGTTTCGAATGGCTTTCATCTCCTAAATGATTATTCACATTCATACGAAGAACAAGTTCTTTATATTTCTCCAAATTGGTGTCGGAATATCCATTTGCAAAGTTTTAAAATAATAATTTAAATAATCCTTCACTCACATCAGTTACATAATCATCTACTTTAATTCTATTCTCGTGTAAAAACGTTACTACCGAATCTCCCAGAAACTATGTGTTTCCATTCCGGTATACACCAAATGTCGTATCACGCATAGGTGAAGAATGTTTTAAAGCTAAATATTTTTGTGTTAAATGGGAAAGGTTTTCCTTTTCTTTCTTCTTTGGATTTAATTTTCAGGGGTTTTTAATTAGACGTATTCAACACAGAATGTAATGTTTCCATTCTACTCATAACAGTTTTAAATATTTCTTTGTTTAAAACATCTTGGTCCATACGGGCTTGTTTGGCTTGTAAGCATTTCTCTTTTTCTGGACATATGACGTTTTGTAATTTTGAAACAGAATCAGACATGTTTTGATTATATTACATTAACTTTCCTCTATTTATATATAATTGAAGTCATTGATTTTCTTACTGCTGCAGTAGGTCGACTAACTGCTACTCTAGATTGAATAGTTTTTGACTTTTAAATCATATCGACTTTACTTAAAACAGCATCTAATTTAGTTACAGTTTTAGCGTTCAAATCATTAATATAATAATTTATTCATGTCTCCAAATCATTATTTTGTTTTTTTCAGATAAGTTTGTAAAACTAAACCAAATTTTTTATTATTCAATTCATCACTTATATATTGCATCACTTCTTCCATACATGTTTCAAGTTGTTTTGTATTAGTAGTGGTCACCACTTCATTAATTACAACTCTTATATTATCTTCCATTTCTGCAAGTTGTGTTGTAAATATTATATTTTCCATGTAATTGAAGTCTTAAATAAACCCATTTAAAAGTTCTTCTACTCTAAATACATTTCTCTGTAAATCATTCTGAATATTGGTTAAATTGTTTGCAATTGCACACGTGCTTTTATAAACATTATCATTCAAATCAACTAACTTTATTAATTTCTCTTGCATATAGGTGGATAATGATTTTAATATGTTTAGCATAATGGTGTTTAAATCTTCCACATAACGTTTATTCGTCGCATCAGTAGCTTTCACAGCCATACCCACATTACATACTATTATAAGACCATTAAAATCAAAAATTCCCATTGCGATTTTTGTTAAACAGCTATTTTAATGATTGCATTTTAGACAGTTATGTCCAAACTTTGAAATACTCATTATTCTTGCTCGAGAAGTAAAAAAACTGTCAAACTCAGACCTATATCTGTCTTTATATAGGGTAAATGTTGGTATAGTCATCAGAAAACCGTACTTGTTTTTCCAACAATGAAAACACATCTCTTTAAAATTTGTAAATGTCATATCGCCCAAAACATGATCATTGTAAATATTTTTTAGATTCATATTGTTAATTTTAAACACAATTACCATATTTGCATTATCGTGCAAATTATGTTTGGAATACGTGCATAACTTTGCAATAGATAAAAACAATCAATGTTTAAATGTCTAACAAAACTAAAATATTGCTGTATTTCACACTGCAGTTCGCACCAATCATCGTCAAATATAAATACGGAATTGGGCAATGCTTCATTCGGAGGCACTGTATCTTCTTTATTAGTAAAATGGAAATATTGCATTCTTTTAATTAACAACAGAATGCTCGCTAATCGTTGATATTTCTCTGGTTGTACTGTTTTGGAAAACACATATATGTTTTCAAACGTAAGACCATTTGGATGTTCCAACAGCGACATAATAACACACATTTTTCCACATGAAGAAGGACCGCTTATTACAAAATGTATATTTGGAGGTAAAAGAATTCCATGTTTCTGTTCGATTATGTTTCCTATCATATTTACAATTATTGGAAGATGTACATTTTGTTCTATAACCTTCATTTCTACAAAATTAGACAGTATTACGTAACACGCTGACTTAAAACTATAAATGCGAGGCTATATATAGGCTCACGTTCAGTTGAAAATAATAGCTCGTACTGAATGTATCAAAAAAGGATGAGGTGTTTTGAACACATTGATTAATATAATACCATTTGAATTGCATTTACCGAAATACAATTATATATAGGCTCACGTTCAGTTGAAAATAATAGCTCGTACTGAATGTATCAAAAAAGGATGAGGTGTTTTGAACACATTGATTAATATAATACCATTTGAATTGCATTTACCGAAATACAATTATTGTGGACCCGGAACTAAGCTTTCAAGATGTCTGGCATGGAACAATCAAGGAATAAACTCTTTGGATAATGCTTGTTAAGAATACTACATAGTTTATTATCTAACAAATGATTTGAAACAAAGACATATACAAGATACGATTTTAGCTGATAAAGCAGCAAATATAAGAAAGAATCCGTCAACATCTACAGGTGAAAAGCTTGGAGCTTGGGTTGTGGCTAAAGTGATGCGAGCAAAGGTGAAAAGAGGTATATACTTTAGTAATGAATCTCTCATCTGACATCGGCGTATTTATCTTCCCGGAGAAAAATCCGCCGTACCTCAAAATGGATCTAAATAAAGACTGGATCACGGTTCCGGTACCAACTATCACATGCTGTTAGAATCTAACTGTAATGGGCAAGGGTATATCTTACTATTTACCGCCATTGGGCCACCATTAATTTAATCATTAAATAAACGCCCTGCCGGGAGTTGCTAACGTTAAATTTATAAACTTCCAAGTATTTTTCTAACCTAAAAAAAGTTGAAATTTCAGTGCAAGGCGCACGAAATAATGGATGTCTTCCATATAAAAGTGGTATTGGTCCATAAATACGGAAAAATTGGTACAAATGATATTGTTGAATGCTAACATATAATTCGGACGGAGCGGTAACAGTACTGGCGTGTTCCAGCCTGAGAATAGATACAAAATCTCCTAATTTACTGAACGATGATATTTGGCATCCGCAAATTGCCTTTAATTTTTAGTGTCCATGCCACTTTACCCCACGGAAGAATTATTCTTTAACTGCACTTTCACACTCCTCAATTTCCCATTCAGACATTTAACTGCAAAGCTGAGAGTGAGTGGTGACCGCATGAAGCTTGCGAGAAAACTTGTCAGTAATTAAAGTGACCTCTCCAAGCATTTTATTTACCGCCTGTGCTCAAATGTTTGCGAAGTTGGGAATGAAAATCACTTCCACTCTTTTAGACTCGGCATATTCTGCTTAGGCTGCGTGTGTTACTACTCTGCCTCAACACTTGTATTCAGTTCGTTGTTTCCGGCCTCCACGTTAGTACACAGTTCTTCTCGTACAGCGTCCATTTTAGAATTCAGTTCCGTTTGCCCCGCCTCCATATTAGTACCCAGTTCCGTTTTTCTGTCTTACATTGTAGTACTCTTTTTCTCTTACGTAACCTCCAGTTTAGCACTCAATTCCAATTGTCTAGTTTCCATATTAGTACTTCGTCCTGCTTGTCTGACATCCGTACACTGAAGCATGTTTAGCATGGGCTGGAATGAGTCTGCATAAGTGGTATTAGGTAATTCTGGTCATGTTTCCTGAAGAAGTTGATTCATTGCGTTTTGGGATTCGCCCTGATTTTGTGCACCTGAGGCGGTAGCATTGAGAATCGGATATATTCACATGACTATCCAGTTCCTGTTACTATTTGCGTATACAGTCTCAGTTCCCTGCAAGGAGAATGCGGGGATCTAACTACTTACATTGCCTGTACTATAATTTACAGCCTCAGGTTAAACCGCTTTTGTAAACTCATTTCTGTCAACCCTCGCGAATTTGAAGTGACAGTGAAACTAAGAGAAACGTAATTGGTTTATTTCACTTTATTACTAAACTTAGTTTGAAATTCAAACTTCTTCATAACTCACTTGGCCTCACAATTTATGGTAACCAATGATCTTTCACTGTCAACACAAGTTTTATTATTTAAGGAAATACTAACGTAGATTACCAAAATGTAACCATGCGAGTGTACAAAAGTTTGTAGGCCTGCTAGAATTTGTCAATTTTAAGTACAAATATTTTTTTCGGTAATTCCTATATTTTCTATATGGATAATATCATTGGTGCTTCTCCCATCAATATGACTGATATTCCCGATTTATAGCGATTGATTTTCGATACTACACAGAAATGGGTAACACCGAACTGATTTCTATCTGTACTCCTTAAGGTCCATTACTTGTAACATTAACATAGGCACGGAACACGACTTTCGATAGTGCTCGTGTAACAGCAACACAAATATGAAATAAAATGCATGTATAAATAATATTTAAACATTTGTAGCTCTCAATTTTCGATAGTACTCAGAATCGGCACATCGCATTGATAATGTTATTGTTATGAAATGATCAGTACTTAGCTGAACGGCATGCCTGATCACACCTTCAAACATTGAACCAGTGCACGGGTCAGTAAACGGGGCCGAAAATATTAAACAAAGCGCCCGATATATGCCAACGTAACACTGGGAGCGGCGTCTTTTGTCATCGGTGGCAGAGGGCCACTTGGAGATGGGTGAGTCCGGCCGTCGTTAATCGGCTACAAGAATCAGCTTCCGGCAACATTAACAAGGTGGGGACTTTTCAATTAGATTGCAATAGTAGTGGCGTGTGATAATATAACTTATTATAATTAATTCGCAACTTGGTATTCGATTTAAGCTCCCCCGATCAATAACCACGTAAATAGTTATTATAAAATTCTCATGTCAAATAAACCCCATCATATACTGTTGTGCTCTGCCTAATCATGTCTCATCTAGCTACGCCCACAGCCCCTTTCATGTATCAACTGATTTAAAAGCTAATACATAACAAAATGCTTAGCACTCATCGCAACGATATTTCCGTGTTAATATTGCACAGATGTACAATTCGTACACGAGATGGATTCCAGCCCGTACCCGAGGCGAAACGGGAATACAGACCTGTCGTGATCCTCGGTTCAATCACTGGACAGGCAAGTGTACCCAAGTCACACGGAGTGGCGGCACCTACGATGAAAGCGTAATGGAGTCGCTGATCGGCTGCACGTTATCAAACTGCGGGCGTTGTGTTTGATTGGCTCCGCCGTGCTGCGTGCGGTCTCCTATTGGTTTGGCCGGTGAACGCCAAGTTCGTCTCTGGCCGCTGGTGGGCGGATGACCTCCGCGCTATATTGTTACAGGACGCAAGGCAATTTCACCGCGGAGAGTTACACTTCTGTACACTTGACTGTTCTGTGGCATGATTAAAATGCACGTTTGCCAGATGAACTTGACAGCTGCACTACTAAATTTTGCGTGACATGTAGCCCAAGGTCACCTAAAGTTTCAATGCCAATAAAATATAGCTGAAATGTTCCTTTGTGAACAGGTAACAGATATTTGATAAGTTTAACCACTTTATTTTCGCTAGCCTGCGATTTTTTTTCCTTTAGGCGATCTGGGGACCACATGCTAATTTTAATTACTTATCATTTGTTTTCTTCTAATATTTTGCCATATTTAACTGTGTTTCTTTTTTTTCCCCTTCTGACTATATTGAGCATATTTTTTCTTATCGACCTTGTGCTCTTTCAATTTGTAACACTTTTGTCGTGAATACATCTTTACATTTATACCACTCGATTGCCAAATGATCAAAGAATATGTTCCGTGCCAGTTCCGTGCCAGTGTTGCAGAAGCCACGTGACAGTCCTCTACAACGCCAGAGTGGAAGAAGTCACATGATGGTACTGCACAAAGAAACAAGCGTAACCTCGAGCACTGAAACGCTTATCTTCACATTAAAAAAAGAAGTATATAACTCGTGCCGTGGTACTCGCGAGTGCAAGTTGTGTGAACAAGGAAAGTCGATAACGCTGTGATTTTTCGTGCTCGCAGTTTGCTTCACCTCGTGCAGTTCACGAGCTGTTACCAAGAAAACACTATTTGCCGCTCGTGTACAAAAGCTCAGTATCTGCTCATCGCACGTGGGAAAACAGCTAACATATGTAAAATGTATCAAAAAATTCTTTTTGTATACCTGACATATACGTTAACTGCTTCTATATCAGTGTAGATTAATAAAGCACAGTAAAATTAGTTACAGAAAATAATTTAGAAACTTTTTTTTAACTAATGTCACCGCTAAGATTTGCTACTACGCGTCATTATAAATTAATTGTCCTTGGAGTCAAAACAGTGAAAATGCGTATAATAGATGAGTAAGAATCTACCTTATTGTATACCTACTATTGCACGGGAAACCAATATGTTGGTCTCATCAAGGTTACGTTCCATGTTGCTTGTAATCTAAAGTAGGGTAAAACTAATTATATTTGTTTCTTTTTTTTTTGTGTCACGTCACTTAATGGCAAAATGCTAAGAAAAGGAGAAGGTTACCAAGCGGGTAAATATATACGGTGCTCACAAGGTGGTGAGTTTCATTCGCTTTCTTCGAACCGATCATCCTTCGCACTACAAAGTGCAGTGAGTTGCAATGAAATATACATCGGAAAGCAGCATTTTTTAAATGACGTTTTTGTTACTCTTATGTGTATAATCTGTTTAAACCATCATATTCACAGGAGTAAGTTCACTTGCGGACAACTTCCTAGCATGAAATTTTGTTTTAAAACTGGGGTACTTATGCACTTTTCACCACTGCACTTACCTGCTTCCCCCAAAACTGGAGGTGATAAATTACCTCAGCTCACTAGTCTGCTGATAGTGTTGTCTTTGCAGATAAGGCAGAGACACTTTGCGCTGTGCGTGCTTACTCTGGTAGCCACGTTATTTCACATTTTTCAACTTGTGCCTTGTCTCGACAGCGCTTTGTAATTCCCGTAAACACGAAATCTGGGTAATAAATTTTACATCAACTTTGTTCGAGACAACATAGAATAGCAGGCATTCCCACCCTCCCAGTATGATGCACAGATTTCATTCAGAGTTTTTAATTTTCCCAAAGTGTTAATCGGAGGTTTAAATCAGTGGCATTAAGCTCATTGCAAAATCTGTTATTCAAGATCTCCTGATTGATTTTTGCGTGAAAAAAATATTATCAGCCAAGAGGGGCAAACTTGCGGAATTATATCACTAAGAAAAACCTCATGATTTCATTATTTTTTCGTCAGCCAGTTTTCATTCGTTGGATTAAAATTTCCATTGTTCCGGACCTGGAGTGTACTGTTAGAAGTTTCATTGTTCCGGACCTGGAGTGTACTGCTAGAAGTTTCATTGTTCCGGACCTGGAATGTACTGTTAGAAGTTTCATTGTTCCGGACCTGGAGTGTACTGCTAGAAGTTTCATTGTTCCGGACCTGGAGTGTACTGCTAGAAGTTTCATTGCTTGGTAAGCTTTATTATCAGTTCTGAATGCCACTTATTTCGGTACAAGAGATAAATTTTGATTATGTGGACTTACTTATTTAAGATTGAAATATTCGTCGAAATAATCCTCGAAAATTAAAATAGACGAGTAGTCAAGTACAGAATTATGTTAATCGACTTCACTGAGGCTTTTTTTTTTACTGCGGTTGTCAGTAATGTTTGGGTTTAAGCAACACGATAAGAAATAATTTTTATTACCTTTTAAGGCTGTCATTGCATCTTTCCTTTCATATTGAACATGCGCACATACATAAACTGCAACGATGCACTGGTTAGGTAGGGGCGATAGGGGGTATGAAGGGGTAGCGAAGCAAAACGGGGTAACCTCCTCCTCCTCCCACCCCCTTATCAATACATTGTTGGTGAAGTGCTGCAGCCTGGCGGAAACCGTGTAGGTATCTTCCTTAGACCTCTCGCTAGTCGGTCGAGAAAGTAATGTGAGATTGTTTCATTTGTCATGTTTGTTGATTTTTCAAGGTAGTGATGATATTTTTGCACTATTTTGAAGTGCCGGCACCAGTGGCACGTATAAAGAGTATACAATATATTTGGCTAAACAAATACCCTGTCATCAACAGTCAAACTAAGAGGCTTTCTTTAGTTCTTTTATCTCGCATGAGTGTGGTGGGTGGCCATGTGTGCTCGCAGTACTTTTGGGGCAAAATGAGGTGGAGCAAAACGGAACGATGGTGGGTTCCCGATTTTGCCCCTAACTAATTTGTTTGTGGATATGACTACTTTCCTGGTGATATTTTGCGTCTCTGCGAGCGCAATGTGTATTAATAGTGGTGAGTTTTTAAAGACTTCAGCCTTAATGATAACAAATCCTGAAACGTATTTTACACAATAAAATATATCCAATTTATGTCTCATAGTCAATTTGTACTATTCATAAACCTCTCAGTGCATTTTATGATAGTGCTGCAACTACGTGGCTACGGTCTAATTCAGGAAGAATGATACTGAACTTCCAAGTGGCATAAATATTCGGAAGCGCATTTATCAATTCTTCTACAATGTTCTGCGCAATAAATCGTTTCCGGAAAATTGGAGTGTGGCCTGTCGGTCCAGTCATTTTCTCTGACATTGATTTCTTGCCTTCTCAGACAACGAATAAGCCTATTCCAGTTATTCATAGCATATATCCATAGTTCATGTAAAAGCTCAACAGTGTGTTGCGCAGGGCATTGCAGCAGCATTGGTGAATGCGCTTCCGAAGATTAATGCCACTTGGAAGTTCGTTAACCCTCTTCCTGAATGAGTCCGTAGCAACGTAGTTGCAGCACTGCCATAAAATAGTTTCTGTAAACTTACTTCGGTTTCTTTTATACTCAAGGACCATGCGTATTAATAACGATTACTTTTATCATGATGGGAAATTGGAAAGAAGCCTAATTTCGTGTGATTGCTGTTTATAAATCATTACAGTACCTACAGAGTGTTACGTTATCGCAATCAGTTATTAAACTTACAATGAAATTGCTCCATTATGTTAAAAAAAAAAAAAAAAAAAAAAAAAGCGTCCTACCGTCACGGGTCACGTTCGAGATCGCCTTCACCTTCCTCTACTTCGTACGTGAAAAAAATTTGTATTTTGAACAATTGTTTTAATATAGTGGGGTTCGAAAGTAATGAGTAATAGGGCCTGCCTACCACCCAGCAGCCGCGAACATCAAATGGGGATTCAAGGTTAAACGAAATTCCTTCTCGTTGCGGCAATTTTAAATAATTTTATTTCAGACAAAAATTATTCTACGTGAAATTTCTTAAGGAATGATACAACGTTACAATATTTAGGCGATTTTTTTTTGTTTAACATTTTTATTATAAAATAAATATATAAATTAACATATAAAACAAAAATGATGAATAAATAATTTTTTTTTCCAAAATAATTTTATGTAGCAATATTCTCTGAGAAAATTGCGTCAACGTGTCTTTCGTTTGAAATAGTTATCTTTAAAATTGACGTGATGAGAAGGAATTTCGTTTAACATTGAATCCCCATTTGAAGTTCGCGACTGCCGTCTTGGTAGGTAGGCCAAGTGCCAATACACGCAAGTAACTGAAAAAACACAAGCCAAATCTTAATTATTACAGTTAATAAATTACAAATTGACCTTAGTGAGGGACCGCACTTCGTCACAGGCTAGGCCACATTGCCGCATGGTTAGAAGATGGACTTAGTTTCTACGCGATTAAAAGGATGGAACTTTGCCATGGGCAGAGAAGTGCTGGGACTTCGCAACTTTAACCGCAAGAGGGCCTACTTTCGAAGTAGGAATCGACATTTTGGTTCTTAAATGCGGGAATTGACTTAGACCTTGATTGCAAGAGTGACCCGTCGTGGAATAGTTGATTTAAGTTGGTGATTTTTCTGTGATGGTCGTGAATTTGAGGAAAGCATGGAAATGGGAAAAAAGACATCCGACCGGATGATGTACTGCTTGTATAGATGTTGAGTGTGTGTGACGTGTTGAAATATATGCGAGAGAACTACATACACCTGTGGTGTACCAGTGGGGACAATACCCTCAGGCTTTTCATATGAGTAGAGACAGCATGTATGTTTTGGATACAAAGGAATGCCGCATTTTTTGATTGACCTGATTCATTTGATATCAGTTTAACGAAGCTAATTAGCTTATTGATATGCAAATGAGATTAAAGATTTGTTTGAATAATTCATTGATTTATTAATTTTATTAATTAATCAAATAAATTAGTGTAATTGTTAAATCAAAAATTTTACGAGTAAATATTCTTTCTTGTTTTATATCAAATTTTTTCATTATTTTATTGGTGTTGAAGGATTAAGTGTCATAAGGGTGATATTGGCGGAGCAACATTGGTGTGTACTCTGCGAGGTTCTCAGGCCGACTGAACAGAGGAGTGCGTTGTAATTGTTTATATAGTAGTTAATGTTGGTGTAAGAGTGGTATAAGGGCCATTTTATTTTATTTTATTATTAGTGGGCCGAGCACAATCATGCGGGGGCATTCTGGCCCACTAGGCGAGTGAGGTATGGCTGGAGCAGGAGCACATGGGTATGTTCTAGCCCACTATGATATATATTAAAATAGTCAAAATAAATATGTACTAATCATTAACCAAAAGAGTTTAATCGTGCGATTACCGAATGAAACACAAAATTGAGTTAAATTGAACAAACGGCAAGCTAACATAAAATTACAACTCATCAACATGAATATAAATACATATTTTACTCTGTCCCACATCGACATTCAAAACATGTATCGAAACCAGACAAACTGATTCATTACATCATAAATTAATGTTAATAGATTACCACCTAAACAATAGGAATGGATGTAAAATAATTGTACATCCATTCCCCATCAATATCGATAGATATATTAAATGAATAACACATCAAATATTGCATAAGTATTTTTATTCAGTATTAGAAAACAATTTACAAATTATTATACTTCAAACTTTTAAGATCATTATTTTTCACCCACGAATTGTGTGCTTTTGAGAAACCCCCTCTATCGAAGCAACGACCTATTATTTTCCCTTTAATGATTTTATCAACCACATATTCATATGGAGAAGAAACTTATTGCAATTCCTGTTCATAAAACCACATTTATAGGTTCTGCATCATAAGTTTCTAGATAATACACTCTGGGTATGGATTTCTAATTGAAATAATTTTTAATATTTCGTACGAACAATTAAATCTGTATTTTTTTTTCAAAGACAGATTTCAGCTTAGACACTCATACATATATACCAACTTTAAACTTTGGTTTTCTCTTGTCAAACAGTTTTACACTATTATACACAGTTTTCATCAACCTATTGCCTATATTCTTTTCAGGTGTCATTTTGATAGTTCTATGATATCTGGAATTATAAAATTTAACTATTTCAGGCAATACATTCATCCAATTGTACATTCCCTTTGATGTGAAATGATTGTATATTAGCTGTTTCAAGCTCTTGTTGAAACTCTCAAGAACACTGGCTTTAATGTATGAATATGTTATGTAATCATTGATACCATATTGGTCATTACTTTCTGGAAAGAAACATTAAAGAACTAGGTTCCTTTGTCGGTTTGGAGTGAATTTAACATTCTTTCACGCAAAACGATCTTGATTGCATCGCTTACCTGTTCCCCTGTCTTGTTCTTGACAGGTATGCCCCAACCATATTTCGAATAAATGTATATTATGGATAAAATATACTTGTATCCCTTATTATATTTCGAAAGCAATGTCATTTTACACAAATTAGTTTCAAAGAGATAATTTAAACCTTTAGTAATAACACATCTTCTTGGAAAGTTTATCCTTGCAGGAGTGTGAAGCTCTTGAGCTGGCTTACTGAACTTCATTGATAATATAACTGTCTTTAGTCAATTCTTCAATAATATAAATATTTTCGTTTGTTTGTGAATTATTCCCAGACTCTCGAACCGAGAAGTTTTAATCTATCGACCAATTAATAAGGATTGTTCCAATATACAGGCAAAAACCAATCACCAACTTCATCTTTATATATTCCACTGCCAACAATATTGCCTAATAAATGTAGTTTCGGATGATTTTCATCATCATCTAAATGTTTAACTGCATTCATGTGACCAACAAAATCCTTCAATTTCTCCAAATCGATATTGTAATAAGCTTTTGGAACTTTTAAAAATAATAATTCAAACAATCCTCCACTAACATCAGTTACATAATCACCTACATAATTCTATTCACAGGCAAAAACTGAATTACTGAATCTCCCAGAAGCCATATATTTCCAAGACGATATACATCAAATACTGTATCGTGCATAGGCAAAGATTGTTTTATAGCTAATTAATGATGTGTTAATAGAGACAGCTTTTTCTTCTTTATAGGTTCTTCCGATTTAATTTCCACTGGTGTTTCATTAAACATATTTAGCACTGAATGTAATGTATCCATTCTACTTGTAACAGGTTTAAATATTTCTTCATTCAAAACATCCCATTCCATTCGAGCATGTTTAGCTTGTAAATATTCCGCCTTTACAGCAGATATAACTTTATGTAATTCTGAATCAGAGTCAGGCATTTTTCTTTGTTTTAATTAACTTTCAACAATTTATTCATAGAAATTAAGTCTATGCTTCTTTAGCAGGTGTACTAGGTAGATTAGCTTCCACTTTTTCAATCTTATTAACTTTACACAAAAGTATGTCTATTTTACTTACAGTTTTAACCCTCAAATCATTACTAAAAAAGTTTATTTAAGATTTTAAATCATCAATTTGCTTTTTCAATTCCATTTGCATAGTTAAAGTAGATGTCTTAGTAATCAATTCAAAACTTATATATTGCATCAATTCATCCATTTGTGTATCAAATTGTTTTGTAATCATAGTGCTTACCAATTAATTAATTACATTATATAAGTGTTCCAAATGTTCGTTTCTTCTAGTTTCTATATTTTGCTATTCAATCAGCATATTTGCCAATATTTCCGAATTATAACTAATATTAGCAGGCACTTTTGTAATATTTTCTATTATGTTTATTAATTTATCTTGCATATTGGTCGATTGCAATTTAATATGTTTGGTGTAGTGGTGTTTAGGTCTTCCATATAATGTTTATTTACCACATTGGTATCTTCCACATCTATACCCACATTACATAATATATGTCCATTCAAATCGCAATTCCCATCGCGCTTTGTCGTTAAACAGTTATTGTAATGATTGTGTTTTATACCACTATGTCCAAACTTTGAAATACTCATTATTCTTTGCCGAGAAGAAAAAACTGTCAAGTCCAGAACTATTTCTTCCTTTATGTAAGAGAAGCATATGTATAGTAACCAGAAAACTGTACTTGTTTTACAAAAGTAAAAACACATACCTTGAAACTTCATAAATGTCATATTGATTAAAATGTGATCATTGTAAATATGTTGTAGATTCATATTGTCCATTTTAAACAAAATTAACATATTTGCAATATCATGCAATTTATTATTTGGAATATGTGTGTAACTTTGCGATAGATAAATACAATCGATATTTGAATGTCTACCAAAACTAAAATAATGTTGTATTTCATGCTGCGGTTCGCACCAAAACAATGTCCATTATAAATATGGAATTTGGTAATTCTTCATTTGGAGGCACAATATCATCTTTATTTGTAAAAGGGAAATATCACATCCTGTCAATTAATGACAAAGTAGACACTAATTATTGATATTACACTTTTAGTGTTTTAGGAAACACATATCTGTTTTCAAATTTTAGTCAGTTTGGATGTTCCAACAGCAACATAACACATGTTATCCACATGAAGGGCCACTTATTATGCAATGTATATTTGATAGTAAAAGAATACGATGTTCAATTACGTTTTATTTCATATTTAAAGTTAATAGTAGACAAACATTTTGTTTTATTACCTTATTTTCTACAGTATTAGGTAACATATTAACATAAAACTATAAATGTAGATCTTTATATAGGTTTGCATTCAGTTGAAAACAATGGCCCATACTAAACATAACAAAAAAGGATGCGGAGTATTGAATACATCGATTAACAAATTACCATTTGGATTGCATTTACCAAAATACAATTATTGTGGACCTAAAACAAAGATTGCAAAACGTTTGGCACAGAACGATCAAGGAATAAACAGTTTGGATAGTGCTTATAATGAACACAATATAGTATACAATCGAACAAACTATTTGAAAGGCAGACATAAGTGAATACAATTCTAGCTGAAGAAGCAGCAAATATAATGAAGAATCCATCTACATCTACAAGCGAAAAGATAAGTGCTTGGGTTGTTGACAAAGTTATGCAGGTGAAGGCGAAAAGAGATATGGCTATAAAACACAAAATGATCACAAAAACCAAGAAAGGTGGAATATTACCTATAATTTTCCCAGCATTATCAGCTCTTGGAGCTTTAATGGGAAGGTGTTTCATTTCGAGATAAATCAAGTAAATCAATTGGTAAATGAATGTATGTTTATCCATATAAAGTCGGTCACATATAAAAAAACTCCAATCATGAAAAGAAACACAGAAAGTACTAAATAGTCTTCCGAAACATGCATTAACAAACAAAAATATTACTGCATTTGTAAAGAAATTGGTTATTCCCTATTTCCGAGTTGTTTATATGAGAGACAAATTACCAAAGAAACCAAACCTTTGTGAATGTATAATTGTTAATTTAAATTCGAAACAAAATGAAGGAACATATAGGGATGCATTAATTAAAAATGTAAATAAATCATTGTATTATGACAGTTTTGGCAATTTATGTCCTCCAATTTACATATGCAATTATTTTAAAACACACAATTAAGATACAATTACAAAATGGAACAATTACCAAATACAATCAATTGTGGCCATTTATGTTTACATTTTCTTACTATAAATACGATATATAAGTCAATTTATTAGTAAAACCATTTAGTAATATGCCAATTGCGTTGGTATTAAGTGGAAATTCGTCGCAAATGTAGTCGGTATATTTCCCAGCTTTGAAGTTAGATGGAGAATGGCAAATAAGTCTAATCGAATTTGTTACTTACAATAGCATACCAAACATCGATATAGACAATCAATCATTTACATTCAAGAATGGTGAAAAAAACATAAGATTTTGATACTGGTATGATCGTATGAGTTGGATGACTTAGAAATGTTCATTAAAGCAAAATTACCTGATAATGTACACTTACAATTACATGGAAATCCTAATACATTCTAGTGTGATGTATAGTAATGTTGATATCGATTTCACAGAAGACAATTCAATTGCAAATATGTTATGTTATGAAAGGAGAGTGCATCCAGCTAGTCAATTACATGAATTGTCAAAACCAGTTAATATATTGTCTAGTATGGATGTTGTATAAATGTTGTATAAATGTAAATATTGTAGGCAGAACATTTTTGAATGGAAAACCAACAACTACAGTATATGAATTCATGAGTGTGGTGGCTCCAGTTTTCATAATAATTGAGAAACCAAATACATGATGATGAATTAGTTTTTACTATTTTCGATCAAAATGGTGAACTGATAAATTTTACAAGTAAATAAATTACCATTCAATTTCATTTCCAAAAAAGGTATATAAGCACATGCATTCTGTGTTTATTAGAATCAAAATAGGAATTGTTTATAATAGTCAATACACTCATAAGAAGGTGTTTAATTTAAAAACTATGTTTCTAATAAATATATTCCGAAGAAAGTAGCTATAAAAGACGAAAACAGAAGCATGAAACAATGATTTCATACAAGATACCCATAATGATAACACAGGGTAAAGATTGTTTTTAAAGGAATTATGAAACACTGTTAATAGAAATGGAAGACATACTTAATATCGAAGAACCAATAAGTTATGATGATACAATTACCAATATGGAAATACATGTATATGAGCCATTCCGAGCAGGACTATATACAATTCCTTCGGAAATAAGGATTGCTATTCAAAATCTAGATATTTAAACATTGCTGTAGAAATCAAGTTTAAAGTTTAGAGGAACAATTGAATAGACAGCCCACACAACTAATCCAGCAACTATAGGAATAGTGAGAAATGGATTACTTAATTTAATTGTTAGAATTGCATATCTGCTCAATGGTGTTTAAATCGACCAATCACAGGATGTTTTAATTACTTCCACGATAAAGCAATATCTCTCAGAAACTGTAAACAATCTTTATACGGGGTTAATGACTTGGTGGAGCAATGCAAATATTTTTACAATACAAATAAACCCAGGTGGAAAAAATGAACTTAATATGCTGTTAAGTATGGTTGTTGGCTTTGCTGAGGACTATAAACAAATAATATTAAATGCTTAACAAGAATTAGTTATTCTATTCGGTAACACACATTTGGATGCTATATATGACGTAGCTAATACCTAGGAAGGTGTATCATTTGAATTAAACAGTGTTGAATGGCTAATGCCACATATTAAAATTAACACTTCTGAATGTATAAAGTTTTTAAAATATATCGAGAAAGGGGAGAATCTAGATTTTGCATTGAGGGATTGTGTGCTTTGGAGACATTTACAGCTTTACCAACATCACAAAAAGTCATTTCGAAAGTGAAATCAAGTTTTTCATCTGAGAAAAATCGATTTGTCGATATTTGATTTTAAACAAATCGACAAAACAATTTAAAATTTGATAGATCAGTATTCGATAATTGTGATATGAAAAATATTAAACTGTATATAAACATCCGAGCTTATCCCTATACCAATTTAAATGCGAACTTTGGAAATGGGGAATTCCTTATTTTCTACTATATGTACTCAAAGTTCCAGGAAATGTATTATAACAAAATGAACTCACCGATCCTAGAACCTGAATCATTTAAATCCAGAGGAATGTTGTTTGTTTTTGATGTAAGCAATTAAGACAACACAATTACCAATAGCATAATTTATTCACAAATTGATATTATTGCAAATACGCCAACTTCGGCAAACATGCAAGCTTATGTGTTAATAATTCATGATAGATTGGCGAGTTACAATGTAAGAGATAAGCTGGTGAAGATAATGACTTGAGTCAGTAGACAATTTGCACAGTATTAACAAGATGTTTTGCAATGTGCAAGGATTTGAATCCCCAGAAAAATTTATAATTAAAGAATTAGCTATTACTGACATGAAAGAACACACAACGGTATTCAGCTTCAAACCACCATTCCACTGGAAATATCTAACTCCAAAATACAAGAAAAGAAATAGGTGGGTAACCAAACACCACCACAGTTTAACCTGGGTAAGTGGGTGTATGGAGAATGAGAACATATAAAACATTTGTAAGCAATACTTAAATAATTGTGAAATATATGTCGGTGGAGTCGACAAAAATGCATTTTGCAAAGTGTGTGGAGTGGGAGAGTAACATATATTCAAAAAGAATACAATTGTCCTTAGTTCAAACAACTACGTAAAACATACAGATCTAATTCAAAATTCTTCTCTGCAGAGGAAAACTATCGATTAATGCTAAAATGGTCATTGATGACTGACTGGGGTGAAACAGTTTATGATTATTCTCCCCCTGAGTCACAGGTGGATATTATACGAGTGATATGAAATTATTTGGGATGAGGGGAGTTTAGTATATAAATGTATTTGGTTTGTGCAAACCAATAATTTATAAAGATGGATCAAGACAAGAACAAGGTCATGTGCTCCTGCATAGAGAAATCAAAGTGTAAATGTAATATTACCATGTTAATTGCATGTTGCAGTAAACCTGTTAGAAAATGTATTCACACTTTTACAAGAATGTATAATACTACTGCAAGACAATCAAACAGATGGAAATACTAGAAATTTTGTCAAAAGGAAAAAAAAATGTAAATGTGTGTTTTATAAACATCTAATTCCGTCAATAAGTAGGTTGTATAGAAATAAATGGTTTGAAACTACTTTCTTGTGTTGTTTTACTGACTTACAAATGCATTAATTGTAATATCCCCATAATCTGACTACATACTATTAGTTCCATGCATTTTACAATCAAATCTAAATGTGTTTGCATATCAAGGTTTTTGGGTGGGATAATGATTACACATATATTTCAAACGTATTTACAATTCATGGAATTTAACTATCTCTCACATTGTGCACTTCCTGGAATTTACAATTCCTCGAATTACATATCGCGAACTATAAAATCTTGCAACCTTCCAGATCCATTCTAGACTTGGAAGAGTACGGAAGCAATGCAGGCTTTGCTGTGATGTTTCTATGGTAAAACATTTACAGCTCTATGCAATGTGTGTCGACATGAAAGAATGGCCCGTGGAATGAAACATTCAATTAAACAATTTCAGCGTGATTTCTGCCAGAAGCAGTTTTCTCTGATTGATGCTTTAAAGAGACATTATAAATTTGGCAACACTGCATTACAATCTACTCCACAACTAGCTTTACAGAGTGTACCACTAGCACCACACAGCACCCCTCTAGCACCACATAGCACCACACTAGAACCACACAGCATCACACTAGCACCACACATCATCACACTAACACCACAGTTGGAATTTATTGCCCTACCCACTGCATTCCCTTCGAAACTTCGCTACATAAACTCAGGATTGGGAAGTAAATTGCTTACCAGTTTGCTCCACATCAATTATTAAAAATTAAGCACAGCTTTTGCAGGCAGACTCACTAATGCTAGCATACATAACCACCAAACAGCCACTGATGTAGACTTTCAACTATTTTTCTCAAGGTGTAGGAAGACTCTGATAGAATTAATTACAACATCGCCCTGACCAATATCTCTTAGTGTAAATATAACATGTAAGTATCTGAAATCCATCACAGCAGAGGAATCCTCTACAGAAACTTTCTACTTCCATACTCAATCTTTCCTCATTCTACATTCCACAGATATTAGTGACCGTTATAACTCTACCATAGTGCTTTACTTAACAACAAGATTTGAGGGATTTAGTGCTCGTGGAAGTGGGTGGACTTTACAACTAATATAAAAAAAATGGATTTACACATCTCCCAATACCAGATACTCACCACTGATCGAAGGTAATACAAGTTATTGCCTATAAGGAGATATGTAAACCAGTGCTTTTACATTACTCACTTCACACTCATCAGCTCTTAAGACCTCAGTTTCAAGGTTCGGCAAATTCATCTCATTTGCTCCAAATGCACAGATAAATTTTTCCCTGTAATACTACACTCTGTATCATAACAAATCCAGCTCAGCCACGTTCAACAAGCTATAATATCATGTACGAGTGAATCAAGCTTCCATCTGCCTCAAGAATGTGTGAATCTTCAATCACCTAATGGTTTACATCTATTCTGACAGTCAATGAACCAATGCTAGTTGCCGAGAGTGTTGATGAAGCATGGCCTTGATAGGAGAGCAGAGAGAGTGTGAACCAAGCTGTGTGAAACGTGTGGAGTCGCAGGTAAGCAGCAGGATGAAAGAAGGAGAGGGCGAGCTTGGGCACTTGGCCACCTTGCACCACGTATCGGGTACTGTTGCCCTGTCCTTTCAGACAGTTACCATCCCTTCTGCGGTTAACCTGCTGAGCTCGATCGCCTGTCCACATATGCGCACTTCATATCATTCTCTGCTCGTCGCATGTCTGCGAAGCCTGCAATAACTCCTGCTTCCCTTTCCCTGAGCACTGCCATGAACTGTTCTTTCCACATCTGTGCTAAGCATTACCCCGAGAATTATGGCGACACTTCTCCTGGCCTCCAGTAACTCCATGACTCGTGTAGTCGACACTTCACAGCAAGCATTTCGCTCACAGTCTTCGCACTTAGAAACAAGATACTGGACTGTGTTTACAACACATTTAATACTTTTATTTTGACTAGCAAAAATGATTTGTTTAAGACAAAACTTTAACTATTGATGTGAATTACTCGACACCACCAAAAAAATAAAACTATTGTATACCATCAAAAATACTTTGCGCCCTCAAAAAATACTTTACAGTGTCAAAACTTTATGAATTTTACACCAGAAAATACATTCTAGGGTACACTTTAAAAATCAATTACCCTATAAGAATACTTTACATTGTCAAATACTAGTACCAACTTTTAAAATTAAATGTCTTAAAATTAACTTTACCCAATCCACCCCATCACGTGTACATAACAACATTAAATTAATTAGAAATACACAAGGCTCATTTATCCATCTTTCAATCATCCTTCTCCAGTCAATTCATACTGAACAAGCTTAGAACCTGAGATCAAGCATCTGCCCTTCATGCTTGCCATAATTGGCATAGTTCTCCCTTGTTTTAGTCATTCCAAAGTTCATAGCTCAGACACACAACATACCCCCCTTAAACATTTATTTAAGAACACTTAGAAACTAAAAAAAAGTTAAATACCCCATCAACCTCTGCTCTCATACTCACAGTCATACATCTATTTTCCTCAGAGTACATTGCATTTCTATTATAGATGGTATTGAAATATATTTACAAGTCTTTAACATTGTAGAGAGGGCTTGGACTGAGATACTGTCTCGCCTTAGGTCCATAGTGCAATACTATGGCGATAATCCAGTATCTCCTTCTAAATTCTATTAAATGTCTCTCAAATATACACCAACAACCCACCTAGAATTTATTCAAAAACCTTTTCTTTCACTCACACTGGCAGACATACAGCTTGTTTTTTAAAATAATAAATCTTCACAAAAATAAATTATATGCCCAAACCACCCTATCACACATCAAAACATTTCATTCATTAGAGTTACTCAATGTCCAAACATCCATTACACAATAATCCATCACTCAAACAACACATTCCGAGCAGAGAATAGGACAGGGCTTTGCACTCTCCAGAAACACTGTGCATAGCCTGGCATAGTTTCGTCTTATTTTTTTCTTGCTCCATAATTCACACATCAGTCAATACCAAACCCACCTTTAAATCTCTTCAAACCACTTAGAATTAAATTATATGCCCAAACCACGACATCACACACCAGACATTTCATTTGTTTTCAGTACTCAAGGTCCCAAACATCCATCACACTAACATCCTGCACTCAAACAATGCATTTTGAATATAGAGTTAGGCAGGGCTAGTAGCGCTCCAAACACACTTTGCATAGTTTGGCATAGTTTCTTCTTGTTTTTCTGTGTTCCACCATTCACACCCGCACATACAACAAGCCACCCTTAAAAATCTTAAAATACATAATACTAGTATAAATGCATGAAACTACTTAAAAATATATAAAACTAACATAATTATAAATAATTTAACAAACCCAAATAAATTAAACCAATTCACAAAGAAATTCTGAAAGGTAATCATTTTCAGGAAAATCTAAAAGTTTTAACTGTTTCGTATAAATGTTTCATTGAAATTTAAGAAATTGCAAAGAAAGTTTGTGATGGACTGTACCACATTGCCATAATAAACCATTCGAATTACCATTAATTAACACTAAGTTTACAGTGTACCTCTCTCTGTTGGTTGGTGTGTGTCGTCCAAGCCCCTCCCCCCTATCCTTTCCCCTCTACCAGATACAAAGCCAGGGAAGTAATGGGGTGACTGATTCTCTGTGTTCTCCTATTTTTTGTATTTAAACCTAACTTAACTAATTTTTGTGGAAGTTCTACAAAGAACTATCTGCACTATTTTTCACTGACAAAGGCGAGCAATTCTAACAAGAACTGCTTCCCAGTAGTAAACTTCAGGTGGCTGTAGTTCCTCTCTCCTCGCCGGCTGCCCCTTCTCGGCAAGACAGCAGCAGGCAGCGGTCAGTCGGGCGAAGCACAAGAGCAGTACGCAGCCCACAGCGGTGGGATGAACAGTGAAGGCCACCTCTCCTGCGCATATGTATATAAGCCTACAGCTTCCTCCTCTCCCTCCCTCCCTGTGGAACCTACAGGAACAAGGCAAATAGTCAGATCTGATAATAAATCGTAATTTTACTAAAGTAAATATGATTTCCTTAATGGATTAAATAATTATAATGTGAATGTTAAAGATATTTTAAGTATTAAAAGATTATTAACGAATTCAGAGTTTTTTTTAATTTTCTCGTTTGCAGTTGTATTGAGTTGATACTTTAATGTGGAATATGCATATTTCTTCTGTTTTAACTGTTACATTTAATTTAGAATTTTTGTATGTATTTTATTTTGTGATACCGTTCCACAACTTAATAGTCTTTGTAATTCGGCATGTACAGTTTTGAAATATCTATTCATTTTTATAATATAAATTGTAATTCTGAATCAAGCGTTACGTGCATTAGTATTCTATCAATTATTGTAATATTGTGTAAGGAGTCTGAATTATATTACCTGGGAAATCAACCCATGTCTTACTTGGGAATAGAACAAAGCTTATTAGCTAAACCTTGCTTGGAAATCGAATCCAGCTTATATTATCCATGCCTTACCCGGAATTCAAACCCGGAACCCACACTGTGGTGTAATCTGACTTCCCCACGGGTTGGCGACTTAACACAACTATTTTTGTGTACTTGTGTTGGAAAATTATTTATTAAAAAATATTATGTGCATGGTAGAGCTGTTTGTAATGTAGTTGGGTCTACGTGAACGAGGATGGGTGATTGTGAAAAGTTACTCTCGCTTTTAGTTCTACAAAAGATTTTTTCTATGGTCTCCACAATGTAGTGTCGGGAAGCAGACAAAAAAACTTATGAGTTTGGCCAGAAATGTCGCTGGAGAATGCTTTCAGCAAGCACAAAATCTACGAACTCTGTTCTCGGACTGAAATGCCACGACAGAGTTTCTTTGAAATGTATGAAAATATTATTTTCTGGATACTGAATTATAATAAAAAAAATTTCAAAAGTGGTTATAGTGCTCAACTCCAGTTGTTTTAATATAGTGTAGTTTGGTCCCTCGTATTAAGTGGGCTTATCTCATAGTTGAGAGAGAGAGATTTTCTGTTTAGTGTTGATTGAAAAACACTAGCGTGTTCTGTTCCCAAGCACGTCTTGTAATAAAGCTTTTTCTAATATAGGGTTCACTCTGGAGCCTAAAAGGAAAACTGCTAAAAATTGTTTTAACTTGTCTTGTTAGGGCTTTATGTAGAAGCTCTCTTAACATTTCTCTTTATAATTAGTATACAGCATTTGAGCCTTCTTGTTAAAGATAGTTTGATATTTTTAAAACTGCTATTCCTTCAGGCGTGAATTCGCCTTAGTATATTTCTTGAAATTGTGATCGACAATATTTATAATTAAGAACTAGGCCTATCTGTTCACTCATTACTCTTATAGTATATATTATTTTTAATAGTGACTAAACATTACAACAACTATGCACTACTTTTTTCTTTGTTTATTAATCAGAGTAATAACCGAAAATCTTAGTTGAGCACATTTGTAAAATCATATTTAATTTTAAAGTACATGGAGATTGGTTTAAAACTTTTAGTTTCGTAAATAATATGTGTTTACAGAATATATACACACATACATTAAAAAAATGTTAGTTGGAAAATGTTTGGATAGAAAAAATGTTTAAAGACTGAAAAACGGATTTTTCATATATTTAGTGTGAATATTGAACAATGTAATATTTGCATCATTACTTATAATGATCTCAAATCAGTTTATTTGGATAAGAGTTTCCTGGACTTGAAATATTTTTTTTACGATTTAGTTACTGGTGTGTCACAGTTTCGTGGCTGGGGTAAAGCGTACTTTGGCAGGTGAATTTTGCTGTTCGGGAATGTTAATTTCCATGGTCATGTAAAGTTGCCTGCCCGCACGTTGCCCTCCGCATGTCTTACGGCGTGACATATGGCACTTTAGTTTTGTCAGTGCCTGGAGACTGCAGCGGAGGAGGTCTCAGGGTTTTCGCACAGGCTTTGTTGAGCGCTTGGTGGGGTGCAGTGTGGCGGGCGAGATAGATGGATCGGCTGGCTTAGGCGTGCGAAAATGGGAGCGGAGCGATTTGCGTGCCTCTTATGCCTTCTGGCGGGGAAATTCTGAACTACACATTTATCCACGCTTGCTTGTGTGGAGAGGATCGGGTGTTAAGCAATGGTATGGCTATCCTGGTTGATGAGCTGGAAGGGGAAGACTAGATCTTCGCTTGTTACCACCAAGCCTGCACAGTACGCGTTTCGGGGTTGAAAGAGGGGCGAAGAGACATCTCGCAAAGATTCTGGGTGATGGCTGCGGAGAGAGGGGAAAAACGTTGTTCTCTTGTTTCGCGGCGCTTTTAATTCTGGGTAATAATTGGGGTAGGGAAGTGCGTCTGCTCCCAAGGTTGTCTGACAGAGCCTGGGGAATGACTCTGCAGATGACTTTGCTATCTTCGGAGGCTAACTACCTCTATGTTATGTTCAGAAACATACTCGTTTTACTACTTTCACAGAAATACAAGTGCGTGATATGTGATTTGCGTTACTTATACAACCTACTTCACAACGAGACATTGCTGCGTTTCGAAACGTTGTGCGGAATTCGTTTTAGAAGTGGGGTTTTCCGTGGTATTGTTGGAACTATTTTACGTTTGCGGTGAGGTTAGTACATGTGTGGGAGGAGATTTTGGTCAGGGGAGATTTTATGTTAGTTGGGCTGGTCATTGTGTGCTTAATTTCTTAATGTAATCATTTAGTTCGTCTGGTTTAACCTATATTTCATTATGTGTTTTGAGAGCAGATGAGGGACGGAGTAAAATACGTATTTATATTCGTGTTGGTGAGTTGTAATTTTATACTATCTGGGCGTTTGTACAATTTATTTTAATTTGGTGTTTCATTCGGTAATCGCATGATTAAAGTCTTTTGATTAATGAGTCGTACTTATTTCATTTGGCTATTTGGATGTAAATCGTAGTGGGCTAGAACATACCCACGTGCTCCTGCTCCATCCATACCTCACTCGCCTAGAGGGCCAGAACGCCCCCACATGTATGCGCTCCACCCATTAATAAAAATAATAAAATAAAATGGCTCTTATACCACTATTACGCCAACATTAACTACTTTATAAACAATTACAAAGCACCCCTCTGGTCAATCGGCCCCAGGACCTCACAGAGTACACACCGATGTTGCTCCGCTAATATCACCCTTATGACACTTAATATTTTCACATCAATAAAATAAAAAATAAATTGATATAAAACAATTTAAAAAATTAATCATAACATTTTTTATAAAACAATTACACTTCTTAATTTGATTAATTAATAAAAGTAATCGATCAATTAGTTATTCAAACCACTAATAAATCTCATTTGCATATAACTATGTAAATTAGCTTGATTAAATTGATATCAAATGAATCAAGTCAATCAGAAAAGGCGGCATCCCTTTGTATCCAGAACGTACATGCTGTCTCTACTTATATGCGAGTGTTTGTTTCCGTTTCGAAGTAGTGGAAGTGACACAAGAGCAATAACTACACCTCTGGTGTCTGGAGGGGGGCAATACCCTGAGGTTCAAGCATATATGTGTGAATAGTGGGATATTTACGATTTTGTCTGGGATTGAAAAGTTTAGGGGAGGAAAAATGTGACGTTATCTTTCTCTCCTGAGGCCATCGGTTCGGTGAACTATTTGGAATTATATTTACTTGTGGGGGAAAAGATGGATTTTTTTTTTTTTAAGATTTTAGATAAATTTAAAAAAAAGGTGATAATTGATTGTAAAGATCCACACAGGATATTGTCAGTTTGTCTAATGAGATTTTTATTATAATTTTAGAGCTTTTATTGTAAACATGTGTGATGTATACATCTAGAGGCTGTGTGAAAAATAATCGAATCAATTTTTTTAAGAAGCATGTTTTTTTCAGTTTTAGATTTTTATGTGGTATTGAATAAAAGCCATGATGATAATTCTTGAAGAAATATGTTTGTAGTAATGTTGTTGCAAGTAAAATACTTTTGGAACAAATTAGATTGAGAAAAGGAAAGTGAGTGTTTAATGTGTTTTTATAAACCCACCAATTCTGATCAACTTTGACATAGCAATTATTACTCTGCGTAACATTGGTGATATTCCTAAAGTTTTGGAGGTTTTGGTATTTTAATTACTTTTCCCTTCCTCTTCCAGTTTGTGTGAGGTGGTAGGAAGTTGGGAGGGAAGTTGTGGTGATGAGAAGACTTCACACGCCTTAATTAAAGGACTACGCACCACATTCGTGCACATTTATTAGGGCTCATATTAATATTTGGCATAAGAACGATTTTTTATTAGGTATTACCATCACATATATTTTCTCTCTGACCCATTCGTAACAATTATAAATTGAAAATGATAATTCATATATAGTATGTGAGTAAAAGTACATTTTAACAGAAATGAAGGTAATTTCATGTTAACACAAGTATAAAACGTTTGTGATAAATTTTATGTTTAGGAAATAACCATACACGTCATATGAGTGAATTTCCAAAGGATTAATTAAAAAAAAAGTGAAGGAATCGTGAACAGACAATACAGGGCAAATATTCGCCCAGCAACACCAAGTGTCTCAATAACGTATACGGGCCATAAAAACCCCCATTATTTAGCCACAACATTAAAGATCAGTATAAAACTGACATAAAGTAACGCACGATATAATTTATCTCGCCATGATAAAAAATCGAATGAGGCGTGAAAGGCTTGGCACGCCCAATTTTCGTCAGTGTTATTTATTAAGCGCTCAGTCCTACAGTCTAAAAAATCCATACATAGTTTTCTGTATGACAATGACACCTAATTTATTGATGCTGTTTTGTTTACAGCGACACAATGTAGCTTAAATTCAAAGAGAAGGTTACAAAGACATAAGTTTACTGCTAATAAATGTTTGCTTTATACGTTTTAGTTTTATGGCAATATTACCTTTCTTCATAACAAAGAAATGTTCACAGTAAAAAAAATATTACTTTGTACCAAAGGTAACGGTTTAAAGGTATTCCCTCGTACATTGCAGTTTTGAGTACGTAACTGTTGTCCCAAAGCAAACGTTCGTAAACCAATAAGAATATTCTGGAGTTACAAATCAGCAGCTGAGCAAATTTATAATCCTCCTGCTGACGTTTAATGTCGTTCGGAAGTTAGGCGATCCTCCACAAAACTAACCTCAATTCTTCCCAAAAAGCGGCACTGTATTCTGGCCCATGTTACTTCCTACATAACATGGATATCAAAAGTAGTCAAAAACAAAAAAAGAGAAAAAGTGATTGTGTGGTGTAAGGCGATAGGTTAATAACAAAATGTGTGCAGGTTCGTGTTTCTGTGCCGCTCTGGTTTTTTTTTGCGAGTATTTTTTTGAAATGTTTGTTCATTCTCTCTTATTTACTGTAACAACAATGCAAGTTATCATTGTCTTTACTATATACATCAAACCTAAATAATGTTTGTGGCAAGACTACTCTGCTATGGTTCATATTTAAACAAGTTTTTCTTTGCAGCTTCAAATTATGTGTTGTCACAAGGAAATCGTTTTACAGTTTACAGTCCAGGTATTTCGATACCACACTTCGTAAAAAAATTAACTAATAAATTCGCGGTAACCGTCGAAAATATGTCATGGAAACAAACTTGAACTTTCAAAGTCTAGTCCTAAGTAGACTTTTAAACTAGGGATAGACAAGATGTATTAGACTACAGAAAGAAATAGATTATAACTTAGCGCGACGCTGCATGAAAATGATGAGAGAATATGGCAGGCAAAAAGCTGCCAGTAGAGTATCTTAACGCAAATTGATTTACCCTAAATATGCTGGATGCAAATTTGGACAAATTTAGAAAGTACCTGATTTTTATAAAATGATAGGGTAGGGCCTAGGTAAATAATTACACATACCGAATATAAATTCCTTTCTTTTGAAAAAGCGCTACAAACGTTTAGATTTAAAACCAAATCCGGTATTTTCACAATGAAATAAACAGTGATAATTTCATAGAGTGACTTATTAAAAGACACCTTATTCAAAATGAACTGCATAAAATGAACCACCAAAATCCACTTGGGTAGTCCAAACTATCAGGTAATTGCAATAAATTTCCAAACATTGAATTCTATATAAATGAGAGAAAATGTGAAGTGCCAAAGCGAATTATGTCTCATCAGGCTCTTGCACCTTATCGCAGTGCATTTTTTATGTGTAGGGCTACATAGTCACACAATGAACAAATGTCCAAAATATCACTTATATTTCAATCCGATAAAATACATCCTGAGTTTTGCACAAGCCACAAAATACCAGAAATGACGTAACTCATGTTACATTTTTGAAATAATTGCAGCTGCGAGATTGCGGTAGCAATACAGAGTATTAATAAATCCAACAGGTGAAAACAGTTAGAGATATATTCCAGGAAAGAACTATTTGATGGACAATCCCTTCCTTCACTGCCATCTTGCACATCAATGGCAAAGATAGTAACGGTGGAAGTGATTACAGTAGCACGTTGTTCAATTCCCCAGCCCTCTCTTCCTACGTTCATCCTGGTATAATATATCCCCGGTTTCTCCACACTTTTCGAATTAAACCATTGAGGAATTCCCCCCCCCCCCCTCACAGGTATGATGTGTTTGGTTGTTTCCTAAATATATCACACATCATTAGCGTCCTCTACTTCTATTTACATAAAAGTATTTTATTTCTTGATGTATTGAAAACTTTCCCTTAAATTTTTCAATAAATTAGGTATGATACTTAATTTACAATTAACATGAATAAAATCAGAGAGAATATAGGTGTCTTGGTAATGCCTCGTATAGGCTGTTTACGCTAAAGTGAGCATTTTTGTAAGCCCTCTCATATGGAATACTGGCCCATAAATACATTTTATTTTAGCCGTAGGCACTAACTTCAAAGTGCGATAGAATGTACACTCTCTGTTTATTACTTACATGGCAGTATTTATTTTAAAAGTGCGGTTAAAGGATAAAAAGTGGCTGCACGGAAAAAGTAACTAGGACTTCAGAAGTGCTCACTTTACCGTGAAGAGCCTATAGCCTATATTAAATAGTTTTTATGTAAAATATTATTACACTGAGTGCTCGCAAATGCGGCGCATTGTCCCTATGGTGTAATTTTTAAAATAGATTACACATTGTTTGCGTGAGATGGAGGAATATCCTGGAAGTAGAACTTTGCCAGGTCTTCAGAAGAGTTGGAAGTAACCGTGAAGGAACTCTTAACACAACACATGCCATATAGGCTGTTCTCGGTTAAATGAGTACTTTAGAAAGTCCTGCTTAAAATCTACTTGTAAACACATTGTGTGTTCCCCCGCCTTATGTGAAATTGACATTTCCATTGGCTTTATCACTTTATTGATGCGTCGGTGAAATGAAACTGAAATTATTAAGAATGTAAATATTTTACAAGTCTGCTCGTTTGTACACTTCGATGCATTAAAAATACCGAAAGCGAAAGAAATAATTTTAAGTTATCTGAAATGGTTACCTATCACTTTCTATTCGACGTTGAGATATGGAAATGCTTTCATCCATCGTGACCAACTTTACTGGGCTCACGTCACTCAACGCGCCCATTAAAATATATGCATGCAGGAGCAGTGGTTTTTTTTCTAAGGTTCATTTCTAAAGTGCTCACTTTATCGTGAACAGCCATTACTGATGACGACTACAGCGCCTGGTTGTCAGACGAAGCATGCGATGCGCACTTAAGTGCGCTCTCGTGCGTACAGGCCTCGGGCATACGAAATTCACCAGTTAGTTAGTTATTTAGGTCTTAACGTGTCGTCGACGCCGAGCTCATTACAAACGGAGCAAGTTGCTCAGACATGCAGCAACGATTAGGAATCGGATACGGCCTGTAGTACGGAACCGACCCAGCTTCCGCCTGGGGCGATTTCGGAAAACCATGGAAAACAGAAATAAGGATTGCCGGACCCGGTATCGAACCCAGACTCTACCAAATGTGAGTCCGAAGTTTAACAAACGCGCCATCTGGCTCGGTTGAAGTTCACTAGGAAAATAATTGAATTTATTTAGTAAATTGATTAATTTTTCGTGAGTAATTGTTGAACCTTCTAGCCAAAGTAACCGTTTAATGGAAATGCCTATTACGCAGCACCAATAAAACATATTAGAATTTTAAAATATCCTATAAACTAAATGCTCTTATATACAAAACTACTCAGTTACTAAAATTGGCATTATGTTACGCATTAGGATCAAATCGTAGATAAGTTTTCTCGGATAAATTACTCTCATTGCGATGTTTGGCAGTATCTCAAATAACTTTTCTCCCCACGAAATAAGCATGTTATTAAAATTATCCTGTCATATTAATTCACTCAAGTAAGAAATCTTGGTGTTTTGTATAATTCAGCCAGTGACCGTGAAAGCTGGAAAAATGAGCACATCAGTGGATGTCATCCAAATAACTAAACTTTTGCATAATGGCACACATAGTCTCACTAAAGTGTAGTCATTTGTCTTCCACGTAGCATTAAGAATCATCAGAATAACTTACGTGATGTAAGGCGTGCGACATTTTCTAGACGTAATAATGAGTGTTAGTCGTGTAGATAATATATGAAACGAGACACCTCAAGGAAGGAAAGTTCGAGCGAGGCCGTAGAAAGGCTATAAAAGGCGGAGTGTACTGCGAACCAAAACGCCTGTCAGTTTGGCCGCACGGAAATTCGCAGATGGTGTTCACGACCAACCGTTTCTGTATGATTCTGACAGACCTCCATGATGGACGACCGTTTGCACGTCAGTCAGCCACAAACCAGTTCCTTTACTGTCCGTCATCCTTCAGCGTGTGGCAGGGTTCACTAGAGCACCGTATATCAACGAGAAACATTCATGGTCGTTTATCATAGTTATTTTTGCGTTCTAGATTATTTTCACGTGCTCTGTCATTATGACATCAGTTTTTTCTCTTTTGTTTGGAGTGGTATCCATAGTCCTGACCAGGTAGCGGGGAAATATCAAAACATACTAATGAACTTCTTTAGTGGCTTACCGCCCCTAAACACATGACATCGATTGAATCTTAACATCGTGGTTTTGAGAGCCGATGAGGTTGAAATGAGGTGAGTATGCCGCTTAAATTCGTTTGCCCTAACGTTTGGGGCGAACGATGTGCAGCCCTCGTGGAAATAGAAAGAGAGATGGCTTGCGGTGTTACTTTTCTGGCCGCATAACGGCGCCACGGGTACACGTAATCAGTAATAGACCTACCTTGCATGAAGCCAGGAAAGCATTCGCTTCGAGCCTTCTCAATTTAACGTCCATAACGACGCCTGCGGCTGTATTCTGTAACTCGTTAACTGTCATGTAACGATCGGTAAAGTCTGTTAACGAGAAAAATCGTTGATGGCATTGAAGAGCGATTCCGTAACTGCTTTTTACCTACAAATGTCGGTACGTTAAAGAAAATCCTCGTTAACTACGCTGTGGAGAACTGAGAAATCTCGTTATCGTAACGAAAGTTACGAGACCCCTCGGTAACAAACCGATTCGATTCGTATTGTCGAAGTTCGCAAGTAAGCAGTAGTATGTTGTTCAATTCCCCTACACGCTAAAAATAATAATAATAAAAAAACTAGAGTAAATGGAGCCAAATGAGTGAAAACCAGTCAAATAAGCTTCAATTAAAACAGTCACAGTAGACGATAGCTGTTGTGTAAGCTTCGAGTAACTTCGCAAAATGGCGGGTATATGTGACCAGCTTTAAACTCGAAAGCTGAAAACACTCGAATTAAATTTCGTAGCACAAAAGCTATTCATTGTGTAACTTAACATAGTTCTAACACCTTGCTAAGCAGTTTTTGTACACATAATGCTAATTTAATTCCCAAACACGAAACATTTTGACGTGGAGATACATTTACACTTACGTTACTATTAATATAATTTACGCTATTAAGCATAGCTATTCCATTGGTGTCGTGGTGGCGTGGTGGTAAGTATCATGGCTCGTCGTGCGCATGGTCTATTGCAATTTTGGGTTCGTGGGTTCTTTTACACCTACTTCCGAAATATTTTTATAGAGTTTTTTATTTGACTGATCTTATAACATAACATTATGATTAATATTTTGTAGTACACCAGCATTAATAATGCGACTAAAACCACAATTGTAACACTAAACTTAAGAACATATATTTGCTAGGTTAAACAAATAAACTGATACCTAAGTTTGTAAATTATATTCTGCTATGTTTCTTATATAGACAAAAATTATAGGTATGCTAGCAGTTGTATTTAACACATAGGTCCTATTTGAATGATAGCTGTAATTGCTGCAAATAAAAATCCGTATTGTCCCTAAAGTAGCTACCATTTCGCGCCGAACTTTAATAATTTAATACGCTGTAAGGAAATTACTCAAATGCATTATTTTTATGAAATTCATGTTTTAAATATATCTAAATATATATTTTATGTAACTTAAAAAAATCGTGAGCAGCTGGGATTTGAAAGAGAAATACAAAAAACCTTATAATACGAAAATTTTGCACCATGCCTCACCCAATTTCGCCGTCACGGCAACTTGCAAGCGATGAAAATTAATTATTAGATATTCTAATCTAAAATGTACGATGCATTAGAACGATTTGACAATGCTTTGTATATACGGTGCAATCAAATCGCCTTCATTTGTCACTTCCCTTATACATTTGTGTAGGCCTGTTCCGGTGAATAATGTTTGGATTTGCCATGGCGACAGAAAATTCTAAGGCGTACAGCAGAACATTATAGAATATTTTAAACGTTCTACACGTATTTTATTTCGTTTCTAATCATAAATAAGTCCAAAAATATATCCTCGTTAACGTAACATTTACCTTATGTCTTTATTTGTAGCTCTCTCTCTTTCAGTGGACTCTTGTTTACGTCTCGCGAACGAAATTGCCCGGTTGTTAAACGCCGTTTAGCAGTAACGATCAGTATCAGAAAATGTAAACAAAGTTTTCTATACACCCTTTTCCATTGGTGTTACAGAATCGCATCGTCGATACGCAACTATCGTTACATCCTACGGAATTCGTTAGTGGAGTTTCTACCGAAATAACTCATTTCGAGGGTAGCGAGTTACAGAACACATCCGCATGATGAGAGCTCGCGCGTAGTAATAGCGGTCTCGTCTGTCCACAGCCGCCTTCTGTGGTGAGGGTTCTCCAAGCCGACAAACCGAACTCGTGTGCATTTTTTTTTTTTCCTTCGCGTGTTTTATCAGCGCGCTCAGCTGTTGCAAGCCGGCTGACGGCATTCTCGGAAAACTTGCAACAGCGACAACATGAGGGGGGGAAACCGCATGACCTGAGGCACCTCGCCAAAGACATGACCGCGTCTCGCGGTTGTCCGTCTGTTCCGAGAGACGATCGTCTGGTTCGTGTACGTTTGCCGATAATTCGTGTACGTCACCCACGCTGTAGTATTAAACGCATATTATCTGCAAGATAAACAGTGAAGCCGGGTTTTTATTGAATGGTTAATTCGCACCCGTGTCGAACGGACTATTTTTAATTATGACCTATGTATGAAGGGGGATTAGTATCGTTTTCAATGCTGTGGTGCTATGGAAATGCTACCATTCAACGACAGTTTTGCGCGATTGTACAGACGGCAGTTATGAAAAATGTTTTGGAGTTTTTTAAATGTTACCTTAAATACGGTAATTACGATGGCAAACGCTATACACCACATCTTTAAACTGATCGGCTTAGGAATGTAATATAAATATTAAATTCAAAATTATATTATTTCGGAGTTTCAATCCTGTTTCACTTGAAGCTTAAAGAAATTAATACTTTATTTGAGGATATAACATTTTCCAAACAAAATATAAATTTATTTTATTTTTTTTGCTATTTTAAAATAAATTTTCTAAAAATCATTTTCAAGGCTGCGGTTTTAATGGAATAGATAGCTAGTTTATTAGATTCATCTTCTGTTTCAGAGAAATTAAAAATTACTTCCCTCGTTTAGGAATACAGCTTTCTCACACTAATAAAAAAATCTATTAAGAAGATATTGTTATAATTGTAAGTAGCATTAGCTTACATAGAGACATAGAATTTAGAAAATCAATGTACGCGCAATTCCGAACTTACTGAACAAGTCAGAATGTTCGATTAGTTAGTACGATGAATTCTACACTTGTATGTTCAAGCCGTATTACTATTAGTTTACTTTCGAGTTTCCTGTAATTAGTGTTTGGATTTTTATAAGGTTGGAATTAGAACACCACTGCAAACAGGTGTTTAGCATTCAGTACTTATATTTGTTGAACGAAATGACTTTAAATGACACAAGACAAATATAAAACAATTATTTTAAAACTAAAAACATGGCAGTTTTTTTTTTTAAATAAAGATAATAAATTCCTAAAAACAATGTTTGAAGTACTGTTTAACATTTAATATCATCACAATAAATTAATAAAAACCAAAACCTGTGAATGAGGAATAATTATGTACAAAAATTCACCTTTCACGAATATTTAAGCATATTACTTTGATTAATGGTTATTTATAGGGTTATTGGCATTTTTATTACAATAACTTCAGATGTACGTGTATTTAATATTTAAATTTGGCGAAACTAACACGGTGTGGATTTGGTTATTTGTAAGCATATAAACTGACAAAAAGCAAGTCGCTTTTTACAGAAATGCGCAATTTATTTTGGAGACAAAATTGGTTATGTGGCAATTTGCTGATATTAGGCTAGACGCCGATGACAAAGCTGTTTGTCTGTTTGTAACCGTTGTCCAGGCTCACAAACATACTGTATCAAAAAAAGTATCAGGACACACATACGAAACTGCCCTTAAGTGTCTCTCGGATTTATTATTCCGTAACGGTAATTATTACCGGGTGGGCTCTCATTGTGCCCATTATTACAGCTTTAACCCTACGAGGGAGGCTATAGGCTATTCACGGTAAAGTGAGCACTTTTGAAAGCCTACTCTTTTGGAGTCATAGTTAGTTAATATATTTTATTTTAGCCTTAGACATGAAATTCCGAGTGAACAGCCTATATCAACCAAGTGTCGAAACGTCTCCGGGGCATTGACTGACCATTCTTCTTGCAGCGCTGTATCAGTCGTATGATGTGGATCTTGGATCCTGGCGCGCAGTTCATCTCTGAGATGTTCGATGGGATCAAGATCGGGGCCGTTGGCTGGCCAGTACATTTCCGGAATATAATTTACCACAACTCACGAACAGATAGAGGTTTTTGTCAGGAAAACATTGTCATGTTCATACACACAGTTATCGTCACCGAACTGGTCTTCCATCGTAGAACAACACACAGATGGCCAAGCCGCCTCATAGCCATCAGCCTTTTTGGGACCGGTCTGTCTGTATCGCTTTACTCCTTTTTTGGTCGAAAAACGCGGTAGTTGTAAGGGTTACATTGGCACGCGGTACAAGAGGGCCATCGCCGCTACGTGCAGGGCTATGAACTGGCGTGCAGTGTCCTCGTATTTCTGTGTAAACCTATGGAACTTTCAGCAATGACAATCACTTTAATGATGAGAAGTCTGCAGCAAAGTTCTATACATACTTCTATCGTAGTTTAACTCGTGTCCTGCTAGAATATTTTAATATACGGCAGTGTGAAAAAGCCACTTTTAACTATATTTACAGCACGAATGATAACTAAGTACCATTTCTTCCTCGTCTGGGGCACGATGTCTTTTCATAGGAAAATTATGGGGGGCACGTTTAATAGTTTCGTCAATAAACCAGTATTTCTAGCACACTGAAACGCAGTTCAATTGCCAGATAGAGCCTCATGGTATAACGAGCGAGACAAGGAAGTCCATTCAATGAATTACTGTCACTCCTCCTCCGTCAAATTTAACTTTATTTTGTAAAGGGCTTTTTAAGGTCCCCCAGTTTTGAGTTTGAAATCTTAACAGGGGACGGCGTACAGACTAACTTATAACTGAAGTTAAATTAACACCCATGCCTCAACCGGGATTCGGACCCAGAGCCTTCCGCATCCCATATCGTTGGCGCACCAACCGACTGCGCCACGGGTGGTCGGCGCCAAATTTAACCGTGGGCACTATACAGGCCAGCATGTAGCATTTACCTGGCATTCGCCACACCTGAAATCTCCCTTCAGACTGCCATAATCACGCTCCTCCAGTCGACCATATTACGCCTCCACGGCGCCCTTGACACCTCAGAACGCTTCGCATTCACAGGTGAAACTTGCGCAGTTTATGGATAGGTGCCCGAGCTCGAACCCCAGTCCTCGTAACCACAGGCGCACAGCCATGGCGCTAGCTGTACAATTAGTGATGGGATCACACGGGTCACACGAGATGTTCCCGCACCACTTTCGACGCTCGACGATCCCTCTCGGTAAACACCTGCGGCCTATACCAGGACGTGGTTTTGTTTCGTTTGTGCTTTAACGTGTCAACTTTACAATCACACCCCCAATGGTCGACTCGGGAAACTTGAGGAGGACGGAAACGGCCCAACCGGATGCGGCTGCCAATAACGACGCCACGTTTTCCACACATTCTGCCTGTATCCCGTAGCACTGACCAACGTCGAGCCCTCTGACTCTTTTTTAACGGTCATAGTGACATCTAAACGCTAATGTACATATACAGAGAGGTGTTAGGATACATTTGATCGGGTAGTAAGTACAGTGGCCGGCAGTTATCTGGGCGCGTCATAGCGCGGTGAAGCGGGGTCATCGGAGAAAGAGGAAAGGGGATACCCCTCAAGACTAGGGAGCTCACGCGCCCAGATACCTGCCGGAACAGTAGGTACTATTTGGTGCGCAGTACAGGAAATTCGAAACAGTGCCTATCGTGTTCCTTTGTACTGGTTTCCCTGTGTACTCCACGAGCGGATGCGCATTAACGACTGCCTCGTTGGTTGGCAGGCCATCATGGTGCCTCAAGTCATGTGGTTTTCCCCGTCGTGGCGCCTCAGAGCGTTGGCTCTGGTAGTGACGTCAGCCGGCGTGGCGCTGTCCAGTGAGCGCGCCGTCAGAATACGAGACCGCGCAACAGACGAGAACGGGCAGGCAACTCGTCCGCGCCACGGCAACCACGCTGCCAACAGGTAAGAGTGCATACTGTATAAAGAGTGGGATGGACCGATCCCCGCGTTTTTTTGCGAAATAGTTGTTTACGCATATCTCGGTAAATGTTCTTCAAATACGACTTTTTGTCAGGAAAGATAAAAAAAAAAAAAAAATTATCTATGTGCCATGTTTTTTTACATTTGTCATATTAAGAGTATTCTTGGAGAGAAAAAAAAAGGGAAAGTGGTAAAATATCGTATATTTTAAGCTTGCCTATGCAGTTTCCTTACGCGGCAAGAGAAAAGTACAAAGATACGGGCGTAGTTTAATCTGTGGGCTTTCATCGCGTGTAATAAAATCCTACTGTTACATATTTAATTTGTCACAGTACAGCGTCAGGACGGAAACTCTGCACGCCTATAATCGTAGGAGCGATGAGGCACTAGGCGTGCATGTTAGTGTCACCCGTATCGCTCCCTCGCTTGTTGACCTTGGACTGCTTGCTTAATACAGTGAATTACTTACATTCAACAATAGTTATTTAGGCTCCAAGATAGTTTGTCCCACTTCAGTTGCGCAGTAAATCACAACGGGTACTTTCACTAGTACAATATAAATCGAAATCAACGTATGCTGGTCACCTCAAAAATGTTAGTGCTTTAAAATGATCGCATTACAGTTTCAGAATATTTCAATTTCAAAGCACTGTTGTTAAAGGAAACCTTCCCCTCCATTTTGTAATATTGGATTTTCCGGCACGTTTCTTTTATTATAAAAGATCATTCCAAATGCAACCCTATACCCATTTTACACAGTAGTACAGGCATAGCGACTGAACTACGCTCTCATTATCACGTCAGAATATTAATTCGGCCGAAATTTTGCAAAATAAATATTGTGAGGAAAATACGAGTTCGTAGTTCAGTCGTTGTATCTGTACTACTGTGTTATGTTTTAAAATGTAACCGATGGAAAAGGCCTTTATTTGTGTAAGATAGAGGGCCCCGATAGGAACGTCATAATCATACGAAAGGAAACTATGAAACTGACCAAGTTTGCAAGAGTTCTAAAAGGGAAAGGTCGGGCTTACCTCTATAGAAATATCTGTGTAACACTTTGTTGAAAGGCAAACATTCAAAGGTGTGTCAGTTGCGCGCTTTTGAAGTGTAATTGCCGATGCAAGTGAATTTATATCTTATTGGTGTTATTAACGCCCTTGCTTTAATATTGGGAGTATAATAACCTTCATGCCACAGGGAATCTTGGGTACCAATATACCTCAAATCAATTCTATAATCCATTCACGGTTACTTTACACATTTATGAAGCTCTGCTAATGTTCTACTTCCAGGATATTCCTCCGCTTCGCGCAAACTAAGTTTAACTATGTATAGAAATTAAACTAAAGAATAACGCACCGAATTCGTACGCACTCAGTTATAATAATTTCCCTAAGAACTATTTCGTACTAGGCGCTGCCAACACAGATGTTCCCTTACTGATTTATACCCATATCTTATAAATTAAATATTATCAAATATAAATTGAATATGGGTAAAACTTTGATGTAACGAAAATATGATATTTGTATATTAATAGAGGTATAAACGCTTGTGATACATGGCGTAACTAGGTGATAACTAAACACGTCATGCATAGGGTGATTTTATGATATTTGTATATTAATAGAGGTATAAACGCTTGTGATACATGGCGTAACTAGGTGATAACTAAACACGTCATGCATAGGGTGATTTTGCAATGGTTTATTCAACACACGTGAATAAACCGCAGTTAGACTACACGGTAGACACGCCCTTGTCTTACCCGACATCTGAACATAGAGAACCTCGTTCTCCCTGTAATCCAGCCTCATGGTTACACAGATACGTCAGAATATCATCGGGTAGCATACAGTTTATGATAATATATGAAAGAAAAGTTGCATGATTTTCATTTACCTAAAGCATGTCTGGTGACAAAAGTTTCCGGGGAGTTCCCTTACCGGGTCAGCTCTGTTTGTTGTCCTTTCACCATCACACAGCGGAAGACAGTAGAAAACTACCGCCGAATGCCAGCGTCACATTCTTAACGGAAATATTTCTTTGCAAACATTTCTAACTGTGTGATTTATTATAATGCGCTATTATTAACGGAAGCAATACATTGATTAGTGTGTTTTAAACGGTCTTATAGTTTTCTTTGAGTTCCTAGAACAGTAGTGAAATTTTGGAAATTGCACATCCAAATGTGAAATCACAGAAAATTAGTGAGTGTAACTTTACACTCACATATATTCAAATACGTACGTTTACACATACACTATGTAAAATGAAACACTAAAAAAAATTCCACTACGCTGATATTGAGTGTTTTTTACTACCACCATGCAGCAATAAAAATACACCATTTAAGAGTTTAGTTCGAAGAATGAGTGTGTGTTTTACGATATTTAGAAAGCCATATTAAATTCATGTATTTTTGCCAAAGACCTGAAGAATTTCGTTATTTATAAGAAAACTAATGTAAAATTACACGTTTTTACAATTCATACGCCACAATTGTATAGCCGCTAAAATATTGTTTGCGTATCACATTATTATTTTTACGGAGTATAAATATAGCAGTAAATGTTAAGGAATCATATTTGCTTATTGTGGCTCCAATTATCATTGCTTACTTTTGTGCAGGTTACAAACGTTTTGGTTACAGAAGATAGCAGACAACTTATATGGACAATAATATTCCACAAAATGGAGCTCAAAGAGCTAGTAATAGAGGAAGCGATTTCGTAAAACAAGACACGACACGCAGAGAAAATCAAGACAGGAAAATGGATAGCCTCGCAAGAGTTACGATGAATATTATTTGTCACGTGGTGATCAGTGGGTTTACTGTGTACGTGACCTACATGAGCTTCAAGACTTACTCGTTGTTCTCATGGCATCCAGCATGCATGGTTATTGGGGTGAGTGATTACAGTCTACTTCAGTTCTTAACACCAGTAGTTCGTTGTAACCATAGACTAAATACGAGATAGACAGCTTATTCGTCTTCTGCGCATCTACCCAACATTGACCTACCCAAATCATACACAACTGCCAAAGTCACATGGTCAACAGTGAACAACGTGTTTGCTTAGTTCTTAATTTTAAAATGACATACATTATTATATTAATAAAATAACTTTACCTAATTGAGTTTATCCAAACTGCATTGAAAATTGGTTAAGGAAGTATAAAAACTTCTCTAAGCACTTGTTTACAAATAATTTTTTCTAACCTAAAATCCAAACCACGCAGTTTTCGCTATCCGTATTATCAAAAAATCGGTTAAATGTTGGGACGCGGAGCTTAATTGTGTGCAGCCATCGAGAGCGGTCCACCTCATCTTTAGTCCATGGCTGGAAAACTAACATATGGTCCGAGAGATCGCCTTAGTTCGAATCCGTGGTATTTCATTTGTGTTCCTTTATAAAGGCACTGTCTGGCAAGAGATATTTCGCGTGTCCATGGCCTTGTTGCTTCGGAGCGCTAAGTGGAGAGATTAGGGCGGCTCTTCACATCGTGGTCTTAAGAGTCAATGGAGTGAAGCGAGGTTAGGACGGAGCAGGAAATAGGATATCCCTCAGAAAACCCGCAGACCAGCGGCACTATTCGGCACGATTCCCACGTGCGAAAATCCGTTCGACACGTCGCCAGGAATTGAATCCGGTTCACCTTGTTGGAAGGCGAGTTGTCTGACCGCTACAGCACCGCTGCCCTCTGTGGGAGCGCTAACGGCGACTTAGGTTCGCGCATAGACTGTATGGTCGCCCTTACACGCAAGGCACTGAACTAGCGTGGAGTTATTTTTCCGGTTTTGAATTTTCTCATTGGACTTGTAATTGTAGCACTACCATTTTACGGTGTAATAATACACACATGTGTATTTTATGTCCCTATGCTATGTTAAATAGCCCGTGATGGAATTACGATATTTGAAAATGATTGTAAAAAAATTTCACCAGCCGGTTTTCATTAAAAATGATATATATTGAAGACGGACAGAGAAAATGGAAACATTTATAAGAACGTAAATTTGTTTTTGGAGCAATTCGTACGCAGACGCCACTTGAAAATAGTGAACCGTTTATAAATAACGACTATTCGACTGAATCTATTTGGGGGTCTTGCCAGACTGCGTAATTAAGCGAAGGAAAGCATTGTTTAGACTTTTATTTGGGATGAATTTGACGTATATTAATTTAAAACAAGGATATCATTGACAAAATATTTATATACATATTTATACGTGGTAGTAATTACTATTCCATAACTACCCCGTCAACGGAATTGGTGTAGTTAAAAAGTTGGGGTTCAAGTGTAGCACTGACGTAAAATAATCTCAACATGGACTGTCAATTATAAAGGCTAATACTTTCATAGAATAAAGATGGGGGAAAACCTCTCAAGGAAAACCATCTCCAACGCAGATTGTCTTGATGGAAGCCGCCAACCCCCAAATGAGATTCAGACATGAAATCGCATGACTGAACATGTTTCGCAATTTGGATGCTGGGCGTCAATATTGACCGCTACAGCTGACACCATAGGACAACTTTTAAAATGGGCCATAGAGATTGTGTGCTAGCAAAATACATGCACGGAATATGTGTCAACACATGCTCACCCTCATTTCGAGGTGTACGTGTTGTTAAGCGAGATATGTGTGAGTCGTATATCCTCTCTTGTAATAGTGTTCTCCGTCACAGCTTGGAGCTATTGTTATTTGCATAGCCACATGCGTTTCCTATACAGTTAAACTTGCCAGAGCTTTGTGTGATCACAGGAAAAGGTGAGAGGAATGGAAAACACCAAAAGACTTTTTCCGTATAGTAACCAATGTTATTGTAGCATATACCTATGTTACCTGAACTAACTTTTTTGCCATTACCTTTTATAGTTTTTTTGTATTGCGTATAATCTGGCGATTGAAAGGAGTTTTTTGTGTGTCAGAAAAACATTTTTGCTTGCCATAAATTGGACCCAACAATATATATATATATATATATATATATATATATATATATATATATATATATACATATACATACATATATTACATATATACATACACATATATACCGTATGTTTGGATTTTTAATTTTAGTCGTCTCTGGTAAACGACAAATGTAGACCTAAATATTCCACAAAAGGTAAAAGTTAATTTCTTGGAGATTAAAGATAAATTGCATTGTTTGTTCCCATGCTGCAGTGAGGTTAATTGGAATTAATATTTTCCACGTTTATAATAGTTTAGATATATGTTGATTATCCTCAGTTCCATCCACAACTCTGTCACACACATTTTAAATTTTTTAAAATGAATCAAATTCCTTAGAATATTTTGTACTTGTAAAGAAGATACAGAAGGATCAACTTTGCACTATTTTCCAGACACCAAAGATAAGTTGTCCCCAATCACCATCCCAAAATGGGCCCTTCCACTCACCGTTTATCACTAGCAGAAGCTGGCTCAGTGAGCAATAAGAAGACTACCATATCGCAAAGCATGCTACTATGAATATCAAGTATAAACACTTGTGTTCCCCTACTATATGCCACACCCCAACACATCAGTCACTAAGTAGACTAACTGGGTATAATCGACATACAAACATCGGTATCGCGAAAGACAAACGGCACTGCCGATAGCAACGTTACAATACCTTTGACTCTAACTGCTATGTTGCTAAACGGTTATGTTGTAACTAGGTTAAACAGTTATCACGTTGAGTGCCGCCTGCTAATGCGATGCCTCCGGTTGTTTCAACACAATTCTCAGTGGCTGTAACACAGACGCCATTCGAATTTTTGTAATTGACAACCTGTCGCCTTAACTGGAAGACATAATGGATTTCATCAAATATTTTGAAAGTAATCAGGGAGTGGATAGTACACCCCAAAAAACACAAAATGTAACTATGAACATATTTCCTGGGGTCGATATTTACCGTGTTACAGACCTACCAATGCTGTACTGGATGTAATAGCCTTTCTGATATATTCCAGTTAGAGTAGCTGTAGCCATGCTCGCCTACCAGCCGTGATACGTCACTCTACAAGAAGTGCTCTAAATGTCCATCTTGTGAATCAATATACTCCTAAACACGCTGCATCATTGTTTGTATGACATGCTCAAATACTGCAGGAATTGCACGTATTTGTTGGTTACCTTGTTCCACTCTCTGACAAACAATGTCCTTGAGATGCCCCCATAGGTAATAGTTCAGTGGATTGAGATCCGGAGAGCGTGCAAGCCAGGCGAGTGGTCTTGCACCACCTATACAGCTGTGTGAGACAGGTAATAACACTCACACCATCCCAGCTGGTCACATTAATAGAACAGGCACACCTCGTAAAATACCCACTATTTTCAAAATGTGTGGTAGATTGTTGGATGGTATGTAACTCGAGAACTATCGGCTTTATCACACATGTTCATGACAACATTTTGGGGTTTTTGGGGTGTACCACCCACTCCCCGACTATTTCCCACATATTAAGGAACCCCCTGAATAAAGGCATGGTTCAAGTTTCAGCTTGTTTGTCCACTGATATTCGACCATCTTTGTTTGACTTCGGGATAAACCTGTTCTCGCTTAATAGCTTGTTTGTCCACTGATATTCGACCATCTTTGTTTGACTTCGGGATAAACCTGTTCTCGCTTAATAGCGATAACTTGTGCAGTTTCATAGAATATTACAATTCCAGAATAACCCAAAATTGATGTTCGCATCATACCGTAATTTGCAGTTGAACCACAACAGCTTATTTAAGTTGCTGGTGATTTAATTCGCTTATGCCCCCTGAAGGGAAGATTCTACCTGAACATATCAAAAACAAAAGTTTACACTTACCTTTGCCCTTAATACCACTTCTTCAATGACACAGGGGATGGCTTACGAACTAACTTATGACCTAACTTAAACTAACACCCATGCCTTACCTAGTATTGGAACCCAGAATCTGCTGCACCACAAACCGGCGGCGCACCAACAGACTGTCCCACGGGAGGTCGGCCGTTCTCTGCAAGACTCCCTCTAAAATAACTTGAAGTATGGATACCATAGTATAGTCGAAACACTTCTGATCGGCTTTCAAGACCACGCTGTTATGAGCCACCCAAATCTCTCCACTCAAATGGAAACACTTATGGCTGCTACTACTTGAAATAGTGGCCACTACTACAGCCACGGACTGCAACGCAACCAACACCGGCTTTTCGAACTTCTCCGGCTGCATTTGGAAAAATATTACTGATTAATATTTTAATACAGCCTTCCTATTTTCGGAATCCGAAACACCATATCCAATGTCATGGATGGTTTCTATTCACTGTATGGGATGCGCCCTACTCCTTCAACTTCTCACATAAGCATACCTTCTATTTGAAGCACCCAACCTCTTGTATGTCCTACTATTGTGCCATTAGTGTTGGCACTTGTTTCACATCAATATATTATTGTATAGTTATATTATTATTTATTACGTGTTTTGCCATATATATATACACTACTGGAATATGCTCTAGTTCTGCATAATATTTTTGTTTATTCACATTGAAGTGGTAAAATAAATCTTGTAACTGAAAAATGTTGTATTTAGATATTTATCTGGATTTTTTTACTTTTCTTGTTTAAAAAATTGATTTTTTTCACGTCTATAAATTATTTATGGACGTAATATTGTGCGAAGTCTTAATTTTCAAGTATCTAAATGAAAAACTTATTTGTCATATACTATACTTCTTTCCAGACTTTCGATTCATGTATCGATTAGTCGCACGAGACCACAAAGTCCAGAGCATACCTTTGTAAATATAGGTTTCCGCTCGTGTAACATCCTTCTTCGTGTTCGCAATACATCATGTAGTCGCTTTGAAACTTACTATTTTTGGAATTGTGATTATATTATTTTGCGATTCCGATTCTTTTTAATTTTTTACTATGTTTAGCAGTTTGCGGCATGCGCCGATAATCTTGTGGCCAGTTATATCATCCCTTTGATGCAATGTGAGCCGTAAACCATTCGTGGCATGGCTGTTTTGGCCATGATCCTACATCTTTCTACCAACACCGCAGTAATTTCAGAATCTTAAGGAATGACGTAACATTTTTTTTTTAATTTTTGCCGGCTGCCTGACCTATGGGTGTGCTCCAGCCTTTTCTGTGGGCTGACGCGGTATTAAGTAAAATATTTAGTTTGTGAATTTGGACAGTTCAAGAACGAATTTGTTTTGTCTTCAGCTACTTCGATTCTGTTAAATAAAAAAATAATATAATTAATTTAAAAAAAAATTATAACGTAAATTTCAAAAGAGGTGATGGAGGGTACCCCATGGTATATTTACTGGCAAAAATGAAAGAAATGCTATAGTTTTCCAAAATGTAAACAGAAGCAAGTACAACACAATTTTTAAAAAATGCCCTGGTAATAAATAATTCTCTAACAATTCTGTAACATCTTTGCTCTGTTTTAAGGTATGATTTAATTTCAATTTTAATTTTTTCTTTGTTTTTGCACTACGTTAATTTATGATATTCAGACAGGTTTTTAAAATATTATAATATTCCTTGGAGATTATTTAATGATTTGTTAATGTATTTGCCTATGACTGAGCATACACCTTGCTCGCAGGATTGATAAACACTGGTTGATAGGGGTGAATGACGTGATTGTTTAAAAAGAAAGTTTGTTTGGAATAAAATATAAAACATAAGAAAAATGGTTCGTAAAAAATAAAGTTCTGCAAGAATATTAAGGAGATACTTCATTGTATAAAATGTGAATTACGAAGAAGATAATAATTATAAATACGTGAAATTTTCAAGATAATTTAGTTTGCAAATCAAATTGGAAGAATACCTTGCATGATATATTAACGATATGCAAGACGATAAAGATGAGATTCCTGACGGCGGAAGTCCCATCTCATCGAGGATTCCATAGTCGACTGGTGAGATGATGTACAATCGGGATCATTCTGCGGCGGATCTAAGACGAAGCTCTGGAAGTCCGATCTCATCGAGGATTCCAGAGTCAACTGGTAAGCTGCTATACAATCGGAATCATTCTGCGGCGGATCGACGACGAAGCTCGACGCCCGACACACGAGAGCAACGACGACGTGCTTCGCGAGGTTCCATCTAGTGAGAGAGAGAGAGTGAGAGAGAGAGAGAGAGAGAGAGGTGTGTGAGAGAGAGTGTGTGAGAGAGAGTGTGTGTGTGAGAGTGTGTGTGAGTGTGTGTGCGAGAGAGTGTGTGTGAATGTGTGAGTGTGTGTGAGAGTGTGTGTGAGTGTGTGAGAGTGTGTGTGAATGTGTGAGTGTGTGCGTGAGTGTGTGAAAGTGTGTGAGTGTATGTGTAAGTGTGTGTGTGAGTGTGTGTAGGAGTGTGAGTGTGTGGAAGTGTGTGTGTGCGTGAGTGTACAAATCGTTTGCCATTCCTAAAGTTGCAGCGTCAGATAAGTCCTATGCAACCATATATCACTAAAACTGGATCAGCGAAGAAGTTGAGCTAATTTTATTGAACTAATCCTTATAATTGTGTTGTTCACTCCACTACTAATAATTTATGAATTAAAGCTAGAGTTGTTTGATGCAGAATTTTTCATCATTAATATTGACACTGTATTTTGCTGTAATTTGAAATTTTGATCTATTTTAAATATTCATCAGAGGAGCTTTAAATTTCTTATCAGAAATATATTTTGAATTTAATTATTTTATTAAAAAAGAAAGAACCTTACAATATATTTTAATCCAAATAATTTGCTTATACTATTTCCTGGTCTTTCAGAATTCCAATATTATTATTATTTTTTAATAATATATAATCTAACATTAAATCGGAATGCTAAAGTGAAATATGTGTTGAAATTATATATTCACGAATGAGAATATTTTGTAATAATTGTGCGACAGCTAATCATAGAAATAAGAAGCTAACTGGAGCAACTATTTGAATTAGCATTTTGGTTGAAGCGAACAGTTTTAAAGTTTAACTCTTTAATTTAAACTAGCTGTTACAGTAAACAGAAGCAAGTAGAATACAAAAAAAAAAAAAAAAAAAAAAATCCCTGGTAACGTATACTTCTTTAAATGTTGAGTTTTTTTTGATAATTTTTTATCCACGCCATAAGTGTACTTATTGCTTATTTTATTACGTTAATGTAATAAGTAAAACAGGCGCATGCTCCTATACTTGCTTTCTGTAGAAAAGTCTAGTCTACCCAGGAAACTAAATCCCATTTCCCTTTTATGTGCAATCCTTGTATTCTGATGAGTGTACCTATGTATGCCCAATTTTAGGTTACGAAGGTGGTGAATAAGTGGAAGAATATGAGATTTAGTGTCCAAGTGAGAGTAAGCTATACACTGGCGACTGCTATCATTGCTATCACCAGACGACGAGCTGCGCCACTGTAATCTCTAATGCTGCACCATTGCACCAACACCATCGCTGACAACACCACCATTTTATCACCAGAATTAATACCGGTTGCCCTATCAGACAACACCGAGGCCTTGTGACCTGAAAAATTGTACTAAGGAATATGGTTACTCCAGATGTTGGGCAATTAATCAGCCACGTCCTTACATAAATCAGCATAGTTAACAAATGTTTCGAGGATTGAAATCATGATACCCTCCATCAGTCTCATAAGATGCAAAAAAGTCGCAGACACTTTTTATATCATTTAACGCATTTTATAATAATTTTATTATCCTAGAATATGGTACATACCAACACCTTAAATTAGTGGTTTTGTTTGGTTATTTAGATTTTATGCATAAAAGTATGTTTGTTATTCCAAAATACAATTAAACAAGTATTATAAAATAAAATATTTTGAAAAAATAATATAAATTTAACTTACCTGGATTGGCTTTCTCCTAAAGAAACACTGCATTAATAATATAATCTATTTTGTAGTAATATTTGCCAATATCCAATAGTGTAACAGGAAGCATCTTTACAAACATTAAAATAGCATATTTTGTAGTTGTAGCCACTCAAACAAAGCTGTGGGGTTTAGTGAGTCAGTGAGTGAAGAGAGCCGATGAAGGTGATTGGTGTGTCTCTGATGTTTAAAATATATTTAATTTTGTAAAGGCAATGTCACAGTAAAACAGAAAATCTGAGTGAAAATAAATGTATTCAGACTTTATAATTACAGTTTTAATCTTATATACATATATTTATTTACACAGTTATGTACTTATAAATAAATATTAAACTATTAATTTTTGTTTCGCAGTGTAATAAAATAACAAATGAGAAAATATTTTTTTTTCTGCCTTATGAATTCCGGATCGAAGGAATAATACCTGACTTTTTTTCTTTGGTGGACATTGGTGAGAGGCGTTATTATCTTTTTTGAAAAGGCGAACTGTTCTACCCAACCAGACACATAAACAGTTTATTTGGTAGAATAACTCTATATAATACAGTGTATTATATAATATGTTGCTACCTTCCTGTGAAATTTTATTCTTCTTTGAACTGTACAGTATATTGAAATTGACAATTACTTATGATATTTTCATTGTTCAAATATTCCCAACAAAAGTAAATTAGTTCGAATTCTTCTCCCAAGAACACAATAGTAAATAACTGTAATAAAATAAGCTTCTAGAATTATTTCACAATGTATAGCAATATATAGCCGAGCCATCTACGACAATGTCGTTCCCTTCTCTTAGTGGACTTCCCGAAGTATTTCATCGTTTTTCCACTGAGCGACACAGGTTTGTTATTTGGCCAAATTTAGTTAATACACAAAGTTAATCCATTCTATTTGCTATAAAATTTGAAGGTTGTCGAGTCACTTGGGAGAACTTGTTAAGCCCAGGCTACTAATAGCATGCTTTTGTAAGTTTTAAGATGTTCGATGCTTAAGTATCGTTAAGTGTAATGGATTTCAGTGTAAAAATTCACTTCATATTGCATTAACCACTTCACGATGGACACCACAAAAAATTTACAAAAAAATTGCACTCGTGACGCAGAATACATTTGTTACCTCAGGCTATATTTTAGTTGTACATGGAATTTTTTTATCGTCTGTATGGGAGATCAGTAAAGTGAAACTGAACTGTTTGTTTGGATGAAAATTATTCGCGATATACGCCACTGAAAAGATTGCTTCATTTGTTCCAGAAATTTCATAATGAGTAATAACAGCACATCAATACAGGAAATAAAATAAGTGTCAGCTGTAGAAAACATATAATATTAGTTTTGTTTTTCTTGCATAATATTATATGAAATTCTGGATATTTCCGTGTCCTACTAGGGGCCGTGGTAGTGTAGTGGTTAGACTACTCTTCTCCCACCAAGACGAACCGGGCTCGATTCCCAGCAGATTCGCCCCCGGATATACGCAAGTGGGAATCGTGCCGTACGATGCTGTTGGTCGGCGGGTTTTCTCGGAGATTTCCCGTTTCCCCGCCATTGCTTTCCGGTGCTGCTCCATACTTATCTCGCTTCACCCTCATCGGCTCTCAAGACGTTGCTGTTACGAGCCGCCCGAATATCTTCATTCACTCACTCTATATTTTACTAGAAAGACCAACGGTGGCAAACAAATTCTAATTTTCGTTAATTTAGTAGTTTGTTTCCAAAAATTATTTATAGAAAGTTATAGTAGTTGTTACATGAGTGTTGTAGTGCTGCCATGTTGCTGCCATGTTCGCAGTCTGTGGCGCTGATGTCCGAAGCGATCCTCGCACTGCGCCAGAAGAACGTCCCAGTGGGGGGCACCCTCAGTCGGCGGGAGCGCGTGCGCATCCACTGGATCCTGCAAGTGATGGCGGGGTGCCTCGCCCTCGCGGGCTTCTCCGTCGTGGTGGCCAACAAGAACCTCCTCGGCAAGCCGCACTTCGCTTCCATCCACGGCATGCTCGGGCTCGCGCACGTCATCCTGTCGGCCGCGGCGAACTGCGGCGGCGTGGCGACCTTGTTCTCCACACGCCTCAAAAACGTCCTGCAGCCGACCATCTTGAAGCTCTGGCACAGCGTCTTCGGTGCCGTCGCGTTCACCTTCGGCATCGCTGCCACCATCACCGGTCTCTACACAAGGTTCTTCAGGAATGCTGCTGGTCCCACAGTCCAGGTCGTCTGCGCTGTGCTCCTCATCATGGCGGCAGTCCTCACTTTGGAGGGTGCTGTCAAGTCTGCCTACGCTCGATTCAGATCACTTTACCGGAAATAATGCCATACTCGAAATAAGTATTTTATAAGTGTGGAAAAACTTATCACTAAGTGGATCATTCCCCTTTTGCATTGTAAAGTTTTTTTTTTTTTTTCGGAAAGATATTTTCTTCACCAGACTGGCTTGTTTCACTGAGTGAATGAGTAAGATTGTAAGTAACAGTATGCTATTTTTGAGGATTAGCATATCTTTGCACGTGACTCCATCGACATCAAGATGTAAGATGACAGTCTCGGACGTCGCCACGTCGTCTGAGTCGTCGTCGCGGCTGGTGCAGCGGAGACGGCTCCGAGTCGCCTGCAGACGTCGCAATGACGAGATGTCCAGCACCGCTGTGGCAGGCATAGCTGTGCCCATCAGTGATGACAACGACGACGCACAGACAATATGTAATATTTGTGGTGTGCTTTCACCTGCTCAGCTGCGTCTGCCACCAGCAGTTATTCCAAGCCTCGCTGCAATGCCTGCGTCTGTGCTTAAGGATTACCTGCGTTGGCTTACGGACTGTCTGATCGATGCCCTCTAATATGTGGTCCATATGCCACATAAAATATTATATTTCCAGTATATGTGTATTATTCACACATACGCTCCATTGGGTTTTAAAAAAGATACAATGTGTAGACTGTAATTTCAAAATAAGTAGATATGTAGTGTTATATAGACTGGATTTTTTAAATATGTGTTTAACACACATGACCAGTTTCTTGTTTATTTAATATATTTCAATTGTTGTCATGACCATAATTGTATATATGTAGTGTATGTGTGTGTGTTTGTGTGTGTGTGCGTTTGTGTGGATCGTTGGCGAGAGAGAGAGAGAGAGAGAGAGAGAGAGAGAGAGAGAGAGATAGAGAGTGATATATTTCGACCCCGGGGGAGGGGAGACCATGTGTCCCATGTTTCACAATTTTTGTCAAGTCGAGTGTGTTTGAACACATGTATTTACAATGTCATCATGTTAGATGGTAGATACGTAGTGGGGAGCAGAAGAGAGATAGGTTGGTCAAACAAGTGTTCTGTATGTTACTATTTATTCATGTAGTGTACATGTTTATATGTAACTCTGTTTTTTAAAGTATGTGTGCCAACACACAAGTTTTTGTTGTTTTGTTTTAATTAGAAATATTTCAAAATGCATGTGGGGCGAGGCGATTGTTTCGGCAAAATAAATGCATATATATATATATGTGTGTGTTTGTGTGTGTGTATATATATATATATATATGTAACCTTATACTGTACATTATTTATTTGTTAGTTACCACTGACATTATAGTGGTAACACACATATATATGGGTATGTGTGTGTGGTAACTAACAAATAAATAATGTACAGTTTAAGGTTACACACACGCACATCTATATATATGCATGTATTTTGCCAAAACAATCTATATAGATCTTTCCGTGAACACACTACTAATAACTACGTACACAGACAAATCCAAATAGTTGCAAGACAGAAAATAAATATTCATGGGTAAAAATACAAAACTTATGTACTAACATGATTCATATATATATATATATATATATATATATATATATACAAATTTACATACACGAAACATAATTACCTGTATAAATACGGTAAAACATAATACCAACACAGTTGCTTGTTTTCGTTAATAGTTGCCAGTATGGTAAAGGTAACATTATGCTCTGTAGAGAGAGAGAGAGAGAGAGAGAGAGAGACAGTGTATATACATGAGACACGAGTACCATGAATGGTAACATATACGTATGACATGTATTACATATATGCTGAAGGATTCAACCATTGGGTCTGTAGAGAAAGAGACACGGCACATTCACGGCTACCTCCCCCTACAAAAGTGTAGGGAGTGGAACACTCCCTCCCTCCATCCCGAGTGAGCATACAATATATAAACGACCACCATCCTGTAGTCCATCCACAGTTAGTTGTAATCAGCCTGCACATGTTGTTACCCGTTCTTTGCATTCAAAGCTTGCAGTAAGTATATCATTTGCAACTGGGTGCTAGTTTCCAGGTAGACTTACCATTTGTATGCATATTTGTTTGCTCATTAGTGCAATCATCACTTCTTGGTTAGCTACATTAATGCAGGGGTGCCTGTACGGTGCTTGTTACCTGAATGGAGCTGTATCAGAATAAAATGTTGCAGAGATTATGGTGAGTACCATGAGTGAACCTGATGAAGTTTCATACAGACAACCCTTTACATTGGATGCTACATTCAATGTTGTAGTACAGATGTTAGGTGATTTAGTTATACCTCTTCTGCATGGGAGGGCATTCGATCAATAAAGCTGGCTCTTGTGTGATGATCCATGAGAGTTTGCAACTTGAACTGACTGTGCCTGGCAGTTGAATGTGGCCCCTGTGGTGAAGAGTAGTGATGATGCAGTGATGGAATGCAATAGCATGGGGAGAGTGGGAGCACACAAGTGGACCTTTATTTGTACACTCCTTATACTGTGTGAGTACTCGATCGACATGTATTTTGGGTATATTAGGCTAGTTGTGAGGTACAGAAACATAGTTTTTCAGGCTAGCTTAGCAGTATGCATTTTCCCATAGGTTCCCTCCTGACCATCTGGCATCAATCAGTCCTTAGTACATTCTGTCACACCAGATAGTCGAGATGACCTTCGTCTTCCAGTTTTCTCTGTTTCTTCTACACTCAAGATGGATTCAGGCCGTTTCTCTTTTCCATTTTTTCTTTCAATTCAGATTCAGTCATTATCCATTTATTCTTTGTCTTCCACATTATAGCCATCTCCATCGACTAGTGCATCTATGATGCGAGCACCAGTACTTCAGTGCTGCTTTTGCAACAAGGTGTTCACAGTCTGCAAAGCTGGGATGTGACATGAATGCACCTGCACCCTTAATCTTTAAACTATTTAGAGAAGAACAGCACATGTGTGAGAGTTGTGGGGAGACATTTGCCCGCCAACAAACTCACTGACCATCTCGTAACATGCACAGGTCAGATCATACAGGATGACCCGGCCTACTGCAAATTTTGCAAAGAGAATTTCAACCATATTGGCGATGTACGAAGATATGAGTTTGGCTGTTGAGCGAATCCCGATCGCAAATCTTTGGAATGCTATAACTGCAGGAGGCATTTTATGAGAGCAGATAAACTGCGAGTCCACAGCTCTATGAATAATGGGCCTGCACTACCACCAGCAAAATAAGCCCGCATGGCCCATACCATTTGTTCTGGCCTGCCTTATTACTGCAGGAGGCTGCTCTCTCTGTAGGGCATCAGGACAGGCGAATGTAATACATATGGGTTTGTGGAAGCAGATAGCATATTTTGGGGCACAGTGAAAATGTTAATCACTGAGAATACCTAGAGCCAGGCAATGGATATTTGCTGCTACATCGAGTGTATGAAGGATAGTATCATCGGTCAGCTGGAACATGAGATCGAGGACCAGGGAGTCATTAAATATAATATATTCTTCGAATGTGTATTTGGCAAACCATAGCCACAAGAAGAGAAGATGGGCCAGCATGCCTTTAAGGCAAAGAATGTGCTGGTGTAGAATTTGGCGACATTGAAGATGTTGTGATGGCCAGCATTGCCAAGACATGCCAGGAGGACAAATACATGGGGAAGGGAAGTGGCTGGAACCTCGCCTACATAAAATGGCTCCAGTCTTGAATCAACAAGCTTGACCCACTGAGGGCTTCCTCCTACATCGCCCTGCCTGAACACATTTAAGTAAAGATTGCAATTATTAATCCACAGAACCAGGACTAGCAGTGATTCAAATGGGCGTTCCTGGCATGATAGTTAGAAGTTGAGACTTCTGCATAAGTCAAGAAACAATATTATTATGACCTGGAGACAAAATTTATTTTCGGAGGACTTGAGTTTCCCATGCCTCTGCGCCAAACACCGCTGTTTGAGAGGAACTATCCAGGGGTCAGTATGAAAACTTACACTCTTGTTGACGATAATAAAGTGGTCCCAATGCAGGTATCAAAGTGAGAACTGGCCCAACAACTCTACCTGCTGTTAATGATGATGGAAGATATGAACTGTCATTATTGCTGCATATCCAATTTCTTCCAACTTGTATGTCCATACAGGGCATATCCATATTTGCAAATTAAATCTGAAATGCTATCATGATATACCTCACATTATGGGTCTCATAGGCGAACAGGTGCTAGCTGAGCACATGAGGTATTACAATGAATATGTGCCAGTCCGTGCCAGCATGCCTCCATCGCAGAAGAATGGCAAGCCTCTTATGCTCAAGTTTCAAAATATTCATAATTCTGATAAGGTGCCCGTAGTGGTCTATGCCCGTTCATGTGCAGTCATGTAATCCAAACCTGGATGCCTCCACTACCTGCAGGTACCAGAACACGAGCCCTACAAGATGCATAACACCATAATATCTGCCTTCAAAACCATGGGATCGTGCATAGATTTGAAAATGTTTACCAGGGTAGCTGCATCGAGGATATTCATGGAGGAAATCATGAGGATTGGCAAACTTGTGAATGAAATATATAGCCTGGCGAGCCTATGTGAGTGCTGACTTCTGGTGAATGGATGGGCTATGCTCAGGCCATCACCTGCTGCCATTGTTCTGGCCCATCACTCGCAATAACTGCAAGGTTCGTGAGTAAGACCATTTTACAAGTAAATATATTGGGGTGGCTTAATAATTGCTACAATCTCTGCCATTGCCCCAAGCGACTACCGATTATATTCTGCAACTTGATGTATGACTCGAATTTTATCATTAAGCAGATTGGTTAGAATACTTAAGCAGTATACTTTATCCCACACACAGAGGAAAGAATTATTAACTTCAGCAAACATTTTGGTGATAAATTCACAATTCATTTTATAGATATGTTTAGATTATGTCTGCCAACCTCACAATATATGTACAGAACCTGATGTTGTCTAAGTTTAAGACCCCTGCAGCATTTTTCAACTCTGGTCAGCTCTAGTTACTAACTCAGTAAGGAGTGTTCTCTTACAACTATGTTGACATAATGGGTGAAGTTCACCGAGCTGCAGCTGCCACTCATGGTGGTCTTCCACAACCATCTCAATGGATGCGACATTACCAATGCAGATTATCACCATATACAGGTGGTCTGGGCAGCATTTAGGTGTCCCACATTCCAAGATTACTCCAAGCTGTACCTGAAGACAGACATATTGTTACTGTATGTTGTATTCAAGAACGTCTGGGGCTATGTTTGATGACTTATGGGCTGGTTTGTGTCTGCCTTGGATTCTCCTTCATCGCAATGTTGTGGAAGACACAGGTGGAGTTGGACCTTATAGTCGACTACTACATCCACCTTTTCATAGAAGCTGGTATCCAGGGAGGGATGGTCCATTGCTTCAAGTGCCATACAGTGGTAAATAATGACCAACCTGCCATGCACGATGCCAGTAGGTCAGCTACCTACATCCAGTATGTGGATGTGAATAATGTATATGGTTGAACAATGTCACTGCTTCTTCTATATGCCAATTTCACATGAGTCGGCACAGGTATCTATATTATGTCCATGCCAGACGATGAAGATGTAGGCTTTATACTGAAGCTAGATGTAGAGTACCCTACTGCGCTCCACGAGGACCATAACGAACTACCACTCCTGCCAGTGAATGAGTGCCTCCCAGATCCAAAAAAATCTAAACTAAAATGACATTGCATAACAAAACATATTATGCTGTCCACTATGTTAATCGCAAACAGTCATTGAGTCATGTGTTACAGCTGAAAGCGATACACCAGGTACTGCAATTCAACCAGAAGGTATGGCTGAATCCATATACTGACACGTATATGGAGAAATGCATGCAAGGTAGCCACAAACACCTTCGAGAAGGACTTTTACAAGCTGATGAACAATGCTATATACGGTAAGATCATGGGGAAAAAGAGTAAATGCCAGCACATAGAACTTGTAAACACTGAACTGCATGTGAAGAAACTAATTGGAAAACTAGCTATCAAATGTAGAACTGTATAAGACGAATCGCTATAGCTGGTTAAATTAGATGTTAGGTTCGCCATTCTTGACCTGTTGAAGAATCTCATGTATTGCTTCCACTTCTATGCCAGGCAGGCATGGTATGGCAGTAATGTGGGCTTGATCTACATGGAAATTGACTCCCTTGTGCTGGAAATCTATAGTTCTGACTTCTAAAGCGACCTCGCTTTAGATCCCAACATTTATGGTAGAATTTGATACCAGTGCCTACCTTCCCACTCATCCCTGCTACTCGTCCGCCAACACAAGAGTGATTAGCAAATTCAGGAATGCGTGCAGAGGTATATGTTGGAGTTTGTTCGACTGAGGCGAAGTTATACAGATAAAAATACCACAATAAGATCGTGGAGCAATCTAAAGGTGTGCAGAAGTGTATCGTGAAGTATATCAACACCTTCTGCGACTATAAATGTATCTTAGTGGCACAGCAGATAATTAGAGGACAAGTCAACAGTATTAGGTCGCACCATCCCAAATTGTATACACAATGTACTAATGAACTGACTCTTCTGTGGATAGACGACGAATGAGAAATATGTATGATGCCGTACCTACTATCCTTTATGGTTATAGTAACAGATGTTCTTTATACACACCTCTGGGGACGCCATATATCATCATATATGTGTATATTCCCAGGAGAGCAACAGGTGTCGGATGCATAGTAGGATGCAGTTCCTTGCCCCAGGCTTGTCGAAGCTGTAGTGCTTCCATTCCTCTCTTCCACAACAAATGTCATATGTTTGTGATGATTTGTCCCATTTATGAGTTTTTTGCAGTACCATCCAACACTCATCCAAGAGTCATATTCATCTTGCTAGGTAGCTTATTGTTGATGGATGGTGTGTTCCCAATATGTCATGGTGTGTGTAATGTTCCTGCAATCGTTCATGCGCATACTTCTGCACTGTTTCAATGATGTGTTTTTTTCAGAAGCATTCTGCAGCACATGGAAGAACCCTATTCATCTTGCCAGGTGTATTGATGTTGATTGATGGCACTGTTGAATGGTGGCATGTTGTAACCCATGCAACAGGCATACTTATCTAGCCAGGCATGTCCTGATATGTCGTGATGTGTGTACTATTTCACATTCCACATTCACTCTTGTGCATACTTGTGCACAGGGTTTGTTGTCTATGTTGGGTCTCCGACCTGAGCTTTATAGTCACTTCCCAGGGGACTCAATGCTTATCCTAGTGGGTGTTGTGGGTTCGAAATTGTATTTTTATGACACTAGCACTGTTTTAACTGGTGGTCGAATCACACTTCCATTTACTCTTTATTTCGGTGCTGTCCTCTCTTCTGTTTTCATCTACCAATACTGTACTCATCTTATGTGGCTGTTGTCTTTCTATGCATTCCTTTGTCTACTTTGCAATTATTTAGGTGGGCCAATTTTCCCATTCGCAGCTTCATTAGCCGCCTGTGCACTATGCTTGCGATGCCACTGGTGTTTATATATGCATACATGTACAATACTTGTTTTCATATAAGGAAAATTCCTGGTGTTTTTTTGCTGGCATAGTGTACTGCCCCAGTCCAGAGCCTGGGAGCCGCCCACATGGTTATGCCATGCGGACGGTAAAGTATGAGGGTGATACTGAGAACATTATCATCCTTGCGACAGTGAGAACGACCATATTGCTTAAGAAGAAGTGAAATTGTGATTAGTGTGTTTATCCTATTACTAGTTGTTACAGAAAGAGAAATGTTTCACATGTGCACATGCAACATTATGTCTATATCTATGCATTTGGCCAGTTTCGCTCCATATGTACAGGTAAGTTACACTTAACAGAAGTGTGTGTGCTCATGCATTATCGATGCACATGTACATCGCTGTGCAATTGCCTCTATATCGATGCATACAAATTTATATAGATATGCTACCTGGCGAAATTATATATATATATTTTATTTTCTGAATGATATAATAACAATATTGTTTTAAACATAATTTTTTCTTTAAAATCGCGGGCTGTCTGTGTGTGTATATTTGCATGCACGTTACATGTGAATGTCGTTTTTAATTAGTTGCCAGTGCTCATGCGAATTGGAATCGGCATAGTAGAAGTGCTATTAAATTATATATAACTTTTACACATATAAAAGTGTGTGCATGCATGTGCGGTGCCTGCAGTTTTTTCTATATGTATTTGAGATGAAACATCCTGCTTTCCTAGATGTCGCCGTAGTCTTGTGGTAAGAATTCTCGGCTGCTTACTCAAGGGGCGCCGGAATGATCCCACATGCCAACGGCATTTTTTGAGTTCCGAAACAACAACAAACTAAAAAAATTCAAGAACTCCTAGCGACCAGCGATAGTGCTAAACTCCTCGATGCTAGTGCACCTCTACCGGCCACAAGTGTACCAACACACAAGATGGTGATGGTTATACCAGTGCTCCTAGCTGTGAAAGGTAGAACTTGGCACACATATTCTGGTGGTGGGTACGAGAATTAAAGATGGCCACCTACAGCAGACGACTGGTGGCAGGTGAGGCAATTACAGATGGGTGACTTAAAAAACAAGAGAGAGAAAAGTAATGGGTGACAAGGAGAAATGATAGAAGGTAAGAAAGAAAAAGGAGACCAGAAGGAATATGAGGAAGCCATGGGATAGTGCAGAAGAGAGAGAGAGCGAGAGAGAGAGGAAATAGGCATGGGAGATAGAATAGGAAGGAATAAAAGAGCATGAAATAAAAAAATCGGAATGCCAGAGCATGAAAAAACAACTTGGAATGATAGAACAGGAGGTTAGGAATAGGGAAAAAGGGAAATTCTGAGGGGAAAAAAGGGAAATTCCGAGGACAATACAATATGGATGCTGCTGGCCAGGAATGTCATTGCATGTGGTTTCGGCATGACATCATCCAAGATGGTCACCGTGGCACCCCGGCACCCCAGCCCCTGCCGCAGAAATGTCATTTTATAACTATTTAAGCCCTCCCCTGATAAACATTCAGGCATATTAGTGGGGGGGGGGGCGTTAATAAGCCCTATATAATACAGTACATTAAATAGTCTTGTCATTTGGTTAAATTGATGTTTCACTTAATTTTACTTATAAATTATAATATTTAATTTATAACTAACACTTATGAAGGCAGAGAGAAAATTGGTGTGTTGTTAACCTCTAGTAAGAAATAGTTATCATGCAATATATTATTTCACTGAGGGTCACGAATGTGGTACTACATTGATCCTCTAGTTTAACTTTCTAAGCTTTGTTTGCATGGAGCAGAAGAATATCCTGGAAGTAGAAGTTTAGGAAAGCTTCAGAAAAATAGGATGTTACTGTGAATGGACTAAAGCTGGTGTAGTGTCTGTAAGGTGATTCTGCTTATATTAGATGCTCAACCAGGACGTGACAACAAATGGATGGTGAAGTTTCGGTGCTTTGTCAGCCATGGTATCCGAGTCCAAGTGTACTCATAGTTGCGATAAGAGTGAATGATATGAAATACAATATCCTCTGCTAGCTCGTAGGAACCCACATATCCTTGTGGTACCACTGCATGACATTTGCATAGGGCCAACAAATGTAGAACACGCGCGGATGATCCCCATGCTAGGTTTACCGAAATGTGTCTCTGCCTCCCAGGTTGAGCTTGAATCTCGGGCTGTCGTGTTATCGAGCCGGTCCTCTTCTTGGGGCCCAAACAGGAATTTCGCAGCGACAAATTCACACTCTGTGGAAATTTATGTGATAGGCTCGCCGGTAATGGACCATCCTGGGAGTTTCAGCGTCTGACTGGCCTGTGGGGAAAACCCTTAAGTGACAATGGAAACTGCAATGGCCCCATTTGTGGTTCCCTCAGATATTTGATCTGCGAGTGCGGGATTTTTTTTGGGGGGGGGGGGGGAGGTCATATGCTCGCTCCCGTTATTAATTGGTGTGCTCAAGGTCACATGTTTTTGGACTCGTGCTGGTATTGGTTGAAAATTCGCTGGAAATGAGAAACTCCGCTTGCTTAGGTCACAATGAAAACTTTTAAGAAAGAGGATGTGTACACCGTGAATGGAAATCAGTTGAGTAGCGTCCTGGAGTTTCGAAATTTAATTCTATTTAGTTAGTGACTAGTCAAGTGAGATCGCAAAATTTTCAGAAACATACATTCGTTAAAACATGAGTAATTTAAAATAAAGACAAACTCAGATATTACTTATTTAAAAGGTGGATTTTTAATTAAAAAATATTTCACTCTTTTCTTAACCGCTGTCATCAATTCTGTAAGTAGTCGAGTCATTATTTACGTTATAGTGAGATGTCGCGTGTCCGCGGGGCCCTTACCCTCTCTCCAATGGCGCAATTGAATCTTGCTTGTTTGGATGGTCGACCTAACGGGACACAGTTGATTCAACTATTTAGCTGGGAAGGTGGATAACCTGTTTCCCGCCCGAGATACGTCCAGACATCGCTAAGAGCCATCTAGACGAAGAAGTGAGGGAAGTACTTACGAAATTCTGCACAAGACTGGAGTAGCTAAACCCAACGATATACCTCCGATTCATGTGGGCATTGATGCACACCGAGCTGTCGCTATTTGTGCCTGAGGAATTAACATAATAAAACCCGAATTCTGACCCAAGATACGAAGACGCCGCGTGATTGGGAGACACTACAATGACAGAATATGGGCGTGCACACACCGGGGCGAGAATATTTCCGGCGTTGTTCTGTCAGCCTGCAAATACTACTATGGGTAGCATTATAAGTCCTTCTGATTAAAAATTTGTGAACGTGAAACATGGATGGTAAGGTAATTGGGCTTAACGTATCGTCGATAACGAGGTCATTAGAGACGGGACAAGTTGCACAGGGAAGAGGGATTGGGGACGAATTGGGAAGCAATCGTCCATGAACTTTGTTTCGGACCCATCCCAGCATTCGCTTGGAGTGATTTCGGAAAACCATGGAAAACCGAAATCAGGATGGCCGGACCGGGAATCGAACCCGGGTCCTCCTTGAATGCGAACCCAGTGAGCTACCACTGCGCCACTTCGCTCGGTGTGATACGTGGAGATGGGTAAATTTTAAAGAGAGGTAAACTAACTTCAATCTTGTTTAATGTAAAGTTTCAGATACTCACTGTGGATCATTTCTTATTTACCTTTAACTATCTTTAGTGATTAGTTCGATAAAGATGGGCAGTAATTTTTTCAGTGATTATTTTCGTTGTTAACTGCATTCAGTAACTTTATACAATAGGCGATAAATTTTTATATTTCAAAATTCAATGCTTAATGTTGTGACAAAAGCCACAAAAGTATTAAGGAATTTATAATATTTTACCCCGGTGTGAGCCCGGATACGCCGTAAGGTTTGTTGCAAATTTGGACAAGGACAGGGAATAATTTTGTAAGCTGATTATAAAAGTGTCTATTTAAACGAGTCGACTGCGTTATACTCATCGATTTAGTAACAGAAATCTTATCAACTGTCTGTAGTATTTCATTGATTTTCTTACTCACGCGAACAAAACCGCTGGTACATAGGTCCCTTGAGGTTTAAGCAGCTTGGCGAAATTTCGCAGTACAGCAGGGAAGAAAGGAAAATCTCGAAGATCTCAACGCTCGTAAAAGAGACGTCGTAAAGTCTTGTGCGGTGCCATTAAAAAATGCAAGCCGCATTAAATTTTTAGGAAATAATTTCCGAGACGAAAAACTTAAGAAGAAACTATATTGTGATGGAAAGCAAAATTAAAGTGCATAGCTTTTTTTTTTTTTTTACTGCCGTTGTAGTTGGGGCACTAAAAGCAGAATTACTCATGCAAATTATATCTCATATTCTACTACCGCCAGCGTCTTGTTACAGTGCGAGTATAGACAAGCGTTTCTAAGCAGCAAAAGAAACATTGTAACTTTGAAAGCTGATAAATCGTAGTATACCCGACGTTCAACTACAACTCCTAATTTTTCTTTTCGCAAGAAATGCCCTAAAAAAAACCAAAATAACGTATATCACGTATTTTGTTGCAGATTTCACAAAAATTCCAGAATCATGTTCAATGAGGTTTTGAAAAGTAATACTAACGTTGGTATTTTTAAAATTTATGCAATAGTACATTCATTTCCTTTATCGTTGCTATTCTGTCACGACAAAACTATATGAATAATTACTCGTCTATAAAATTTTAAGATATAAAATATTTTAATTGACATAATACGACTTAGGAAATAAATGAATTTACGTCCTATGGATGGACAAATAAAACTGATTTTAATGTAAATTATTGAATTTTAATATTGGATTCAAGCTATCAAATTCAATACACCGGTAAAGGTATCGTACATGTACATTTTACTGAAACAATCTGGGTTACTGACAATAGTATGAACTGTATAACAATAATATGACACTGGTTGCCACTGAATATGGCACAAGTATTATCTCTAAGGCTTCCCAGAAACCATAGACTTTTTATGTGAAACCAATTACTGCCATACCAACTCAACATTCTTGATTTTAAAAACAAATGTTGTTGACCTCATTCGTCTCAACAAAAACAATTTGTCAAATGGCGCCAATGGGCTCTTTTTTTACATGGAATTAATTTTGTTGTCCAACAGAAGTGTGTAGATGAAAGCGTTATCCGATTTTTTGTTTTAGAGAGCCTGTCAATTACTATTTTCCACTTGTTAATTTTCGTGAGAGCATATAATGTATTGCTGATGATTACACTATGAATAAAACGACGGGACATCATAAAAGTTTCAGTTATACAACTCTGAGAATTTTCAGAAACTATCCATTACATTAGCCTGTGAATATGAGTTATATATTTATTTACACTGCACATTATTACCATAAATAAATAAAAATTAATTAAAATGTTTGCAAAAATCGTTGTAAATGAAGAGAGTTTCCTTGACATGTGAATATACTTACCTAAAACACGAAAACCATAATGTGATTAACACTGACAACTTTAATCTAATTTTAATAGCGAAAAGTATGAATGGCCTGATTTTCATATCAAATAAACGTAAAAAATTGAAACTTCAATCTTAATTTATTAAAAGTTTTACTGATGATTTATATTTCCGTTTGTTAATAAATATTCGCACGAAATATGTTTCATATGACATGAAATAAACGGTAATAACTATATAGATGAAAAATTTTAACAAACTTTTAATACAGTGGCATTTGCCAGTAAAATTTAATGAAGACTATTTATGCAATATAAAGTAAAATGCGTACCCGGATGCTGTTCAATTTCTCTATTTGCACACTAATAAGATTATATTCTCTGCAGTACGTGGATTAAGTATGTTTGTAAACACGATTTATTTCTTGAGTAGTTCTTTTCTCGGCATTTGGCAGGACCACACACAGCGCATAATAGTTCGCAAGCAAATCATCCTTTTTTTGACATAAATACGTTTTTAAATTTGCAACCATAGTAAGAGGCAATCCAGAAAATCCGATGATAACAAAATCGGGGAATACAGTTTGGCATTGCAGCTCCGAATCTATCTTCTACATTCAAAATACAATTACACCACTCGATTGCCAAAATATTAAAGAATATGTTACGTTGAGTAAGGACTGCGAAGCTACCGGGAGAGGAGGGGGTGGGGGCACAATTTTGAGTTCGTTTCGCCACGTCTCATAACATATAGTAGTATAACTTTTGACTAGAAAAAGCTACGGCTCTCGTTTAGGTTTCAATCGACAGCTCTCGTCAAGATCAATCGAATGCGTGTATTAGAAAATTGGTGTGGCGTGGTTATGGCGAAACTGTATGCGTTTAATGAAAACATTTAAGAAAACTTAACATAACGTAGGCTTATACTCGTAAAAAATCCACGTCGAAATTCAGACATAATATACGGTTCGAAAGAGCATCTCAAAAGCAATTCAATGATACCCATATCATCGATTGAAGCGGTGTCGGGAACGTAAAAAAAAAAAACCTCAGGCGTCCGAGTGCGTCAACGAAGATGTGTTCATGGAAAACAAACGGCCGTGCCCCCATCACAGCCACACCCCATTTTTTTTCCACACTTCCTCGAACGCAAATCGCGAACTCTTAATTTCTCCGTATCACTGACGGCTTCATCTAGAAGGCGCTTTACTTCGGTTACTTTGTCCGTAACATATTATTTCTTCGTTTCACAAAAATAAACACTCATCCCTAGTTACTGAATTCTCGTATCCGAAGCGGATACGAGAATACGTTTGTAATCACACGCCTGAAATGTAGATAAACTATTATGTTCGGTTGTCTTCGTTGCTGCTGACGGCGGAATGAAATATTTTCCATTTTTTAAAACACGTATTCACGTTTAACTTCCACAGTTGTAGTTGCTGCTTTAAGAATAAGCACGTCTTTGCTATGTTGTTATGTTGGTAAGGTAATTGAGCTTAAAGTATCATCGACAGCGAGTTCATTAGAGACGGTGCAAGTTACACAACAAAGGGGGATTGGGAACGAATCGGCCATTGCCTTTGGTTAGGACCCATCCGAGATTTCGGAAAACCACAGAAAATCGACCGGGAATCGTACCCGGGTCCTCCCGGATGCGAATCCAGTGTGTTACCACTGCGCCACCTTGCTCGGTTTTCAAGTTGGTGAAATTGGCGGTGGTAAGTTCGAAGCAGCGCTAGCAGAGGGGAAATTGCAAAACTTGTACACGTCTATATAATAGACTAAAGATGAGGTAGACCGCTTATTCGTCTTCTACGCATGTACCCAACATTGACCTACCTCAAAGGAAAATAACTGTCAGTGTCACATGGTGGACAGCGATGAACGTGTTTGTTTATATATTAATTTTAAAATGACAATCACTGTTATATTAATAAAATACTTTTAACAGTTTGAATGTCATCAAAAATGATTACAAATTGGCTAGAGGAAGTACAAAATCATCTCAAAAGCACTTGTTTACTAAACAGCGTTCTAACCTCGAACCCAATACACGCCATTTTTGCAAGCTGTATTGACAGAAAAGCAGTTCAATGTTGGGACGTGGAGATTGTTTGTGCGCAGCCAGCGAGATCGGTCTACCTCATCTTTAGTGTAGGGTCTGTATTGCCGCTACGAGGCGCCATGACACATGTCCCGGTCGAGTGTCAGCTGTCCTACACAAAGGCATCGCACCGACAGGTTCTTCGACACACGATACCAGCCATTAGTCACCGTAAGTGCGTGACGCTTTAAAATCCGACCAGACATTTCATCAACGACGTAGCTAAGATGGGGCGTAGTAATAATACAATTGTTCTCTTTTAATTCAGTTCCTTCAAAGAATAAATGGTCAATTTACGGTTTCTGCGGAATTTTTTGAAACAAACCTTTGAAAAATCACCCTGGGAGTCATATGTAAAACTGGTTTTTAAACATCTTGTATACCACAAATATATAACGTTGTGAGTGACTAAATTATTATATTTTTGAATAAATGAAACTTTCAATTCTTTTGCAATATTCATTTCGTATTAAATACGAATTAAAAACACTGAGAGCAGCGATGTGTTAGCAACGGCAGTTGATAAATCATGCACAGTTAAAATATTGTTTTAACCTGGTTTTTTATATGTTATTTGGAAATTAAACCTTCCTTATTGCAATTTTGAAATTTTTAGGAAGCACTGATGGTAACATATTTAATTGATACTGTTAAAAATATCAGTGCAAAATATGACGCGTAGGCCCTACTGACATTATGATTTTTTTCCTTCCGTGAAATAAACTTGAATACGCGGAGCGGAGCTCTTTGCTCCTCACCCCCCTCTTTCACAGTAGGAAAATTTTGCAGCGCTAGTAGAAAAGGGCTTTCGATTGAGCATTTTTCATACTTATTACGGCATACAGCAAAGAAATGATTTTGTAAATTTGTAATTTAAAACTGAAAAGAGTGTTAAATGGTGAATACTTATATATTTAGATGTGAAAGCAGGATGGTTACAACTCCGAAGTTGGCAAAAGTGGCGCTGGCGAAGTGGTCCAATGATATGGCGATGGCGTGTTGCTTTTACTGAACGAAGTGTTTATGTTTCTCCCTGCGAAAAATATAAAAAACTACATCTAGTTTGTATAAGGTGTGTTTTTTAAACCTACCTAGGCAAGTTACGATGTTATGATACATATTTGTTTTTCACGGCAGGAATAAGTATATATTATAAAATGTGTCGTGGCCGCTGCGTGTGAAATGGTCTGCGTCGTAGTTGTTACGCTGGGCCAGTGTGTGTGTGTGTATGTGTGAGTGCGCGCGCGCGCGTGTGTGTGTGTGTGCGTGATTGCAAAATTTGGACGTGCGAAACATAACGTTTTTACCGCAAACTGTTTTTTTTTTAATAAATGATTTGAAAGTCACATATGTTATTTATCACAACTTTGTAAGTGTTCCCTAGGTGTATGAAACACAGTTGTGTAATGTGCTGACGTGTCTGTGATTTCAATGTGTGCCACAATCCCAACAAATTACTAAGCATTACCACAGCATTTTAAAAAGATTGAGAAATGGGGAAGGTACGCGGCCTCCGCCCAAATTTACGAATTATCATAGGGATTTAGAACCTGACGCTAGATATTATTGCGTTGATAGCTCATCGGTCGCCCATGGCACATGGCGGCATAGGACTTTCTTCGGAGGGGAGTGGGAGTTTGAGGAGAATACCGACTTGGTATCAGAATGGCCTCGCATATAATACACCTATACACGCTTCGCTTACTACGTTTAAATAGAAGAGAACGCCAGAGCAAACACTATTTAAATCATGTGAAATTCATAAGACACTCGCTTGCTCCTGGGATCTAGGTTGGGGAGGTAATCTTACCATAAACGCTATTTAAAACACACATTTAAAAGTTTCTCTAATGGAAACATATGTAATACACTTAATTACTTTTTATACTATAAAACAGAAATTTTTTAAAAACTATTTAATCTAACTATAGTTGCATTCACTTCATGCACATGATATTTTACAGCGAGGAAAGGTAGAACGTATTATGATGAAGGGCACGCAAAATACACAGGGGCAGACTTTTATTTTACCAATTTCATATAAGTGGTAAAGAATGTGAGCTCTGCCCTTACAAGAGGGGCATGGTTTCTCGGGGACCGCGCTTAAGTATTCTTGAACATGAGGTGCTTTGCGACAAGAGTCAGTGTCCATATTTAACAAACAAAATACCGAATTTACCAAATTACCATAATTACGAAAATTATCAAAATAAGTCGAGGTTCTAATACGACCAATGAGAAAATAGATCCCGGGCTCAAGTAATATTTATTACATTAAACAATACCAGAATTAGAGCAAAAATTGTTCATCAAACAGTAATATTCATAAAACTCTACGACATTGGAATAACGATAGAAAACATCAATATGACAACCACGTAAATGAATTTCCTACATTATTATTCTCATTTATCCTCTACTTGAATAACCGAAAAATTACATACCTTGGATAATAGGGCCAACTGTGTGGTTTCTCTCACTCTTCTCACTTAAATTAGGAAGTTAGCTTAAGAATACAGGTCAACGAGAGGGTATTGTCCACTCTCTTCAAACCGTAACACACAGCCCGCACGCATGAGACGCTACATCAAATATGGCCACGAGGAAGCCGGGGCTTCCTCTCAAATACCTAGTCTGTCAGGCAAACGGGGTCCTCAACCGTATTCCCCCGCCAAGAGGAACCTTTTCCCCCGCACCAGTACTATTTCCTTCTCTGACACACGCCCGCCGGGCGGTGTACCAGCCAATTAACGGATCATCTGTGCCACTAAGGGGTTCACCAGGCTGCTCGCTGTCGAGGCTGCCCACTCTTTGACTTCTCACAATATAATATATTAACCACCAGACATAGTTCTGGGCAGCTTTGAGAATCTCAATAAAAGCATTAACTAAATTTCACAAAGTTAAATAACAAAATGTTCCAAGATAAAAAGTTTTTACACGCAACATTAAAATTCTTAAGGGGTCTGGCTTTCTTTGGCTTCCTGACTGTACAGAATTACAACAGGCTTCTCAGTACAATTAAAAATTGAACTTTAAGAGGCCACAGGTAGCTTTCTGACAAATGCATATGTACATGCGCCGTCGCAAGAAATTGCAATCGTTTGTGTATCATATATACATGTGCCTGTGTCTTTTTACCAACTTTCACGGTACCAGAAATATTTTTGTAATGTGCGCAAATTTTTATGTTTGTGAGTGAATATTCTAAAATATACAGTTTTTTTATTTGTTAGCTAGATGTGTTTTAGTCTCCCTGGGGATAAATTCGTTCCCAGGAATCATTAAGAATTGGTTTCTTAAAATATTATTATTTGTGGCCATTTCTTATCCATCTGAAATATAAAAACTTACATTTCCATGTTGCAAAATGAGTAGGTAGCAATAATTTGAAAATGTTGAAAGTGCGCATTTGATACTGTCATACTGATTCATTATCCAAAGGGTGATATAAAAAATGAAGGCAATTTTATTAGCAACAACCTTTAACGTAGTGATTCCAATAAGACGCCAAGACTTACTTTTACATAGTTCGCTGCCGACAGTAAATAAGAGTGAATAAACACGTTACAAAATACCTAAAGCCTTGTCAAAAAATAAATTCAAAGCCTACTGTTAACAGTTTACTCTATATGGTACAGGAAATATAAGTGTGTTAGCATTTCACTGAATATATATGTGCTTAAATGTGTTTATTTTTTTCGTGTAATTATACGCTTCAAGTCGTCATGAAGCCAGCAGTAATTAAAACGATTATTACTAAAAAATTAATTGTATGTCCGGATCATATGAGTGTCCACACGACCGATGTATCACTTGTAGAAGTTAATTAACGGAATTATGTAGATGTTTATGTATAATGTGTGCCAAGTAAATTGCTCCCATTGAGTGTCTCAGGTAGTGGCTTTGACCTCAAGAAGTAAATATGGTTGCGAAATATTTGGAAGTACGTCTCGCCCGCATTATACAAAATGTTCGGAAACTACCTGTCGAAATTCAAACCACAGCATCTGTCGGCGAACAGAAACAAGAAACACTTGACACAAAATATTCGGAATGGCCATTTAGTATGTTTAAATTGAAGTTGAATTTCGGCAATCGACGCCGGGTGTCCGCAGCCGTACATACCAGCGTGCATTACAATTTGCATAACAAGAAGGCGAACTGATCCACGGCAGTGCTGCACGCGGCACTCTACGCAGTCCGTCGGTCGAATGGGTTTCCACAGTACCACACACAGGCGTCACCACAGTGGCAGATAAGCAAACTTTAAACATGGTGGCCTATGTACAGCCACGACCTGACACACTCAATGGGAGCATTTTCCTTGGCACACATTATACATAAACATTTACATAATTCCGCAATTAAACTTTACAAGTGACACTACGGTCGTATGGAACACTTAAAAGGATGGTAACAGAAAAAAAATTCAAGCTCGATTTGGCATATACATGTACTTTTATTCTCATTGCAGCTCCCGCACATTTGCAAATGCACAGCGCAAAATTTTTCAGTGATTTTCCTAAAATGCAAGGCTAGATTTTAACGCATACAGCAGAGGAAGTTTTCCATTCCTATGGTTGTAAATATAAACATGTTGATTGCCACTACTGTAAAAATGTGGAACCTACTAACAAAAATGTAGGGAATTTACAACAGATGTATGAACAAACTAATCATCCATGTTTTCTAAATACGTGCGTACAGTGTAATGGTATATTTGTGAAAATTTTTTAGAGTGTAGTACGCTAGTGACACTGCCACTATAGTTCCGAATAAAAAATTTATTGTTGACTAGTCTTTGCAAGCAACAAATATTTTTTGCTGCATTAATACATAAAATCGCAGTTATCGGGAGAAACCAAATTTTTTCTTCATTATTTAAGTCATTGCTATTTTTAAGAACTCGCAACCTTCTATCGTCCCCTGCAATGTGGCAGTACACGGGTTGATGAAGGGACCAGTAGGGGGTGCTGGCTGCCTCGTGGGACATCACTGAGGGGGCTGACAAAATTACAAAAAATATTATTATTTTTTAATCACGACACTTTCCTTTAAATGTAATTTTTAACGAGTTGATGACTTCGTCTGACAATAACTGGAGCCCAGACGAGGATTTGTAAACTTAATCCTAAAGCATTATTTGTTTCTTGTTCAAATCATTATCTTGGTATGTGCGGAGCGCATTCTTTTGCAACTGTTTCACAACGTGTTACCTTCTTTGGGACCTTAGAAAATCTGTACTGCTTTTTCTCAGTTTCCACATACAGATGGAGGACTCTTGTGGCTAATGTTGTAGTTACAGTCAAGATACTTTCAGATACAATATGGAGTGCTCACTATGGATTTGTAAAAGCAGTACATGCTAATTTTAAGAAGATTGTTGATGCCACAGAAGAACTATCTGATCCCACATAAACTGCCGGAACCAGATAAGCAGTGCAAACGATTTTACCAGCAGTAAAGGGTATTTTATTTTTTATGCTTTTTGTATTTCTGGGGCGATGTTTTATAAGAAGTAAATTACACTCAAAAATACCTACAGAAGGTTGAAATCAGTTTTGAGGCGTGTGTTATCAAAATGAGAAATCTGAAGATCTTTTTGTTGAAAGACAAAAGAAGTGATATCCTGTAGTTGGCACTCGTGAAGTGATGGGCATTCCTTTGGTGAAAAGAAGAGCCACCAGAAAAAGAAAATTATGTCTGGAGAAAAGGCTCAAGATGTACCACTCACGTCGAATGAAGAATTGAAAAGATCATCGTTGGAGTTCATAGACAGGTTTTATCAAGAAATCGACACTCGCTGCAAATACATAGAAGGTATATCTGCAAATGAAGGACGGCAGATATATGATAGCGGCTGCAGCAAGTAGAATGATTATTTAGAATAAACAAGCGAGAGATAGGCCCGTGTCCATGTATCTGTTACAGGAAGCGAGCAGAACGATATTCATTTTGGAGGCACCCGCTGTTGATCCTGGTTGTACTGATTTATGAGTTTATCTAAAGGATGATATGGATTACTGACCTCGTTCTCTCAGCGTGACTCGGGATGCGTTGAACCTTCCACATGGTCAGGGCGAACGGTATAAAAGTGTGAAAGGTCTCCAAGCCGAGTTGCTGAGTGTATGAGTGGCGGAGTTCCGAGCGATAGAAGACGAGCAGAGAGAGAAGTGACCAGCGATTGGGAAATCTGCGATTGCGAGTATCAAGTCGTGAAGAGTCCGGCTGGCATGCTGGACTATTGGACTATATGCGTGAGAAAAATACATTACAAATGGTGGCAAAAGATAGACTGAACACATGTTATTAATGATCATGAGTTAATTGATTTTAACCGAACAGAGACAATCAAGAAGGACGTTTATTAGAGTTGAGATACAGATTGAATGTTGCGTTCACTGTTAAATAAAGAGTTATAGTGGAGACAGATAATTTAATGCTGTAAATAATAGCTGTGTGAATAAATTAAAAATCAAATTTAGTTCGTTTATTTTTATCAAGGCCTCCATCCCTCATGAACTCCGATACGCCCCTAAGGCGTCCCATGCAATACTGTGAAGAACCTTGTGAAGATGGTCTCCTTAGGGAGACTCCACGACTAAGAGGACACCTAAAAGCTTCCGAAGCTTCGAAAGAAGATTCTCTGGAATGGTCTTCTTTCAGATTTTTAAAATTTATTGTTGAATATGAATTTTCAGATTCTGTACCACAACTGACCTTAGCGTTAAGAGGTCCGCCTGCCTGGCGCCCGGACTGCGTTGCGGTGTGTTTGAGATCCAGGTTTTTTTACGAAACTATAAAACACGCGTCCATTGTGCTAAGCTACAAATAGAACACACACCTCAGACTATGCCTGTCGATTACTTTCAAGACATAACGCACATTAGTAACATCATTTCAGAGCACTTCATCGTAATTAAAAACTACCCTTTCAAATCTCTGTATCTCAAAATATACGCGTTTTGTACACACAAAAGTACACTGAGGAAAAGGTTTTCTTGAATCAAACAAGACCTGTTTGGCGAAAACAAATTATTTGGTTATATATGATCAATTAAATATTTTGTCGCTGAAACGAAATTATTTTGTTGTTCTCATTTGGTTGCCCCAAACGGTAAGATTTAGTTGGTGCAACTAAAGATTTGTTTGGCCACACGTACATTAAACAGTTTGGGCCGTTATAAAAAAATTTACAAGTTTGACAGTCTCGCGAACTTAGGTCACTTGCGTCCGACCTCAATGCCTTAATGATCTCAGCTAATGTGACAACTGACGACGTAGAAAAGCTTTTAAATATATATACTGCAAATATTGGGCAACGTGTGCAAACAAATATTTCAAGTTTTACAGCTTTACTGGTGATTTTCTCATCGCATTGTTTTAATTGATGTGTTTATACGACTGTTAAGCACCGATAGATACACAAACAAACACGGTTACTGTCGTAATTGTGACAAAAAATACAAATAAACTCTGGAGCTTTATTTTCAAACGAAGGCTGTCAAACGAGTGGCCAAACAAATATACAGTAGATTCAACAAAATATTTAGTTGAGAGTCAATTTTTTTTTGGCCCAACACAAGAGATTTTGTTTATTCAAACATATATTTTGTTAGACGAACAAAAGTAATTTTGTTGCTTTTCAAATATTGTTTGCTAAACAATATTTTTATTAGGGAAACTAAATATATATTTGGCTCTACACAATCAAATATTTTGTTCGATTTTCTCTCAGTGTACTTTAGGGGCATACACTGACATTGCTAAAGACTTTCCAGTAATAAAATAATAGCGTCCCGCTGTAAGTCCCATAGGTACACTACGACAACACTGCACGACAATTCAGAGCCTTGCGCGTAGATGCGATGGTGCTCTTGTAGCGCGTTCCAGTGTGGTCCTTACAGCTATTCGCCTCAAACGCGACAATAGCTCCAAGCAGACGGGTATGTCCCTTAATATTGTTGTTAACGTCGTGTGTTTCAATAGCATCACTTGAGAGGAGTTTTCCTAAACTAAAATTTATCAATAGTTTTCAATGTGTCCACTATGAGTCACGCAAGGCTATCTGGCTTAGCCATTTTGTCAATTGAAAACAAGTAGCGAAATGAGTTGAATTTCACGATGCGCAGGGAACGAAGTTAGGAAAAAAAGGTCTTATGTGCTTATGCTCAGAATGTTTTGTAAATAGGCCAGAAAATGACACTTTCAATTGCAAGTATATTATTTGTCTTCTTTTAATAATTCCATTGTGTGTGGGGGGGGGGGGTGGAGGGGGGGGGGCAAGAAATTTTCCGCACTGGGGTACTACCTGACCTTGCTACGCCACTGAGTTAAGTTCACAATTAAATTTCCCTTTATTTCGCATATAAACTCTTAGGTAAATTGACATCGTGGCTATGGGCAGTCTAGGTTTGCCAACGAGTTCCGTGATAATAATTTTATTGTGGTTCAAATGGGTTCAAGAAGACGATTATGTATTGTGCGTAGTTGGCTTCATAGCAGCACTTGTGGAGCTCCTAGGACAATCACACGAATTTTATGTTATAAATTCTATATATTTATTTATGATCGTAACTATTATATAAAAGAGTAAATGCCCGATGGAGTTTTCCAGGCTAAGGGCAAACGGAATTATCTCGTTCTGAGCAGTTAGAGAGAGCATACCTCGAGTGTAGAAGTCAGTAATGGTGTGTGGTTTTCACAAGCACTGCAGCAGGATGATATTTCCATTTTTTTTTCTATGACGCTTGGCAATCGCCATTTTCCACAAGCTTTTAGTGCTTTAAGAAAATATGCATTATGTGCGTGATGAAATTAAAAATATATTTTGAATTTAAAGGCAACAATGTAGGTGTTGAATATTAAAGTATATATTTATAATCTACTAATAGGATAGTTAGAAAAAAAATTATTGCTTCTTAAGCACATCACGTTTGTGGTTAGAGTGTTCGAGTAGAAATTACAGCCTCATACAAGACAGTAGGATTAAATAAATTCGTCAACATTCGTACGAAATATAAGTAGCATGTTGTATAATTAACGCAATACACAAGGTACGTATGGAATATACTCAACTCATTACATTTTACTGAAGAGACATATTTATTCTCTGTTTCAATGTAATATCAACTTCAGTGCAAAGAATGTGTTGCAACAGGCATAAAAGATAGTACGAATACTTGGATCAAGTTATATCAAGAAATCGGTAAATCCACCACTTACGATATCAGTTGAATAGTGAAATAAAACGAAACCAAATTGAAGGGGCAACAATACAGAACATTCCACTTGTTTTAAGACGTTACGACATACAGCTGATTTCCATTATTTGCTGCCAACATTACTGTAAATATAACGAGTCAACCTCTCCACCATATTATACGTAGTTCCAAGAAGATTAATTTTTTTTTTTCAGTTGATTTCTAATTCTGCAAATGAACAGTAATTAGGTTTTACTAGAGCATACTAATTTTCTCAAATAGTAGATGGACAAAGTGATTATTTTGTTACTTTAATATGTTATGTTTACGATAATGAAACGGTTAAACAAATCAGAACGCAATGGTTATCTTTTAATATGAATCATACATTTCGTCTATAGCCAATTTATGATTTCGATTACACTCAAAACATACAGAAATATAGAAAAATTCGCAGAAGTTAGCGATTATATGAGGGGCTGAGAAGCAAAGTGATACAAGTGACATGTCAGAAATTGTGAGAAAAATGCACTTAAAGTTGTATCTGTAACATAAAAATTCCAAACTTGGGCAAGTAAGACATGACTAGTTCTTATTGTTGTTATTAGTAATTTTTTTGCTTCAGAGATTGTTAATTTGACCTACTATGAAAGATGTACATAATTTCTAAGGTCTTAAAATCACTTGTATCACTTTGAAATATAAATAATTTCGAAGCACAGTGATACAAGTGCAAATATTACATTTTAATAAAATATTTGGCCATAGTACACTATTTATGGTACAAACTTTGCACTGCCTTTGTGGTGAAATTACATTTTCTTTTGAAATTTACTCGTTATCAATGTCCAAAATATCACTTACTTCATCAGAAAGAAAAACTTCATCTGCTGATTCAGCTTCTCCACCGTTTAGATCTGATTCTTCTTCTGCTGTGATTTCTTGAATGTGTGCTCTAGTAAGAGTATCATCAACATTTGTCTCATTTTCTCTTCTGCCACTCTTTTTCCCATGCGCTCTTCGGGTTCGCGTTTCTGAAGGTACTGGTTCATAAACTAGTTGATCGAAGAAAACATGATATATTGGTGGGATACACATTTTCAGTTCTTGCAAATTTTTCCACTTGGCTTCCTTGATTTTTATTGGCTCACAATACAAGGGTTGCAGTGTAATATGCGCACATTTTCCATGAGAGGTTCAGATAAATTAACACAGTAAAATGCCAATTCTTCATTTAACGTCATTTTGTAAAACATATCCAACGGGTGTTGTTTTTCCACATGGATCCATATTGTTTTTCGCTACTCGACTTTGTCCCCCTCTGTATTAGTTTTAACATTTACTTTGGTACACTTACCCATATTTGATATGGACACAAAATCATTGTGACACATTCTAGTTACCTGAAACCTTTTACTGGCTCTCCTAACGACGTCCACCCAGTGATCAGGAACATACACATGCATCTCGTTACGTTTACGGTTTTCCATCAACCAAAAATCCTGATCGCATTCATTGAATGTGTGTCCAGGCTCCAGGAATTTGTGATGCACCGTTTCAGTGTTGGTCCCCTCAGCAATATACATCCAAAACTTGACTATGTTAACATTCAAATTTTGTCCAGTATAACAATCAGTGTATGCGATGAAATGCTTAATTTCGTCACCTAAGCTGTTGATGTACTTGACTAAGCATGAGCCTACTTCCTGTGAGCCTCTTTTGGCAGTACTTTCATCCCACATGAACATATTAACCTTACTAGTCACAAGATTGTGTATTCCGCAGTTATACGTCCATAGCTGGTGAAGATAGTATACTTTGTTGGTTGAAAGACGAGGTATTGGTAAAGTTTTTTTTTTTTTTTTTTGCAAATCAAACACTATCGCAATGGTGTACATTCGAGTTGATGCTCTTTCTGTATCTACTTCTTCTGCTGCCTGGCACGTTCTGCTGTACGGAGGTGAAACATTTTTTTCATTTCTATTTCCTTCTTTTGTTCACTGTCAGGATCACAACTGCATAACAAATTGTTGAATTCGTCACATTTGCTGTAAGTGTCAGAACTCGGGCGGTGAAAACCCAGATTAAACGGGGTGTTGGAAATATGGCGGTATGCCCATTCTTTCACAGGAGTTTCATTCTGTTCCTCACACACAGTCCTATAAAGGATGTAAATTGTTGAAATATTAAGGCTTTCTGGAAGGAACTTCTGGGGACAGTGAATCCTACTGCAATGAGAAACATACTTTGGAATAGACTCGATGTGCTTCTTAACTAACTGTGTTTGTTGTTCAGGTATTTTATTTTTAGGTGTTGATTGGCCACGCTTATCTCTTGGCGATATACCACTCTCGGATGTCTTAGTTGCAACTCTACTAAATCGAACATTTGAAATATCTAGAGTTTTCAGCAAGAACTCTTTACAAATCCGATTACCTTTCATTGTTATTACAGTACTGTGTTTCTTTGACTTCTTAGAACCTATTTCCTGTCTTTTTGGTGTTTTCAGTTTAATGCAGCTACCTAAAATGCAGTTTGCAAATCCCAGCTACCAAGGCCCCAATATTCAGTGAAAAGGGTTTGTCTTTCTTGTTCTGAAATAGTTTCACATTGCACTTATACCGGCAGCTTTGATTAAATGATAGCAACTGTCTCGCTGGCTTTACTATCCCTCTATTTCCAATGTAAGATTTACCAGTATTTAGAAGTCTTTTTGCTACTTCCCGTTTCCTCTTCGCTACTTCCCGCACATGTTTCCGACCCCTAGAATGTGCTGTGAATGTCTCTGGATCTAGAACATTTTTCTCATGTGTTGAGGCTGAAGCAGTATTTTGCAGTGGTCTTGCAAAATAACCGCCACTGTCATCGGATTCTTGGTCTGATGGCATGTTTCCATCATTGTCTGTATCATCAAATGATGAACTCGAGTCTCCTGCAAAATAACCACAATGTAGGCCTAGTCTAAAACGTACACTCTGGCTCACATAAATTCATACTGATGCCTGTGACAGTTCTCGAGATTCATTAAGCTGCTGTTAAGCTAGTAATATTTGAAGTGATTATAGGAAGAAACATTAATTTGGGCATAATTTTTCTTAGTGAATCACAAAATGTTTTGTTCCTGTCACCACAAACAATGTAAGATATTACCCATTCAATGGTTCCGAACTGTCACAATAGTAAGTTAACTTATGTTCTTGCCACAAAAAAATATTAACACCATAGGAATGGGCTTAGGGAATGCATAAACAATTGTGTATAAAAACGAATGTACGATACCATGATTTAAAATCAAATTTAAAAATTTCAAACTCCTAACCTGCAAAAACAATAATAAAATTCATAAATTTTTTGAACATCTGGTAGTTTTGATTGCTACATTAAATAACTTAGGCTAGGAAAAATGAGTTCTTTTAATGTTTCTGATTTCATTTTGCCAGTATGTACCCGTTTGAATAATGGGCTTTTACCTAAACTAGCAATTTGCAAAAGTTTAATTTAAACCCTTTAATTTTGTATAATAAAACATACCAATGATTGCCCCTATCAATATTCGAACACAAGATCCTCCACTTCACATTTTAACAATGTATCCACTAGACAACATATCGATATGTTTAGGCAGAAAAACTATCTACATCGAAACCCATAAGTACAATTTCAGCTATTGTAGGCATAAACAAGATCAAAAAGGTTAATGGTTGTAAAATTGTTACGTATATAATCGTCTTTTTAAAGCCTGAGTTTTATATTTAATAATAAAACGTTCTTCATTTGGCCTTTGCAATATCGCTTAACCTCAAACCACAGCAAACTGTTATTCTTCGTTGTGTAGTTTATACGTACATCTTTTTAAGGTTTCGTTTAAATATTTTTCCTTACATGCTAAAACACTATTGTAGTATAAATACCTGTTCCAATTAATACATACCTTCATCCATTATCACCTAAATACACTCAAAACACCATCATAATAGACAACAAAACACGTTCGCAGTTGTATTGATTTACCACTGAATGGTCGTTCGTTTTTCCGTAGAGGAATAAAGATGTAAGCTCACTTGTATTACTTTGCCACTGAACAATAGCGAATAAAACATTACGATATAACAGCTACACCCATAGAGCGCTGCACTGGATGGAATTATACTTATATTACCTTTGCCCTAAACAGAAATTATATAGCACTATACCTATGTATGCTTATTTCATTTTTGCCAAAAATGTCACTTGTATCAATTTAATTCTCAGCCCCTCATATATTAAAGACATTACAGAAATTATACAAATGAATTACAACAGGGATGCCAGGTTAAATTTAACTACGCCGCCAAACTCTGCGATATATAATACACATTTCGCTAAATTTAAGACTTCAGGAACATATTGAATCAAATATTTTGTATTCCAAGGAAAATCAAGATTTAGAAAGTGAAAACAAATTTAATTTTAACTAACCTTTGTTTTCGCTGTGGTAGGTGCTTATAAGTCCTATTTTCTCTTTTCTCCCCCAGATTTTATACAAGAGTTCTCACAGTTGCTCGACACATTTCGCAGAATTTTTCATGTACATAGAACGAAAATCACCTGATCATTGTTCCTTTAGCACTTGAGAAGACAGCGGTACCATTTATAATCAGCACGGATCTCACTTCAATTTACAAAGACCGAGAGACCGCTGACGTGTACGTGGGGGATAAAAGGGGGAACATTTAAATAAATCCATTTATCATCTTCTTCGCCAGATTTTTCGCCAGCCACCAAATAATATTACACTGTAAAAAAAAAAAGAGGTAAAATTCCCTTACATGTAAGGGAAGCTAATTACGTCTACATGTAAGGTAAAATTACTTCTTAAATGATGAGTAAATTTACATAACAAGAAAAGTACTATTCCCTATTCGTACGGAAAAAGTACCTGGCAAAATTGTGGGAAAAACCCATACAGTTAAGGGGAAAATTACATACAAAAAAGTAAATATTAACTACAGTATATAATAACATTAAATTTAAAAGTATTCCACAGCACTTGTTCTGTTATTTTTTTATTACATACATCATCTGACAATTAGTAACCGAGAACTCAACTCTAAAACCCTGGACACTTGCTGGTAGGTGGGCGAGAGCTATGGGCCTCTATTACGTTAGGCCAATGCGCTATCCATTACACTACGACTACAGCGTGACAGTTTCACTGAATATTAGTGTGTTAAAGGATTGATTCTTCCGCCTGTCCTCCCACTTAGCTGTTGAGACAATGTTGAAGAGATGCGTGCGTCGTTAGGTCATTTTCACACCTATTTATGGGATTTTCCACTGCTATGTACGTGAATTTTACTCCAAAGTGCAGTAACTTTACCTTACCGGTAAGGAAAACTATGTTTCCCGCACAAGTTTGAGAATATTACCTTACACTTGTAAGGTAACTTTTCCATTATTTTTACAGTGTATATAGCGTCGCTATTACAGATAATTAGCTCAAATAGTGGGATGTTGTCATAATTGACAACCTTGGTTTGAGAAACCGATTTTGCAGTAACAAATATACAGATGAAAATTTTAATATCACGTACATGGCGATTGCCCGATTTCGTCTGTGTGACGCAAAATACGCTATTACTTGGAATACTATTGCCCTAAACTCTTCCTCAGCAACATTCGAATTCCTTTTGGCGTCCATGACGGCAAGAACACAATAGATACGTATATAAAGTTGGCCCTCTCAAACAAAAACACGCCCGCCTTAAGGCGAAAATTGGCTTTCATTTGCCGAGAAGTTAAATTTTGCGAGAGATCGCAAGCCGTGCGGACTCAGTCGAGGAGGGAGGAAGTTTGTTCAACTTAGGAAACCATCTTCTTTTCGATGGCGCTTCGTAAACACGCTGGCTTGGCGTCAATAAGAAGTGATAAAGGCCGAAATTAGAGATGCGGCTATTCTGGCTACAGTCCGAGGCGCGATAAAATGTAGGGCACGACGGAAACGTTAAACTCAAAGGCTTTTCCGAATAAAAAGAACATTTCGCTGTAAACCCATACACTTCCCTTGGTCGTTTGTAAGTCCCAAGACTTTCCTTACCGATAAATACCTGGTTATCGAAACTGTTGGCATGTTGTATTCCCGCAGAGAAAATTATCATTATTGAATTGGCAACGGGCTTAATTGCAAACATCTTCTACTGCGTTAAGGCAGCGGTTTATAGCGTAAAATTATAATTGTTTGTTAGGGATTTCAACAAAATTGGGTAACCGATTTTTGGACAATTCTGGAGGACTTAAGTCAGTAATTACAAGAAAAATAAAGGACAACATCCCGTATTACTTAACAATGGATAAAATTTGCTATACACTCAAACAGAGAAATATGATCATATGGCGGATGCTTAAGTATGTAGAGTATTGTGAAATATATAAACTACCTATGTTTAACCTACTTATCTTTCTTCGTTGTACCACTGAAACTTTCAGTTTTACACTGATCTGATATATATTATAAACGTTCACCTCTCTTATGTTATTTTATCACAGACATTTATCATAACCGCTACAATATTGGTAACAGTTTGGTTCACCTTTGTACTAAATTTAAATTTGATCAAGGCAGGCGCTTATTTTCAGGCACTTAGCCCAGTTTATTTTACTCTGTGTGGAAATTTTATTTTCATTCTGTTTTTCAATTTATTTGCCAAGCACTGGTAATTCCATGCCAAGAAGAATTGTATAATCCCTTAGCTGACTTTTTTTTTTGTGTTTCGTTAAATCAAAGAACTCCATATTGCCAAGGCTGACCAATTAGAATTTTCCTTGTTTTTTTTTTTAAATTGATTAAATATATTTTTCTATTTAGTGTATTCATGGCTACTTCTGACTTTTCTAAAGCCCTGCTAAAATTATGCTATCACGCTATACCTACGCCTCATGTAAACAAGACTTAATAAGTCTGGAAACTTCTGACTTTTCTAAAGCCCTGCTAAAATTATGCTATCGCGCTATACCTCCGCCTCATGTAAACAAGGCTTAACTAAGTCTGGAAAATGACACAAAAGGGACGACGCACTGCACTCTTGTGTACTCAGTTTAGTAATATTTGCATGAGAACTATCGCATACTAGGTATTATAAGGTATTCACGGTAAAGTGAACACTTTAAAAGCCCTAGTTCCTTTTTTCTACCAGCCATTTTTTATACTTCCGCTACTTGTTAACATAAATATTTCTATGTAACTAATAAGGACAGTGTATGTATTTCACCGGACTCAAAAGTTAACGTTTCAGGCTAAAATTAAATATATTTACTGAGTGTTCTTCCAAATGAAAAGGCTTAAAAAAGTGCTCACTTTACCGTGAATATCATATACCTACATATATATGTTCTCTCTCTTTTTATTCATAATATTTGTAAATTAAGTATTATAATGGATAGTTACTCTTACAGGCGGCCGCTCTGTGAGCATGCGAAGCACGGATGATTTATGGAAGCGCGCTATTACTTTGTTATGTATTGGACAACTGTGACAAGCCATGTCTACAGTGCTTGTATGAACGCGCCATTCTAAAGTACGCGCCATCGCCAAATCACAGCCGGACGAATAATGAGGCCGCAGCGGCATGCTATAGGCGAGCGAGGCGACGGGAAGGATGCCTGTTCTCGCCTCGACGCCAACCAGGGAAGACGTTCCAACCAGAAGGATGACGACGTGCCGACCGCAGTAGCCCGTCTACAAACCAGTTTTCGGCAAAATGCAAGGTGGGAAAGATCGGTCCAGTAAATAACCGAAATGGTGATTCATATTAGGTTTCATTAGTCTTTATTAAAATAACTTCAGTACATAACGTTTCAGCTCCTCCAATATGTTTCCAGTTGATGTAATATATGTAAGACCCAGGAGGTAAGTAATATCGTGTCATACCATGGATGGGGTAAGCCTTGATTAAATTATAGAGTAGCTCTAACCCATTGAGTAAGACCCTCACAAACGTATATTTTAAGCTAAATAGTAAAGGGTTTTACAAACTAAAAAGCTTAAAATATAATAACTTGCAACAGGAGACGCGGCTTTCCACAAATAAATGTTTACCAAGCGCGCCTGTTATGCCTATCAGGGCGCGTGCAGCTTCCGACATTGGGTATCGGGTGTCTCTGAGACATCTGAGGAATTTTCCACTGGCTTACTGCGCTAGTTTCTCTCAGCGTTACTCGGGGTGCATTGAACCTTCCAGATTGTGAGGGCGACTGATGTATAATTGAGACGGACCTCCAAGCCGCAGGTTCATGCGAGGCGGGAGTCTGGGCGATTGTGCTACGAGAGCAACGAATAGCGCCGGAAGCGACCAGCAGGGGAAAAACATGTGACCGCGAACATTAGAGCAGTGAGGAGTACGACTGTAGGTTGGACTATTGGACGGGATGCTTGCGTGAAATGCATTATAGGCTCTATACGATAAAGTGAGCACTTTTTAAGGCACAAATAAATTTTTCCGTTCATCGAATTTCCCTTATCATGATGCTTTTTAATATAAACATTGCAATAAGACCAAAAAACACAGTGTATGCATTTCACCACCATTAAAACTTAATGTCTGAGGCTACAATAAGATATATTTATTAGCGATTAATGTCTGTTGCGAGGGACTTAAAAAGTACTCACTTTATCGTGAACAGCAAAAACAAATTATGGCAACAGATAGACTGAACGTGTTTTAATGATGAGTACGTATTAATTGACTTTAACCAAACAGATACATAAAGAAGTCCTTCTTTATGTTGATAATTAGAGTTGAAATATAAATTAAATATTTTACTCACTGGGAAGTAAAACAGAGCAATAGTGGAGATAGACAATTTAATGCTGTAAAACAGCTGTGTGTGAAAAAAAAAAAATCAAATATATACATTTTAATTTTTAGTAAACCCCCATACCTCAAGAACTCAGATACGCCTCTCAGGTATCTTGCTACAACACAATATATATATATAGAAAATTTTAATTTAACCAACTAACATATACGTTTATGTAAATAGATTTAAAAACTTGTGACACATATATAGGAAACAAATAAACACATCACACATGGGAAAATTTTTCCTAATTTTGTTTCACAATGTTTGAAGGTACTGCAATAGACTACTCACATATGTTCCTTAATGTGAAGTGGCCTAGCTGCGTGTATGCCGGCCTGAGAATTTACTACTTCTATCGAGGTTGATATTTTCTCAGTTAAATTGGTTCTCAATAAAAGTCACAGTTCTTTCGCTCCTGGAAGGATATCCTTTCTACCTGTTCGTTTGGATCACCTTACTTCCATTGAATGCAGATAGAATAATTTGCATATTTGAATGGCAAAGCCTTTAAATGTCCGGTAATATAGAACGGACCTCCGGTATTTATAAGTTGTTTTCTTTCCAACTTAAGACAACTATTCACTAAACAGGTTGAAAAAAGTATGATATACAAAAGATGACTTGATGAACTCTGGCAGTAGAGCCGTTGTTATTGGAAGCACAAATGTTGTTAGATAATTTAAAAAAAAAAAAAAAAAAAAAAAAAAAAAAAAAAAAAAAAAAAAAAAAAAAAAAAAAAAAAAAAAAAGTAATTTTCTAAAGTTCAAAAATACAATTAAATTTAACACATGACTTTACCTTCTAAAAATATTTATTATTAAAAAACTATTGTCATTTAGTACACAGTAATCTTGTGACTGGCAGAATTTTAAACCTTGGAAACCTCACAGTATATGGTTTTATCAAATTGTTAAGACAGAAAGAATAAATAAAAAATAAATTTTCATTTCAATGAACTTAATTTTATAGAAACGCTGTTTCACGCAGTATAGGCCGTTCACGGTAAAGTGAGTACTTTTAAAGCCCTAGTTACTTTTTTCTTTCAACCAATTTATATATTTCCACCACTTGTTAATGAAAACCCTACCATGTGAGTAATAAACATAGTGCATACATTCACCATACCAAAAACTAATAGTCCGGGGCCACAATTAGATGTATTTATTGGTTATTATGTCTGATGAAACTGCTTCGAAAAGTGCTCACTTTACCGTGAACGGCCTATACCTATATATCAGTATAACTCAAAACCAATCCCGTAACATTGCTCGTGAACCCGCCCTTACAATGTGGCTGCGGGCTAGCGAGAATATTTACGCGCGCACACATGCACTCGCGTACACACACACACACGCACGCGGGCGGAGTGGAGAGCGAGGTTTTCCAGCATCCCACGAGATCTGCGGAGAGAACTATGTAACATGGGTCCAGCCCAGAACCTCTGCGGGAGCTCACCCTTTGGCAGGAAAAAGGAAGGGACGGGATGGACGGCGAGGGGATGGGGTAGATGCGGCACACCACTAACCCACTTCCGCTACCCGCTCCCTGCTAAAGCAAATCGTATAGCCAATCCTCTCACCACGTCGGGTCGTGCGCCACGTTCAGTATGGCCAACTTGGCGTGTATAACGCTGGGAGCAGTTTTCACTACAGTTAAAGCTTCGAGCCGCCGAAGAATTATTTTCATTCTAGTTGCTAAGAGACGGTGCCGGCCCTAAAAGTAAAATAAAAATATTGGAAAATCAATGAGTTATTTGTAACGTTCTCATTTTCAGAATGGCCTACATACAATAAGTACTATAGCCCATTTAATGTTATCTTCAAATTTTTTGAAGCCATGCTAAAGTTCTACTTCCAGTATATTCCTCCGCCTCAAGCCAATAAAGGTTAACCGAGTCTAGAAAATTACGCCACTGGGACAGAGCACCGCATTCGTGCGCATTCAGTGTAATAATATTTTGCATAAGGACTATTTCTTACTAGGTATTGCCAACACAGCTACTTTCTCCTTGTTTTATTCATAACAGTTATAAATGCAATATTATAATTTGGATATTACTCACTAGCAGAAGTTAAATTTGATAAAATATAAGACACGTTTATATTAACAGAAGTACTAAAGGCTTGTCATACACGGCTAGGAAACAACCAAAAGGGTCATACCTATATGGGTTTGATTGGAAAGGTGTGAAGAAACCGCGAATAGATTAATAAGTTTATATTACACTTTCACGAGCGAATTCATGACATAAAGAATTAACTCGAAGTCTCGTTAAATTATGAGGTACATTAAACGCGCTGAACTGATTTGGTAACACTAGACGCTTTACCCGCAATATGTAAGCGGAAATATGCATACACGCCACACCATTGAAGTAGTACGTATAGGGTGGCTCTAAACAACGGGGTCTTGAATGCCGACGGGGGTGAAGCGAGGTGAGTTCGGAGCAGCTCCGGCATACAAGGGCGAAGGAAACGGGATATCTCCGAGAAAACCCGCCGACCAGCGGCATCATACTACATGATACCCACGAGCAAAAATCCGGGGAACGACCCTGCAGGAAATCGAATCCGGTTCATGTTTGTGGGAGACGAACGACGTAGCCACTGTCCCAACCGCAGGCGCCCTGCCACCTCCCCTCCATAAGTAACCAAGTTCTCTGCCATGAACGGAGCGTAGCATCTGTGAAATACTTTCCCGGACGGCGTCGTTTCCAGTTACCGTTTTTTCACTTCCTCTCTCACCTCTTTTTGCTTGCGTCCTATATATGTAAAAGAAAAAAAAAAGATGCGCTTAAAAAGCCATCTCGAATCGAATAAGTCAACATTTTTTACCGCCACTTCACAATCTTGCGTATAGAATGTACGTATAAAATTTAAAACACTTAAAGACAATTGTATGACCCGTAGCCCACTGCATAAAACCCGCAACCTTATGGAAAGTGAGTTGCCTCAGATCAAAGTATTTTTATTGTGGTCTGATTCCGCGTTAAAATAATACGTGGTGGGCTGCAATAACACATGTCATCCTAATTAATGTTTACACTCTTTTGATGTGAATTATAGAAACATCTATTAATATAGTTGCCAATGATCAAAATGTCTATCATCAGCAGCAATACATCGTATGCAGTGCTGCAAAACAGAACGACAAACAGAAGCTACTGTTTACTTGAGAGTAAATTTACAGGCTGTCACTATCGCGTCGTCATGAAACCCAGCATCCTTGGCATTGTGGCGTACACAGTGTTCTTCACTATTCCACACAGATAAAACTCTAACGGGCATTAATTCTAGAGATCATGCAACATACTAAGAGGACGGGTCGAGGCCACTCGGTCTCCGGCTCCCGTGTGGGACGGTCGTGTGCGTCGGAAACCTGGGTGGCTCAGTTGAAGATGGCTTCGTGCGTCTGCTGGGGGCAGTCCAACGATCAAGGCGGAGAGACTGGGGGCAATCCAGAGGTGCTGAAACATGCGAAGTCGGCTAACAACCTCACTGTTGTATTCTGCGGGCTGTCGACTGCAGATGTGTGTGGAATGAAGTGGAACAGCATCGGAACTTGGAGGCAATGGTGTCAGCCTTCACCCGTGGGTCAGCGGATTCGCCTCGACAACTGGCAGCTCCTGGATGTCCCGCCGAGCGCAGCTCACCTACGACCGAGGGAGATTTTCGAGGAGAGGAAGAGGGTTGTTACCCGATCCGTTTCTCCCCACCTTCACCCGCGATGTAGAGTTACTGATGTCGGAGCATAAGAGCGAAGATGGAGTAGGTGCAATGACTGAGCTGCCCGGATTTCTTGCGTCCTCGGCTGGAAGCTTAAGGACCCTGCCTGAAGTCACTGCTGTCGATATTGCTGTGCGGGCAGTCAGGCGGCCTGCGCAGGAATATGGGTGGCAGTCCCACCACAAGGGCGCATGTTCCTCTAACATGCTGGCCCACAAGCCCCGTCACCTTTCTACTAGTTCTTCGTCACCTATTAAATCAACATGGATTCCATACCTGCTACTTCCTGTAGCATTTCTTAATGCTTCCACAAGTTTTGAACTCTTTCCTGTAGGGAGGGGTTTTACCTTGTCTATGCGGGTTTTATCCCCCCCCCTTCTTACCTATAGTACACTTAGGGAGGTAGTCAGGGCCCCAAACGCTAGCCATGGGTACCCAATCCCTCACTGCCGCGATGCCCGCCTCCTTAGCATGCAATTCCCTCTCCTTTAGGCGTAAGGGCTTCGCCCTGAGACGCAATTAGAATCCGACCTTACCTTCGTTCGTACATTTAATACTTAGCAATTGGGTAGATTAGGAAAAAAAACGAGGGGTTGAGGAGAGTGGTCTGGGGGATCCGAACCAGGAGAGAGGGTCTTCGTGGGGCGTCAGCGATGCGAGACGGACACTAGACGGCAGGGCACCGATCTCCGGCTCTTCATGGGTGAGTTGATCAGGAGAAAGAGAGCAACTACTGCCCAGTACTTCCCTAACCTGTTATCGAGGAATTGTAATAGTATTACTTGCTATTAAGGTTGAAGAAAAGCCGCTGTCTATGGATTACTGCACCCGACTATATAATGTGAATAACTCATAATAAAGTAATACGGACGGCATGAAAATTGTCAGAAAAGTCCGATTTATGGTGTATATGAAAGAAGAATACGTATATTTTGTAACATAGTAAAATATTACACTAAAATATACTTTTTAAATTTGAAAAAAATCCGATCCAATAGTGTCCGCATTTTTTTTTTTTTAATTTAAGCGCATTTCCGTTTTGGCTGCTATGATTGTGTGTAATTGTAATAATAATAACTGTGTGCAAAATTGTAATAATAATGTAGGGAATAATTTTTATAATTGATTTTATGTGCATTCATTAGTTCCAAACATTTACGCTGGAAACTGACGTCAGTAAATATAATCATAAATTTGATATGATACATTATTGCTATGATTTTATTACAAATCAATCATAGTAAACTTTATTACGATCTTTCTTTTAAGAATATTTTCTTGTAAAGTCTGCTTTCCAAAGCATCCAAAACGGAAATACGCTTAAATTTGGTTAAAATTGCGGACTCTGTTAATCGATTTTAAAACAATTTAAAACGACAATTTTAGTAAAATATTCTATAATGTTGCAAAATATGTACATTCTTCTTTTATACACAGTGCAAATCGCACTTTTCTGACAATTTGAATGGAGTCTGTACTACTTTTTTTATGTGTTCTTCACGTTGTGTAGTCGGGTGCAGTGATCCATAAGCAATTGCTTTACTTCAACGTTAAAAGGAACTGGTAAACCTAATAAAGGCTGTTCACGATAAAGTGAGCACTTTTGAAACCAACCTTAGAAAAAAATTGCCCCAGCATACAAATATTTTAATGGGCTCACTGAGTGACATTCGCCTAGTAAGGTTGGTTACGACGAATGGAAGGTATTTCCATATCATAACGCAGAATAAAAAGTGTTAGGCAACGATTTGTGATAACTTAAAATTGTTTCATTCGCTTTATGTTTTTTTAATGCATAGACATGTAAGAATGAGCAGATTTGTAAAGTATTCAATTTTTTAAATAATTTCACGGTTTCATTTGAACAACACACGAATATAGTGATGAGGGCCATGGCAATGTGAATTTTACCTAAGACGGGAGAATACACAACGTGTATACAAGAAGATCTTAAGCAGGGCTTTCAAAAGTGCTCATTTTATCGTGAACAGCCTATACTTCTTTTAAATCACCCTTTCTCTCCTTTGTTCCTTTAAGTTGGGATGCCGCCTTATGTGGCATCCACAGAATCCACGCACAAAATTCGACACGTCTTTCTGGATCTTCTTTCACAGCGTGAAGTAACATGGGTATATAGGCCAACCCGTTTACATGGTTTAAAATGTAATTGGCACTTTGTTAACTAACAGCTGATTCTCCTGCTTTTCGCCAAATGGGCGTTGATTTCCCGGAGGAACATGCAAATCTGGGCAACACGGGTCCCACACCACCTTCGTCCGTTGTCGTTTTATTTTCCTGCCCCTCACCCCTTCGTCGCATCATACACACAGTTCTGTCCCTCTCGCAGTATCGAATTCTGCCCTCCATCGTCATTGCATCCTTAGTCATGTTCCCACATTTGTAATAACACTTCAAAATACACTTGTCATCTCCGTCATTTCCTCTACGATTGTAGAAGGCCTACCTAGTAAGGACACCCGTCTTTAATAGTTTTCGACTCGGGCAAATATTTTCAAGATTGCGGCCATTTTAAAATTCTGGATGATATGTCATATCTCGGGAACCATTCAACCTTTGCAAACAAAATTTTGTATTCCTGCAGAGCAACGTGTAGGCATTTATTTTTCACATGGATATCGTTGTTAGTCCGCAATTTTGGAAAATAGCACCAAACAAAGAAATAAAGATTTTTCATCAGATCTCAAAAACTGTTAAACTAATTCTCACCCAATTTGGCAGGTAAGTAATAAGATGATAGGCCAAGTAAACTTAAGTGATTGAAATTGATAAGGTACTTACATTCAAGATGGTGGCCATACAATTTTCTTCACGTTTATTGGCGTATCTGCATACCATTTAAACAATTTCGGCCAAATTTTGTATACTGAAAGTATCTGTTAAGAAATCATACATAATAACATATAACCACTTTTGTTTGCCATTTTGGAAGAGAGAGAGAGAGAGCCAAACGAATAAATAAAATTGTTACCTCGTATCTCAGAAAAAATTTAGAGATTCCTACCAAATTCGGCAAACAAATAGTACTGATGCATATCATGTTATGTGATATGCCTTAAGCACGCCAGAAACTCATTTTAAAAATGGCGTCCATATTTCAATTTAAGCTTAAAATGCTATATCGTTGAAACTATGCAATCATCTCCAAATAACTTTGTATTTGGCAGTAGATATTACATCTATCAACAATATTTACACGGAGCATATTATCTCCGCCATTAGTAATATATCGCAATGAAAATCAGTAAAGTTTTTGTCATATCTCGGGAAACAATTGACCAATTCCTGTCATATTTGGCAAACAAATAGTACTGTGGCAGTTGATATAAAACTGCATGTTCTAAGTACGTCAAGCATTTATTTTCAAAATGGCAGACATTTATTTGTTTCAGCTTTAAATGATATATCGTGGTAACCATATAATAATTAGAACATTTAGATTATTATACTGGCAGTAGATATTACACACATCATTTATATTTACACCGAGCTTTTTTCGTCCGCCATTTTTTAAGATAGCTCCATGCGTATAAATAAAATTGTATGTCATATCTTAGGAAACACTTAACCGATTCCTATAAATTTGGCAAACAAGTAGTACTGAGGCAAATGATGTTAAGTGGTATGTTTTAAGCATGTCAGACACTCTTTTTCATAATGGTGGACGGTTGGCATTTTAATTTATAGTACTATATCGACGAAAGCATGTAATCAATTCCAAATTAACTTTTTATGGTGACAATAGGTATTACAACTATTAATCATATTTACACGAAATATCTTTTGTCATTCATTTTTATGATAGTGACACTTTTATGTCATGTCTCGGAAACAAATGACAGAATACTACCAAACTTGACAATCAAATATTACTGTAGCAGGTTGTGTAAACTGGTAGGTTTTAAGTAGGTAAGGGAGTTAGTTTCAAAATGGTGGCTATAAAATATTTTAGCTCAATATATTTTATGAACGAAACGAATTCCAACTTATATACGAGTAATTTTACAATGGAGTAATTTTACGAGTAATTTTACAAAGTTACAAACATTTTTATAACTACAAACGACTCCTCAGGAAAATCTACATGTTTTACATTTGAAGAGGAAATGAAGAATGAGGTGCCGTCAATAATACGTAGAAGCAGAGAAATTCCACGCCCGCCCGAGAGTAGGTCGTCTGTGCTACTTTAAAAGAAAATGAATGCCCCAAGTTTTTGAAGTTATGACTCGCGCCCACTTATTCAAATAATTCTTTGTATTTGTAAGGGTCCTATTTCAATAATAAAACGCATATATTTTAAAGCAAAAAACGTTCCGGACATTACAAATGTGTGCGATATGCTGTAAAAACCAATAGGTAAATAACAATTATTTTACTGTTACAGAGTCTATTTCCCACTTGATTCGGTGAGTCAGTAATTAGATCTGCACAGCATTGTAAGTGCATGCTGTGTAGTTTTGGAGCAGCGAGGATTCCAAGCTGTTAAAAGGATTACTAATTTCGCGGGAATGTGCTATACAGGAGCTCATCGCAGAGACAGCTAACAACGTCATCGCGGAATAACGCATGAGCTAACACATCACATCTCCGTCGAAAATCGCTTGATGCTGAAAACACGCGCGATGCATCAGTTGGTATTGCGTCGGCAAGTTTGTCTCCGCGAAAGTGTGGCATCATCTCACTGCATTCTTAAAATAACGTAAATTTTGCGCCATCTGAGGCTCTTTTTAATGTATGTAACCCTTTGTAATCGTTACTTTTTTACGGTTTATTAAGTGTTTTTATTAACAACTGTGCTTAAATTATCCTTTTCATTGACTCATTTTCGCGCATGAAAAATTACAGCAGTGCTATAAACTTCTTACATGGTACCCACAAGACGACAAATTAGAGCTGCGAAATTTTCTACATGAATGTATGATGACCGTCCACTCGGCCTTAGTGTCATATCAAGCAGAGTAGGTAGAGTTCTTGATCTAAGACTGTGGGGGTATGCACCATACACTTAACGTTGTTAAGTTGTCCTAGTACCGTACGCTTTGATACAAAAATCCATCTGCTATGCTGCCGATATTGGAGCACATCGTGCTAGGCGATCCTATAAAGTTTCTTGGGCTGGAGCCGCGATTTGCCTGTCAAATAATCAAACCTCGACCCAACCACCCTCAGTCGTTGCAGCTGCTGTTTGCAAACCACTGCTAGCTTTAAGGTTGTTTGTAAAAAAAGTTGTTTTCACAAATTAAGTACAAAGACAGGGACCCATTTTGAAAGTTAAACCCGACACATTTATCCATGTCAGGGGTTCTGGTTATTCGAAACGTGTGTCTTTCTTATATTAATTATTATATTCACTTTGAACGATTTATTCTGTAAATGTTTAACTAACAGTAAAACAAGTAGATGACCAAATGCATCAAGTAGGAGTGGGAACATGGGGACGTTTGCGTCCCCCCCCCCCCCTTCTACCTCTTACATCATCGCACTCGGTTGATAGTCAAGGTAGTCCATTATTACTTCAGTCAGTAATAATTATTCTATGTAGGCCAACCCACGATGGCCAGTACTTACGTTGGTGTTGAAATATGCTCTTATATTCGTTTGCGCATTATTTTCAGTTGAAATTTTCGCGATTTTTTAGAATGGTTAATAACACTATGAATTATACCGGGTGAGTCGCCCGCGCCGATTTATCCATATCTATGCAACCCGCATACAATAATACACATCTAACCAAACATCGATTGTTGTAGAACACTTTTTGTGCGTTGATTCTTTGTTGTCAGTATATAACGCGCTGAACGGACGGTGTTGTGTTTTGCAATGCATTAAGAAACAGACACGTTTGAAAGAATACAATTCCGTTTGTTGTGTTGAAACAGATTATTGCTATGTTTACCGAATATGTTGGAACATTACGTTTGCGTCCATAGTAACACAAATCTGCCTCGCTTCGAGCTATTGTGTTTCTTCATGTGGCATAACAGTACAGTTACCGCTTCCTCTATTGACGAAGAGAGATCAACCCTTCATGTGCTGTTTTGTAGCGATTGTCTATGGTCGCGCCGCTGATTGGTGCAGACTGACAATGGCGTCGAAATTTCAGCTAGCAGACGTGGCGCTGTAATGGCTCCGTACACGGCATGAGACTCGGCTACACATGAAACAATAATTTTACACCGGAGGAGATGTTTTGTAAATGGGTAGTACCGTGTGCGGCTAGCATAGATACGGAAAGATAGACGCGGGATACTCACCCGGTATATTATATACATTGGTAGAAAATTAAAAATGGACACCACTAAAGCGGTGACGTATAAACACCATATGCGCATGGGGCACTAATAGAGGGCAGTTCATTCAATAATTAACAGTGCTATGCTGTGGATAGAGTAGGAACAGCGTACTAGGCATAACACCGTTGAACCCAATACAATTATAGTTTACTCGGTGAAAGAGTAGTTTGTTATTTCAAGCATCAACCTGTCTATAGTACGCATTGTAGATGTGCATCAATGGCATAGACGACCACACTTCGTGCAATTAACGGACTTTGAAAGAGGTCGTAATGTGGCCCCGAGGGAGGCTGGATGATCCTTCCAAAGAATGGCCCAATGCGTAGGACATGAAGTGTCTGCTGTGCATCATTGGTAACGCCGGGGATTAAACAATGGTACACATGCTCGTCAACTTGGTTCCGTATGGCAGCGGCATACAGATTCCCGCCTGGACCACCGCATCAGCGAGCAGCCATTACTGATAGCACGCCGACCGCCGCACAGATTAGAGTCACTGTTGCACCTAGGGTGTCAGCTAGGACCATCACCAACTATTTGCTGGACGCTGGGCTACGATCAAGTGTGCCGCTCGCCAGGCTTCCTCTTACACCTCATCACCGTGCAGACAGCCAGAGATGGTGTCTCGGAACGACGCAATTGGAGGGATGAATAACGCGGAGTTGTTTTAGTGATGAAAGCACACTCTGCTGTGGTGCCAGTGACTGTCGTTTGCAAGTGCGGTGTCAACCAGGAGAGCAGCAACAACCGGAGTGTATACAGCAGTGACATAATGGACCAACTACTGGCATCATAGTCTGAAGAGCAATAACCTACACTGACCTCCGTATTTGTTGAGGGAACACTGAACAATAGACGCTACATTCAGAACATCATCCAGCCCACCTTTGGATAACACACTCATCGGCTGCGACTTGAATACACTGTACATTATGTGCATTTATTTGTTGATTTAATCATTTAACACATTAAGTAACAGTATTCTACATCTGGGACGTTGAGCAGAAATGTGGTTCTAATGGCGTGCACTAGTACAGAGCAGAAAGCAATGTCCAATAAGGGAATATCCTTACGAGGGTAGTATCATTTGCTCTGAGGGTATATTCCTTAGTCCCATAAACAGCTGATTCCAGTTAACATGGTGTACAAACCGATTTTTGTTGGTCCCCGATATATGGCAGAGCATCATACCTACAGTAGGAAAGCCCCAAACAAAAATGTTTAAGGTGCACTCTTAAAACGATATATCAATATGTCACTGAAAATATTAAAGTTTTTTTGAGGTCGTAGTGCTTGAGGAACATAAGAGCTTAAAACGTAGGCATTATTTTTTGTAAGTAAAATATACATAACTTATTTTATTTACATTCCCCTAAAATAAATTAGAGTAAAATGCTGAGGATAGTTTAAGTAATCAAAACAAACTCTCCTTCGTTCAGTTGAGAATAGCTATTTACATTTGAATGCTATCTCCTATTATATTATTTAATTATAGAAAAATATGGAAACTTCCACACGTTCTGAGTATCAGCGATTTTTTTAATGTTACGCAGTAACTCCTTTACAGAAATTAATTAGTACTTACTGCTCATGTATCTGAAGAAAACATTTTTAAAATAATATTTTAATGTTTAATATTATACTTTTCGTGAAATCGCTCTGTTGCGTATTTCTTCTGTTTCTCAAGGAATATGTTTATTTTCTGGAAGTATGATTTTTTTTTAAACTGAAACATAGTGTAGTAGCTTAATTTTCCACAATAATTTATATGCATGTTGTAATTACAAACGTGTAAATTTTAAGAAAGCAATTGATTAACAGCTTCTGAAGGCGTGTATATAAAAAATCGAGTGAAAGGGAAAGGGGAAGAGTACTACAGAGAAAGAACCACCAAAGCACGTTATGGATAATGTGAAAGCAGGAAGAAGCGATATTGCTTTTTTCGTTAACCACACGATCGTAATGGCGAGTGTGAAAGGAAGGAAATTGCTGCGTCGGCGTGCTTGTTTCACAACGCCACACCACGGCTTCGTATCGAGCAATAATTTAATTTGTGAACGTATTTCGACGATGAAATAGAAACCACACCAGAGACAATCTTAACGTATTCATCCAGAAAATGTCCACTCAAAGGTTTCTGATAGTTTAAAGGAAATGCATAAAATAACTTCGATTTACTTTAGCTCTTACACACGACTCTACATCTACTACTAGACTTGTTATTGAATTCCATACCTCTTTTTATTCTGTGAACAAGTTATTCGTATGGCTTGTTTAATGGTGTAGCACAAAAACGCAAAAAGTAATTTATATATATTTAAATATATATGTATATAAAATATTATTTACTTTGGCAATTAACTTTAACATTATTAATAGAGTGTAAATGTTTTACCGTGTTTTATGGTTACCAATCCTCTGGTGTTCTTCTGTGCCTCATTAGTAGGGACAGCGGGGCCATTCTAATTCACTTAGTGCAAGAGAGGCCTAACTCGCATTTGGTGCAAGACTGTCAGATTATGATATGCAAATGAGATTAAAGAACTATTTGATTGATTGAATAATTATTTAGGTTAATTAATCGACTAGTTAAATTATATCAAATAATTATTTTATTAATGCTATGGATATAGGTGCAGTGCTGCTAGTATGAGTGCAGGGGAAAAGTGTTTCAATAAATTCCAGGTGAGGCACGAATGAGGAACAGTGAGGAGCGATTGAGGAGAGGGAGGAAAACCAGTATTGGAAATTGTATAATGTCTCATAAAATTATCGGCTCGAGAAAACTGTCTCTAACAGAGTTTGCATTCAAAACTCACAGTTGAACTGTTTATCTTGCAGGGCGTTCTTTCGTGTCGTAAGTTCCTCAGAGCTGTAAATTCTTTAATGCAGAAGCGACACAGCAAAGCCATCATTATGTCCCTACTCTTCCAAGTCTAGAATGGAACTGAAAGTTTCCACCTTTTATAGTCAGTTTTAAACAATTCTAGGAAGCAATTGGACTACATTATTCATTTTAAATGTATGTTTAAGTATTAAATCTCTTTCAAATTTACTATTGTTTAATCAATATCCCGCCCACAAACCTTTATTGTTAAATGCACACAATCAAAGGTTACATAATATTACATTTTCAAAAATAATTTTGTTGTTGGAATATGGGGATATTACAATTAATGTATTCGTAAAGTCAGTAAATCACAAAAAAGTAGTCTAAACCAATTATTTCATTACATTTGTATTACAAAGTACAAAAACACACATTTACATAATTTCTTCCCTTTGACAAAATTTGAAGTATTTCCATCTATTTGATTGTCTTGCAGTAGTATTATACATTCCGGTAAAAGCAGGCAAAGTGTGAATACATTTCTTCAATGTTAGAGTTGTATTCGGACATAGAACATTTTGTGATATGGGCAAGATTAAATCATTGCAATTTTACAGCTTCTAATGTACATTCGATATTTTTTTAATTCCACATTTGAGTTTCCAGAAATGCAAATTGCTGTTGAGTGGAAAAAAAAAAAAAAAGGTACTGAAACTGTTACTTTCCAAAACCTTTTCTAAAAGGTTTACTCCAATGTGCAATTAACTTGATAATATTCATTTTACTCTTTGATTTCTGTATGCACGAGCATGTGACCTTGTTCTCATCTTGATCTATATTTACAAAGTATTGGCTTACATAAACCAAATACAGTAGACTCTCGAGTATCCGGCTCGTGACTATCCGGCCTCCATACTATTCAGCCTAGTTCCAAAAAATAAATATTCTGTAATTAAAAACGAAATTATATTTTTTAACGATCTACTCAAATTTTCACGCCTTTATGAATCGCAACTTTGCCAAGACATTGCAAGCAGGTGTCTGGTACGATCCTCTTATGTGCCATGTGCAAAACACAAGTTGCGACATGAAAAGTGCAGATTTTCCCACGCCCTGCTACCTGCTCTTTATTCCGTCAGTTATGCATCGGGTGTCTTCAAGTGCGAAATATGTTTGCCACTGTTCCTGGTTACCTTCGTAAATTGTTTTTTGTGTGCTTCATTTTTTTTTACTGAAGATTAGGAAATTGGTGATAAAAAAAGTTTGTAGTGACTATGGAGGAGAAACTACATGCTATAAAGATACTAGACTCTGGGGTAATTGCAAAAACTATTGCTTCAGAGTTAGGAGTTGGGAAAAGTACAATTGGTGACCGGAAGAAAAGTCGTGCAGAAATTGAAAAATGGTGTGCTGCCCGAGTTAGTGGAAGTGGAAAGAAAGTAAGAAAAACCATGCTGAAAGGTAAGCATAAATCAATTGAGGAAGCTTTATTTTTGTGCATGGGCACTTAAGAGGAGGAGGGTTGCCTGTTACTGGGCCGATATTGCAGGAAAAAGCATTGCAAATTAAGCAACAAATAGAAGGAGAGGATTCAGAATTTACTGCCAGTGATGAATGGTTATATACCTGGAAAAAACTATTCTTTATTCGTCAGATTACCAAAGGTAGTAACTTTATCTGCTGATAAAGAGGCAGTACTTTTGTTCAAAGACTATCTTTTTAAGCTTATTGAAAAGGAGGGAATTTGTGGGGAGCATTTGTACAACTGTTATGAGACCGGTTTAAATTATAAGACGCTTCCTACAAAAACTCTTGCATCAAAAAGTGAAGCGGCTGCACCAGGATACAAGAAAAGCAAGGAACGAGTCACCATTTTGGCTTGCAGTAATGCAACTGGCAACCACAAGCTTCGGTTGACTTCAATAGCAGAATCAAAGAAACCTAAAGCTTTTATAAAAATTAGAAATCATGAATCACTACCCCTATATTACACACATCAAAAGAAAGCATGGGCGAATTCAGAAATCTTTAATACATGGTTCCAAAATTAATTCGCATTGGCTGTAGAAAAACATTTGAAAGACAACAATTTGCTGAGAAAGGCTGTGCTAATTCTTGACAATGCACCTTTGCATCTGGCCACTGATGAACTCACAGATGAAGGCATAAGAACTTTATTTTTACCAAGCAAAGTGTTGGTGGTTTGTTAGCTGATGGACCAGGGTGTGATTGAATAGTTAAAAAAAGTATCGCTTGCATCTTCTCAGTTTGTTGATATCTGCGATTTATAATAATGAAGACTACTTAACCAATCTGAAAAAGATTGACATGCTAGATGTCATAAGGTGGGTGGCCGAAGTATGGGAAGAGATTCCAAACATATCACTTGTAAGGTTTAGGAAAGTTCTTTTGGACCATGAAGGTGGACATTTCAACCTTCAACCCGTGTGTGAAATCAAAGTGAAAGATGAAAACAATTAACTTGTTTTGTTGGTGGAAAAAGTACCATGCTGTGATGATGTCAGTGCAGAGGACATTAGAGAATGGCTGACAAATGATGAAGTTGATGAAATAACCAACAACAATATTGTGGAAATTGTGACCTAGGGAGAAGAAATACAAGGAGAGGAGGAGGCATCCTTAGATGACAGGAAAATCTCATCCCACATTCAGAAGGGTTCAAGACAATTGAAACAGTGCTGCAATATATTAGCCAGCAGGAGGAAGTGACGCCAGCTGATATAATCTGCTTGTGTATGTGGAGCGACATTACATCGTGGAATAGGGCTAACAGGGAGAAGCAGTGATCTATCAAATACTTTTTCAAAAACTAAAAACTGTAGGTTTTGACTCTTTTATCATAGGCCTACTCTTCACATTTGTGTAATCATTTATCAATGAACAGTAAAATAAGTTGAAATAATTTTTTTAAGAACTAGGTCTATGTTTTATGTTAATGTTATGTTTATTTAGAATTATATGTATATTATTCACATACTGTACAGTGTACATTATTTTATGTTTCCAGCAATTAAGTTAGACACTATAATATTTATCTTACAATGTGGGCAATATTTTTATTTTTGGACTTCCTTTTTGTGTTACAAATTTTAAAACAGACAGTACAGTACATAACAAAAATTTATAAAGTACTTTTCTATACTAAGAGGTCAGAAAATATGAATAAGAGTGGGTTTTGGTATGAAAAGTGGGTTGTTAATAGTGTGGGTGGGGCAGGAAGTAAGTAATTATAAAACGCCAGCCTATTTGGCTTCATTGTTATCCAGCCTTCCCTTTTACCACATAAGGCCAGATATTCCAGAATCTATTGTACATTTATATACTAAATTCCATTTGTTAGTTCTCTCATCAAAGATAATGACATATCAATTGCATAACATCCACTGGTGATTTAGGGGGAGACTCATCAAAAACTGTATCACCCCAGTCAGTCATCAATTACAATTTTGCATTAATCTAGGGTTTTCCTCTGCAGAGAAGAAGTTCGCTTTATAACCAGATTTTATACACAATTTCTTGAACAAAGGACAATTGTATTCTTTTTGAATGTCTGTTACTTTCCTATTCCACACACTTTCGAAAATACATTTTTGTTCAACTCCACCTACATATATTTCACAATTATTTAAGTATTATTTGGAAATATCTTCAATATTCTCATACTCCATATACTCTCTTTCCCAGGTTAAACAATGGTGGTATTTGGTTACCCATCTATTTGTTTTCTTGTATTTAGGTGTTAGATATTTCCAGTGAAACGGTGGTTTGAAGCTGTATACTGTTGTGTGTTCTTCCATGTCAGTACTAGCCAATTCTTTAATGATAAATTTTTCTGGGGATTGAAATCCTTGCACATTGCTAAATATCTTGTTAATACCATGTCTTATTTTCTACTAAAGCAAGTCATTATCTTCACCAGCTTATCTCTTACATTATAGGTCACCAATCTTTTGTGAATTATCAATGAATAAGATTCAATATTTGCCAGAATCGGTGTATTTGGAATTATTTCAATTTGTGAATCAAATACACTATTGGTAATTGTGTCATCTTAATTGCTTACATCAAATACATATTATGTTCCTCTGGTTTTAAATGATTCAGGTTCTAGCGTCGGTGAGCTGATTTTGTTATAATACATTTCCTGGAATTTTGAGTACATGTAGTAGCAAATAAGGAACTCCCCATCTCCAAAGTTTGCATTAAAAATGGTATAAAATCATATCACAATTATGGAATACTGATCTATCAGTTTTTAAATTGTTTTGTCGATCTGTTTGAAAACAAATAATGACAAATTGTGGTTTCTCAGATGATAAACTTTATTTCAAATTCCAAATGACTTTTTGTGATGTTAGTAGAGTTGTAAATGTCTCTAAAGCCCCTGACCTGAATGTAATATCTAGATTCCTATATTTTTCGATATATTTTAAAAACTTCACACTTCATGAGTGTTAATTTCAATTTGCGGCATTAGCCATTCAGCGGTTGTTTAATTCAAATGTTACACCTTCCTCATTATTAGCAGTGTTGTATATAGCATTCAAATGTGTATTACCAAATAGAAAAACTAAACATTGTTGAACATTTAATATTACATGTTGATATTCCTCCGAAATCCCAAAATCATACTTTACATTATAACAACTTAGTATTTTCTGCCTGGGTTTAATTGTAGTTTAAAATTGTTAGCACTGCTCCACCCATTCATTTGCCCTTTGTAAAGATTGTTTACAGTTTCCAAGATATATTGTTTTATCGTGGAAATAGTTCAAACATCCCATGATTGGTCAGTTTCAACACCATTGAGCAGATGTGCATATCTATCGATAAGATATAGTATTCCATTTCTCACTATCCCTGTCGTTACTGGATTCGATGCATTGGAAGTCTTTTTAATTGATCCACTAAACCTTAAATTTGATTTTGATGGTAATGTGTCAATATTATTATTTTGTATATTAATCCTCTTTTCTGGTAGAAACCTATATGGTCCTGCTTGGAACAGTTCATATATATGTATTTCCGAATTGGTGATTGCATCATGATAACTTATTGGTTCTTCAATTTTATGTATATCATCCATTGCTACTAATGGTATATCATAATTCCTTTAAAAACAATTTGTTGCCCTGTGTTAACATTATGGGTATCTTGTTGAAATGATCATTTTATGCTTTCGTTTACATTTTTTATAGTCACTTTCTTCTAAATATGTTTCTTAAAAACATACTCATTTTTATTGTAATAAACACAGAATGCAAATGTTTATATACATTTTTTATTGTAATCAAGCTGTAATTTCTTTGTTTCTAATATTAATGAGTTTACCATCATGATCGACTATTGTAACAACTAATTCATTCACTCGATTTACTATTACTAGAATATATATCAATGTATACATTTTTTCAATTATTTTGGAACCTGGAGCCACCACACACGTGAATTCATGTATTGTATTGATTGGTTTTCCATTCAATTTTGATCTGCCTACAATATTACCATTTATATGACTTATATTAATTGACAATATATGAACCTTTTTTGACAATTCATGCAATTGATTAGCTGGATATACTATCTTTCATAATGTTACATATTTACAATTGAATTGTCTTCCATGAAATCGATATCGACCTTACTATACATCACACTAGTTAACATATTTGGATTGCCACATAATCGGAAATGTACATTTTCAGGTAATGTTGCTTTAATGAACATTTCGAAGTCATCTACCTCATAAGAACATACCAGTATTCAATCTTATACATTTTTTTATCATTGTTGAATGTAAATTATTGATTGTCTATATCGATGTTTGGTATGCTATTGTAAGTAACTAATTCGATAAGACTTATTTGCCATTGTCCCTTCAACTCCAAAGCTGGGAATATACAGACCGCAAGTGTGACAAATTTCTACTTAATATCAACATAATTGACATATGACTAAACAGTTTAATAATACATTGACTTATATATCGTATTTATAGTAAAAAATTGTAAAAATAGATAACCACAATTGATTGTATTTGGTAATGGTTCCGTTTTGTAATTGTATCTTAATTGAGTTTTTTTATAAGAAATGGATATTTGAATTGGAGGATGTAAATCACCAAAACCATCATAATAAAATGATTGATTTATGATTTTAATTAATGCAAGTTAATGTGTTCCTTGGTTTTGTTTCGAATCTAAATTATCAATCATATATTTGCGAAGGTTTTTGTTTCTTTGGTAATTTGTCTCTCATACACATACCTCGGAAATAGGGAATATCGAGTATCTTTATGAACACAATAATGTCTTTACTTGTCAAGGCATACTTTGTAAGACTATTTATGACTTTCTGCATTTATTTCCCCATTTTGAGTTTTTTCGTCCTTGACCTACTTTATTTGGATTAAGATACATTCCTTTACCACTTGATTTACTTCATTTTGCAAGAGCTGAAATGCCTCCCATTAAAGCTACTAGAGTTGAATATGTGGGAAATATGAATTGTAATATGCCTGCTTTCTTGGCTTTTCATTTTGTTTTGCAATTTTATGCCCATGCCTCAGTTTACTTTTGCATGCATAACTTTGTCAATGATCCAAGCACTGAGATTTTCACCAGTCGATGTAGACATATTTATTCTTTATATTTGTTGCTTTAACAGCTAGAACAGTATCAACTATATGACTTTCTTTCAAATTGTTTGTTTCATTGTATAATGTAATGTGTTCTTTACAAGCATTATACAAAGCATTTATTCCTTGATCATTCCATGTCAGATGTTTCGTAAGCTTAGTTCTGGATCCACAATATTTGTATTTCAGTAAATATAATTCAAATGGTAATTTGTTAATCAATGTATTCAATACCCTGCATTATTTTGTGTTACATTTAGTATGAGCAATTTATTTTAACTGACCATGAGCCTATATATATACACCCATATTAATAATTTTTATGTTAGTATGTTACCTAATACTTTAGAAATGCCAGTAATTGTAAATATGAAAGAAAATGTAATTGAACAGAAACATGATATTATTTTACCACTAAATATACATTGTAGAAGAAGTGGTCCTTCTTCATCTGGAAAAAGTGTGTTATTATATCACTGTTGGAACATCCGAATGGACTTAAGAATAAGTGTTTTCTAAAACAATTCAACAAGAGAAATATCAATGAATAGTGAAAATGTTGTCATTAATTGAAGGAATCCAATATTTCTCTTTTACTAATAAAGAACATTTTTTGACTCCAAATGAAGAATTGCCCCATTCTGTGTTTATATTTGACATTGTTCGGTACGAAACACATGGTGAAATACAGCAATACTTTAGTTTTGGTAGACATTCAAATGTCGATTGTTTTAATCTATCACATAGTTATGCACATATAACAAAATCTGATTTCTACAATAATGAAAATATGGTAATTGTGTTTAAAATGGACAATATGAATCTACAACATATTTACAATGATCGTGTTTTAGACTATGTGACCTTTACAAAGTTTAAAGATATGCATTTTTACTGTTGGAAAAACAAGTACGGTTTTCTGGTAATTATACCACTGCATCCCCTATATAAAGACAGATGTAGGTCTAGATTTTGACATTTTTTTTACTTCCTGATGAAGAATAATGAATATTTCAAAGTTTGGACATAGCGCTATAAAATACAATCATTACAATACCAGTTTAACAAGAAATCATGATGGGAATTGTGATATGAATGGACATATATTACAGAATGTGTGTATGTCTGTGAAAGATAACAATGTGGTAAATAAATGTTATGTGGAAGACTAAAATACTATTACATTGAATGCTTTTAAATCACAATCAATCGATATATAAAATAAATTAATATGACTTAATTTAAACTCTTACAAAAGTGTTTAATAATATTAGTTATATTTCGGAAATTTTGGCAAATAATTTGAATGTATTGCAAAATATAGAAACTAGAACAAACAAATGTTTGGAACATTTAAAAAATGAAATTAATGAAATGTGAAGCATTACAATTACAAAACAATTTGATAAACAAATTGATGAAATGATGCAATATATAAGTGTTAAATTGATCAATAAAGCATCTGGTTTAGCTATTCAAACAGAATTGAGAGAGCAAATTGGTGTTTTGATATCTCGAATAAACTATTTTAGTAATTATTTGAGGGTCAAAACTGTGAGCAAATGAGACATATATTTGAGTAAAGTCGATAAGATGAAAAAGCTCAAACTATTCGACCAATTAAATCCCTTAGATAACCAATGACCTAATTCATATATAAGTAGTTGGAATTTAATGTAAACAAAGAAAATTTCTGAATCTGCTTCAGAATTACATAAAGTCATATCTGCTGTAAATGTAAAATATTTACAAGCTAACTGTGCTCGAAATGAACAGGATGTTTTGTTTTGTATGAAGAAATATCAAAATATGATACAAGTAGAATGTATACATTACATTCAGTGCTAAATATGTTTAATGAAACACCAGTGGAAATTAATTCGGATGAACCTATAAAGGATTGTTTGAATTATTATTTAGAAATTCCGAATGGTTATTCCGATATTGATTTGGGGAAATATAAGGATCTTGTTTTCTGAACGAATGTAACTAAACATTCAGATGATGAAAATGATCCGAAACTACATTTATGAGGTGTTATTGTTGGAAATGGAATATATAAAGATGAAGTTGGCAATCGGTTTTCTTCTGTATATTGGAACAATCCTTATGAATTGGTCGACAGACTAAAACATTTCATTGCTTCAAGAGAGTCTGGAAATAATTCACACAAACAAAATTGTTTATATTATTGAACAGTTGAAAGAATATGGTTATATTACTAATGAAGTTCAGTAAAATTGCTCAAGAAATTCATGCTCTTGCAAGGACAAACTTTCTGAGGAGATATGCTATTACTAAAGGCTTAAATAATATTTTTTTAGACCAATATGTGTAAAATGGCATTGTTTTCCAAATACAATAAGAGGTACAAATATATTTTAACCATAATATATGATTATTCCAAATATGTTGTGAGTATACCTGCCAAGAACAATACAGGGAAACAGGTTAGCAATGCAATTAAGATCACTTTGCCAGAAAGAATGCCAAATTAACTCCAACTTGACAAAGGATCCGAGTTCTGTAATGAAAATTTCCAGAAACTAATGACCGACTATGGTATCAATCATTACATAACATATTCAGACCTTAAAGCCAGTGATGTTGAGAGGTTTCACAAGAGCATGAAACAGCTAATATACAAGCATTTTACATCGAAGGGAACATACAATTGGGTGGACATTTTGCCTGAAATACTTAAATTTTATAATTCCAGATATCATAGAACTGTCAAAATGGTGACTGAAAAGATTATGGACAGTAGATTGATGAAAACTGTGTATAATAATGTTAATGTATTTGATGAGAGAAAACCAAAGTTCGAAGTTGGTATGTATGTACGAGTGTCTAAGCTGAAATATGTCTATGAGAAAATATACAAAGTAAATTGGTCACATCAAATATTTAAAATTATTTCAATAAGAAATTTGTTTCCCATAGTGTATTACCTGGAAACCTATGATGAACAGCCTATAAAAGGCAGATTTTACAAACATGAATTGCAAAAAGTTTCTTATCCAAATGAATATATGGTTGATAAAATCATTAAAGGGAAAAGAATAGGTCATTGGTTCGATGAAGAGGTTTATCAAAAGCACACAACTCATGTGCAAAGAATAAGGATTTTAAAATATTGAAATACAATGTTTTGAAAATTGTTTATATACTAAATAAAATAGTTGAAACCTATGTGATTTGTTATTCATTTAATAAACCTAGCGATCTTAATGGGGAATAGATGTACAATTAGTTTGTAATTGGTCTTGAGAGTCGATGAGGAACCGAGTTAAATACATACTTATATTCATGTTGGGAGGGGATCTTTGTCGGGGGAGGGGAGATTTTTTATGTTACCTGGAGTAATGGTGAGTTGTAATTTTAAATCATGTCTTTTTATATTAGCTTGGTTATTGGGCTTGTAAATATTGATTTGTATATGTTTGGTTAATTAATTTTGTTCGATTTAATCTTAGTTACATTTGAAATATTTTAATTCACTAATCACATGATTAAAGTCGGTTTAGTGAATTTGTAGTCATCGGATTTAAAGTAATTCATTTGGTAACCTATTTGTATGGAAATTGTAGTAATCTAGATGTGACATGCATGCTCTCATTCCATCCACACCTCACTCGCTAAGTGGGCCAGAATATTCCCATGTGCTCTCACTTCATCCATGTGTCATTCTAGAAGTGAATTAGAATGTCCCCACATGCTCTTGCTCCATCCACACCTCACTTACCTAGTGGGCCAGAACATCCACACATGAGTGCATCCCACTAACAAATAAAAAATATAAATGTTCCTTATACCACTTTTACACCAACATTAACTCCTATATAAACAATTACAACCCACTTATCTGGTCAGTCAGTCGTAGGACGTCACAGAGTACACATCGATCCTGCTCTGCCTGTTAGTAAAATAATTCTTTATAATCAAAGAATTCTTTAATAAGAAAACAATTTATATCAAAAAATTCTTTTATTAATAGATTGTTCGAATTAATCCATTTAATTAATCGATTAATTAATCTAATTAATTTTTCAATCAATCAAACAAATCTTTAATCTCGTTTGCATATCATAATTTGACACTGAGACCACTCTTGCACCAAATGCGACTTAGGCCACTCTTGCGCTAAATTAATTAGGATGGCCCTACTTTCTCTACTCTTTCACTCATATAATGGTTGTCCCAAATAAATGTTTACACTTTTTGTTCGTTAACTACAGATAAAGTACTGAAAACAGTTTTATGGGAATGCATGTAGTTTACATTATAAAGACGACGTTATATGATTGCAAGTGCGCGTTACTATTCAACTGTCGCCAATTCCGTTTGCACACACGAGCGGCTGTACTATATATGGTGGTATTCGGTCAACGCGTTCAAAAATTGAAAGGAAGGGACACATACATGCACGAACACACACACAGACAAGAAAGTGATCTCATAAGCCTTTATTTCCTTCGGAAAGCAGACTAAACCCACTTGTCGCTATTACACAAAAACTGTTGATGTTCTGTATCTACAAAGTACTCATAAATTTAAATCAATGCGTTCTATTTACCTGAATACATTGAACAAATATTTGGTATGCATTTAATGCTTAACAGTTGTCCGACGTACGTTCATAAAAAATGGATTCCTTTATTATTAATCTGCAACTATGCTAATTTGCATTCCACCTGTGAAAATATAATGGCATTATGAAGGTCAGCAATTCTCTAATTCGTTAACCTCAATTCTTCCGAAGGCTTGGAATTATGTTTTTTTTTTTTGCTCAGTCAGTACCTACTGCATAAAATGTAAGAACGAAAGTGCACCTCGTGAAGTCAAGTTGGTCGTGCGGATAAAAGTGCGGAGAAAGGAACGCAGAGGATATGTGCCCTAGTATTCACGCTGGCAAGTTGTAATTTTTTTTCCCCAGTGAATCGTATTTCGGGAGCATCATTCCTTACTCTCTCTTAATTCTTCATCACGTTTGTTTTCCAGAACAAGAACAAAATTTTTATACGCCATAGTATTGTAAGGAGCAATACAAGTGCATGATTTTAATATTACAAATATAACTATTGCACAGTTGAAAAGAAAACAAAAGGTTTTCCTAGTAACAGGATTTCTAAGGTTTTTTTTTTTTTTTTTTTTTTGAAAATTGCAAATAATTACAGTAGGCCCTATAACTAAATGCTATAAATTATTTCATATTTCAATGACTAAATACATCGCATCTACTAATTACACTTGTACTGCTTTAGCGACCTTCGATTCGTAAGATTTTTGCGTGCTGAACGCTTTTGTTATAAACATGAATCAATGTTTTGGATAACAAACATTATCATGGCCATCAAATCAGTTGTTTTTCATCTCCTTGCCTGTTAATGTGCGAATAGTTCCGCAGGCATAGCGAAGCCAGTGTGTAACCAATATCTCGTTCGGTGACACTGTTACTGAGTTTTAATCATTACTCCCTTTTAATTAAGGTAGTATACGTGTTAGTTTTCCGGAGTAGTTAAACAAAGAAATAAATTTGAACACATACCGTGTCACGATTTACATTCATAAATTGTTGCTAAGCGTTCGTGCTACCGGCCTCCTACTTGTATGGTACTTGTATGAACTTGTAGTTATTGTGTTGCACTCTTATTGCTGGTTCTACTTGTATGGTACACATACAAGTGGAACCAGCAATAAGAGTGCAACACAGTAACTACAAGTTCATGTGGGTGGGGTAATTTTACACTGAAACAATAAACACTGGAAAAGTACAGCTGCCGTAAGTGCACAAACAACTGTGAATTACAGCCTACGTTTTTTAACCCAAAATTTTCATTAACTTTCCAGATGGACAGATGTTGTATGTCGTAAAGAATATTGTGAGAGTAGGAAACACACACGACGAGACGAATCGGCTACATACATTATGTTATGTGTTGTTGACGTGATCAGTTTGAAGAACGAAATGGGATTATTTCGTCACTCAGTATTTCCTGTAGTGTACAGCAGAAATCGCGATCTTCTGCTTCTGTGTAACATAATTCTAATTTATAGTATTTTCACTGAGAAATAACCACTCCTACAAGCCGTTCTGAAATATAATTTTCTCCTTTTTTCTGTACCCTTCCGCAATATGTAAGATTAACAATGCCATGGGCATGACCACTGTCCTCAGGGGCCATTTAAGTGTTACAGTGTAATTGTTAGTAACGTAAGTGAGGAAAGTAATACTCTAATGTGTATGAAACAAGAAACACTAACTTTTGTGGGCAGTAAATTCAAACAATACGCCCGAAACAAAACGTCAAGTGTTAGAAATATATATATTATTGGGCTGCCAATTGAACTGCGAACCACTTGTGTGATGTAGCATAAATTATGTGTTTAAGATTTTTTTTTTAAGTGCTCAATTTACCATGAACCCAATTCAATTAATATCTAATTTATAAAACATTAAGATTTATTTACCAACTTTATCAAGCGGCAACGAAGATTCTCAGTAGAATTGACATACATTTTCGGTCCCGGACCCCCAGATTCCCAAGCGTACCACATAGAACAATCCATAAGATTAGGAAAATTAACTTTTCCTAAGCCTATAATAAATCATACATGTAGTAACAATTTCTTGGCAGTGGTTATACAGCATCTCAACTATGTATGATGTTTGCTCGAACTTAAATTTAAACGCAATATTTATTAATTTTTGGATACGTTAACATTCAATCTAACGACCAGATTCATTTGGTCGCCTGTGAGGAAAACGGAATCGGAGGATGAGGGTGGTATCGCGACCAAACCATCAGAGATGAAATTAGCGGCGTGTGGTGAACTGTTGCAAGGTAAGCTGGTGTTTGGTCGCTGATGTACAATCTCGGTACACGCAGCAGCAACCAATAATCACTGTGGAGCCTAGGGAAAATGAAAGCATTTCAACCATTTACAATGAGCAGGCATGGGGCCCATTAAGCCCCTGGCACAGTGAAAAATTTTTGCCTTCAACTATATTTGACAATAAAATTTAAGGATAAGAAACGGCCTTGAAATTTTTCCTATCAACTAATTTTATAAAATAATCTTGAATGTGTTTGAAAATGCGTCACACAATCAAATTCATTTATTGGAAGAATCTAATTTCAAATATTATTAAAAAATTATTTTCATAGTGAGATACTGCTTTTGTTTTCCATGAGATCCACTACACGAAGAAATGTAAGTAATATTGTAATATATTTTCGTTTCTTTACTAAATTAAAATAATTTCTATAAGATATATTTCCTGCACAATTAAATTTAATGCCTCTGAGCTCGTAATATTATCTGCACTATTCACTTAAAATAGCATTCATGCCCAGATAGCTTCTATATAAATTAATTATCTCCATAACTTACTTCGTTTCCAGCAATTGTTCGTTATTTTAAGTTCCTTGGCTTCAATTTTTGTCTTGCACGATTCTGATTGGCTGAGACCGTCAAACATCAAATGCAATTTACAACCAATACAAATTTAAAATGTTTGATGGAAACTGAAGCCATCCAACTTTTTCAGGCAAATATGTAGCCTTTGCAACTTTTCGGTGACGTCATAACTGTCAAACTTTATTTTATCAAATTTATTGTATGTAGTTTGACGGAACAATTTGACAGTGTGACAGGGGCTTTACACCGTCCTGCGGCGTCACCTTCCGAATTACTTTTTTAATCGTGGAAGTGTAAACCAGCGAGCAACAGGGCAGAGCACAGAGCTAACGCCAGCTTACCTTGCAACAGTTCACCACGCTCCACCGGTTGAAATAGCCGCTCATTCTGCGAACTCTGGTCGCACACGCCAGGAACATGGCGTCGCCGGACAGCAACAAATCCGAATGTCGTACTCCAATCAGCGCCAGGCTACTTACCCACCAGCCGACAGGCCAGCCAGTACGGGATCTCCCGCAGCATACAGTAGCCAATCAAACACGATGCCCGTTCCAGAAGCTCGTGCAGCCAATCAGGCTACCGCTTCTCTATTTATCCTCCATATACTTATCTATAGACTGTTCACGGTAAAGTGAGCACTTTTGAGGTCCTGGTTATATTTTCCTTTCAGCCATTAGTCATCCTTAAACCATTTTTTTTAAATAAATATCGCCCCTGTAAATAATAAACACAATGTGTATATTCCACCGCACTCTGAAGTTAACGTCTAAGACTAAAATAAAATATATTTACTGACTGTTATTCCAAATGAGAGGTCTTTCAAAAGTGCTCACTTTACCGTGAATTACCCATACTCTGTGAAGAGGTCCAGGCATATTGCAACTTGCACTACAACAATGCAAACATGTGAAACACCTCCTTTCATACCCACACGGAGAGAAAAGATTGTTTCAGCGAACATAATAGTTGTTTGTATGGAGCCTAAGTGACATTTAGTTGCCCCAGCGAAATATTTGGCTGAGTGAAAAAAAAAAAAAAAAAAAAAAGCAACAAATTAAATTTTGTCGTACAGCAAAATGCACGCTTGGATAAACAAACCCTCTGTGCTGGGCCAAATGAAATTTTGACTGCCAAAAAGACATTTAGTTGAATCAACTATATATATATATATATATATATATATATATATATATATATATATATATATATATATATATATATATATATATATTCGTTCGGCAACTCATTTGATTGCCTTAGTTTCAAAATACAGCTCGAAAGTTAGTTTGTATTTTCATCGTGACAATTAGGACAATTGCAGTGCTTGTTTGTGCATATACTGTCGCTTAAAAACTGTACAAAATAATACAAGTAAAATAAGTATAACATGACACAAAAAAGTAAAGCTGTTAAACTTGAAATATTTATTCACGCAAGTTGTCCAGTAGTATATTGAATGTATATAGTAAAAAACATTTCGATTTTATCAGCAGTCACTTTATCTGATGTTGCTAGGGCGTAGCACAAGGTGTTATGAAGTGTTCAGGCCTTAGCTGAACGGCCTGCCTGATCACACCTTCAAACACTGAACGAGGGCACGAGCGTGATTGCAGTAGCCTAACACCTTGCGAAAGGAAGTCTGCAGAAACCTCCACCGGCCAGTAAACGAGGCCAACAATATTAAAAAACGCGCCCGATATATGTCAACGTAACAGCGGTAGCGCGTGTTTGGTCATCGGGTGCAGCGGACCAAGAACTTATGGAGATGGGGATGTCCGGCTGTCATTAACCGCCTCGTAGAATCAGCCTCTGGTAACATGGACGAGATGGGGACTTTACAATTAAATGGTAATAGTAGTGGCGTGCGGTAATATCACTTAACATAACTAATTAGCATCTTGGTATTCCATCTAAGCTCCCCTGATCAATAATCACGTAAATAGTTATTGTATAATCCTTCAGTAAAATAAACTCCATCTTATACTGCTGTGCTCTACCTTATCGTGACTCATTATTTAGCTACGCCCATATCCCCTTTCAGGTATGAATTGACTGTCAAATCAATTCACAACAAAGGGCCTAAAATAGCTAGGTTCGAGTCCCGGTCGGTTAGGAAAGTTTTTTTACATTAACCGAAAGTATTTAACGTACGCAGAACCAAACAAATATTTAGTTGCACCAACGAAATATTTGTTTGTGGGCAATCAAATAACAGCCAAATAATATGGCTTCAAAGACAAAATATTTAATTCCTCCTATATTAAATAAAGTGTTTTCTTGGCTGAATCAAACAATTTTTTTTACGGCAACTTCTTTCTGCAGGTATCGCATAAATTTTTATAACACTTGCAGTTAAACATAACGTCACGTCGCCCTGTAATGTCCGTTGGCTGGAGACGGGGGTTCTATATTCTTTCTTTCGCTCCTGCTATTGTTGTCGCAACATGTTCCCCCGGAATTGTAGGATGCAAATGAACTGTTCGAGCGGGAGCGCGCGCCGGGTTCCACGTCGATGCGCGAGCTGTCGGAACGCTATTCCACCGGCGGCTTATGGCGCGTGGAATGAGACCCTCGCCGCTTGCACGTAATTGGTCGTTCGCTGCTGCACCCTGCGCGATGGAGCCTGCTAGCTCGCGAGGCGTACGCACGCGGCGTCCCGGGAATCACGCTGTCACGAAGTAACCTCTTTATGTTACTCCGTACACGATAGGTAGGACCACAGATTTTTCGCGAATAAATCGGAGCCCACAGTTAGGCTTCAATACTATACATACACCTCGGCTGTTGTCATACATTCCATTGGCTGCTGGTGTCGTTTCGTCGTTTGACCAATCCACCCAGATTCCGTAACTTTGACACTGTGCTTCTGTGATTCGCGCGCAACCAGTTACCACGACTACAACAGCTTCAACCAATTAAAAAAGCTCGAAGACCTCACAGTACTTTGAACTCTATCTTGTCTCGAAATCTTTTTTGCATTTTCAAGGTCAAAGGTTAAATGTCATAGTCAAAGGTAATAGTTACTGATCCCGGTCACCTGGCTCGGAGTCACTGATCCCAGTCGATCTTTCTGGGGGGAAAAAAAAAGAAGTCATTTCTGAGGATCCTTTCAATAATTTTTAAAATCATTTATATGATTCTTATAATATACATTTTTTGGAATGTTTTTAGAAATTTTAGAATTTTTTATGACTTTTTGGAGTTTCAAAAGGTTTTTTTTTTGTTTTTGGGGTAAAAAATCCTCGGGGTCAAGGTCAAGGTCAAATGTCACATAGGTCGGGGGAGAAAGGTCAATAACATTCAATATGGTGGTAAGGTGACGTAAAAGATGGAGGCTCTCCCGAATACGAATCTGATCCCCGATCCCCTTGTCTTTCAAGGAACTAAGTCTTACTACTTTGGCCCTATACAAACAAATATTTTGTTCGTTTTTCTCTCAGGGTGGGCTTTGTAATCGCCGCTCCCTTATCTTACCCGATGAAGCAGAACATTCTTTCAGATAACTGTAGAAATTCAATTCTATAAAGGTCAAGAGCGCGCGAGATTTTATAAGTTTATCGCGTTGCCACGCAGCTGCTGGCCTTTGTAAGGGCTGCTGCTTTCTCAATTTAATACTCTCACCTTCGCACATTCATCTACTTGCTCATGCGGGTCAACGGTAGCGATGCAAAACAGCGACCGCGGAGAAATACGTTTCTTTATAAGTACACTAACAGAAATATGTCTTAAAACGCACAGAGGCAAATAAGTATCTTAATAGAATTTAATAGGGCAGGATGCTTCATATTAAAGAACCGCAGAGGCAATGACATGATATTTGGTTCGGAAAATCGCATGGAATAAGGAATGAACTATTCCTAGTACAACTGGACAGGATTGAACCCGCGGCTTACGATTCATCTATTTGCCATTTAATGCATAATACGGAGAAAAAAAAAAACATGTTTTCATTGTTATGGTAATGCTTTTTAAGAACATTGCAAGCGCATTTCAAGCCATGAACACCTTATTTCGTGAAGTTACTTATTAGCAATATTCCATTGATTACAATAGCCTGTAAAACGTGTCACTTAATTAATAGAAATTTAAATATGAAAAAAACGCTTCGCTGTACTATTGGAGATGGCTGGACAATAAGGACAAGTCTATAGATTCGCGGACGTGACCTGTGTTGATTTCACAAACAAAGCTATGTCTAATGGGGATAAAGCACGCAGCATAACTACTGAAGATGAATTAGGTTCCTATTGCCTTTCTTCATTGAGTTTATTTTGGGTGTGTAGTCGGATCCCACCACGGCCATTCCTGACGGAGTCATCCAGATTTTGTACGTGCGAAACTCGGCGGCCGTTGCCGTAGGCCGGCGAGTTTTCTCTACGAACTCCCGTTTTCCCCCCGCCCACGCATTTAGCCGAGGCTCCGTCTTCACCTCATTTTACTCTCAACTCGACTGGAAACAGCCGTGTGTGCGCCATCTCTGGTGTTCCGTTCCGGCAGAATCTCTCAGCGCGACGCGATCCGCCAATCAGAATCGAACGACGGACGCGGCGAACGCGAGGACTCGTATTGATTGTAAACAACTCCAGGTTTGGTTTCCTCGCAGAATATGTGTGTGACGTGTTAGCGAGCGCTGCCTCCGACAAGCTAAGACGACTACGACTGGAACGCGAAAGAAAATTTCGGTGCAGGCAAAAACCATATACTATAAGACAATTTTTTCATAATTTACATCACTGTACCCGCGTACTGTGGAATCATAGGTGGTAATTCTTTTTTTACTAAAAACCTATAGTAGATTACGGTCTGGAAAGTGAACTGCATAGTTGAAGTACCCAACTGTTTACACTACCATTTTCATATTTGCAGCATGATGTATGGTTAATAATTTATTAAATTCTAGGGGGTTTACTATAATAAATATTGCAGTGTACGATTTCGCTTCTAAATCTTTTCAGTATGCTATTTCCTGTTGAAGCCTGCGGTCATTAGATTATTATGTCACACCATCAACCAAGAAGTCAGGGATTCGATACCCGAAGTATCGATGGTTGACGCAAATCATCGCCAATTGCCGGAGCCACGGTAGTGTAGTGGTTAGACTACTCGCCTCCCACCAAGGCAAATCGGGTTCGATTCCCGGCGGGGTCGCCCCGGATTTTAGCATATGCGAATCGTGCCAGACGATGCCGCCTGTCGCTTTTCTCGGGGATCTCCAGTTTCCCCCACCCTTGCATTCCGGCGATGTTCCAAGCTCACCTCGCTTCACCCTCATCGGCCCTCAAGTCCTCGATGTTACGAGACACCCATATCTCTTCACTCACTCATCACCAACTACCCAACCACGGCTCGCTTGCTGCGAAAGCAAGAAAGTTTTGTATCTTAAAGGCTGTTCACGATAAAGTGAGCACTTTTGAAATCAACCTAAGAAAAAGTCACTGCCTCTGCCTGCATATATTTCAACGGGCGCACTAAGTGACATGCGCCCAGTAAAGTTGGTAGCGATGGATGGGAAATAGTTCCATATATTAACGTCGAATAAAAAGAGTTAGGAAACCATTTGTGATAACATATATTATTTCTTTCCCTTTATGTTTTTTTAATGTATCGAATTGTAAAAATAAGCAAATTCGTAAAATATTTACTTTTTCTAATAATTTCAAGGTTTTTTCTTGTCCGACGCATGGTAAAAGTGATGAGGCCATGAAATGTTAATTTCAGATAAGGCGGAATAAAAAACAACGTGCATTCAAGTATTTCATAAGCAGGGCTTTCAAAAGTGATCATTTTATCGTGAACAGCTTATACCTCAGAATCTCCGGTGTCAGTGCTCGCTGAAGCGGGCCGTGCACTAGTTACGCTCGGGTCGGCTCGGCTTGGAATGGGCCTTTCGTCCAAATACGAAATCATCTTTTCACATGGAAGTCCACAGTCTACAACAACTCTGCTCAGCCGCCGTACTGTGATGTTGGAGTGCACTGACTGCCATATCAAAACACGATTTTTTTTTTTTTTTTTTTTTTTTTTTTTTTTTTTTTTTTTTAAATTATTGCCGAAATATCTGTTCCGAGCCGAGTCGATCCGACCGGAACAAGTGGGCATCCTTCTTAGGCGTCGTGTTTACATTGCAAATGCCACATACTGCTGACCAACACTGGACAAATATATACCGGCAACGCAAGCAAGAATACTAAACTTAGTGGCAATAGTTTTCTTTTTTAACTTATATTTATTTATTTAAGTTTTTTTTTACATATTTCGTGAACATTTCTCTTTGTGAGAGTTTTATTTAATAATATTACGGTAGTCAACGTTCCGGGGGAAAAAAAATGTTATGAGAGTGAACATAAATTTATTTGTCATAGTGCACTATGTTGGTACCGGGAAATTTGAATGTATTACTGGACAGCGGTGTTGCTATCTGTTGTCTGAAAGTGACACTACACCCACGAACAGCGCAAGCTTTTTTTTCCGTAGATATACATAATCTGCCGCATATTAATTTCTAGCGTGTTTGGCGATAAGGGCGATCCGCCCGTCCTCACAAGGTTTGACTCAACTTGTCAGTAGGAAGACAATATATAATAAGCACAACATTTCTATGTACGAGAGGTTCTGTTGTCTTTTGAGTCTGTGCTTAAGTCTGATCAGATGTTTTTTTTCTATATTCCTTTGATAGTTTATGATTTCGTGGCATTATATCAATAATCACGATTAAAATACCAAGACACATTAAAAATTAATATTCATTGTTTTATTTTAACGTTAAAATTCCACATTTTATTTTTGAAAGCTGATTCGTACATCATTAAAAAAAATATTGCAACATTAAGTTTCATTACGGTTGCAATGATTTTTAAAGCCAAAAGAATTTGGCTCGCTACAATTTCTTTTAAATACAAATCATGATTTACTTGCGGAAAAAATGTTACTTCTGGCTAATTTGGACCGCAGATTCTATCTATGAAAGTCAAAATTGAAACACAGGATAATCGTATAAGTAATTCCCAAGAAAATATTATTCATGGCAATCTAGTGAAACGAAAAACTATTATGAGCTCTATCCTACTTATTCATTTCTTTCAGTTCTGAGAATTTTACGAAAAAAATGTATATATTAAATCCCTATTCCCACTGTCATACTTGTTTCAAAAAATTATTTCATACAACTATATATATATATATATATATATATATATTGATATGCAACGACATACAATTATTTTGCATTTTTAACGCCCTTTAAAGCGTTTCTTAATTTATTCTCGCACGAAACACCGTTTAACTTATTTACACTACTCGTAAGGGTCATTTCGTTTCTTACAAAAATTATATCACATAATTTTTGCATCAGGGAATGTCAAAATCACACTTTTAATATTTTTGGGAAGTACAAATAAAATAGTTTATGGAGATATCAACAAGGGTTGCCGAGAGGTAATATCTGAATCAATTTTAAGGTATGCTGAAAAAAGACCATTTAACTAAAAAATCCTAAACTGTCACAAATAAAAAATACCCAATAAATTCCTTATTTTTTTTAATAACTTTAAAAAATTGAGAAAAAATCATAGCATTATTAAAAAAATTCCTTAAAGTATCTCATGCTATGTTATTTCAGTGTAAATGATCTCATTTCGGCGAGTTTGTTTTTACTATTTCTACGCCCCGAGAGCACTAACATTGTGATTTTGCTAGGCAACTGTGTAAACAATTTGCCGACTAAAACTTTTTCATGCGAGGAATTAGTAATTGTGAGAAATACCTACAAGTTACAAATATAAAATAACGAAAGCTTTGATGAATAGCGCCCCTAGGCGTTGACGTGAAACTCGAACATACGCGACCCAGAACATTTAACGGTGTGCAGAGCCTGAACTCGCGAATCGGTGCACAACGAAACGGAGTCGAAAACCCGCAAAATGGAATTACAAATACTGCGACACACCCACATTCACGCACAGGCAGCGTTAAGTGCGTGTGAGATTGGGGAGGTTGGAGGGGGTGGTGGATATGGACGCAGGGTAGGAGGGTGCGCATTTCCTCTCCCCAGGCCGTAAGCCGACAATTGATTCCATCTCTCCCAGGCAGCTCCGCGCGCCAGATATTCAACATGGCGCTGCTGACTGTAGCCCGCGGCGCGCATTTGGCGTTGATGCTGTTCGTGGTTCACAACACACACACGAACACAAGCACCTAACACAAGAATAAAAAAAAAAATGGCTGCAGCATTTCCACGTTTAACTTAGCAGCATTTTGTTATAAACGGCCCCGTTGTGCGTCACCTTTCAAAACAATACTTGTGAAGGTCGCCACAGACGAGTTCGATAAACTAGGAAACCATAACAGCGGGCTGAAGTGGAATGTATCAACTATCATAGCAATGCGCAGAGAACAACCGAAAATGCGGGTACAGCAAATCTCAGGCCATTCGTGGATAATTACAACAATCCACAAACAGACTCCGCCGGAGCCAATCCTAATGCATTGCGTCAATACCCACACGTGAACGGCCGCGAAGAGTGGTCTGGGCTGTGAGGATTGTCAGCGACACAGTCGGCGATTGTCAAGGGACGAGTTTCAGCTGCGAGTTTGTGTGCGACGAGTCCAGAGTGCGAGACCTGCTGAGGTCCCCCCCCCCCCCCACAAGCTCTATCTCTAACTAATTTAACCTTCCCTTCCGTACTTCTCTTTCAGTGGCCTCAAGTTTTTACACTCTGTATCGAGTTTATAGCTGTTTGAGATGGACAGTAAATACTTTAATTACTCTTTCTATAAACCTTCTTCATCCTAGTTTATCCCTCTACCTAACACTATCCTTCCTTAACATAGTCGTTTATGGCTGGCTTTAGCTCATAACAACGTGAAACCAAAACTTGAAAATATAAAATCCCTGTATGAAAAGTAGTAGGACGTCCTTACGTCTCATTAGAAGTGGAATGATTAAGGTGGTCGCCTAGATGTCGCCCTGATCTGCGTTGCAGTGTTTTAAATTCACGTTTTCCCCACTAAATTATTAAACGCGCGTCCAAGGTGCTGATATACAGAAGCGGCCGCGATGGTGTAGTGGTTAGACTACTCGCCCCCGCCTAGACGAACCGGGCTCGATTCCCGGCTGGGTCGCCCCCGGATTTTCGCACTTGGGACTCGTGCGGAACGATGTCACTGGTCGGGGGTTTTCTTGGGGATTTTCCGTTTCCCCCGCCTTTGCATTCCGGCGCTGCTCCATACTCACCTCGCTTTGCCCTCGCCGGCTCTCAAGATATCGATGTTAGGAGCCACCCAAATCCCTCCACTCCACTTCTCATGTAAAATACAATTAAACCAAATACTGCTGCGTTATATTTACGGACACCTGATTTTCGTGAAACGAATTCTACGAACGTATAGGTTGTTCACGATCAAGTGAGTACTTTTGAAGCCCTATAGGCGTATACTTTTTTCTTTCAGCAATTTCTTTTCCTTTAATAATCTCTTTAAAATAAATTTTGTCATGTCAGTAATAAACATAGTGTATATATTCCACTGCACTCGGAAGTTAACGCCTAAGGCTAAAATAAAACATATTTACTGACTATTATTCCAAATGAGAGTGCTTTCGAAAGTGCTCATTTTACCGTGAATAGCCTATAGTTATATCTACAGGTTTACATTTCTTATCAAAAAGTTTAAGTCTTCAGGTAAAGATGTCGGAAACACGTTTCATTGTTGTGTTAAAATAATATTTATTTTTCACTCAGTACTTTATATCGTATCAGCCAAAACATAAGTTACCGAAACCCAACTTTACAAACTAAGGTTTTAGTGAAGAGTTTATACCTTCTCACAAACTCAGTTTTGGAAACTTGTATTCCATGCGTTATTTTATGCCGGAAACCACTGGTATCAAAATAATGATAAAATTTCAATTTATTTCTCTTATGCCTATACCAAAAGGGTCTACATTTGGGGAAACAATCATAAATATGACCACAAAGTTATCTAACGTTGCATATTACATTACTTTATAAAGAATAACGAAAATGTGGTATTTCATAACTATTACCAAGATGCAGCGTATTTACTGTGTATTAGTTATTTTCTTACATTTAACAAAATTATGTAAACACTCGGCATTTAGAAACTGAATTTTTAATCAATTAAGCGTCTTGTTTTGTACATCAACAGTTCCCGGTACTATATCCTAAGTCATATTTGCAAAAGAAACAGGAGTCTCGTTGTTTATACCACACACGAAACTAACATTGGACGCGAATATAGACTTACTAAACTGGGTTTCTAGATACGGCGAAACCTCACTTTAGTGGCGTTTATTTCGCACGCAAACTCTTTTTTCCGAAACCTACGGTACCGAAACTCTAGTTTCAGCCGACGGTATAAAGGTACTGATTGTCAATCCAGCATACAAATACGATGTTTTTTTTTTCTCCTTGATATTTTCTTACAGACCTCTGCACAATTGTTAGCGTGTGTTGGAGTAGCTAAATAGCAGCACTTTAGCCGGGCTTCAGAAAAGTTGAAAGTTAACACGAACAGACAATATATTGAAGAGCCTGCATCCACCGGAGCATGAACTTTAGTAATGCTACTTCCTACATTCCCCGTCACCCCTCTCTCGTTTGTCTAGAAAAGGATACGCCCCATACTACAAAGTAAACAATCCCTTATTAATGAGCTTTTACCAAAGGGGTATAGTAGAGGATTAACTATATTTTAATTAAAGTGCCGTTCCTTAGACAAAAACCTCTACAAGGATATCATTTACACTTCATTACTTTACAAAAACGATTTTCTTCATTTATAAAATTTTAATTTAAGGGCATGTAGTGTTCTTTGAACTAAACAATAAAGGCAAATTAACGGAAGCCCAGTTATTAAATTGCAAGCAAATTTTCTCACTAGGGTAAACTTTTAGCCTTAGCTATTCGGTTAGCAGTATATCCGTTTGTTAGCCACACGTAACCGACAGCCTATCAGGTGCCTCCAATAATCTTATTTGTCCGTTAAAAGCTAGGCAAGCATTAAACTTTCAACAGAAGATTTTTTTTTTTCCGTTTCATTCCAGCCGTTTATTTCACTAGCCGTCTGAAACTGGTCTAAAAATTCGACTATGTTCTTGTGTTTCTGTCCGCTAAATGTAGGAATTCTCTCCGTCTGGCTGACTACAATGCGCACTGGTTGCGGATCATTCATGTTGTGTAACTGTACACGAGAATGAGTTGGCAAGCCTGTCGTGGCAGACTGCTGTGATGTGATACAGTTGGCACTACTGCTCTGGCACAAACGCTACGCCGCGTCGCAAAATGAATGGCTGACCACCTGACAACAACGCATATTTGACACCTAGACATATCTCACGATTACAGTCACATCACATATACGAATTGTTCATCTAGCCGTACGTTCAGCGAGGTGTTGGCCCCACACACTGATGACGAAAGACCCCGCTCCTAGCGTTACCTTGCCCTATTTTGGACGCGTTGTGCAAGTATCCGCCCCACGTATTGGCCGGCGGATGGTGTTTCTGATGTTGCTTCTCGCGGCATGTTTTCGCATTTAATGCTCGTGTCCTGGTTTTGGCTTTTAATGTCCGGCTAAGGCTTCATCACACTTCATAATTGTAGCAGTGAACTGACGACGGACGCACGACATTTATTGTAAACCGCAGACGGGTGGAAGGCGGACGAACGGAAAACGGACGGTCGCAAGCACATCTTGCAACGCCAGCTTTGTTTAATTTCATTTTGTTATAAAATGTATTATAGAGCTTTTCTTTGATTAAAATTACTAAAATTTTCAAATAGTGGTGAGTCGGCGTTAACGCCTGCCTCAGGAGTACTCCACCATTTTACTAAATATAAAGTGTGTGACGTTGATAGTAGTTTTACTATTATAAATTGAGATGAGTATGGAACAGCGCCAGAATGCAGGGGTGGTGGAAACGAATATACCCTAGAAAATCCGCCGAATAGTGGCATCGTGCGGAATAATTCCCACATGTGAAAATCCGGCAATGATTCCGCTGGCAATCGAACCCGGTTCGCTATGGTGGGAGGCTAGCGCACTAGCTGCTGCCCGAGAGAGAGAGAGAGAGAGAGAGAGAGAGAGAGAGAGACAAAGAGAGAGGGAGACAAAGAGCGCGAGAGAGGGAGAGAGAAATATGAAAAAATTGTATTATTATAGCTAACTTCTACGTAGAACGGATCTGTGGAAATGCGTAAAAATAAGCTAACACGATGTCATCCTAACTAACAAGTGAAGCTAAATAAAAGCTTCTAAAGCATTGACATGTAAGATTATTACAGTGTAAGCATATAGCAACAGCCAAAGATATCTGTTCAACCTAGATTGGCACTTAACTTTTTATACGCCTCACATAAAAGGGATTCTTGCAATACTCTGTGCATATATAAAACAAATTTCTGTGACTGTAAACAAGTTTATGAAAACTTTTTAAACTTTACGTTTATTTCTGTAAGTAATTCCAAGCAACACAAATGTTTCCCTTAATATGATACATAGCAATCTTCACTTCAGATATAATATCTAACTGATGGGGTATTTATTCAATATATTATTTAAAATACCTTCCTCATTAGTTAGACACTATTATAAAACACTATTGCAATGCAAGGAAAATCAATAAATGCTTTACAACTAGTTGATAAATTCAGAGAATATGTGATAAAAAAATCTTTATGGATTTCGTTTTTTTCTTTATTTGTCAAAATCGGGGCAGAGAAAACGCAACGATAATTAATAAATTGCATACAACTTGTTCACTTATTCGTAGAATACATCACTTGATAATATTAGTGAGAAATCATTATTTCCTTGTTTATAAATTGCGGTATTGTAGACACAACGAAAATTTTGTATTAAATACTGCTTATTTTCGTTTCCCGCGCAGCTACGTATTAAAAAAAAAAAAATGTCGCTCAGCGATCGTATTGGCTACCGCCAGTGAAGTAATGTAGAGAATTTAAGGTTTTGTATTCTTAGTGGTAACGGTTGGACTTGCATCCGGGAACAATCCTAGTCCTTTTCTCATACTACAATAATACACTGATCATCCTCGTTGCATTAAATGAAGTGACGATTTTGTATATCTTATATCACGAAATGCATTCTCTCATTGCTAGGGACGCGAGAAAACAAATGCGAGTACAGCGACGTAAACTTTGAACTACAAAGGCCTCTATATGCTGGAGTCCAGAGTTGGCTGCTGCCTCAGCGAGTGGCCAGTTTTACTCTTGGTAAAGTAACACGGGAATCTGATCTTGTAATACCACATATTTCTTGATGGCTCGAAGTTTTCTGAGGTGTGTCTAATGATCTGTGACGCAACGGCAAAATTAATATTAACGTACATCTATACCAAATTCATCAAGCAGAGAAATGGAACAGTAAAACATTTTAATTCTTAGTTATTAACCTATGCGGGAAATCTCACATATTCAGTGACCTTTAAGAATACACTCCTTAATTCTCTGTTTACTTATCAACATTGCATGGATTTATTGGCTTCTAGCTATCTTACAACCCTTTCACACGATCACATTTTTCTTTGAAATACTGAGTGCTATATGACGTCACACGAACTTAGTAGTCGCGGCTATATTGTCTGTCAATTTCTCTAATCTCCCGTTTTCCTTCAAGATTTCCGTTTCGAACATGTTATATATTTTCTTAAGTCCAAAATTTCAGTCGCCGATCACAGCTTTTACGACAACATTAGCAGCACGGCATAGCTTCGCTGAGGTTTTATGCCGTAATTAAACAACATAACTATATATTTGCGACTAACCGTGACTAACCGTGATTACCTGCGACTATCCGTGACTAACTGCGACTACTTGCTACTACTTACGAATTTATAATAGTAAGATTGTATTAAGATCCACTGAGCCACTGCGGCCCCACTATATTGCTCTAGCCACTGAGCCACTGCGTCCCAACTTGGGATCGGTCTAGCCAGTGGGCCACAGTGTTCACACTTGGGATTGCTCATAGCCACCGAGCCGCTGTGGCCCCACTTGAAATCACTCTAGTCACTGGGCCACTGCAGCCCCACTTGGCATTACTCTACCTACTGGGCCTCTTAAGCCCCTCCTTGAGATGTGCTAAGTCCATCTGGAAGAATGTAGCTTTATAACAGTGAAAGAATTATAAGAATCGGCTTCGTGGTTTTGGTAGAGCATGCATAGAAAGCAGCCAAGTAACTCATTTTTCTCCGACTTGGTTTACAAATTTTGACATTTCTCAAGGACTTATTTTAAAATTAAACATATCCCATGACCATCTGGTCGAATCTAGCTTTCTAATATGAAATAATTATAAGAATAGACCATATTTCCGAGATTACTCGAGACATAAAAATAAATAAACAAATTCACATTACCTCTTTATAATATTAGTATAAATTAATGGAAGTAATCCCACAATAGTAGAGTTATGTGCACATATATAAAGTTGTTACAAAATAAATCCACATTTTTTTTTAAAGAAGATGTATAGTAAAATGAAGGGTATTTGTTGTGGTTTAAACAATTATTTTCTTGTCGTGCATGGGTAGCAGATACTTCTAAAACTTTACTATTGGGCTTTTTAAAACGGTTTTATTAAAATGTGTGAGATAATTTTTTATGTAGAGACTTGAAAGTTTAATGAATGCAAATCATTGATAGGCAAATTAATAGGTTTTTTTAGTTTAGCAAATTGTTTTCAAGGCATTGAATTCAATAAATATTTGATAGCGTGAAATAGTTTTTAGTAGTAATTGATTTTGTTCTTCGTCGTGTTTTGCGAGAGACTGTTCTTTCTTATTGCTGGTACATAATTTCTGCCTCTTCCAGGCCATCTCAGTAACGTGTAGTTTATCTGCAGAAGTATTGTAGACGTCCGTGTGATTAAACTGCAGTTTGGCATCAAATCAATCTGTGTATTTTCTAGTCGTTACTTGCTCCAGTGTTGACGTTTTAAGGTAAATGTGAAGGTAAACAGTTTTGATGTGGATGGTAATTTGCCCTTTTGAATTAAAGTAAACCATCGTAATGTTTTAAATAAGGGAAAAATATACATTGAGGAGGCCTTCGTACATGAAGTTAATAACATTTGCCTCAGAAGGAAATGCAATTAACAGAATTTGTATAGGAGCAGTATTACGAAATTTGCTAAACACTTATAAACTGTTAAAATAAGCTTCAGTCAAATTCGCCAGGAATTAAGGAACTGGCATGCAGGCAGGGATGCCTTATATCTTCAAATATGGAAAAAGTCGTACTTTCATTTATAACTATTTCTGACAGCACAAGTTCGTATAGGCCAAATTGTTACTTTTGAACGTTTGCAGTTAACTACAACGATTTGCATCCTAAACTAACAGAAACTTTGAGATGAATTCGGTGCGCATATTAAAGGCGGAGAGGATTTGTTGGGCAGCTCTTAACAACGGGTTCTTGAGAGAAGAAAGGTTTTGCTGGGATTTGAACCGTTGACTTTACTGTTCTCAGGTGGCACTTAAGCTACGTTAGCAATGTGAGTGCCTCAAAAAAAATAGTTGTATACATTTGTTTTTAAGTCAATTCTGCAAATCAATACATTAAATATAATATAAATTTCTACGGGGTAATTTTGCTAATTAACATAATGCTAGTGTAGTCTTAATGTGTAAATGCTCAGCCGATGAACACACGAGAGTGGCTATAAAGTATACTTAGAAAATTTTGAAGTAATTCCCAGCAGTTGTATTATTTTGCTACAGTATATTCACAGGTTATGGCATCTAAAATGCGTACGTTTAAAATATGCAGTGAAATTTTCGCACTGTTAAACTTGGCTCACAACCACCCGTCGCTTCTGTCAGTCGCCCGTCCGTCAGTCAGCCATCCGTCAATTTTTTAGTCCGTCAACTGAAAGCTACCCACAGCAGTCCGTCGTCCGACAATCCGTCGGGCCAGAACATTTTCGGTTGTATCACTCAACATACACTAACTTTCTCGCGCACAGATAAATGTTTTTAATGAATGTTATAAATTTATTCTCTTTCCTGACGTTATTTATCAGCATTGCCTACGAAAATCTACAAGTCCTCTTCAGTTCAATTCAGAGGTGAAACGTAAAAAAGTGAAAAACTTCACTGCCTTGTGTATTAAAAAAGAAAAATATTCAGACAATAAACAAGTGACTGTTTTCAGACAGTCATGTTCAAGGAACGATATTTTAAGGCGGTGGTCTATCCGTCCGTCCGCCGAAAGTTAAAGTTTGAACTGTATATGACGGATTGACGGATAGAAAAAAAGTTGCCCTGCGATGGGTTGAATATCACGTGATCGACGGACGGACGGGCGACTGACGGATCAAACGGATGGTTGTGGAGTCCAGGTGTAGTTGACGACCCACGGTATAAGAATAGCGGTTTGTCTGAAAATAATATCTTGTGCCTAGTTGTGTTTGAGAACATTGCAGCTCCTTTATACGTTTATGATTCGGCAACGCATTTCGTCACAGCGTAGTTATTCCTACGAATTACTGCTATTGGTGGGGCTGAAATATGAATTGGTCGTACGACAGGAAGCCAGTACCAATTCACAGTTTTCTGTCTACAGCACGTTGAGGCCGAAGAGGCACTTCGACACATTCGCAAAAATATGCTATCTACGAATGGTAAGACAAATCAGCAGTTATTTTACACCTAGTAACTGAGGCCGTCTGAAAATATTGAGGTAGGTACTTCGCGTGTCCCAGAATCGCCGAACATACACATAAAATAATCAGAATAAATTTACTTGTGTTAAACCAAGAACACACTTTCTTTAATAATTTCGTTACAGTAATTCCTATATATTCAATAGTTATTTTTATACACTTATTTATTTCTACATGCAAAACCTATTTCGTAAATGGCTCTAACTTTAATGCGTAACAAAATCTGAACGTTCATTAAAGTGTTTTATGAATATGCTAATGCTTGGTTTGAGTTAATAAAATGTAACTCGTGGGCAGTTACGCTCAAAATCAATCTGAGTAATGAGTGCATTTCAAGCTGCAGGAAGTGTGAAATCAAATCGGGTAATTGCGGCCGTTTGATAATGATTGATGCGAGTAACAATTTCGGTACCCTGACTGCTTTGGCTTCTAGGCGCGGGCTATCACCTCTCTTTCAAGTTTATGTAACGGGGAAATATTGCTGAAAGTGGTCGTGTTGGTATATGCATGTCTGTGATGGAGTGCTCAAGCTACAACCCGGCGCGTTCTGTCATAAATAAAAAAAAAAAAACTAACTAAATAAATATCGCGTATAAGCGATTCACAGTAAAGTGAGCACTTTTTAAGGCTCTGCTGAAGATTTATTTTTATCAGATTTGTATCTTTCTGTCAATTTTTAATATTAAAATCGGCACCATACTAATAAACGCAGTGTATACATTTCACCACTCTCAAAAGATAACGTCTGAAGTTGCAATAAAATCTATTCATTAGTACCTTTTGAAAGGGTCTTAAAAAGTGCTCACTTTACCGTAAACGACTTCGTAAGGTATTTATTAACTTCTTAAACATAAGAAACAATACTAACGTTAATGTCAAATAAAAATCTAATCCATGAAATAATACCAAACACAATCTTTAAAATAGGCATATTGCGATTAACATACGGTAAGTCACGGAGATAAATTAGACTATAAAAGCGTTTACGTTGTTACTCAAGAATTTCTATTGCCAACCCTCATCAAAAATGTTTTCCGTTTTACTTATTTTGGCATAACTTCCATAAATATAATGAGCGTATTGTTGATATTGATAAGTTATGAAGTATTTATATAAGTATATTGTTTAAGAGTTCAAGAAATAATTTCAATCAACTTTCATCTCAGTTGTGGCTGATTACCTTTGGGGGTATAAGATTCCAGTTACACTTTCCAATTTGTGCAAAATATCGTTTGTGAAAGATGGCCATTAAAGCTTCTAGTTCCCGCGACTTTCGCTTCAGCAGTGTTAAATTAATTTTTCTTTTTTAAATATCGCTAGTTGTATTATCTCACGACTTTTACTAAACTATTTGCGGTGACTACACTGCCTCTTTTAAAACAAAATAATCTTTCTTGTAGGTAATCATTTTTTACATAATTTGTAGACTCTACGAGACACTTGTGACGCATCAAAAATATTAGAATACTTTAATTACTTATATGTTTTACCAGTGAATCGTCATATGAGCTTTCCGTATCTCTAACACGGTATAAAATTGTCAAATTCGAAAATAACTTCACTGTTTTTGAGGAAGGATAAACGTAGCTGCAGTATTTGGCAGAGTTAAATTCACTGCTATTACAAATTGCAATTTATTTCCAACAAAGTTTCATTTTTTTCTATTAAATTATTTGAAATTGCAGTAAAGACGCTGTAAAATCGCATTAAGGTAGATATGTTGTGCTTTTGGTCAATATATAAGCCATTGCACATATTACCAACGTAAAGCAGCGCTGTTAAAACAATATTTGTGTGTCACGTTGTCTGACATATTGTAGAAATATGTATAGGCTCTTCACGGTAAAGTGTGCACTTTTGCAAGCCCTCTCATTTAGAATAATAGTACATAAAAATATTTGTTTTGGCCTTAGACGTAAACTTCAGAATGCGGTGGATATACACACTGTGTTTATTAAATAATTGACAAAAATTATTTCAAAAGATGTTAAAAATATAACAAATAGCAGAAACAAAGAAGTAACCAGGGCTTCGAAAGTGCTCACTTTAGAGCGAACAGACTATACGTGGAGAGAGCAACGTCGTTACATTTCGTCAATAATATGTTAGGTTTCAGTCTACGCTAGGTATAACGTTGTTGCGTTTTGATTCACACCCGGTGTGCTCTGATAAGAGAAGAGAGATTTGTGGCGAGACGACTCGGTAACTGCACAGTACCTGCGTTCTCGCGCTCGCTGAACAGTTGTGCAGTGGTTCCTTCAACTTCCGCTGGGAGACGACGGTCTTCATTTTCGGTGTGGCGGTCCCGGGGGAAGTCGTGCACTGGTCTCAACGCTCCGTGGGTCAGTCATCTCCGCCATGGCACCCGCGCACACCACACGCCACTTGTCCCCGACAGGAAGAACTTACGCGAAGCACCGGACAAAAGTTGACAAACGACGTCCACCGGAGACACCCCCGAGACTGCAACGCGATCTGCAGTCGAGCGAGGGTATGGGGAAAGGGGAGACGATAGAAGAATAAGAGCAACCTGTTGGACTTATCGATCCCGTTCGAGTCCGCGCGGTCGAATGGGACGTCCGAGGACCCGATGGGGGCAGACGCGACGTTCCTCCGGCTCTGGCGAAGAGATACCGAGCTCGTGGTAAAGGGGGAGGGGGGATGCAAGGTTCTCTTGCGTGGCGACACTTGCGACTCCTCGAGGCGACGAGAGCAGTTCTCCCATGTGTCCGGACCGAGACGCTCGCAGCACGCCGAGCGTCCTGACACTGAACGCCGGCCGTCGTTGCGCGTTAAAGCGCGAGGAGGGGTTAAAGGGTGAGTCGCTAGTGCGCAGGACCGACGCATGCGCACGTCTGCAGACTCGCCCCTCTAACATCCTCCGTCGGTGCCGATGCACGCACTCCTGACGCCGTATTGAATTACCCCCCCCCCCCCCCCCTTTTCCCAACCTCCACGACGTAGGAGGTTATCGTCAAGGGCGCCAGCGAAGAGATGGAGCATCTCGACTGTACAGTAGTCTATCCGCGGTTCATTCACACGTTTCGAATCAGCCTTTAAAATATCACCCCATGTACGACTGTTTAGTTATTCCCTTAATATGTCATGTAAAATACCACTTCCAGGTTTAGCTGCCATTGCTTGAATTCCAAGTCTAAACGGTAATGACAATAACAAATAATTCTCCTCAATACTCAAAGCCTTTCTGTAAAATGAATAGTTTTCCTTTGTCACATCATAATTTGCACTTACTATGTTACGATATACCTTATATTAGCTATTAGTACTTCTTTGAAATTCCCTTTTATACGTTTTGGTTCATGTAATCTCGTAACTTAACAACACCGCTTCGCGTCCGGGATGGGTGAATCAGTTTTTTCCTTGAGTCACTGTTCTGATTGGATCACTAGTACTGATGTTTTCTCATGAGGCAAGACAGTGCTAGAAACTTTTCTTTTTCTGAAAACAAGAGATACTATTTTACGACAACACACCGCAAGGATGTACTGTGCCCACGTCCCCCTTACAGGTGAACCTGATTACTGTCAATGGTTGCAGTAGCTATGCAATAAGTAATATGTAGTTAAATGTGTTACATGTATAATGAATGTGAGATTGAAACGGTGAAAAGAAAAAAAACCTGTGTTGGTAACGCCTACTAAGAAATAGTTCCCATACAAAATATTATTACAACTGTGTTTTGGTGTAGTATTTATTTTTCAGACTTGGTTAATCTTAGTTTGTGCGAGGCGGAGGAACATCCTGGAAGTAGAACTTTATCAGTGCTCGGGAAGAGTGTGAAGTAACTGTGAACGGATTATACCTGTGTGGCGTGACTTGAGTTCGCGATGTGGTACGGATTCGATTCCGACCGGGAGCGCTGGGAGTCGTTTTCTTCACGTCCGGTTTTCGGCGTTGTTGAATTAACCTGTCCTTGGAGGTGGCCACCTCGCCGAAGCATTGAGCGTGTTAAGCCTAGTACACACGGGCATCCTTCTTATACAAGAAAGCGAAAATAAAGGTTAACAAGAAATTGAACATTAAAGTGCCTACTAGCTAGTATGCACGAAATTGTGTGATCCATACACATGACAGTAGCTGGTGAGCAAGAAAGTGGATGGTTGATGTGAACTATGTATGATTTGGAAGCAGCTTTAGAGGTCGTGGGGGTAATTTGGCATTATCAATAGCATTTCCCATAAAAAAGAATAAAATATTTAGTCCAATCAGACATATTCCAAGCATTAAATATATACTAATGTAGAACATGTAAAATCACTCACAGAAAAAAAGATAAATCTCTTTATTTTTAAATTCATACACAGAATTAATGACGATAGTGGGACTATAAAATATTTTATCATACTAAAAACATTAAGATACCTGCTTATTGCCAGCATCAACAAAATATATGTACTGTTTACATTCTACTTGTACATGCGAGAAAGATGGTGAAAAATAGGATCGTCTCTACATGGCACTAGCTAGTATACAAGATCTTGTGTGCTAGTAACTAGCATACTCGGCGGCAGTTCACACGATGCAAGTCGAGGTGTATAAGAACGTGCTCGCTTCCTTGTAAAAGAAAATTGCACGTGTGTACTAGGCTTTAGAGTAGAAAGAGCCAGGAGAGCGAACATTATGACGCAGGCACTTGTGCCGGATACACCATCGCCTTCGCGAGCAAGGCGCTGAGATGTCGGCATCGTGCTACTGTTAGGTTTTCAGCAAAGGGTGTGTAATATTATGGCGCCTAATGTTATGGTACCGAGATTATTAACAACCGAGGCGAGGCACGAGGTCCATATACATTTAACTACCCTTACACTTTATTTTCGGTTTCTTCGCCCTTTTTGAATCAAGCCTTTGAAAAACCACCCTACGCATTACTTCTTTTGTCGTTTCCTAAATACGTCAAGTTTTACAAGCGTTTTATACATGAGTTAACATTAAATTGTCTTATTGCTAATTATACTGAACATTTACTTATATTATATCTACAAATTATAATATTTTATTTATAAATAGTATGGATAAAACTACGGAGAAAATAGGTGTGTTGGTGAAGCCTAGTAAGAAATAGTTCTTAGGAAAAATAATAATACATTGAGTGCGCACGAATGCGGTGCGTTGTCCCTTTCGTGTAATTTACTAGTCTCGGTTCAGATTTGATTCCATTAGGCGTAGGAGTACCCTGGAAGAAAAAAAATTTAGCAGTGCTTCAGAAAAGTTGCCAGTAGCCGCGAGAAGCCTATAATTCACTTACACCACGGACACATCCATGCTGTATTCCGAGTCGAATCTAGAACGTCCTGGTACAACGTGTAATTACCCGCATTGTTTTTTTTTTTGGTTACAATAAAGATAAAACTGCACGTCCTTATAGCATACTACGGCTTCTAAAATTTTTTTACAGGAATTTTAACATCTAGTGATGATTATAAAAACATCTGCCCGAGCTATTTTAATTTTACAAACTTATGCAGTGGCTAACAGTCGAGTACATAACATTTTGTTTACATGCTAACAGTATAGATTAAAGGGTCAGTTACAAAAGCTGTGCATACTGCTCGTCGGCATAGGCAGAGTGCTATCTTAAACTGTATCTCTCTTTCATTAATAAATTTTAAACACAAAGAAGCAGCAGTATTTGTAACACATAGACAACTGTTTACCTATTCCCTGTCCAAAGTAAATAGGCGATAGTCACAAGAATTGATGTAAAAACCATGATCTCACCAAAGAGAAGCAATACAGAAATTAATAGGAAATCTGACACAGCGTGACGCATGGTGTACGATAGGTATAGGTTGTTCACGGAAAAGTGAGCACTTTTGAGGCCCTAGTTACTTTTCCTATCAACCTTTTTTATCCTTCAACCACTTTTGAAAATAAATATTTCCATTTAAGTAATAAACACAGTTAATATATTCCATCAAACTCGAAAATTAATGTCTAAGGCTACAACGAAATATGTTTATTCACTGTTATTCGAAATGAGATGGCTTCCAAAAGTGCTTACTTTACTGTAAATAGCCTACAGTAGCCCCATTTCCAGAGCGTTACTCAAGCAGTCAGAAACTGATTACGCTTACATGCAAGAACGCCACAACATTTGTCTTCTGTAAGTTCACGTATCGTGCGATGTTGAACACCAGTAATTCCTATATAGAATTAAAACATGAGGGCGTGACTTTGTCAGAGACACAGGCGTGGTTTTCACTTGAATACGCCTGCGTAAGCGGGTATAGCGAAATCCAGATGAGAAAATAATGCACAGAAGTCCAAAACGTGTCGGGCGAGACGGGAGAGTCAATTGTCGCTGCGCGAAGGGGTGGGGTTGTTCAGTTCAGTAGTGACAGCGGTCGAGGAAGAACAGGTGAGAGCTGCACCGGCGCGTACGTATTACCTGTCGAAAAAAAAAAGGTTGGTCGCGCAGTGTCGCATTTAACAACGCTATAGTAGAGAGCGATGTTATCAGTTTGGTCTATATAGCGTCAGCAGTGTCACATGTTACACTCCCTCCAGCGGCAAGCATTCGGGTGGCTGCTCCCTTACACAGCCACCCCTACGTCCCCCTCCACCCCAACTCAAAGATACGCGAAGATTATTTTCTCATTAGAACTTTCTATAATGTACAATGTCCTAAATAATCACTACAAATTCAAGCGTTAGTAAAAATTACCTAAACGTGATAGAGATATGCGATTTTTGCAAGTGAAAGCCCACAGATTAAACTACGCCGGTAAACTTTTCTCTTGCCGCATTAAGAAAAACTGCACAGGAAAGGTTTAAAAATTCGATATTTGACCATTTTCACGAATTTTTTTCTCCAAGAATACACTTAAGGCGTCCGTCTACCTGGCGCTTGAAGTGCGTTGCAGAGTGTTCGAAATACACGTTTTTCTACGAAACCATTAAACGTGCGTCCAGTGAACTGACGTACGAAAAGAATACACATTTCAGACGATGGCTTTTGAGTGTTTTCAATACCTCGCGTTGATTAGAAACACAATTTCAGAGCACGCCAAATGGCTGAGAACGACTTTTTCAAAGCGCTGTAACTCAAAATGTACGTGTTAGATCCATACAAAATTAGTTAAGGGGCATCCATTGAACCATCCTACACACTTTCCACCAATAAAATAATAGGGTCGCCGCTGAAAGTCTCATAGGTACACGCAGCACGACGAGAACACTGCACGCCAGTTCAGAGCCTTGCGCTTAGCGGCGATGGGGGACTTGATGCGCGTGGCAGTGTCGCCTTTAACGCTCCCTCGCCTCTCGGCTTCAAACACGTAGAAAAAAGAAGGGGGGGTGGGGGGTGAATAATGGCATAGATAATTGCTTTTTGATCTATTCTGACGAAAATTCGTATTTGCAAAACATTTATTTACCGAGATACGCGTATTCGCGCAAACAACTATTTCAAAAAAAAAAAAAAAAAAAAAAAAAAAAAAAAAAAAAAAAAAAAAAAAAAAAAAAAAAAAAAAAAAACGCGCGGGTCCATCCCTCTCTTAAGAGCCGCCCAAATCTTTTTACTCACTTCTTTGGGAAATGTGAACGAAGCGAAATTGATACTTGCTTTATAAACAATCAAGACGAATTAGTATATTTCGCGCAAAGATTAGCGCTCTAGGTCACCGTAGTCACGATATGTACCAGGAAATGGCCGCCGGTCGCCGCGGGACCGCACCCAAACCTCACACACGTGCGACACCAACTCAAGGTCATCCTCGTGCAGTTGTGCACCCGGTAGAACGAGACCACATCTATTTTAATCGTGTTATTATAGGCTGTTCATGGTAAAGTGAGCACTAGTGAGGCCCTAGTTACTTTTATCTTTCAGCCGTATTTAATCCTTTAACCACATTTTAAAATAAATTTTTCCATGTACGTAATAAATAAACACAGTGTTTATATTCCACAGCACTGAAGTTAACGTCTAGGGCTAAAATAAATTATATTTATTGAAAATAAAATACATATAGGCCTATTGACTATTATTCCAAACGAAAAGGCTTCCGAAAGTGCTCACTTTATCGTGAATAGCCTATAACAGAAAAGCGGTAGCATTTCAGCTGAATATCGTAGGAATAAAGATAGGTAATCTATTAACTTCTCTTGCTTTTGGACTTGTAATCACAATCTCCTACGCTGTCAGTGGCGAAGTATGAATCACCTCCACTACTGCTCGTTTACTTTCACATTCACTCCTGCGGCACGGGCTGCTTGCACGGAGTGTTACTGGATGTCTACAAAGCACGGACCGGCAGGGGAAGATTAATTAACGACTCCATTTCAAAGGTTCACATTTCTTCTCTTTTTCTCCCTCTCTCACCTCCACCCACGTTCAGTTTTATGGAAGCCCGAGAGTAAAGACAAGGAAATTTTGCGGTTTCATTTGGAGACAGGCTTGCATGGGAATGCACGTACGTTTGCGCTCATCTCGTAATTGGACTAGAACTTCGTTGACATTTCTTGGAAGGTAACGAGCCCGTGGTAATACGCCACGAAGAGAAGACGAATTGAAAGGCACGCCAGTTTTTAATAGGAGTAGCTTCTCGTTGCGATAACGTAAAACGAACCAGTAACAGGTAACTGAACTTGCAAATATGGGATGCTCGGAAATTCCCCTTACAAACTTCTAGGACTTGTAGAAGGGACTGAGTAGACGATCTTTTGATTAGGAATCCATGTTTAGAAACGTACCGTTACCGTGCTACAACTATTTCATATCAGGTGTATCACTCGTCCACTTCCACTGAGGGCAAAGCCGGATGTAACTCCATTGGACTATTTCTTGTGGGGTCGTATGAAGATTATGGTGTACGAGACTCCTGTAGAGACAGAGGAAGATCTGCTGGCACGAGTTATGGTCGCTGCACAACAGATTGACGGTACACCAGGTGTGATGGAGCGAGTGTACCGGAACATGATTCGTAGGTACAATGTGTGCAAAGACGTTGGTGGTCGCCACATCAAGCCGCTGTTGTAGTGGATCAGTACCGTATGACACACATCCTTTGCAGAAGACAGAAACCGATTGCTGCGTTTAACCGTAGACAAAAGTGTTATTGTGATAAATGCATACGTTTATTTATTGTTCCCTTGGTATTGTTACTTAATGAATTTGATTTCTAATTAACTTACGCACGCAGAAGTCGACGCGTGAAATACCTGATTTGAAATAGCTGTAGACGTTAACGGTATGTTTCCGGACATGGGTTCCTACTCAAAAGATCGTCTACTTAGTCCCCTCTACAAGTCCTAGAAGTTTGTAAGAGGAATTCCCGAGCATTCTGTATTTGCGTTATTTGTCCGGCAGTACCCAAAAGAGTTTCTGTAATAACACACAATATCATGGTATTCATTTTCGTATTACCTGAACGTAAACAGTTTTTTTCAATGATGATCTGACAGCAACAGATGTTCCATTGGAAAAATAAATCTTTCCTTCTAACTACTGTATGGGAGGTGACTACAATTCACGGAGTTAAAAAAACACTTTCTGTTAATAAAAATAAACTGGTTACGTTTTACTGTCGCTTCCAACTGTAACCTAGGAAAAGGATTTTCACTCCGCAAATCTCCATAACCCTGTTCGGATATAGTATTCCGTTTTACAAAACTGCATCTTGGTGCTCCTCAACACACCTGAAATTTGTATTTTCAAACTGTTGTTTTAAAAAGAGTTCTGTTAAAATGCGCGAGTTTAAATAAATTTAAGCTACCATAAATAACTTTGCTACGAATTCTCCAAAAATAAAAGCATTTGACGTGTCGCTAATCTTAAGTTCTGTGATACTATACATTAATTTGTTAGAAGAGGGACACATACACATTAAAACACAAGGCCACTTTCTTGTTTACAATTTGCGGTAAATTACTAATAGACAGGCAGCAACCTAAACAGGATGTTCGGAAATTAAATGCCTTAACTGCGGGAGATGATTCCGTAAAAAATAAAGTCGAAAATATATAAGCCCCTATATAACTAAACGGCATATTAAAGGATATTTTATCCAGTGAAAATTGGGCTTTAAAAAGTGAATGCCTTGCACTTTCTGCCAGCGGTAGGGATGGCGGTGATTTACCCACGGTACGTCCCGCACTGTTTGAATGGATCACACCCATTTGGCGCGCTATGGAGCGTGTACAAGTGAAGGGTATGTCGTTGATGTGTTGACGTATCACTTTCTCAAGCCGAACAGTACGCACAGACCGAGAACGGCCAGCATTACGCATGTGTCTTTGCAACATGGGAAGCGTAAGTCACAATTTTGCTGCGGTCTTTGTAGGCATTGTACAAGACATTCGGTAAAAATAAGTTTTCAAAAGCCAATTTAATATGCTCATATCTCCTTTAATATTCCGTTTAGGTATATGGTTCCCTATATATTTTCTACTTTATTTTTTATAAGGAATCGCCTCCTGCAATTTGGGCGTTTATTTTCCAAACATCTTGAAGATGCCGGAAAAATTAATTTTAAATACATAAATGATGTTTCAATTTCTGCGTCATTATGGTAGAGAGATGATTCTGACACCCAATTTTTTATGATTTGAACTTCGTCGTGCAGTAATGCATCACCCAAAAACCTGAAGATTTATCTTTGATTCCGGATGTGTTATTAACACTAAACGTCTGCTTCAGCTACTATTTCTAAAGCGATTAAATCCTTCCGGAATATACTTGAGCTCTATGTAGTCTACATATTTTCTATATATTTTTTGACGTGGAATTACCTGCCGAAGCTTGTCGGTAGAATTAATTTCCTCTAAGTGAAGTTTCACAAATATAAATTATTTGTGTGGCAATGTCATAAATAAATATATGCATTATATAAATTTGATATTTGCGGTGAACATAATACATCGTGTATGTTTTCATCGTGATTATAGCACTGAATGGAAGAAATAATATTTTAAGTAGCACGAGAATTACAGATATTTTATTCGTCATACGCCATACCTATGAAACAAATATGATTTTATGCTTGCGGAAAAAGTATAATATGCTTGTAGATTTGATGACCGTAGCCTCACAGACTTTCCATTGCCTCATTTAGAATATATGGGCCTTACAGTAACATTTATAGGCTACTCTGCTTAATGCAGTAATAGAATATAAAGAATTAAGATAGTACATATAAACCAAACGCAATTTTAACACATTCAAAATAAACTAGTATTGTCCGTATTCGACCACTTTTAATTCCAAACAAGACGTTTCCAAGCCTCCTCATAGCTGCACACTCCTGATGGGCGTCACGCTCTTAGAGCTTCTGCGCATTATATTTACGTTTCAGTTTCGATGCACTATTTAGCGAAATATGAAACGCATCGAGACTTAGTGTGTGTGGGTTAATGTAAAATCTGTAAGTAAAAACTCACGACCGAAATAATGAATCCAGTCCCTGAAAAAAAAAAAAAAAATGTAAAATTAATTTTGCTTCTGTTTGCCGTCATTAGGTAAAATATCATAGATAATAACGTTGCCAACATTAAACTACATATTTTGTGAATGCCATTCATTCGTAGTGTGCATAACGCTGTCACCTCTGGGGTCGAGGTCGCTAAACCTTTACTTCGTATCGCAAGTCTCGTGGTTCGAATAGCTGTTGAGCCAAGTATGCGTGTTCGGCTTTAGAAGTAATTCTAGGTCAGTTAGGTGCGTAAGCCGCCACACCGCTTCCCAATTACCAACCTGCAATAAGAAGAGGTGTTAATAAATATAGGTTGTTTACGGTAAAATGAGCACTTTTGAAAGCAATGTTTAAGATCTACTTCCAAGCACATTATATATCCTTCCGCCACATATGAACTCAACATTGCGGTGGACATGATCATTTTATTAATGCATCAATTTAGGGAAACAGTAAAATTATCATAAAAGTAAGTATTTTACAAATTTTATAATCCGAACTTTTATATGCATAAAATATAATGAAAAAAAAGTCATCTTAGTATTGACAATTGTTTACAGAACACTTTTAATTCATCGCTGAGACATGGAACTACCTTCTCTGCATCGTTACCAACTTTACTGGGCACGTGCTCACATTACCGCGAACAGACTTAAAACAGTTTATATATATATATATATATATATATATATATATATATATATATATATATATATATATATATATATATATATAGCGTTTTTCCTGTCCATCACATCTTTCCATATAGGAATAATATAAACAAAATTTGAAGTGCTTGTTTATTGTAGGACAACATGAACATCTAGCATCGTCTCTAACGCAAACAATACAGGACCGGAAGTTCCATAACCCCCCTGCTCTCAATTAACTCTGTAACGTAGATGTTTTTCTTGTTTAAGGTATATTATTTCTGGACGCAAGGAGAATCCACATTTCTCTGAGGAAATTGAAACAAATCCACCTTGTGTGATTATATGGGCTGAAATGTTGGCTACACATCTGATTGACACACATTATTATTTTTTAACAAACCCTCGTGAGAAAGCGTCTCTCAATCAAGTTACTAATCGCTCCGTGTTACGAAACTGGTGTGTACGGCAATTGGAACATTCGCGACTTCTCGGTCAATTCTGGTCCCAACAGAGTGGGCTTTGAAGCGCGCGAGAATACCTCAATGATGTGTTCAGTTGACTCTTCTGAAATGGCCTCTACGATGGCCACTTATGTCAGCTTGTGATGATTCGTTATAGCGGGTACAGTAAACAAGATGTCACCGAAGCGCAGTATAGGTAAACTGAGGAACTTAAACAAGTTGTTCGAAATGCATTTGAAAACAACACGTATGGCATGTTATGGAAGATTTCATATCATTCCTGGAGGCGAATAATCCTGTGTAATTTACACAACAGTGTGCACATGAATCTTATGGAGTAAATTGTAGTTAGCTATCTTATTTATCATACACGTGCTGTTAAAATAACCCTTCGCAGGTTTGTCGACAATTTAGAGGAGGCGGGTTCATGGGCTTGTAGTTACTCTAACATAATCTGTCACAATTTCTACTGTTTAATATTTGACTTGACTTAATGCCTTCAATAATTGATTATTAATTTAGCTCAAACTCCTGAAATGTCAATAACATACCAAAAGAAAATTAAACCTAAATGCTTCGATCACCAGAGATCATCAAAGAACGTGGTAAATAAACATCGTGGTCGTCATGCCAAATACTTGCATTAGCGTTCCTTCGCAATCCCCGAGGGCAGTGTTGTGACTGCCAGAGCGCATTCATCGCGACGTAGAAATGACGTAGTAGCGGATCGGATTGAGCTGGAGCACTGCCAATTTGACATGTTTGGAAGCCTCGCCTAGCTGGGTAATGAAACGGTATGCTGAGTGTCATCGCGAATCTCGTTGGTATTTACATGCGCCGTCACTGCTTATAAGGCGAAGAGTCCGCTGGATACACGTATGGCGTGATAGAGACAGTAGCTAGCCATACACTCACGCCCTTTCCTGCAGGACTGGTACACGCCAGTCCAATACCACCAGTAAGCGCGATTGTTAGAGGTCATCGACGTACCGAGTCTTGGACTATGTTGAATACTTCACACACATTCCCTCATTCAAAATCCAGTTAATTAGGGGATCGTGCACAAAGGAATTTTTAAAAGTGGAACTATCAAAACGAAGAGCGGCACCAGCTGATGAAGTGCATTTTCCTTCACTGTGGGACTCTGAACATTTTGATATTCATACCAGATCACGACAGCCTTTTTTTTTTTATGTGTTTTTCGCTGTATAAAATAATAACTGAAATGCATCACCGTCCATCCGGAGGTAAGTTTTAAAATAATCGGGATTGCTTTCTTTGGTTCTCCTAGTAACTGCAAGTGATTGTATTTTTATCTAATAATCACATTTTCGTTCGCATTGATTTATTCCTACCACATGTTGAAGGAGATAGTGCGGACATATGAATGTTAGCAACACCACATGCAATGGCGGGGTCTCTGTGTTGGTTCGCCTTCGACATGTTTGCTACTATTTTCTGCTATTCTACGTTTAAAATACAAAGAGGCAATACTCTACGCCAGTCATGAAAGAATGACCGTTACTCTACGCACAGTGCAGAGACCACGGTAAAACAACATATCGGGCTTATGAGCACACATTCTTTTGCAATGCCAAATTCACGGTACTGGTACGCATTGTCAAGAGGTATGTTGGAGGGGAAACGCAACATTCCAATCTATCGGCACTGCAGATCACGTAACTATCAGTAACGATATACAAGAGTATTATGTAATAAAGTAATCATTCATACCATACATCTTTCCATAAACTGACACAATTTTTGTGGAGGAGAGCTCTCATCCTTCCTGCAGAAATAACAATCTTAGTCTTTCTGTATATCTGCGTGTAAAACAGGCAACAAGGCAAGCGATTGTTAAAAAATAAAAAAATAAATAAAAATGTTTTCTGCATTTTGGGATGAGGTAGAATGCACTAACACAAGAACAAAATGTTAAATAAAAATGGGGTCGAAAACCCATACCCTAAGAGCTATGGGCACTTGTTCACCATCGCTACAGAAAGTGCTCAATGCAATGCCCATTCATAGTAATACATATTTGTGCCCTACGTCGCAGGGAATATTGCACCCTTTGAAACACTCCTGGCTGGTCTCCGATGTGCTGACAGGCATTGATTATGCGTTTCTGTAGTCCTTGTAGATTATTGTTGGGGGTTGCATACATCAAAGCCTCCATGTGTCCCCACAACCAAAAATATAAGGGATTTATATCAGGGGAACGTGAAGACCAACTTACTGGACCTCCCCGAACAATCAATCGCCCATTAAATGTCTATGTTAGATGTTTTCGGACATGCCAGAGAAAATGGGCTGGTGATCCATCATGCATGAACCACATCTCTAATCTTTCAAGGTATAGCACATCCTCCTGCAAGACAGGGAATTCGTTTGCTACGAAATAATGTAGTAAGAAAGGTACAATTAGTCTATCGCCAGTAAATTCTGCCCATATATTAGTTGAAAAGTGGTACTGATGCCTTGCTTCTTCAACTGTTTGAGGATTTTCTTGAGTCCACGCATCTTTATTATGGAAATTAATAATCCCATCCCTTGTAAAGTCAGACTCATTTCCAAACAAAATCTTTGCTCTGAAAAGCGGATCTCCACCACACCTTTGTAAGTGCCATTCACAAAACTCTAATCTGGTGGGATGATCTTGTGGCTGAAGAGTTTGGTCCCACTGACCACTGTAGGGATATACATACAGGATACGGGCTCGATGGTTGCTTCTGTTTGCTAGACTGTAACAAATTATCATATCAGCCATCTCCTGTGTGGAATAATAGGCTTCTATTATGCTGTAAATGCAGAGGTAAAACGACATTTGTTTTACCATCAAAACACACCTTGATTTGAAGAAATGTAATGAGAACATTCACTTTACTTACCTATAATTGTTGTGACAGTGCTGATAAACAGTACATCAAAATTTTATTTCTACACTGTAAATTATGTCTTACATGGGATTGTCGATGAGGGAGCTGGTGTGCTTACCTAGTGAATGGCTCTATCGACGTTGGCAACGACGATGTCGCAGCTTGCACATGTGCACGGCGTGGCAGGCAGGCGAAGACTCCAAGGGGCGAGACTCATGGCTGCCCCCACCCCGCACCACGTCGATGCCTCCTTACTTCCAACGTGTGTGGCGGGTGTCTAGCAACCATCTGACGCTATGCTTACATCATCAAGAAATTGAATTAACTGGACTTGAACCTCTTCGAAAATCATCTGGGTTTTTCCTAACACTCGACTACGTATTCTATGGACTATATAAGGCGGTTCACCTTTGAAGATCAGAAAGGATGTACCCATATAGCAAAATGCATATGGCGCATTTATGGTTTACAGTCGGATGCCAAGCCGGCAATCAGTAGGCCAACAGCTGGCATGCACCCGACACCATTGCTGGTTCTGAAGTGGCACCACTAACCAGCCATTCTCTGCCCGTACCTGGCCCAGGTGTCGTGAACACAAATGGCCCGAGCATAGTCCTTATGATTAGAACAACAATGGCCCATCGACGTACCACTTCAGATCCCCCAGATGGCTTGTTGTTGGCCAGCCATGCTTCTACCATATGTCAAACACTATATCATAAAAATAATTATTTTTACCATCAATTTCAACTTTTCTTCGTTTTTAACTTTCCTTTACTTCACTATTAAACACATTATACGACATGAAAATCTTATGCTTATGTGAGGAGGAGAGGGGGCGCGAACATACACTACTTGTATTGACAGACCAGCATGCTAACCATTACTTCACTGTGTATTCTTACTTTGAGATGAACTAATTCAGAATAATTTGGAGTTAAATTAAACAATCACTTATGTAATATATAATATAAATTGCACCAGTTTTTCCATAGCCTTAAAATTTACCATGCGACCAAATCAGTTTATTAAAAAGACGCAGATAAACAAATAAAAAACTGTTTTTGAGAGAAATATTCCGACATGAATCGCGACATTAACCCAAAAATTCGCCTTTAATGTAAATTTTCGCAATATGTATGTCACCTCGATGCTATTCATCTGTTTGAATGCCGTCGCCAGTTATGAATATTTTAGCGATGTGAAAAAACAAAAACCCTTCAATGTTAATTTTTTAAAGGTGGTTATAAAGTGTTTTTTGAACTTTTCATTTTAATTATATGCAGCCATGCATGTAAAACATTACACATGTCGAATCATTCAATACCAGTCACGAAGTCACACCTAATACTGTAATTACGTAATTTTGCCATAGATATTTCCATTCCTATATTTTACAAATAGTCTACTCATTGTATCATACGATATATAATTATGTTAGACACACTCATATTCATATACGTCTGTGTGTAGTTTGGAGAAGCTATTTGTGAATAGTGGGAACCATAAAAATTCCTGTAATAAGACAAATTGCACCAGCAATGGTCCAGCGATGTACCACTTCAGAGACATTAAACGGCCTATAGATGGCTTTCCATACTTCTACCAGCAACAAGCATAGGTTTTGTGCGGCCATTGCTGGACTACAGTTGGTAAGCCATTTGTAGGTCATTAATATGGCACCTACACTGAACAATCAGTTTAATTTCCACAACATTTCATCAGTGAGCCATAAATGGCATGCCAAATGTCTTGGTGCCAGCAGTTAACCATAGCAGGGCCAGTTGTGTAGACCCATAAGTTTTCTGGGCCAGCAGTAATCCAGTAATGCCTTCAGTACAACCACAGTCGGCCCGACTGTCTCTTAAGTGCGCAAAACACTATAGGGAAGTACCATCAATGGCTCAAAAATAGATAAGTTAACTGCCGCCAGTGCTGGAATACAGTTGGCGAGCCATTTGTAGATCATTAGCGGTATATCCGCTCTCAGCCATCAGTTTCATTTCCATAACATCCCATTAACGCGCCATTGATGGCATGACAAGTGTCCTGTTGCCAGCAGTCAGCCATAACAGGGCCATTTGTGTAAACCCATACGTATTCAGTGCCCGCAGTCGTCCAGCAGTGCCAGCTGTAAATCCACAGTGGGCCGACTGTGACTTGCTACATGGGCAGGGACAACAACAATGAAAGAGTAAACTGGCAGAAGGCATATCCTATCATGTTTTAATTGAAATTTACTAAGGGCTAATTTTATTCAGAGGCGAAAATAATTATAGGGTAAATATTTCTTAAAGAAAAGTATACTTGTATAACCAGCAATTTTTTAATTTGGGCATTTGTATATAAAAACGAATATGCTCATATATAATAAACGAAAGAAAAATAATTGTTATTCCATAATTCATCACAATTTTGCGTGTAAAACACTTAATATTCCAATTGATATCAGGCAATGGTAAACATTTCGCAACCTTTGCATTTACTTACTTTAAATCCAAAACTCTGCTGTTTGCAACTTTTTGGTAGACTCATTTGTAAACAAATGGGTGGTATGAAAGGAAGGAGTGTAGTACGTCACTGTCATTGAGTGGGTGGGTTTACTCCGGGTGCTTCCGCTCTGTGACATTGTGTATTACTGTAATTATTACTGTAGTCCACGTACGCATCTGCTCCATGCGAGCAACTGAATACTGTGATGTGCGCCCCTCGATTGCCAGGTTTCAAGTGAGCAAAGAGCTCACGTTACAGAGATACGCAGTTTCGCAGTAGCGATGGTGAACAAGTGCTCAGGGCTATTAAGGTATGGGTTTTAGGACCCAGGTTTATTAGAAAACTTTCCTTGTTTTGGTGCATACTACCTTCTCTCAAAATATGGAATACTGTTGTTTTAAAACTAGGTGTATGTACCTAAGAAAGGAGCGTCTATCTGGGAAAAAAAGACAACTCTTTATCCAAAACAGTGCGTAATTGTAGTAAAAAAGACCTTATTAGTTACGACTAATTACATCATATATGCAATACGCAAACTTCGAGGGATAATAGAAGAGTTTTTCTTAAACAACCATCAAAATTGCAAAGTCCGTAAACATGCCATGACATCAGTGTAATTAATGGCTTTGTTGTACCATTGTAATGGAGTTACCTGTTTCTCCTCGCGTAGTACCTAGCATGTATAGTAGATGGCTACGATGAAAGGACGCGAAGCCAACTTGCTGAGCTTGTCGTGGACGGTGTGTGAGGGGGCTTTTCTTCACCTGTGCGTGCAATGCGTGGCTCCATTGCGACCCATGTTTGACTGAACACGTGGGTATATTCCTCTCTCCTCCTCGCCTTAGTACCGAGCACGTGGCCTGGGGATTACTGCGTTGTCGGCATACTCCACATGATCGGCAACATTTAAATTGATTAGATGGTGTCGCATTGTGGGGAGCTTCTAGCATGTTCCTTCACTTAGAATGCGACGACAGTGGTTAAGGCCCACAACTACAAATACCCTTGCCTGACGAATGATCAAAGATAATATGTTGGAGAAGAGGGGGGGGGGGGGGAAGTGGTGGATGGCCACTACAAGGGATTCTCCTAGATAGGTTACAGAACTGCAAATGGAATTCCCCATGGAAAATTTTTCATAACTTTTGTAAAAGGGAGAAAACTGTATCCTTGCAAATGTAATTATTGAATATTTACATGTAGGTAATTTAGTAGGTAAATTTTTAGAGTGCTCCAGAGAAGTAATCTTTCTTTAACTGTAGCGACTTGAAACATTTTGTAATGGCCCCCTTTTATGTACACTTTCCTGAAGGCTTTAATTCTCCAATAGGGAATTTTTGGTTTTTTTTTATTAGGTTATTGACGTTTTATTCAGTGAGAGGGAGATGTGGATTTGGAATATGATTTACTTTTGAGAAGGAATGTCATTATTAATTGTATTCTGAAGAATTGTATATTTTTATTGGTCGGTGTTTTGGGTAAAATGTTAAAGATGGTGCCCTGGAAATATATGAAAAAATTATAATTTTCAGTACCTTTTTGTAAGCACTACTTACAAAAGACGGTCAAAAGAGATTCTATATGATACAGATTTAACGGTTATATTATGTACTGTTAGCATCAAAGTGTTGTTTAGTTTGGGTAATGGTTTTGTGTATAGAGCTCAAGAAGCTAAAAGTTTACATGGGCGCAATTGTGAAAGTGTCTGACCTACTTAAGACATAATAATAACATAGAACACTATAGTGATATTATTTGCCGAATTAGGTAAGAATAATTTGTTTCCACGTGTCACTGTCTTAAAAAATGTAAGACAACAGAGGCATACGTTTGGCTGAATTATTTAAACTATAAAGTAGAAAGAAAAATTAGCCTAACATATGTATACCGCTGCTATTTTCAAAAATAAAAATTTATTCTCTTAAATCGCAATTGTTTACATGACATACCACAGTATTACTTAATGCCAAATTTGGTGAGAATTGGTTAGGTCATGTCAGAGGTATGATATACAAGATTTGTTTATTCGTGTAGACCTATATGTTAAAATAGCATGCCAACAACTATATATATATATATATATATATATATATTAAATGTTTACTTAACTAACCACCAACCTTCAAAACTGGTCCAAATTGGTAAAATTGTTCTGTAGGTAATACATATTGCCCTTAGTATTAAAATTGCCTCCTTTTATAAATAAGTAACTGTCATGGTCAAAAATTTTAAAAGTTGAAGTTTCTTTCAAAGTAGTTCATGTGTACTGAATTTGATAACATTATGTTCACGGGATAACAAATTTTTAGGGCGCGGTTTACATATACACACGCACCCACATGCCAAGGCAAACACACACAGGAAAGTGATCTCATAAGTCTATCTTCCGTTCGGAAAGTAGACCGCAAAAACCTCATTTTCAAAATGAGCAACCATTGTAACCATAAATTTTATTGTGTGAGTAGGGTATCCCAATTCCAAAATCTATGCCGAGATCAGTGTAAATCAATGCGATCTTCGATGTTTATAAATTACACACACAAAATTACACATATATAACCACACACTTAGGAAAATATAACCTCATAAGTATAGCCATCCTTCAAAGCAGATGTTAAATTGGCATAGGGATTCAAGTGATCACTGTTAATCATAAAGAGTTGAGTTTTATTGAATAATAATCACTCCCGAGCTAGTAATCATTCAGAAAAAAAATATAGGGAAAACAAAGTAACTTATTACAGCATATAATAATGGTAAGTTTATTTTTATTGTAACTAAATGTATCAATGAACAAATGTTGTTGAGGTATGACAAAACTGCCAGGCTTTCTCTCAGAAATGCACAAAATATCTGTTGTTTGTCTCTAGTGCATAACTTTACTTGAGAACGAAAATTAAGAGCAATTCGTAAATGTTGTAATTAAGGTGAACTCTAGATGTTTGATATACAGATGTTTACATAGGCAAAATATTGTTTATAGCAGCGCGTACAGTACAACTGTTTCCAGGAGCGGATCTATAAAACTTCGTAGGAAGGCGGTCACCTTGCCATTGTACAGGTGCAGACTAGCAAGAGAGAAGGGCAATGTTTCCTCATCATTTTAGGAAAAAATATTAAATCGATAAAATAAAATCAGTATTTAAAACAATTCTGATAATATTTCAGTTCAGTTGAAAATCATACACACTACACTTTCATGTCAAAGTGAGACGATTTTTTTTTGGAGATTCCCTTCCTATTTTGGACACGCCTCTGTAATAACAACATTTGGTGTAAGTCATTGTAATCATTTGTTAGTAATTACGGGCACTTTTACATTATCTACCGCTTGTCGCAAACGACTTTGGAGGGGGGTGCTTGATCAAGGATCTTGGGTGGTGTGTGGGGGGGGGGGGGGGAGAAAGGTGTAGCAATCCGGTTGACAAAACTTGCGCTGTACTGCGCAGCCTGCTCGTGATGTCAAGCAAGTTGCAAGCTAGCATTCCTCACTTTTGGCCAGTTCACGATGAACCTGTTTTACAGCGGAAACTCTGGCGTAGCGTCCCCGCAGACAAACCTGTCTTTGTTACATTTTAATTGTATCAATGTACCTTATGTTGTAAAGCCCCTGTCACACCGTCAAATTTTTCCGTCAAATTGCTTCCAATAAGTTTGATAATAGAAAATGGACAGTTATGACGTCATCGAAACGTCATAAATACCGTCATATTTGCCTGAAAAAGTTGGATGACTTCAGTTTCCATCAAACATTTGAAGATTGGACCGGTTCAAAAAATCGTATTTGTTGTTTGAAAGTCTCAGCCAATCGGAATCGTGCATGGAAAAATGGATATCAAGAAACTTAAAAATAACGAACAAATGGTGGATACGAAGTAGGTTATGAAGATAATTAATTTATGCAGGAGCTGCCTGGGTATGAATGCTATTTTAATTGATTATTGTACATAATATCACGAGCATAGAGGCTTTAAATTTCTTTGTGCAGGAAACACCTCTGATAAATAAAATTCAATTTTAGTAAAGAAAAAAAAGAAGCAAAAATGAATCACAACATTCCTTACATTTCGCCCTGCAATGGCCTGCACGGAAAATTAACACAGTATCTTACTATTAAAATAATTTTTAAATAATTATGCAAATTAGATTATCCTAATAAAAGAATTTGACAGTGTGACACATTTTTAAACATGTTCAAGATTATTGGATAACATTTGTTGCAAGGAAAAATTTGATGGCCGTATTTTGTCGTCAAATATAGTTGAAAGAGAAAATTTGACAGTGTGACAGGGGCTTAAGACACAATAACACTAAATGCAATAGAGTAAATCTGCACTTCTCATATGAATAATACTGCCTTTTGAAACAGATCCATACAAAAGGAAAAAATCAATAGCACAAATAGATAATTTAATATTGCAAATAATAGTTGTGTGACTAAACTAAAATGGATTGGATTTCTTTTATCTTTAGCCTACTTTCTGAAGGTAAAAAAGGTTGTGAAATCACTATACTGGCTGTGTCTCTGTGCGTGCGTGTGTCCCCCTTTTCCATTTTTGAACGCCTTAACTGAATTTTACCAAACTCGGTACGGGTTTATTTAGTACGAAGTAAGGACACCTGAATTGTATAGTTTTCAACCACGCCAGGCACTAACTTTCAAAATGGCGGCCATTAAAAAATTAAGTATTATATGTTATATCTCGGAAACCATTCAACCTATTTACACTAAATTTTATACGAAAATGCAAGTGAAATATAGGAATTCATCATTATTAATAAAAATAATCAGCTCTGACTGCAGTGTTGAAATAATTAGAATCCAAATATTATTTAAATTGTGAGGAATCAGAAAAACTATGTCACCTTTCTAAATATTAGCAAACGAAATAGACCATTTACGTGAGATGAAAAACTGAAACTGGCTAATTTATTTCTCAGAATTTAATACTTGTAAAATGTTCGTGGATGTAGCACGATTTAGAGTAAGAAATCCCATCTGCTGGCTTCAGGATAGCGTTAGAAACAAAATTAACATCCTTATTAAATTCTGAATAAAAATTTAAAATCCAAATGTCATTCTCTTAACGTCAAAACAATTTAGTAATTCCAAATAGCGTAGAAAAATTTGTAACACACATACGTAAAAATCATGCAAATATATTACCAAGCCCTCTTAAAGCTTCGGTTTAGACGACAGCCGACTTACTTGAATCGCTTCAAAATCTAATTGCCGTGCGGTGTTGGGCCTCTTCATACCGTGCCCCGCATATTTAATGCATCTTGGCGCTCGTCAAACATCTCACAAGTGTAAAAGCAAATCTTGAAGACAAAATTTTACGATGTAACGCTTCTCATGGCGTCTGAGGAGAGAGTAATTAACCACGGTGTTCACACGGATACGCTAATTAAACGGGAAATTCCACGAAGACATCACTTCCACATACGTCACAGTGTAATCATTTATGGAATTTAATATGTTCCTCCGTGGACAAAACTGCTGGATTAAACCATAGACTAAAGATGAGGTAGACCGCTTATTTGTCTTTTGCGCATGTACCCAACATGGACCTACCCCAAAGGAACACAACTGTCATAGTCACATGGTCAACAATGTTGATTGTATTTATTTATACATTAATTTTTATATGACAAGCAATAATATAATAATAAAATTCTTTTAGCAATTTGAATTCAATCAAACGACATTACGAATTGGTTAGAGGAAGTATAAAATCATCTCAAAAGCACTTGTTTACTAAAGAGATTTCTAACCTAAAAACTTATCTATGCCATTTTTGCTAGCCGTATTGGCAGAGAAGCAGTTCAATGTTGGGACCATAGACTAAGGATAGGGTAGACCGATCTCACTGGCAGCGCACAATCATTCTCACAGCTACGGCGGTTATCGGGACGCCCATCGTCGCTCCATCTCGCTTCTGCGACGTCTGGCTGTGGCAAGACCGCGCTTCGTGCCTTCGCCGCCAGCGCTAAACACTCGTCGCGGATTTACAAACATCTCCGTGTTTCCAGTATGTCTCGCTGGCTGTGGTCTCATCCTGAATGCTGCAGTGCGTCGCTTCTCTGCGTGGGCTCTCTGCGTGGGCTGGCGCGTTTAGGCAAGTGCTGGAGTCAACCTTACCCGCGCCCAAACGATGTGACGTCACGGAGAAGTGCCAGCGATATCCAAGATTTCTTGGAAATGTTCTGGACTTTATTGGTGGGAGCGACGAGTGGAATGTAAAAATATGGCTTCCTTTTTCCGGGCAGAGAAGCAGAGATGGACTCGATTAGTCAGAATCCTCGCAAATTTGTTCCGATAATAAAAAAAAAGGTGTTTGGGGGGGGGGGGGGCGGGGGGTGAGCGGGATATTTTTTAGGTATTCGTTGATTAATAAGAGATAAGTAATTTCTTTACTGAATTAAAAATATTTTCATGCTAATAATTGTTTAGGTACTAAGTGGTTCAGTTATTTGTGATATTTTATGGGATTTACACTTTTTTGTAAATTCATTTATGTATGACCGTTTTCGTCGCAGACTTTAACAAGTTTGTAAAGTATTTTGCCTTCCATATAGTAGTTGCATTTATAATAAAAACTATTTTAATATTTTAAGCCCGAAATATATATATATATATATATATATATATATATATATATATATATATATATATATATATATATATATATATATATATAATATCGTTAGTGGAATTAAATTGGATTTCTACCCTTGAAAAAAAGGGGTTTGGGGGGGGGGGTTGATTCTGCTTAGTACAAATCAAGATTCCACTGAAAAAAAAAGGGGAAACAAAGTTGCTGTCCCACATATCGGAAATATTCTGGCACAATCTTTCAAAGAATTGTTTTGAAAATGTTGACGGAATAAACACATTTACAAGATGATTGTAAGAGGCGAAATTCGAATTACAAACTTGATGCGTAAGTTTAAAAATGTGGGCGGCAGAAAAAGACAGACATATACTATATCACAGAAACGTTTTTGCACACAGTGCCAAGGCTAAGGGAGCAGTTGAAAATTTCAATGCTTCCATAGAAACCTACGCAAAACACTAAAAATCCTCAAAGACGCGGAAACAAATCTCAGTTCCTCGTTTTAATTGACAGGCACAAAACTATAAACGGACTCGGACTCGGACGTATGCGACGTTACAGAAACGGAAACAGAAGAAATTAATTTATTTGGACGTGCCATAAAATTTAGCTTCGCTTGTAAAACGAAAAACATGAGCTTATGAAACATTACATTATCGCCTTTCGCAAGTGTTGGAATGGCAATCCTTCATTGGGATAAATGCTGGCCCTCGCATCGTTGAAACCACACGATTGCCATACGAATGTAACCAATGTCAAGAAGGGAGTTAGGGAAATATCATCCCAAACCTGTCAGCCAAGAGTTTGTGGTGGAAATGCACTATATCACAGTGTCCGCCTAAACGAGGGCCTGCATCCAATCTACAAAACTTGAAGCGAAACAATGATTAAAAGGAAGAACGTCTCGTTTAATGAAGAGGTGATAAAGCCAACGTTTATGATATAATAAGAAACATACCGTAAAATGTAATGTATTTTGTTAACTAGATTCTGGATAGTTTAGTTTTTACGTTGCTCGGTTTCCCACTTTATCACCATAAATCGAACCTGATCGACAGCATTTGGAGAAAAGTTAAATGTTTGTCAGCAGGAGGAAATACAACCTGCAAAATACATAATGTGAGGCCGACTTTGTGAAAGGCAATTAAATATAATGGTGAAAGAAGACTGGATTCCGTTCTGCAAATAATGTCGAAAAAATAAAGAAGGGATATTACAAAATGGACGTCGATATTGACCATTTATTTATATAAATTTTTGTGGCATCGATAAAAACAATGACAGTTCCGATACTTCCGAAGATAAAATGGAAAAATTGGAGCTCGATAAGAACAAAAAAATAAACTAGTAAGAGTTTCATTCTATTATATTAGACAATGTTTTTGGCTTGTGTACATACCAGTATACTCCCCGCTTCTCCACAAATGCACTTTCAGTTCAATGACGTAACCCATGCATCATATTATTACATAATATGTAAGTATGGTTTATTCGCAGTTGCTTCACACTTTTTGAATCATGCCTTTGAAAAGACACCCCGTGTATGACATGTTGGTTTGTTTCCTAAATATACGACGTGTCACAAGCTGTTTACACTTCTGTTGACCTTAAACTACCATATTTTTGTTAGATTTTTATTTTATTTAAATTTTATTTATCAATTATAATATTCCATATTTAATTAATATGAATTAAAACACTGAGAAAATGGTTATTTTGAAAATACATAGTAATAAATAGTTCTCAGCAAAATATTATTACACTGAGAGTCCACACTGAGAGAAAATCGAACAAAATATTTGTTTGTAAAGGGCAAAATATATATTTAGTTGCCATAACAATATATATTGTTGAGCAAACTAAATTTGAATAGCAACAAAATTACTTTTGTTCGTGTAGCAAAATGTATGTGTGAATAAACGAAATCTCTGTATTGGGACAAAAAAAATTAGAATGTCAACTAAATATGTCGTTGAATCAACTCTACATAGGCCTATTTGTTTGGCCACTCATTTGACTGCCTTTATTCGAAAATACAGATCGAGAGTTTTTTAAAATATTTTTTGTGACAATTAGGATAGTAACCGTAGTTGTTAGTGCATCTATTGATGCGTAAAAATCGCATAAATATGTTAATAAAACAATGCAAAAAGAAACTGACAAGTTAAGCTGTAAAACTTTAAATATTTGTTTGCACATATTGCCCAAAATTTGCAGTATATGAGTATATCTATTTAAAAGCTTTTCGGTGTGGTCAGTTGTCACACGAGGTGAGATAACTCAGGCATAGCGCTCGAACGCATATGATCTAGGTTCGAAACTCGGCCGAACTTATCAATTTTTTATATAGGCTGTTAAATGTACGTGTAGCCAAGGTAATCTTTAGTTGCACCAACCATCTTACAGTTTGCGGCAACCAAATGAGAACAACAAAATAATTTGGTTTTCAGCAACAAAATATTTCATTGCCCCTATACAAACAAATCATTTGGTTGCACCAAACAAATTTTGTTTGATTGAACAAAACCTTTTCATCAGTGCACGATTGGGGTGCACTGCCCCTTTGGTGTAATTTTACGCACTCGATCAAGCTTTGTTTGCTTGAGACGGAGTAATATTCTGGAAGCAGAAATTTTTAGCAGGGTTCCAGAAAAGTTGGAAGTAACCGCGAATGGAGTATAGGCGAGCACCTTAATAAATGCTCGTTCGCATGATACATGCCCGATCAATGACAGTGCTTTGTGTTGGTGTTCCTCTCGGAATTTTCGACGGAATTCTCGGAGCCCTGCAAACAACGCAATAAGCGAAACACGTGTATCGCGGCAGACAGAGTTAAATTTTCGCAAACAAATTCCAAGCAATGGGCGGTTCTGTTCGCGCGGGAACAGCCGTAATTCTTCTTCGTCCTAGGGTGAGAATTCTAGCAATTAACGACCGAAACTACCAGCGCTCGTCAACTCTCGTGGTATGTAATTTTCATGGTCCAGTGGAATGCAGTTGGCTTCCAATGAACATTTCCATAAAGAAGATGTTAGTGCAGACAGGCACTTTAAAGTGGTAGCGACTAGCAAAGTGTCATTACTAGAATTCTCCAAAACAGTTGTAAATTTTACTACAAAAATATTTTTAAAAAACATTAAACAATTTTTATTGTGCATATGTTTATGTATAACAGTAAATACATACTGCACGTATTTATAAAAGTGCTTAGTGTTGTACAAGCATAATTTTTTGGAGGAAAATGTATTGATGATGTACCTATTTTAAAGATAATGGACCTTTACCAACAAACTGTATTTCAAAACGTGTTTACTGGAAACATTCGAAACTAGGCTATACAAATGCATTGTATTTTGGTACAGGTTTTCCACCAATAAAACGACAGTTTCGCCGCTTGAAAACCTATAATTGCGCACCGTACGACGTAAAGTATTAATATGGTTATTTGTTTCTAATGCGTATATCAACAGTATTCATCTTCTGACGCTGCTCACTCCTGAGCTGCAGGTGAAAGAACTGTCGCTTGAATGCACGACATCGCTTTAAGTATTCAACCTTCCGCATTTGCACCAATAACAATTTTAAAACCTTTTTTTTCCGGAAAATGATGACGATGCCTTTGGAATATAAGTCCAGACTTTGAAATGTGGCTGCTTCAGAAGTCCGGCGCGTGTCTAAAATCATACGCTGCGCCATGTAGTTCATCCGTCGTCATTCAGACTGGTATTCACCACGCCGAGTCGTAGGTGAAAGGCTAAGCGGGGCGAGTAACAGTGTGAACATGTTAAAGAATTCTCGCAGTATTTTACTTTTTGAAGAAAATACGGGCGTGAATACTGCAAACAAATTGGGTTTAGATGTGTTGGGGACACGGCAGTTTGTTTTGCGTGAATACGTGTACGTTGACGCGCTCGGAAGCCTTGATGTTTCTTTTACGTTCCCGACACCGCTTCGCCCGATCGTACGGGGTTTTATGGGTATCACTGGATTGTTCCTGATTTGCTATTTCCAACCGTATACAATCTTCTGTATTTCGACTTGGCTTTTTGACGGTTATAGGCCGAAATTGTGTGAAGTTTTCTTGATTTTTTTTACATAAAACGCATACAATTTCAACATAACCACGCCACACAAATTTTTTTTATACGCGCAATCGATTGGCCTTGACGAGAGCTGTCGATTGAAACTTAAATAAGCATCGTAACTTATCCTAGGTGAAAGTTATACTACGCGAAAATTATGAGACGCTGTGAAACGAACTCAAAATTCTGGCTCCACCTCCCTTTTTTTTCTTTCAATCCCAGCCGCGCGCAGTGCTTCGCAGTCCTCACTCAACGTAACATATTCTTTGATCCTTTGGCAATCGAGTGGTGTAATTTAATTTTGAATGTAAACGATATATTCGGAGCTGCAATACCAAACTGTATCCCCCCCATTTTATCATCGGATTTTTCTGGATTGCCTCCCACTATGGTTGCAATTTTAAAGACGTATTTACGTCAAAATATTAGTTCGAATGCTCTCAGGTAGTGTCCCATTTCCTCACCAGATCATCCGAGTCTCACAGATATCTGCTCTAGCAAATGGTTGGTGAAAACAAAGTTTGGCCATAAATCATGTAAGTCACGCCATTTTGCTGGGGCGTAAACATGCTGTGGTTATACATGTTTATTTTCTCATTTACTGTAACTGATCACAGTTTTCAAAGCTAACAGAGAATATTCCTAATAACTTTATAATTACTGTACGCAAGGGAGAAATCGTCTCAAACACTGAACACTGTGGTAAACAATACGTAAATGTTTACATAGCAGTTATTCAAAGCACTCGGTGTAGCGGCTCAACACAAACCATAACCCCAAATTTAACACCTTGTAATTCGAAGCAATGTCTTTACATTTTATGCTCTATGTTCACAAATGGGTGAACTGAAAGCGAAAATTTAATTTTTTGTGCTTATATACTACAGTATCGTGTATGAGAATTCTCCATTAACGTAGCTGTCAAATTATTTTGCACGTTAAAAACTAAAAATATTACTAAGCTACAAATTATGGTTAGAAATTTTTCTCTCTTACGGAAGAAATGATGTGGCCTAAATTTCGGCAGTCAGGTGGGGTGAACTTTATTGACTATAATAATATGGAAAGATGAAGCATTATATAAACCCCAACTGAAAAAGCTTCATAAAGACAAAGGAGTTTCTAGATTTTGGCTCTTTAAGAAAATTCATAAAAGTCACAAGATGGGCGGAGACTGCCTAATGCACTCTACATGTATACTTTAATAAGCTTAACGATGCAAGTTGACTTAATGAAGGAAATATGTTACTCCTCTAATTGCACCCTAAAAATCTTTATATTCTCGGTGAACGACAAATATTAGTGATATTAGTTTATAAATTAGCATTTAGTGTAACACAGTCAACACGTACGTTGTTTGGCATAACTAATTTTCATATTTTATGCTAATATGCTTCTTTCCCATGCAATGTATTATGATTTTTTCGTATGTAAAGAATCTTTTCTACACTTGCCACCTGTGCTATTTTTCATGTAATTTGCATATGTAATTAATTGAATATTTGTCTCATATTTTATTTGTTACATTTTTCTTTTTATGATGTTAGGATATATTATTTTTAATATACGGTGGCAATTACATTACATTTAGGGATAGGATAGTTAGCTAGCCTTTATTTGTATTTTTCTTCTGTTAATTATTTTATTTTATTTTATGGTCTCCTATTGTGAATGTTTACCCATTGTTCTATGTTTTCTTTACATTAAAGACGTGGGAATTGGTACGTAGAGGGGTGTTGGGTATTTCCTATTTTCCCATTGTTCCCAGGTTTGAATCCTGGCTTCCCATTGACTGGAACCTTGTTTACTATATCCAGTCAAGAGAGCTAAGCTCTCGCTCTCTAAAACTGACCTCCGCATCATATAGACGTTAGGGTAGGACTCGAACGTGAAAGGTGGGTGCCGAGTTAGGGTTTTTATTAGATACGCAGGGTGTTTTAACTTCATCAATTAATTTGTATTTTTAAGTGTTTTCCTGCAATCGAGATTGCATGTAAAGCCCCGTTGCTAGGGTAGATTAAGGAGTTAGAAGCTAGCCAGTGTCTGTGTTCGAGACTTGTATTCTCCACGACGACAAAGCCCTGGATATTAAACCCGGCACCTACGAGTCCTGACGACGTAGTTGGTTACTACAGGAAAGTCGTCCCCGCGCCTAAAGGAGCGTCTAGAGCAGCAACATGTCTGAGAGATAAGTTTTCCTTATACTACTGTTAAGTGTGGTACATCGCGTCCGCCATAGTTTGTTCTGGAAGGTTTTAACCTTATCGGCGACGCCATCTTGATTTTTAACGTTATAAGACACCAACTTAGAAACTTTACTCCCACGAACACCTTGAGAGAGAGAGAGAGATATATCTTACTACCTGTGAGCTAGGCACACTGAAGACAGGGTAATTGTTTTGTTGTATAAACATATTTTCATTTTGAGAGTAACATTTAACTGTTAGGGATTTTTCATAAGTGTAAACTTAAGCTTACGTACGACGTAACATAGGGATAAGCTAGGTACGGCCACTCCCACATCTGTTAGGATTGATTTGTGATAGATTTTTGCCAATTGCCACTAGGACTTTTGTTTTAGTAGTAGTCCAGAGAAGTAAAGAAATAATAATCATACATTTTAAAGAACATTTTTCAATAAATCTGGACTATAAATAGAATTCAGTATAGTGGTCGTTTACATCATTTCCTGCTGTTTATCCCTGTGTTCCCTCTGGTTCATGACATATTTTCTGAGTGTCATGTAGTCTTGAGTTGTGAATGTGCACGAAACGTGTACATAAGAGTATTCCAGCCTGATATATGGTAACCAGTGGTAAGTTGTGTCTCTGCCAGCCATTCCACAGACCGGACCTTTGAAACTCTGGGACTGGTACATCACGCTTGGTTAAGTATAAATTGTTACAGATCTGATTATATTAAAATGGTAGAATAGTGTTTGTATGTGGTATGCTAATTGTACAGCACCCATGTTCAAAAGGATGGAGGCTAACATGCAAGCCCAGAACTCACAGCTAAAGATCGAGCTTAAAACTGAATTAGAGACTAGTACGCAGAACATACAAGTTCAAAATAACGAGTTGAATACCGAACTGAGAAATGAGCTGGAAAATCAGTTCGGCCGCCTACAGCAACAAGTGGCATTGCTATGGGGGGACGTGCGAACTAACCTACGACGAGTAATGGGGGATGTTTCAACCGTACTCGCTGAAGTACAAGTGACAAGAAAAGAGCTGGAGTTTGTGAAAATTAATCGCACCCGGCAGATCAGCGAAGTGGAAGCAAGGTTAAGAGAGTTCGACACGCAGATGTGTAACGCTTCGATTGTAGAAACATTTTCGAAGACGCTCGATTCTTTAAATAATCACGTAGAATTAAGATTTTCACAGGTGGAAAGGGCATCGGAGCAGAGGCTAGGAACAGTAACTGAAAAGGTAGATCAGCTGTCACACGTAATCGAAGATGTGCGTAACCTACAAATCACTCCACAGCTGACTACGCACGAAAGGCCTAAAGATGATACGCCACGAACGTATGGTAGTTCTGTGCGAGCGGAAAATTTCTACGCCGCTGCCAAATGTGTCTGTGCCAGCGAATGTAACTAGTATCCAGACCTCCACTACGCCCATATCAACTTTGCTACATCATCCGTCTAAGTTGTGTGAGGAACAACCCCCCAAGTTCGAAGGACGTATCTGGTGAAATCCGGTCAACTTCCTAAAAAAATTAAAAAATATTCATCCTTGTTCGATCTCAGTAACAATCACTGTTACCTTGTCTTAGAATCGCTCTGATGTCCACAGCATACTACTGACGGATGTTACCCGCAGCCAGGTATATAATTTCGCTGAATTTAAAACTAAATTGATTGGACATTTCTGGAATGCTAAAGTTCAAGACAACCTGAGGGCTAAATTGCACGTAGAGAAGTTTTTTTTTCAGGTATTGGCAGGAGCCTGGAAAATTTCATTTCCGAGTTATACGAAGGGTCACGCCTCTTTGACGCCGCCCATAGGGTATGATGAATTTATTTCAATGGTACTTCATGAACTTCCCTATAATTACCAGGCATATTGGACTAGGAGGACGGACGCAGATTTGGTTACATTTAGAGAGGGTTTACTGGAATTCGACCAGATCAAGAAGCTACAGAGATCGCACGCTGCCAGAGAGGGTGAGAAGGCAGCGCCCGTTGAGAGAATGCCGCCTCTGTACCAGGTCAACCCCTCATAACACTACCGGGGTAGCTACAGATCGGATCAGCCCTCGAAAGTACAAAATTTTCAGCTGGGTTATGGCGAACCGTACGGCATGAAAATCGTCTCAAATCAGCGACATTATCAGAGGATGTTCAGAGGGGGAAAATATTATTCAGAGCGCTGGGCCCGACGTAATTGGTGATACCGTGGCAACAACAACAAGAAGGACTTTATTTTGCTTCAGTCCCCAGCGTGAAGCCATCACTGAAGTTGAGAGGTAATATTTCATAATGTTTGTGTATTTAGTGATATTGGCCCGTCTCATGAAGCCTCCTTACCCGGGCCACTCAGGGGCCTAGCAACGACATCAGCAAGAATCGCGCTGGACACCAGGGGACCCTCCGGTCTCAACAACACCAAGCTGACCAGTATCAGCAATATTGGTTGTATTGTGAATAAATTTCCACTACCCGTTCTATCGCCCGGCTTAAAATTCCACATTCTAGTCCTTACGGACAGGTCGGGGTGGACGACCAGTTGTTTTTGCTCAATGTTTGAGTATTTTATGCTTGTATTGAGCAAAGCATGCCGGTGCGATATTCTAACCACCGCCACGCAAAATTACCGGCTCCAATAATAATAGCCCAGCTGATCGGACACACCATGAACAAGGGGGCGCTTGTAGCCCGCGCAAATAAATTCCCTTCAGTTCTTGTGTCCACCACCGAGCTCATCAAACATGATCAACCCGGGTTTGCAGGAGTATTTTAATCAGCAGAAACCTAGATACTTTGAGAATCAACTGCCTTTGGATCCGCGTGTGCCGATTTTTACGCCCGCACAACAGAGTGCAAACACAGCAGGGGAGAAAACGCCGCGAATCAAGCTTGGAAATATTTTAAGGATTTATTGCCACACCGCACAGCAAGCACGGAGGGACAGACTACCGCTAATCGAGTATCTGTTTAACCACACTGTCCATGATTCGATCCTAACGACCCATTATGAGTTGATCACTGGCAAGCGATCGGTGGTATTTGATTCGATGGCGTTGCCCGAATTACCGAGAATGTTGGCAGAGACGCCAGAAAATTCAGAAGACTTGAGAAGATAGCTGACTGAACTAGCCCGCAAGAGATTGCATATTTCAGCTGACCGCCGCAAGAAAAATGCGAAGAAATCTAAGATAAACAAGCTGGAAATAGTTCGTACGAGCTATGCAAGTAAACATTACGATTTCATAATGGCTAAGTTGCTTCCGCTATATCAAGGACCTTTCGAAGTGCGAAATGAGGTGCATACTAATTGTTATATGCTCGTAGTGCCTGGAACTGACTACCTAGTACGCAGATTTAACTGACTGCACTCCGCGTGTACCATGAAAGTGAAAAGGATACTATAGCCTGAGCGGAGAATAGCAAAGCCTAGTGAGCGGCTAGAAGCGCACCAAGTACTGAGCGATCGTACGGCTGTATTAAGCAGTTGTTTTGGGTAGAAGAAATTTTATTCCGTGTTGTCGCCGGAATAGTGCTTCCAGAGTGCATTAACACCCCTGAACTGAACCACGAATCTAAGTTTGAGAGCCTCCCCTCTAATAAATTTTATGCCGTTCGTACATAAGTCAATATGCGTCGCTTAGCCTACGCTATCAGGGCAGGGTGCTGTATTTCAAGTAAACAGGAAGTGGTTTGTACAACATTACACGAAGTAAGCGCCTAAGTCAGTGGAGAACCTGTCAGGCTACCAGGAAGGAACGGTTTAGGACTGCCTGTGCACCCCATATTAAGCTACCTGTCACACACTTCAAAGTAGTCTCACTTTACTCACGGCGTGCAGTAGGCATTGGATCTGTGTTATCTATAGTTCACGATGGGAGGGAAAAACTACTAGATTACTACTACTACAATAATATATTGCATATGCCTGAGAGAAATTACCGTATTACACATAAGAAGCTTCTTGTCATTGTGAAGGAAATTTCACACTTCCACCCTTACTCTTATGGCAGACATTTTATTCTAAGAACAGAAAATGCTTCATTATGTTGGCTACTAAATTTTAAGAACCCCGAAGGTCAAACGTCGCGGTGGATACAGCACCTTCAAGAATATGATTTTGAAATACATCACAGATCGGTATGCCTTTGCGCAGCTTGTGTCTGCAAGGCGATAAAATTTTTATAGTATACGCCTCTAAAAATAATGCGTGAACAGTGACTCTTCCGCCTTGAGTATCTTGGTTACCCTTCCCCTTCTTTTTTACTTCTACACTCTTTGTAATCCATACCTTCTGCGCGTGAGGGCTTATTTATTTTCTGATTGGTTGTGACGTAATTTGGAATGGACGGCCTTTGCATCAGCGCTGGGCTCACCAACTTCTATTTTGCTCTCCGACCTGTAAACAACCCTCAGGCGTGGTTCTGCTTGAGATCTGCATGGGACTCTGTCGAGAAAGTCCGCATGTTTGCTGACGGAGAGGTTACTCAGCACTGATGGCTTAATGTGGGTTGACTTGACAAAAGTTGATTTGGTGATGAATTAAAGTTTAATCATCTAGGCGCTTTAGGTAACATTCTGAATTCTTGTTTGATAGATGGGTTGTTTTTTTATCTAAATTATTCTTTGGTTTAACTTGTTCACTGTGGAGCCCTACTACGTATCGGAAGTTTGTATCTTGGCTAAAGCCATGTTATTGTGTTGTGAACGTGGCAGCCTAAAATGTTGATGGCTAGTTGAAATGACCTGCATATGTTCGTGTTCATTGAGTAGAGTTTACTGCCTCTAACCTCCTTGTGTTTTGGCTATTTAATTCAATTGATTTTTGGTGATTTTTCCTACAATCAGTATTAACTTCACGTTCATAAAACAATTTTTAGATTTGTGTCAAACTGTAATTTTAACATGCTCAGGCTTTGGTTATGCCCATTAGGATGCCCCGGCCCATGCAGGTGTTTTTAGATCGCTTATAATAATATAATTTTTCTTTTTGGTACAGTTCTCCCCCTGTACAGCCCATATTGCATTTTATAGGTATTGTAATCAATTTAATAACGTTGTTGGTTTTATATTGGAGAAAGATAAAATAATTTTTAATTTTAGAATTATTTTAAGTAGAGACATGTATTCGATGGTCCTGCGGGACGCACTGGAGTTATTTTTAATGTGTCTCTTTTTAACTCGCAAATGTATTCTTAAAAGAAAAAGATGCGTTCATTCAGAGTTCCAGCAAATAAAAAAAAATATTTTTTAAATCTGTTTAAGTTATTAATTGATTTTGGGTCGATAGTTCGCCACAAGATTAAATCTGCACTCTTCTGCTTATAGCCTACACATGTCTCCTGGCTCTCTTGGAGACCTACTAGATGGAATTTCCTCCAGACGCCACAATGCAGCAATTAAGGTCGATATATGTGAATTATTGGAAGGCGCATCAACAAGCGGTGGGCGACGTCGCTGAGGAGGCGGTTGGGGTGAGTCGAGCAAACCTACATTACTGTTCACTTAAAATATTCAGTCAGGCGATGAAGTCTATTTCCTATCTAACCCTTGCCAAGCCGCACGCAGTCTTGGAATTTTTTTATCGCCGCCGCGAAAGTAGTTGATCTGCGTATCGGTAATGACGTCACCTCACTGCGGATCTTGGCATTAAAATGCCAAGGACAATTTTACAGCTGATCACCAAAGAAATAAACTCACCCACCTGTATTTGTGGAAATTTTCATGAAAAGGTGTTAGCACAGGTTTTTGCTTCTCGCGTTAGGCGAGTTTGTGAACGTGATTTAATTTGCCGTTTCCAACACTCCGGTGAAACACTTAACGAATTTATCGATTCCATTTCAAGTTACCAGGTAGCTATAGGACTCAAACATTTGGAAAGGAGTTTGTTATACTTACTTTGGGAAATGTCACTCCCCAAGTTAGGGCCACGTGTTATTTGACACCGGTTCCTCGGGAAATGAGTGAATTACGTTCATGGGCTGTTGAGATTCAAAGTTGTGTGATAGCAGAGCAGGATTTTAATTCTGTTTCTACTCCCGCAAAAAAACACTTCGATTATGTTGTGGGCAGCTAGCAGTTCCGCCGATGAGCATCCTCTTCAGAGTGTGAAAATTACTGGGGTTTATGAAGTTCCTACTCAAACTAATTCGATTGATACAAGTAATGTGTCTCAAATTGTGCATACTAATGTATGCTGTAGTAACTGCGCTAAGTGCGGGCACCTGGGACGCGACTGTTTGGATCAGCATGTCTCGTGGCAGGCTAGGAAATGTTTCCAACATGGAGCAACGGGACATGTACGTGCCTTATATAAATTGTCGGGAAACCGTTGACGGCTAAAATTGAAAGTGTGATTTTTCAGCCGCTGTTCATCTAGTGTGAAAAATCCGTATTCTGCAAGCGTGGTGCAGGTTGCTTGAGGTGGCAGCGTGTTACTCGCTATGATCGTCACCAGCGCTGCACACTGTGTTGCCAGTTGGCAATTAGTTAATTATTTGATAATCATCAATGTCATTTCGATGGAGCATGTGCTCTCTGTCGGGGTCCTGAAAATGTGTACTGCAAATTGAGAAGTAGTTACGTCAGCGAATGTAGTTAATCTACATTTTAAGATATTCCGATTCTCCTGGAATTTTTAGCTCTGGTTACTCCCTGTTTTAAATTACCAACTTATTTTAGGGTTTGAGTTTCTAGGTCACACAAGGGCCCTCAATCATTTTCGAGACCTTATGTTGTCCTTCGGATTTGCGCCGAACATCAAAGTGCGTTTGCACTTAAGATGCGACAGTTTTAACAACACCTCGGTTGCAAATAAAAATGTAGGTGAGGCGGAAGGTGCTTTGAAACAGTTGCGTGAAGAGTTAGGGGACGTGATCACCCCTATATTTGGAAAGTATGACGTGCTTCCTTATCGGTTTACATTAACTGATTATGCACCTGTGCGGGACTGTCATTTAAGGTGTCCGCCTCCGAAATCGAAAGTCCTCCGTTAAATTATTGAAGAATTGTTGCAGATGGGTGTCATAGTTCCGTCAAAGTCTGATTATTGTTCTCCGAGGTTTTTGGTCCGAAAAAAGAATAGCGATAAGTTAAGGCTTGTAGTGAACCATTCTTTTGTAAACCTCAAAATACATAAACATCTGTTTACCCTGCCGACTGTGGATTGTGCATTGCAACATTTAGGGAGTGAAAAAATTAATTCTATTTTAGATTTGAACAATAGTTTCATTAGTGTCTTTAAGAATCTTCCTGTTTTAAATACACTGCCTTTACCACCCTATGGAACCAGTATGAGTTTATGCATATTTCTATGGGGACTGATTTGGGTTGTCAAGCTTTGTCTAGGGGTTTAGATCATGTATTTTCTGATTATAAATTTAAATTTGTTTTCAATTACATTGACGATGTCATTATATATAGTGAAAATTTCGAGGACAACCTGGACCACTTAGGTAAAGTGCTACAGAGATTCAGGGAGGTTGTTTTGAAAGTAAATCTAGAAAAAGTGACATTAACAGCCAATCAAGTAAAATTTCTCGGGTATGCCATTAGTGATGGCAAATTATTACTAGACCCGGATCGAGTAGCCCCAATATTAAATTTTCCCCGCCTTCAAAATGTTAAGGGGGTTAAAAATTGTTTGGGTTTGATTGAGCATTATTATAGTTTTATTAAAAATTACTACGAGATAGCAGCCCCCGTCCCCTGAATCGGTTAAAGAAAACGGGAGTATAATTGAAATGGGACCTTGATCAGGAACAAGTGTTTATTTCTTTAAAGAAAGTACTTAGTTCATCACCAGTATTGGTATTACCAAATTTTTAAGAACATTGTGTGGTTCAGGTTGATACCTCTACCCTAGCCTTAGGTGCGGTGTTGGGTCAGTAGCATGAAGGTCACATTGCCCCTTTGGCTTTCCCGAGCATGACACTGACGGAGTCTGAGTGAGCTCTAGAAATTTAAAAAAGAAGCTCTTGCTTGTTTGTTTGGATTGGAAAATCTCGCATATTGAACGCGATGAGTGCGATTTGTACATCCGATAATCAGACCCTTAGTTGGGTTCCGAATCATCCATACCAATTAAGGAAATTGAAAATATGGGTATTGCATTTGTCTAGATTTAGATTTAAGGTCCACCATGTAAGGGGTTAGACTAATCCAGTGGCGGATGCCCTGTCCCACATGTATGATTTAGTAGATTTTGGAGAACTTCCCAAACAACCAACAGCTTTCCTCGGGTTGATTCAAGCGTTTCCTGAAATTTTCTTTCAACTCCGTCAAGTGCAAAATACAGACAGTTGGAGCCAACAGATAAAACAGAATTTAAGTTATGGTGTTCAATGCCTATATTTGGAAAACAAAATGGTCTGTTTTATTATATGGAGAAATCGGGGCGAGTTAAAAAAAAAAAGGTTGTTCCAGAGGCATTAAGGCCTAAGTTTTTATGCTATTTTCATGATTCATTTTATGGCGGACATTTACGTATTAACAAAACCATAGAGAAAATTTCTGTTCATTTTACTTGGCCCAGTTTAAGGCAGGATGTGACACAACATGTCAGAAATTATGATGGTTGTCAGTGTTTCAAGCAGGCACCTTACTCTAATTTTGGTAAAACCAAAATTCAAGTTCGTTATTGTCCCTGGCATGTTGTTCACTTAGATATTTTTGGTGTGTTGGTTAGGTCTAAGAAGGGAAATGTTTGTGTATTGATAGCATTGGACACCTTTACTAAGTTTGTGCTCTTGTTACCATTAAGAAATAAGAAGGCTCCCACTAATGTTAAGGCCTTGGAGCAACAGGGGTGGAACATATTTGGTGCCCCGGCGGAGTTGGTTACCGATAATGCCCGGTAATTTAAATCCACATGTTAAGGACATGTGCTTCAAGTGGGCTGTGACAATATTACACCTCAAATCCCTACTTCCTTAAGGGCAACCAGGTGGAATACTTCAATAAGAACGTGAAATCGTGTCTCACCGTATTTTATAATAAATTCATACTCTGTGGAATCACGACCTGGATTTTAAACATTGGCGTTAATTCAGCCGTCCATGATTTAACGGGCTCGTTTCCCTCTGTTCCCTTCCTTGGTTGTCTGTTATCACATCATTTGTTAAATTTGTGGAATCTCCCTCTCCCTTCTACACTTGACTCTACCGCCTAAAGTCGTCTCCTCGACGGGGTTGCGCAGCGCCTTCTTGAAGCGAAAAAGTATATGACTGAACGTTTAGATGAGTGTAGAAACCGTCCTCCCTTCACCGCTGGGGATCCGGTGTTGTGTAAGAATTTTGTGTTAACAGATAGTGTTAGAGACATCGGGTCCAAATGTATACCTATATTCATCGGTCCTTTTCAGATTTCGAAGTTCTTGAATGATAATATGACAATGCTGTGTTTTGAGAGTTCTTCGCATTGGTTTAGTAAAGCTCATGTGAGTCACCAGAAGAAATATATCCCTAGGGTTTCAGTGCAATTTAGTTAGTGATATATTTCAGTGTTTTGATTTTGATTTTGTAACATGCTTGCGTATCCTTTCCCTTATAAAATGCCTTAGTTTTTGGTTTTTTGAAATTTCTCTCTCTCATAATTCCAGTTTTGTTTGTTTACATTCCTCGGTGCTTGGCGGTGAGGTTGAAGAGATGTGGAGGCAGTGGCAGTGCTGGTTGGTGGACTATGTTCCTGGCTTCTCGCTGTTGTGGTGCCTGTTAGCCCGCAAACCCTGGACTGTATGTTATGCTTGATGCATCGTGCAGGTAGATACCTAGCCCCCAGTTGAACGTTGAAGTATTTCTCCCAGGAGAAGGAAACGATTGATCTCTGGCCGAGGTGTACCTGATTGAAGAGCGCACCGGTGTGGAGAATGTTGAAATTTAACGGACTGTTCTTTGGTTATCTTCATATTTCTTCGAGAATACTTCTATTTCTGATTTCTTCTCTTGTGTACTGTGTTATACTGTAATGTGTTGATTTTTGACTTAATTGAAAATAAATCTGCGACGAAGAGTTATTTAGCGGAGGGAATTGCACAGATTTTGTCTCCGAGGCGGTAAAATTTTTATAGTGTACTCTTTAAAAATTAATGTGTGAACAGTAACTCTACCACCTTGAGTGCTTTGGTTACCTTTCCCCTCCTATTTTTTCTTCCATCCTCTTTGTAATCTCCACCTTCCGTGCATGCGCGATTATTTATTTTCTAATTGGCTGTGACGTAATTTGGAATGGACGGCCTTTACATCAACACTGGGCTCACCCACTTCCATTCTGCTCTCCGATCCGTAAACGCCCTTCAGGTGTGATTATGTTTGAGGTCGGCATGGGACTCTGTCGAGAAATTCAGCATGTTTGCTGACAGAAGTTACTCAGCACCGGTGGCTTAAGGTGGGTTGACTTGGCAAAGGTTGGTTTGGTGATGATTTAAAGTTAGATCGTGCAAGTGCTTTAAGTAACGTTCTAAATTCTTGTTTGATAGTTGGGGTGATTTTTGAACTAAATTCTGTTTTGGTTTAACTTGTTCATTGTGGAGCCCTACGACATATCGTAAGTTCGTAACTTGGCTGAAGCCATGTTATTGTGTTGTGTATGTGACAGCCTGAAAAGTTGGTGGCTATTTGAAAGGATCCGCATATGTTCGCGTTCATTGAGTAGAGTTTACTGCCTCTAACCCACCCTGTGTTTTGGCCATTTAATTAAATTGTTATTTGGTGCATTTTTCTACAATCAGTATTAACTTCTGATTCTTGAAACAATTTTTAGATGTGAGTCAAACTGTAATCTTAGCAGGTTCGGGCTTTGGTTAGGTTCGTTAGAATGCCCTGGCCCAAACACAGGTGTTTTAAAATTGGCTTAAAAAATAGTTTTCGTATTTATTCAGTTCTCCACCTTTACAGACCAATTCCTTTTTATAGGTCTTGTATTCAATTCAATAATGTGGCTGGGAAAGTAATGACGGGAAACACACATGCTTACAGTTGATCTTTCCAGAATTTAGGGTTCCAAAGTCTTCAAAGAAATGCATAATGCTGCCGCCACTGGGCACTTTGGTGTTAATAAGATTCTCGGCAGAGTTAGGCTGCGATTCTACTGGCTTCATTGTCAGTAGAACGTTGAGATATGGTGCCGAATGTGCTTTATCTGCACTGCGAAAAAGGGCCCTAAGGACCAGTGGGTAAGATCATTTCCAGCATAGCATCATTCGAAAGGATGGCAGTAGATATTCTGGGCCCCTTGCTTGTTACAGAGAGAGTTAATCGGTATCTACTGGTTGCTCAAGTTTAATTTACTACATGGCTTGAGGTCATTCACCTTCCAAACCAAGAAACATAACCTGTTGCCGATGCTCTTATAGAGCATGTCTTCTAGAGGTTTGGGGTGCCACTAGAACTCCATTCCGATTAGGGAAGAAACTTTGAGGCTGTGGTGTTCCAGGATGTAACAAAGATTATGGCAATGAAAAAGACTAGGACTCCAGCCTTACACCCTCAGTCGGTTGAAATGGTCGAGCGGCTTAACCGCACTCTTGATAAATACCTAACTATCTTAGTTACAGACAACCAAAAGGACTGATTTTCAAAGGTGCCATTGTTTTGTTTTTTTCTTCTTACTGCTTAGCAGTTTACGAATCCACAAGGGTAACACCATCAAGAATGCTGTTTGGAAGATAGCTATGTCACCCTAGTTACCTGCTGTTTGACCGACCGTTACAAGAGGAAGCTGCAGCCCCTGATTATGGCAGTTAATTATGTAAGAGACTAGTTTGCATTCATGATTTTTCTCAACAGCACTTAAGAATAAATAATGGCAGGATGAATGGGAGAAAATAGTGACAGAATCAATAAGAGAATGTCGGGCGAGGTATTTCAAGAAGAACAACTGGTGTGGCTGTACAACCCATGGAGGAGAAAAGGACACTGCTTCAAGCTGCAGAAATGTTGGGAAGGCCCTTACAGCATTCTGAATAAGATCAATTATGTGGTATTTCGAATTTGTCATCAAGGATTTCGGGTGAAGCCGAAGGTTGTTAACATCGACCTACTAGCACTCTACGACAGTCCGGATGTTGTAGTGTCTGTTTGGGACGAACAGACTTGAGGAGGGCGCAGCGCAAAACATTTACTGTTTCGCATTCCACGCGAACGAGTGGAAGTGAAGGGCAGCAGTTATGTGATAGCAGTGGTGGCAAGTCAATGGAATGTTGTGAATTACAGGCATATGCTAAACCAAAGGCCATATATCTATTACCAAAGAGCGAGCTAACACGATAAACCTTTTGCGGCGCGCGCTGATGACCCTAGTTGTATTGAGTTTCTGTATTTATCTGAAGAATGTTCTAGTGGTTTGCTGCCCTTGATTCTCTAAGCGCAACTCTGGGAGCAAAGAACATTCCAGTCAAGGCCTGCAGAGTATAAAAAGTACATCGGACCTCCGAGCGGTTGTTGTTGAATGGATGAGTGGCTGAGTTTCAGCGACAGACAACGAGCGGCAAGGGAAGTGACCAGCGGAAGGGAAATCTGCGACTGTGAGTATCAAGCAGGGAGGAATGCGGCTGGCATGCTGGACTATTGAACTAGGTGCATGAGTGAAAGGCACTACAATTTATGGCAACTGACCGTTTGGAAGGGTTGGCAATGATGAGTACGAGTTAATTGACTACACCAAAACAGAGACACTAAGAAGGATGTTAATTAGAACAAAAATATACCTTTAATATTGACGTCATTGAGAAATAAATAGAGTAACAGTGAGGATATATTGATGATGTAAATAATAGCTCTTTGAATAATCTAACATCAAATTTAATCCTTTCATATTTATTAAGACCTCTATCCCTCACGAACTCAGATACGCCCTTCAGGCGTCCATGTAACAGTAGGCCTATATGTGAAGATACTATCAGATACTTTCAGCATACAAATTTTGGTAGAAATTGCCTGAACGGCATGCAAGATATAACAACAAAACAAAATATTTGTATGTCAGTTATTTTTGAAATAATTGATTTATCAATTTACGTTGCATATACTTTTGGCAAGAATCAGTTGAGTAGTTTTAGAGATATAATTTTAATGCTTAATTTTTGCATGCATAGCAATCTTTAAAAATGGCTTGAAAACAACAATATCTATATTTAAAATATATGTTTATATAATGCATTGGCAGCGTGAAAAATTTCGTTTAACTTGGTTAAATGGTCACTGAAGTGTGATGTATCACCTGAAATTGTAAAATGCATGCAATTATGAAAATAAACACACTGGTATCAAAAGATATTAAAGTCTAATGTCCTTACTAAGAATGCCTTTTCTGTGTGTATCGAGTTTGGTGAAATCCGGTGTACTGGTTCGAAAGCTTTTAGGGTGGGACACATATACACACACATATTCACAGATCCACACACCGGCTCACAGCCAGGAAAATGCTTTCATAAACCTTTCTTTCCTTCAGAAAATAGGCTAAAAACTCTCGACAGTGAAGCACGTCATGTTTTGTATAGTTCAGTTGGCATGGCCGAGATGGTTATTCGCACCCCGAATTGCGTTGAGAGGGTGGTGAGCTGGTAATCACGACTGGAATCTTCACGCAGTGGCTATCCCAAGACATTCGATCTTCCAAGGTTGGGAGTGGCACAAGTCCCGAAAGCCCTATCGCGGCACGCTCCGAGTAATATGTGGTGTCATATTTAACAATTGCACGCACTTATCCGAATATCGGTGATGCTCTTGGAGCATTGAGATTCGCTGGTCCAAGGAGGTAGGCCTGGTGGATGTTCCAGAGTAAAAATATTGTAATTATGGAACAGACTGTCCGAGAACTCAGGTGTATATATATATATAAATATACAATTATAAAATTCTTATAGGCAGTATCCCACATTTTATCTTCGATTTATGGAATTTTTGCCATACTTTGGAAATACAGTTTTGTACCTATCATATGTTTTTTTTTGGAACGACAGCACACATATCATTACCTTGTTGCTTTGTCTAAAGTCAGTATTTCTTGAATACTATTGACATGTTCGCCTTTGAAGTCGTTCGCAAGAAATAACCTTGTTTTTTGCCTCGAAAGTTACCAGCTAAAAATTAATAAATGTACTGGAGCTGTTACAGTTCAATAAAGTTTCAGAAGCTGGTATTTAGGATATGTCATGCGGGAAATCTCAGTATACTTTCTGAAATAGAAGCTTTAGCGAAAATTCGATAAATAAATAATGGCGGGTGCGAAACCGCCTTAATTTAAACAACCGCAACGTCTCTCATGTAGTTATGATCATGATCAATAGTTTATTTTCCGATTAGTGGTATTGTGATATAAATATAACCAACTTGAAACCATAGGCATATATATTTATTTCCAATTTTGCTGTTGAATAATCTAAAAATGGAAAATATAAAGTTAAATTTGATGTATGACTAGTAAGTTTAGATATTAATTAATTACCAGCCAGCTTCCTCTCATCCATTGGTACCTGACATTTCCTCAGGCGGACATCGACACATGAAATTTAATTTTTTGACACTTGTTATGTTGGGAATTCAGTATTCTTAGTGTTGCACATTTCAGACATCTACTCTGTGAATACCTCTTTCCCTTTTTATGATTCATACGAATGGCATTACTTTAGCCTGACCCGCTGTGGATGCCATTTTTGCATAACACTTGTTCAATTACGCGACCCCTCCACTCCTTTTCACCCAAACCAAACAAAACAACATGTAAAAATATTTGTAATCTGAAAGTTAATATAAATATGCATACAGAAAGCGTGTTTTAATGCTATAAATCGTTAGAGGACGAGGATAATTTTAGAACCTACGTTTGTGCTCAAGATTTCACAACGCTCTTTCGGAACAATTTTCTAATACAATCAGATTGTGTACGAGCAGCCAATCAATAGCTTTTAACTTCGTCGCTGGCTATGTTTGCCTTGGTTGCTCCCTGGGAATTGATCAATTGTACCATCTCGGTGTCTCGGTGTTTGTAAATTTAACCTGAGACGGAATGTATAAGTCCATAAGCTAAAAATGTTTGTTTCCCTGGAAGATTCTATGCCAGCTTACATGGCCGCTGGATATGTTTTGTTCTGTGCAAGATTTAGCCAACTGCTGGCCGTTATTTTTACATTTGAGCCAGGACAGGCTATTGGAGTGTGGTGTTCAGATAGTTGTAACTTTGTTGATTTGGCTTTGAGAAACAGCGATAAGGCCATTAAACAAGATTATAGTAGATACTAATTAGAAAACTACGGCAACGACTTTTACTGTTGGTATTAGAGTTTTACATGGAAGTTGAGGCAAAAAAAAAAAAAAACACACACACAAAAATTACATTTTGTGCATTAACGAGTACTGTAGAAATTCTGATTCCTCGCATTTACTTGTGTGGCAGCAAGTATCGTGCTGGAGGTTGTTCACGATAAAGTGGGCACTTTTAAAATAAACCTTAGAAAAATGTCACTGCCCCTACCTTCATATATTTTGACGGGCGCCCTGAGTGACATGCGCCCAGTAAAGTTTGTAACGATGGTCGAGAAGTAGTTCCGTATCTTAACGTCGAATAAAGTGTTAGGAAACCATCTTATAATAACTTCTATTATTTATTTCGCTTTCTGTTTTTTTTTTAATGCATCGAAGTGTAAATTTGAGCAGATTAGTTCAATATTTACTTTTCCAATAAATTCACAGTTTCACTTGACCGACGCATGAATAAAGTGATGCGGCCCATGACAATGTTAATCTTACATAAGGCGAGAGAATACACAACATGCATACAAGTAGATTTTATGCAGGGCTTTCAAAAGTGCTCATTTTACCGTGAGTATCCTATATATCTTCATACGCTTGCATGCAATCTTGGAGGGTAGCTCTCGTAGAAGCATCTTTCAGAGCATGAACAGAATATTGTGTCGTGGCGCACCGGCTATAAGCAAGAACCTCGTTGCTACAAGAGCGTCGAGGTATCTTAGAGTGCACAGCCACCTAAAGATCTCTGCAGATAATAGGATTTGTGAAAGAAGCGGTGGATGGGTAGACGTGGAGGCTTCCACGTCAGGTTTCGGTCGGAATTAGACAGCACTCGTGGGCGCGCTGCGGCTGGAACTGGAGGCTACGGTTCATTACGGAGTCTCGGCCCAGCCTGGAACAAGAAATTAAGTCAAAGACAGCTCCTTCCACGGGAGGATGCACGGCTAAAGAGTCGGGAAGGGAAGGAGGTTGGAGGGGGTGCAAGAATCCCGTGGTATCTGCGTTGAGACGTCCGTCCAGCGACTGTCTCTTCCTTCCGCTAACTTCGTTTGCTCGTTACGCTAACAGTGGCGAGATGACGTCGTCGGGACAGCAAGACAAAGGTCCTGCTAGGAAGGAAGGGAGCGGGGTTTCGAAAGAAAGGAAGACGCGGCCCCTTGGGGTAGGGAGGAGGCTGCTAAAGCAGTTACGCGGTCTGATGGCGAGTTGATTGCGAGAGAGTTTTAGAGTCGGCTGTGCGGGGAGGCTGCAAGGAGTTTTAACTCTGACGTGAGTAGGGTGTGCAGGTTGGTTTCAAACTCCGCCACGGATGGAAGACAGCGCGAAGCAGTAACTCGATACCGCAACCCGCTTCTTCGGCTAACCATTCCTTCAAACTGACTACGAAGACGTCCCGAAGTGGTGCCTATGACTCTGGCGGGGTAAGGCGGGAGAGAAAATTTAATTCGTCAAGGATGGTCCCAACAATTGCTAATGCTCGGCGAAAGCGAACTTTGACGGAGTCTTTTTTACGCGGAGCCACTGGAGAGTTGGCGTAATTGCGTTTTGGCACTGGGAAACTTGCAGGCATAAGGCGAGAAATTTCGCAAGCAAATTGTTCTCTTCAACAACTTTTAAATATTCGTTTAATATTATATTTTTAAGTAAAATTAAAAATTTTCGAGTATCTTGGTTAACCGCATTTTCAAAAATAGAAGACCCAAAGGAACATAAATTTTTATATTCTTTTAAAAATGATTTTCTCTTATTCTCATTATCGCAGAATTCACAACACCGGAAACTTATCAGATGAGGCACTGAAATGCACATATAAAATTATTTTTCTGCATGTAACCAAATTCACTCTAAAATAAAAATAAATGCTTTCATTTGGTACAATTACTTTTTTTATCTCGCTTATAACAATTTTACGTTATCTTAAGCTGCGTGAATCTCACCTGTTTTCTTACACGCGGGAGGGGCCGCGGTAATATAGTGGTAAGACTACTTACCTCATACCAAGGCGAACCAGGTTCGATTCCCTGTGGGGTCGCTCCCGGATTTTCACACGTGGGAATCGTGCCGGACGGTGATGCTAAACGGCGGGTTTTCTCAGGGATCTCCCACTTCTTCCATCCTTCCTTTCCGGTGCTGCTCCAAGGTCACCTCGCCCACTCTCATCTGCTCACAAGACCCCGATGTTAAGAGCCGCCAAATCATTTCCTTCGCCACTACGCGTGATAGTTGAAGGTGATTTCATCTAGAAAATAAAGTATACCTGAACTTACCCCAAAACTGCACGCGAATTCACAAGTTACCAAAACACCCGAACCCAGCAGAACTCCTTCCCGAACATCACCTGGTCACGGCTGTTTTTCACAAAGTATATGCTGTTCACAGTAAAGTGAGCACTTCGGACCACAATATGCATGAACGACCACATATAATAAAAATGATACAACTGAAATAATATGTAGTTTGTAACACTCAGTGTAATAATGTCGTGTAAATTCATTTATGCAAACATTTTAACAAAGTATAACTAAACAGTAACTTTAGGCCAATGCATTTGAAACTATAGAAACACTGTATAGCTTTATGTGCTCAAAGTCTCGGTAATGGGTATTTTTATGTATAATGGAATGTCACGCGGTATAAAGAAAGCGTACATACAGATTTTATAAAATAATAAATAAACTAATAAATATTAAACAATGCCGCCGCTATGACATATTACACTATACAGTTTAATGTCCATCGACTTTACAAATTCCACCCAATAAATCTGTGTGTAATAATTCTTGCTGTGTAACGGAAGTTTATGTGAAATTGTGGACTCCATACGCCTAGGTGTTCAAATTATAAAGCCCATGCAAATCATAATAAATAATTGAGAGTTTATATAAAAAGGTTTTAATTACCATGTCTGTTTGTGTATTATTTCTAGAATTTCTATTCATGTGCAAAAGTAATGCCACCTGTAAAGATATTTTTTCAAATAATGCTAGCTTCGGCAGCACGGTGTAATCGCTGCAAAAATTATTCTGTAGCTTTTATGATAAAATAATAGTTTGTACTAACTTAATAGTCTGTAATAAACTTTCGTGTATGATTTATGCCAGTAAATGTTATTCCAAACGCAACGTTCATTAAGAGAAAATATGTTCTCGATTATGAAACAAAACATGTGCAAATAAGTAGTCATATTTGAAAAGTATTAAAAACTAAAACATTAACAGGTTAAAATTAAATGCCTGACAAATTACTAGACAAACAGTTTAGAAACTAACGCTATCGCTACGTAAATTTGTTTGTTGGCTTTGAAGTTACATTTTCACGTATTTGCTCAAGAATGTGCAGGTTCGATTTCGCATTGTAGCCTATTAATTTTATATATAATAATAAAAGATAATATTTATATTACAGTTATGGTACAAATAAAGGTTTTTTTCGATAGCATATTAAATTTTTATATTCGCTATTTACCAATGCAATTAAATTCAAAACGTAACTGTAATATTAAATATCCATATCTTGCAAGTCCACTTAGTTGGTTAATGTACTTATTATAAATAAAAGCAAGTATTCAGTCGGGTACTAGTATTTAAGGTTTTACTTGTAAAAGCAAATATATTTCCAGATGTACATCAAACACTAACGTAATTCCGTAACAACTGTGCTCTCGCAGATTTTATATTGTAAGTGGTGTTTTCCATGAAAGGGTGACCCATACGGACGAGCATAAATCAAACCCATGCCCTACCCGGGATTCGAAACCGGAACCACCCACGCTGAACACTCAACCGACAGCGCCACATAGGGTAACCAATAGGTCAACCAGAACACTGTCAGTGGTAATATGAAGCTATTTAAAGTGAACAACAAATTGCTCATTTCATTGGAGATAATTTGTAAGTTATAATTTACGTAACACATTCAGTGATTGTTCCACATTTTATGATTTTCTGTCATGTAGGTTTGGATAAGCTTGCCTATATTTGCGCTAAATTAAATGCAGTTATTGAGGGAGGAGTTTTGAACGTTGATTTAAAACATGTATATTTTAGCTTGAACTTCACAAATCACGTTATTCTTTGGAATATAAATATAAATAACAATTTAATTTTATCTTTTATCGGTTCTATTTTGTGTTATTCTAAATTAATGATTATTTTAAATATTCTTGTGACTTTTAATGTAACATTATTATATCTAAATATGTTATATAGTTATTACGCTTATTACACATTTATTCGCATCCCCAAAACTAAAGGTTGTATTGCTATTGATTTCGACAAGAGAGTAATATGATATACAATTCACGAATTCTATATCATTAAAAAGATCGTGCCAACAACAATGAAAATCCTAGGACATTACATTCGGCATTGGCTAGATAGATGAGATCTCTGTACGAATTTGTGTGTTATTATTTCCATGATTTTTGTATTTTTGTTAGAAGTAACACCACTGTGCTCTAACACGTGTGTACGTTGGCTTGACATTATGCTGACTCAAACCCCTCAATGTTGGTATATTGTGCGAACATATATTGTCTTCTGAGTAATGCATTCTCCTCGAGATATTGCCTATGCCACGCCATTAACTGTCTCATCCAATATTTATATCCTCCTTCCTCCCTCCTTTTCAAGGTGTAAGCGTTTGTAATACATCTTAATTTGTCTTCATGTTATGCAAATGTGGAAATGAAAGATGTCATCTGCTGAAGCATCAAACCACATAATATATTTCACCTCCATCGTTGTTGCTTTTATCGAACGTTAATTTAATTCGATACTGGTGAATACTTTAAGAGAACATTTACACTCAACAACAGAAAAGCAACTAACTTATGCCGAACAGCGCACGTATACGGTAACAAAATCATCCAGCACACAATGTCACAAGAGGACTGCTATCTGTCGTGGCCAGTCAAACTTCTCCGTGTCCGGTTTTGCCGAATGTTTTTATGTCCGCTCGTATACTGCCGGGCTGCTGTCGTGCCGCTCAGCTACAGACCGGTCCGTGCCGAGCCACTGTGTTGAGAGTACGAGGTGACTCCCGTGCCCAGACGTCTCCCGGTAATAGTATTTTCAGCCCGTTGGTTACGTATCTTACCGCATCTCGAAAAAAACATATTGCCATACGACTTTCTGCCGATGTTTACCTCATACCAAATTGCGACAGTATGGCTGGTATTTATATTAATTTTTGCGATGGAGATGCGAGCCACATTCGGTACGCATTTTGTTTTGGCAGGGAAACGAGATTCTTAAGCGATTAGCGAGTTGTTTCCGTGTTGCTTATACTTGCGAGTACTATCAAAGTTACGAGAGGCCTTGACCTTTCGTAAACGATTCGCATCCCGTTGAATAAAGATATACACTAGAGTGACCATGGGATAGGAAAAGTCAGACCAGTTTCGTGCGTTAGTTCCGCTAATGATCCGGAGGAGCGCTAGTGTTCTCGACGTCATCCACGCGGTGTTGCCAATTCGGCAGCCGCGGACCGCGCCCTGGTCTCGGCACATCCACGAGTTCTTTCAAGGTCTGCCAAAGGCGAGCCTATCACACGCGAGTTACCAGCATTCGTTGCAGCTGTGAATACCCAACTCATGATTTACTATTAGCGACCATGACATGTCTTTGGTTTAAGGCTGATATGTTTGCGGAAATTTTCAGCGGTATCAACTACTATTTGGTTTTATTTACCTCTGCGAAGATGAATTATCATAAATATATAACGGTCATTGTTTTCAATTATAATCTTTTGTTTTACTATAGTTTAGGCGTTCATGATAAAATACGAGTACTGTTAGCACTTACAATTACAAACTTCTTATTAATAATGAATGATGTTATACATCAGGTAAACTTTTCATTCCGTTCTTATGTGAAAGGAAATGGAGAGGAAATAATTGTCCAATAGCGGAGAAATAAAGGTATGTTAGACGCATGACGGTCTACAATTGAACGCAATTTTTACAGTTTGTGGTTGTGATATACTATAATGTTGACTATCCGTACAAATAAACAGTACGTTCAAAGTGTCGATTCAAGTGTCATTAAGGCTGTGTCCGAACCTAGGAATGCACTTGCGTATAAATGCATACTCCACTCGGCTCGATACGTGATACATTTCGACAGGCAAACTTATTTGCATCCCTTACAGCAACTATTTAGCTGATAAGATTTTGAATAAGCATTTTGACGGAAAATACATACTGAATATGTGCTGGAACATAGGCGCATATATTTAGAATTATCAACCCATTAGGAGCTGTAGCTGGAAAGCGCATAGCAATGAATGTGTTCTTAACAAATCATAGACATTTTTCAAGAAAGAAATGAATATATATTTGAGTCAGTAAACGCAGTTATCGATATTATATCATTAAAACTGGTAAATTATAGACGTAAATTTCCTTTTAACACTAATATTGGTATGAATAAAAATTTCAATGTCGGATTTCTAGATAACGTTTTCTCTCATCCATGCCTTGCCTTGTAAAATCATTGGTATTGTTCTCACTGCTCTGCACATCAACTGTAAATTCAATGCCACTCCGGTTTATAACAAATCACGAAGAAAACTGGTTATATTTATCCCGGCTCTTCAAGATCATTAATGGTAAATAATTTTGTTCAATGGCGTTTCTAGAAAGTTAATGCCACCATTTCACCCTTCATGAAAAGAAATATTAGGAATAACAATAATGAACTACATACAAACAGATTTTCAAATTAGTACCTTATGGGCTGCAGGGGTGCGAGACGTACACACATTCGTTTCCCCGAGTACGCGCTTATGTCATTTCCCGAGACATCTAAAACATTTACGTACGTAGACGAATGCGAACGCTGTATGAGCGTGCATCTCATTAGCAGAAAACCTTATGCACATTGCGGGAAAAGGACATTAACGATCACGTACAAGGCTCAACTCTAACACATGTTTGTTTTAATGCGGCTACAAATGTCATTTCTGTAAGATCCAATTTTACAATAGCGATGTCCATTAGTGAATATGGTTTGAAAAGTGGGCATCTGTGTGAATTTACATTTACACGAATGTAGCACAGCACACCATTGAATATTTTACACTGAAACCTCGGACTCATAACAATGCGAAAAACATTGACTCTAAAGTGTTTATCAGTAATGTTAACACTAACGAACGCATGAGAACTAGACATAACAAAGCGAGTTGCAATATTCTACTTCATACTACGTACATTACAAAATATAACTATTTCTGCACTATACATCGGTTGAATGCAATTACTCGGTGTCAATCACTAATAGTCAAGCTAAGGCCGTGTCCGTAAGGACAAATTCATTATTTTGTAATTTATTTCATAGGTTTCAATCTGGACAGTCACTTGATATGCACTCGCGGCAACACATTCTTACATTAACTGTGAAAATATGTTTCATATAATTTAACTGCTTAAAATGGACGTAATATTTCTACAATCATCACTGGAATGCTGCGAATATGTTAATAAACGAGATAATAGTATAATATCTAATAACGTCTTAAAATAAAACATGTTTTGTGAAATACATAAACAAAGGACAACACTTACTTACTTACTTTTTAAAACATGTATATTGTATTTAATAAACAGTTATTTGTTTTAAACGATGTTTTAAGTACGCATTTGTGCATGTGTTTTGAATGTCAAAACCAGCATGGTGATGATTTTGTCAATTTTTATTTCTGCTGAGATCCGATACATACAAGATACGAAATATTAATGTACCAAATACGCCACAATATTTGTATACAAAATCGGGTCTCGTGATCACTTTGTCAAAACAATCTGCCATTTCGGACACGGCCTATGTATAGAATACGAAACTATTGCATTTAGAATTATTCAGTAGGCGCTTATCTATCATACGGAACCCATTAGCGTTTTAATTCTTAATGCCAGCGAATGGGAATAAGCAGCAGCAAGCCTGTCATGTATACTTTTGTTTCTAACACAACTTCGTACAAAACAACCATATTGAAGCAGATCATACTTCAAAGACGACATTTGCTATCAGAGAAGCTTATTATTTGTGAACAAATATAATCGTCAACATATGCTCACACACGCCTTTGTCATATTCTTTCATATTTACATTACTGTAAAAAACAGTTTCCCGCCAACACCGACTATTTTGTCGTAACCTATAAAATTATTTCTAAAGATATAAAATACAACTCTTTTTTTCAATGCTTAAGGAAATCCCACCAACTTATACGACCTGATAAGTTCCACTGGTAACCAAAACAGAAGATAACACACATTCGTTTATTCTGCACGCATATAATGCTTCAATATTTCTATTGTAAACCCAGGTTTACTTCAAACGTCACATCTTACGCTGTATTACTGTGTGCATATATGTTTAAACTCAGTCAAATCAATACATTTCTCTGTTCATAGTGTACAATTGTTAACAAGAATAACAGAAATATTATTTAATATCTTGACTGCGTCAAACTTTTTTTGTGTATTCTGGAATGTTTGCTCTGTGTGCCCTATGTTTCGTTGAATGAATAAATTTTTAAGTCGTTAGCGATTCGAATCGTTTATTTAATCTCTCCCTCCGCCCCTCAGAGGAAGGGCGGGGGGAGAGATTTCGTATTTCCTTTTTTCAACAAAATACAAAATCTGTATAATTAAACATTTATAGTTAGATCATTATTTATAATCAATGGGTTCATGTACAGATATGGAACCACAAAATTCTATAAACATTCTTCATGTTCAAGCAAGATCACATATTCTTTGAATTAAAATTAAATAAAACCTGAAATTTTGTTTTCAACGTTTATTTTCATTTCGGTGGATGGATATGTCCTAATATATCAACCCCTTCCTCCCCCATCCCGGCTACGCTCCGTAATTAAACACGCTTTTACGGTTATACTTCCAAAACAAGAGATAACTGTTAAAATAATATACTTAAGACTTTCATGTGTACCTGTTAACTTTACCCACGCTATACAGCTCAAATTATCTACTTTAGAAACCAATTGATGTGATTAGCAAACAACCACTGCACGTCGATTTTACTGTGCTGGTACTTGCGTATAATTACTTGTAGACAAATATATTCTGGAAATAAAATATTTGTAACATGTACTGGAAGTGGTTTGTGTAGCTCATCTTTAGTCTATGTACCCAACACTTGTGATTCACCTTCAGCATAGCCATCTATCACTCAAAAATACGGTTCAAGAGTTGCCAAACGTTAAGCACCGAACCAGAGTCACAGCGCCAGCAGGAGAGTAATGACCAGAACAGTGATTCAAGCAAGGTATTCAGTAGTTTTTTTTTAATCTAGTCTAACATGGAGCGCCCGAACATCCGTAAAGCCTGGAGTTTGTCGTAAACAGAATAACAGGATCTGTGTGCTTACATGCGATAGCGTATCACCACACATGCACCTGTTGTGATTCAATAACCGTGAAATTCCATGAAGTTAGGTTAGGTCTTCCAGCGTTTAGTGCAGTAAACACACCCATTATGCATAATTTTTATATGCTGTACCTCACAATTTCCTGTATCTTCATATATCTCCCACTATCGCATTTGGTACTAGGTGTATGTATTCTGAATATCGCGATACCTCTTTAAATTCGTTTTCAGTGCGATTAGTAATGTCAATTTATACAACTTTCCAAGACTTATTTTATTTCGAAAAAGCACCGATTCTTAACACTCACCTTGGTTATGTTAATTCTTTTGACGTGAATACGTCTTTAAATTTGCGACCATAGTGGGAGGCAATACAGAAAATTTGATAACTAAATCGGGGGATAAAATTTGGCATTGCAGCTCCGAATCTATCGTCTAAATTCAAAATTCAATTATACCACTCGATTGCCAGAGGATCAAAGAATATGTTGCGCTGAGTGAGGACTGAGGAGCATCACGCGAGGATCGTTAGACGAGGGGGGGGGGGGGGGGGTAGGGGGCAATTTTAAGTTCATTTTACCGCGTCTCATACCTTCCGCGTAGTATAAATTTTCACTAGGAGACGTTACGATGCTCGTTTAACTTTCTATCGACAGCTGTCGTCAAGTTCAACCGATTACGTGGTATAATAACATTTGTGGGGCGTGGTTATGGTGAAATTGTATATATTTTTAGTGTAGAAAATGAAGAAAACTTAACAAAATTTCGGCCTATACTCGATAAAAAGCCAAGTAGACATAGAGAAATCGTATACGGTTGGAAATAACATCTCAAAGGCAATACAGTGATGCCCATAAAACCCTATATAATCGAGTGAAGCGGCGCCGGGGACGTAAAATAAACATCAAGGCGTCTGAGCGCGTCAATGTTGACTTATTCCCGCAAAACAAACGGCTGTGTCCCCAACAAAGCCACACCCCATCTTTGAAGCTTGGAGTTTGTCGATTACAGAATAACAGGATGTGTGTGCCAACGTGCGATCGCGCATCACCAAAAACAACGACAGTGATTCAATAACCGTTAAGGTCCATGAGGTTAAGTTAGGTCTTCCTGCGTTTAGTGCGGCAAAGACACCCATTTGACATAAATTATACATCATTTTTAAAAAGTTTTACCTCACAATTTCCTCTGCCGTCATAGCTCTCCCCAATATCGCGTTTGGCAGTATGTACTGCGAATGTCACGATGCCCCTTTAAATTATTGTTCATTGCGATTAGTAATGGCAATCCATACAAATTTCCAAGAAATTTTTTTATTTAGCAAAGAGCAGCGATTCATAACACTTTCCTACGTTATGTTAATTTTATTTTTATTTGCTTGGCTTTTAGATTTGTAGTTACGATGTAAGAGCAGCATGTGCTGAAAAATTCTGGGAAGTGTTAATTCGCAGTATAGTCCTATAAAGAGTACATTTCCAAATTCAATAATCCTGCAGAATGACATTTGTGTGCGTGTGTGTGTGTGTGGAGGGGGGGGGAGGGGCTATAGCACGTAGCGGTTAAAAGAGAGCTATATTACATTAATAAGTTCTTGTAATGTTAACATCGAAATGCTGCCTAAAATATAATAATTTACAGGTGGTTGGTGAAGGAGGACGGCTTCTTTTATGGGCTGAAAGATTATACTGTCCTTATTGTGAGATAAAAGATTATATAGGTGTTTCGTTGCCAACAGAACCCCTCCCCCTTCCCATTTTAAAATCCTTTGCATGGAGCTGCTTTGGCGTGAACAGTATGAAGTAATTTTAAACCTCAATTGTGAACAGAACCATTGACACAGACGTATCATTTTTAGCACCACGCCTGAAACATTCATCACGTTATGTAAAATAATATTTTTTTTTTTTTACAAGCACGTAATGTCATTGCATAGCCAAAAGGGACGCTTCCCTACCTTAGTCGACGCCTTGGAAACCGTTCAACTACCACGGCGCGACATCGTACGTTTAGAGGCGCCTGCTGTATGAGCGCCGGCCCGTTTGGCGTCGCTTCGTCTATAGGCTATTCACGGTAAAGTGAGCACTTTTGAAAGCCCTATTATCTGGAGTAATAGTAAATAAATATATTTTTTTTAATCCTTAGATGTTAACTTCCGAGTGCAGTTGAACATACACACTGTGTTTATTACATATAAATATTTATTTAGAAAAGTGGTTCAAAAATGAAAAATAGCTAAAAGGAAAAAGTAACTGGACTCTCAAAAGTGCTCACCTTACCGTGAATAGCCTATAGCAAATAGTGAATAGCCTATACTTTGACAAGCTCATGTTTATTCAAACACACACACACACACACACCCACACACACACACCCACACACACACACACACACACACACACATATATATATATAATGCGGTGCAAAAAGCGCCTGGCTTTAGGAATGAATCATTTGCAGCCAATAATTCCATACAACTAAAAAAAAAAAAAAAAAAAAAAAAAAAAAAAAAAAACGTGAACCAGTAAAATCTTCAAATTGAGAAAAATCCAAAAATGCCAGTGACAAAAATTTGGCTTAAAATTTTGATTTCTTCAATATGAAAGGAGCAATATTTGCCAATAGCCTATAATATTTTCGTTTATGTATATTACCATTGTGCCATATCAGAAATACTGAAATTGTAAATATGTCCGCTTGAATTTCTATAATTTTATATGTTGAATATAGCAAAATCGCACGCATAAGCATTAATTTTGGGGTACTGCTAATATCGTACATATAACGCGATAAGGAATATTTCGCTCTGCATCCCTAGACCACATCGCAGTTGCGATTTCTCATTTGTACCATAACCAATTTATCGCCCACGTCGCAACAGCCCGCAACTAATCCTTTAACCGCGCTGTGACGTCAGCAGCAGTCAGGTAGTAGGTGCCCCCTAAACCCCTCCCCTTGCGTGAGGAAGGGAATGGAGTTTCTGAGGTTGGGTCTAGTGAGGGGTATGAAGGAAAAGGGGTAGCACAAACAGACTTGGCGATACGTTCTCCTTAGCGTCGTGGCACCCTCCACAACTCCAAGTAACGTCACACAAAGCTGCCCCCTCCACCCACTCTCACACCCTTCTTTAAAACCCCGCTCTTCCACCCGCTATGAATATGCTAATCGGAAGCGAAATTCGTTCCCTGCTTCCGTCACAACACAACACGGGGAGCACGAAAGTCAACCCCAGGGGGTGAGGCGAGGTTGTTCGCCTTGTATCGGCAGTTTTTCGTTCGTGTTAAGAGAGGTTTTTCACTCACGGCGATAGAATTTCTTATCTTCCACCGTTCATTTTTTGCCTTCTCGACAGGCATATTGGAGAATATTACTGCACTTCTTTTATCCATCTTTTGAAGAAGGCGTCTCCGCCTGCACGTCTCGATTAAAAGAGATAAAATATAGTAAACTGAAACTATCGAAAAGTAATCACAAAATAAATCCTCCGAACCCCCATTATTAAGTAACATTAAAAGAAACTATCAACATTCACTAGTACTTTTTTTTTCGGAAATTTTAAAAGGCGTCTGACTAAAAATAATGCATAAGGGGATAAAACATTGTACGCTTTCTCCGATCGGTAGGACCGCACAAAATTAGGGAGAGAGTGAAGTACAAAGTAAGCACCCATTACTGCTATCATTAATAGCACCAAATAAATAATGTCCTTGAGAAAACTTTCTAAATCAGAAAATGTAAAATTACCTACCCTAAAAGAGATACTATCGATATTAAATTTATTATATTCTGCAAATATGTACGCTGACGGAAAATAATTGCAACAACACTGTAAAGGCTGTTCACGGTAAAATGAGCACTTTTGAAATCAACCTAGGAAAAAAGTCAATGCCCCTGCCTGCATATAATATAACAGACACATTGAGTGCATGTGGCCAGTAAAGTTGGTAATGATGGAGGGAAAGTAGTCCCATATCTTAACGTCGAATAAAAGTGCTAGATAACCATTTAGAATGACTTAAATTATTTATTTCGCTTTATGTTTTTTTTCTAACGCATCGAATTGGATGAAAGAACCAATTTGTAAAATGTTCCTTTTCTAGTAATTTTACAGTTTCACTTGACCGACGCATGAATAAAGTGATGAGGCCCATGACAACGTTAATTTTACATAATGCGGAAGAATACATAACGTGCATACAAGTACATATTAAGCAGGGCTTTCAAAATTGCTCATTTTACCGTGAACAGCCTATATGTCACTTCATTCAAGATTCAACCTAGAGGTAATATTTATAGTTTGATGACATTACATGATAATCAATGAAGACTAAACTAAACAATAGTACCCAATTACTAAATGTACTTAGCACCTAAATATTGTACCCTTCTTCCCAGGGCATCGACACAGGCATGTATTCGTGCATGTAGACGATCATAAATATAACGAATATCATCCTGAGGTAAATAGTGTTCCAAGTCTCCTGCACATGTTATCGCAGTTGTAAAACGTTGGTAGCTCGTCGTGCAGACTGGGTCAGGCGCAACCCCATCATGTCTTAAACATGTTCAATGGGATAGAGGTCAGACGATTGTGCTGATCAGAGCAGTTCTCTAACACCACGAATAGCATTAGCACACTGATGCAGTACATCGCCTTCCTATTGAATGGAATGTCATCATACTGGGACAAACAATTTGCTGGATGTCGCTGGTACTGTTTAACACACCCAATACAAACACCTATGCTGTATAACGCCTTTTTCTCCAGTGACATTTGATGTAGGATTTCTCATTAAAGAGAAACTGAGTTTTTGTTTCATTCAGAGCTAATCAATACTACTAGTGTGTAGTGAATGGAGATTTGCACAAGCATACTAATTCCAAAATGCAATCATAAAGTTAAATCTATTTGCTCAAAGGGTAGTGCAACAAATACTACAACATTTACTAGCCAATGGAAAAATAAAGTTCAGTTCTGAATACTGCAAATATTCTTAATATAGTGTACCTACACAATACTATTAATACCCTACCCCAACTGTTAATAAAAATACATACATTCGCTGTGGCCTGATTGATTAGATACCTCAAGGCATTAATAAAAAATAATATTTTTATAACTTAGAAAATCACGAATCCAAGACCATAATAACAGGGTAACTTTCGTGCAAACAATTAGTTAGCTCTGTTGCCAGATTGACGAAATTTGCAATTTTACTGAGGTACTCACAAACACTATTTTATCATCCTGATACTCGTTACATTCTCACCAGTACCACATAGCATAATAGAAACCCTAATACTAAGTAGCCATTTACCTCACTTAGACCATACAACTGCGATTAAAATGCTTACTATTCTGTTCCTTAAAATACATAGATGACTATGCTTCAAATATCACTGAGTAGAACTATAGTTTGACTAACAGCGACTTGAAATAAATATAAATTTTAATACTCCCAATGAACATTCATAATGCTGCACTGGCTACAGCTGGCATAACTTTGATATGCTGGTGCTTTGCTGAATACGATTTACTGCTGGTTACCTTGATGTAGATGGCTGCTGGTACAAAACACCTTATGTACTTTCCACCACACTTGTATGATTTACGCCGTAAAATCTCGTGGGCGATAGACAAACATTACGTCGAAAACAAGTGAAGTTCGTAGAGCCGAACCAATCATAGCGTTGCCGCATTTGAATCTCTCGCCATAAAAATGCGTGGGACCACAAGTGCATTCACTATTCACTTATAGGAGCCTTGAAGCATGGGTAGCACACGGAAACGTACTCACAGTTAATTTTCCTCGGTGCTTAGCGCGCATTAAAACGAATAACGATTGTTATTAGAATACTGTTACATGCCGATTGACGCCCGAGGCGCGAGCTGCATGCGCGGTACATTTCTGTGTGTGTTTGTGTTGGTTGAGGGGGGGGGGGGGGACCCACCTCGACTCTCCCCCATAGGTAGACCCGCTAGGATGAGGAAAGTTTGACAGCAGCGACCTGACTGGCGTCAGCGCCCCTCTTCCCCACTGCTGGAGAAGTCGGCGAATTTAGAGGATGCACAAGAATATTCTGGGAACTAGGACTCTCGGCGCAACGCGACATTTAGAGAAATTTCTGGGCGATAGCCTACGACTATACAAATACTTCAGTGGCCTGAGGGTCGGAAGTATTGGTAGACGACTTCTGGCTGAGAGCAGTCACCGGCCGAAGTCTGGTGCGGCGAGGGACATCGGTGAAGAGGATGGACGACCACGGGAGGCTGCGAGACGACGGCGGACGAGGTGTTTGAGGTGTGAAGGGACGAGAGGGCGTGAAACCCGACGAGTGAAGGCTACTGTGCATGAGGGCAGAACTGCAGAACATTGCCGACTAATGGGATATGGACTGAACTAAGGTGGGACTGAATGAACATTTGATATGGACTTTGCTGTAAATATTTGAACTATAAAATATGGACATATAATTGATAAATTATTTCAAATAGGTTTTGATTCACTGTTTATTGGGACTGATTTTTGTTGTTAAATTAATTTAGAATCATTGAGTTAATTTCAAATTTTATTAATTCGATTCATTAATTGTAAATATCAAGTGATAACAATTGATTGTGAGGTGTTGAGCGGAGAGTTTTTGGTCGTAGCAATTTTTAATATATTTGGAATCAATAAATAACTCTTTTATTTAATTAATACCTCCATACCTTAACGAACCTGGTTTAGCCCACTGACTTATGATAAATTGTAACATGACGCTTCATGTCGCATTTCACTTACAAACCGTTTCCATTATCCGGCGATAATTCATAACATTCCATTGCTTATTCCATCATGGCCCTTGCCAATGCCAAACAATAAGTTCGAGATCGATTGCCATTAAACCACATCGCGATAAATTGTCCAGAATGAATCAATACTTTCCTGACAGCCCGCCCTTTTCACCGATAAATAAATTTCAGGCCGCAGCACCACGCAGTCTCAACAACTACCACATTCAAGTGGCCGTCAAAACTACTACGACATCTCACACAAAAGCGCCAGTCAAAAAGAAATAGAAATTCATAACCTTCTAGGTGTCATGCACAGACAGACGACACCAGCTTCTAAACAAAAACCAAATGTGACGTGAGCAACATTACAGATGAACGGGAATTGTAGCTTATTGAGCGCCATGCCATGATTCCAGGTGTTGTACACGTATGCCGGGGGAGAATACACTCTGGAAGATGATCACCAGGTCGATGTTGCAAACGTAAATGACCATCACTAGCATGATGGCAGAACCTGTTCTCAGCGCTAAAGACAACAGAGTGTAATTTCATTCCCCAGACCATCCTTCCACTATACCATAGGAGACGTCACGACGGTGTTGTAGCATAAGAGGAAGCCTGGCCAAAGACACCCGCCAAGTCCTGTTGCAAGGAAACCTCCTCAATGGATAGCGCAACAATTACTCTAACCTCTGCTGTGGATGTGGTACGGTCTGCCAGTGCTGGGATAATAAGGAGCCGATATTGATGTGCATCTGCACTACGTGACCGCCCCATAACCTGGCATATGTGTTTGGAACTGTTCAACTGACCACTGTTGATAACATTGCCTCACTACAGATGCACCATGACCAACATGTGCAGCAGTCCTTAGACATGTTCATCCCATCTCGCGAGGTCCCATACACGATGCGGGCATCTCACACGGTCGTAAGTGGGCAACAGGGTCACATAAATGTCTTCGATTCATGGTGATAGCTTGACTACTTCACACGTACATAACATTCAACCTTCCAGGTTAATATGATACTGTCTGGTGCATTGATGTACATGCGGCGACGAAGAGAATTGTACAACGTCATCTGTTGATCGATGTACTTATAATGTCCATATGTTTAACTAGACACCTCCAGTATACAACTGCTGCACCCATATTCATCTGGACAGCACACTTTAGCACGTTGCAAATGTTTTATCGTCTCTGTGTATATCTGTAAATATGATGTTCCGAAATATGTGGGAAGTAATTGTAATGTGGATAGTACACCCCAAAAACACAAAATGTTTCTATGAATATATGTCATAAGGTTGATAGTTTCCGAGTTACTGACCTTCCAATGTTGTACTGTATGCATTCGTAATAGCCTTGACACACTCCAGTTCGAGTAACTGTAGCCATGTTCATGTACCAGCAGTGGTATGTCACTCTACAAGAGGTGCTCAAAATGTCCTCATTGTGCTTGAATGCATGCCTGAACAGGCTTCGTCTTTGATTGTCTGGCCCGTTCAAATACTCCGAATTGCACATATCTACTGGTAACCTTATTTCTTTCGTTGGCGAAGCACTTCTATGTCCGGAACAGGAGTGGCATGAACAATGACCTCGAGAAGCTCCTACGGGGAATTCTAAGCGAATTGCATACGATATTAGTCAGCTGTCAGCAGTGCAATAATATAGGTTATAACACACACACCGTTCCAGCTGAACACATCATTACACCTCGTAAAATATCGTTTTTTTTTTTTTTACAATTGTGTGTGGTACAATGTTATTAGGTCTGTAATTCATAAATTCTCGTTTTAAAACGTTTCGTATCCCTGGTGGAAGATTGCATCAAGAGAAGAAATTAAAGACTTTGAGTCAATAAAAAAAAACTAAATATTACTTCAAAGGAAAAAATGAATTATGAAATTCAAAATTGTTTTGTACTATGCCATAAAATATAAAACCCTTTGGTGGGGTATGTGTATTTTAATTGTGAATCAATAATGTTAAGTTATGGCAGATTTCCATTATGTAATTTTAAAATATGTAATAGTTATGCCAGGTATGTTAGCGAATTTTTCATTACTTTGGTGACTATTTATTTGAGTGTATATTTATTTATTCAATCATTTTATGGCAAAATCATCACTTTTATAATCAGAATGTATTGTACAATGGTTCAGAACTCCCACTTTTCATCTCTATTGTAAATAAAAAACTGTTGACTAGCACTGTTTGTGTTATCAGTTACCATACTTCTATAATACTGGTGACACACAGACGGAATACAGTTAACATCACATAATGAGACCGAATCTTTCTTCTTGGCTTCAGATATACCACGCAGCTGCTCATAAGCCTTTTGCAGGTTCAAGGATGAATCTGAGGACTACCTCTTTGCCGTTGCTTTGTGTTGGTCAACTGGAACTATTCACCATAGGACGTTTAAATTTCTACAATAAATAGTGCATCCTTTCGTACATGTATCACCTTGATGTCATTACATACAACCTTTTCTCATTGCTCATTCTCGTTGAAGTTGCTACCTATATGACTAGATAGAAGCTTCAAGTCAAAAATCATCTTTTGCCATCTGCTTCACTTTGTATAGATTTCCAGGCTTCTTAGCAGCTTGTATTATTGTTTCACCATTGTATCTTATGCCAAACAATAAACAAAAACCGTCAGAAGTGCCTAAGTCATACACACGGAATTGTAAATGCACATCCTTCTTTTTTATTAAAAGAAATAAACATTTCCTTCAGGAACCTGTAAGTCATTACGAACTGTTCTAAATTTCTTTTCAATAGTAGCCAATGTGTCATATTCTTTCTCTTCCCTACTCTTTCATTTGCTGTCTATGTGCTTATCATAACTGCTTTTAAGATTTTTTTTGCATCATCAGCTGCTAGTGTGAACGTTTCACATTCACTGCACAGATACTTCGTTGGGCTATGAAATCGAATGTTGTATTATTCATTAAATGTCTGACTGTGCACATGAATATTGCCACTGCAAATTTTTATTCGTATAGTCTTCAAGATGAGTCTATGTATAGAAGATATATTTTGTCCTCTATCAATATAGTGTGATTTTATGCGAGGAAACAATTCAATATGTTGTCTTATAACATTTCGAATGATATCACCCAATTTTTTTATGTTATTGTATGTCACAGGTAATGTCACCTAGTTTCCAGAAGTTCTTTAAGATATAATTTCTGTCTGCATCATTCGCTTTAGATTTATGTTGAAGCCGACCTTTAGGACTAAATGGTGGTTTAAGTGTCCTAGCTGGTATTAGTTTACCTGCAGTATTGGTAAATATTTCTCCTTATTTTCTTTTCTTCTTTACAACATTCATTTTTCAATTGTTGATATTACGTTTAGGTTACCTTGTTGACTTTACTGAAAACAATAATTATGTATGTATTTATTTATGACATGGTTATTCCTGAAATACATGAATGCTCACTATATATGGGAAAGGGTTACCACATAGTGAATCACTTAAAATTCAAGATGCTATTATGCAAATCTTACCTTCATCATGATGTGAATGAGTCTTATTAGTATCCGAACTACATTCAGGCTTAGGAAGCCAGGTTTTATCTACGTCGGAGTCAGCAAAAACGCTCTCTTCTATTTCCTGTAGTTCGTCTAAGTGCAGGTCTAATCGGACTGAGAGATTCATGACCAAAAAAAAAAAAAATAATCGCTTTATTAAGCACTAACACTAACACGCTTTATTAAGTACTAAATAAAGAGAAAGGTATTTTTGTTATCACTGTTTACGCCAAACATAAACAATATTCTAAATGCACTTAACTTAATTCCATTTCTGGTCCTGTAACTTTGTCATAATCTCGTGATTTAGTCTCATTGGGTTAAGAATTAAGTTCAGGTCATGGATGCAAGGTTTTATTTACATCTGGGTCGTCACAATTGACTTCTATTACCTGTAGTACATCTGTAAGTGCAGGCCTAGTTACACTGTCAGGTCCATGATCAATAAACTGAAAATAATGGAGTTTTTTTATATTTAACATTATACACCATTGCATCTATGCTAGCTAATGTGCCGAAAATAAAGCTAACAACGCATTTAATTACCGTCATCTTAACAATCTATACTAATAAATAAAATGGACGTGTCTGCCTGTTGTATAAAAATGGATACCAATATCTAAGCGTAATATGCTAATCAAAGTATGTTGAAGCATATATAACTGTTTTTAACATGTCTGTCTGTCTAGATGTTTGTCCAAAATAGGCTTCGAAACGACTGAATCGATTTTTATAAAACTTTCAAAGACCACAGAGTTTATTTCTATTTAAAATCTGCCCTTTATTACATATTTATATATCAAATGGTGATTAAGTAAATTAATTTTTTCATAGTTTTTATTACATAATCATTGATATAATACGCATTATAGAAACAGATACATTATTTTTTGGAAAAACAAAGTAAAATAACATATTATCAGACCATCAACACTAACGCGACGATAAAACTATTTCCGATTAGGAAGTAACAATCTTTCAAACCAATTATACATGTATGTATGTCAATAACTCCATAAAACCTGGGCGAAGCGATGGCGGACTGCATTTTAATAACGACATAAAACCTAAACGAAGCGATATTTCTATTTCAAACATAAAACCTGAGCGAAGCGATGGTCGACTATATTTTAATAACTCCATAAAACCTAAGCGAAGCGAAATTTCGTTTTTAAACATATGTAAACGAATCTTAAAGTCCACGCGAACGAAGTCCCAGGCAATGCATTAATTTTCATCTAAACTTAAAAATACATTTTTAAATTCTATTTGATTATGACTTAAAACTTAATTTTTTTGATTATAGAAACTATGTATAAATTTCGATTGACAATATTCACGCCTTATTTAAAATTTTCAATTTCTATTTTAAAATATGTAAACAAATCCTAATGTACACGCGAACGAAGTCGCAGGAACAGCTAGTACAAAATATAAACAATAATTTTCGAAGTTTATACCAACCATAACCTATGTAAACAATATTCTATAATCACTTACATCTTATCTAGGTTTTGTTAGCTTTCCACCTATTTCTTTGCTTCTTCTTGAAATGCTTATTATTTAAAGTGCCAATGAAACCAATAAAGCACCTCTGGAGAAACTTTTAAATAAAATTTATCGTTCATAGACTTACTACCACGAACACAACACTTCTAAAAAATAAGCTGATTCACGCAGCAACACAAAATGGCTGCTGCTCTAGGATAAGAACACTGCGATAACTCAATATGTGGCGGTGTTACAGGCGATGCGTATGAGAAGAAAATTGCCTCAGCTGAGATGAGGCAGTTTGCTGCTATTTTAGTTGTCAGATGCTGTAAGAAGAAAACTGAGCTGTAGAATCGCTATTTAAACGATTTGAGTTGTGGCACTTTTTCACGACACGGCCTTGATGACGGACCTTTATATGCACCAAATTACTCCAACTTCACATTTTTTGAGTTGTGGCAGTCTTCCACCCTGGGGTGCAATATGTCCACGTGGATATTTTATGTTGTTTTGGGGCGTACTATACACTCTCCGAATGCTTTCAACATACGTGACGTGGATACATCCCATATATATATATATATATATATATATATATATATATATATATATATATATATAGCGTGTCCTACCAATAATAAAAATATAAAACGACAACTTCTCTTCTAAATTAATATGCATACAAATAATAGGCATGCATAGTGAAACTTTCACTTGGCAAACAATCATAATATATTTCGAATTCAATGTAAATATAATAAACATTCTATGCATCTGTAAAACATAGAAGTTTTCGTAATTCAGGGTTATTGGATGGTTTAAGTAGCACTGTGTACTGGTGGTGGAATTTTTTACAATAGCCTACGTTATCCTTCATTAAATGTGTGTATGTTTGTGTGTGTGTGTATAATCATTCTGAAATATGTCTTTCTGCAAGAGCCATAATTATTTCTGTTGATATAGAACGTTCCGTTATTTTCGGAAACGTTTGTCTGCAAGATCCGTAACTAAGAAATTCGTTTAGGATTTATTTTATATACGGAGAAAATATTACTGTTTTCTCGTCATTACAAAGAGGATATTCGGATATTTTCAATGATTCCTCGCAAGCCACTAAGCTTGCACAGGTACCACCAACTGGTTTGTGACAAATATTTCAAAACCATTCTCTTTAGCTGGTTGACGGCAATGTTTATTTACTAGTTTCTGCCTATTGTGTAGCCTTCCATCATATATAAAATTAGCATAGTTATTGACCTTGTTACGGGTTTCGTTTCAACGGGTTTCATTTCACTTTTGATTAATTAGGTTATCAATTTGATATAAAATTGATTGAACGGATTCATCCTTAATCCGATTTTAAGCCAATATTTTTCCTTCAATTCGCTAATCTTATTCCGATAATTTTAATGGTGTAACAATTAGATTGATAGATCCAATTAATTTAGTTGAATTAATCAATTAACATTTTTAATTGATCAATTTTATGTGAATTGATAAGTGTATAGTTTGGTGCAAGAGTGTGGCAAGGGACTTTATATTGTTTTTTCTAAGGTGGTATGGAGCGGCATGGTATGTCCTCACCCCTGGAACTCTGGTGTTGTATTGAGCTGTGATGTGCTGGGGAAGGGGTATATATGTGTTCAGGGTCTTAATATTTCTTGTTATTTTGGTGGAAACATGATGGTAGGTCCACACCATCGGAGGTCTGGCATTGTACTGAGGCGTGGTGTGTTGGGTAAGGTGTGTATATAGGTATTGTTTAATATTAATTTTTTATGTTATTGAGTATTTTGTCTGGCAGTCGACTGAGGGATAAGACATGTGCAGTGGTATCTGATTATAGACAGAGGTTATGGCATATGTATTTAAATAATTAGGAAAATAGAGGCAAATATGATTTACTTCAGTTTCCTAACCCGTCCTGTATGTTAGTAATAACAAGTATGATTGCATCCTGACTAGATATGTGAAATGGTAGAAATAAATATTCAAGCAAAGTAAATCAATGAAAATGAATTAAAGGGAATCCATCGCACACGACAAAACTACAACGAATGGGCCACAAAATTTATATTAATATGGTAACGAAATGTATTTCAAACAACAGAATATACGAAACAAATGCTAACTCAGTAAACGAATTACAGAACCTATTTCCATGTCAATGACTGGGCCAGCTATCCTGGTGTAGTAACGAATTAAAAACACATACCAATGTATAAATTAAACCATACTAGACACACAAGCAACTATCCCTCATCGCCTCTGAATTTTATACTGTGTAGAATATACACATACATTAAATTAATTTGAAAAACGTCCTCTCGGCTCGGAGATTGCTGCAGAAATGAATCTAGTGTATGACTCGCGACGAATTATAATTTAGGCGAAGTTTTTAACAGAGTTTGGTTGGGCGGAAACTGCTCGTAATTTTATTACTTAACTGTATTATACTTACACTGTAAAATATTGATAATACTAGAGACAGAAAAATATAGATTTCCAAACTGAAGACAAAGTCGCACTCTGAAATATACCTACAAGAAGTCAAGAATATAGCATATGCCAATGCTAAAAGTTTAGAATGAAATTAAAAAAAAACTTGTCTTAATGACACATTTAAAATTTTTAATACATAATTTTCAGTTGCATTCTATAATGTAGTTTACTACTGCGAATAAATGTCCCTATTGTGAGTCTTGGTATAGTTATAATGTAACTTAAAATGGGAATATCACACAATCATGATGCAATAAAATGATTTGAAATAAAATTACACATAGAAAAAAGTATAAAATTATATTTAAAAAATACTAAGTTATGTTTAAGCATAATATAATCTAAATGCACTAAACATTGTTTTTTAACTACGCACAATGAAATTAAATAAATTAATATCTACCACTTAAACAGCTCCATTTAACACGAAATGTTTCAAATGAAAATTTTTAACAAAGACAATGATTTACCACATTCCAAGTATAAAATTATTAACTTACAAACAGCATTTCTACAAACACAGTTTATCAGTCTGAATAATGTTAACACAACTTCTGTCGAAAACCTATCACAGTGCATACATGTTCAAACTTAGTAACAAAGTGTTTAACCAAATGCAATAGCGTACTAGACATACACGAATGTTACCCACATCCTTCTCGGATCTCAAATCTAAAATGGAATGTTTCAAACAAATTAAAAAAAAATGGAAACAAACATACATAATTAAAAACTTACCCCAATTCCATGTTTTAAATTGTTAATACACAATTTCAATTCACTGGGAAATTTTTATTAATATTTTCAAAATAAATAACTCACTTGCATTAAAAACAACAGATCCAAAAACACACATTCCTAGCCTGAAAATTAAGTATCAGGAGACCGCCTTCGGAAATTCAATGCACTTCTCAACACAACGGAAGTTGAAATCATGTGAACCCTCATAGACCGACCTCAGAAACGCACTTGACAATATAAACAATGCTTATAACAAGAAAAACTATAAAATTATTTTATTTATGTGGGTAAATAATTAATTGTAGCACCTATCGCCAAAAAGTGGTAAGGAGAATAAATACGTGGAAATATTTAGAAAAATATTGCTACAAAGACTGTGTAGGTATCCATATCTGGCATGCGAGATCTGAGACAAAACAAAAACCGCTTCTCTATGCCCTGGCCAACAGTTGGAATATACCGTTTGAAAACTCCCTCCCACCCCTAACCCAAAGATTTTCTTTGTCCTGCCTACCTCCCCTCTGACTGGGAACTTGAACCCTACCGGAGCATTGACCTTCATCTGACGACCGTTTGCCGTAACCTCCAACCCTGACACTGGCATGTTTTAAATCTTGTGCTGGCAGCAAATAAAAATTTCACTTCTCCTGCTGAAAAAATTATTATTTCATCAACACTAACATTTAAGTTTGAATTCCCATTAATCCCAATCTCGTAGGGCCACACCACTGAGAGCTACGCCAGGCGTCTGCACCACCAGGATCTACATCAGGCATCCGCACCACTGAGAGATATGCCAAGCGTCTACAGCATCGAGAACGACACGATGGTCCACGACAGTATCGAGAGTTGTACCGCAAAAATCTACAAGGATTACCTCTCTCTGCATCAGTATCATCTCTCAACAGGTATAATGCATGAAGGCCACTGCTGCGATAACTGTGATTAGGAGTGCGTAGTAGGATTCGATGTTATTCTAGCTTACGAACGAGCAAAATCATTGTTGAGTATAGACACTTCTCAATAGGGGTTGCTGCCTAAAGAATTTATTATTACTTTCGCATCCCACGAAATAAAATTTGTCTATCCATTCCTTCCCGAACATTAATGTGTCTTATCTTCCATGCGAAGACTGTTGATACGGCATGCCCGCTTTCGTTAACGATGTTAACGAACAACATATGTTAAGGGATTGCATATCGCGAAGGTTGGAACAGCTAATAGAATCTAGGATCATGCCCGATTTACCAATGGACGATTCCGGGGTTGACAAAGTGGATTCCGAGGCGACCACTGAGATCTTGTAAAAAATGTTTTGAGACATTCTGTACATACTATATAAATTGAAGTTTATATTGTAAAATAAATAAAGTCATAATGTGCTATGCGCAAGGATTTTAAAATTATCAAGACAAGTCTTTGGTAATGAAAGAACTTGCCACTTCATATACAAATTATATTAATAATATTAAAGTTTTAAGTTTTAAATCACCCATGCCTTGGTTTGTTTTAAATTCAGAAATCAAAAGGATGTTTCAACATCAGAAGATCACATTAGAAGATATTATGACTTTTTAAGCATTAATTCAATAGTAAAACTCTTAAACACTAATCACTGTCAGAAAAAAAAAGTTTTTTTCACAATGCAAAATGGAGCTTTAAGAGATTATTTGTATCGACATCCTACTATGTGTAAAGATAATAATTTAGAAAAGAACTTGTTTGTTACAGGTTCATAGCCACGCAAGACTTTGAAATGGAGACATTCAACCCAGATCAGCAGTATGAGAGTGTTATTTCATGTTACAAGAGATTGTGTTTCAAGCCTAGAGACGATATGTTTTTGCAATTACAAATGTGCAATGGAGCTGAACACTGGAACTTTTCACAAAGTGTGTTATGAGCAAAATAGCTGCTCAGCTTTTAACATGCGACCCATTAGCAAACTGCCCTGTTCTTCTGGAGATCTGTGTTTAAAAACTGTAAGTGAAGAAATAACTAAGGAAGCAGGACTCAAACAAATTAAATATATATTAAGTAGGGAGTTTTGCGACACCCCTGTCTTGTGGACTGAAACATGTAATAACAAGGAACACGTCACTCAAATGAAAGGAAGTAGCCGCGTTCAAAGATTGCCTTGTGGAATGTGGGATTGCGAAGTTTGGCAGAACAATGCTTTTGGCAGTAAATTCGATTCAACCAAGATGTCATTAAACAACTAATATTTTCCCACACTGGAAGAAAAATCTAACTATATAAAGAACAAACCGGAGCGGCAGTTACAATGGAAAGGTTCTACCCCTCACTTAATTATGTTCGTGTTACTCCAGATTACAGGAAAGTATGGTTTCGACTTGAAGAAGAAGATTGTCCACCACAGATTCAGAAGTGTAATGGAGAAGAACATTGGCATTTCTTGTTAATTAGTTCTGAATATACGTTAAAAGTTTTCGACGTCTGTTTTGGGCGAAAATTTTGCCCTTTGTATAATGTGGCATGTGAAAGTGCGAAGTCTTTAAAAGGAAGAGCATCTAATCTGCCAGACTATATATAGGAGACTGCTTAGTAATAAATTGTCAGTCATGATTAGTGTCTTCAACCCTACAGACATATACGAGATACTGCAAATAGGATACAATTATGCAACGAAATAGAACATTGGTACTACACTTTTGATAACATCCTCGGCACTCATATGGTGAAGGTATAGCATGCAACGATTGTACTGTGAGGTATCTTCGCACCAATAGTGAACTGCCGTCAACATTAGAAGACCTAATGATAGCCAGCCTTACCAAAGAGGTGGAAGAGGAACAGGGAAACAGAGTAATCACCTATCAGCTTACCAGACCTCACCAGGGAATCACCGTTCGCTGGAAGAAAATTTGTGACAGAGACATCCACAACGTAATTGTCGAACAAGGAAGTCTGGTTTTCCCATCAATGTGCAAACATATATTCGTGTGAAGTGGCTTATTCAGAATAATGTTCTCGCCTATTGGCAAGTATTCGTTTATTGAAAAGGGTTTGTATTCTGTAACTTATGGATTGCCATATGCACATGTTGTTTTTAAGGAAATGTGAGAGTCAGACATTCATTTCAAGTGTACATACTGGTCTGAATCTTTGTTAGTCATGTAGTTTTTGATTTTACTTTAACTAACTGTAACAGTTCGAAATGTCTTGCAAATCACTGCAAGACCGTACAGAGTAGATAGAAATCGTATGCTTAAGAAATAGTGTGATGTAACCACTTTTTGTGAGGAAGAACAGATTTTGAAATATCTTATCTATATAGGAGATAATGCTATACCATATCAGTATTTCGAAGAATGTGATAAAGATATTCATATTTTATATCGTCATCACAAAAAGGTTTGGTTATATATCGCGTACTGGGTGTGTTTCATCAAAATGTTATGTACATCCCCAGCAAACACGGAAAATATGGGCCAGAATCCGGCTGGCAAAAGCTTGCTGACAAACTCCGGCCAGATGATACCGGCCCGTTGTCTTATGCCAGAAGTGGCCCAATGGAAATATGGACTGGTGGCCGTCTATTTTCCGATAGTGTCAAAAATACACTGTACAGCTTCCGGCAAGATACAAAATGCATTCTGGACCAACATACACAAAAAGTACGGGTCAGAATCGGCTGGTAAGCGCTAGAAGACAAACTCTGGCCAGGCGATACGGACCCGCTGTCTTATGCTGGAAGCTGCCCGATGGAAATATGGACTGGTGGCTAACTGTTGGCCGACAGTGTTCAGCCTGCGACAGCTGGTTGTTGTTACGATGCCAGGCTTACGATGGCTGGATGTCGCTACGATGCTGTGCCTGCAATGGCTGGATGTCGTTACGATGCCGGGCCTGCGGCAGATGGATGTCGCTACGAAGGTGGGCCTGCGATGGTTGGATGTCGATACGATGCTAGGCCTGCGAGGGCTGGAAGTCATTATGATGCCGGGCCTACAGCGGCATGGTATCCAGAAATAAGCAGTATAACAATGAAAAAAACCTTAAAATTTCTAAACTAATGTGAGAAATGTTACACATTGCAGTTCTGAACAAGAGAAACAAAAGCAATTACAAATACCCAATTTTCTCAGTTTCAGAATACAATAGTGTGACCTGTGTTATGCATGGTTCTCAGTTTAATCATAAAACCAATTAGGTAGAACTAAAAAAATATATCATATGAGTAAACAGAATAAAATTAACCCGTAAGCAACTTAAAAAAAAAACTAGACATTACTCATTGCAAGGAAGCGATTATGAATCAATAATAGTAGTGTGGGTAAACAAGTTAGAGATATTTAACCATTTTCATTCCAATATTGAATTTTTTACATCATATTAAATTTCTTGTTCTAGTCTGTAAAACTATATTTTCAGTTGCCAGAATTGTATTGCATTGTTATTGAGATTTTTCAAAATGCATGCTCATTTTCCTAAGACCAAGCCTGACATGGAGGTGTAAGAGTATTATTAAATATTGTAAAGCCTGTCTCACATATTCCATTCCTCTATTTCGCAGGTGATTGCCACACTGAGAAAATCAAAGGAGAGGCACGAGAAGCAGAAATGTGTGTATTAAATGTTGATCTTATAATACAAAGTGAGACGTGTTTCTTTCGTTTAACATCCAGGCAACATCTTGTATTATCTTGGATAGAAGGGAATTACGATCGATAAAGCGGTGTTGAACAACCATCTACCTGTCAGTTGCCTTACAAATACTGCACAAAACTTATTGGGAAAACTAAATCTTTGCATCCCGAGAGTAATATCGCGGGAATCAGGAATGGTCAAGGGCAATCTGAAGGATATTGGCAGACACATAAAAACTGGACTTCGCATCTCCGAGTCAGAACAGTTGTGGCTAGTTGTGTATAGTGTATGTGATTGTACCAGGGAGTTGTAAACGGAAAGTTTTGAGTGCCTCGAGAATTCAATCTGTGATTTTACTGCTAAGACAACAGATGTGGAAAGGGAGGAATATGTAATTGGAATATGTGCATGTTTCATTGTTCTACAGCGAGGATATATGTGACAGGTTACCAGCAGCCTGAGGTTTCATCATGATTGTGGGGAATATTTCAAAGTGTGGGAGTGGAAAGATCTGAGCTAGTGGTGTTTTGACGAACAGTACGGCTAGGTGGGGCTGGTCCGGCTGTGGGTTGATTATCCAGTAAGAAACCTGCATTAGGTGTAAGTAGATGCCGTTAGGGTCTCATCACGGTCGTGTAAAGAAAGCGGTGTTTTAAAACATGTTATTAGATTCTGCTTTGACCGAACCTTTGGACGGGTAATTTTTTGTCCTCAATAAATCGGTCTTCGTTTGGTTGTACACTCTGGCTAAGCCAAAGTATAAATATGGTCCACCCTGTTCAAATCTATGTCCCCTATACGCGCATAGTGTATGATAACATTGCTGTATTGTGACAAACGAAATGGGGACTAATTATGAGTCCAGATGGTAAGCTCTGCCTGTGCAAAGACTACCAACATACTGCCGTAATTCAATGATTCAAAAATAGGCACATGTCTTTGTTGTCCCAAACTGAGGCCAGTGGTATATATATATATATATATATATATATATATATATATATATATATATATATATATATATATATATGTGTGTGTGTGTGTGTGTGTGTGTGTGTATGTATGTGTGTGTGTGTGTGTGTGTGTGTGCGCGTGTGCGTGTGTGGTCATAGTTATGGTGATATGGACCTTGGGGATTCCCTGGAGGGACCGCGTTTTTCTAGGTTGTAAACATAATATCATCACAGGAACTCCAGGAATCGGCATGTTAAAAGCCCTGTCACGTGTTCACGTGTAAAACCCATGATAAAGCTTGTTGCCTTTGGAGGAGTGACAACGGTTTGAAGATCTAATACTTAAGAGTAGACTGAGGAGTGGGTTGGAATTACAGACGCATAGGTTGAAGTGCCACCCGAAATCATCGTGTATACTACGCGTTACATCTGCGAGGCTGCACGACGGTTACTAAAGCAGGAATCACATAGCTCCTAAAAGCACAGCACGACACACAAATACCGCAAGCACGACACAACATGTATATTTTCAATATGACTGCTTGAATTTACAGCCCGACAGTTTATTGACGTGACACGAAGAGTAGAATTTTTCGAAACCATTTATAAGGCTCTGATTAACTATGCTAGTTTCAAAAGTGGTTGGCAGACGGAAAATTTGGAATACATGATGGCGACAAAGTGTTATCGCTAATGCATATGAACGTAAAATTATTATTTTTAAGAGTTACATACAGTAATTTTCAATTTTATTCTCTTTTAAGCTGCATATTTGCCATTGTAGGGAGAGTTTGCCAAACAATTTCATTTTGCCCGGATGCCTACTTGAAAGCCAGCCTATTGCGAAAACCGTCACGCATATTGGGAGTAATGACCCCGAGAGAAACGGGGGCACTGGAAGTGGTTTCTGCCATGTAAGGAACGGCCGGTGGTGTCGTTTACCAACATAATAAGACCTCATTCACTGAGCGCACCAGTGGAGCATGAATGAATCTCGCCCCCGCCAATGTTGCAGGAACTGGCGCAATCCTGTACGACGCTGGTGGCACGAGAGAATGATTCCACGTCCCAAGGCCTACTAAGAGAAATTCCGGGCCTCTGATCGATGCGTGCTGTAAGCCCCCCTAATCCCTCCCCCCCAAAAACAAATCGACCATTTACAACAACATAAATAGTGGTCGTTTCCCTGCAAAAAATAGTTAATACGTTTTGAGTGTCGAAATTATGTTTTTACGCAATACTTCATTTTATAGGCTGTTCACTGTAAAGTGAGTACTTTTTAAAGCCTTAATAACTTTTTTCTTTCTTCGAATTTCTATCTTCCTACTGATTTTTAATATAAACATTGCAAAGTGACCAACAAACACAGTGTACACATTTCACCACCACCAAAATTTAATGCCTGAGACTGCAATAAGACATATTTATTTCCGGTTAATGACTGTTGGGAGGGCCTTAAAAAGTGCTCACTTTATCGTGAACAGCCTATATAAATAAACACTTACGAGTCGGGCCCGACCCGGGCCCCTGAAAATTGCACTCTCTGGTCACCCCTTCTCTTGGCGAGCCTGCACGTCACCCATCTCGATTGAAAGGAGTGTTACTTTCTTTCAATCACTGAATACAGTTCTGCTGAGCGGGATCCGGATCTCCGGTTTAAAAACCGACAATGTTCGAACAGCCGAGGTTCTACCCTAATATATTAACGTGAATCTGCCGTTTCCCGACACGTAAATGCATGGCGGAATATTCCAAGAACAATAAGACGTTCACAGCGTAAGTTAAATTAGTAATTAATGAAGTGAGAAATAGTAATTTTTACAGTGGTATTTTTCTTTGTAATCACATTCTGGTACTTAATAAAGCGCGTGATACGTAGCTCTATTTCAAAATTACAATTGAAACTATATCACGTAGGACTGCGTATAATTACTGGAATTGTATTTCGTTGTTTATTTAATAAGATTTCCAGCTTACTGTAGAAACTACTAGAATATTTTATTTTGTGGCTTTTGCTATATCTATATTTGAAAGAAGTGATTTTTGTCATGAGTGTGACAGCAGCTATTGTCGTTTAATATCGGACTCTGAAGCCAATTCTTCAATGCGTCTTTCTTCTCCATTATCCGGTCAATCCATGGCCGCTCTTCGGAGTCGCCGTGCCATGACTTCCTTGTGTTAAAAACGTGTTGGGCATGCATATATTCAAAGACTGAAAATATATTCCAAACTACTCTAAAAATACCGTATTTTCATTTACTCAAAGGATACAATAGTGAGCCTACACAAATGCTACTAGGGATGGATAAATTAGTATTTTCATTTGTTTAATTTTGTCGCTTCTTAAAAATAAACGCCAAACACGGACTCCTACAATGGAGACAGCCCGCTATACTTTCGGGTAACGATTTTTTTCTTTTCAATTTCTTACATGATGTGGCCTGATTTACTGTACACTTGCCAAATGTGACACAGTAATTCGAGTGAAATTCAGCTGCATCTTTGCACGATTAATATAAGAGAATAAATGTTCCGGTGATTTCCAGCCGCAATTCTACTGTCTGGTGTCGATAAACGCTATCAATAATTCTTCGGCTCTCAATACCTTCACTGTTAAGAGCCGACCTAATTTCTCTCATCTCAACTACCCATAATTCAATGCTAAACTACATACGTTGTAATGAAATTTTCGTTACATAGTGCTCTACACTGTCATGTAAAAGTTTAGGCGTAGAAAGGTGTGATATTTATAATTTAATATTAACTTCGCCCTATATAAATAATCAGCGTATAAATATCAGCATAATAAGTCTTTCAATTAAGAAACGGAATATATATCGATAAAAGTACCCAAATCGCTCAGTATTATCCCTCTTTCGTGAAAATTGAAGCATTCAGCCATGTTTTATTTTATAATGAAATTATGGGAAAATAATTTCTTTCATTAAAAAACACTAGCGCAGTTGTTTTGTTGGCGTCACTTTACCAAACTTTAAACTTTTATGATTCACCCCTTCGCAAAAATAAAAATGCCATACATCAAAATAACATTTATTTATGCACGGTAAATATGAAAATCAATCAAATATACACATTTACTGTAGTTAATGTACATTTTAAATAAGGCGAAAGAGTAAACAATGATTTCTGCGTTTCTTTCTGGAGGCATAAAAAACACACACCCTTTTACCCTTCAGTATTAATCTTTGTCTGTGGCTTACATGTACTTGGCAGTTCTTGCGTTTTCCCTCTTGCTCGAGAATGAAAGTGAGATAAGTTAATTTCCATATTAGTTCAGGACATTTAGACTGTAACGTTTCTGCTTTTCACAAAATTTCAGCTTCAAGAGGACGTGTGGTCACAAATTGTAAAGTAACTTATATGCCGAATGTGAATACGACAACTATTTTCCTTCATATAAAATCATATGAACATGTCATATGAGTTATTACTTGCAAATATAAAAATTAAATATTTTATCAATCAAGTTCTGACAACGATCACACTGAGATGACACTTCCAAATGTCGCGGCACCCAGATTCGGAAGATAGTTGCAGTGTTAGCAGTTTCTCCAACTTTTTGCGTGTGCTCAAGAACAGAAATTGCGCGGAGAAATAGAACAGTTCTCTTAGTCACATTGGACGCGAAATTATCGCCATCGTGTAGTTTGCGTTGACGCAGCCGTAGAAGAAATTTCATAAATTTCAATCGCTGCATGAATTCAATAATTGTTGAAAGTACTTGCTTTGTAAACCATGCAACAGAACGCCTAATCCTTCGCGAAAATATTCCGACGTTCCATTCAGGAATTGGCCACCCTACTATCAGAACGTGACGAACTGATCTACTCTTAACACTATCTTAATTTCTGTTTTTATGGCGTTATACAATCTAAACTGCCTTCTTGACAGATTTTTTTTTAAAATCCAACGAGGTCATTACTTCTAAAGTAAATTATACTCACCCCTGTATTTGAAGCTGTAATTTCGTAAGGGAGTTTCTAGCTGAAGGGGGGAAATAAAGTCGCCTAATTCGCTTCTGTGCGCTGGGGCTCGTTTTTTTTTTTTAAATTCCTGCACACGAGATGAATGAGAATTGTAAAACAAGGGATGAAGCAACAGAAGGGGGGGGGGGGGAACAAAGTAGGTGCGTGAGTAATTACAACTTCGTCGGCTGTGACGTCGTTCTCCCAGCGTGCGAATCGCAGGAAGAATCCCGCAAGGGGCACTCGGGTAAGAGTAGGAGGGAAGATGCTCCTTTGTTTGGCGGACCGACCCCCTTCCCCATCACCCCGCCCGGAATTTATATGCCTACTTTCGCGAGTTGGAGACGGGCCTGCCGGAGGGGATGGGGAATGCTCTTTGTGGCGAAGTCGTGCTACTATCCAGTTCTCTCGCCGCCGGGGCGAGATCCTTCGCTCCAGACTTGGCGCGCTAATGAGCGTGGGAAAGGCTTTACGCAGACAAATAACGCAGTTTCAGTTGACAGCGGACATTCGCAACGGCGCGAGACAGCGCAGCGCCGCTAGTTGAACAGGAGTGTCCGTGTCCGGATTCTCCTCTGAGCACATGTATTTCAATACTCGGGTTGTGTCCCCAACATAAACCTCACAAACACAGCCGTGAATTTCGTTTACTGCTAGGCGAGGACTTTTTATTTATTTATTTATTTTCAAATCCTGCCAAGTCTGTTCTTTTTCTTCAATTTTTATAGATGGATAACGAAAATTGATAGATTTTTATTGGCCTGCTTATGGCGTACCTCTTCATTTTTTGACATTCCCAACATATGTAAAATTTACATTGCCATAACTGTAAACAATTAGTGTAAATTTACGCATTAAAATTTCTGGTTATTTTATATTTTGCATGTGTAATTTGTAAAAACAACTATAGTACGTGTAATTTTACACAAATGTTCTTCATAAACCAAATAGCACTACATCTCTTTCGTAAAAATACATGACTGTAGGGTTTAATAAACGCAATGTTAGTGTTGATTTTCACTTTTTAAGTACATGTGAAAACACACGCACTCAATGTATTATAACCCTAAATTGTGTATTTTTACTTCTACGTTGTCGTTGAATGTACACTCAATGTCAGTGTATTTGTAAATTTTCCATTGTGTAATTTTATAATGACCGTGTGTGTGTAAACGTCCATCACACTCTGTAGTATCTGTGAGCGAATATTTACACATACAAATCTTCGGTAATATTACATTTTTAGGTGTAATCCGCTAAAACGAATACTGTAAATGTAATTTTTCACTAATGTTACTGTGAACTCAAATATAGTCACAAGTGTTTGTTTTAAACATGCGATCTAGTGGTAGTTCAAAAGGCTTAACTGCCGCTGATGCAATATGCTCAATTTTGTTTAGTGTAACTACCTGTTATATATTTAAAGTCAATTGTTACCCACATTTCTGAGATAACTTTTATAATTCTGTTAAACTACCGAGTTATAAAACGGTGTGAAATAACATCAAAATTATGAACATACACATACAAAGTATGTGAATTAACATGACGCAGTTGTAAAAGGACATATTCTGACTGTAAAATTGCTTATTACAACAGTGAATAATGTACAGAAGTTGTGTAATTACAATTACAGTGAATCTGCGATTTTACTATGTTATTAGTAAGCAGATAAACATAGTGAGTGGTTAAATTACAATTGCGATGTCTGTGTAAATTTACTTGCCATGGAAAGAAAACACACGAATGTTGCATTTTAAATGTTGCTAAATAATAATAGTAGGCCTAATTTTACACCATTCTATGTAAAGTTAGATGTACAAAGTGTATGCTATTTTAATAATTTGTTGGCTAAATTTACTTGGACGTAGAGTAAAAAAAAACATTGGCATATGTAATTGTAAAATTACACTGATATCAGTGGAGACACTGCTACCACATACATTTAGTGAAAAATTACACAGTTTTTTTACAGTGTGGGCCTGATCACTTTATTTATGGTCTGTCTAAGGGCAAACGTAGAATTAAACATAACTATTTGTTTAATAAGTCAATTCTTACTCTAGTGAGTAATGCAAAATAATGGCAACACTATTTGCTATTATGTTAATATCAAAGTCTCAATGCAATCATAGAACTTATTCGCTACCAACTGGTATACCGCATGGCAGCGTGTCTGGTAGCATATGCGCAGTAAACGGGCAGTGGCTTATTTTCAGGGTTGATTTTAAAAGTATTTACATTTTCTGTGAACCACCTATATCTCTTTTTAGGTCATACACGAAAAATCAACTTTGTACGAATACAGCAAATAGTAAACAAGCTTAAATCAGCTGACACTCTGCACTCTGAGATTGTTCAAAACTTAAGTTCGTTAATAATTTGGGGTTTGTGTGTGTGTATATAATTATATATACATACATAGAATATATATATATATATAGATAGATAGGTAAAACACACACACGGACAGTGGAGCGTATTTCAACTGACAAACGTCTTGATGCGATTCATCATGCAAAATCAAAGGACACTTTCTACGTAAATATAATATTATGGGAAAAATGTTCCATCGAAAATCACGATTCTAATGGGTAATTTCTATCAAAGATCGAAAAGAAGTTAAATTAAACTGAAATTGTCCTAGAATTATTTTAGTGATATTCGTCTTGAGAAGAGACTGTCAATAATATCTCCCCTCGTAATGAATGTAATAATCCTGTTCACTCTCTATTTGCAGGTAACGATTTTACCGTTAGGTGTTATGAAAGTTTGATGCTATTTTTCTCAGCAGCACGATATAGTTAACAATAATGGTCCCTTTCTTGCAACTGTTTAAAACCCACCGATTTCGTGTTAAACGCACACGAAATTTCGGCGGCAGTGACATAGTTCCAGGCGCGTAGGCATAACCGTCACTTCCTGCATACTCACTGTCGCCTGAAATAAACAGGCAGCTTCAGCACGGTCAGCTTATCAAATTTATGGTGAATGCTTTTAAGAGCAGACATTAAAAATTTCCTCCACCATTGTCTTTGCATTGGACTAGCAGCATGCCATACACGCGTGTAGGTAGTATTGCCTACATGTGAGTGAACTTCCACAAATTAATATCTTTGCTGCTACAATTAATTTTCCATCGCCTCATTGTTGGTTAAGGGACCATATTTAACATTTATTTTGTTATAACATAATCATGCAGTTTACTAATACGGGTTATGACATCTGCGTGCTCGTAGAAAACGTACATCTTGCCGCAAGCCTCAGGGATTTCTAGAGGTTCTTCTGTCACAATTTTGTACTCAGTTACACCATGCTAGGGTCACAGTTCGTGACAACCTGCAAGACTCTCAGGGACTCTACAGATTACACCTCAGAAGTCTAGTGTTTACCCATACCTGTGGCGGACATTAACGAACTTTTCCTCTGAAGATACCATGTTTTGTCGTTTTATTATTATTTTCGCAACAGCGTGATACAATTGTTCAAAATAAAATAAATTCCACACCTTGTTCCCCCGCTTTTAAGAGGTGGTCCAGTTGGTTGGGATGTGACTATCGCTTAGCGAAGCCAGCCGCTCTTCTCGACGGACAGAACTCTCTTTTCCGGACAGCAGCCAGGAGAATGGTTGAGCTAAATCGACATTAAGGCGAATAAAAGACAGAGGAGGAATACCGGCAGCATAAAAAATATCCAACGTATATAATTAGACTCCGTTCCACTAAGATCACATCCGGATCGTAGTGAATTAAGAGATTTGTAGTCTGTAGTTTTAGGAACAAGGACCGCACAGCATTATATTTGAAATGAAATAGTTTATTTCCCCGCTGGATTGATTTTAAGTAAGAATTCTGTCGGTAGGTGCATCCTTTAATTGCAATGGCTGTATTTTATAACTTTTCTTTCAGGCAGGTCAACGTCCAATAATCGGGAGTTCGTTTTTTTTTTGTCTCTTTTTGGTTGCGCACGCGTGCAACATTCGTCTGTGCCAACGCCAAGTTTTATTTTCACAGCTGCAATATTTCCCCAGGAAGATTGAAAGTACGAACGTCGCCATGCTTGAAGGGTATCTGGTGGGGGGTTGGGGGAGGCAGTAGGGGTGAGAATCGATTGGCAGTGAAATCGCTGGCGGCGCGAGGCGAGATTAGACGTGCTCTCGGCACGGAAGAGTTATTGGCGGATCGTCCGACGTGTAGCTCGCGATAGAATTTCAGTCCTCACCTTGCTCGGATTGGAATAAACAGAGGGACTTACAAAAGTGAACGTATTCAGATGCCTGCAGTTGAACTGCAAACCTGGGGACCAGGGTTTAATCTCTGTGGAATGAGGGGGGGAAAGTAAACAAAATTTTACCAGTGCAATATTACGACGATGAATTGAGCCATAACTTACAAAATACTCGAATAGTAAATTTTAGTCAAACACCAAATGCTTATTTTCAAGAGAGATAAAATTTGCCATTTGTTTAAATTTCGTGTTGACACTTATAGTGGAAAATATTATGAGTTTATTTCAATGTTTACATCTGTAATATTTGAAATTTATTGTGTACGTTCAAAATGACAGCACAATTTTCTCATTATTTTATTTTCGTTATCTCTCGCTAATTTTCGAAAATTGTAATTAATTAAACTTTTTAATGTCACCGGTTTTTTTTTAAATTACTGTTTCTTAATTTGTCTGAATTATTGTTGTCAAACTATAACATTAGTATTAGGGGCTTTAATTAAATGAAAAATAAAAATAATTAAATTTAAAAAATTAAATAAAAACTTTTAATTAAATGAAAGGAATAAATTCATATCATATAGTTAGTTAAATTTATTTAAAGGATTAATAAAAATTAAAGGTATTAATTAAAAAGGTTAAATTAATAGAAAGGGTTACATTTATTTAAAGGGTTAAATTATTTGAAAGGGTTAATCAAAAGGGGTTAATTTTTTGAAGGGGTTAGATGATTTGAAATGTATTTTTTCTTTCTTTCTTTTTTGGGTGGGGGTAGCAGGAGCTCTGTACGATGTTGACGGTGTGGTGTCGTTGAGGCGATTGATCAGAGTGGTGGGTTGCAATGTATAAAATAGGTGTAGAGTTTAGTGCAAGAGTGGGCTAAGGGTCATTTTTTTATCTAATTGAACTAATTTTGAGGTGTTCGTAGCGATGTTAGTAGTAGATAGGCGATTTTTACGAATATATTTAACACACGAGAAAATTTCAGAGTGTTTAAACGATTTCTAAGGGTAACCTAAGTGTAAATTTTATGTTTTCTTTTGGCGGGATATTGCTAGTAAATAGTAGTGGGAGATAGGCGACTTTGAAAGATGTGATTTAAGTGTTAGTAATGACAAACTAATGTAATTAAATGTTAGAGAAATTCAGACTATTCTATGTATTAATAAATTACATACATCGAATCGCAAATTTCAATGATTACGTGAATGATAAGTGCAATTACGTGAGACTTAAGCGTAATGTGAGTTTCGGGCTTAGAAATATAATTTACACGAGAGAGAATTTTAACTAGGTGAATAACATCTGATGTCGATAAGTGCAAACTCACTAAATGAATTCTAGCTAGTCAGTATGTATAAATAACACATTAACACTTACAAATTACACAATTCAGCCTGGTGAATAATATCTTACGGTAAAAAAACTCTACAAGTTAAACCAGACACAATACCATACGTCTATTCTGATAAGTAAAATATATAACGATTTACAAGAAAGAAATTAACACTAGAAAATCTCATCCCAAATGATTATTTTCTAAATAACCAACTTGCGTAGACCTTCAGCCCACATCACGTTATATATAATAGAAAAAATGCACAAACATCCTCGAAGAGAATTTTATTTCTAAATAATGGACGTACTAAAAATTTCCTTAAATGGAGCACACTTGTCAATGCAAACAGTATTGTAGGAAGTTTCGCCTACCGAACACTGAAATTAAAAATCTTATCGCAATAATGACTTAACACAAAAAAAAATTAATTTTTCTGTTAAATGAAAAAAAGACACTATAGTTTACGAATACTGTGAATGAGGTGTGAACCCCAGAGCAAATAATATCGTTTAACGAAAATCGCTGCTATCACTAGAGATAAGGGTAGATCAGACTCTGGGAAATTTAAGGGAAAATATATTGCTATTTTTACATAACCTGAGTTGAATTTTATTTAATTTAAAAAATAGTTTAAATATATTATATTGTGTTTGTCTTCTTCTTCGGGAATCATTGTGATGTATCTAGAACAGGAATTCTTGTAATATGTGTATATGTAAAAAATTATTTATTTAACATGTTTGCCTGGTTTCTGTTGGGTGCAGTCGTAGATTCAAGCCAAGTAGGAACAGAGGTCTTGGCTACCTGCCTCTGTATTATTATTCGGGTTTCACTTTCAGTATGTTCCCCTGGGATGTCACAAAAGTTCATTAGCAGGATGTCGTGTTTTTTCCACTAAGCTTCAACTTAAGCGAACCAAGGTTCTCTCAAGATACTAACTTGCTGTCTTGTTCCTTTGCAAAATTTAATTCATTCAGCTATGTTTGATTTTCTCCATTTTTTTTTTGTTTTGTAATTTACCCTCAGCGCTTCAAAGTTTCTTCTTCGTGAAAGCAAACAAAAAGTAAATAAATTTGAATTTAATATGTCATCAGCTTACCATTACTTATAGACACATACACTCATAGCATTGAACCAAAAAATTGTTTTCTCATCACTCATTATAGGTAAGATGATATTGAAAAAAATTAGTCACATGAGGTATAAAAAAATAAGAAGCTCACACTATTCCTTTTTAACATTTTATTATAAAATGTTCTTTTTTTCAAAATCATCCTTTAACCTAAGTATTTACATTACCACACAAAAATATTCAATTTACAACAAACTTTTCATTATTTACTAATTTTCCTTTACCATATTAATTACTTTAGGATAATAATAATATTAATTTAGAAAAATCATTATTTTTAAATATTATTAGTCACAACAACTTATTGATAATTACTAAAACATGTTTCAAAAAGATATTATTTTGTTATCAAACAATCATTATTATTCACACACACACTAAAACACATCTAAACATATTTATATACAAAAAGCCACAACAATAAATAAAACAAGCATTGAGTTTACACATTTATATAAAAACCAAGAACAAGTATTTACTTCAAACATTGAGTTAACACATTTTTTCTCTTTTCAAAAAATTCTTTAATTTTCATCCAACTGAAAACACAATTGAAGATATTTATGTACAAGAAACAATATTGCAAATTATAAAAAAAAAAAAAAAAAAATACAAACTATAGCATGTGTAGGTTGTCTCTTTCCTAATTATTTACAATATTTGAACTAATGGCACATTCGATTGGTGTGTTCGTAGACGCTTACTGTGGAGCATTCTTTTGTATATGTCACATCCGGTATTTTTTATCAGACACTCACACACACACCAAAGACAGTGTAGCGCACACTCATACGCACACATTTCCTCTGTGAATTTCATTTTCTTCTTTGACAAAGGGTAAATTTATTGAAGATGGTAGTAGTAGTATACTTGTTAGGCAAAGAGGGAGCAGCAGCATTGAATGGTAACACAATCTGTAGTTGGTGTGGACAGCTGCAATGATGATTGTAGTTAGTTGCGATGATGATTGCAGACATCTGTAGTCAGCTGTGATGATTGCAGGCAGCTGCGATGAGTGTTAAATAGAAGGTGCGTGTGGTGTCGGCAGATGGTTGTCCATGGCATTGTGTGGTGCTGGGAGGTGTATAAATTTACTGTGGTGTTGAAACTGTTATATGGAGGAAAAAAAAATCAGGTATTCGATAGTGCCCCCAAGGTAAGGTTGATATTACTTCTGCCTCAATGTACTGCTTATCATCCATACCTGACAACACAACCTTTGTTACACATGGTGTAGACTTGATGAGCATGCGAACAGAACTGATATTGGGTAACCATTACCCTTGTGTAACTTTCGAGGCAATCTCGATAATCGTCCTACCCGAGTGATTGCAACATGTTGGGTTTTAACCCTTTGCCTTACGAATACATTGCTCATTCGCAACAATATATGTGCAAAGCTTAGGACGTAAATCCACAAAGTGTGTGATTATGCGCCCAGCACATTCATTTTTCATCACCCCAGTATGGCCTTTGTTCCGGTGAGGGAATCCTTGCGGGTTATCAAGCACATAATTGATGTATCAAACTGCGCCTTCAAATCCGGGGTTTATATATGTTATCAAAATATATGTATATATTTGATAACATATATCTTTATATACGTTATCAAAAGCAACAGAATAGACTAGGCAATCTGTGTCACATTAGAGGAGGTGCAAAGCCTAAGGAAAGAATTTTGTACATAAGTACTGATAGTGAAATCCATAGAGTGTAAATTTGGAAAGGTCGAGAATGGCCACACCAGTGTACAAAGGTTTGTTGAACACAACAGAACACTTTGACATCTCGATAAGGACTAAGTTTTCATCGATAATCTCCCACGTCTGGAATGACGGACGTCCTATCAGCTCTGCAGCCCCATAGATCGTGTCATACCTCAAGACGACTCTGATGTCCCTTTCCCAGTGGTCATTCTCAAGGCTTACCCATAAACTGAATTATTAATCAACTTGAAAAACGATTTTTCGAATGTGTTCACAGCCTGGGCACATTTCTCAATGCTAAAGTCGATGTACGGAGCCTTCCATACCTTCTACTCAAAGCGCAAAACGTGATGAACAGAGTTAAGTTTGGCCCTGTACATCAAATACTGCCTCAGTGTTTCCCCGTGCATAACATATTTTTTTCTGCAGTGCGAGTGTTAAAAGAAGTTTCTCATGCGAGCTGTTCAGGGGTACACCATTTTCTGGGGCCAAAGGTAGATCAGATAATTTATTATAACACTCCTCTGGAAAAGTCAGATCAACTTCCGCGAAAAAACAAGTGTCACCATCATTCACCATGTTTGCAAAGTCCCATGAAGAGAACACATCTGCCTCAACCCACTCTAAATTACCAACCGGAAGCTTGGACCACATTGCATGACCATACAGCCCATTGATGTCGAAATAGCAAATATATTTCGATGCCACACTGGGGTCGTAGTCGACACCCATATAAATATTGTTGGCTTCTGCGCGTCTTTTATAAACCTGGGTAATGTTGCCCCAAACCCTGCGTTCTACAAAAATATACATGTCAGGATCAGTCAGCAGCTCTAGCAGCGTGCATGTCATTGGCAATAAAGCATCCCATGAATAGGACGGAGCTGTGATGTACATGGAGAGGTCAAGACCATAATGAGCCAAACACATGGTCCAGAAATTCTCAAAAACATCAGCCAGAAAAATATTGTCCGCACATAAGTAATCAATGGAATACCACAGCAAGTTTATGCAGTTGAATGCATCCCATGCGGCTTGGGCATTTGCATAATCCTCATTGCTAATGCCTCCGCCTCTCATCACATTATGAAATAAGTCCTTTGGTGGAAGTGACTTGCACATCAGACTGTCTGGCGACTTAACCAAATCATAAGGAAAAACTCCCTTCCATTTTGCCAACTCGAATTGGGTGTTGTCTGGAAACATCGAGCGGGTGATACTCAATTGCGCAGCTAGTAAACTGCCTGCCAAAGTTTCCAGAGAGGTGCTCATGAATATGAATGAATCAATAAATTGTAACTTAAAATGTTGGGCGTTTCCAGTGCAATCAGTCCTATTGGGAATCTATTTTGTGATACATTTGTATTTTTCCAGTATTTTCAATTGCCATGGTTTCATAGTGTAATTCTACATGACGTTCAGCCAAGGGCTTTATAAGAAAGTGAGCATCGTAATTCTGCAGGTTATGGAAAACAGTGACAAGTTGTCTTTTGGGCAGTTTGAAATCCAAGATGAACTTATTATGTGCGCGGCCTCTGATTTCGCCCGTCAGATGTCCATGGTCGACCACAATATCATCTTTGTCAAGCAATCCCTTACAAATGTGACAACATTTCTGATCCACTAATTTAGCTTCATCAGCAGGGGTTTTTGGCTCCATTGGAACTATGATGCTGTAAATTCATGCAACCCACTTTGTAAGTTCAACTAATTTATCAACTAACTGGTACATACAATCAGCAGACACAAACTCGAAATACTGATATAAACTTGGATTGTATGAACAAACCAACAAAATACTACAAGCATATGGAATATGTTGGTTGATGGTAGTTGTATTACTTGTTTCATCATCATGCAAACAAGTGTACAAGGGTTTCAGGCAACTTTCTACATCGCAATAAGTGACGAAACCCAATCTCTGATGTTTCCTGTAATCTTTAAATTCCAAGTACTTTTCATTCCCAGTGGGGAAAGTACTGCGAACAGTCTTTTGTTGCTGGTAAAGAATAGTATGACTTGCGAGCTTCACCTCAGTTCTGAAATACTGACTACAATGCTCGCAAAGAAATTTCTTGTTGGTTCTATTACTCAGCTGACTACTAACTAGCTTTGACAAATTTCTAATGCATACGAATTGCAAATGAGTGGCATTTCAATTTCGCTATTTGACAAAATATTTACGGGTTTATCATGGCTTACAGGAGAATTAAGCATGGGTACTAGAACCCCACCCTTTACGCATGTTTCATCAATTATATTGCTATCTCTGTCTAGAATACAGTAGACATTGATAGAAATAGAATTGTTCTCCTCGAACTTGCGATTATCCTGCATGACTACAGGTGTCGACAGATCTTCGATATTCAAAACCTGGTGAGGTTTTGGAAATATGAAGTAGTTCTCTCGGCATGTTGTCTGGTTGGAAACAAAGATGCTATGATGGTATAGTGGAAACACATTCCCTCCGGGCAGCTTACAGCGACACAAGCTTTCCTATCAGCAATAAACTTGGCCAGTTTAGTGTGCACAGCACCGATGGTGAATGACCGATATTGACACACATGCACATCCATTTATGTCAACATTAGCAGACTCCAGCCAGAACCACGCACACTAAACTCCCCAAGTCTGTTTCTTCAGATAAGGAACAATATCCTCTTCATAGATAAAACCCACATCGGATGAATGGAGGACAGGGAGTGCTTTGCTTTGAAAATAATAAGTCTTTACACATCAGACCCTAATAGGTCATTACATATCCGCTCACCATTTACTCTTCCTGCAAAGTCTGTAGCTTATTGCTGGTACGCCATATCTGGCAAAACTTCCACTGAGACTTGGGAATCCGAAGAGGAATTATTTTCCGACTCTCTTGGCGAAATATCCCTAATAGACTCGTCAAAAGACGGTTCTGAAACTATTGGAGCACTCTCCGAATCACAAGAATCTTCTGAGTCGTCATTCAAAAGATCAACTTTCTCATTTCTGGGGGAAGCGGACACATTCTATCTTTTGTTTTTGACAATCTCTCTGTATGCGAATCCGTGATCGAAACGCTTAAGGAGATATCGTCCTCCGAAAATTAACTCGTGTCCGCTTAGGCGAAGAGACACGTCTCGACAGCTTGTTTGTCTTTCTATCTGCGATTCCGAAACAGAATCACTTATGTAAAGATCTATAAGCAAGATGTCAATACAGGATCGCTTGTGCTCACACATTTTCACCTAACTAAAACATTCTTTAGTTTCCCCGATATAAAAATTCCAACACCACAATAATTACACTGAAGTAACCCCCTCGTTCTTAAAAAAAAGAAAACACTCTTAATAACATGCACAATATAACTGTACAAATAATTTTATTACTAACATCTTAAACAAAAGGGCAAAATGATTTTATTAATTTTAAATGTTGTGTTTGTTGGGTAAAGACAGAAACGATAGCTGAGATTTAAAAGACAGCGAGATCAAAATACTTTTACAGAGGCGGGTAACTAGCAGGCGGGGAGAAAAACAATAGGGAATAGACGGTCCAAGGTCTTGGCCGCCCGACACGCCGTGTGTATGGTGAGGGTAAACGAGGTGAGCTTAGAACATGCCAGGTCTGTCCGCACGTGGAACTGTGAGTAGGAGAATGGGTACTCTTAGAACACTAAACTGCTGCTAGTGCCCACATGTGCAACCATACGGCTGCTTTATCCATCCTGCACCCACCCAACAACATCCCCTGCCCACTCGACATTCTCCCTTTCCCCTCCAATGACACATCACATAGACCCTCCAGGCATCGCTACGTGAAGAGGGATGGAAATAGGAGATACTTGTCACTTCTCCTCCAGCTTGCCCCTCCACCGATTTCCAGACTGCAGCCTGTCTCCAGTAATGAATTGACCGCGCTTTACGACCTGTCTCACCCTCGTCTTTCACAAGATTTTACTTTTCACTCCAGGCACATGTGGCTTTCGTTTTGAATATAACAGTGAAATTTAAACTCATGCGATTGCACTTATGTTTAAGCCTACTTTAAATGTTTTTTTTTTGTGAGAGAGAAAAACTTTACATTTTGAGAAAAGAAAATTGAATATTTCACCGTCAAAAACCTATGAAAACATTTACACAGTAAAAATTCCAATTTGTACACCGTCAAAAAATTTAAATTAGTACACCATAAAATAAACTTTTAACTACCGATACACTGCAAAAAATATGTTCAACATTAAACTATCAAAAAAAACTTTTAAGTAGTGATACATGGCTAAAGATACGTTCAACATTACACCGTAAAAGTCATCTACTCTATAAAAATATTTTTATAAATTTTTGAAAATAAGTTCAATAGCAAAAATTTTTGCAAGGGGAAATAATCTGTCACACTCAAAGCATTTAAAAGACTTGTATGGAATACAAACATTTTATGCTATAAAGTAAAGTTTTTATAACAAAATATCTAGAATTCAAACCATTTGTGCTATAAACTAGACATGCCATACATAAAGCAAACTACATACACTTTTAAGTAATTAAATAATCTTAAAACTATACGATCATGTATTTTAGAAATGAAATACTATTGAAACATAAAAGAAAAATATATTTGGAAACCCTCTCTCTCTCTCTAACACACATTCGTATTTACTCATCCACTTTGAAAAGGAAATGTCTAAAAATTAACTCAATTGCCCAAACCACCCCATCACATACACTTCACAAACATTTCATTTGTTAGAAATTCTCAGGGTTCATGTATTCGTCATCATACATCCTTCACAAGTCAACTCACATTGAACAAGCTTAAGAGCTGAGGTTATGCATCTCCCCCATCATGCTTGGCATGAGGGGCGTAGTTCTCCCTTGTTTTGGCCATTCCAAAGTTCATACCTCATACACACAACATTCCTCCCTTAAACATTTCTTATTACTATGTAAAAATAAGTAAAATTTACATGAATTTTCCTCAACACTCACACGAACCTAATGAAAATTTTTCTCAGAGTACTTGGCGATATATTCTAGATGTTTTTTTTTACATACTTTTGCGAATATTTCAAGAGTGAGAAGAGGCTGTAGGTATGCATTATTGATGCAGCCTTATTCCATATAGTGCATGATACTACTACTGGCAGTTCGACTCTCCTCTCAACTCTGCTAAATAAACTCAAAAGTATATGAAAAATTACATCTGGAATTAAATTTATACGACTTTTCCCCTCCACTCACACTCACAGCCATGCACACATACTCACACCTACCTAACCAAAACCCATCCTTAAACAGCCTTAAACATCACTAAATGTCCTTAAAATACTTCACTTAACATATATTCTAAAGTGTGAAACAATTTCATTTGATTTTAAAGAAAAATCATTCAGTGTTAATAATTTTTAAAGAAATTTAATTCTGGTGTAAAGATATTTAAAGAAAATTAATTCATTTATAACAATTTTAAAGAAAATTCATTCTGTTCTAACAATTTTTAAAGAAAAATTATCCATGTATAACAATTTATAAAGAAAAATCATTTGCGTCTCACGAATTTTTAAGAAAAATCATTCTTGTCTAACTGTTTTTAAAGAAAAATCATTTAGGTGTAACGATTTTTAAAGAAAAATCATTCAGATTTTTTTATCAATTTTCAAGGAAAATTCTTTTACGTGTAACGATTTATAAGGAAAATTCATTCAGGTGTAATGATTTTTAAAGAAAATTCATTCAGGTGTAATAATTATTAAAGAAAATTAATTAAGTTATAATGATTTATAAAGGAAAATTATTCAGTTCTAACAATTTATTAAAAAAATCATTCGGATCTAACAATTTTTAAAGAAAACGCATTCGAGTCTAACAATTGCTAAAGAAAAATCATTTGGGTGTAATGATTTTTCAAGAATTTTGATTCAGGTGTAATGATTTTTAAAGAAATTTCATTCTGGTCTAACGATATTTAAAGAAATTTCATTCTGGTCTAACGATAATTAAAGAAATTTCCTTCAGGTGAAATGATTTTTAAAGAAAATATATCAGTTTGATACAAATTTCTTTCAACTCATAACGATTATGTTAAAAGTTTAAGAAAAGTCATACAATTTACTCAAAGTTAGCATAGATGTTGGTTGATGAAGGAGACCAGAACCCAGGTCAGTCGGGCTGATCGCTACTCCATTCCGCCAGGTGAGCGTTGGGGCAGGCGGGCGGCCGGGTGCTCGCAAACCCCTCGAGAGCTCCGTGCGAGACTAGTCCGGTAACCTAGCAAGCGGTCGAGCGAGCCCCATGGGTAACTTCTCCGGTAGGCAAGGCGGGTTGGTTTCACCGACGCGGCAGAAGCGATGGGGGACGGGTCCCTTGCTCACAAAGCCCCGTTACGTGAGGTCCCGGTAGCGGCTGGCGGACAGTCGACCGGTGCCCTTGACCTAGGCACTACGGACCAGTTCACTGGCTGTCCGTACATGAGAGGGTGAGAGATGTTTACCCCATGAAGTCATACGAGCAAATGAGCTCTAGTTAGTGGGAGGTGCTATTTATACCCTCACCAGCCGTCCTTGTTGCATAAGTTAAAATAACACTATTCGCCTGAAATAGATATCAAATAGACGATTTATACATTTAAAGATATTTTAACATGTTTTAAGCAATTTTAATGCACAAAAATAATTTTGTGTTTTTTTTTTTTAATTTTAGCATGGATATGCTGTATTTTAGCCTTTATAGCTGAATTTAACGTGTATTTGTCCATTTAAAAGACATTAGGATACAATTGTGTTCTTATTTAACAATTTACTACACGAACAATTGTCATTACAATACGAACCTTTGCATTATGACGTGAAATCAATTTAATGTTCTGATTCAACACTCATTTTACGTATACAAACTAATCCCAGTTTTTACTATCATTTATTTGTACTTTTGATATTTAATTGATTAATCATTTTAGTTAACAATTAATGACTTACAAATTAGCTAATATCATGCAGGACCTAGCCTGGAATCGAACCTTGAATCTATATATTTACCCAAAACTGTAAGTGAGAAACTATATTACAGTCGTACATGATCTAAGTGGGATTTGAACCCAGTTTATATCAATCATGTCTTAGCTGGGAATTGAACCCAGAGCCTCCTTTCCCAATTTGATAACTCTACGAAGGTAAGCGATATTTAACAACTTATTTTGTGTATTTATAATTTTTTCAAAAGACATATTTTGTCAGATTTAAATATATCTCTATCGGTTTGGTTTTTTTTTTTTTTTTTTTTTGCGAATTAATAAGTTTGTTTGTTATATGATTTTCTTCACAAGACTATTTCTTCTTAATACAATATACTTTTAATATAAAATTTAAATCTCTCTCTATATATCACTCTCTTTCTCTCTCTCTCTCTGTTAAAGACAAATTAAGTACTTTTCCCTTTCAGGGGAAAAAATATTTTTTGTTCTAAAACAAGACCATTTTTAATAAGGAATAGGCTAAATAAATTTGAAGAAAGGGAATTCGCTTTACAACATATCTATTAACAAAATATATAAAAATAGAGGCTAATAAAAATAACCATTTTAACACTGAAGCAGTATACTATGTTCAAAAACATATTTAAGCACATAGAAAAATTTTGCTCCAAAACATTTATGAATTACACACTTGTTTCAATCATTTCAACACTGTTGAGTACAGGATGACAGAAAACATGTTAACCCTTCCAAGTACAATTTCCTCCAAACATTTCCATGCTAAACAAACACAAGCGAATTCACAATATATTTACAACAATTTTTTTACACTAGCAAATAGAACATGTTACAAAACATATTAGACAATAGTTTCAAAAATACAAGTAGATCCAAAACTTTATTTACAACCATTACACCTTGCTCCAAAACAACTATAGGGTAACACAAAACATCGATTCAAAATATATACATCATGTTTTCTTTAAAAACAAATATTTTTATCAACTATTTGCAACTTCTGTGGCCAAAGTTCTCATGCATTTTTTAAAATTCGATCAGGATCCCCTTTTTGGCCTTTGCTTTCAATGAGCGAGCATTTTGTATACCCTGGTTCTAATCTGTCTGTTTGCACACAGACTTCTTTACAAGTAGGGGCATGTTAAACAATGCTTTCACCCAAATAAGAATATTTTTCAACATAATGAGAGTACACATCTTCAATACTAGATGGAAGAAGTGCGTGAGCAGTCATATGAAACACTGGACATTTCTTGTTGTGCGAGTTCATGAGTCTTTTCGTCTCCTAGAGAAAAGTAAATTACTTTAAGATATAAAAATATTGTCAGAGATTTCCGTATATTCTTGCAAAATTCCCTGGCGCAATAGGGCGTAAGTTATATAGGACTTTCCTTGTTGACAATGACATAATTATTTGTGGGATGAAAATATGTCATGTTGCTACTATGACATCCAACCCTCGACTGAGAAGATTTAGCAAGGAACAATGTATGTGTATTGATAAATGCATTCTCTCTAAATTTGCAAGTGAAAATGTGTTTTAAGTTAAAATTTTATTTTTGTTTATTTTATTGCTCTATGTACATAACATTTTAATCAATCACACCCAGTATGATACCTGTAACCAAACTTGTCTTTTCTATAATGGTATAAAGTATGAACATTATTATAACATTCTTCAAAATACTGATAAATCAAAACAGTGTCTGTATTATGAACAAGATATTTCAAACATTTTTCTTCCTCACAATATGAAGTTACATTGCATTCGCCCTTAAGTTTAAGATTATGATCTACAGCATGAGGTCTTGACTGGTTTACAAGACATTCGGTACTGTTAAAGGTAGTTAAATTATAATTATATGTATTTGGTTTAATACATTATGTAAAAGTTTGAGAGAAATACGTACATTTGAAATGAATGTCTGACACACAATTTTTTACAACATAATGTGAATATAATAACCTGTAAGTTACAGAATAAAAACCTTTAGTAAAAAAATGTATACTTGTTTTTCATTGGACACAATGTGAACATTGGGATTATTCTGAATTAGCCACTTCACACGTATATAAATTACACATCGATGGAAAAACTGATCTTCCTTGTTCGAAAATAAAGTTGTGGATGTCGCCATCGCAGGTCTCCTACCAATGAACGGCGATTCTTTGGCGAGGTCTTGTGAGCTGGTAGTCGATTACTCTGTATCCTCGTTCCTCTGCTATTTCCTCGCTAAGACTGGCAATAATCAAATTGTCTAATGTTGATGGCAAGTCACTGTTGGGGAGAAGATATCTCACAGCACAATCGTTGCATGCTATTCCTTCACCAAAGTGAATGTCAAGAATGGTGTCGAAATCGTAGCACCAATTTTCTATACCGTTGCAGACATGAACTTGTAGAATACCATAATATGGTTTAAAGAACACTCTTCTGTATCCAATTTGTAGGACCTCACATATGTCTGTAGAGTTGAAGATCCTAGCTATGACTGACAATTTTATACTAAGCACACTCCTTTATATAGTCTGCCAGATGTTTTTGCTTAGAAAAACATTGCATCGCATACATGCCACAGGGAGAAGTTAATTATTGGTCACCAATGTACATATAATGTTGCTTATTGTTGCATTGTTCTGTCCAAACTGTAATATGAGAACAGGAACTACACTCCTTCTTCATAGTGTATTTGATTTTCTTGTAGGAATTGTGTTTGGTGATGTATCCACTGTGAGCTTCAAATTCCAGTTTACCTTCGTTAAAATGTACCCTGCTGTCAGAACTTAAATCATATAAATTACAATAATTTCATATATAACATACGTCGAAAACTTTAAAAGTTTCTGTTGGACTGACTAACAAGGAACTTCAATGTTCATCTCTGTTGCACATCTGTATCAGTAGTTGATAATCTTTATCTTCAATTTGAAACCACACCCACCTGAATCCTAGAGTAACACTAGCATATTGAACTGATGAGTCGAACCTTTCCATATTAACTGAAGCTCTGCTGTATGATTCTCTCTATTTATATAGACAGATGGTCTTTCAGTTAAAATTAGTTATTCAATGACAACTTTTTTAGATAAAATTTACAGACACAAACAATACTGTCCCAAACCTCACTGTCCCACATTCCGCATGGTGCCCTTAAATAAATCGCTACTATCTTGTATTTGCATGATGTTCTCCTTACTATTACATGTTTCAGTCCATAAGGTTGGGGTGGTATCGTAAAATTATCTAATCAATTTATATTTTATTTGATGAAAAACCTGGTTCTTTGGTTATTTCTGTACTGCGATTTTTAAAACACAGGTCCCAAGAAGAACAGGGCATTTCACTGTTAGGCCTCTTATTAAAAACAGGACAGTCTTCTTCATCACACAACACTCATTCTGTATACAGCCTTTCTCCGAAACATTTTGCGAAATTCCAATGTTCATTTCTGTTACACATCTGTGTTCGAAAGTATATGTTACCTAAAGACTGGAACCATACTTTTTTGTGTCCTCGAAAAATAGTAGAGCACGTCTTCCAGGGTCGAATTTCTCTATTTTTTTTAAACTTATGCTACCTGGAGCAAACAATTTTTGAAAAAATTAATATCTCTATATATAGGTAGGATGTTGGTACAAATATTCTCTTTAAGCATTGCTTTTACATTGGGAGCAGAATGTTTTTTCCTCACAGTGATTAGTATTATAGCATTTGGCTACTGAATTAATAATCGAACAGTCGTGGTAAATTCTGATATTTATTACTTCTGCATTTGTCAAAGTTTTTTTAAATTTCCTTCTGTGTTTTTCCAAGCATGTATATGGGATAGTCTTCGAGAAACGCATCATTTATATATTGAAAACGTTTTTCGTATGCTATGTCACCAGAGTCCCACTTCAGGTTATGTATCTTGTAAGTCTGTTCCCAAAACATCATTTTAACTTCAGGTTTTAAACTGTGCCAAGATCTGGAAGATTTGAAGTGTAATACTTGAGAATCATTAGCATCAGTTGCATAAGAAATAGCAAGCTCCTTAATTACAACGGAGTTGTCTTGATAGTTTTCAAAACCCTGAGCATAACACGTAATTTTTACGTTATTTATTTATACACTATTTACAAAAAAAGAATCTATCTCATAAAATTTTATAATAAGACAATGCTCGCCTTCGAACCTACTTCATCGACTCTGGAATCGTCCATTACTATATTTGGAATAATTCTAGCTTCAAGCAACTGTTCCAGCCTGTGGGGTAAACTATCCCTCCACATATGTTGTAAGTTCTCATTATTTGTAAAGGCAGGCATGCCATAAGGACAGTCTTCACAAAGTAAATAGGATACCATAACCTCATCGGCTTTTAAATGTTCAGCCAGGAACAGACACACTAATTTTATTTTGTGGCCTACAAAAGAAATTATGAATTCTTTTGGCAACACTCACAGTTGGGAACACTCTAGACTCAATAAGATTTTCGCCTTTTCATAAGCTAAAATATCATTGAATGTTTCAACACATTCAGAGTCGCAATTGTCACAGCAGTGACCTTGATGCATTGTACCTGATGCAAAGATGAAATATCTTGTAAATTTGGCATTGATGATGGTCTAGATGTATCGAAGTTGTAGTAGACATCTGGAATTGTAGTGGATGCCGAGAGGTGTAGTAGACGTGATGGACATCTGGAGCTGTAGTAGATGTTATGGCGTTGTAGTAATCGTGATGGACATCTGGAGCTGTAGTAGAAGTGATGGACGTCTGTTGTTATTGTAGTAGATGCCTGGCATCGTTCATGTTATCAATGATTGCCATTGATGTCGAAGCTTCCAGGATGCTTGTAGTAGACACCTGATGTCGTTATCGATGCTACTGCAATGCACATGCATGGACACACAGTGACCTTAGAAGTTCCCAGGTGAAAAAAAAAATTCATCCCTCCTTATGTACAGTAAGGATTCAAAATGGCCACCATTTTCAAGTGAATTTTCAAGAACTTGGACCTTTTAGTAAAAAATTCAGAATAACATTGAAATTGCTATCTTCCAAATTCGAAAAACATTACTTCTGCCTGTATTTATACTATTTCATTAAACTTACGTAGGAAACTGTTAAAATATTAAATAAATTCAAAAAATCAAAAATATACATTTTATATTACACAGAATACATGTTGCTGTTTGAAAGTTTTTGGTTAGATGTAAATAAAGGGAATGTGTTAGTTGAGTGGTTAGCACCCCAGCTTCCCCGGGCAGGTTATGCCATAAAAACCAATTTTTTCACAATGTTTGAATGTCATGTTAAATGTTGCAGTTGATATAAGGGTTTTATCGGACATATCTCTCATTTCCCCATAATCTTACACACATGATACGGTGCTTCTTGCCTCATTTCCTGTCATTGGATCTAAAGATCTAATTGTTATAAGAGATGGGCAGATCTCTCCCATAATTTTTCTGTCCTATAAGAATAAATATACATCGAATTTATAGTAAAAAACATTTCTTAAAGAGTGAATAAAAATATATCTTGTTTGAATACTTGAAAAAAAAAATTCTGTTTTAATGAGTTAGTAAAATAAGTCTTGTATTTCTGTATGTTTTTTATTTATAAGCATCCTGGAATATAGTTAAATCTGGGGATTATCTCAGGGCTTATTATGGAAATTGATTTCAGGTACTTTCAATTTATTTTCCACTGCTCATATAGTCAACCTGTTGCATAAGGTTTAAACAACATTGAGTAAGGCGAAATCTCTCGGGGTACTCATTTAGATGGCTACAGGTCGAAGTAGGTGAGCCAATGCTAAAAAAACGTGTTCTGAATACTCTAGTGGGGAAGGGGTAAGTTTTCATGAAACAGATACTGCAGGAGCCACAATTCACGAAAAAATACGAAAAAGCTGGGGTGTGTAAAACAGAGCTCTTCAGAAAAGTCACCTTTGTAAGCAGGTGTGGGAGGGGTGCATGGACTCGGGTCAGTTTTGTGGGCCAGGGGAGCAGAGTAGGGTAGCTACGAGCAGGCAGCTCCCAATCTGTACACAATTAGGCATTTGTCGCCATCTTGACTCAGTGGCGAAAAATGACAATCGAAGGCATATGGGCGAATGATCTCTAGGACCTCGCAGACATGGCTTGGTGGGAGGCGGTGTAGGGAGTGGTTGGCATCGTGGACTTAGACCGGTTTGGCTCTGAAGGCAAGGGGTGTAGGGTAGGGGTGGAGCATAGGGGGTGGCTATAGACAAGATGGATTATGTGAATGCAACTAGGCAGTTGTCGCCATATTGATTAAGTGCCGAAAAATTGACAATCACATGCAGCCTGGGGCCGCACTCGGGCGAGGGGCGGTAGGGGGTATAGGGAGGGCATGTGCAAAGTGACCTCAACTACCCACTCGCTGCCATCTTCAGTTGCTCATGAATGCTTGGAGGAGACAGACGTGTACATCTCTCTCTCTCTCTCTTAAATTTACCGCAACTCTAAAACTTGGCAGCCAACGAGCTTATGATCGGGGGTTACCGCAACTATGGACCATCGCACCTAACTTCATCTCTGGTGATAGCTGCTATTTTCATTAAGAGGTATTATTTGCTCCAGGTTCACACCTCATTCACATCATTTGTAAACTATAGTGTGAAATATTTTTTTAGATTATTGGAAAATTACAAATTTTTATGTGTTAAGTCAATACTGCGATAACATTTTCAATTTCTGTGTTTGGTAGGCGAAACTTCCTAAAATACTATTTGCATTAACAAGTATGCTCTATTTACAGAAATGTACAGTACGTCCATTAGTTTTAAAATTATTTTATTTTCGAGTATATTTATGCATTTTTTCCATTATATATTTAAAGTGATGTGTGATTAGGCTCCACGCAAGTTAGTTAATTTGAAACAAATAATTGGGGTAATTTTTTTTATCTTTAATCACTTTCTTGTAGATTGTTATATAATTTACTTATCAGAATAGACATACACTGTTGTGTATTGTTTAAATTGTACTCAAAGTTTTTTTACCATAAGATATTATTCACCAGGCTGAATAGTGTAATTTGTATGTGTTAATATGTTATTTATTCATACCGACAAGATGGATTTCGTTTTGTGAGCTTGCACTTGTCCACATCAGATGTTATTCATCTAGTTAAAATTATCTTTTGTGTAAATTATGTTTCTAAGCTCGAGACCCATGTTACGTTTAAGAATCACTTATTTGCACTTATTATTGATGTAGTCATTTGAAATTTGCAATTCGATGTGTGTAATTTATTCTTACATAGAACAGTCTAAATTTCTATAACATTTAATTGTATTCGGAATACAGATTGTTTGTCACCACTAAGACTTAAATAACACATTTCAAAGTCGCCTATCTCCCACCATCATCTACGAGCAATATCCCCCAAAACCATAAAATTTACACTTAGGTCACTCTTAGAAATCGGTTAAACACTCTGAAATTCTCTTGTGTTAAATATGTTCTTAATAATCGCCCATATACCACCAACATCCCTACGAACACCTTAAAATTTAAAAAAAGACACTTAGCCCACTCTTGTACTAAACTCTACACATATATAAGACATTGCAACCCACCAGTCTGTTTCGTCTCCTGTAGGACACCACACCATCAATATCGTACAGAGTTCCTGCTACCCCCAACCAAAAAGAAGGAAAATAGGAGATAAGATCCTTTCAAATCATTTAACCCTTTAAAAAATTTAAACCCTTTTTTGATTAACCCTTTCAAATCATTTAACCCTTTCAATAAATTTATCTGTTTCGATAAATTTAACCCTGCAATAATTTTTACCCCTTCTATAAATTTAACTTTTTTGACTAACCCTTTCAATTTTCGATTAACCTTTCGATTATTTTAATTAACCCTTTGATATCAATTTAATGCTTTCAAATAATTAAAAGTGGGGTAGGACCCCTACGAACCTACTACTAACATTGTATCCTGATTAGCTAAATTCCTAAGAGGCAACATATGTCAATTTCTTAATGCATTGTATATCCTTATCAGGGAGGTGTTCATCCCTTGGTTTTGTTAAGCGTTATAGGGTTACACTTTTGTAAGACCAGACACTCTCTTTCTTGACTTAATAGCGACCAGGTCATGCAGGAGTATTTCCTGCAAATTTTGTTTTAATTTTAATTTATACTGCCCATCATGAGGCAAGGGACGATGGAGGAGAGCCAACACCAGTGAAATAAATGTGCGTGGGCAAAGGAAGGCGCCTGTTTTGATGTATTAATGAATTTCAAGTCACCAGGAAAATGTCCGAGGGGACGCTTCAGACCTTATTGCTGCAGTATCTTCTGATGAGTAAGACTGTACTGAATACAATGATCCAAAGGTCACCTTATTGTCTCACTGTTAAAATAATCACATTAATTGCTTAAAGTGAAGATAAACTTTCAAATATTTTGTTTTGGATAGTTACCTGCCCAGAGGTCCTGAGAATTGAATTTTGCTCTAAAATCAAGCTAGCTGGACAAGCATTTGTTCAATGAACTGATTAAAAGATAATATTTTGTTGTTTCACTGAAACTTCTCGTAAAGTAATTGCAATCTTCTGAACTAATTAAAATTCACATACTGCTGTTCTTGAATCATATTAACTCTGAGAGAGAGAGAGAGAGAGAGAGAGAGAGAAAGTGATAAATTTATTATATTCTTCTTATATATTTTAATACATGAATCACTTTCACTATCAGTAAAAATTTATTTTGGATTGCGTAATTCTGGTAGCTACAAAATTGCTCCTACGTATCTGATGCTAATATATAATGCAATATCTTCTTATCACCGTGATAAAAATTATTTGAATCAAGGGTATATCTGTGTGATCTGTGTAGAATTGGAATTCTAAATCCTATTGAAGAGAGTATAATTTGTGCTATTTCTTTGTGTGTTCTGTAACAGCATACTTCTAAACCAGGTAAAAGGTAAATTTGTTTTACTTACCTGTTGGAGAGAGTCTTTGTTAATTTATTGTCTGATAACAAGGACAAGACGTTCTTCCACGCTATGATAAATGTTCAATAGTATTCTCTGTCAGCGTCCCTTTGGGTTGCTTAGCAAGGACATCTGCGAATATGTAAAATGTCATAAGTGCAAGGCTTCTCTTTCACACAATTGCTCGGTTTAGACACACACATATAATTATCTACCAGAATTATATTAAAATTTAAAATTTAAACTCTAGTATAACTGTAAATATGTGATGTCGTGTACGTACTACTACATAAATTATCAACTGGCACTGCATGATTAAACATGTAGATTCATAGGAGAGTATGCTATAATGTGCGGACGTACCGTATTGCCCCTAAATGTCCAACAACATGTATGTTTACAAATCGGACAAAACTTGTCGAACAGTGTAGCTGGTGATTCACAACACCAAATTAATACTCGATTTGTTTACGTGTGTCCCACTGCAGGACCTCATAAAATGCGAAACAACTTATTTATCATACACTGTGCTCAGATCAGGGTTTGGGGTGTTGTCGATTAGAACACAGTAATTAGTATAATAAACAGTCCTATGCTCCAGATTTTCGTGAATACTATCAGGTTCAGGAACAGCTGCAGCAGTAGTAGAGAACTCACCTTGTAGAAACTTCTTGTAGAAGACAAACCCTTTCTTGTCTTTACGCTGAAATTATTACTAAAGATGGAAACTTCTGATTCTAAAAGAAAATACGTTTTCATATGTAAAATATGGGGGAGATAATGTGTATACTCATAAACCAGAAATGTAATCCAGGGGAATTAAGTTACAGCTTTTGCCCATTTATTTTCAATCCAATTTAAATCACTGTTAACTTGTTATGAGCTGAAACAAAACTAAGCAGAAGATCCTGGATAGCAATAGTAACCAAAGGCAATAAAAGAAAATTTAGCTGCCGTTAGGTAGTGGTCGCTCTACTGTGTTTAAACACCATTGCGTGTCACATTAAAAATCACTGAAAAATGTTTCTGTCATGAAAATAATTAAAAAGTAGACTGCTCTCAAAATACTCAGTTTTTGTTCAAAATATTAAAGTAATTATGTTCCTGGCTTGCTTTTGTAGGCTAGAGCACTAGTATTTTTACACGGCCAATTGTGGTTAAAGTTTGCTGAAGCTTATGCTGTGGGCGCCTCGACAACATGGCGTCGATCAGACTGTTCGAGAACGTCATCCATAACGTCTATCCTACTAGATGTAGCAATATGGTATACAAACTTCTCAGGTGATATAATGCTGCTCTCAGGTGAAAATATAATTTATTTCGTAGGGAAATCAGGATAGGATATATCTTCAGTTAGCTCAGGATTCAAAACATACGTAGTGTAGGGGTTCTCCAAATAACGTGGGGCACGGCACAGAGACGTAACGTCGTCTAACTAACTAATCTTCTAACAGCTCCAAAAACACGGAAAGGCTTACCAGCACTTACTTATAGGTGCAAAAAAAATTTTAACAAGTGGTGCTAGCTGAGGAAACGAACTCCGTATAAAAATAATTAATAGACCTAAGATGGTGGCAGAGAGAGAGAGAGAGAGAGAGAGAGAGAGAGAGAGAGAGAGAGAGAGAGAGAGAGAGAGAGAGAGCTCTTCCTGAAGGTCTGGATCAGGCAACCCTATGCTAAGCTCTCTGACCAATAGGAGCGCAGGGTTTGAACCTGCCGGTCAATCGGAAGGCTTACTATACTAAAACCCTAAAAACGACTCACAGCAAACTGCCTATCTCAATGTGCAAAAGAGTTACGCTTCTCGAGATTGATGTAATAAACATAGGATTCCCTAAAGCATTAACAATAGTGTGCGATCAAAAAAATATAAAATCAGATATTAATTAAAATATACCTACAGAATTAATGTTTAACTAACTAATTCTGTTAAACATTAATAATTGTCACCTGTACATCTAAGCATAAAATATCCTTTCTCCAGAAAAAATGAAAATAATTACTAACAACGACAGGTGTTACAACATTACGTGACAAGTGTGAAAAATAAAGCATTCATTAAAAATGCTTGAACAATGGCGATGTCACAAAACAATAAAACACATTAAATTCCTATCCTGTTAAACTTACAGAGATCAATCGGGTTTTATTTCTTTTTTTGGTGATAATTTTTGAAAACATATATCAGAGTTACGATTACGATGTATACTGTTGCACTGACGTTTACGTAATGCTTCATACACGCTTAAATTTATTTTAATACGTCACACAATGGACGGAATCGTATCGGAGTGCAGTAATTTTTTTTTTTTTTCACAGCATAAGTTTTCATAACGGTTAGTAGCTGTACGAGTGCCGGGCCGTGTCGCGCAGGGGCCTCCAAGTGTCCTAACCAGCCCGTGCTGAAAGCAGCAGCTAAGGACCGCAACTCTCAAGACGTTCGAAGCTATTATATGTGCTCGAATTTATATTTTCATAGTGTAGGTAATGTTTTTAGTATTTTAAATAGTTTCAAACAATGCTTTAAAGTTGCCATCGCCAATATTAGTCACCTTGGTTGAATTTTAAATCTATTTCAAAAAGTATCAAGCTCACAGATGTATAATCAAGACGGGGAGTACTTTTTTGGGTTCTACATAGACTCGTTTCACGTAGTAGCCACGGGCAACGTCCTACGCTCTGAAACTGCAATGTAATTGACAAGGTACGAAAGCCGGTATGAAACCTGCCGCGAAAAATAGGACGTGTCCTATGACTAAACTTGGTAAGAAAATTCTGGCCACACAAGGCGGGAAATGGCACGGCAGGTGCCGTACTACCCGGTATAACGACCGCTATGGCGGACCTTGCAAAAGCTTGCACGAAATCTAGTACCGTGTAATATAGCCTTTAGGCAGAAGCGCTGAGCTGTGCTGTGCAGTTGTGTCCTTCCCCTTCCGTTTAAATGTTTGTCGACTCTTTACGCGCGAGGTTAAGTGGCGTGTGCGGAGGTTTGCTCTGCTTTGTTGAGGACTGGAGAGGGGAGCCGTAGTTTCGACCGGGGTTTCTGGGCCTTGTTAAGTTTTAACGATGTATGGAGAGGGGTTGGTGAGGGGAAGGAAAACCCAGCTGATGAGCAAGGGTGTGAAGGAAGAGGGTTGAGATGGACCTGTTCTGCCGCGCTGCACAAAGGAGGACGTGCTGGGAATAATGGCCTGCGATGTCGGGGTGTCGCCTATGAGGGAACCCCCCCCCCCCCTTACAATCCTTAGAGCGAACCCACGAGGACCTCTTCCTTCTACACCTCTTCTGGGCAACCCGCCTCGGTCAAGCGCCCCCCCCCCCCCGGACAACACACAACCGCCCCGTCCCCCTCACGAGACAAGCCAAATTGGCGAAATAACGCGTTTGTTTGGGGGGGGGGGGGTGGTGACCAGACCCCAGAGGGTTGCGTTAGCGTCGATGGCATCTTGTTTGTCCGACTGTGCTCGCATTCGCCTCTGCCGAATGTTGCGGACAAACTGTTTTATGCTATTTGTGATTTTTGGGCTCAGAAGACAGATCCGTTCGACCAAAGGTACGAATTTTTGTTATGACAATTGCCAATTTTTGCAACTATTCACTGTAAAGCTAATGGGAACAAAATGGACGTCAGCATAACTCAGATTGTCGCGTCATTAATGATTTCGGGATTCTTCGTGAAGCTGCGAATAGCGGAATCCTATAGGCTACTGTCACTGTGACCGAAGCACCATGACGTCGACTCTTCCCTGGGCATAACTAGTAGCACCCAGAGAACACCCTTTCTCTCAATGCATCACCGCTACTGATCCCTTTCATTACTCCTAGGGTAAAGGAGAACAGGAACATGGAATCAGGATTAGCAGCAATCATTTGAAACCTGAGTGATTGATTGTGGAAAAACCTTATTGTTTTCGCTGCTTTATTCATTGTGGGATTGAGACAACCTCCCGAAATTCTTTTATGGCGTTAACCCACTTCGAAAAAATGAATACAAATTTAAAAATAAGCATACAATAAAATTATCATATGCGCTGTCGAAAAAAAAAAAAACATGTACGCATTTCACTCAATATTTATGTTTAAATAAATACAACTTTTATTCCCATTGAAAGCTATTGAAAGCTTCTTATTATGGCGTTACAATGGCCAAAACTCGCCAATCTCCTTAAATGCAAAAAGTTATAAAAATCTAAACGTGATAGCAAATGGACTTTAATGTTTACACCCAGGAATAAAATTTTATATTATTATAGGTAATCCCTAAAAAGTTAACTGTTTAAAATCTCGACAATCTATACTAGTCAATACTAATAAATAAAATTGAAGTGTCTGTCTGTTATTTTTAAATTGATACCAACATCTAAGCGTATTATGCTATTTAATCGATGTCAAAGCATAAATAGCTGTGTTTCAAATTTTTGTCTGTCTGTCTGTCTGGATGCATGACCAGAATAAGCTCCAAAACGGCTAAAATTGATTTCTATAACACTTTGAAAGATCCATGATTTTAATTCTATTTAAAATCTGCACTTTATCTCATCTCGATATCTCAAATGGTTATGAAGTAATTTAATTTTTTATATAATTTCTTTACGTTTGATATCTATTTTTTGTTCAAATTAATTATTGTGAAAAAGCATTGTTGAAACAACAATAGTTTTTTTTTAAAATAATCATTTAAATAATACGCATCATAGAAAGAGATACATTAGTTTTTGTAAAAGCTTAGTAAAGTAACATTATCAAACAACCAACACCAACGCGACGATAAAACTATTTCCGATAATGAAGTAAAAATATTTCAAACCTAATATATACGTATGTATTTCAATAACTCCATAAAACCTGGGCGAAGCGATGGTGGGCAGTATTTTAATAACTCCATAAAACCTGAACGATGGGATATGTATATTTTAAAACATATAAACTAATTCTAAAGTCCACGCGAACGAAGTCGCGGGAAAAACTAGTACTTAAAATAAATTACATATCAGGACATCTTGCCTGTCGTATTCCTTGAACTCCTATTTATACTGAAAATCCCTCCTGCACAATAATTTCCAGGTGTGGTCTGGAAATACAACAACGGGTATTTTCGTAATCACAAACATGGTCATTCTGGAACATAGTCTTTGTTTTAAACTTCTACAGCGCCAGTAAAACATATCTTCACTGGCTGAGATATCAGTGGTGGGGGCGGATAGGGGAGGGGGACAATGATACCCGTTCCCCCGAGCGTGGCGCTGTAGTCCAAGTCCAGCTCCCATGCTTGGCGGCCACGTCGCACAATGGTCTATTTGCTAGGGTTAGGTGGACAAAAATGTAAAATCTTAATTTCCAGAAAAATATTTTACTAAACAGATGTGTATTCAGAATGAATCAGCGCTTCCTAATATACACAGATGCAGTGTCTAGAGTAGCGAGATAAGAGAGCAGGAGGCTACGAAAGTTATTGCATCCCGCATCCAATTAGTCGCTCAGGAGTGTTCGTGGATAGCCACCGTATCTACGCATATTTCATAAGTAAACGCTTGATCCAAAGACGAACACATTTTGTACATATTAGGAAAATAGTATTCGAAGGTATGTAGGAAGCAGTTATTTAATTTTCTATTTTAAACTAGTAGTCGTGAGCATAATCGAACACACGCTGAGTGATTTTTTATAATGATGAGATACTTATTATTTCATCCAGAGTTTCAAAAAAAGTTTCACCAGGTTTCACAATCAATTTATATGCAGATTAATCGTTATTTTAATGGGAATAAAATAGTGTCTAACACTTCGTCGTCGGGTCCCGTACGTTAAAATGGCATTATTTTTTAGAGGCTGAGTTGACCTTCCAGCTTTAACAAGGCACGTCTTGCGCCACAAAGACAACCAGATGATGGCTGCAGTAGGACAGTTTTAAAATGGAAACAGAGGAAGGTAAGATAATATACAACAATACAGTTTTTAGGCAGTTTTACTTAACAAAATTATTATATTGTTGTGTTTGGTTGTGTGTGGGATTGTGTCTCGTTCTCACTTCACCAAACATTTTCAGCTTTTGAACTCTTGCCCAAATTTTTTTCAATTTTCTTAATTTTACAAAAACTAAATGGCAAAACACTTTTGTACTATTCAATCAGATCGAGTGAATATTTTGAAAATGGCGGATTTCTATGTTTTTCTGGGTTTTATGGCATATGACTGGATACATACAACATATGCCGCTAAAACATGGCATGCAAGCATAACCTGATCTGAATGTTTATTTAACTCATTGAATAAATATCTGATCGACTATTTTGGAATGTAGTGTTACCTGCATATGTCTGTGTGTATATACACACACACACACACACACACACACTGGGTTCACTCCATTTTTGGATAATTGGTTAGCACATACAGTAGTGTTATGACAGGTCACCATTAAATATAAGGTTTTGATGACTCTGTTCTGATCAAAGGGTGCAAGACCACTGTTAATGCCCTATCTGGCCATGAAACCAAGACAGGTTTTAGTGTTTCCAATCGGAAGAAATCGGGGAATGAAAATTCCCAATTTTGCCACCAAATTTCCCGAAAAAATTTTTTTTAAAGGTAACCAATTGAGTAGATGAATTTTTTCCCAGGTTGTAGTATTTTTTGTGATCGTTATGCCATAACAAACATGCAGTAAAAATTACATCGCTGTAGGGCTAGCCAATTTCGAGAAAAAAAAAAGGAGTCTGAAAAGCAGGTTTTTTTTAGCACTATTTTAAAAACGAAAAACAATTCTATTTCGAAAAGTATTAGAGCTAGAGGGGTGAAATTTTTTCCGGAAAACTCGTAATTTGATAGCCAATAACATCATGTAAAAACATTAACTGACATGCAGTTAGTTTAGGGACAAAAGCGGATTCATCGAAATGTAGGCGTGTCTCTACTTTCTGGCAATACTCTATGTGCACTGCTGTACTTAATATTTTGCGTCGATATTTGTGTAGTATTAGTGATTCAGTTTATTATTATTATAGCCTGGCCTTATTGTACTTGAAGCATTATAGGTAATATTTATAAAAGCAATGCAGTTTAAATAAAACCTGTTATGGGGGGCGTAAATTGAAAACCGACAAACGTTCTAAAAAACAAACGTGTGTGTGATGCACTTATATACAACATATTTTGTATTTATTAGTTCACAATTTCTTTACTAAATTCGATTAAATGATACTATTTTTAATTTGCATGGATATTTATGTAACATTACTGACTCATTTGATTACTTTTTAAGTGTGGCCTTATGAAACGCCACAATACAGTTAGAATCAAACCTGGCATAGTGGCATAAATTGAGAAAAGATAATCGTTCTAAAAATAATTTGGTAAGTTAATTACCCCTAAAAAATTGCATGTACAATTAATATTTTATTATATTTAATCGAAAGAAACGATAAGGCCTAATTATTATTTTCGATAAAATAAAGATATATATATTTATATCATGTCATCAAGTAATGTATATTGAATTTGTGGTGAATAAAATTTAATAATACAATTCATTTATGGTTACAGATACTGAACACTCCGTTATACGGCAGCAGCATGTGACAATAACGAGGGGCACTTTTTGGAGAAATATTCATAACGGCTAAGCTCGGAAATATCACTTTAACCAATTAAAGTCACACCTGTTCCCAAAGAAAAAAACTTTTCATCAGATTGGACGTCCAAAAACACATTTCTCTCAGGGTTGTTCAGAAACGAAAATTAGAAATGTGAAGGCTCTCACTCAATTTCGATCTCCTGAAGGACTCGTCTTAGCAGCGCAGATAAATTGCAGGTCCTCGGGAAAGGTGCAATGACGAGAAGCCCACGATCAATTGAGAGAGCAAAGAGTAGTTTTGAGGTAGCAAAAGGCACAGGTCTTGGTCCGAAACCATATACACCAAAGAGGCCTTAGCACTGACTGTTGACTTACAACTTTCGTGACATCAGTATGTTTCGTTGCGAACAGAATCAAAAAAGAGAAATGCATGTATCTACACTTCATATGAACAAATTTTAAATGCTAAGGGGGAGTGCTACCCTAAGGAACTGTGTCTTACATATACCAAAGGAGAGGAACAGTTGCAAAGTCTATTAGATCATACGCCAGAACGTTTACTTGTAGTCCAGAAAATAGTACTTCAAAAAAATTTCCCCAATGAAGGTAAATATATTCTACAGATGACTCATAAGTGGGGGTGTGATGGAAGTTCCGGATATTTTGGTTACAAACAAAAGTTCTCTGAAACACCGCTAAGTTCTACATATTCAGATGTTCTCATGATTTCAGTTGTACCCTTGCAACTAACGTTCCACTTGAAGGATAGTCAAGAGGAAAAAAATATTTTGCAGAATCCCAGAACATCCTCCACAAGATACTGTCGGCTAATTCGCTTCCGATTTATCAAAGTAACCCCAGAAAGTATCAGAGACGAATTTCAGTTCAGAGAAAATCAAATACGACTGCTTGAATATTTAGAGACGCATGAGTTAATTAAGACAATGGTGGGTGGTAAAGTATGTAATGCATTGGTGCAAAATCCTTCGGCTCAAGTTTGCTACATTTGTGGAGCATCCCCTAAACAAATGAATAACTTGCTAAATGTCGTGAAAAGAAAAATGCAGAAAACCATGTTTAATTTCGGCGTATCTACACTAAACGCCCAGATAAGATTCTTTGAATGTTTGTTGCGTAAATCTTAAAAACTACAGATAAAAAAATGGCATGTTCGTGGTAGCGGAAGTGGAAATTAATGAATTCAGGCTAAGAAAGAAAGAAATAACTTATCGTTTTCGATCAGAAATGGGGTTGCTTGTTGATTTTGTAAGACAAGGAAGAGCTACAACAAACAACGGCAACACTTCTCGTTGCTTTTTTGAAAAAAACAAAAAAAAAAATCTACTGAAATTACAGGAGTTGACGAAAGACTTATTCATCCTTTTGCCCGTGATTCTAAAAGCACTCTCGTGTGGATATGATATTGACAAAGAGGCTTTTAGAATATATACGTTTGAAACAGCTCAAATGTATGTAAAGCTTTACAGTTGGTTCTACATTCCTGCTAGTGTACATAAGATTCTTATTCATGGACATGATGTAATGGATGACATGATTTTACCAATTGGCCAACAGTCAGCAGAAGTTCAAGAAGCTCGACATAGAGAATATCGGCTTTACCGGGAACACCACACTAGGAAAGTGCCAAGAGAAAGTACGACTGAAGATTTGCTGCACATGCTGTTAATAAGTTCTGATCCTCTTATTTAAAGTCTAAGACCATTGCTAAGAAAAAATTCTTATTCTCTGTCAAGTGATGTTTTGAAACTATTAACAACACCTTCTGTAGTAATGAGTGTCGCTGATGAATTAGAAACAGAAAGTGACGATAGTACAGCGTTAGCATGAGACATAATGTGACTTGTAACTTAAGTTTTCAGTAATTAACTTAGTTAATTTTATTTGAAACAATTAAAACATATTTAATCCGTTGATATTTAATGTTGGTTATTTTATATGTATGGTGTTTGAAAGTAGTGTGTTGGCATGAGGCGCTCACGCTTATTGTGAAATATATTTATACTAATCAAAACTGTTAACACATTTTGAGCATATTGAAATATGGTTTTATTATTTTCGTTAGTACGATACATTCAGATATACACTAAAATTGTATTTTATCCTTAATCGTAAGCATAGGAATTAATTTTGTTACTCTGCTACTTCAAAATATAGTGTTGGCATAGGACTTTCGCCCTTATTGGGAAACATATGTTTTAACTAATTAGCCCTGTTCTTTTCGTTTTAAAATAGTTTTGATCCTTGAAAAATGAAATTGTATTGCTTTTGTTAGTATGGTATTGAAATATAATCGAAAAATTGTATCTGATTCCCTAAACAAAAAATGTTTATTAGTTTTCTTAGTGTGGTACTCCGAAGTATAGTGTTGGAAAGAGACTTTCATCCTTACTGTGAAACAAAATATGTTTGGTTCTTTGAACTAGATTACTTTAGTTAAATTTTGTTAGTATTGAATATAAGAATATAATCGAAAGTATATTTAATTCTTAAGCATAAAAGACGGAATTGGTTTTGTTAAAAGTCCATTCGAAAGCATGGTGTTGCTGGCTTGAGTTTTTAGCCTTTACTTTGAAATATTTTGTTTCGAACTATCATCCGTGTTGATTAAATTTTATACATTTTGAAATATATGTTTCAATTTTTTGAACTAATAATATTACTAGATATGTTAGTATGGTATTTTAAGATTATATATCACCCAACTTTACAGCTATATACATTTCGATTAATGTTACATCATATGCCATTAATATATTGCGATAGTTTTTGTATCTTTTGTGTTTTCACATGAAAATATATCAAATAGAGAATACATAAAATATAAATTATTTTTCAGTTGTATTTAATTTTGTCCTGCCAGCGAAGGAAAATCGACCACTGTGCGCCGCCGCGCTTCATACCTGGTGTCCTTCTGTCCCGTCAAACAAGGGAGTTGCATTTCCACAAGGCTGACAGGGAGGAGATAACATATTTTAATGTGACACCGCCACATCTCAATATATTTAAGTCTCCGGGAATTGTCAGGTTCGTCAAGGGATGGGGATATTAATTTAATTAAAGAACAGTTATAATTACCTCATTTATTTATAGACAATCCAAAAAATATAGCCTATTACAAACTTAATATCAAGATAATAATGGCGATTATTTGCTATTTACAGTAACAATTTACATAATCGTCCGTCACCTTACGGAAATTAACACACTAAACTAGTCAAATAAGTCTATATAGGCAGTTCACGCTAAAATGAGCACTTTCGAAATTTCTGCTTAAGATCTGCTTGTATACCTTGGGTATTAATTTGCCTAATGAAAAATTAACATTGAAACAGGCCTCGACACTTTATTCATGCGTCGGTCAAGTGAAACAGTGAAATTTTTCGGAAAGTAAATATTCTGTAAATCTGCTCATTTTTGCTCTTCGATGCATTAAAAAAACAGAAAGCGAAAGTAATAATTTTAGATATCGCAAATGGTTGCTTGACACTTTTTATTCAACGTTGAGATATGGAACTACTTTCCATTTTTCGTTACCAACTTTACTGGGCGCATGCCAATAAGTGAACCAATTAAAATATATGCACGTAGGAGCAATGTCCATTTTATAAGGTTGATTTCAAAAGTGCTTAGTAGTAGTAGGGGCGCAAGGGTTCTGGCCCACTAGGCGAATAGCATGTGGATGGAGCAGAGTTATGAGTGTATTAATGGATAATCCGATTAATTGGTTGATCCTAATCCAATTAATCCGGTTTAATTGCAAATTTCATGATTTGACTAAGGGTTAATCCATTTAGGAAGTTTTTATAATTTTCAATTTTTTTTTAATTTTGGGAAAAATATGTATATGTAATTAATTGTTCGATGATGTTCTCATTTTGGAGAGCGACGTTGACTCTAGGACTATGGCAGGCGACTGAGCAGTGAGGTAGAGTATATTGGATTTATAAGTCTCGATGTTGGTGCAAGAGTGGCATAAGTGTTATGTTTTGGGGAAGAGTGTCGGCGGTATCGATGTTCACTCTTGGACATCTGGAAGTGTAATGAGGTCGGTGCCTGGGTAAGGGAGGGGGAGAGAGCAGCTGCACGACATGTCCGTTCAGTTCGAATGTCTGTGTAGGAATGAGGTGTAAATATGCGAAATGGCCGAATGCGTAATATGAAATGAATTTTTAAAAATTATTATTCAAGCGATATGAAATAAGTACCAAACATGCCTCATTAAAAATTACGTTTTATAGACTACAAGATAAACTAATGAAAAAACCTGTCACATGGATCGAAAATTCCCACAATTACTAACCAAAGAATGAATGAACGAATTAATAAAACTGCACTTTATTCATGTGATTACCACACTCATACTTAATCACACTTATGTAAACCAAACAACTTCCATTGTAATACACATTCAAAATATGCAAACGTACTAACGAACTTATTGAATACATAAAAAAGTAATTAAATATTAACCCAGGAAAAAGGTATTGAACATCCTACACAGGGACGAAATCCCCAGACGATTGACACACATTAAAAAATATGCACATAAAGTCAGTCACTTATCATCCAAGAACATATGTTTAATAAAATCATGCATTCAAAACAATAAAAAGCATGTACTAGATTCAAAACAAAATGAATTACCATCAACTTACTATAGGTTCACGTAAAAAATTAAAACTCACCAGCAATCCATGGAAAAACATGTATATTAAAATCCGTGGAACCTAATCACACATAATTTACTTGACCCCCACCGACTCTCAGGACTACATAACCAGAATGAAATATTGTTAGCAATTAAACAAAAGTAAGCACATTCACCTGAGGTGCAACAAAATACAAGTTAAACTAGATTAATGACAAACACAAGCAAGAAATGATCTAGCGCTTTCAGATCACACAAAATGTAAAATATTTACCATGCACAAAGGAATTAATGTATCATAAAATCGCACAAAAAACAACATACCCCAAGCTAATGTTTGTCATAAACACGTAAAGTAGATTTAAGCATACACAAGAAACTCAGTTCACTCTCACGGAAGGCCCGCCGCACTTATAAACACGTACATCACCCGGAGCCACTATAACATATGTTCAGATTAAATTATTAATAAAATAATTAAAATGCACTGTATAACATTACCGATTTAAGCATAATGGATCCTGTTTTTACAAACGCATCTTCAGACCCCACCCTTCTGCATCATGGCCGCCTCACACATGCATCTTGCTGTATTGTTATATAACATGTTTCGAGTAACAAAAGTTCCCAACTAAATTAATTTTCGACCCTAAGTACATATATGAACATTCGCAAGAAAAAGTAGTAAATAAAACATGTTTATGAAGTATAGTTATGTCCACGCTGTGCCTCGCCTTGCATCTGCATAGCTCCAGCCAGAGTGGCTGTCCAGAAGTAACTGAAGTACTTTTTTAGAGCGCAGAATGTGCACTCGCCCCTCTACCGTGCCACTAGCATTCAAAGTGCATTTAACTGGCCTGGATTCCTCACGGTGCCACGGAGGAGGGCCAAGGCTGGCGAAGACAAGGCAGGGCCCGACAAACAGCTCGCTGGAAATCAAATATAATATATCATGAATGATATTAAAAATGGAATTACATCCCAACTAGCTCTAATCTGTAAAAATTCCACTACAACATATGTCAACTCCGGGAAATTATACTATCAAATACATTCTAAATAATATTAAAACAGCGCACAAGTCTGGAAAAAAATTTTGTCCCAAATCGGAGAAATATCACTTCATAATTATGCTGTAAATACAATCAATAACACCTGAAACCTTTGTTTTGAATGCAGACGTCTGATGAGAATGCTTGGATGTGTAAATGGGGTTTTTGATATTTGTGTATGTATGAGAGGGGTGGGTTGGCTAGTTTGTAGGTAGTGTTTAAGTTATTTGCAAAGGTACAAACAATAATTTTTAAAATTAATTTCATGAAATTAAAAGTTTTTAAAATTGATTTATTCCAAATGTTAATCTGTAGTTACTGTGTGAGTTTATTAATTGCTAGGATAATATTATTTTATCAAAATCCATTAGATTGTTTAAAAGTTTATTTAACTCTTAATTGTGTCAAGTAATTTACGTCATTTTATGTAATAAATATGTTTTAAGGTAAAAAAGTAGATTAATAATTCAATATAAATGCAATATTTAAAGTTTTTTCTCAAATAAAACCTGTTAGTATAGAGTCCAACAATGTTGCATAAAATTCTATAAAATGGTGTGAGCTATAAGTATTAAATTGATTCTACATACCATTTGCCTGTTACGAAGCGAGGAGGCCGTACACTATGAATTCAGTCTGTAAACTAAGGACAGGGTAGGCATGTCGCATGCCTTGCAGTGTGGTGGAATGAATATTCGACGCAGCCCACTGTGTCGGGAGGAGTCGGGGAATGGTGAGGGGAAGTGGCGGCCATCTTTGCTATCGTTGCATGTGCGGTGGGGAACGGGTTGGCGCTCGGCACAGGTGCGGCGAGGAAGGGGGTCCGCACTCAGTGCTTTCATGGCGGGGAAGAGAGGCGGCAGAGCTGGGCTGGGACGGGGCGCCTGGTGTGCATGGGCGGTCCTCCATAAACACAAGTCTTTAATGCATTAAATATTAACAATTTTACTGTTATAGGTGATATTTACACAAACTGATTTCCCAATGAGACAGTATTGCTCGTTGATATGGAATGTGGTTGGTCACAATGATACGTCAGTTGTTGCGAACACACTCATTATGCTAAGTGAATGAATATTACATTTAGTGTTCACACACAAATATTTATATTCACTGAATACATATCAATTAACCAGGTATTTTTGTTTTGTTACATTGGTATGCATTTTTCAAGATATATGTGTAAAAAGTCACACCCACGAATAAATACGTGTTCCTCAAACAAACAATGTGTAAAGTTATTACCATATATGATAAAGTAATACATTATATTTTAATTTTGCATAAACATTGACTCACTAATTTCTCTAATATATGTTTCATAAAATTACAGATCTACACTCTGTTAAACAAACATTCAGTTGGAAACACATTTTAATGTATCCCATTTTTCCAAAAACCACAATATTTATTTACATATACAAAAATCACATTCTTAAAAATTTATTTTCATATACATAAAACTAACAATATTCTTTATATACCAAAGTTTCACAAAAGTCCTATATTCATTTAAATAATCATTACACTTTGCATGTTTGGTGTCATACAGTTGGTGTTGTACTGAATCACATATCTAGGGAATGATGCTGGTGACATGTTGATATTGTCCCAGGAAGACGAACACGTTACTCTCAGATCTGTGAGATGTTTTTATTCACAACAGATTCTATATGAATTGTTGGTTCGCTGGCTGTTAGACATTCAGATTATATGTTAGTCTTTGTTGTAAGCCACTTGCTGTCAATTGATTGACTCACTTGTAATGCGATTGGAAGTTTTATTCATCATTCCGGATGCGGCTGGAAGTTTGATTCACTCATTTGTCTAGCTCATTGGTATTGTTGAAGGTAACAGGGCTGAAGTAATTATGATACTGAGTTCAGTGGCATGGAAAAAAATTAGGCAGGGATTCTTTAGTGCCCCCAGATCAACATAGACACTCCATCCTCTTCAATGTAGCGCTTATTGTACAATCCCCGATAACAATACTTTGGTCATGCATTCGCATAGACTTTGTGACCACGTGAACAGAACTGACATTGGGTCTCCGAAACCCTGGTGCAATTTTCGAGGCAGTCGTGATAATCCTCACAACTGAGTTTCTACAAGACTTTATCTTTTACACCCTTCAACTTATGCATACACTGCTCATTCGCAACAATGTATGTGTAAAGTGTGGGACTTAAACATATAAAAGTGTGACTATGAACCCACCACATTCGTCTTTCATTACCCCTGTATGTCCTTTGTTTTCATGTGAGAATTTTTGTGGTTTATGGAGCGCATAATTGAAAGTATCAAACCATGCTTTTAAATCTGGGGCAATTACTTTGTACACATCATAACAGGCAACAGAATAGATCAAGGAAACAGAGTATCAATATAAGAGGTGCAAGACTGGGGAAGAAAATTTTGTATTAATGTACTTACAATGAAATTCATAAAGGGTTAATTTTTGGAAAGGTTGAGAATGGCAAGACCAGTGTACAAAGGCTTGTTAAATGTAACAGAGCTTTTTAACATTTCGATAAGTGCTATATTTTTGATCGGTAATTCACTGCACTTGGAATGTAAGATATCCTATCGCCAATAAACTTGGGGAACATAGTATGGCAGCACCAGTGGTAAATTCCCTGTATTCTGAGATATGGTCGTTTATATACAATATTAGTAACAATGTCCAGCCATTGCCATGCACACTAAGCTCCTTAAATTTGTTGCTTAGATATGCATAATTGTGTCATTGTAAATTCTGCCAACATCAGACGAATGCATGATGGGAAGAGATTTTCTTTGAAAATAAAATATCTCTGTAACATTTTCCTCTTCTGCAAAGGTTTTCAAGAACCTGCATGCTATGGTGACGTAAAAACAATATAGGCTGGTGTGATACAGTAATTATTTCTAAGAGAGGGACCCTGAACGTTTTAAAAATCATTCAAAATCTGTGTCAGAATCAACTTTATCATTTAGGAACTGCACTTCACTTAATGAACCAGTGAACATACTATACAGTATCTCGTATCTGAGGCTGGCTAATAAACTCTTTACTAAGAAGCCAGAAAGCAAATTATTTTCCAAGTCTGAATAAACATATCGATGTTTTGGAGCAGATGAAGGAAATGCAGTAGGTGGAGCAGTTAGAGCTAACTGTGGAACTAACTAGAGAGCTAACTGTGGAGCTAACTGCAGAGCTAAGTGTGTTGCTAAGTGCAGAGGTGACTGCAGAGCTCATTGCAGAGCTAAGTGCAGAGCTGACGGTGGAGCTAACTGTCGAGCTGACTGAAGAGCTGACTGCAGAGCTGACTGCTGAGCTGATTGTGGAGCTAAGTGCAGAGCTGACTGCAGACCTGACTGTAGAGCTGACTGCAGAGCTGTCTGCGAAATTGACTGCCGAGCCGATTTAATTTGTAGAGAACCAATGCTACAGGTTTCAGAATGAATCATCAAAACATCACTCCAATAAAACTGTCTCTGTAAGAATTTGCACTGAAACTGCATTCTTGAAGTTTTCATTCCACAGGTCCTTTTTTCATGTTGTCATATGTTCTGCAGAGCTGTAAATGCTTTGCCACAGAAGCGACACAGCAGATGAATTATTGCTTAGATACTGTTTCAAGTCTAGAATAAAACTAAAAGTTGCACACCTTTTATAGATTAGTAATAGGCAATTCTAGGAATTGCAAAAAGCAAGAAATAGGTTAATTCTAGTAATTGTAAATCTGATTAAATTTAAACGCAATACATCTCAATCCTAAAATATATGTTTAAAGAGTATTATGTAGTAAATCACTTTTAAATTACTAATATTTTATTTAATCAACATTCCACCCACTAATATTTATCATTGATGTGAAAACACATTGCAATTTTATTGTTAAATGCATGTAACACTTCTTTGTCAGAAATATTTACAAATGATTATTACAATTCATGCATTTGTAAAGTCAGTAAAACACAAAAGTAGTTTCAAAACATTTATATTACAGAATACAATTCGTCAACACTAGGTGTTTGCAAAAAACACTTTTTAAATAATATCTTTTCCATTCTGGCAAATAAGAAAAAGTTTCATAAAAGTAATAATACACTTCTTCGAAGGTTGTTGATAGACTTGTATTTGGATACATATTGTATACAGGAGATTTTTTCAGATCTGGTAAAATATCTAATCATTACATTTTTCACCCTTTAATGAACATTGGATATTTTCGAAATGAAACAATCTTTCACATGTCTTCAAAATTATGTAATATTCTGCTAGACAAATAAGAGTAATTCACACTTGAGTTTCCAGGGGTGACAGAGAAGTTAATACTGGTAGGTTTGAAGAAAGACATGTTTACAGTATGGATGCCAGAGATAGAAAAACTATTACTTTCTATAAAGGGTTCTTATATGTTTGCTCCTACATGCAAATCCATTGCTAATATTCAATTTATAGTTTTATTTCACTTTGCACAAGCATGTGATTTCGTTCTCTTCTTGATTCATGTTTAGAAAGTATTGGTTTGTACAAACCAAGTAATTTTATATGTTCAAAATTCCTCTTGTTAGTCCTCAATGTTCTCTCATTCCAGACAATGCTATATTACTCATATAACATCCACTGGAGACTCAGGAGGAGAATCATCTTCATCCACTTGACATTGATCTGTCATTAATGACGAATTTAGCATTAGTCTAGAGTTTTCCTATGCAAAGAAGAATGCCAATTTACATCCATATGTTTTAAGTAATTCTTTGAATAATGGACATTGTATTCTGTTTGAATATCTGTTATTTTCCCATTCCACACATTTTCTAAAATGCATTTTTGCTCGATCCTATACACGTATATCTCACAATTGTTTAAGTACTTCTTGCTATATTTGACTATATTCTCATAGTTTACTATATTCTCATAGTCCATATATACAGTCTCCTATTTTAAATCATGGCAGGGTTTCGTAACCCATATATTTGTTTTTTTTTTTTTTGCATTGCAGACTTAGATTTTTTCAGTCGAACAGTGGTTTGAAGTTGAATGTCAGTGCGTGTTCTTCCATATCAGTAATAGCTAGTTCTTCAATATAAATTTTTCTTGTTATTTAAATTGTTCCATATTGCAAAATTTTCTTAATACCATAGTTTGTCATCTACTGACTCAAACCATAATCTTCACCAGCTCATCTCTTGCAATATAGGTTGCCAATTTATCGTGCATGATCAAAGATAAGCTTGTGTATTTGCCAGAATGGGTTCATTTGCAATCATTTCATTTTGTGAATCAATAACATTATTGCTAATGGTGTTGTTTTGTTTGCTTACATCAAATACAAATAATGCTCCTCTGGTTTTAAATGCTTCAGATTCTAGGATCGGTGAGCTGATTTTGTTATAATACATTTCCAGGAACACATGTTGTAGAAAATAAGGAATTCCCCATTTCTGAAGTTCATATTTAAATCTGTTTAGGGATATGCTTGACTGTTTAGATGCAGTTAAAATTTTTTCATATCACAATTATCGAAAAGTTATCTGTCTGTTTTTAAATTATTCTGTAATCAAACCCCATGATCTGAATGCAGTGTCTATATTCTTCCCTTTTTCTATATACTTTAAAAACTCTACACAATCTTGAGTGTTTATTTCAATATGTGGCATTAGCCATTCATCACTGTTTAATTCAAATGTTACACCTTCCTCATTATTATCCATGTCATACATAGCATTCACATGTATATTAGCAAATAGAATAGCTAATTCTTGTTTAGCATTTAATAGAATATGTTTATAGTCTTCAGCAAATCCAAGTACCATACTTAACGGTTATAACGACTTTGTATTTTCCGCCTGGGTGTATTTGTAGTGTATAATTGGTGGAATTGCTCCACCCAGCCATATGCCCTGTATAGTTTTGTCTTAGCAGTATAAAACACAATCATTACAAAACCTGTTTAACCAAAAATTGCGATGGGAATTGTGATTTGAACATACAAATTGGTATGCCTGTGAAATATAATGATGTGGTAAATAAAGGTTATGTGGAAACTTTAACACTATTATGCTTAATGTATTTAAATTGCAATTGATCGATATACACCAGAAATTAATGAGCTAAATTTTAAGTATTACAAAAATGCCTATGAATGTTAGTGCAAAATATATAAATTAAAACACAAACATTTAGAATGTTTAAAAGTGTAATTAATTAAATTTTAGCTGCTAATATTATAAAATAACTTGAAACAAAAATTGAAGAGATGTCAAAATATATAACTGTTGAATTGTTTATACCTGGTTTAGCTAGGCAAACAGATCTCAGAAAGCAATTTGATGATTTGAAATATAAAATAAATTATTTTATTAATTATTGAAGAGTTAAAACTATAAGTAAATTAGATGCACTTTTAAGAAAAGTTGATAAGATTGAAAGGCACAGACTAGTCGACCCAGTACATCAGCTAGAAAACCGACACCTTTATTTATGTTTAAATTGTGAAACATTAATGTAACATAAACAAAAACATTTTTAACTGTTTCAGAATTACATGACATATCTGCTGTAAAGGAAAAATATTTACAAGCTAAATGAGCATGAATCGAACAGAATGTTTAAAGAATTGAAATAGTTAAACCTGTTATGAGTAGAATGGATACATTACATTCCATGTTAACTACTTCTAATGAAACACCATTGGAAATTAAATCGGAAGAACCTATGAAGAAGGAAAAGCAAAAGTTTTATCATTTAACACTGTGTTATTTAACTATAAAACAACCCTTGCCCATGCACGGTACAATATTTGGTGTATATCGACATGGAAATATATGGTTACTGGGAGATTCAGTAATTAGGTTTTTGCATGAGAATAGAATTAAAGTAGATGATTATGTAACTGATGTCAATGAAGGATTGTTTGAATTATTACTTTAAAATGTCTCAAATGGATATTTCGACAGAGATTTGGAGAAATATAAGCAACTTGTTCATGGAACGAATTGAGATAAACGTTCAGGATATAACACTCACCCGAAACTACATTTATTAATCATTATGGCTGGAAGTGAAATATATAAAGATGATGGTGGCAATCAGTTTTCTCCTGTATATTGGAAGAGTCCTAATGAATTGGTGAACAGATTAAAATTTATGATGACTTCGAGAGAGTTTGGAAATAATTGACATATAAACTAAATTTTTTCTATAATTGAAGAGCTGACTGAAGAAGGTTATAAAACAAATGAAGTTCAGTAAGAATGCTCAAGAACACCATGCTCCTGCAAGAATAAGGTTTCCCAGAAGAAGAGATATCACTCATGTTTTAAATGATCTTTTTCAAGCCAACTTGTGTGAAATGATATTGGTTTCGAAACACAATAATGGATACAACTATATTTTAACCATTAGATATGTTTATTATAAATATGCTTGGAGCATACCTGTGAAGAACAAGACTGGAAAACAATTTACAGCTACATCGAAAATCATTTTGGAAGAAATAACCCCACAATCTCTCCAAACAGCAAGTTATTTAATAGATATTTTCAGAACCCAATGGCTGAATATGGGATTAATCACTAGGTAATGCATTCTGAACTTAAAACTTCAATAGTCGAGAGATTCAACAAATTAATTAAACCACTAATAAATAAACATTTCGCATCGAAGGGGACTTACAATTAGGTTAATGTTTTATCTGAAATACTTCATTTTATAATTTGAGATAACATAGAACTCTCAATGTGGCACCCAAAAAGGTTATGGACAATAGATTTATGAAAGCCATATATAATATCCCTAAAGAAGTTGATGAGATAAAGCAAAAGTTTAAAGTTAGTCATTATGCACAGATCTCTAAGCTGAAAGGCATTTTTGGGGGAAAAAATACTAATTGTTCTTACAAAATATTTAAATTATTTTGGTTAGACCATCATTTCCTAGAGGCCATCCTAGAGGTTAGACCATCATTTCCTCGAAACCTATGATGGACAGCCTATTAAAGGCATTTTTTATGAATACAAATTACAGAAAGTAGCTTCTCCAAATGAATATTTAGCTGACAATATCAATAAAAAGAAGAAACATGCTCCCTTAGTCAGCTGGAAAGGTTTCTCAAAAGCTCACAATTTGTGGGTGAAAAATCAGGATCTTAAAAGACTGTAAGACAATCATTCTAAATTTTTTATATTAAATAAAAAATTGAAACATATTTGATGTGTTTTTCAGATATTAAACATATTGGTATTGCTGGGTTTTGAATATACAATAACTTTATATTTCATTATAAAAATTATTGTCTAATCATCCAGCTTGTTTAGTTAGATTGTTGTTTGAATATTGTTTTAATGGTAATCCATTATTTTAGATATGTATATTCAAATTCAATTTGTTATTTAATTGCTTAATGTGATATAATTGTTTCATTGCTAATCCACATTTAGGTGTTAATTGGTTGTGTTTGACACATATTCGTATTGTAATTCATCATGTTTGGGTGGTAATCCATTACATTTGATAAATATTTTTTATTCAATTTGTTAATGTGATAGATTCGTTTATTATGTAATGTGCATTTTGGTGTTAATTGTATTGTAATTCAGCATGTTTTGGTGGTAATAAATTATATTTGATAGGTATTTGCATTTTGCATTTGTGTTTTTAAAATCATTAATGCTGTTTTCTTGGAATACATTTCTGGGTTTGTGATAGCTAATATTTCTTTGCTTGTAATAGAACATTTCCTTAAATTGGGGTAGATTTAGTGGAATTTGAGAAGTAAATCTGTTTGCCTACACAGTATTCAAATTCAAAATTGCGATTATTTTGCTTGTGCTTCGTCTAGAATGCGGTCTTTTCAAAAACTTATTGAAATATCGTTAATTTTGACACTTTACAATTCCTTTTGGGCTGGAATCATAGTTTACAGTAATTCTTTTATTAATATTTTGTCGAAACATAGCATATTTAAATTAATTAGATATATAATTCTATATGTATGCACATTTATGATATAATTAGTGTAACGAATATCTTGGATGGGAACATTTAAATGAACTACGAATCTCCTTTATTTTCACGCACACAAAATTTGTATTTATAAGTTTCATCTTGTAGAGAAATCCACATGCAAATGCATAGAAAAAACGTATTTTCTCAGCTATAAACTAATAATATTTTAGAAATTATATGTATGTTTAACTCATTTCTCAAAAGGTTATAGATAGCAAAATGGTTGAAGATTGTTTTGCAACTGGAAAACCATTTTTATACACTTGTAGTAATTAAATGCTTCAAATACCTTCACATAATTAGTTTTAAGCCTCTAGGTCTGGGAAGCCGACTGGTGGGAACAATGGATTTCGTAATATTTTTATAAAATTATTTATTGGTGTAATTTTATCGCTAGTTGGAGATGTTTAAATTCTAAATCGGAAAATATTTGGTTTTTGTATTTCATCGTGAAATTTCTTTGGTCTGGAATAAAGTTTTGACAGAATTGAAATACATTTTAATATTATTTAGAATGTATTTGATGGTATAATTTACCGGAATTTAAATAGGTTTTACTGGTTATAAGTAATTTGTTGGAAAAAGGGATAAAGTTTCCAAGGGTAGAAATCCAATTTAATTCCTCTAATGATATATATATTTGATTTTACAGTGAGCTGGCTTCGCCAGCAGCCTAGCACTGTCTTGGTCCGCCTCTGTGTCGCATTGAGGAATCCAGGCTGTTCAATGATCTCGACTGCCCAGGCCTTTGGGAGAGGGTAGGCACACAGTATGTGCTTAGCGGGACAATCTCAGTTGTATCAGATTGTATGAGCTAGTTGGAGTTGCGGACCAGACATCGACTTGAGCAGTGGACATACCTATGCTTCATAAATTCGATATACACACATTTCGTTGTGTGTGTTCATACAGGTACTTAGGGTCCGACATTTATTAAACTTTCATTATTCACAAGGTGTTCTATAATGATACATTGATGTGCATGTGTCGGGCAAACTCGAGTCATTGCAGAAGTGTGGGGTCGGAAAACATTGTATCGTAGGATTGCATATACACAGCGCATTTGTTGGCTCCAGCCGCATTATGCTTAAAGTGGTAAAGTGATAAAGTGAATTTTTTATAATTTTTTTAGTTATTTAAGTTGGAGTTGTGGTATAGTGAGGTACGGACTTTTGTGACTCTGTGAGAGCAAATTTATTGTGTATGACTGTGGTCTGCTGTCATACGAGCTATCAGAAGACACGTTTGTAAAAGCAGAATTAGGTATGCTGAACTCTACTTTACATGTTTTTAATAAACGTTTGCTTGGGTAAGTTGTTTTGTGAGCGATTTTATGATAAATTAATTTCTTTGTGAGCAATTAATATTTTATGTTTCGTGTGATCTGAAAGTGATAGATTGCTCCTTGCTTGTGTTTTTCATCCATCTTGTTTAACCTGTATTTCATTGCATCTTAGGTGAATGTGAGTAGTTACATTTCTATGATAACAGAAGATCATTCTGGTTACGTAGTCGTGAGAGCCAATGGGGGAGAAGTGAGCTACGTGTGATTAGATTCCATGGATGTTAATGTCTGTTTTTTTTTTTGTGGATTGCTGGTGAGTTTTAATTTTAATGTTGACCTATAGTAAGTTGAGTGTAATTCATTTTGTTTCTAATCTAATACATGTTTTTTATTGTTTTGAACATGGGATTTTATTACATGTAGGTTCTTGGATGATAAGTGATTAATTTAATGAGCGTGTGTGACTTTAACATGTGTGGTTTAACATGTGCATGGTTTCATGGAATTGGGATAATTGGTTTCTTATGTTTCATTTATGTTTGCTGCATATTTCGTAAACAGACTAAATAATTGCTTATTTATTTATGCAGTATTTCAATTTTGTATGTGTGGATTTCTTTTGAAATATCTTTTGTTTGTCAAGGAGTGACTCTCTGTTGTTTGTCTCTAAACATTCATGCATCATAATTCTCAATCTGGGTAATTCATATTAATTTTTTTGTCTTGTGTTTTTCATTTGCTACATGGTATTGTTTCATATTTGTAATGCTTTTCATAATTATTTAATAATATTTTAAGACATTTATTTCTAGTTATGCAGTTTCGTATATTTACACCTCATTTCTACACAGACATTCGAACTGAATGGACGTGTTGTGCTACTGCTCTCTATCCCCCCTACCTTACCCAGCTGTCTAATTCAGTACACCTCGAGACGTCCAAGGGTGAACATCGATTCCGCCACTCTTCAAAAATATAACAAAATTAAGTATCCTTATGCCATTCTTCCTAAAATCTCACTTCTTATATACCCCTTTCACAACACATCACTGCTCAGTTGCCTGCGAGACATCCTAGGGTCAACATCGCACTCAAAAATATATCATCATTTAACAATCACACATTCATATTTTTCCCAAAATTAAAAAGAAAAAATCCAAAATCTTCTAAATTTCAAAAATGGATTAAGACTTAATCCAATCATGAAATTTGCAACATAATGGCATTAATCGGATTAGGATTTACCAATTAATCGGATTAGCCATTAATCCCCTAACGAATCCGCTCCATCGACCTGTCACTCGCCTAGTGGTCCAGAACCGCTACGTCCCTACATCTACAACTTTAGGGTGAGTAGTCTTTATAAACATTTTATTACCATTTTTTGAAATACTATAGAAATTATGTACCAGCTATCTGACAGTTCCAGTGTTTACAACCATGTGTATATCACTCGCCCATTCTGTTCCACGTTATTTCATTACAGATATCATCAGAATGAACTGTCTGGGATGTTCTGCCGCAGCAATTGAGAACTCTCGTTCGTAGCCGCTGTAGAGGCACTCGTACGCTGCAGCTTCTCACAACCTCTTTGCTGCCGGTTCACTTCTTGTGGTCAACAATGGCTCGATATTTGTTCGCCATTCAACGCACTTCGTCAGTTGGCCATCACAGACAGCCGACATTCCGGAAGGAGGAGTATTTATAGGGAAGGTGCCTTGGTCCAGAACCCTCATAATACGTCGCGTTGCGCCGAGGGAAATGATGACTAGAAGGTTCGTGCACATGATTTCAAATCATCAACTCCACTAGCAAAATGGGAGGACGGGGGACTGTGACACCAGTCCACGTCAACTGTCAAGCATCTACCCTCCCCTCGCCCCCCGCAAGCTCGGTGACCAAGAATAGTCCAGGACTGCCTGGGTGAGAGGCGGGTCATTGAGGTCCACCCCACCAAAACACCCCCCCCCCCCTAAAAGCATCACACCGAAACTGGCCGCGCGGAATACATGCAGCATGGCACCTGTCGCGATAGTTCACGCGCAACAATTTTTTAACTTCCTTTAAACATTTAAAAACTTAATTGTAATGATGCGTGTTTTTAATGCAGTGTTTTTAATCGTATAGTTGAATAGTGGTTAATCCAGTCACCTACCTTAAGAAACCTGTTAAATTTCTCTTCCTGCTCACTCCGCTTACTTCGGCAAAATGTAAACCTTTGGATCAGGTAATTATTATTCATGCTTTAATATACAAGTTTTATGAAATTATTCTGGATTTTTCGCAATTAATTAAACGCCTATGAAAACAATTTTCTAATATTATTAATTGCGCACAACAGCATGTGCTATTTTAAAGGAAACAGTAGCTCAAGTACTGTGACCGGCAGGTATCTGGGCGTGTGAGCTCCCTAGACTTGAGAGTGTCCCCTTTCCCCCTTTTCAACCTTTCCCTCCCCCCCTCGATTACCATCGATCCTAATACCCCTATTCTCCTCGTTCAGACGAACCCAGATAACTGCCGGCAACTATACATATATATTGACCAGCATAATACCAGCTTACATAAATGGTTGGTTGTGTGTAACACGCCATAAAATATAGTTTATCCAACGTCGAATATTAGTTAGCAAATGATGAAAATGTTACGAATAATCAATGTAAAGGTTGTTCACGTTAAAATGAGCACTTTTGAAATCCTTGCATTAAGATCTACTTGTATGCACGCTGCATATTCTTCCGCATCATGTAAAATTAACATTGCCATGAGCCTCGTCACTTTATTCATGCATTGATCATGTAAAACTGTGGAATTATTAGTAAAGTAAATATTTTACCAATCTGGTCATTTTTACAAAAGGAGACGTTAAAAAAAAACAGAAAGCGTAAGAAATAATTTAAATGATCACGAATTTTCACCTAACAATTTTTATTTGAAGTTATCGTATTGAACTACTTTCTATCCATCGTTACCAACTTTCCTGGGCGCATGCCACTCGGTGTGGCCGTAAAAATATATGCAGGCAGGGGCAGTGACTTTTTCCTAACGGTGATTTCAAAAGTGCTCACTTTATCGCGAACAGTCTTTAATAACAACTGTAATTAGTAGTTACATTTCTGTCAAATTATGTTTGCATATATTGGAAACTGGTATAAAATAATTTGTTGGCATTCAGTAAAAAATATTACTATTAATGTTTGGCAGCATCCAACTAATTGCATGATGTTTGGCCAACATAGTCCCAAGTGTTATTTTGTTGTCCAACCAACGCTATTTTTTTCATCGATGTCCCAACCTTCTAGCAAAGGTTAGATTAACGTTGGCCCAACCAAAAAATGCTACATCGGTACGATAAATTTGGCCTTGTATGGTTCATACAAAATGTACGATGTTCAAGTTTACAAGCATAATTTTAAATCAATATATTTTCTTTTGTTTCACACACATACGAGTAAGAATTTGCACATTAGCAAAATATTTACTTTGCTAATAATTTCACTAAGAGAGTGATAGGGTTTAAGCACTTTCAATTTTGCACGTGGCGGAATGAGACTAAATAGAAATAAAAAAAATACCCCAAAATACTCAGTCAAATGCTTATTATACAGATAACATAAACAGGTAGCTACTACACGAAGTATAAAAAGACCCAGTAGAATTTAATTATATTATTTTACTGACTACATTGACACCACTTTTTTCCTTTAATGATAGAAATCAAATCAGATTGGCAGGTTATAAACAAAAGTAGTATTAAATTACATTTAAAAATTTCACACGTATTCCTGTTAACCACCTCTACCACGTGAATTCTTACTTTCGGGGTACGTTAAGGAACGAGTTTGTATCCTACCACAGCCTACAGCGCATGCAGAGCTGAGAAATGGCATCAATGCTGCTGTGATATCCATTTATAGCGAAGGGCTACCGTAGATATGGGCAGAACTTGACTACCGCTTGGACATGTGGCGTGTGACAAAGGGCTAAAAATTCATTAATGTTAACAATGGCGTATCACTGAGCAAATCGTAATGCAGGTATATATTATATACTTGATATATGTAGGAAAAGTTTGTGTAATTCAGTGTCCGCATAAAAGTGTGTGTGTGTGTGTGTGTGTGTGTGTGTTATATATATATATATATATATATATATATATATATATATATATATATATATATATATATGTAATATTCGTTTGGCCTTGTGCACATGCTAACGGTAAATAAATTTCTCAGCTGATACACAATATTTCGCACTAATTTCAGCCGTAGATTTATTTTATCTATTGCATTTTAGAAATGCTTAATCTGCTTATCGTACAAACATGCATATTCACGCATAATTAAAATTGAATGTTCAACTTTCAAGGAATAAGTATAAAGTTTTCAGCTGATGCAAATGCAATCTATACCTCCAAAAGTGGTCTTTGTGTTATGGAAAAAAGGGGGGGGGGGGAGGAGGTTAGGGGTGAGAGACTTAGCAGCAGAATAAAGACAGTGTTCACGAATTTGAATGTCTATAATTATACTACCATTGCGTTATACTGAAATTTGTTCAACATTGCGCATGTTAGCTCTAATTTTCCGTCGCTCTCATTTTTAACGTGAAAAACACCGTTCGACCTATACCCAAACTTATCTATAAGGGAATGTTAACATACCGAGCCCCGTCTAAACTTCAATGTGAATCGGCGTTCCGACTTGAGCGCGGGCGCACAGCCACTGCTACATTATTCATGAGCCGCTGAAAATATCCCCCTCTCCGCATCGCTCCGGGCGTTAGGTCTTGCGTTTTATCTCGCCACTTAGGAAATTGACGGCTGTGGGCATGCGTGTTAGGAAGTGTAAGAGGGGAAAAAACTAGTCGGCCTTCTAGCTGGAAATATAAAGGGAAGATTCCACCACTTTTCACACGCGGATAGGTGCTCCGAAGCAGGCGGAATTACCAATGGACTATCAGTGGCGTATACAATGAGGAGGGGAAAGGGAAAAGTCTCGCACCTACCCCTCCCCCTCCAAGAACTCAATCCTCAATCAGGCTCTAGAAATTGTATGTAATTTATTTAGGTAAGGCATTACAAAACTATAAATGTTAATGTTTAAAAGACACTTTTCTACTTTACTGGAACTCGATGCATTTCTTTTAGGGCAATTCTCAGCACCAAGAGTGGCAGCATTGACAATGTCAAAGTAACATTTTATGTTTTGTCTATCTTCATTACGCTTATCACATCTAAAAAAAAAGTCTTGCATTAGATAGGAATAGTATGTTCAGGGGCAAGGGCTAGGGGCTAAGGCACTGAGGTGCCATCCGCCATCTTGGATTCCAACATCTTGAATGACGTCACTTCCGCCATATTGTGTGTCCTTGACCTTCGTCGGCCATCTTGTTTCCGGTCGCTATCTTGTTTCCATCCACCATCTTGTTTCCACCCCAACTTGTTTCCTCCTACCATCTTGTGTTCCAATTGCATTCGTCTGGCCTCCACGCCATCTTTGATGTCGTCTGCTGTAGTTCTTTCACTGTCTGCGAAAGGGCACCAATGAGCACCGTAATGTTTTTTATTGCTGCTAGAGTGTGCCACCATCATCTGCCATCTTGTTTCCACTTGTCATTCGTTTAACTGCTGCACTGGTGTCGCTCTCGCTCGGCCGCCATGTTGGTCCTGGAGTTGGCCGCTAGGGGTAGAGCTTTTTTTATTTAATTTTCGCCGAGTTCAAAAATCATTTGGAGTAGGGCGGGATCAAACTGCCGTACCTTGGTATATATAATATCATATGTATGGGAAAATAAATATATTTAAGAGAATGTATGTTTTTTGTTGTCATGATTATTCCAGAATAAGAATGTGTAGTAATAATTTTTTGTCACTTTTCTTAATATATTTTTTGTCACTAAAAATTTGAAATGTTGTACTCAAAAACATAAAACATTAATTTTTTAAAATTATTTTTCTTTTATATATTAAATTTTTAGTTCATTCTTTAAAATATTTATATTTCTTCAGTGAAGTTTCTTGTTGTTTATGCTGGCAATCCATACCCACCCTACCAGAACAACTCCACCCACCATTATGACCTTCCTGGAACTATGTCCCCCTCCCCACATCCTCCTTCTACGCCACCATTCCCCACCCACTCATTCCCACCTTAAACCTCTCTTCACTTTCCCTTCCTTTCCAACAACATACCTATTTTCTCATTGGTTCATTTGTAGAGCCAATCAGGTGTCTTTGCCAACCCCCTCCATTAAATTCATATACCAGCATATAAAAGGCCTCAGGACCCAGTATCCTGCCTGCTGCTGCCATCTTTGTCACCTGCTCGCCTTAATATATATAGTTTATTCCCCGTCTGTAATTTTCTCATCGCCAAGCAGCAGGTGTTGGTGTGTTGTCCCAGGGGGCAGAACATAATTTCGGTTGTCGTCGGATATGGGAGGTTATGGTAACTTGTGTCCCTAGATCCAGATAAAGTACTGGCCTTTCTACTGAAAGAGTATAAAGTTCGGTACGCGTACAATATATTTCCAGTCTACCTGCAGCAAAGCGAAGATATTCGCGACTGCCTGCCCTGCAAGGAGTGTTTCGAAGCCTGCACCACTTCCATTCCGGATATTCATCATTCCTGTAGCTGGTGCAAAGTGCTACATCGCAAAGTAACAGCAGCCACCACCGGCGCCATTTTCTCAATCGAGGAAGGGTCTGCACAGAGAAAAACATGAACGGCTCTGCAGACCAAGCTGCAGCTGATCACATCAAGTCTCTGACCCAGCACCAGCACCACTTTCAACTCTACAAAAAACGACGACTGGCTCCCAGCAAATGAGGGCTCCACGCAGACCCTTATCGCCACCAGAAGCAGTTGATTGACGCTCGCCACAGCTACTTATATCGCACTGACATCACGATCTTCGACAAGCATTATAACTTTGGCAAAAATTACTCCAACAATAACAACATTGATACCATAATGCTTGTAGCGACTCTTCAGCAAGGGAAATATTGGTATTGGGATTGCGATGACGGTGGCAGTGTCATGGTGGTGGTGGCAGTGGTGGTGATGGTGGTAGTGGCGGTGGTAATGGCAGTGGTGGTAGTAAGTCTTCATCCATCGATGCCATCTTTAGCAGAGTACACGGTCATAGTATATTATGCGTATGCTACGATTTTGATAGCTGTATATCATATGGTTCGGAAGTTACAATCAACTATGCTCAGAAGCACACTTGGGTAAATTTTGACCCTTTGGTCATTTTCCTTGTCTGGAGTGATGTCTATCATATGCTTTTGGAAGTTTTATCTCAAACGGTTCGGAAAATAACAGCTAACCATGCTTATATGTAAGTATAAGTCATGCTTGACCTGAGGCTAGCAGGGTGTCATGCAATGGGGTCTCCCTCTCCACACGGAATGCGTTAGTGGGACATGCACACTTTCAGTAGGAAGGAAATATATAATACAAATATTGGTTTGGAGCACCCAGAGAACACCGACTGGAATGCCAGAGCAGGACATGCTGTAAGGATGACTCCACACCCAGCTCCACATCGACAATGTGTCAAACACCACAATGAGGGATCGGCCCTGCCAGATTGTGCAAAACTGACTTTATGGCTTCAAAACTGGAATCATGGTGGGGAGCAAGGAGGCAGGGTGGAATGCAAGAGCATGAAGAAGAGCAGGCTGGAATCCAAGAGCATGAAGTAGAGACTCTCAGTACGAAATTCGGACGATTTTGTGGGAAACTATAGCGATTTTGAACGTTTTTGAGGCAAATAGGAAAACAAAATTGCAGCTTTCGAAATGGACGCTGACGAAATGGACGCCGGCGGACTGGCGACCAATAAGGTTGACGCGAGTGGAGAGAACATGGGAAATGTTTGAGCGAAAAAGGTAAAAAACGGTAATTTTTTTGTCAAAAAGGCTAATCCAAGTTGACGTCGCTGCGCCCTGGTTCCCCGCCAGGACACCAGTTGTGCCAGAACATCTAATTTCTAACTACTACTCAACTCAACAGAAACCTCACAAAATCGGTGCAAAATATTCATCAGTATCTAATTTTACTCACAAGATTGCAAAACGGAATTGTTTGAAAAGAAAAACTTTTTTATATAAAACATTTAATTATCTTCACAAACTGCCTTCGGCATCACATATTTAAATAGGTGAAATATGTTTATTTCCTTCATGCCCAGCGAAGCCTTAATGATTACGGCGTAATAAACAGGATATTGAACTGCAAATTTTATAAATATAACTGCTGTTAAATTGTTCTCATAGCGATTCAAGTATCAGTACTGTAATTTTAAAAAACGGAAATTTGTTAATAACTCGGCTTCACTTCACGCCATTTTGAGTAACCTCGGAATACCAATATAGCCAACAGTGTTGCGTTGACCGAATCATAGAGCAAGTTTTGTGTATTTCATAAGTGGGGTAAAGTCTGACATACAATATAACCAAACTACATAATATGTAAATAGTAAATACTCTTGTTTGTAAAGTATTGTATCCGATGAGAAATTGTTACTGGATGTACGTTGTTAAGTTGGCGGTTTTGATGATAGGCTTTGGAAGAAAATTGTACTCGGAATTAAAAGTTGTAATTAAAAATTTTAAATATACTTAAAACAGTTTTGGTTTAAATTAGGTGTTTAGAATAACATTATTATTATTTTGATTTTAGTGAACGGGCTTTAAAAACATGTTTGGCAATTATGACAGAGCATGTTGGCACGTATAAACAGTAAACGTTTCCAGCCAACCGCTAGCGATGTTTGCGTTTCCAGTTTCCAGTCTGTCTGGTAAACACAGTAGGGTGATTGCTTTTTTCTCATCGTGTTTATACGAGTATCTTGTTGGTGTTGTCGGAATATTTTATAGGTAGTTAATTTTTTTTATTTGCTTTCTCTAAGCATAGTTAATTTTATGTAGTGCGTTTTATTGAGTGAAATGTAATATTAATCGGCACATGTTTACCGCTTCGTAAAACTGCTTGTCCCACCATTTTCCTAAACCTCCGTCTGAAATAAAGTGACTCGATTATAATTTAAGTATCTAAGATTAAGTTTGTTTGTTTCAGAAAATGTGCGCAGTGTTGACTTTACTGAATGATTCTGCAAATAAATTATTTAATGCTAGAGAGAAACAAACATGATTTAAGTGAAGTAAACCTGCGAGGATTTCCACAGAAACACACGTATTCAAGAGGTTGCGAACTTAAGAAATGGTGTGTTCACGTGTTTAGTAAATAATGTATTTGTTAACCGTTACTATAATTATTGGAATGCACGTGGCCTGAAAAAGCCGCACTTTCAATACTTTTGTAGTATGTGAATAATATTAGTTTATTTATCTATATCGTAAATTCAGCGAGTGCAAGGTTAACTTTGTTCAAAGTACGCGCGTGTGTGTGTATTACTGCATCTGTACGAATACGAACAGTGACGTATGCATCGTGTTTTGTCTTTTCGTTGAAATTAAAATTTTAGAAGTTATAATAATTTAAATATTATTTCCATACGAGCAAACTTTTCCACTGTTCCATAAAAATAATATGCAACTCAAAATTTCACATACTCTTAAGAACATCAAAACAATGCCGTCTACGAAAGACAAACTAAAGCCCCCTGACCCCTCATTGTGTCCTTTTTTCCTTCTAAATGAAATAAACAGAACCCCAATAAGGTAAACTTGGTAATTACAAAAATCAAATAGTTTGTAATGTCAATCTGGCTATAATATCCTACATAAATTACTGGTCTGAAGTTAGCAAACGTCAGTCTTTCAGTGCTTGCCATGATGGGAAACAAGAGGAAAGAGGAAAATGCAAGTGTGCATTGGACTCTAATATTGGTTTACAAACTTTTAAGTCTTTAAAATATGTATGTTACTTTTAAATATCCCTTAAGCTTGAATGAATTTTCAAGCTTAATGGTCAATGGTCTAACTATGACATTATTTTTTGTAAATCAGTGGAAAACATTTCTTTGTTATCTGCGTTTTACGTAGCTTGTAAAATCCATGTATTTATTGAATTACAAAAAAAATAATTGTTACAATGTGTATTTGCCAACAAAACCCTTTGATTATATATTCGATTCGATATTCGATTCGAATTCGCGAATGTTTTAACAAATTCACTTCGAAATTAAATTTCCAGCTTCATTCATCCCCAATAAAATTATTTAAAAAAAAACTTCCTAATGAGGGAAAATGTTATCTAAGTGAATATAAAATAATATTTTCTGGGGTCGATCCTGGACATCTGCGTCGGACGACGATGCTGATCGGCGGAATTTATCGGGGATCTCCCGTTTACCATCCTCTTGTGTTTCACCCTCATCGGCTCTCAAGACCACGATGTTAACAGCCGTCCAAATCTCTTAACTCACATTTTGTATATATTTTCTAGATATTATATTTTTTATTATTTTTAAAATTGTTAATTATTAGTTTTAATCGTTTTGCTAATACTTTCTTATGCACTTAATTTGACGGTTTTAAGTATTGCTGCACCCAAGTGCAGCACCCACTACACTTGTTTCATTGGCACCATAGGCTATATGTACGGTTGCAGTTATATGAACTAATTATGATCTAGAAAAGTAAGACTTTGTGAAACATTTACACACAGGTTACATCATTGATCATTATAGACCAAAAATTGCCCTTTCGTGCGTTATGTACACAATTGCGTCTACTGTTTCACATTGACTAAGCAGATGTAATATTTTTTTATGCGGAAAAATATAATAAAACTTTAATTACAATATAATTAGATGTCTCTTACGTAGAAACAAACTGAATTGTTCCCTAACAGACAGAAATAAAACATACTTTATATCTGAGTAAAAAAAAGTTTTTTTTTACACTAGATGCAATACTACATGATATTCGTTGTCTGCGCACGATGTAAAGCTTTGAGGCGTTCGCGCAAAATTATGAATAGTAATTTATTATTTTTTAAATATACATACCATAAATTGTGCATACATCAATTTTCGAGCCAAACTTTACTTGTTAACAACGAATCATTTTTTAATTATTTAACACATATGTGCTGTATCATTAATAGAACTTTCCCCATCTTTGCCCGTGAATATTACGTCACAATAGCAGTTGCTTGCTACGAAATAAAAGGCCGTTCCAAAACCCTGCTAAAGATCTACTTTCCTGAAACTGAATTACATTAAAGGAACAGCGAACCACATTCGTGCGCATGTTTCTTATTAGTGCTCTTATATTCATTATATATATATAAAATATAGGTAACTGTTTAATTTAGCAAATAAATTAACGATAATTATGTAACGCGACACATAGAAATGCATTATGCCAATTTTCTAAAAGTTTGAATTAAAAAAAAAACGCCAATGGAACTGCATTCCAGACTGTTTGAGAAAACAATTTTTATACGTGGATTTACTGTATTTGTATATGCACGATAAAAACCATAATTTAACTGTATTCTGTTCCGAGACTTGAAATATAAAGGAGCCTGTTTACCTGAGCTGAGTTCTTATACTTAATGCAGCATTTATTTATAATCCCACCACTCATATATTTGAAAGATATAGATATCAGTATACCTCTGCAGATGCCAAGAGCACGATCGTATTTGATATATATCTATAAGTTCAAATTTGGTACTTACAATGAAGCGAATGTAGTTGGGTTACTGATTCCTTAAAGTATGCAGTGTTTTCTTGCACGGACTGATACATATTTCTGTGCACATGTAGTGAGATTTTTTAATTGTTTCTGTGTGTCTTGTTTCCTTATGTTTGCGCAAAAGTAGCCATGAAAATGGAATGAATATTTTTCGAATGCCCGTTGAATGTGTCTAGATTATGGGCTAGAATTATTTTTTCTCAGGTGAAATAATGTAACTTTTTTTGTACTGGAGGGGAGGTCAGAGCCATTTTTCCTAACCGGCAAAGCCACACGGCTCTGTAACGGCGTCACCTGGGCGCCACGACGCCTCTGGTCTAATAGATAAAGCACGCACGCGGTGCGGGGTTGCCGGCTCCCAAGGTGTACCGCGGCCAGCAGAGATAAAGCACGTCGCGCTACGTTGTTGCCATGTTAAAACTCAAATTGCGATATGCGTCAACTCTCTCTCTCTCTCTCTGCTGTCATTCTTCTATGACAACTGGTATAATTAATAGTAATCGACGGCAGCGATACAATATTTAATTTTTGATACAATACATTTTTTTAAACGTAATTTTTATGAATTAAAATTCTTATTGGAATAATTGTAAGGGTGTTGCTGGGAAGGGTGGGAAAATGCGCCACTGTCTGTGACGTTATTCACGTCTCCCCACCACTCGGCTACTTCATATAAAGGCTGGAGCGTGCTGAGATCTCCCATTCTTTTATCAGGGCTTCAATTCTCCATATCCCAGTTCACTTTTGCTTTGTCACCATTTTGCAGTTAGCGAGAGACTTTGAGGTATCGCATTCGCCTTCCATTTTGCTTCGAGTTTTTACTCGTGAAGGTTTGCTATTTGTGTAAACGTTGTGCGGTAAGCATATCAGGCGTATCGATAGTTTGCTTAGACATGCAAAGACTTATAAAGCTGAAGTGCATTTATCATCAGTACCAGGTTTGCTGCAGGCAGGTCTCTTATGACTTCGGCAAATGTTCTCAAAAGTGTAGTTACCTACATAACCTGTCCTGTACAGTGTGTCGGTGTAATACAAGTCATGATATTTTCACTCAAGGACAACATAAGTTTTTAGAGCGGGATGCATATAAGACCATAACCTACAGCAAAGTTGTATATATTGAAACGCATATATATTAACGAATATTGTAATTTATTGAGGGTATGAACGTCTGAAATAAATGAATCGAATAAAAATGCGTAGTAAAAACAAAATGTTATTTAATTCATGTTAACCTAATTTGCCAGGATAAAATTAGTGGATTTAGCCAGTAATGTAATATAGTTGCTGAGTTTTATGAATTTTCTCGATTTTTTTTGTTTTAAAAGTAATTCAAGATCATAGGGTCAAGGTCAAGACTACATGCACCGAATATGGTGGTAATAGTCAGTAACATAATATGCTTTCTGACTTGTATGGATTTTTTCTCGAGTTTGGTTTTCAAGGTCATTCAAGTTCATTGGGTCAAGGCCTAGGTAACCTGCACACAGTATGTTGGTAGTAGACTGTATTATAATTTGCTCACTGACTTTTGTTAATTTTTCTCAAGTTTTAGTTTGCTAGGTCATTCAAGGTCGTGGGATCAAGGTCAAGATCACCTGCAACCAATAAGGCGGTAGCTATCAGTAATATAATGTGCTTGTTGGTTATTATGAATTTTTTCTCTAGTTTTTGTTTTCAAGTTCATTCAAGGTCATGGGATTAAGATCAAAGATACGTGCACCGAATATAGCATAAGTAGTCAGTAACATAATATGCTGGTTGACTTTTATGAATTTGTTGCTATTCTTCGGAATTTTTACGAAAAAAAGGGGAAATTTGAAGTGGAAAATGTAAAAAGGGATATGTTTAAAGTAAAAAGGAGATTTTGTAATGGATAAAGGGAATTTAGAAAGGAAAAAGGAAATAAAAAAAAGGGTAAATTGTTAGAGAAAAATCCCCGCAAATAATTTTTAAATATTTTAAATAATTATCATTTTTTAATTTTTTTGTATTTCAAGTTTAAATGTCACCGGAGTCAGGGTAGAAGGTCAAGGTCAAGGTTACACGGACTCAAGATGGCTGCCGGGCGACGTCACAACACGGCGACCGGTTGGCTCTGAGCTCTGAGCCAGTGTGTCGTTGCCTCCGACTCATCTATTTCCTTCTACTCACCTGCACATTTAATTGTCAGCAGCGCAGCTGAATATAATCTGTCAATAAATGACAGGAGATGAACCAGTAGAAACATATCTCAACTTAAAGTTACCCACAAGGTCATATGCGCCCAGTGCTTCGCGTAGCCAATAAGAAAATGGGTAAAGATTCAAATTTAAAAGCACCTATACACCGCGCCATAACGCTATGGTGAATATCATAATTCTAAGACAAAAAGATCATATATTTCGATTATGTTAAAGTCATACAATACAACAAAATAATAATTGAATCGGTTAGATGAAGAAGGGAAAGATTCGATGCAGTGGAACTTTTGGAAACGCGAAAAAACTGTTTCTCTCTTAAACTAATAGTCAAAAGCAAAAATGTACAACTACAATGTTATTCCAAATAACCAAAGGAACAACGATAACGTTGTGATATTAAAATATTGTACAAATTCTGTATAGAAATAAGAGGGAAAGATGTTGGCATCTTTTCCTTCTTGAACTCAGTTGAATGAATTTGTTGGAAACAAAACATATGATCACATATTCATTATAATGCTTTCTCAAATGTATGAACAGGATGTCTATAGTGAACAAAACTATTATTTTACACGTGCTTTGGTTACACGTACTATATTAACATTACTTTTCGAATAACACAATGCCGTTATAGCAAGCCTGTCTCACAAAAAACTTGACACATGTTAGTCACGTTCTCCGTCTACATTAGAAGTAGTCACAATAACATCTGAAGGAAGAAGTCTTTGCAGTCATCATGAACATAATGGACGATTTTCGCAAGATCTTCGAGCTTCTTCTTCTTGATAGATATCTTCTAGTCATACGCACTGATTGTAGGAAGAGCAACCTCACCACCCTTGCACAGTTTAAAGTCATCACTGAGAAGACCATCAATAAAGTCACAAGTGACATAACGCTTCAGTTCTTCAGTAAACGTAAAATGTTTGTATTTGCTTTGCAAACCTTTCGTGGTTTTCTTAAACAACCCTCGCCGCCACGCCTTGAAGTTGCGTACTTCCCGAGTGCGTATGGGCTCCACTTCATTTACTGGCAATGTCTTCTTGGCTTTGCGTATCAGTTCGTTATATTGATCTGGTGAATATCTTCCTTCAAGGCGGCGTATAACTTTCTTTATTACTTCAAAGTCACGGTCGCATGGGAGGAAACTGTGACCCCGCGGGAAATAAATCTCCACACTTTGCAACCATCCAATCATAGCCAGTGACATTAAAAACATCACTAGTGTGTGATTCTGGTTTAGTCCTGGGTAGCTGTCACTAAATAAATGTAGCTCTTTGACTTCAGGAGACAGTTTGTTGATAATATAGTCATAGAGAAGGGTGCACACCTCATATGTCCCTTTTTTCGCTGTGCCTTTGTGATATGTATAAAATGTTGCTTTTTGGTCTCCTAGACTATGTACACAAAATATGAAGGGCCATAACTTTCGCAAATAGAATATTCCCTGCACGGTTATGCAAGGCAGTGGTAAATTTTGCATAAAATCGAATGGAAATCCTGCTACATCACATGTTCTATTACTACACATTTATATCACTTCTTGGAATTTCTTGTAAAATTTACAAGCCCTTATTTTGTGTACCATTAACTCTGCTACTGCAGCACGTTATGCATTGTCATTTAACGCAGCTGATTTAATGTTTTTATTTAACTCCTCACACGTTGAGCACACATCTACTTATAGACTTCCAAATCTATACCTGTAGTTGCCTTTGTAGTGGTTTAAAAAAAATCATATTTGATCTCACTTTCCAGTTATGGATGTTTTTCCAAGAGCATATTATACATCTGTAGGCAAGCCAATCCAGCTTCCAAACATATAATAGGAGTGGACATATAATGAGCAGTTTTTGCGGGGTATGATTCGATGTAGGCATCAAGTTTCATTATTGCCTCGTTCAAAATTCGGTAACGGTTATCGTGTTTACCACGCATATCGACTGGCTGGATTCCTTTGGCTAAGAGGTTTGTAAGCCGGAAAACCGCTTTACTCGAGATGGCGTGTAGGTTTAAAAACGCCTTGCGACATACTTCTACAGAATCTGATCCATTCATTGCAAAATAAGTAAAATTATTGGTAAACTGTTTGGATTCGGGAGATGTAGGTCGATGACGACTTACATCAGGCCGTTCAATTAAACGAGTTAAATTCATATCTTGTTCATTATTTGGCCTTCCACTATAAAGTATGCTAATTATATGCTCTTTTTAATCATCTGTAAACGTCTTAGTGCACATTTGCTTACAGCCACAATCAGGTCCAGATTGCTTTCGTTCCACTAACCTGCCAGTTGTCGTAACAAACTCTTCTGCTTTTCGCCTTGCCTCTTCCATTTTGTCTGTAATATTTTCACTTCCTCTTCTTTTCTTCGCAGGACTTTCACATTCCGATTCTGACATTATAAATAGTACCGTAACGACGTTAACTGTTTATGCACAATATAACACAGCCACTACTTTGGTATTTCAAAACAAAACACCACTAACCTAAAATCATAGATATCAACACTGCAGTTAAAACGATTACACACAGCAGAGTGCTCTGTTGGGATATCGGATCATTACGTGACTACTGAGTCCAAGAAGGAAAATATTCCAGGAATGTTTTATTTCTTTATATCACTCTTCGCGACCACGAGCCCACAAAATGCATTGAGTTCGTAATCTAGAATCCTACCAAATACTCTACCATGCATTCATACAGAACATTATTAAGTCAACTCTGGATACTTTTGCAACTAAAGGTTGGGTTAGTAACTTAGCTACAGCCATAATGTATGTTAGTATCGCAAGTAATTACTAAGATTTATGTGTTTTGATAAAAATACCAATGTTTTAGTTTGGGACTATTTTCATGTGGTATTTAATATTCAAAATAAATAATTTGTTTATATATTATGTTTTGCAGGCTTCCAGTCTCGAAATATTTTTCTTTCCAATTAATAGTAATTTCCTATGATAATTTTACTTTACAAAGACAGGAAATAAAAAAAAACTAAGTGAATTCTCATATGCTATTTGCTATTTCACAACAACATATAGCTGGCATGCCATAAATATCCCATGAAATTGTCGCTGATACGTCCCAACCAGTAGAAGTTGCGATGGCACAAATATGTTAACTAATAATGTTTCCTAAGTAGTAAGGAACAGTTGGCATGCCATTAGTGGCCCATTAGCATGCTACTAATACGTCCGCAGCAGTATGTAACAGTTGAAATACATAAACGGCCAAGAAGCTTGCTGCTAATACACGTCCCCAGCATTATGCATCAGTTGACATGCCATACAAGGCCCATTAGCTAGCTGCTAATATTTTCTCAGCAGTAAGTAACAGTTAGCATTTTGTCTATCATCTGCTTGTGGGGCTTCTGTTGGAGTCTAACGATTAATTTGAGAGAGCACTGGACAACATCACAGTTATTTAAAAATAGATAGTTACTTTTCTTATTCATGACCTGTTTGTTAACCATATTAGAAATCCTGACAGTCATAAATAAAACATTTGCCACCACTGCCAATAGTTGGTAAATTATTTGTTAATTGCTTGTTGTCTGCTATTTGGGTACTAACTGAATGATACAGACACTCATGCAGAGTGAAATGGAGAGTTTTGGACGGCTTTAACATCGGTGTCTAGAGCCGGTAAGTATGGAGCAGCGCCGGAATTGTTATGATTGTATGGGAGAGCCATAACTTAACATTTCCGCCTGAACCCGGCCTCGCACCTTCAGATTAAATCAGGACGCCGGGAATTACAGCAACGCACCTTCCACCGGACTGCAAACGGGGACATGTATGTCTAAACAACGTGCTGATATTGGGCAGCACGAGGCTAGGCGCGTCATCATTACACGTCCGACCAGCCTCCAGGGAAGATCAAATAATGAATGTCTCCGATCGCCGAAAACCGATCAACTAGAACAGCCTCCAGGAAACATGTCTAGGGTGGCGACAGTTCAATCTGGTGGCGTGAGTTAGCATAACAATGTAATTTAAAGTTATATAATTTAATAAAATCTCTCCCGAGTGTTTAATAGAACAATTCCATGTTATTGTATTGCCTCATACCTAAATAAAGCCTCTCATTAACAGTAATTATTCTACCATCTCATCTTGTCATTCAGCTACGTCCCAAAACCTATCATGTATGGAGGTGACAGAAAATGTTACTTCTTAGCAGAATGCAAAGGCGGGAGAAATAGGAGAATCTCGAAAGAAAAAAAAACCACCCGCCGACCAACGGCATCGTCCGGCACGATTCACATGTGTGAAAATCCAGGAGCAGCCCCGCAGGGAATCGGGGCCGGTTCGCTTTGGCGGGAGGCTAGTACTCTAACCACTGCGTTTCAGTAGCCCCCTTCCCAAACAAAGTCTACACGGGATTCTAGGTCCGAAGTCACCTTATCAATGTCTGTCACCGAAGCTCAGTAAGAAAATATTAAACCACGTTCACTGTAATGGCTCATTTACCAAACCGACACATAGTTTCCAGGCCAAGTCACCAATAGAAAATTAATTTTCCGGAATCCAACTTCCTAGGATTCGCATTCTCTCACAGCAGCGTTTCGTAATGAAATGACTCCAACAAGGTAAGGGGCGAGAGGGCGTACAAATCCAGTAAAGACCACGAAACCATTTGTTTTCCCATCTCTTCCCCCCTGACAGATCACCCGGGCTGCGACCATGCTTCGCCGAGATCTGCGACCGTCATCCGTCTACATCAGACTGGTCCAGGCCCGGAGAGGATGCTGCCAGTCTTATCCGAGCGTCCCCAAGGTACGGTGTAAACTCCGCTGCGGAACTGGCTGTCTATAAAGAGAAGTGCAGAAGAGAAGACACTGAAAATTTTCTCTGCGTTTTTGACGCTAGTTTGCTGGTTCTCCACGAGGGTAGCGCCACGATCACCTCTGTTAAGGTTTTTTTCTACGCAGTTTCAGAGTACTCTAAATAGATTCTGTATGTAATAATGTTTTATAATATTTTAATATTAAATGATTAAAGTTATTTATAAATATAGATAAAATTGCAAGGACATCTCCAACTTAAGGGTTTCTCTACCCATGGGAAAAATGGCAGTGCGAGCTGGACCTCCGAGTACAGTCATGAAACTTATATAGAAATACAGAAGGAGCGGCAATTTATAATATTCTTTTTTTTATCGAAGGGATGTTCCGGGTATTGACCCTTACGGATCCCTCATGCTTATAGCTGTTTCCCACGTCTAAGGCAGAGAAGTGCAATGGCGATAAAGACACTGCCTCGCTCATCATGTGCGTCATCGCGCCTACGCACAGTCGTCTCTGAAATGGCATGTGTGTTCCTGTCGTGCCGTGTCTTTACCGATGTGTCTATAGCGATGATTTAACTAATGATATTTCAGAATGCCCCGAAATTGCATTTCTTATGCATGATACATAGAAAGTAATAAACACGCGAAGTAAGTTTGTAACGGCAGTCACATTTCGCAGCATTATTTCTGCACACGCCCGCCTAAAACTACTATACGTTCTGTCAGATCATAGGATGTTAACGTTAAGCTGAGTACATTTGAAAGACCCTTGTAAGATATACTTGTATGCACCTTGTCACCGGATGTACTTCCGGGCCCCACCAAGCCGCCACTTCCGCGCGATAAACAACTTCCGGTTACAACCAAGCGCAATGCAATATCGCAACTGATAACAACATCAAGTGATCATTGTTGGGGGGGGGGGGGGGATCATTCAGCCAGGTACCAGCACAGGTGGAGCTCTTGATCATCTTCTTACAGCAACTGGAATATTGTCGTTAAGTGTTAGCATTCTCATCGTACCAATATAGTAATACCTGTACCTTTCCCGTCTGTTATGACCCAAATCACCTTCAGCCCTCCCCCAATAAGAAAAAGAGACCACCCATTTGTCTGTTTTTGTGCAGATCAATTCTGTAACGCCTGTTGCAGATCAACAATACGTTATGACATGTAAATGTTATATCCATTGCCAAGAAAAAAGCAGCCACACAAACACTATCTGTATATTTCGTGTAAGAACACCACATGATTTCTCTAAGAAAATAAGGTACACGACGGTAACCGCCAATGTCTTCAATAAATTCAGTCCAAGCATTCACATTGATTCCAGCCATTTATTCTCCTTTCGGGCTACACAAAGTGAATACAAAACATGCATCAATATTAAACGAAAGTGACACTTCGGAACACATAATTATTAATACCAATATAACCAGGCAAACTGTTAGCAGGACCTAAATGAATAGCAGAATTAGGTACAATACCGGTGCACCCACACACACTCAAATACCTTTCCAGTTTTTAGCAGTAATGCATCTATGTATTCACATAAGAAGATGAAGATGGAATTTGGTGATCAGCTTTGGTTGCATCGGAAATTAGTTGGTACTACTGGCGACATGCATATTCTTGGTCATGTGGAATTGTTTTTCAATCCGTGATTATGTGTTATGTATTTATTTTGTTTTAAATACATAATTATGTGTTATGTAAATTTTATTTGTAAATAATTGTTTTGTAGGTCCAAAATGTACTGCGGAGTTTTTTTCGTATTTTTTATATTCCTTTCCTTAATATTAAAAAGAGGGGTGTATTGAGGGGGGAATATTTGAACATTTATTTTATGCTATTAAATATACGGAGTGATATAAATACACGTCAAGGACATCACACCAGATACTCAAAAAGTGCACCCTACAAAAATCCCATTATTAAAATTAAAAGCGAGATTTATGGAGCTTCCTTAGGGAAACATCCAACATGGAACCAGAAATATATATAAATAACATTAGATCGACAAAAGACATGCAAGAAGAGTTAAATTCATTCCCCCCTCTTTTCCCTCGAAGTGATCCCTTTAACATACCCGAAAAAAGTAATTATGTTTGTTAATTTTGTGGATCAAATGTTTATGTTGGCCAACATGTTTGTACTTGTGTGTGTGTGTGTGTGTGTTGCGTGTAAAAGTATGTTGTTATCAGTTTCGATAGTGCATTTAACGTGGTTGTAACCGGAAGTTGTAACAGGTTGTAACAGGATGTTGTTATCAGTTGCAATAGTGCATTGCGCTTGGTTGTAAACGGAAGTTGATTATCGCCTGGAAGTGGCGGCTTGGTGGGGCCCGGAAGTATATCCGGTGGTTAGGTCCCAGCATGTAGCAGACGCGAATAGAGACACGGAGAGCTACCACGGAGTTTCCCATTCGCTTGGTAAAAGCTGAGCGAATAATTTAAAGTAGTAGGTGCGGACTGATACTGGACTTTTCTGTTTTCGTTTTTTTCGTATGCTTGTCTTGTTTTGAGGTATCTATCTGTTAAATTAACATTTCCCCCGGCCTGATCACTTTATAAATGTATCTATAAAACGAAATGGAAATTATTAGACAAGTAAGTATTTCAATAAGTTATTAATTCTTACACTTATGCGCCTTAAAATAAATAGAAAGCAAGATAATTCACATCAGTGATCAAAACATTTAGGCCCACCGATATTTTATAGCACTTTTCAAAGCCCTGCTTAATATTTACATGTATGCATTTAGTGTATTATTCCGCCTTATGAAACATAAACATTGCCATGGATCTCAAGTAGTAGGGGCGGGGGGTTTCAACTCACTTTCTTTTACCTTAACCTTGGCCTTAAGAAATAGTCCGATAAGATTAACCTAGGGCCGAAATCGCTGGAAAATCTGGGCCACCTAACATCACTTTCCTCCTCATTTCCTCCTCAATCAGCACCACAACCTGCTCTGCATGCTCCAAACCCTTCACCTACTTACACCCCCACCCCCTCCCCTTTTCATCATTCTTCACAACAAGCTGTATAGTAGGGTTATCTACACCTGGGGTCTGTTACAGTAACACCCCTCTCCACCCTTCACAACCAACACCAACACCCCCACCCCTTATCATTCTCCTCTCCACACATTTGGTTAACACCCTCTCCATACCACCTCTCTGCTGTCTAGTGATTACTCAATGCCCCCACCCCCTTCTAATCCATCGTCCATTCATTTTTCCAACGAGACATACCGTATTCAGTTCCAGACTTGACTGCTAGACAGCACTGCTGTCGTCATCATAGCCGTCAGTATAATTGTAGAGTTGATCGCCAGGAGCGCTGATCTCTCTTGATGCCGTCATCAGCCGCTAGATAACACACCAATCCTCGCATCGAATGCCAGTGAGTGTGTGAGTCGCTCGCCCGACACAGATACTGTTGTTTATTCCTATTATTTGCTGCTAGGAGCGCTGGAGATAGGCTGGAAGTTTAACTATTTTAGGCCCCATTTAATTCTGGCTAACAGAAAAATTATTTATTGGATTTTTTTGAAGGTTTCAGGCCTGAAAAAAGTAAACTGGTGTTAATCCAATTTTTATTACATTTTTTTAACATAATTCATTGGAATGGACAAAGTGTCACAATGGTAATTAAGCTCATTTCTATAAATATAATCACTTCAACACTCTTGTATAGAATATAAAAACAAATATTCCCATAACAAAGCTAAAATATGGTGTAAATTGTAAAATAATACGATTTTTAAGTGTTTAGCCATCTAACTTACAATAACACCCTTTTTCCAATACAAAAATTAACAAATAAAATTATTTACATCTATACATTGCTTACATAATTTGTAAACCAATTTTTTCCTCGTTATAAAACAATATGGTTGCCCCTACCAAATTTAAAATAAATTTTAAAATTTTAAAATAAAACTTTTTTTTGTATTTGTTATCTAATTTTATGATTATAAAAATTAATCAATTACTTTCAACAGTACACTTTTTAGAAAAAATGAGGTCAATACTTTACAAACATGAAAACATCTAACATTTGTTATGAAATTCGAAAAAACTATTTTTTCCATTTACAAAGCAAAGATGTACCTCACAATTTATAATAAACACATGCGTTTCCCCCTTGCACCCACTCCTCTAGCATCTTGTCGCTTCTTTTTTAAAATCAAATTCAGGAAAGTGATCCACCATGTCCATTCTTTGCTCTTGGTAGGGCCGACATTCTGCATTACCTTTAATAGTTTTTGTGCATGGTTCAGATGCAGGTGATCCACTAGGCCTTCCCCGTTTACTGGGCACAACTGGCTTGTTGAGTGTCGGAAGAGAATGCATCAAACACCTTAAAAAATGTAACAGATCTAGAACTTGTGCTTGTGGAATTTCTGCTGTTTTTGCATCATGTCTATACACTAACCAACTGTTCTCAATTGCCAAATCCACAACATGGAAGAGCATTCGTAAGGTCAATTTTCGGGATTTTATCATTATTCTGTAACAGCTTACTAACTGATCCAGCTTATCAACACCACCCATATTTTTATTGTATGACTTTATCATTTCTGGGAGTTCAGCATTATTATACGTTTTGTCCTCTTTGTCCCATCTTTCTACTTCATCCTTCTTAACCACTCCTAAAAAGTTTGAACATATCACTACTGACTTGTTATCGTACCACTTCACCAAAACGACTTTTTGATCAGCACTCACAACCTCATCAGTGCAGCCTCTGCCATTTTTTGCCATTTTCTTGTCTGATAGAAGTGGAGGATTTGCAAACCTGTTCAATCTAACAGTACCTGCTGCAAATATGGTTTTGTCCTTTAGGTATTCAAACATGTAGGTTGAAAAGAAGTTGTCAAAATAAAAACAGTACCCTCCTATCAGTCGGTTTGACAAAGAAATAACAATAACTGCTCCTAGGCCAAACTGTCTTATGCATGCTGGATCAATCTCGGTAGTTGAACCTTGATAAATAAGAAAATCATAGCACATTCCATTCTTTCCACACAGAATGAAGATTTTGACGTCCCATTTACAAGGTTTTGACTGCATGTATTGCTTTACAGATAAGGTTCCCTTGAACGGAACCATCTGCTCTTCAACACATACAGATTTTTCCACAGGCAACCAGGCAACTGAAAGCACTGTTTGCGAAAAGAATCATACAGAGGCCTAACCTTATACATAATGTCTTTTCAATCTTCAGGTCGTTCAAAGTTGTTTACAATGTGTAAATTTGAATGAATGGCAAAAAACCTGTTTCTGGTCATGTATTCATTGAAAAATTTTACACCAAGTGCAGTGTCCCAATACAGACGGACTCTCAGAAAGCGTAGAGAGCCCATTGCTATGTGTATAGCAAAAATATTTTGAATTTCATCTTTGGTTGTTTGCTGGAAATTCATGTCACCTTTTTATAGGGCATAAATATTTGGCATTGTAGACATTTTTTCAAAATATTCATCTGTGATATAACGTCTAAAATAGAAAAGTGGCGATCTTACTTCAATATTTCCATCTATATCTTCAAATTGTTCGTAGGGCATACTTGGGGACCATTCGGTAGTAAATGGCCCTTTTTGCCATTTGATATTTTTTCTCCAGGTAATTATGGAGTTTCATGAGGTGCTTGACAATTGCTCACTGCATTCGTTGTCAAATTGTTTTCTTCCATCTGTGGCATTTCATTCACTGGATTGTCAGTTTCTGCTCCTAAAAAATTAGAAACAGTCTATTTTTACAAAAAAAACTTCCAATGAAAAAGTTTCATTGGTCTAGTAAGAAATCGCAGAATTTAGCACGGTGCCTATTATCCTAGTGCTGGCATCATTCACAACAAATTTTGCGCATTCCTTGCCATTTTCATCACTCGACAATTCCAGATCAGAAAATGACCAATTCAACATAAGATTCAAAACCTCCTCAGCATCTTGAGGGTTGTTCAAGTTGTATGTTTATGAAAAATTCAATCAAAACAATAAAAAAATATATGTATGCATTTAGGGTTTTCAAAACAACTAACATAAGTTTAAAATATTCAATTTTAAGTCGTTGAAAGGGAAAATACAATGCGATTTTGTGTTTTTCTTATTTTTCTACTCACGCTAGCTTTTTTTATATGAAAATCTGCGGTATTTCCGACGATATAGCGCAAAAAAAAAAGTAATTGATCGAAAAAATATATAAATCCAAGATGGTGTCTAATATTATTACTAAACAAAAATTCTAGTCTCTCTACAAAATAAAAGAGCAATAAAAAATCAGGAAATTTGTGTGAGCAGACATGAACATCACTTCATACACTATGTCCATTGGAATGGACATCATTTTCAAAACAGATTTTCAAATCTAATTTTTATCATTACCATATTCTGACTGGTTACATAAATTATTTCGAATATTGAAACATTAAATTAACTGCAAAGATAATAACTTTACAAAGTTTTATATTCTTTACAGCTAAGTATCAGACGCTAACCTTTCCGTCTTGCTGACCGAGCCACCATTACTGCTGAACTGCTCCCGTTCCTGTTCTTACGTTACTCAACAGGCATCTCTGTAAGTAACTTTCTTAGAACAAATGTCCATTGTGATGGCCAAATGTATTTAAAGGCTGTAAAGGACTTGTACACCATATTACAGCCTATAAAAATGCATGTCCATTGCAATGGACAAGGGGACTGAAAGGGTTAATACAATTTTATTCTTTATATATGAAATGTATTAGTACACTATAAAAAACTTTACCTTCAGTTGGTTTAGGACAAGAGAACCTTGGCTTCTTAGCCCAACACATTTATCCACTCGATTACGAAGGCTTAGAACACAAAATAATGTTTAATGTTACATATATATATATATATATATATATATATATATATATATAAAGAAAACCAACTGTCAAAATCGCGCAACCAAAACGAATATGTAGCATATATCATGATTGAACAATCAATTAGTTAAAGTGGAATTATATATTTAAAAGTAATGTATTTATATTTATATATGTATGAAAAATTATAGAAATGTAAAAAAAGTGTATGAAGCGATATGTTCATGAACTAATATTATTATATGGGAGATTTAGTTTAGCGACTTTGCAACAGCCAAATATTCAAAACGTAATTTTTTTATATAAAAAAGTTGTCTTTAAATTAAAAATTTACTAATTTATTTTATTACAAAACAAACATAACCCAGTAGCATATAAAAATTCGCATTTTTTTCAGACAGTTATGAATATATCATCAGAAAAATGATTAGGTAACTATATCCCTCGCCATCTTGAATATTAGTAAGCATACAAGAATTACTATTTTTTTTTATAATTCTGTAAACACTCCGAGCATCAAACACAGCGCATGGAGTACCTTACAACAGAACATTTTTTGTGTTATGTCCTTTCTGACAATGACAATTATGAAAAAATGAGTAAATATACCATAATTTCCGAACCGTTGATGCTATAGGGATCAATTTCATAACAGAGACACCGTGCCCGACATACAACATAATGGTAAGGTCATTTAGGTGCCAAGCCCTTTCTGACAAGGGCAATTATGAATTTATGCCTTTTTTTAAATATACTCAATTCCGAACCTTTGATAGGGATCATTTTCAAAACAGTGACAGCGTACCCGACATACAACATAATAATAATAATAATAATAGCATTTTAGCCCTAAGGTCTTTCCGAGAAAGTCAATTTTGACTGAAGCCCTTTTATAAATGTAATAATAATTTCCGAACCATGGAAGAAATAGGGATCAGAATCATAATATAATCGTCATACTTGATATCCATCAAGATACAGGGTCAATTTTGCCTTAAACATTTTTTGGTAAGGTCAATAATGCTTAAAGCCCTTTAACCATTATTTCCGAACCATTGGAGCTATAGGGATCAAATTCATAACAGAGACATCGTAACCAACATACAACATAATTGTTAAGTCATTTAAGCCCAAAACCCTTTCTGGCAAAAGTTTAATTTGTGTTAATCCCTTTTGTAAATATAGTCATGATTTCCAAACCATCGAATAATGATCAAATTTATAACACAGATATCATATCCTATTTAAAACAAAATTTTAAGTACATTTAGCCCCTAAACTCTTTCTGGAAAGGTCAATTATGTGTTTAAGCACTTTTATAAAACTAGTTAGTCAATAACAAACCAAATACATACTCATCAAGGACATATTTACAAACGTAATATTATTTCATTTCCGATTTTAACCAAATGTTATTAGTGAGTTTAGTAGGTGCTAGTGATAATTAACCTAATGTTAATTTCGGATTTTGAAGTCCAATACTCGCTCAGGACACGTAATATTACTTTATATCCGAATAAAAAAAATTAGCGTTGCTTTGTATTCATGCTTATAACAACTAATATAATGTTATTTTTGGATTACTGATATCGATTTCCAACCGACTTACTTAATATTTATAGCAAGTTGTGGGAAATGCAACCTTATGCATTCACTTACACCCGATGTCTATCACATTACCTGATCTATGTCTACTGCTCAACTAACGTGTTATATGTTCGATGTCAACTGTTAAAGAACATGCAATGAATATTTACTAGGTATGCACATCTACACATTACTAGGTATGCATATATACACATGACTAATTAACAAATAAATATTCATCAAAGTAATATGTTCTCTTAGTAAAACAGCCAAACGTCAACTGTCATATACCTTTCCATTTGTTTCAGAAATTGTATTAGTATTATTGGTATTATGAGTGTAAGGTATTACACTTACAATATGCCAACGTTCACTATACAAACTTATCAAGTATGCATGTTATATTTAGAGAGACATACGTATGCGCTCGAGGAACGACAGCTCAAGACTAACGACTTACCGTAAATATAATATCCATAGGATATTTTCAAGAGAGAACACTTCCTGCTTTATTTCTGTCAGCTCAACGAACCCTAACAGGAAAAACATTCGTGTATGCGACTTTAACATATTCCAACAACCACACATAGAATATTTCCAATTAATTACGGTGATAAAATTTTTCATCATGCAATATCAAAACACACACACACATGCGCACACACTCATACACAGAATAACATAAACTCACACACACACACAAACCTAAAATATTCCAATTGGAAAATCTGCTCCACCCAAGAATTGCTCCTAATGAACCAAATGAACACAAATCAACCCAAAATTCACCCAAAAAGACCAAAATTTACTCCAAAACACACACATACATTCACACAAATCATTTGCATTTACCATACCAGGCAACTGCAAAACCCTTAACATCAAACTTTACAAGCAAAACTAAATACTTGACAATTAAATCAACATATCATACAACTCGAATGAACAAAGCATGCGAAAACATACACGATCATATAATGAAACCTCTTTAAACTATAATACCAGCAACATAACACTTATTTGCAAAACGCCTAACATCAAACTTTATAGGCAAAACTTAATACTTGAGAACTATATCAACATATCATACAACACAAATGAACAAATCTCCATCATCTGTCTTCCAATACACATTATCACACAGATTTAAATCTAAATTAAAATGTTGCGCATTGTATTTTACAAAGAGTGTGAACAGACATCCATGTGTACAGAGCAAGATCTGAGAAGAGACTAAAATGGCCTCTCTGGGCTGCTGGCAAATGGGGAGGTGGGATGATATTGCTATACACTCCCTCCCTCCACTGCCCCACCTAAAGCATGTCTTTGTCCACAAAGAGCCCTGTCTACCTACCTTCCCTCTGCCCACGAACTTGGATGGTGCTGAGGTAAAGAACCTTCAAATCTTTGTCGTGAAAGCAGTTGCAAAACAAAAGCCTCCAACCCCAGTCACTGACCTGTTTTGAACATTTTCTGGCAGCGAATACAAATTTAACAAATCCCACTGAAGAATTATTTCCTCAACACTGACATTTAAGACTGGATTTTTAATAATCTCAAACATTGCAAGAAATTAATCTTAATCTGCATAATTATATCCCATTTTTCAGTAAAGTTATTAATTTCAAAATCCCACAGAAATCCAGTTCTAGGAAACTGCAAATAATTTGACACGAGAGATATTTTCACTAAACCAAATTTACTCGATTCAATGATTTTCTCTATATAATGTGTATTTTAAATATTGAAAGAATGCCATTTGCGAACACATATAATTTGTTTTAATAAAATGTACATAGTACATAATTCAAAGGTTTTAACTATTACAATGGAAAATGTACTTATCCAAAATTTCAAATATTTATGTGTAGCAAAGAAGATACGTATTTTGGTAGTAGAGTGCTCTACAAGAAAGAAATTTTAGTTATAACAAAATTTCCTATACACTATCGACCAAAAAATAATTGGGCATCTGTAATTAAGTACGTCAGTTCACTTGTGTGGCTGCCATATGCTGCAGACAGGCGTAGAAATACTTGACAAGGCGATGACACGAGGTTAAAATGCTATTAGACTTCGATAAGGGCGTGTTTGTGGGCTGCCATCTCAGTGGGCCGTCTAGCCGGGCGATTGCACTGAAGATAAACATGCCCAAATCAATGGTTGCATTCGTCCTGCATAAGTGGAAGGTCGATGGGCATTCTGCCAATGCTGCACATTCTGGGCAACCTCCAATCTTGACCGACAGAGATTGCAGAATCCTGAAATGTGAAATTGTCAAAAATAGGGCACAACCCATGGTTACCACCTGACAGGAGTTTTATGCAACAACAGGAGTACCAGTTTCCATTGGAACATTGCATACAGAGGCCCAGCAACTTGGCTATTTCGGAAGAGCAGCTGCACATAAGTCCGACAAATAATAAAGCTTGAAGACTCAGATGGTGTTTGGACCATCGCAATTGGACAATGGAGCAGAGGAAATTGGTTCTGTGGAGTGATGAGTCGAGGTTTACATTATTCTGGTCCGATGGACGTGTATGAGTGTGACGTCTACCCGGGAAACGGCTTCTGCCAGAGTGTATAGTGCCAACTATGAAATTTGGTAGTGGTAGAGTGATGGTGTGGCGCTGTTTCACGGTCTTCGGCATAGGACCACTGGTGTTTATCCATGTTAGCATGAACACAGAGGCCTATTTTAACATTCTGGATAGTGAAATTCTCCCAACATTGTGGCATTTTATGGAATGGACCCATGTTACTTCCCGGATGACCATGGCGGGTGACATGTTTCAAGGGCTACTGTGCAGTGATACGCTGACAACAACGTTCGCCGATTGGACTGGCCCGCCCAGAGCACCGACCTCAACCCTATAGAACATCTTTGGGACGAATTGGATCGCCAGTGGAGGCTCATCAGGCATGGCCAAAATCCATTGCTCAACTCATAGAATTTTTGCAAGAGGAATGGCGATGAATGCCCGTGCAGGTCCTGCAAACACTCGTAGAGAGCATGCCAGATAGGGTGGCTGCTGTTATAGCCACAGTAGGTGGCCCTATGAGATTCTAACGGGGTGACAAACACTGAGCAAACATTGTGGATAGGTGCCCAATTACTTTTTGGTCGATATTGTAGGTGAAAATAAGTTTCCATGCGAGATTTTTGGTTACTGCATCGTATAGGAAAACATAATACAATGTTGTTGAAATTTATCCTTCTATGTTAAGTAATAATATGTTCCTAATTTATTGTAGATAAATAATACCTCATATTGAATCTTGTAATTTCCTGCTATGCATTAAATAAAATCATATGTGAGTGGTGTTAGAGTTGAATGTATAATCATGTTTCTCACGAACAAGGAAGCGGATTGAGAGCTGTCTTTAAGTGAGAAACTTGTATTTTAATGCAAGGCAGTCGACTCCCAGCTAACTGCTACCTGAGGCTAATACCACTGAAGGACGAAATTTGAGCTGTTTGTCATCGCTGCCATTGAGAAAAATTTCACACTTTCCAACGTTTTTCGAAGTTCTCTGCAGGAATATTAATTGTAATTCTTAAAAAGAACTTTATAAACAACCAAGTACTAAATGTAATATAAAATAATTTATTTATATTATTGAAACTATCACTTCATCTTTCACAAATACTATATCATTCCAAATACTTCATCATTCACATTCATACAAAATAAAATAGTTTAAACAAATAACAAGACATATAATTCATTTTAACATTGATATATTTTTATTTAAAAATAAATTACTAGAGCATACATAAACAAATCGTTAACAATGTTAAAAAAAGACTCATTAAAATCTTGCTAAGAAACGTTTACATTGCCTAAAAACCACTTATTTTCAAAACATTTCATAAGAAATTTTTTTTACCAAATAGTCATAAAATCACTTACAAAAAACAGACTTTATGTAAACAGTACGACATCACATCAGGTTACATGTGAAATCATTAAAACATTTAAAGAAATCATTAAAACTGTATAAACTTTTCACCATGTTACATCTGAAATTGTTAAAACCTTTAAAGAAACTATTAAAACTTTACATCTCCTGACATCTGAAATTATTAAAACTTTACATCACCTGACGTCTGAAATTATTAAAACTTTTCACTATATTATGTATAAAATCATTAAACATGTAAATGAATCATTAAATCTTTACAAATTTGTTACCATCTTAAATCTGAAATCATTAATCAATTAAATAAATCACTAAAACTTTACAAATTTTTCACCATTTTACATTTGAAATTATTTTTATCCTGAAAACATCACAGCATTTTACATCTGAAATAATTAAAAATTTACAAACTTTTCACCATACAACATCTGAAAACTTTACAACATGTTATGCCTGGAATCTATAAAACTTTACACCATTCTACTTCTGAAATCTTTAAAACTTTTCGCCATGTTACATCTGAAATCATTAAAACTTTACAAACTTTTCTCCATCTAGAATCTGAAATCATTAAAAACTCTAAAATTGCAATGAAATCATTATCACTACAATTTCCACCTAGAGGTAAGATTTAAAGTTAATTTATATCTCAGAGGTGCAACAGGTAGTGGAGGTGATGGAGGTGATATTGGTGACAAGATATGGCTGTATCTTATTTGTTGAGGTGAAGCCATAAAAGAAGGAGGAGGTAGGGAAACAAAATATAGTTGTGGCGATTCCGGAGATATAGGTTCGGGGAACGTAGGTTTGGAGCAGGTGTGGGACAAAAAATGAAATTTAAAAATTTTTCTAACTCATTAAATAACACATTGTTATAAACTTCTAACCTCGCGTCATTTAAGTTGGTAGCCGTTAAGTCTAAGGGTTTGCAACAGCACCTTTCCTGCTTCTGTAGACAATGCTCACCTGATTTTGGCAGTGATATATCTATAGTGTGTTGTGACAAGGATGACATCAAGCTTGCTGAAGACGACATCGAGGTTGTTGAAGATGGTGTTGAGCTTGTTGAAGATGGTGTCGGGGATGCTGGCATCGTTGAGGGTACTGATGTCGTCGATGGTGCTGGTGGCATCAAGGGTGCTGGCATCGTCAAGGGTGATGGAGGCGGAGTCGAGGGTGCTGGTTGTGTGCAGGCTGTTGATGGCATCAAGGGTGCTGGAGGTGGCATGGGTGCTGGCATTGTCAAGGATGCCGGTGGTGGCGAGGCTGGAGACCATATCGAGGGTGCTAGAAGCAGCGACGTAAGAGAAACAATGGAACGCATTGGAAGCTTTACTTCTGTTGAGGATATCCCCACATACTTCAAAGAACCGATTAAAACTGGTGATCCATATTAATTTATTATATTCCAGGCAAAATTAATGATTCCATTTTCCAGAGCTTCGTTTGATATTTGTAAACAAAAAACTTCCAAGAAACGCACCATCGCAATGCAAACTGCACAGACAGAATTGTGTAAACAGTGGGAGGAGGTATAGAGGTTAAACCCTTATTGAAAAAATGTCAAATTCTCAGGTAAATGGACAAGAAGCGACACTGATCCCCTCCCACTAGTCAGAAAGCCAGAAAGTCAAACACCCCTTCACTCCTGCATCCACAACTTTCAGACAACTTCAACCCATCACCCGAACCTCTGAGACAAACCTCTCTACTAAGTTTCCTCCTAGAAAAAATGAAAACCAATTGATTTCCGTAACAATTAAATAAACGATTAAATAAATAATTAAATAAATAATTAAATAACTTCTGTTTCATTATCAAAAAAGTCTTAACAAGTGTGTTAGAGACCAACTAGGCCAATAATGTTATATGGTGTGGATTTACAAAGAAAAAATAGTATTATATATATGCATATAAAACCATTATTAATATGACTATATAAATCTTGCATGGATTGCGACACTACACCTCTACAAATTTCTAAATATATTTATACATTCTTAAAGGAAGTCTTGTTAGTTATTATTTTGAAAGGTTTCAGTTACTTACTCTTTAAATGCTATGTTATGGTTCATTTCCTAATATTAAGACATAACACCCAATACATCTGTTAACATTAAATTAACATAAAATATCTCTAATTTCCATAAACCTTATAGACTTCACGAAACATGTAACGAACTAATTCTGAAAGTACTATAGTCAAACTGTAAGGAAATCTTGGGGTCATGCTAAGACAAGTAAAAGTCAGTCTACAACCCCTTCAGACTGTCAGACCACTTTTCTCTGTTTTATAATAAACTGATTTTTGGACACTAAGTAACTGCGAGTGACAGAATTTTTCAAATGTTTTTTTACAGATACTGATATTTTAATTATCTTTATATTCATGTTTATGGGCATTTTTCAAGTGAAATGCCTTGTTTTAAGTTAAATAGGTAATTATATGTTTTTATGAGAGGAATAAGATTTTCGTTGAGGTCAAATAAAATGCATGTAACATTTTTATAATCATAATCTTTATAGTTTTCATTGGCGGTACAATTATTACATACTAAATTATTTCTCTAATTTAATGTCAAACATATGTGATCCCATTTTAATATCTGACCTTAAGCAGCTACTTAGCATCAACAAAACATTTTATCATAAATCACAAACTCCGTGCCTATATTTATGTTGCAATAATTAAAACATTTGTTACAGCTGAAAATATACTATCTCTCGCCAGCTGCTATCAGAGCAAAATTTGAAAATCCGAAACACAACGAAGATCTTTACTAGAAAGTCTCATGCTCTATCTGTACCAGTGTCTGTCCCCTGATAAATGCAAACTGGAAGCTGGCACTGATGGGGAATGGAGGCAACAAGAACTTTCTTACCCTCATAAACAATTTACTCCCTAACACTAACAAGTAACATTAATTGGATTTATTCTAGAATTGACATACATTTTATTCTAGCACACTGCTATACAAAAATCATTGAAACACACAATTATTTTTGCTATTTTGCTAGTCATGCCATGCCGCCCCCTAAAAAGTGCTGCTCTAGGCCCGGACCTAGTCGTCCTAATCAGAAAACCGGCACTGTGTGTTCTTCCATATCAGTAAAAGCTAATTCTTTAATAATAAATTTATCTGGAGATTTGAATTCCGGCATACTTCAAAACATCTCGTCGCAATTGTCGTCCGTCGTTTACTGACTCAAGTCATTACCTTTACCAGCTTATCTATTACATTATAACTTGCTAATCTATCATGAATAATCAAAGTGAATGCTTGCATATTTACTGGAATGGGTGAATTTTCAATTATTTCATTTTATGAATTAATTACATTTTGCTAATTGTGTTATTTCGTTTGCTTACTTCAAATACAAATAATGTTCCTCTAGTTTTAAATGTTTTGGGTTCTAGTATTGGTAAACTGATTTTGATAAAATAGATTTTCTGAAACTTTGAGTATATATTGTAGCAAATAAGGAAATTCCCCTTTACCAAAGTTTATATTTAATTCTGTATAGGGATAAGCTTGACTGTTTAGATACAGTTTCATATTTTTCATATAACAATTATCGAATAGTGATCTGTCTGATTTTAAATGGTTTTGTTGGTTTGTTTGAAAACAAATGACAACATGTATTGGTTTTTCAGAAGAAAAACTTTATTTCACATTCCACACTTTTTAATGTGATGTTGGTAGTGTTGGAGAAGACTCCAGACACCACAATCTGAAAGCATTGTCTAAATTCTTCCCTTTTTTGATATATTTTAAAAACTACGCATTCACAAGTGTTAATTTCAATAGGTGGCATAAACCATTTCGACACTGTTTAGTTAAAATGTTACACATTCCTGGTTATTAGCTGTATCATATATAGTGTTCAAATGTATGTTAGCAAATAGAATAACTAATTCTTGTATAGCATTCAATATAATGTGTATATAGTCTTCAGAAAATCCAAGTATCATACTTAATGGTATAACAACTTCATATTTTCTGCCTGGATTTATTTGTAGTGTATAACTGCTTGCATTGCTCCACCCAGCCATTAGTCCTGTAAAAAACCATTTTCAGTTTGTGAGAGATAGCTTGTAATCATGGAAGTAATTCCAACATCTTGTGTTTCATCAATTTCAACACCATTGAGCAGATATACGATTCTTTCGATTAAATGAAGTATTGAGTTTCTTACTACTTTTGTAGTTACTGGTTATTGCATCGGCTGTCTTTTTAATTGTTCCTCTAAACCTAAAACTTGATTTCGACAATAAGGTGTAAATATTATGATTTTGTATAGAAATTCTTATTTCCGAGAGGAACATGTCTTAATAACTGATTGGTTCTTCTTGACTTCCATTTCTATTAACCGAATGTTAACTTCATGGGTAACTTATTTGAAGTGAGCATTTTATGTTGACGCTTACGTCACTTTATAGTTACATTCTTCAAAGTATGTCCCTTAGAAACACAGTTGTTAAAAGAAGCGTTTATTTTATGTCCATATTGACTATTATACACAATACACATTATGATTTCAATGTGAACAGAATGCAAATATTTATATAGTTTTTTTATCAATTTAAACGAACTATGATTCTTTGTTTCTAAAATTAATAAGTTTACTGTCTTGATCGACAATTGTAACAATTATTTCATCAACACAATTAACTATTACCAGAATTATTTTATATCCTGGACCCACCACACATGTTAGTTCATGTAGTGATTTGTCGGTTTTCCATTCAAATATGAACTACTTACAATATTAACATTTATATGGCATAAATTTACTAACAATATATTAACTGTTTTGATGAGTCATGCAATTCATTAGCAGGATACACTATCTGTTCATAAGCTAATATATTGGCAATTGAATTGTCTTTCGTGAAATCGATATCGACATTACTATTCATCGCACTAGTTAATGTATTTGTATTTCCACATAATTAGAAATGTACATCATTAGGTAATGCTGCTTTAATTAATGATTCTAAATAATCAAACTCATAAGATCCTACCGGTATCACAATCTTTGTAGGTTTTTCACCAGTATTAACCGTAAATGATTGTTTGTGCATATTAATGTTTGGTATGCTTTTTGTAAGAAATGAATTCGACTAGACATATTTGCCATACTCCAACTAACTCCAAAACGAAGAAATATACCAAATGCAATTGTGACGAATTTCCACTTAATATTAACATAATTGACATATTACTAATATGTTTTACTAATGTACTTACTTGTATATACTTTTTTATAGTCAAAAAATATAAACATAAATGACCACAATTGATTGTATTTGGAAATTTTTCCGTTTTGTAATTGTATGTTTTTTAAATAATACATATTTCAATTAGAGAATGTAAATCACTGAAACCATCATAACACAATGATCGATTTACATTTTGAATTAATGCAATGCAACCCAATGTGTCCCTTTGTTTTGTTTCGAATCTAAATTAACTATCATACATTCACGAAGTTTTGGTTTCTTTGGTAAATCATCTCTCATATACACATCTCGGAAATAGGAAATATCTAGTTTCTTTATAAATAGAAGAATGTCTTTGTTTGTAAGAGCACATTTCGGAAGAATATTTAGGACTTACTGCATTTTTTTTACATTTGGAGTTTTTTCATCCTTGCTCTAACGATTGCCAAAACTCCCCCGAGAAGTGATCCAAGAGCTCTTAATGCAGGAAAAAGGAAAGGTATTATCCTTCCTTTCTTGGTTTTTCATTTTGTCTTGCCTTGGATGCCCATGCCACTTTCCAATTTTGCTCGCATCATTTTATCCTCAACTCAAGCACAGAGGTTTTCATCTTTTGATGTAGATGGAATCTTTCTTATATCTGATACTTTATGGGCTAAAATTGTATGTGCTATATATCTTTGTTTCAAATTGTTTGTTTGATCGTAAACTTTATTGTGTTCTTTACAAGCATTATCCAAAGAGTTTATTCCTTGGTCGTTATGTGCCAAACATTCTATGTCTGCGATAATTGTATTTCAGTAAATGTAATTTAATTGGTAGTTTATTAATCAATGTATTCAATTCACAGCATCCTTTTTTGATATGTTTAGTATGAGCCATTATTTTCAACTTAACCTATATATAGACCAGCATTAAAATTTTTACATTAGCACATTATGTTATGTAATACTGTGTATAAATGAAGGTTACAAAACTAAATGTACATATTCTGGTATTTGTAAATATGAAAGAAAATTTAATTAAACACAAATGTGGAATTCTTTTACATCCAAATATATGCTGTATATTAAGTAGACTTAAACAGTCCAGACACTTCAAGTTGTTTGGTTAATGCTCGTACATTAATTAATTTTGTGACAAATGTATTAGCGATTTTTCATTCAGATAGGATTTGTAAATGTGAATTTCCCTAGTTGGTCTCATGAGACTTAAATAGAAGTTGTCTTAAAATTCATTTATTTTTAAATCTTGGAAATGAGGTGAGTGGTTTTCTGTGCGATTCGGTATTTGTTTCCATGCTTAAAATTTTATTTGAAATATTTAATGTTGAGGGAGAGGTGATTCAATTTTTCGTGACTAATAACTCATTAAAACAATATTCGTATGGAAATAGTTTTTGCAACCTTTTTGTATCGCTTACATTTATTTGTGACGTGAACTATACAGCGTAATGTCAATCATAGCCTTAGTCGAATTTCCGATGTCGACCGATGCAGACATGTGTTTGCTCCCAAAATATCACTCAGCTTATATATATATATATAATTCACTGCAAGTGGTACACTGGACTGAGTTATACAGCGACATACCAAGTGAATGGACGTTTATTATATTAAGAACATTTGAAGTTGTAAGGTATGTGTCTATTCTAAACAGTTGAGTTCTGAATTCGTCGTTATTGTGTCGTAGGACTAGTGCGATTTTATTCAAGTCGTGAAATTTATTCTGTCTTAAATTATATATTTGTAGGGAATTTAGATTAACTAGTTGAATTATTTATAACACCAGAATAGTTGGGTCTGTCAATCACATGGAAATAGGTTCTGTAATTCGTTTGTTATTCCTTAGTATTTGATTCGTATCAGTTAGTCTGTCTCAAATTATATATTGATAGGGTAATAGTTTTTGGCTTCATTGTAGTTACAATTATATTAACTCCTTGCTTGAATTATTTATAACATCAGGATAGCTGGGCTGGTCATTGAGTTTTCATGTGGAAATATACTCTGCTGCCTGTAATTCGTTTTTAATTTGTATTTGCGAATCGTTTAATTTATTTGTAGAGAAATTATTGTTCATATTTTTTTAAAGTTTGATATTTCATCTAGAACATGCATCATAATCATTATTTTTTTCAATTTGTGATATTCACATAGTTGTGTTGGTTTTAATTTGATTAGTAAACTGTCTTTGTGTATTTGGCCATAATTCATATTCTTTTCATTATTTGCTTTTTTCACACTTAATATCTTGTGTTTGTCATAAAATATATTAATAAAAAACAGGACGGTTAGTCAAATCATATTGTAGATGTATATCGAATTCAGCTCTTTTTGCGTTTAATTGATTTTTCTATGAAATATATTGTCTTTCATTATGTATTTCCTAATAATTTCATTTCGCAGAAATATGCCTTTCCAAACTCTGCCATAACCTCAGTCTATAATCAGATATCGCTGCATGTGTATTATCCCTCAGTCCCTTGCCAGACAGTAAATGGGAAGGAACTCCTCAATACCATTAAAAATTAATAGTATACAATACCTATATACACCTATTCCCCAACAAATCACACATCAGTACAACGCCAGAGATCTGAGTGTGAGGAGCTTCCATGCTGCTCCCACCCAAAAAAGAAAAAAATAAAGACCCTCAGGACACTCTTGCGCCAAACTATACACATATCAATTCATACATTTACAAATTTAAAAAAATTCATTAATTAAATTAAATTAATTGGATAAATCAATCAAATTCTAGCGGATTATCAATTTGCGGATTAAAACAATTTTATCGGATTAAGATCTGATTAATCCTAAATCCGACGAATTAATTTGATATCGAATTGATAATCCGATTAAACAAAAGAGAAGTAGGACGCACCTGCTCCTACTACTAATTTGACATGTTGTGGTAATTAGCTTCACTTGCATGTATGGGTATTTTACCTCTAATTATTTTTACAGTGTAGAGCAGTAGGAACTGCACAGTAATTAGTTACGCATGTGTGAATGCTTATCGTAGGCACTAAAGAAAATATTCAAAATTCCCTCCTTCAGCACTAACGCACGCATCAACCCGCCGTTACATGGATACCAGGATGCGTTGATGAATCCCTGGAAAATTCCCTATTGTTTCGCAACCCGCCACGCTTTTGGTTATGGAAGATGCCCACAACGTTCACTGGGGTTGAATACACAAGTGTCTTTAAATGTCCCCACTAATAAAAGTTTTGTGGATTCAAATCAGGGCTCCTCGGGGGCTGATATGTGGCTGCCAAGTACAGCTGCGATGGCATTCCACAGTACCATGATCCAGCCCGCAGGAAATACACTGTACGTTATATATTATGGGCTGTAGTAAATAAACGAAGCTTGAGCGGATGTATGTTCATATAAAATTTTTTCATCCTCCAGATGTGAGGAATGCTTCCCCAAAATATTGACATGTAATTTTGCAATATCCTGAAGTGAAGTGGAGATGTTTTGGATGGCTCTTAAAATGCACATTACATCGGGGTCTTGAAAGCCAACGAGGCGTAGATGCGGCATGTGATTGTTTCATCGGTATTTCCCGTAGCCCAAGAGATTTCTTTTCTACAGAATGTCCCAGCGTTCACCTAGCATTGTGAATCAAGTGCAGTACGTGATGGTGTGACGTTCAGGTGCCATCCCGCGTCTTCCAATATTGAAATGTTGCCTAAACAATCGCTGTGTGATGACTACAGAATCGTTATAGCCCTTAAAGAATTAGGGATATTTTTCTTACCTTTATATAGATCGCAGAAAGGTTATACATACATAAAGGTGTTTATATATTCACATATACATATACGTATTTTAAAGGGAGTGTTTTTTTAAAAAGTTGGCAACGCTATACTAATTTTTGTGTTAATTATTGAATTGTGTAATTTTTAATGTAATATGTATTAAAAATAAGAATATTTTAATATCTATAAATTTTAGATTTAGTAGAGCTTGCATGGCTATTGGGCCTCGGTGACATAACCTTCATGTGCGTAACATAAGGATGGTTTCTATTACTTGAAGATTGACCAGACTGATACCAGATTAGTTGCGACCACAAAGCTTAATGCCCCATGTTGACAAATACTTTATAACCGCTGTAAGTATATAGGTATGCCGAAACTGTGGCAAGGGTTGGGTGTTGTGGTACTGTGATGCTATCCGCCATCTTGGATGATGTCACAGACGTGGCCTATGGCCTCATTCATCCCCCTCTCGGCGCTCCCAACCCACGGCCGGTCATTCCAGCGACACGTAACCCTAGAAATACTTTTAATAAAAACATATTTTAATAAAAAGTAAGAAGTAACTGCCCGCCCCTTCAGACTTTTAGTGATTTTCCTAGAAAAAACGTCAGTTTCCTTAAAATCTTTCACTCGCTTGACTACTACGACCCCTGCTAGAGTGCCGATCGCCAATGTGTATATTACGAATTGAAAGATTTAATTCCCCATACACGGGAAGAATTATAAAAATAATCGAAAAATCCAAAAACATATAAAATTAAACTCACACTCACCCCACTAACCCCACCCAATAATAAAAATTGGAGAAATCGAAAAAATAAATCTGAAAATCGAGGAACATATAACATTACTCCACCCTACAGTCCACAATCTTAATTACGAACAACTTCGCCCTTCCCCAACCTTCGCTTCGTTGACCTTACATAACAAATTATCCCTTCACACATACTAATCAATCGTATCGGCCCAGTGGCCAATAATTACACATTTTAACACATATTTTTTCCAGTATTGAACACTAGATAGACTCATGTTTCAACGACCAGAGATAATTTACTGTCGGCAAGAGTGCTATCGACCTGTACCGAATGGCGACGAGGTAATGTAAATTGACATACATAATTTTTTTAGTTATTATTATTTGAAGTAATTTTTTATATAAAGCAGACATTATTTAAAAAAAGTAAAAAACATACTTTATTTTAAACTAATTATTCAGTATACTGTTAATAAACAACAAATGTATAATTTAAAAAAAGAGTCTATATATTGCTCTACTTTAGAAGAATGTTAAATGCATGGCTGAACAGTTCTCTAATGATGGTAAGCATCAGCTTCTTGCGAATCGTTGCACAACACACTGGATCGTAGTGATGTCCATCAATACCCGACTGTTCATCCACCTCATCATAGCCACACTGCAGATTTTGCTCTCCTTTAACAGTTGACTCCGCGACTTCCGCCTAGCCAATGGTGGGACCACCATCAACAGCAGGTCTGGTGGATCCAGCATCGATATCTCTACCATTTACATGCTGCTGGGCGGAGAAGACGAGTAGGTGCAGGTTTGTTTCCCGAGCTGGAAGTAGAACCATCCATGGTAGGTACTGACACGAGCGCCTGACGCCGACTCCGTGCACTGCGGCATACGGTCATCTGGGTGGGTACATCCTTCTTGGACCTGGGATGCTGGGAGAAGACGAACGATTCATCCCCCCTCCCCCCGGGGACAGCTCCACGGCACAGACTGGCACATAGATGATAGCAGGAGTCTGGGCCGAAGCGATGATTTGGTACATGGTGAGCAGCTGCATCTGCAGCATCATGTTGAACACAACACAGGCCGATGCTCCCAGACTTTCCACTTGAATCTGCATTGGTTCGTATACGACTGGAATATACGCAAAACACCAATACTGCATGCCACCACCATCGAAGGTCTCTGTATAGGTGCTCAAATATCCATCTTCCGCGATGAAATTGTATTCAATCACAGCGGACTGCCATACTCGAAATGGACGTCGATTTCAGCATCGCTTTTGTACATGTCGCTCAAGCACTTTTTCTGCCCGGGGAACACCACGTAAACCGGTCCTTGTGCATACTGCATCAGCGAGTCGCACAGCATGTTTCGCACTTGATGGTACGGAATATTGCCTTAGACTCACTGTAGTCTGTGGTGGTACTTGGTTAGCCAGTCATTCATCTTGTTGCTTTCCTCGTCTAACAGTTGCCACGAATAAGGGGGGTGGAAGGAGCACGTGTGCGTCTTGCCATTGTCGTCGTAGGACACTGCAATCTCCTTGAACATGTAGCCGCTCTGATTCTGGAAGCCTTGCAGATTACAGTACATCCTGCTGCTGTCTATGACCGAAGCCGACTAAACAAAAATCGCTTACAGCCCATCATATTTATACCCTCTGCGACATTCACGAAAGTATTGTGACGACTTTTTCTCTAAATTTGTACGATGCGAGTCGGTGGTGAAGTATCAGGCAGAAAGAGTATGTGTGTGGGGGTATATTTCCATTTGTAGTGAATTCGATCCTGTAGTCGATCACATTCGAACTGATACGCTCATCCTGTTTACTCATGTTGAACACTATTAAGAAGCCAAACTCTTGAAGGTATCTGCGATCATTATCGGGGATTGGGAGCGCCCATAATGTGCATTTTGGAATTGATCATACATTTGGTATGTCAGCCGGTAGTGTCTATTATCAAAGTTCATGTTCACGTCCACGTACGGATAGCTTTCTTTCACTATTGAAATATATTATCACCTTTTTTTAAATTTACATGTGCCAAACTGCGAACAGCTCGCTCTCACATTGTGCTGTCTTCCGGTCTGTAGCCCAATGCAGATGTACCTCGGTTTCTCGGTGGAAAAGCTGGACTTCATCATCCAGTTGATGTGCTGACTTTTGGGCAGTCCAAGGTAAGTCTCGCGACTCCACGACCTGAAAGCCACATCGATGTTTTTGCCATCTTCCACATTTTGCAGTATATTGATGCTTTTGGTATTACTCAGCTGACTGTGAAGCAGCATCTATTCGATAGAATGTATATTCAGTTACACTGTCTCCAGGTTTTCCCCCGTACCCACGATGGCATCTGCATACATATTGGCTAGGAGCAGTACCAGTCCCTATTTTGAATTGAAGATAATTCGTTTGTAGTCTTCAGCGAATCCCAGTTACATCGCTAGAGGAATGCAGACCTCGAATTTCCCACAGGATTATATATAGGACAACTGTAGTCATCTTCTACCGCCCAGCCTGCCATCTTGGCCGCAGGCAGCTCGTTCTGCATGAGCGAGAGGTCATTTTTGAGAGTAATTATTATGCCGGCATCTCTTGCCTGGTTTACGTCGACATCATTGAGCAAATAGGTGATGCGATCAATGAGGTGGAGAATATCATTTCTCTTTATTTTCGTCGATGCCTGGTTGGATCCATCATCTTTCATCAGTGTCCCACTGAATCGCAGAAATGACTGACAAGGAAAAGTGCAGATATCTTGGTGTTGGATTGCTATGCGAACTTCCGATGGTAATGTGCATGGTCCGATCAGGAATGGCTGGTGTGCACGAAGTTCCATTTTCTTGATGCTGTCTAAAAAATGACAGGCCTATCGGTGTTTATCTTACATTGCGATTGACCTCGAAGCCAAGACTGCAAAGAAAAATCTCGTTCGTATGTGTTACACTATGGTGATCTGCCGTATACTGATTGCCTGTTTGATATGCAGCTTTGTTTTATTGCTTCTTGCCACTGTAAAACTTGTTCCCATCTTCTCAAATGCAAACATATTGTAATTTATTCGTTTTGAAAGTTAACTAACTCTCTGCACTGATCGACGATCTTCACTACCACCTCGTGTGCTCTCTTTGCGATGACCAGAATGTAAATTATGCTTTTCGGTGCCACGACAGTTTATAACCAGGTGGAAGCATCGACGAAAACTCATGCAGCATATTGCTTGGCGTACTGTTGAAATGCTTACCGCTCGCCCAAATGCTGTTTATTTGTATCTTATTAACAGGCAAGATGTTTACAGGTTGCGACGATTCGTGAATTTTTTCAGCTTTGTATATGCGTGGCTTGAACTCTAGCATCATTCTTATGGAATCCAGTTTCGTAAAGTCGATATCTTCGCTGCATCTGATGATTCTCTTCAAAGTATTGGAATTTCCACATTGTTATAATCATGTGTCGGGTGATAATGAATCTTCGATGAACCTGGCATTGTCGTCTAATTCATAAGAGTCAACGGACAATGTTACCTCGCGAGAGACATTACTGCTTTTCACGAGATATATCTCGCAGTTTTTTCCATCGATATTCGGTTTTGCATTGTAGATTGAAAAATCGACCAAACTTATGCACCATTCCCCCACTAAATCGAGTTGAGGAATGTGTACAGCACGCAGCTCAGAGCTACGATCCATCAAGGTAAGCATTATCGATATGACTGGTGGTTTCCGGTCATGTAAAGCCATTATATTCAGTTACTTGTACGAACGATCAAGGAAGCAAAGATGCAAGTTTCCACAGTTCTATGTGTTCGTCATCTTCTCCATCTCATTGTTGTAAGTCAGTTTACAATTTATTAGGTACAGTCGCAGTTCGGGTGGAGGATGCAAATTACCGAAACTGTCGTAGTAGTCTGCATATTTGCAATGTTTGACATGTTACCCAGTAATTACCGGGCCTGGCTATCATATCCAGGTTGATTATGGAGCTTTCGTCACATTTGGGTTTAGGGGCAAAGTATTTCGGATGAACACACTGCGAAAATGAGATATTTTCAATTTGCGTGCAAATAGTTCCAAACTCCACATTAGCCAGCGGTCATTTCGGTGGAGATTTCATTATCGCCTCTTCTTGCGGCATCGCTTTTGCACACCTCGTACTCCTCCCACTGGGTAAGGCCTTAGGCAGAGGCCTTGGCTATTTTTTACCCATGGCGATATCTTCCATATTTACATTGTGCCTTTGGGTCTCGGACAACTGCTTCTGTTCGTTAGATGCTGTGTTGACGGCTTGGACGATATTGCTAATGCATCTGATTAGGCACCCGAGGGCTCCGAGTGCAGGCCAAAGTAGTGGAAAATATCCGCAAGTAGATGTTTTCTTGGTATTGCATGCTTTTTCCCCCCTTCTTGATTACTTTTCTTTTCACTTGTGCTTTCCACTTGCTCTTTGCACCCATGCCTTCCTTCACATTGGCCTTCATCATATTGGAAATGTCCCATGCGGATTATTTTTCTCCAAGCCCAGTATCTCACGATTCTCTAACTCGTTGACTTTCTGTGCAAGTATATTGTCTGCCTGGTGCCAAGCTTGTAAATCGTTGTTCGGGAGTCAGTGATGTCGGCTTCCTTACACACTTCGTCCAGTGTGTTGATACCAGTGTTACTGTGTATCAGACTTTTAGCTAGCTTCGTTCCCAGCCCGCAGAATTTGTATCCATTTGTATCTATTAAAATTATTTCTAGGGATACAGGTCGCTGGAATGGCCAGCCGTGGGTTGGGAGTGGCGGTAAAGGAGATGAACGAGGCCATCAGCGCGCGCCTGCGACGTCATTTAAGATGGCGTCGACATATCATATATACTACTACGATCAGTCAATGGTGAACAATCTGGTTTTCAGGTTTGTTTTGAAAGGAGAGTTAGGTTGGTTTTCATGTCGGGTGTTTAGGTAGAGACAAATTAGACACTGTAAGATTATAAGAATAAATGCCATGAAAATTTGAATGTAGCTTGTGTACGTCATATTTCTGATTATTTGAAATTAGAGTAATTCGAAAGTAAATTTTGCTTATGTTTGTGCTCATGGTATTGATAATGAAGAAGATTACGCCAAATAAACAATGACAATTAAATCGCATGAAAATAATTAAAACGACCCTCTACGGAAATAGAGGTAGGGGGCACATGAATGCCATATCAAGACATATACTTTAGTTTTATACGCTGCCTACACATCACAAAATGTTAAAAATATTTTACAATGTCTCATTTACATTAATATTCCCAGCAATGTTTCTAAGATATTTCAGGAAAATGACTTTAAAACATTTCATAAGAATGTACGCTGCAGTATTTCTAAAAGATATATTTGGAAACATCTAAGCGGAAGTTACTGCAATGCAACTACTATATATCTTTCCAACCACCCATTATGCACTGTGCCTGTATCATTTACCTGCAGTTCTTCGTCTTGTTCGAATTTTGTGAAGAGACAAAAAAACTTGTTACAGTTATAAATCATCGAGCTGTCAAGGGGCACAAAAAAAGGCTGTTATTAAAATTTTTTATTGAAATTTTCCAATTATTAAATATTTCATCGACGTTGTTTCACAAAATCTATGCATAAATGTTGAAAATCTCCACATTAAAAATTTCGATGGTAAATTTCAGTTTTATAAAGTAAGTATTTTTATCTCCAGGAAGGGTATTACCACTCATGGTGCAATAACTATTCCAAACAGCATATAAATTTCGGACACACTTCAGTAATGCAATGTTACCTAAATGAAACATAATTTTTGCAGCCGTCCATATATATTTCTGATGTGTATGGGCCTAGTATAATGCAGTAACCAATTTCATGGGAACATATCTGAAAGGAGAGGATATTTGCACAACTGAAATATTGCTGAAACATCATTGATATATATATATATATATATATATATATTGAAACATGGCTGAAATATTATTTCTGTTTCAAAAGAATGGAACATTGGTGTACCAAAACACTAAATACTTACTGGTAACTGTCAAACGATACATTACTGGGAAGAAATATATCGTCATGTTGTGAAATATTGCAGAAATACTATATATTTATGTCGAAATACAGCAAATTTGCTTCAGTGTTACTAATGAGAACTTTATGAATCGTAAATGTCACATACGGTGGTGTGTGGTTAGTTCAGTGTAATTTTCCATATCCTAAGACTGATGTGAGGGAAGTAGCATTTAATTATTTTCGGGGCTAGTAAAGCTCCAGGAACGTTTAGCAGCCTCTTTAAAGTTGAAGCGATAGAGAAATGGTAGAATAAAGAAGTCTAAAATTACAGCACAACACTAAAGAAACTCCCACACCGTTGTCATACAGCTATTTCGTGGTCAATTGGTCACATCTGAAAAGCCAATTTGACATCTTATTTTGGGTCATCCGTGTATTCCTCCGTGACTGTATGTCAAAATATCCAGTATTCACGCGTCTATAATATAGCATTGTAAAATTGTGTAAAACATAAACATTTAGATGTACTGAACCAAAATAAACCGTTTTTAGTGTACACTAATTGAAACACATGACGTTAAATAAGACGCTAAGATATGGATTGGCATTTTCCAATCAGATTAAAACATCACCTCAATTATTCCATAAGTTATCTACACTAAAAAATGACAGTTATATGTTTTTTTTATATATATATTTGGAAAGTTTTAAGTCGCAAACAGACTATACTAAATACGCTACCTGCATGGAAATTCCTTCTCGGGAATAAATGAATGTAACCGTACAACGTAACAGATACACCGTAATACATTATTACATATATTTAACATATGTATAAAATCTAAAGCACTAGTGTATAGAGAGGCAGTGAATTATACGAGAACGACACAAAAATAGTCATATTTATATCCTTAAAAATACTGATTTATATGAGTGTTAACTAGGCATGTAGTTTACTATTAAGACTAAAAAGTACGTTTAAAACAGTATTACAACTCTTTGTGCATCACCAATAGGAACAAAAAAATTGAAGTTAAGTGAGAATACATTGGTATAGTGTGACGATACCTGATTCCATAATAAAACCAATTTCACTTGGATTCTCGTACGATCTATATAGCGGGACATTTCATTGCTGTTATTTCACTGGTCTTTCACAACGATTAATGCCTCTCTGAACACGTTTGCTGTAACCTTTTATTCACATTTGATTAACTAAGATTGATGCAATGCGATACACATCACGCTGATTTATAACAACAATTATGATAAAGGGAAACTTTTATTCGTTCGGCTAGCTGGGTTACCATTGTACACTATGAAATGAATTTGACCCCAGAAATATCGAATAATAGATTCCTCTCAGGTAAGGAAATATGGCGGATGTTGCTAATATTCGATTTTTTTTTTTTTGCTACAGTCAGTAGTCTAATCACCTAGTTCCGTTGTTTGCCTTTCCTTTCATATCCTCCTTGGGGTTTACTGTTTTGAGGACCGTCGTTGAGCATGTGTTTCAATGCTCATCTGTACAATTATTTATTGTGACTTCCCATTTTCGTAACTGTGGATCAAAACCTTAACTGATATCTGTAACCACAAAGGTTATGAATTTGTTTCGATTTACACTAACATTGGGAAAGCATTCCTGCCTCGTGCCAGTAGGCTAAAATAACTTACACTGCGGCCTGAAAAAAGACAACTACGCCTTCCAGCCCCGCCTAAGAAGACGTGAATATAAGTATCGTCTTTAGAGTAAAGTTAAAGTTAGTAAAGGATAGAAGTTTTATTTTGTATAAAGCACGGACATTAAAGAATTTATTTAAAAATTCTACACAAATGGCACAAAGTCCACTCTTGGGCGGGACTCGTTCCCGAAACTTTATGGTGAGAATATCGTGCCCGAGGCAGTGTTGGAAGACATAATCATAACAACTTGAACAACTTCTTAAAATATACCCGAGACTATTTTCTCTGACAAAATTAAAACCCATATTTTATATTTGATACGGCTATGCTTGACACAAATATTAACAGTGAATTCGAGTTTATTATAGCCTAGAAAACTATACTGTTAATAGTAACCAAATGTCTACCATTGTCTGTGATGAAACGAAATAGTCTGAAGAATCCAATGTTGTAAAGCAGTTTTTATAATTTCTGATTCAATGGCTTTGGCAAAAAAAAGTATCAATGGAATTATTTTGAGAGTTCCCTATAAGGTTAAATAAATTTTGGTGATATAAATGCAGCTTAAAGTAACTGAGGTGTTCTTTGACTGCGAGCCTACTATCTATCTTTAAACTCAACAAATTATCCTGCCTTCATTTTAGGTCACATGTCTTTACGAGAGAGAAAGGATATTTCGGGAAGTTAATTATATATTAAATGAATGTGGACTTAGCGTCTATTACTGAAACGATTTTAGGTTTACTGCCTGTGATTTAAAGTGTATGTTAAAGGCAAAGTGAATGCTGGATTATGTTAGCAGGCGAAATGATTTTAGATTTGTGGCCATGCTTCCATAGGATTAAATTTTCTTGGCTTCCTGCTCCTTTTGAATGAAGGAAAACATCATTGCTGAATGTAACAAGTCGTTTTTCCATTACTTGTGTCTATAGATTGCAGTTATATCAAGGGCACTTTATGCAAAGAAAAGTACACAAATCTTTTACGCAATCGCTTAAACTTTTTATTTACGACATACCATTTTGATCAGTTAGTAATCTTACACATTGTGCTTCAGCGAACGGAATACATCATTAGGAGTATACTTGTTTGTGTACGGGAGGTTAGTAAAAATAATATTCTTTGCGTACTTCAATATAGAGGGACGACTAACGGTCTTGACGACATGAGCACAAAGAACCAGTTATCTTGCGAAAGCATGGAATGCGTACAGTCCCATGTTATCGATAGAGTGAATTAAGTATTTTGTATTCAGTTAACGAAATATTTTTTTAGGCAAACTTTGTTTACTGAACGTAAGGATTTCGTCAAATGAAACGTAGAGTATAACAGCAACCACCTGTTTCATGTCCCGGTTAAAACAAAGCTGTAAACATCATTGTTACATGTACTATTCCTTAATAAAACAATTAGTTCTACTTGCCCCACCCAGCGAACTGCAAACAACTAATTTCAAAAATTTTGCCGCTGCTTTACTCTGTGGTTATCCCTTGTGGCACGCCTGGAATGCGTGGTGCTCGTACAGGTGAGTCGTAATGAACTCAGGGAAATCCCTCTTCGTCACCATCTCCAGGACGATGTCCGCGGCTGTGGCCAACTGATGTTTCTCTACTTCACTTGCTATCGGGTTGGCTTCGAGTTGCTCTGCAACGAACCGCGCTACCGAGTTCTGTACAAGGGCCTTCGTCACTACGGCATCCATATCTTCCATTTTCGCCTGCGGAAATCACGAAGATCAGTTACCGCAACTCACTTCTAGAAACAAAATAAACATCATTGAATGGTTCTTGCAATGGGAGTAAGTGATTAACTAAAATATAATTTCGAACAAACGTCATTGCGACCATTTCTGTAAGTCGCAGAATTCCTGCTCATCATACTGCATAAATACTTTGACACACAAACATTGACTCACATTTGATCTAATATTTATATCATAATTTTTTACTAATTTTCTGTCATGTTATGGTTTTCTTTCGATCTAAAACAAAATGTTGCAGCGGTATATGTCAAAATGAATATTTTGGTTAAAATTAACATCACGTTCCTTTCCTGGAATTCTAACCCGAAATATCATCTATCACAAGATGAAGTATACAATACTTGTTTTATAATTGCCACAAAATATTTTTTATAGTTTGACTAAACTTTGATTAAAATCGAAACATTGTTGTCCAAAGTTGTATTCTGAATTTACTGAATCAAACTGCAAAAAAAAAAAAATTAACTAATAAAATTATTTAACAACAACATTGTAAATTAAAATTCGAATATGAATCTTCAGTTTCCTTCTATCAATAACTTTTTAGCCAGTTAAAATTTATTTGATAGTTTTTTCCGATTAATATCGTTCAAATCTTTTGAGAAGAATGAATCTTCAACGTAGAAGGAAGATTATCTACACAAGCTGTTTTGTAACAAGACATGTCAAAATGTAAATGATGAAAAATGTTACACTGTTTACAAAAATATATGTTATTTTCAACTCTCGAGAGAACTTCATTTATGAAAACAGGACCTCAGCCTAGCTCGAGTTCTGTCATGATATTGCATATATCGTTGCTGAGTAAGTAAAAAATAAGTTACCAAACTTCGGGGAACAATAGTATAGGTTGCAAATAAAAAACTTTATTTTATTATTTAATTCGTAGCACAAACTTCTTTAAGGTATTCAGTAAATGTGTTAGTTTATAAATTAAGATATTTTCCAATGTATTTAGCTATGCAAATATACATTTATATATTTAAAACATTGAAAAATAACGGTTAATTGCTGTACGTCCATGCTATTTCATATTGCTTTAATATGGTAGCCACATATCATAGTGTTCAAGACAAATAAGTATATCTTGTTTTCTACCGATATGTTAGAAAACATAGGAGTTTTCTTCACACTGAAGTTTGTGGCCATTTATTTTTAATTTATTTTATGGAGATTTGATCCGCTGCAAAAATAACTGTATGGCTGATTTTAAAAAATAAACCAACTTATATCTAATTAAGGCAACGATGTAAAACAAAATATTTTCAAGGAAGGTTAAACAGACAGTGTTGAAATTGTACGATTCTGCTTCCACGTGCGAGTAAAAAGGAAAATATTGACCTTAGCATGCGGATTATGTAAATATTTCTCCTATTCATAGAGATTTAAATGAAAGTATGGCAAGTGAAAGGCGTGGGAGAGTGCGGGACTACGCCAAAAGACGATAGGCGAAAACAAAAGTTAGATTATATTTAGAAAGTGATCAGCCTATAAGAGTTGTCGGTGTGGTTTTGAATCACCAGGTACTTCACCCTGACACAAGGAGTGAGTGAGTCATGAAATTTGGGCGGCTCTTAACATCGACGTCTTGAGAGCCGATGAGGGTGAATCGAGGTATGAAGCAGCGCTGGAAAACAATGACGGGGGTAAACGGGAGATCCCAGAGAAAACCCACCGCCGACCAGCGGCTTCGTCCGGCAGGGCTCCCACATGGTAAAATCCGAGGGAAGACCCGTCCGGGAATGGAACCCGGTCCGCCCTGGTGGAAGGCGAAGTATTATAACCGCTACGCCACCGCGGCATCCCTCTCGCGAGAGGAGGCGGAGGAGGAGGAGAAGGATGCTTGGCGACTCACGGCATGGCGGATCCACTGCCAGAGCTGCGAGCGGGAGATCTCGGCGGTGGCGGAGTCCTCGACGGCGCCTCGGTGTGCGAAGTGTCCGTCGCCCCGCAGCCAGTGGAGCACGAAGAGCACGGCGACGGCCACGTTATACTGGAGGCCAGCCGCCGTCACCCCGCCGCGTGGCATCGTCAGCAGGTCGGCCGCCGACACCGTCTCGTCGCCAGGGTCGACCGCTCGCACTGCCTCCCTCCACAGCTGCCGGCACACAATATCGATATTATAAGTGAGCACTTTTGAAAGCCCGCTTATTTTAAATACTAGCCAATAAATTTATTTTATTTTAGCCGTAGACGTTAACTTCCGAGTGCGGTGGACTATACAAACTGTGTTTATTACTTACATGGAAATATTTATCTAAAAAAGGGCGCTTAAAGAATAAAAAGATGGCTCAAAATAAAAAGTAACTAGAGCATCAAAAGTGCTCACTTTACCGCGAACAGCCTGTAACTATATTGGTCACTTATAAATGTATCGTTTTACGAAACGATATATCGAAAGAGCGAGTGAGTGAATAAGTGAAGAGATATGGGCTGCCCTTAACAACGCGGTCCTGAGAGCCGATGAGGGGGATTGAGGTGAGTATGGAGCATCGCCAGAATGAAAGTGCGGGATAAAACGGGAGATCACCGAGAAGACTCGCCGACAAGCGTCATCGTCCGGCACGATTCCCACATGCGAAAATCCGGGAGTAGCTCGGCCGGGGATTGAACGAGGTTCGCCTCGGTGGCAGGCGAGCAGGCTAACTGCTTAGCCACAGCGGCCCCGTATACAAAGATAAGTGTCGTTTTTTGGTTCATCTGAATCCGATATTTAATGCACTAAAGGACTTGATAAATATAAAACTGCTTGGGATACTGTATATCGAAGGCACGAAGCATTGCAGAAAACTGGGGCGCCTACTTCTGTTGCATGTTGCCAATGTAAACCCAGTACATTTTTAACTCAATTTTTTCGTTCCATAAATGGCTTATTTACAGAGAATTAAAAAAATATATATATTTTTCCGATACCTGTTAAAAAAAATAGTGATTTATAATAAATATTGTTGAAATATATCAATATATCGTTTTTTATATATTTGTATTTTTTTTTTCAAAATACGTACATGACAGACAGTTCATCAGAGAATTACTTCCAACTTTTTAAAATCCGGCTAAAGGTCTACTTTCAGCACATTCCTCCGCCTCATGCAAACAAAGTGTATCTGTATCCAGAGTATTACACCAAAGGAACAATGCACCACGCATAGCCGCACTCAGTTTAATAATAATATGCATAAGAATATTCCGAACTGTAGGTATTACCAACACACGGGTTTCTCCTTAATTCATTCATATTAATTATGCAGGAAATATAATGAAATATAAGTGAAAGTCCAACAAAACCAAAATTATGACAATCGTATGTTAATTAAAATGCTTGTGATATATGACATATTTAGAAAACAACTGAACACATCACATGTTGGGTGATTTTTTAAAGTTTTGATTCCAAAAGTACGAAGATACTGCAATTAGACTATACAAGTGAATATTGTATTATATTGCTCCTTTCCCTTTTTTAGCAGCAACTGTCTGCTTAGGTATGCAGATTTTTTTGTCATTACTAATGTTTCAGTTTAATTCTAAATATTAGACTTTGTTAAGGCATAGAATATTGTTTAATTATACAGAATGTCCGACAAGTCTCTCCGTTATTTCAAATATTATTAATAGCCGTTATATATAAGTTAAGAGACGTAAAACTGGCGGAAATCGTTTCAGAAAACAGACGCAGTTTTTTGTTGCATGTTTCAGTAAAGTGTCTGTAGTGTAGTAGTTGCAGTGTGCAGGAAACCGGACGTGTTCAAAATTCAGGAAAAATCTCAGTGTGTCCTCTGGCCAACCAATAAGAGCCCAAAGGATTTTTCAGACAATATACGGCAAGATGCGACCCAAAATCAAGAGTATTAAATCGTAGTATGACAACTTCAAAGATACAGGCTCTGTTGCTAACTCACCGAGAACTGGCCGACCATTAATCTCAGCTGAAAGGGTGAAAGCAGCGAGACAGCCTTTTGTGCACAGTCCCAAGAAATTAGTACGTAGGCCTAACGTAAATTACAGATGCCAAAAAGTTTTCTCCATAATATCTTACACAAATGTTAATGGTTTTGTGCATATAAAATGCCAATTGTTTTGACTTTGCTGCTCAATATAGCCATGCGTTGGTAAGACTTTGAAGTCGAAAATTTATCGCGGATTGAGGGCGATGTTGGCTATCTTAAACGTGCTGCTTTTTCTGACGGGGCAACATTTTTTGTCAGTGGTGTAGTGAACCGGCATAAGGCGTGCGTATTTAGGGTTCAATGATCCCTGGTGATGTGCCAGAGTGAATACCAGAGGCAGCCTAATGGTGAAAGATTTGTGCGCGCTTTTGCATGACAAAATTATTGGACTACACATTTCGGCTGAGAGCACCGACACATCTCCAGTGTATACGGACATGTTAAAAATGCTTGTTGTTCCTCAGTTGCTTAATTATCACCCAAAAGTAATTTTTTCCAATATGACGGTGCACAGCCTCTTTGGGGTTTAGAGGTTTGCGCCTATCTTGATACGACTCTTCCTGGATGATGTATCGGTCGCGATGGCCAAACAGCTTGTCCTCCTGACATAAGAACATTAGATATTTGTTTCTATGGGGTTATGTGAATTATAATGTCCACACATCTTCTGTATCAGATCATGAAACTCTGCAACAAACAGTATCAGCAATCATAGCAACGATCCCTCATGTTATGTTGAATAATGTATGGGTAGGAATTGAATATCGACATGTGCTACGTCTTTCCATGGGTGCTCACATGGAGACTTACTGATGTGTTTTCCTACTGCAACAAGAAACTTGGTTAGCTTGCCAATATTTTAGCTCCGGTTTCACACCTCTCTTAAGTGTATAGGAAATAAATAAAAATTTTTCGGACATCTTATAATTTAAAGACTTTTATCAATCTCTGTAGTTGTCCTCAGAACGTAACAAATAATAATGAGACGGTCGGCGTCTCATTTAAACGACTTCACTCAAAGATTTCCGCACACACAAAAAACTACACTCGTCCTGCCCATTTGCAATACATTCCTGACGGCGGAAACTACATCAACGAGACGTTTCCGTTACCTTTGAAGTTATTGGAAGCTCTGCTAAGTTGGGCTGCGAGAGGAAGTTGCCCTGACAAACCGCCGACAAATCGGGTTCCGCTTGGTGTTCCACAACATGACGCCTTGTATGTCTGGTCTGCACCTCGCTCGCCGTACGACTGAGACGCTGCGTAGACTAAGCTGTTTGCCAAATGCAACCATGAGACGCCTGACTTCACACGCTCCCATTGTCTCTCTGCCTATCCACTCAGCTATGGTGTTACTGGTCATGGAGAAGATATCGCTTTTGATGACAAAATACTGTAGTTAGTGCAATGTGCATGTGTAAATTAGAACATAAAAAAAATTGGATTCATAACGAAAAAACCTACCCTGAGAGAGAGAAGAGATTCGCGCAGCTCTTTAACATCGTGGTCTCGAGAGCCAATGAGGGTGAAGCGAAGTGAGTATAAAGAAGAGCCTAAATGAAAGGGCGGGAGAAACGGGAGATCTGCGAGACATACTACCGAACAATGGCATCATCCGGCAAGATTCCCACATTGCGAAAATTCGGGAGCGACCCCACCATGAATAAAGGCCGGTTTGCCTAGGTGGGAGGCAAGTAGTCTAACAAGTACTCAACCCCCACCCCCACCCCCTCCCACAATCGTAAACTGTTGCGATAATTTTGACACGGTAGGAAAGAGATGAAGAAATAAGTTTTATAACTCCTGGCTAGGGTAGAATAAATGTAAACAACTACTAGATAAGTACTGACTCTTCAGGTCAAATTTTTGAACAGTCAGTTCGGTTTTCATAACTAACTTGTGATTGAAATTTTTTGAAGGCATATTTGTGCTTTGTAGCATTTTATCTGAACGGCAAAGATTAGATATTAAGTATCCTTTATAAAATAATATTTTTTTTGCTCAGATGAGGCACCGTATGTAACAAATTCTTATTACATTTCCTGAGGAAGTGTTCTTTGATATGAAATTTTGAGACTAAACATTTTGATCTTATAGAAATAGGAAATGTTCATGAACTATACAGCAAATAATCATTTTATTGTACCGTTCCTTGTATTTAAGTTATAATTTGTATGCCTAAATTTTTATAAGTAAGCTTTTAATTAAAAAACAAAATAAAATTGAACTTACTTTTCGTACGTGTAAATCGATATACAGTATTTGTATACACGTTTACTTTGTTAATATAATTCAAACATACAGGCAATCCCTCTCCTCCCCCATTTTTTTTCACAAAGTGTTTAAATGTTCCCTTTGGCACTGTTTTTTTTTAAATTGCATTTTCTGCATACTCCAGAAAACCACGCTGTATTAGGATCTAATACTTTGTGAAGATTATTAATAAGATTTCTCGTGGTGATAAAGAACGGAATATTTTCGATGACAGAGAAAGTTGCCAGTATCTTGGTTGTCGGTGGTGTTTAAACTGGCTTCGATCGATGGCTTTACACTGTGCGTCCTAGCAAAGAAAGTGCCGACTTTCCGTGATCATAAATTAATTCCCATTTATTTCGCATGATAAACCAACAAAAGCACCACGCTGATGTTACAGTTATTTAGTCATTCGAGTTGTAGTCTACGCCTTGTCAAAGAAGACATTTCAATAATGAATGTCGAATTCATGTCACAAGTCAAAAACCGGTAAGGCAACAATGGTCTCTATATATCTCGCTTTCTCCCTTTCCCCTTTAACAACCGCGATTTATTGTGTGTTTATAACACGCATTACAAAAAAAAACTACTTCACGCGTGCATAATATTTTTGCACACGAAAAGAAATAACATTTCAGGCCAGGGCAGAATACAACCTTCAACACCTCATACTTATTGAAATTATTCAGTATAGCCAAAAACAACACTTTAAAAAGCTATCATAAAAAAAATATTCTAGGCGAATTCCTGCTAAACAAGTACAGGCCTCTGCAGTGAACATAGCTACGGACTTTCTACTAATAAAACTACAGGGCCACAGCTTAAAGTTCCACAGATACACACAGCACGACAACACTGCATGCCAATTCGGAACCCTGCGCGTAGCGGCGATGTCGAACTTGACGCGCGTGGCAATGTCGCCCTTATCGCCCTCCGCGCTTCCCGCAGCCTCGTACGTGGGGAACAACTCCAGTTAGCCGGGCCCCTCGACGTCTCGACGACAGCGCGGTCATTAGAAACGGGGCGAGTCGTTCTGAGAAATCGAGACGGGGAAAGAAATCGACCATGGCCTGTGGCAAGGAACCATCGGCAGCATTCGGCCGGAGTGATATCGAGATTCAGGGTGGCTGGATCTGAATTCGAACCCAAGTTCTCCCGAACACGAGTCTAGAGTGGTTTACCTCGGCGCCACCTCACTAGGTAACTGATCTTCATGTCCCAACATGTAACTGCTTTTTTTTTCCTACAAAACTATCGATAGCACATGACTGCGACTAAGGCTGTGTCCGTATTCGCCTGAAGTACATACTTGTGCGTACCAGTTCCCGGAAGTGAAATCGTTAGTGCTGTCCGAATTGCAAACTGAAGTATGAAATATACATAGTAAACGAATATGTGTACTTCTTGCATACTTGCGGAATATGTGCCACCATTTTAAGAAGAAATTTGCAGGTTACAAATGTTTTCCAACATAATTATTTTATTTTAAGTTTTATACAGCACCATTACTACTACTTCGTAGAAATAGAATTTTAAAATAAGTAATAATTTTTGCAAGTTCGCCTTAGAAAAAAGTCTAAATAATAAATTCATATTAGGATTATGTTCCTAACCTACAGCAGCTAAATTCCCCCGCCCTTTCATTACGGCGCTGCTCCATACTCATATCAATCACACTCAACAGATCTCAAGACTCCGATGTTAAGAGCCGTCCAAATCACTTCACCCACTACGATAGCTACAGTTACATACAATAATGTAAGATATTATATGTAATGTAAATTAAATTGGATTATTATTTAATACCTAATTTAACCCCTAAAACTTTCGGCAATTACTAAATTCTTAGTGAGAATACACGTACATTAAAAGTGGTTAGCTGGCATATAACTGTTGCCGAAGCCAACTAGATTGCCTGTCCGAATTCATCAAGTTTGTTGCAAAGGGTAAGTGAAGTATGCGAGGATGCAAGTACGCCAGTATATATATATATATATATATATATATATATATATATATATATATATATGTCCGAATCAATATATATATATATATATATTGATTCGGACAAGGGCCTAAGTTTAACGTATTGCTTAGTGTTGTGCTAGTACACTACTTTCAACGAAGTAGTAATGCAAATACTTCTTAAGCTAGTTACACAATATATTTACATAAAAGACCGGGTTTAACGTAAAACCAAATGCAAACAAATCTCACAAAACATGCGGATTTCAGTTCTTTTGGCGATTCTTGAGCCAATTTTGGGAAGGTGCACTGAATAATAAAATCAGTCTTCCTCATATTTAGTCTTTCGGCACACAATTATATTCTGTGCTACCACCAGAGTAGTTTTTATCAGCTTGGAAAACAATTAGGTACATTCCAGCACCCGAGAAACCTTTAAACCACCGCAGCACATGATGATACGCGACAAGTGTTCTGTACTCTACAGTATGATGGCAGACGTCTGGAAGAGAAAAGAAGAGCCACTCATGAACATGTATCCGATTCCGAATGGATCCAAAGAAACCACCGTGTTAGTGTTAAACTCTGACAAACACACGTATACACAAATTACTGTATGCGTGTGTAAATCGCTGTGTTTCGCAGTGCGCGACCTTGATAATCACTATGGCATCAGGTCTTTTATGCCTACTTTCCGAAGGCAAGATAGTCTTGTGCAATCATCAGAATAAATTCCTGGAATGTAGGTTCCCCCTTGATGTTTTTAGTTTCACAAAAAAAAAATGAATTCACCAGATTTTTGATTACCGTACAAGCATTTTATGGCGCAACAAAGTTACCACAAAGAAAAGTTTCATTTATTTTCAAATTTTCTTGCAGTCGTAATAAAGGAAATACGTACTTTAAATGTTATTTCACAAACAGGTTTAGCCGAATGCTTTGATGCCTCGCCCCCGAGGGAGATAGAGCACTTATCCAGGTAGCTAGCAAAAAAGTTTCCTTGGTTATCATCACGGCTTTGAAGTGCACGTTCCCTTTTATGCGCTCTCGGTTCAAAGGGACTCCTTAATACTTATGTTTTTCCTGGTGGGCGCGTGTGTGCCGACTTTGCCAGCCGACAATTTCTTTTATAGTCCACTTAATTTCTGTATTTCGGCGTTGTTGCGGCGTGGATCCGTAGTCTTGTTTTTTTCTCAACGCCTCTGTGCATTGTTTGATCAACCTCGCTAGTAAAAAAGCACTCCATGTCTATAAAACTGAATAAAACCGTTGTTCGCACAGACTTATAGTATTTTATTTTTTCTCTCGTAACTCGTGGTCGCTGCAGTAACCCTTTTATAGTCTACTCGAGGTTTCTTCACACTTTTTGGATCAAACCTTTGAAAAAAACCACCCAATATGACGTACTCGGTTTGTTTACTTAACATGTTATGTATCTCAAATGTTTTGTACTCGAGTTAAAATAGAAATGCGTTTTTTTTTTATTAAATTTACTTTAACTTATATTTTATCTAAAAATTATTGTATTTCTTTAAAAGTTAATAAATGAAAACAGGGAGAAAATAGGTTTGCTGCTAATGCCTTCTAATAAATAGTTCTTATGACAGATATTAACTATTGGAGTGCGCATAAATGCGGTGCGTTGTCCCTTAGGTTTAATTTTCTAGAGTAGGTTAAGCTTCGTTTGCATGAGGCTGAGGTAGGTACATCCTCGAAGGAGGACTTTAGCTGGGTTTCAGAAAAGTTGGAAGTAACCAGTCTATGGACGTTCTCACAGGGAATGGCATTAATGATCTACGCTGGACACGGCAGAAAACAGTGCCCTGCAAAGGAAGTCTCACGTGCGAAGGACATCATTTGTTCTTTAGAATGTATTCCTTAGTCTCACGAACAACTGCTGCTCACAACACCAGCACAAGCACATATTTTATTGTTTCCGATCATTTACAGAGCATTATATCGTTACATGCAAAGTAACAAACAAAATTTTTGCTCGTGTAGCGCCTAAATTTTTTTTTCTCTTTTTTTGAGTGAAATGTTTAATGTCACCGCCTGACTCGAGATGTTTTGCGTGTTAAATACCTAGAAGTGCGAGAGCGCTAAGCGCCACACAAAAACGCTCGGCTGAAGTGCCTCATCGCATCTACCTGCAAGCCGCTCAACAAGCACTCAGTCTTTCCAACTACGATACAACTGTGTATGCACCTGGGCCATTTCCAGGAATCTGACAAGAATATTCGGGCCTGTAAGTTGTCAGAAGCATACTTTTTTCTTCTAACAGCCCTTTCTGTCTTGACGACTGCATTATAAATAACAGCCACCAAACTGTAACTTGCATACGAATGAGGGTTTTAATGCTATTCCTAAGCAGACATTAAGGAGAAAACACAAACCAGTTTTAAGTAAGATGCCTACTGCTGTACTGCTGGATCATAAATATAAACACACTTTTCTGCCTAGGAGCACGGTCTTTTTAGAAGATGCGCGTAATTTTCTCGTGAATTCAGATTACAAATTATAAATTGTGTTCTTAGTCTCAGCATTATTAATTGAAGATCTCTAACTCTCTCTCTCTCTTTCTCGTCTCCTGCCTGCTGAAGTGCTTTATTCAAACACTTAGTAATATTTGAAAATGGCACTACAGTTACCGCGTCATAAATACTTATCGGGGTTCTTCTTAAATCCTGAAACTGAATTCTGTCAATTACAAATACCACCAGAGGAGAGAGACGCTGCTCACAAGACGTTGTGGTCCAGCATTGAATTGGCGAATTTTTTTCTGCACTGTGGCACTTTTTGGCAAAGCCCCTTCATATTTCTTTTATTATTATGGAAATGAATTTTTAAGGAGAAATTTTTTTCCTTTTTAATATTTATTCTGTAATGTTTAAGATTGATGTATCCTTAATTTAAAATTATGTTTGAAACTTATAATTGTAAATGCAATAAGTAGTAACAAAATAATGTAACTATCTTATTGTCAGTGTGTTTGTTGCTCTTAAAGTAGCTAACCTTTTTGGGCTGTCTCTACTTAACCTGTGTTTTCAGTTCACATTTGTCACACCAGGTGGCGGAGATTGTGCTCTTTATTGTTTATCTGTTAGCAACCAAGCTAGCCGACGATGACTAATATCAACGATATGTAGCACGCCACGGCAGTTATCCCAAGGAGGCAGTTATACCCGACTTTGTGAACTCACTGTACACTCTTGACACTTTGCCTGCACGACTTCGGAAGCGGAGTGCTTCAAACGTCTAGCCCCCAAAGATTTGACCGCTATCAAATGCCCTGAGATATTATTTCTTCCCCATTCTGTGCTCGGCTGTTGCTCAGACGGTTAGCGTGAGGTCTGATGACATCCCAATGATGCGCGTCTGGTAACTATAGTGTATTCACGGTTACTTCCGATTTGTGTGAAACATTGCTGAAAGAAATCTACTTCCAGGATAAACCTCCACCTCATGCAAACAAACCTTAACTAAGTCTAGGAAATTATACCAAAGGTACAACATAACACATTCATGCGCACTCAGGTGTAACAATATTATACCAAAGAACTATTTCTTACTAGGCATTGCCAACACACGTGTGTTCTCTCTATTTTTATTCATATTAATTATTATTGATGTATAATAAACAATATATATAATGAAAGTGAAAGCTCAACTTAACCAAAAACAAGATACCTTTTATCTAATGGGTGTATAAAACGCTTGTGATCCATTAATATCTTGGAAAAAACGGAACACATCATATATGGGATGCATTTTAAAAGGTTTAATTCAAAAAATGTGAATAAACCGCTAATATACTATATTCCATTTGATAGAGCGACCACAGCGTCATTTAGCCATCAAGGCATTGTAGACTATGGCGAGTCTGGGGCAATGTATGTTAAATTGGAAAACTGGCTCCTGGCCCCGGCGCCATGTTGTGAAGTCACCCAACCACCAAAATGAAAACAGGGGTCTTTGTGGTGCTAGAAACCACAGCTGTTGTCATTTAAAACTTGTCATAAAGCACATACTTATTTGTTTACCTTTGGAAGAGGATTATGTAGTAAATATATGTTGATATTTCCTTTTAAATGTCCGGTAAAAGAGTAATAGAAAACCCCAGTATTTCATTGCATAAAATTGTAAAGTAATTGTACACTTCTTGCTGATGTTATATGTGTATGGAATCACATGTTATTAATTTTAATTTGAATTCATATTTGATTCCAGTGCAGTATAATTTTATTGTAAAGTTTATAAATATTTTGAAATATATTTGCCAATTCTCTTAGCAGGGACATTTTTTATGTATACTGGTTGACATGGAATATAGAGTTCAAATATGGTAACTATATACACATTTATTGAAAAAAGATTCCTTATGACATTTTGAATAAGAAAGGCATAGTTTTAACATAGCTTGGCTTCGTTAAGCCATTTTTCTTGTGAGTTTTTCCTAACAGCTATTGAGGACAATTCACGGGATTGTGACTGTCCGTGTTAATATCTGAAAATTCGATATTCCATAACGTAATGCTAGTCTGGTCAGAATTTGTGTTATTTTCAGCCGAGAACGTCGCCAGCAGCATTCCAGCTACGGTGTACGCCAGTAAAAAGGTTTGACTTCGGGAACTGAGGTAACCGGTATCTTGTCCTCAAAATAAGCCACGTTTACCTGGGACTATTGAATACACCTCAATTTTAGAATTTTTTTAAATGTGGTTGAATATTAAAATTTGCCGTTACACCTAACTTTGAAAAAAAAAATTGCTACAGCCTATTTTGCAAGAACGAATTTTGTATTCAGAATTTTGTAGCTGTATCGAGCTAGAATAATTAGCAATCCATTTTCACTACAGAATAATTTAAACCAAGCTATAGAAATTCATGAGCTTCGCCAGCATACATCAAAATTTCAATGCTTATCGTTTGAACGCTGTGTTTAGGAAAAATACGTAACATTTTCGGAAGGTCGTGCTTATTTCTTGCACTAGATATTGATATATTTCCATGTTATTAAGAAGTATTCAAATATCAAGTTTACTTCATGTCAGTGCCCAGCCTAGTTGCCAGTTTAATTTTGTGTCGCAGTGAATGTGTTGTTGGAATTAAGTTAAAGTAATTATTTTGGTTCCTATTCAGGAGACTTCGTGTGTCTGTATTGTCTTCTGTTGTCTTGTGTGTGTATTGAATAATGCTTGTCTTGTCTGCAATTGTGTTGAGGGTTAGTCATGTCAGTGCTATGTTTTGTTTTAATTTTAATACTGAAAGGGTTTAGTGTTAATTTTAAGAGCGTTTTCTTTTCTTCCCAAAATATTCTGCGAAATAGAACATTGCTGGTCCTATCTTGTGATTAGTTATAGTGCTACTAACACAAAATCTTATTCTCACGTTTATTTTGGTGTGAAATTGTCTTCTGGTACGAAGGTAGCCTGGATTTGAGTAAGTATGACGAAATTATTTAATGATATAATGTTCATTTAGCGGCTATATTTAACAATGTGACACGTAAGAATTGGTGTCTTGAGGGATATCGTTACACACGCTCTTCTCCCCTCCCCTCCAAGGAATTGCCTGTTGCTTAGTGTATGCACACTGTTACATTCATTCAAATTAATTTTCCTCAGGCCTCTCCAATTACACTCTAAACTTTAATCTGTGAGTCTTGCTAGTGGGGAATATTGACAGTACAGGTGAAAACCGGACAAACATAATAAATACATCTGTCCCTGTCTAATATATTCGCTAGGGCACACCAGCAGTTCTGTCGACACTCGCACCTTTGACTTGACATTGACCTTTAACCTTGACCAAGTGCCCATGACGTTGGTTGATCTTGAAACCAAAAAATCGAAAAGAATGCAGACAAATTATAAAATCCCCCAAAAATTATGCAAATATTTAATCAATTTAAAAAAATAAAAAATATAAAAAATTTATTTTAAAGATAAACATGTAGGACGTCCAGGGTTCGATGACAGGCAAATCGACTAAGCTCCTGACACGACCGACCCTGGGCAGGTCGGTCAGTGTCAAGCCATGTTGGATTTTGATGACCTTCACCTTCAACCCTGACCTTAGATGAGCTGAAAGCCAGAAGATTAAAAAAAAAAAAACCCAAAACATTCTAAAAAACAAAAAAAAAAAATTTCGAAGTTTATAAAAAAATTACTAAATATTTTTATTTAAAACGTCTATAAAATGTATAAAAAATTATAAAAATCAAAAAATTATTTAAAAAATTATTATTTAATATTAATTTTTAAAAACATACATTTCAGGAGATGCCCACAGCACCATGTCCAACAGACGACTGAACTACCATTAATTATTCTCATTGGTAAATATTCGACAGGCGTCTACTCCTCTTAAAATACTCGTTCAGTCGTATGAAGCAATCTTGTTTTATTTTACTTTGCCATTTGTTTACATTTTCAACACCAAGAGGGCACTGATGACTCCGACCAACATGTTAGATCTGGGTGACCTTTACCTTGACTCTCACATATGTGACTTTGACCCCGTGCCCATGACCTTGGGTAACCTTAAACCCAAAAGAAATTCTCAAAATTTCTATACAATTCAAAAAATTCCAAGAAGATACATTTGAAAAATAAAAAAGTAAGCTAAAGAATTATTTTTTCATCGACCTTTTGATCAATCTCGCAGAAGACTATTTGCTATTCATAGGTATTTCCTTGAAATATCTAATAGTCAATAATAATGAAATGTATTCACAGTGTTTGTTAGATATTATTAATAATATTAACTCTAAAATTTTCCATAATAATGAGATCTACCTGTTAGTTAATTTTGTTAACATATAGCCGTTTTCCTGTTTGCAGGTAAATAGTAATATTTGCATATATTTACATTACAATATGTTATTTAAATATGCTTTTAGGCATGTGAATATTAAAATATTTAAATTTATTATATAATTTCATATTCCAACATTTTTATATACATCATTAAGTGTAGAATTAATCAAAAATAATTTCTTATTTATATACCTATACACAATTAGAAATAAAATAAATATATAATAATTTTATATTACAACATTTATGTATACATTATTATTTGCATGTTTTCTTCAGGGGCGAACTAGTAGATGGGCTATCTCAGAGTGCTACTATATATTTTTAACATATACATTTTGTGGTGGAAGGACTTTTTTTGGACACAAGCTAGGCTCTTAACTTTAAAAATAACCGAATTTGTATAGAAAAAGACAGCTGACATTCTGAAACTACATCGATTTGGAAGAACTCTCTCGTCATACCACAAAACGAATTGTGAATATGAAGGCTTGTCTGAACCCAGCGATCAGGGAGCTGCACCCTGCATCATAGCTAACTGGTTGCCATCAGTGCCGAATTTGCGATCGAGTTTTCACCTATGGTCAAAGTGATCGTCGGCAGGAGAGAACGGCCTGTAAGAAGAGTCCTTTTCGCGTGATGATGCATTATGGCATTGGTCCCATGCAGTTTGTGCAAGGCGATACATTGAAATACCATACCAAAATATCTGCAATAATTCGCATACTGGGAGTCAGCGAGTGTTGCCGACAGTATTTCTTGCTACATCGAAGTGTAACCTTTCGACATGCGATTATGATAAGACAGTTAATGCTAAAGACGAAACGAGCGCAGTAGAGTCGGTTTGTGTGGAATGTACAATTACAAGACTTTCGCGTTAAGTCGATGAAATTCAAAATACATGGTCGTCGGCTCTAAGTACTGATGAACATACATGTACTGCTACAAAGAAAAGCAAATTTAACATAGAATAAAAAATGACCATAATGAGAGCATTGAAGAAAATGAAATTTAAGACAGTGATATTGCTGAAGACAATGATGGCAGTTTTGTCTAGGCACTGACAAACCCCTCTAACACATTTGCTGCAACAAGCGACATGAAGAAGGTAGAAGATGCCGAGAATACTGGCTACCTATTTCCCGAAGACCCGTATGAACTTGTTGGTAGACTTAGATATTTGATTCACCTTAAAAAAAAAGGGTATCTCACCCACATTAACGAGATATCTTCAATCGTTAGTAAACTGACGGATCAGGGATATATCGCACGATGCGATAAACTGCTTTATTCTTAAATTGTAGTTACAAAATAATAAAAAAAATTATCGTTATAAAATAATAGGGGTTTTCTTTATTTTTGAGTGTTACATCCTTTTTTAAGCTCACAAGTTTAAAGTGGTGCTATGTGCACTAGACTATTATAGAAAATATCTGTATATAGAATAATAATAAAGACTTACGTATAATAAAATGCATGTATAGTTTATTGCATACAAATAATTAATCCTGTCGACATGTACTAATTTGGAGAAAGTTTGCGAACTAATTTCTATATATATATATATATATATATATATATATATATATATATATATATATATATATATATATGGGTGGGAGACAAACCGAAGTATTTATCTGAGGATCGATCGAAGAATTGAGATGTATCAAAGGGTTGGGATTGATCGAATGAATGACATGGATTGCTGTGTATTGCAGAGGTGGATGGCTAAGGATTGGGATTTATAGAATTTTTAGCATGGGTTGCTGCGGATTGTGGAGGAGGATTGCGAAGGATTGGTGTGGATTGGTATGGATTGGTGTGAATTGGTGTAGATTGACGTGGATTGGTGTGGATTGGTGCGCATTGGTGTGGCCGGCGTTGATTAGCATGTGGGTTGGTGTTGAATGGTGTGTGAATTGTAGTGGATTGGTGTATGGATTCATGTGCAGATTTGAGTGTCGATTGTTGCGGATTGGTGCACAGATTACTGTGTAGATTGGTGTGTAGATTAATGTTTCGATTGGTGAGGATTAGTGTGTGGATTGACATGCGGATTGGTATGTGGATTGGTGTGGATATTTGTGCGGATTGGTCTGTGGAACGGTGTGGATTGGTATGGTTTGATGTGTGGATTGGTGTGGATCGGTATGGATCGATGTGGATCTGTGTGTGGATCGGAGTGGATTGGTGTTTGAAATGGTGGGTGGATTGGTATGGATAGATGTGGGTTAGTATTGATTGATGTGAATTGGGGTGTGGAATGGTGTGAATTGGTGTGTGGAATGTTGTGAATTGGTGTTTGGAATGGTGTTGATTAGTGAAGATTGGTGTGGATTGGTGTTGGGATTTGTTTGTGGATAGGTGCGTGGATTTATGTGTGGATTGGAGTGGGTTAGAGTGTATTGATCTGGATTTGTGCGGATTGGTGCGCGGATTGGTGTAGATTGCTAATTGCAGTGCTGATTGTAGTGATTTTTGTAGTGCTGATTGTGGTGCTGATTGACGGAAAGATTGCGAGATTGGTCGAAATAATAAAGATAAAGACTTTAATAAATTGTATTTCTTTTTAATAATTTTCGTTTATATTTTTTATCTTATTATAGAGTTTTAGAATTTATTTCTGACTCCAAGGTTATCCAACGGCATGGGCAAGCCATGGTTACAGATGTGAGACAAGGTGAAGGCCATCCAGATCTAACGTGTTGGTCGGAGTCATCAGTGTTACCTGGGTATTGAAAATGTCAACAAATTACAAACTAAAAAAAAAAACTATGATGGCTGCACACTACTGAATGAAATTGGGTGAGGTTGGTGGAGACCTGTCGACTAATTAACCAATGATAATCACTGGCGGCGGGTCAGTCGACTGCTGGACATGGTGCTGTGGTGACCACCAGAAATGTAAGGGTTAATAATAATTTTAATCGCAATTTTTAAAATAATGTTTTATTTGTTATTTGAGATTTTTTATAAATTTATAAAATCAAATTCTAAATAAGTTTATAATAAAGTTGAAATCTTTTTCGACTTTTTAGATTTTTGTTTTTTTTTTGGCTTCAAGTTCATCTAAGGTCAAATTTAAAGGTCAAGGTCAATGTCATAAACACTGGCCGACCTGACGAGGGCCAGTCGTGTCGGTAGCTTAGTCGATTCATATGTATCGAACCCTTGACCTCCTACATGTACAGCATTAAATATTTTATTTATTTTACTTATTAATTTTTTTAATTTGTTATAATATTCATTGGAATTTTATAATTTTTATGCACTTTGCTTGTATTTTTGTGTTCAAGGTTATCGGAGGTCATTGGCAGGGGCCAAGGTAAAAGGTCAAGGTCGAAGGTCATCTGTATTAAATATGGAAGTTGGGTGACGTCACAACATGGCGGCCGGCCAGCGCGCGCCGGTGCCAAGTGACAGTTTTGTCCTATTAAAAAAATATTGCTCCAGACTCACCATATACATTCTACTCGGCATGCGTGTCTTATTTAACTGCTCACTAGTATAAGTAGCATATTTGTATTTACTTGATGTTCTTTGCTGTTTTATGCATATTTCTCCCTGGTTCACGACTTTTTTTCCCCCATTTCTTGCTATGTTAATAGCAATGATACAGAGTACTTGATTATACAGAAATAGAGTTGTGGTTTCTTTTAAATGGGTGTCCCAATTCGGTTCACTGACTGGATGTGCGAGGCTGTAAGAACGGGCCTGGAGCCCGATTAGTTACCATGTTCTGTTTAAAATTCCATATTGGCTCGGTTGCTAGGTGGCGAGGAAGTTACCAGTGCTGGTTGGCGAATGGCGTTTAACTATGGCCAGTACCGCAATTTTGGTTTGGTAAGGGGGGAAAGGAGATACGAATAGAATGTGAGAGATATCTTAATAGTTTGATGCCATTAATAACTGCTTGTTCAAGAGGACGTAATGATTTTTTTCTATGGTCTACTAAATTTATTGCGAGGCGCATTTTGATCACGAAGGGATCTCCTGCAATGCCACATTTACGTACAGTCTTATAGATTATCTAGGTGTACTGGTGAAAAGTTGCTGAGATAATTTTATCATATTAATTACGCAATCAGTTTAATGGTAGGTGTGACGGAACTTTCAGTGCTAGCATCCAAATTTCACGCAAATTCTTACCTTTCTTATTATAGAATCAAACCAAACATTTCTGGTTAAGTTTTTCTGTGTAAGTAAATTTTCTCTCTCATGCTTAAGCAGAGAAAGACTAATCAAGTATCTGCGACTTTGTAAACACGATTACAAAAATAAACTATCCATATAGTTGTGTTAGTGAAACTGTCTAGTACAACCCATACCTAGCTACTGTACGTAGCATTTCCAGAGGTTTGAGGGTCCAATAATAAGGTTCTGTCACACATATTATCTTGGCGTGGCTGTCTATGGTAAAGGTGCTGTACTCACGCTGCTAAGATGTTACAACAAAACTCAAAATTTACGATCACCTACTTATATACATAATGAGGTGCGTAGTGCGTCAATATAATAAGACCTTGACTTCCTTTGATATTTCCATGTGTCTTCGGCATAGTAATACAACTACATATGAAATTACTTTTACTTACCTCAATCATGTGCGGTACCAAACCAACGTCGTACACCATGAAACCGTCCACGCCATCTTCTATTTCACGCCTCTTTGCCTCCTTCACTTTTGTCACAACTTCTTCATGTCTAAAATATAAAGCAAGGCATGTGTAGACTTGTCATCTGCTTAAAGTACAAAAAAATTGTCCAGAAGATTACTAACTTTTAGAAATAATTGAACTGCCCATTATTTTTGAGAAAATTTTATAAATGAAAAATAGATATTCATACAATGAATCATACTATTGCAGCGCCATTTCAATGATTTATTTAAAGAAAAGTCTACAGAGTGTACGGAAAAAAACTTCTCTGATAATGTATTAAGGCTCCTCGGTTTCACAATTCCTTACGAATTTCACTTTTTAATAATTTTTTCATGGTTTAAACTTTTTTCAAACATAACGAAAAATACTTTCTGAAAGTGCTTCTGAACTCACTATCGGATATTCTTCCTACCCCTTTTCCTTGTGATAACAACACACGGCACAAAGTAAATGCTTATTTTCTTACGATATTTTGTATTCCATTGACAGCCAGTGGAACCACGAAGAGAGAGCATATCGTGTCCAGATTCCTCTCAGAATAATATTTCTATATATCTACAAATCGAATGCAGATTCCACCGAAAATTACGCCTACAGTTTGGGTAATAATGAGGTGAAATACATATGATTTATTTTAAGTCTACAGCTAACCCGAAGGGCAGGGCATTCCCTTGAAAGTGAAGCGTAACGACTAGATATTTTGGAAATGTTTCAGAAAGTTTTGAAGATACCAGCCTTCCGGGCGTATCATACTGAAGCAGAGAGTATAAATTACAGTACCTATTGTGTCGTATAATTGTTTTCGGAAACGCCATTGTAATGAAACATATCCTTACCCAAACTATTGGAATGTATCCTTTCCCTGCGTTTCAGGGGGCAATGTAATGTTGCACTCGAATCTACAAAGTTTTTTTGGAGAAATACACGTCCTACACTAATTATGGTTTTTCTTGTTCGAATGAATATTGATAGTGTTAATGTCTAGTATAATGCTGATGCCCATGCAATATGTAATGCACTATTGGTGTGAAATTGAGGCAGATCTGCAGCAGCTCCTTTATTACACCAAATATAACAACAGTGAAATAACATAATTGTTATACGAGTAAATAGACTATCGCTCTACGGACCTGCATTTTCTTACATCAATCGACACCATCCCCACAATAAAAAAAATATATTCTTCATCTAGAGTTGGTTTATAAATAGAGCTACCTCTATATTGCTGCTGCAATGTCATAATGGACGTATTTTGGTATTTAATTTTAGAGGAAAGGCGATCGCAATTATCTTCATTGGATGAAAATATAAGACTACGCCCTATCAGCACAGCATAGTTCAAGTTGAAGTTAACCAGGGTACAAAGCCCCTCTCTTGTACGACCAAACGCCCAGATTGTTACCCGCCGCCTCATTCTGGAACAACCCACTTATTCATAATAACCAAAATTAAGTTGTAGATATACCTTCAAACCTGTTGTTTATCGTTGTTTAAGGACAACAGAGCAGGAAGCCAGACGCTCAACGCTGCAACCCTACCCAAAGAAATACCATCAGGGTTCACCACAGCCAGCAAAGCAACCATGTGCCACTACGAGTCCACCTACATGATCGAGTGCTTCAGGAACCTCGACGAGGAATATATATGTCACTAATAATATTAGTTACGGTCGGACGTGCGAGCGGCATCCACTCTTACAGCAGCTAGTGTGCTATATGTAGCTACATCTTCCAGCAATCAAGGAAAACCCAACCGGGCGTTTTTTAACCTAGCAGAAAGTCGATATACTCAGATGGTCTACGCTATTACTGAAATGGCATCTTGTTTACACCCATTAGGAGGTTAGCAGTTTGCAAATGCATCACTGTCCCTGCAGACACATCCGAACTACGCCTACATTGCGGTCTCACTTTTCCATTCTGACGAATTTCTTCACGCCTTTAGGCCTTAACGGCCTCGGAATCAGTATTTAGTTCTGCGCCCACCAAACTGAAAAACGATAGTCACATTGGTCCAAGTTAACAGTAAAATACACATACCACTATTTGTTAACCGACAATATTAAATACACAGAATATTTCTGGCAGTTTGCTCTTTGAACTGGTTGTCCTGGAGAAATCAGAGTGTTTCCAAGAATCCATAAACGACGTAAGAGCGCATAACAAATAATTCCTGTAAATGTGAGACGACCTGTTTGTTTCCTGATAGGAACCAGCAATAACCCTGACATATGTTGTCGATAAGTGGTTCTCACCTAAAGTATTATTTCCATAACGCCTAAGCCGTGACAGAGATAAAGGGGTAGTGCATTTTTCTGTCCTCAGTGGGTCATTTACACCACAACCCGATGTTTAAAAGAAATAGAGTCCTCGCATTGTTTTATGTGACCCTTTCACGCATTTTTATTTCATAAGGCATATCGAAATTTGAAATATGATAGAAAGCATATGTTGTCATCCCGAAATTTCGTTAGTTGTTACACGTTTACTACCTGGACAATCTGATTATTTTCTAATGTGTAACTGTTGAAAATATATGGGGTAATTTAGTGCAGGCAACTACACAGATGACACTAACAATATATATGAAGCTATACCAATTTCAGAAAATGAACTAAGCGATGCCCTATGCCTTGCCAGTCACTGAAACTAAACAGCATATCTATACTGTAATGCTGCAACAACAATATAAAAATTTCGAAAATTACGGGGATTAAATATCTTTGAGCGGAAGGACAAATGCTTAACATGCTTTTCAGTTGAATTGGCAAAAACCTGACGGTATATCGTGCCTCCTGCGTCATTTACCACCTCGCAGTGTTAATGAGGATTCCCGGTGAGCAAAGACATAGACATTGCGCCATTCCGTCACTCAGTAAACAAATTCAGTTCGTGTGTCACGGGTACCCTCATATCAACACCTGACCTCCTGATGGAGTATAACTAACGTGAAAGACCCAATGACAACTGATTTATACAGGATGAGGCGTTTAAAACAGGTCACCTTAATAAATCGCCCACGTGTAAATATAGAAGAAATTTGGCTCAGCAAACGTTGTTTTGGGTGAAAGGGGCCATAACGTGACGTTAACAGTTTGGTGTTACGTCGAGGGGTGAAGGAGATATGGGGGACAACTTCGATTTTGTAAATGGGATGACATACTTTATTACCCACCTCTGAAAAGCTCTTCGCAAGATGAATACAAACATGTGTCAAACGTACTAGAAAGGTGAACATTAAACCACATCGTCCCATTTAACACACCGAAGTTGACCCCCATATTTCCGTTACCCCTCGGCCTACAACATATCTATTTATTAATGTAACATTATGGCTCCTTTCACCACAAACAACGTTTGTCTGGAACATTTTCGTCAATCTTTACAAGTGGCCGATATACTAGGGTGGCCTGTTTTAATTGCAGCACCCAGTATACAATCATTCCGCACAAGCACATCGAAGTAAAGCAACAGTTGACAAGACACGAACCACAAGGCTCGTGCAGCAACTTTGGTGTATTCCACACCGTCACCACTGGAACCTTCACAATCGAATCCACCCATGCTTCAGCTAAGATTTTATCCAGTCCAGTTCCGGAACGGTTTTGTAGCTAACAGTGCCGACTCATCAATGTGCGGAGGAAGTTCGACATCTTCTCCTGGATGCGGAGTTTCAACCACTACCCGCACGAGTCCAGCCTCAACGGATCGGTCACCAGGGACAACCCCTTATGGGAGATACCGATCGTCCTGTGCTTCTACCTAAGTTCCCATGTCAGGTATAAATTTCACACTGAAACATCCATTACCATAGCAGTGGGCGGAGAGAAGAGCTGGTGAACTCACCTCTTGGCGTGTTGACCAGCGGGCGGCAGCAGTAGCGCGGCCATGCCGCCCGTTGCCGGGGCGCCCCTGCGGTGGCTCGTCCTCACCACCAGCTGCAAGTACTTCCTCAGGAAGCGCCGCTCCATGTTCACGTACTTTCTGCGGTCCGGCAGCACGAACTGCCGCCTCTCTCCTGCCATACACGCAGTCAAGTGCGATATAGGCTATTCACTGGAAAATGAGCACTTTTGAAAGCCCTGCTTAACATCTACTGGTATGCACGTTGCGAACTCTTCTGTCTTATTTTAGATTAACATCGCCGTGGGCCTCATCCCTTTATTCATGCGTTGGTCAAGTGAAACTGCGAAATTATTAGAAAAGTAAATATTTTACAAATCTTCTCATTTTTACACTTCGATGCATTAAAATATAAACTGTAAGTGAAAGAAATAATTTAAGTTATCACAAATGGTTACCTAACACTTTTTATTCGACGTTAAGATACGGAACTACTTCCCAACCGTCGTTACCAACCTACTGCTACTGGGCGTATCTCACTCAGAGCGTGTCCATTAAAATATATGTAGGTAGGGGCAATGACTTTTTTTTTCTAAGGTTGATTTCAAAAGTGCTCACTTTAACGTGAACAGCCTTTATACAAGGTTGCTCTTGACCTCTGAACTAACTGTGGTTATTACACATATGGCAGACGGTGCAGGACGGGAGGTTATTCTTGCTCGGAGGCACGCACGCAAGCGATCAGCTAGCAATACACGCGAGTGCCGCACCTAAGGGTAAAGGTGCTGTGGAGCCACACCCATTCGGCGGGTTTAAGTTTTTCGTACAAGAAATAAGAACAATATTAATGTGTACTAATCAAACGAAAGAAGTTGTATATACAGAAATATACTTATAATTCCGGTATAATAATAAGACAGCACATACTATCACACAGGCAAAGACAGATGTGAGCAAAACATCTAGACAACACAAAAAGGAAGAAACAATTGAACAAAGATGGATTTCTATAACAAAAGCGTCACAACGTGACCAGACACACTAAACAAAAAAAAAAAAAAAACCTTACCAAATTTGCAAATGATGGAAGCGGCGTAATCCCATATTCCGCAGTTGAGGCCAAGGGAATGATCCTTCAGTGCGTAAAGTATCCCATCAAGCTCGAAAGACGACATGATATTTTCTATCAGCACACATGCTTTCATAGTACCTAAGGAAACCATTACATGTACAAATTACTACATAATATACGAAAATTGCTGAAAGGGTACAATAAACACATTTTTATATAACTTATACATAATTTCTTAGTTTTTATTTTAGCGATCCTGAGATCATATCTGCTTTAGTTAACACTTATGGGAGTAACAGAAACGGGTAAAATTATAAAATTATTATTTTTTCTATTCATGACATGGGAATTCAACCTTAAAAATGTACTATAAACCAGGGAAAACATATCAAAATCTTATGTATACATACACATGTATATGTGTGTGAATATTTTCTCTACTTCAAGAATCAACTGTAACAGCAAAGAGAAATACTGCATGTACTTCATTTATGCATAATGCCTTTCGGCAAAATGCACGCTTGTATTCTAAATCAAAGATGCGTTACCGGTTAGTCAAGTATTTGGATTTTGCGAGAAAATATATCTAAGGTTATACCGTTTGAAAAAAAAAAAACTGCTGCATTTCTATTGGTCTGGAGCGCCAACGTTATAAGGACGTTGTACGGCAAAATAAATGGACTGTGTACAATTCTCATACTGCATGTTTCTGAGATTTAGGGTATTCCAGACATTTTCGAACCGAGGAAAAACTCATTTCGAATGTAATGTCACTACGCAGTTGTGTGCCAAAGTTTATTTTGCCTCTACTGGTATTCTAAATAAAAACAGTTAAGAATCACTACAAATATTGTTAGAGAGTATGGATATTTAGAAGTGATGTATATTATGCGAAGAGTTACGTGATATGGGGAATTTTCACTTCTTGTACGTGCAATGTGGAGTGACTATACCTGTCTCTTCAAAAACCACTTCGCATATGTTATGGAGCAGTGGCGTATGGTGAACCGTTGCTAGGTAAGCTGGTGCTTGCTCGCTGCTGTACATTCGTGACGCACGCAGCAGTGGAGCCTCGCAAACCGAATGTATTTCGAACAATTCACAACGAGCAGGCCAGGGGCTCATTAAACACGTCCTATGGCGACACCTGCCGAACTACGTTTTAGTGGCGGAAGTCTAGACTAGCAAGCAACAGGTTACCCCATCGAGCTAACGCCAGCTTGTCCTGCTAACAGTTCACCGCGCGCCACTGTTGTGGAGTTAGGCGGCGCCGGGAACGTGTGGTCAGTCCACCGGCTTTCCACGCAAGGCAAAATTGTGCTCGATTCCCGACGGAGTCACGCCCGAGTTATTACATACGGGACATGTGGACACACGGGGTGGACGTGGCTGCTGCCAGTAGGTTTTCTCGGGATACTCCTGATTCCTTCACCGTTGTATGCCATTGATGCTTCCTCCTACGCCGCACTTCAGAGACTGAAGTGATCCTGACTGGAAATCAGGTAGCCGGTACGGCACTACACCCGTCCTGTGACACACCTGCATACGGAATTTATTAAGTCTTCTTTTAGTTGTGTGTGTTTCCCGAAAGGAAAGCCAATAAACTGAGTTGATAATTAAAACACCGTAATATTACTAAAGTAAGAGTTAATGATGTAGAAGGTTCGTGCAGACATATTCACCTCAAGCTTTTCTCCACAGATAAACAGCTCATCTGGCTAACAATAACCCCTCCATGTGCGTTGGTCATTTGGTGGTAAGCATGATTTGGTTCAAGGTTATATATGCACTTTTCAAAATACCCTTGAAAAAAAATTATTTCTGCATGTAACTACGCACAGTTAAATTTAAACAATTACTAACAAATCCACTAATATCAGCAATGATTTAAGGAAAGTATTGGTCGATTTTGTCTTTTTATTAACATGTTTGAAAATTTTAGGTGCGTGGTGGTACAATTATATTTATAGCTCATTAAGACCCGTAAATGTTACAAGTAGTACATTTGTGCAGTTAACGCTAAATTTGAAAACGCTAGTTAAATAAAAATAACTCACACAAATATTAGACTGCCTGAAGAAATTTAATTATAATAACAATTAAAGAGCAGGGCTTTACTCTGCTCACAATCAATAGGAAGAACTGGAGCCAATAATAGTCATTTCTGAAAATTCGCAGAGTTAGAGGACATTCACGATATTTACGAATTTTGTCCCTGAAGAGACATATCGGGAAGATAACTTACAATTTCTCGTACGTCAATTATTGAGCTCAGTTTAATATAACAGTTTTTATGGACCTCTTGAGAAAACCAATCAGCTACACCGAACATTAAAACCTCCTTCTCTTGAAGAGCTAATAAAAAAAATAATCTCTTACTCAAAGGTTCTTAGACGGCCACAATGTCATCTTTTAGGGAAGCAAAAGTTTTTCTAACCAAAGAGCAAGAACGTACTTGTAGTTAACAGTAAAGTGTTCTGTTAGTATTCGATATGTTTATCGAAGCGCTCACACACTAGCTGCAATGCAATAAGCATCCCTATAGAAGTCACGATGAAACTCGGTCATGATTATACCCGGAAGTGGGGCTCCTCTAGTTGCTGGCACCCGCTGTACTGGAGACCGTGAGAGGAGGACTCAAACGAAGAGCCCATCTACCGATATACGGCGGTGTGTCACATCTCACTGACATTTGTTCCAGTTTATACAATAACGGCAGTATAAGGATTCCTATATAGGAACTATACTTATGCCACTTAACCTATGCTCAGTTGTAAGTCATTTTGGTCCATGAGAATTTTCAATTTTTCACTTGACCAAATTATAAGTGGCATAAGAAAGATTTTAAAAAATAACGCAGGGTTTGAAAGTACTTGATAGAAAGCGAAACACTAATTGGGGTGTCTATTTAATTTCCATAACGTGAAAATCAAGTGGGTAGGTTATTTTGAGTCTGCTTGCGGTATAAAATCTGACAAGGCCGCTCTGTACGAATTCTTGAGCGGACGTTCCAAGTACCCATGTCAGCAAGAAACGACCACGTTGTTCAAAAGTTCCCGTTGAAATTTCGGGAAAAATTCTGGATAAATGTCCCCGAACTTTCTCTGTGAATGTACAAATTGAGGTGCACATGCAGCTTATCGGGAATTTTTCCAAGGTCAGTAACCATTACTACGTAAACGTAAGAATAATCTCATAAGTTTATTATTAAAATTAATTTTCTTGAATTTTTTAATTGCTATTTTTGAAAATTTTCACTAAACAGTTAATACAGTGAGAATTACCAATTAAATTACAAGTGTTAACATTTGTATCTTGAGAGGATTTCACCAAGAGCAGGAGATTAAGGATCTCAGGAAAATACTTAGCTACCTAGAGTATTTTCATTCTACGAGATGTAATATATTAGGCACTCGAATGAGTTCAATTTCACCTCGTGTTAAGGGCTTGAAGTGTTTTCGTTAGAGGCGGTACAGGGCTAAATATTTTATACTGAAATAAAGGCGTGAATGTCGTCAAGGTTCTTATGCGCCCAGAACCCACATTTTCTGACAACTGTGCTAGAGAGCGTTTTCCCCTCAACAACGCTCGTACCCGACAGAGCAAAGTTTAGCACATTATAAAGACGGAAATCACATCCGTATATCATCACTGTGAACCGCCTACAAGTAAAAGGGCGCCAAACCGTGTAGAAAAATTTTTAAATAATAAACCACTAAGTATTTTGACTGGCAATATATTACAACTATAAATTAAGGAACTCTTGCGTTTTATACTTACGTTTTACATGTAGTTTCTGTTTTTGTTTTTCATCTTATATGTATAAACAATGAAAGAGGATACGCCTAAAACGGGTAATTTTATTACGGATTTAGGAAGGCAAACTCCAGTACCGTATATTTAAATTAGTAAAGTGATATAAAGCAAACAGTATATCTTTATTATGAAGCTATGAAATGGTTGGATGATTATCGGGAGTCTCATAAAGATGATTTTTCGACAGCAAAACTGCACACTAGGCCAGAGGCTTGCACGTACAAGCGAGTAACGTGATGCGCATGCCTCGGTTGCACGCAGAGAAGATATGGGGTAGAGTGCGCATACTTTTACTTAAAAGGACGGGTTAGAGGATAAAACAAATTTTAAATAAACTTCGCATCCTTTTTGAACACATTGATGTGGCAGTTGTTTATGACAATCTCGAGGCAGTGTTGGGAACACGCCCGGATGACAAATAATAAGCCTACGTAAGATTTAATAAATGGGGTCGCTTTTTCCGTCTGTGCAGTCCTAGGCATCGAACGCACTAATTATATTCTGGTGAAGGAGGAGTGTTAAGAAGAATCACTAGCAAAATACTGTCAATAAAATCAGTGTTTGAACATACTAGCCTATAACAGCCAATAAATGTTCTGGGAATATATCAATTTTTCAGAAGAAAAAAAATCATTATTTACAAACGCCAATTTTTACTTGTGTACTATTCAATATACTCCAATAAAATCGAAAATGATAAGAGCATAACAAAAACAACGCATCGGGAATAACGACGCCCGGAACAGTGGCGCCAGGCACCGACCGGCCGCCGTGTTGCGACGTCACTCGAACGCCATGTCGGATCTGGGTGGTCTTGTATTTGACCTTACGTCCGTGAACTTGAACCCGTACCCCTGACCTTGAATTACTTGAAATACTAAAATTCAAGTTACTTCACCCCTCCCCCAACCCACCAACACCCTAACAAATGCCTCAGTCACCCCTTACTTCCCCCTTCCATTTATCAAAACCAGAGAAAAATCGTAAAATATTATTACAATGGAAAAAAAAATAGTTCGGTCGATCCGACCACCATGTTCGTTATTTTCGTCCTTAACAGTGACCCTGGACTCGAAAAATTGAGAAAAATGTCAGGCCAAACGACTGATAAAAATAGCTAGTCATAAGAAAGGACCATATCAACCGAACATAATAGTCAATGACTAACTGCACCCAAAACTGACTCCAACTAAGACTAACTCCATCCAAGACTGGTTCCTGGAAAGACTGACTGAGTCCTAGACTTGCTCCTGGCGAGAACAGTTCTGCAGAACTGGCTGGACGAACCAGCAATGCCAACTGACCATACCACCCACCCATAAAACAGACGATGACAGACAATCTCGAAAAAATGTCTACAAATAAGAATATTGTAGCTGAACTCCTCAAACGAACTCATCTCAAAATTTTCGCATAATCTTCACTAAGTTTTGGCAAATCTTCGCAGAATATTCGCAAAACATTTCAACCAGATCTGACCATACCAACGGGCGATACTAACTTACCAGGCTACTAATCAGGCCAACTGACTAGTTGTCAAACATAATATCTCGAAAATAAAACCTCGAAACGAAATCTTAAACGAAATCTAATATATATATATATATATATATATATATATATATATATATATATATATATATATATATATATATATATATATATCAAACTAAAACTTTCAAAATAAAACCTCAAAATGTAACCTTAGAATGAACCTTCAAAAAAGAAACCTCCTAATGAAAAATTAAAACAAAACCTCAAAACGAAACATAAACACACTAAGTCTCAAAATCAAACCTCAAAAAGAAGCTTACATACACAGAGCCATTTTAATACTTGCTACCAGTACACGAATCGCTGTCTTCCTGAAACAGAGGGGTTTAAGCGATAGGACTTTAATAATTTTCTGAAATAATGTGATTTTTAAACAATATTCGAGGTATTTGATGTGTATGGATACCTAACATTCTGTAAGGTGTTTTCTTCTCCTTGTTTTATATCGTACATAGGAGGAGGATGAGAAAGATGAAAAGGAGGAAGATGAGGAGAAGGGGTATTCGCTTAAGGCGATTGGATTTCAAACACACAGGCCACGAGCCAAACCATTTACACGACCGTCTGGATGAAACATCTTTAAACATGCTCGACTTAGTAGGCAGAAAACCCATTAAGGGGAGTGACAGACGATAAATCGAAAGATTGATCGAAGGATCTATTGAGGCGTTGGCAGTGATCGATTGATTGGTGAGGATTAATGAGAATTGGTGAGGAATAGTGAGTATTGCAGAGTAGGAGTGTAGAATAGTTGAAGACTGGTGAAGAGTTTGATGTTAAATAGTTGTTTGCGGGAATACGCGTATCTCGGTAAATAAATGTTCTCCAAATACAACTTTTTGTTAGAAACGATAAAAAGAAAAAAACAATTATCTATGTCCCTATTTTTTTTTACTTTTGTCATGTTAAAAACATTCGCGGAGAAAAAAAATCGTAAGAATGGTCAAATATAGCATTTATAAAGCTTGCCTATGCAGTTTCCTTACCCGGCAAGAGAACAGTACAAAGCTACGGGCGTAGTTGAATCTGTGGGCTTTCATCGCGTGTATTAAAACCGCACTGTTACAGATCTAATTTGCACAATACAGCGTCACGACGGAAACACTGCACGCCTTGCGCGTAGGAGCGATGAGGCCCTAGGTGTGCAGTGTTATTTGTGACGCCCGTATCGCTCCCTCGTTTCTTGACCTTGAACGCGGGCGTCAACCCGCCAAGAAGGAGCTTGTTTTACTTGTTTGCGGCCTAGAAGCGTGGGACTGATAAGGGCGACACTTCCGCGTGCTTATCTTTAAACGCAAGGCTCCGAACTGGCATGCAGTGTTCTAGAAGAGCAGAAGAGTGGAGAAGTTTGGGCGGGTCTTTAAAATCGTGGTTTTAAGAGCCGATGGGGGTGAAGCGAGACGAGTGTGAAGCAGCATCGGAATGCAAGGGCGGGGGTAGCGGGAAATCCCTGAGAAAAGCCTCTGATCAGTGGCATCGTCCGACACGATTCCCAAGTCAGAAAATCCGCCAGTGTTCCCGAATGGAATCGAAACCTGCTCGATTTGATGAGAGGCGAGTGCTCTAGCCGCTGAGCCACTGCGGGCCACAATGTTTTAAAGGTTGTTCGCAATAAAGATAGCACTTTTGAAATCAACTTTATAAAGATGTCACTGCGCCTACCTGCACATATTTTAACAGGCGCACTGAGTGACATGCGCCCATTAAAGATGGTAACGTTGGAGGGAACCTAGTTCCATATATAAACGTCAAATAAAAAAGGATTAAGTAAAAATTTTTGATACCTTAAACTATTTCTTTCGCTTTGTGTTTTTTAATGCATCGGAGTGTAAAATGGACGTATTGGTAAAATTTATTATACTTTTCTAATAATGTTACAATTACACTTGACCGATGCATGAATTAAGTGATAAGGCCCATGGCAATGTTAATTTTACGTAAGGCGTAAGAATACACAACGCGCATACAAGTAGAACTTGAGCAGGGCTTTTCAAAGTACTCATTTTACCGTGAACATCCTATAGTTCTGTAGCATGTACCTATGGCACTTCAAGCGCCGAACCTATAATTTTATGGGTGGATTGTATGCAGGAAAGTACAAAGCAGTGCTTTTAAGCACTTTCGTATGTATCTGACGAATATTTTTAGACACGGCGGTTTGAAATAGTCGTATTCAGCTATGGTGGAGTGCTCTGAAATGTTTATCCTAGTGGGTGTATATCTTAAAACCTCTTAACAGACCTCATATGAGGTGAGAATTCTTTTTTTTCGTAGATACGAAAATTAGACGCTCGTTTTAATAGATTCTTGGGAAAACGAGTATTTCAAACACTGTGCAACGCAGTTCAAGCACCAGGCAAGCGGGACCCTTAATTAAGAGTGGGATGGAACTCCATGGAAACCTCGCATCCAAGGTCAAGTAGCGAGGGAACGATACGGGCGACACTAACACGCACGCCAAGCGCCTCATCGCTCCTAAGTCATGACGCTGTATCGTGCAAATTAGATCTGTAACAGTGGAGTTTTGTTACACGCGATGAAAGCCCACAGATTAAACTACGCCCGTATCTTTGTAATGTTCTCTTGTTGCTTCAGGAAACTGCTTAGGCAAGCTTTAAATACGCGATATTTGACCAATTTCGCGAATTTGTTATCTCCAAGAATACCTAAACTTAATATGACAAAAGTAAAAAATAATGGGCATAGATAATTGCTTTTATCTTTCCTGACAAAAAGTCGTATTTGCAGAATATTTATTTACCAAGATACGCGTATTCGCGGAAACAACTATTTCACAAACAAAGCGTGAGTTCATCACACTCTGTCGCTAATGTAGGCTTTTCACGTTCAATTGAGCACTTTTGAAAGTTCTTGTTTACAGTCTACTCCTCTGCTCATTTTTACCCTTCCACTACATAGAAGACTGACATTGTGTTGAACCGATTCACTTTAATTGTACGCCGTCCAAGTGAAACCGTGACAATTTTAATTAAAGTACTGTAAATGTGTTTAAAAAATGGGCCGTTTCGTGGTCCTGCACGTATAAAACAAAAAATACTGACTTCAACATCAATCAAATTACAAATTACACTGTCAAATCTTGGAACTATTTCTACTGATTCGCCACTCACTTAGCTGTTATAGGCTGTTCACGGTAAAATTAGCACTTTAGAAAGCAACCTTGGGAAAATGGAAGTTCCCTTTGCCATTCTTGATTCCTGCTTTTTAGCTCGTAAATTTTTTGTAGTCTTATTGCGGTTTCTCCACACGTATTGAATGAAACCGTCGAATAATTACCCCAGGTTTAACGTGCTTGGTCGTTTCCTAAATACGTAATGTATCACACGTGTTTTATATACTTGTGTTAATATTAATGTGTCTTAAAGTTAACCAAATCTGAATTTTGCTTATATATTATCTATAAATTATTGTATTTCACATTTTCAATTAATATAAATAAAACAAGGAGAACACAGGCATGTTGTTATACCTAGAAAGAAATAGTTTTATTGAAAACTATTATTATACTAAGTGCGTACGAAAGAGGTGCGCTGTCACTTTGGTGAAATTTTCTAGACTCAGTTAAGCTTTATTTTCCCGAAGCGGGGGAATATACTGAATGTAGTACTTCGGCAAGGCTGCAGAAAAGTTGGAAGTATCCGTGAATAGAATAAAAAGAAAAAAAAATCCGAAAGTGCCCTTTTATCCAACTAACTGTTGAAAGTAGTATACAAACGTGGGTACCAGCGCAACAAAATAAAGTATTTAAAAATCAAATAAATTATAGCTAAAATCAAGTAAATTTCACGTTTTTAAGCAACTTATTAATTTTTATAGGAACCTGATTTGAAGAAAATTTCCGAATCTCAAACACAAGCAAATTTAAGCCAAAAACAACCAAAATTTAAGCAAAAATCAAGCAAATTTAAGCCAAAATCAAGCAAATGCTATAAACAAATAAATTTATGCCAAAATCGCGCAAATTTAGGCCAAAATCAACAAATTTAAGCTAAAGATAAAGCAAATTTAAGCTAAAAATCAAGCAAAGTTAAGTGAAATAGAAAACTAGATTAAAGGTCATTAAAATATTCGAAACATTTAATTTTTAGTTTTTTAAGAGAATTTTATATCTTGCACAGATTTTTCATTTTTCATTCCTTTTGAACCTTTATATGTTATAAAAACTTGTTCCTCATTTATTAATATCAAGCTATCTTTACGAAATATATTTGTGTACCGATCTGGGTATGTAAAGCCATATTTCTCTTCTAAAATACAGTTATTTTTTTGACAAACTTATATTAATAAATTTGAAAAATCTGTAGCAGCATACAATTGATTAATGTCAAGGTCTTGTAATTTGGTTAATTCATGAGAATTATTTAACTTCTTGGGAAAAAATTTCATTTTTTTATTTATAAAGAAAGAAATTTAATAAGATAAATAAAAAACAAAAATGTTTATATAACATTTAAATTCATAAAACTGAAGTAGTAAATTGTTACATTTTTTCATTTTAATAAATTTATTTCCTTATATATAAGAAAGAATCGATACTCTATTATGAAATGGAACATAAAACTATATGTAAGCATTGTAAAAAAGTGCGGTGAATGATTACTTATAGGAAGTTATTCTTCACATAAACACATAAAGAATAAGCATATTAACACCTGTAAAATTGTTTGCACTGATTATGGCAGAAATTATTACGAGTTTAATAAAGAGAAAGTACCAGGTGAATGTGGAAATATATATTTATAATCTGCATCTCAAAGCCATAAAAATACTAAATCACACAATATGCTAGTAGATATTATAAATGAAATTCAACATGGTAATTATCCAACAAATACATGTTCAGTATGTAATGAGAATAAACCTAAAATATTATTTTATCCTCATAAAACTACTTAGGACAAATATAAAACAATGTGCAAAAAATGTTTTAATGAGAAATATTAACATGTAAAGAACTGAAATAGGTATTTAAAAACGATTTCATTATTATCATAGCAAGAAGTTAAATAATTAAATCAATTTCATCAGTATCAATATTATGACCCTTTTTTATTTTATTTCTTTATATCATTAATCTTTATATTTTTGTTTACATTATAAATTTTTATTCCTATTAAATACGAATCAAAAATGGCATCGCCCATTTCAATAAGTGAGCTGAGTGAAATGAGAGTGCAGGAGTTGAGAGTTATATGTAGAAAATAAAAATTAAAAAATATTTACAATCTAAGAATAGATGATTTAAGTAGAAGTATCATAACACAACTTAATGATATTGAAACATGAGAATACCAATTTAGAAAACCAAAGGAGAATCTAACTTATTTAATGATAGTGGAGTTACCAGCTAAAGCTAAATGCTTTAAAATAAAAATAAAACATACAGAGAATAAGAAAACCTGATTTAATTACAACTCGTACCATTTATTTTAAATGAAAAAATAAAGAGCAATTTTGTAAATTCCGCTTTTTTTCATATGCCAATGTCAAAATATACATAAAATTATAAAAAGGAATTAAAAGAATTATTTATTTTTTCTAATTACATATTTGTTAAACACTGGACTAAAAGTAAACGAGAAACAAATTCGAATTTTAAAAATTTATTTTTTTCATGGCAATTTCAAAGAACTATATGAAGAAGAAAAATAGGTATTGAAAGAAATATTTTCTTTTTCTACTAAAGTAATTGTAAACAAAGGAAATAAAATAATCAATAAAACTGACAAAGTTAATACTGCTTTTCAATGTAGTATATCAACACATAACATTGAAAATACTATTAACTGTGTAAAACCTTATCATTTTTAACTTCGGTAAAATACTAAGCATTTGAGATAATACATGATCATCTAAAGAAATTTTGAGGAGTGAAAGTTCACTTTTATACAAGCACCCTTTTTACAGTAAAAATTCGAATAAATTTGGTAAGTTTGAGATTCTGTCAAATATCCATGAAATATTGATCGAAGGTGAAATTACCGAGTATTACAAATACTTAAAAAAAGCAATACTTGCAGCAATAATTAATATTGAAAGAAGAAGTTCAGATTGGAGATTATATAAAATAAACCCGACCTCCCATAGCGCAGTCGGTTAGTGCGCCACCAATCTGGGGTGCGGGAGGCTCTGGATCCCCTGCTAAGCTTTAAAGCATAAAACCAAGGGACATTAAAAAGCCCTTTACAATTACAACTATATAAAATTAATAGATTACAGTTATTTTTAATAAGTATAAAAAATTAAATGGGGCTTCATATATTGATCTACAAGAAAATATTAAGTCTAAACAAGCATATATTAATGTAAAAAATGAAGATTAAATATGTTTTCTTTGCGCAATTAAGTCTGCATTATTTCTAGCAAACAATGATCCCCAAAGAGTAAGTAAATATAAGAGTGTGGGACTTGATATTAATGAAGTAATATATAAACAAGAATATCATATTAAAATTGCTGATATACCAAAAATAGAATATCATATTGGTTACTCTATAACTGTATACCCATTGGTGACAAGTTCAATGTCTATCCACTAAAAGTAACAAAACACGAAAATAATATGCATATAAATTTACTTTTTTTAAAAAATATACAAACTTGCTTTATTGTTGAATGAAAGATTTTTTAAGCCTGCTTTCAGCACAAAAAATAATCATAAAATTAAATCTTAACTGATATGTGTCTTACATTATTTACATCAAGAAAAAATAATTAAACATTCTGATGACTGTTCTAAAAAGATTTAGTAAGAATCAGTTTACCTTCGAAAGGCGAAAAAATATAATTCAAAAACTACAATCATTCAGAGAAAGTTCCTTTTACAATAGTAGCATATCTTTAATCAATACAAAATAAATGATCAACTTTTAAGCCAAATCCCAGAGACATAAAGAAATTTAAACTAATAAAAAATATCCAGTTTTAATATAAGATGATATTGATAATGGTTATTATAAGGAATTAATTAAAGTAAGATATAAGCTCCCTAATGAACAAATAAATACAATTGATTTAAAGTTGAATGATGAATCATATACAATGAAATATCAGTAATGTGAAGCTTCTGGGTTGTGTTATTATAGTGTATATAGTTATGGAGATCATAAGGAACCATTTACATATCGAGACCCAAATTTTCATAAGAAGTTTGTACAAACAATGAAAATGGAAGTAGATGAGATTTGGGAAAAATTCTATAAGCCTGGATTAATGAAGCCAAATATTCCACATAAAAAAGAAGAAATGACATTTTCTAATACATCTAAAAAAAATGTGTTGCATGCTAGTGTAAATTTACGAAGGAGACTATTAAAATGCCTCTATATGAATCATTAACTGGAAAATTCATAAATCCAGTATTTATTTATTGTAACCTTAAATTATGGGAACCACCATGATTTTTTCCAATTTATTTTCATTATTTAGCTGGGTATGATACTCATTTATTCATTGAAGAGCTTGGATACAGTGAAACAAATATAGATTTAATTCGAAGTAATGAAGAAAATTATGTTAGTTTTGGTAGACACAAAAGATATAAAAAAATAGGTTTATAGATACCTATAAATTTATGGCTAGCATCTAATTTAACAAAAGGACAAATTAAACGTACTCAAAATCAATTTCCACAAGACAAAGTAGATTTCGTAATTAGAGAAGCTGATTATCCATAATATTATGTGGACAGTTCGAAGAAATTTGAAGAAACTGAACTACAAAAAAACTAATTTTACATTAAATGAAATGAATGTGACATAACTGACGATGATTATGAACATGTAAAACTTGTATGGAATCAATTTAATATCAAAAATCTTGGTGAATATCCCGACTTATATTTAAAAAGTGATGTATCTTTCTTGACAGATACTTTGCAAAAATCTTTAGAAAGACAAGTATAACTGTACAAGTATGGTTTAGATCCAACGTGGTATTTTACAGCACCAGGTTTATCATAGGATGCCATGGTAAAAAAAAACTAAACAAGATTTAGATTTATTACATGATTATGATAAGATTTTAATAATAGAAAATTATTTAGAGATGGAATATCACAATATTGTAAACAACATACCAAAGAAAATAATATATATTAGAATAATTTAATCCAAAACAAACGTTAAACTACTTAGCTTATCAAAATGCAAATAATCTTTATGGTTTGGCAATGTCTCAATATCTACCACATGATGGTTTCTAATGGGTTCATTGTGCAGTTTGGTATAACAGTGGAAAATATAATGATTAGGGTAGGTATAAGACTGGTTTTTAACTGAGAAAGGTTATGTACAATTTATATCAAAACCAAACTTCAAAACTAGAACTATATTTAATGAAAATATTGTGGCTATTCTTATGAATAAAACCAACTTAAAATTTATTAAGCCTATTTATGTTCATATTTGAATTTTAGACTTATCAAAAGAATTGATTCTTCGACTTTCATTATAAAGTGATGAAACCAAAATATGCATATGAAATTGAATTATGCTATCAAGATACTGATTCGTACATCTATAACATAACAGAAAATTTTTATGAAGATATGAAGATAGTGATAGATAAATTTGATACATATGATTACCCAAAGGACAATATCTATAACATGAAACAAATTAATAAGAAAGTGTTAAGTAAAATGAAAGAGAATGTAATTGAAAAATAATCAAATAATTTGTTGGATTCGGAGCTGAAATGTATGCATATAAAGTCTGTAAAAAGAAAATAAAATATCTAAAGGTTTAAAAAATGTGTAGGTAATAGAATTACATGTGATGATAAAAGAATTATGTTTAATGAGAAAATACAATATAGAATAATGCATTTAATAAGGAGTGAAAAGCATAAAATATATACAGTCAAAGTTAATAAATAGTATTACATCCTTTTGATAACAAAAGGATTATAATAGAAAATATAATAGATATATTACTATATCGATATCAAAATGTATAAATTTTATTCATTATAATTTATAACTATAAAATTACAGGCTCTGTAATATTTAAACAAATATTTTTAAGCACTTTATTTTCCAAAACAATATCTCTAACATTGCAATTAAAATCAATTAGACTAGCATTTACATATCTAATTTCCAAAACAATGTATTTAAACCATTCATTACTAATTTTATAAAAATTTTGATATGAGGGTTTATAAATAATAGAATCTCTAAAATAGAACATCGTTTTCGATGGAAAACTGGTGATTACACCTGTTTCTAAGTTGTTAGTTTCATCAGATTCTAAAACATACCATATGCCAAGTTCCAATGAACATTTATTTTTTTTAAAAGGATCAAAATGAGGTAATTTAATGCCTATAACATTTTTTTTATTTTTCAATAATCGTGTTTCTTTCAAAACCAAGGATATCAGATGACCGACCATCAAATTTATTACTAAACTTGTATTTTAAAAATTGTTCAATTTTTTTCATTGTCTGATGTTAGTTCAATGTTATTAGTTGAAAATGATTCAATTTAATTTATAGTTTCTTTTAAATGATCCAATATTGTATTGTCCTCTTGGTACATTTAAAACTTCAGTGTTATCAATCACTATTATAGTATTTTTGTTTATATCAGGTGGTACAAATTTTGTATGAAAACTAATCAAAGCAATCGATTTATCTTTATGGATGATATCATAATGAAGTTTCTTCTTTAGTATGCAACTATTATTTGTTAACTTAAATACTTTATTATCCATTTAATAAATAAATATAATGAAAAAAAGGCGATATTGGTAATATTATTTCCAAAGAAAATTCTAAAAATAAAAGAATTGGGGATTATTACCTGATAATACAAGGACCATAATATCAGGCCCAAGTAATTGTGAAAAACACTAACTTCATGTTAAATTTTATCTACAAGAAAAGATGGTTACACTTTAGTATATTGAATGTTTACTCATGAAGTTTAAATAAACTCAAATATATTGAGTTACAAAACAATAGTGATGTGTTAACCAAAATGCTAAAGGTTAAAAAAAAAAATTGGATACTTTTTAAAGTAATAATGATGAAATGATTTCTTTAGATCAATGTGAAAATGATTCTCTGGTTACATTTGACAAAGTTATTTTAGACAATCAACATATAATTAGTGAATATTTCAAAAGAGGAAGGGATTTTACTTAGCTCAAACTTATTCAAAAGTGCCTAAGCAATTGGTAAGAGATAATACATATTTTCTATGTATACTTAAAAAAGACAATACTAACTTAAGGTACATTTATAATGATTTTGTTGGTAAAAACATATCTAATGAAAAATTCAGGGAGATCTGTGCAAAGTTTTGGGATGAATTTTATGGTTTTATTACATTAAGTTTGAGTAGAAAAATGAAAGATGGGAAGTATAGAAATAAAATCAAAGACTTTATTTTATTAAAAATATGTTTTGCGAAATACTCATTCTATTTTAATGTGTGTTATGAACATAAAGATGTGTTATATATGTAAAAATGTGTGTTATTGATAGAAACCAGATTCATTAACAAACTTAGTAATATTTGGTATATTCTCAATTAATCCTGTTTTGGGACGACCTAAATCTCCATAAAAACATACAGTTTGAATGTTAAATAATGTTAATTTTTAAATAATTAGAAAAAAAATTAAATTCACAAAATGGCTATTTTATTAACCCATGTGTTATGAGAATTATCAAAACATAATAATTTAACAGAATTTTTTTACCCTAATATTTTAAGTCTTTTAAATTAAATATTTATCAGGATAGTTAGTTTTCATATTTTCAATTCATAAAAACTACTTTTAATTTCTTCTCCTTTGGTATTCTTTAGTTTGTATGCAGGTACATCATAATTAAAACTTTCAATATATTAAATAATTCTGTTGTCCAATTAGAGTTATAATGTATTAAAAAACTAGTTTATTTTGATAACATGTACCACATTTCCAACTTTATATTTCGGTTTAGTAAACATATTCACAATACCTGGTTGAATGAATTTTTTCATTTATCTTATTAAATTCAATAGATTTCATGCCAATAGTTCTATGTTTTGTATTGTTGTATTATTTCAATATTCCATCTAATATTTCTACCCATGAAGTGCAATTAAATATTTTTACAACAATAGCTTTCAGTTCACTGAATGTAGAATAATGTCCGTTGTATTTTTGTATAAGTTATTTAAATTTTTTATTATACAATTCAGAAACATTAACTCTTCATATATTATGTGGTTTTATTTTCATCAATATACATTCTAAACATTTTACTGCATTTTTAGCTGTTTTATCTTTAATGGTATAGCAACTGCATACTTTGGAAAATATCATTAATTGTCATAATATACTTGTATCCATTATTTATATTTGATATATCTTTCAAATCAACAGTATCCATCTCAACAAGATCAATCCGCTGTAAATCATCAATTCCATACCAATGTAACTTTTCTTCTGTTATTTTTTTTCTTTTAGGTTTATATAATTAGTTGATTATTCCTTCTCTCACCTCGAGCATTTTTTTAAGAATGTAGATTTTTTGAAATTACATATCGAACACTTAATTTTTTTTTTTTTAACTAATTGACCATTTTTTGTATTTTCAATTTTTTCAATATAATTTTTAGTAACCTTCTTCTACTTCAAGCACCAAATGTTCTCATTTAATTGTAAAAAAGTTATTTATTCTTTATATTTCATGAATATTCCTATTGTAGTCATCAATCCATCGTCATATTTATATGTTTCTTTAAACCAAATTATTACCTCCATTAACGTCAAAAGGATTACTCTAATATATTTTTTTAGATTCCCAAAAAACAGTCACAGTATCATCAGGTAAATTTAAAGTATCACAATTATTATATAAACAGTACAATCCATCAAATAATAAATGAAAATTAGATTATCTATTTGAAAATATTAGTTTTTTTATTTCACTTTTTAGGTAAGTAAAATATATCAGGTTTTTCTTCCTTGCTTTTTTTAACATTCTAGTTAACAAGCATACAACAATAATTCAAAATGGATTGGTTTAAATTTTGCAATTTATCAGCCATTTCTATATCAAAAAAATTATTGATTGCAAATTTTCCTTCTACAGGATCAGCTAAATGATTAATTCTACAATTTATAAAAGGAACATAATCTTTTGTATAAACAAAAACATTACTTAGTTGATCTTGTAAAGCAGAAACTTTACTTAGTTGATCCCATAAAACAGAAACAATAGTATTGTATCGTGATTCTACATGTTTTAAAGAATAAACAATAGTATTGTATCTTGAATCTACGTCTGTTTTTAAAGTAGAAATAATAGGATTATATATTGAATCAACAACTGTTTTTTTAGCATAAGAAGAAGCTATAGATGTAGTAATAGATAAAATAGTTTTGTATATTGTATTTATATCTGTTTTAATGCATAATCAGAAACAAAACAATTGTAATTTGAATCTACACATGTTTTTAAAGAAAAAGCATTAGTTTTGTATCTTAAATCTACTCTTTTTTTAAAGCATTAATGGTTTCCCAAATATAGCTGCATTTAATAACAGAGAAATTATATCATGAAACCTAAAAACTGTCGAAAAAAGATATAATAATACAGTTAAACATACATGTCCACAAATATCTATATTAAAATTCTGAATTCGATTATCATTGTAATAAACATTTCTCTTTTTGAAGTAATTATTAAATTTGTACGAATATTACCTCCAAATGAATAACAATAGTAAACATAATTATTTCCTTTAAAATAACAACCCAGTGAGTACCAGGATTTGCTAAAACGTCAAAATTTACCACAGCACATTAATTTTTGCATTGTTTTTGGTAATTCATCAATCATACAAAAGTTTCTAAAATATTTAATCTTTACATAATTTTTACATAGATTTCAATATCAAAATTAGATATAGGTGATATATTCAAATTTCTTTACAACTAAATCACTTCTGATTTATTTTCTATTGCTAAGTTATGTCTCTGTTGTTCTTCTAATTCTTTTTAATTTTTCTTTCGTTTGTTGAACACAATTGTAAATTGCACTAGCTCTTCCAGCTTAAGCTCCAAGTGCAGCTAAAACTAAAATTAAAAATAGTAAGAAACCTCTATGTTGTAAACCATTTTCCGATTTTCTTTGGCTGTCTTTTCGATTATAAATATTGGCAAAGTTAATTTGAAACCTTTTACTTCTTTCAGTTTTTAAATTTTTCTCTTAAGTTGGTCTTGTGTTAAAAATTTATCTCTACCCAAATATCTTTGGTGATCAATGGGTGTATCGATAGTTGTATTAGTTATCTTAATTTCAAGAGAAAAAACTCGTAATTAATAAATTTTAATACCGCAACCCAATTTTCTTTTGTAAACATAATTGAAGCAACGGTTGCAGAAGTAATTTTTTCACCAATTGAAGTATCTTTACCTAACATAATTTATTTTGTTTCTTTTTGTAAAATATTATTAGGTTCATGTTTAGATTCTAAATCTGTATGATATGTATAACCAATAACATTATGTTTACATGCTTCATCTAGTTTATTTATTCCATTGTCTCCTCTTTCCAATCTTTCTTTTAATTTTGTAAATAGTATACAGTAATTATAGCCTGGAAAATGCATTTCAGCCAAATTTTAGTTGTTTAATGCCCAATTCATTAATCCCCTGCTATGATGTTCTGAATTCCAGAATGAATGTGGAATTAAATTTAAAACTATTATAAGACATCGAATTACTTTTGGATTATTAATAACAAATTCAGAAAATTTATTGTTTAACATATTCATTATGCTTACTTTTTCATTGAAAACTGTTATTTTCTACATTATCTATGCCATGAATAACTAACAATCTATCAAATAATTTTATAACGTCGTCCTTCCAAATGAATTCTTTTGGTAAATTAATGTATTTGTTATACCTTTTACAGAATTAGGAGAAAGCATTCTCCTAATGTGTGTTTGACTCTAATTTTGAATGTGATTCTTTTATATATTGATCAAAATTTTTTTAAATTATATTTATGTATTTTAAACTTCTGTTCGAATTTTGTTTATTAGGATTATATAATTTTTTAAAATTAAAATGCAGCAGTTGTTAAAACTATTTCTGTGTAATTTTCATAGTCATTATCAGTGAATTTACCACCAAGTTCTGCTTGTGTTTTTGTTAACAAATTAGAAAGTCCTTCTGGTAATTTATATTCTTTATTCTTAACAAATATTGTATCATAATGTATCATTACTTTCGTATAACCAATTTAAATTTATGTCCATCTCCTCGTAAACCGTATTTTATATTCATAACATTAATGTTTCCAGCAATTTATTTTGCAAGTTTTACAATAGAAAATTTTAATGGTACAATTCCCATTTGTTCTTCCAAAATAGGATATTTATATTCTGAGAATAATTCTCTTTCAAAAGATATTTCTTCAGGCGTGGTTGGTTACTCTAAATTTTTAGTTGCTACAAGGAAATAGCATCCTTATAAAATTTTTACTTTCTTCACTTACTTGTTCTACTTTTTTTTGCCAATATTTCGTAATTCGTCGATTAAAGGTAGATCTTTCTTCGTATTTCTTTTATAATCAGCTCCATGATTCTTTTTATAATATTTGTATTATTCAATGATAAATTACCTCGAAATACTTCCTTTGATGAATCTTTCATTTCTATATCAATTTTTTTCTTATAAACGAGTTACAAAAATTTTGAGAATTTTGAAAGGCAAACATTTCCTCCAACGGATCAAAAAAGAGGAAATTTAAATGTTTACAATAATATGATTGAATTTGATATTCCTATAGTTGATCGTTTTTGTTTTTGAAATGATGGAAAAGTTTTGGAACCATATCGCTTACTAAAGAGAGATAAAGAACGAAATGAGGCAAAGTATGAAAAATTAGATAATATTGATGTTTGTGGTAACTTTTACCTCTTTAGTTTTCTAGAGTAGAAATTTCAAAACATGGAAATATTATTGAAGCTGTGGGTAATACATGAATAACATCAACAATGATGAATAATTTGTTAAAAGCACCAACTGAACGATACTATTTAGAATATACTGGTTTTGATAGTAAATATGGAGTAAAATCTGTCTATAGTGATAAACAAATTAAACAACCTATCCTCTGAGATATCTGTTTGGTTTTATTATAGATAACAATGAAATTTACTGGAAAGTTGGTTACAAATATACTGTTTTTCTTGTTGTAATTCGTCTGACATCAATTGTTTATTTGTTTATCAATCGAAGGACGTAGATGGTAAATTTCAGAAAATTATGCCGATCCAGGTAAAATTGTTATTGAAAAATTAGAAAATATGTGGCCTTTTGTTGAATACGACTCTAACACAACCATTGCAACTACAGAAAAAATATACAAACATTCTAAAATGCCTATTAGTTTTAATTATTGGCAAATTTTAGAAAAAGAAGTTCCTGTTGGATAAACTTTTTAACTTTGATATAAATTATCCGTTTAGTAATTTACTATTTGACATGTCTGATTTTGTAATTGCGGGTTTTAAAACTAATGGAAAAAATCGTGCTGAGCAGTAATTGGACGCTTTTATGATTAATCACTGTAATGTAAGCAATACTTGTGTTAAAGTTGGAACAAATAAAATTTTTCCAAATAAAAATTGGAATCTAGATATTGAAAATGGTCTTCGCGATAAAATGTTCTTGTTTATAATGATTTTAGAAATTCAAAATCAAAACTAGATACTATATATATAAATAATAAACTTTATTATAAACCTACTGTACCTTTCATGGTGATATCAATTATTATTAATTTTTTGGATGAAGACCATTATGTTATTGATTATTTATATAGAAAAACTACTATTGTTAAAGAAAAAACAAACATAAAATTAGTGTTGATTTTAAAAAGCTATTGAATCAGGATAAATTTGTAACGTTCAAATTAGCCAAAAGAATCTAACTTACGATTATTTGAAATAAATGATCACTGAAGATATATCAATTTTTTTTAAAATTAATAAATGGATGAAGAAAACGATTTTTTCGAAACAACAAAATGCTTTGATAGTTAAATACAAATTTTTAGATATACAGTTAAACTTTTTAATCTTTTAAAACTTTTACAAAATGTTAGATGTATAGTTGAGTTATTTTATAGAATAAAAAAAGCATTTTCTTCAATCTAATGAATAAAATAATATTTCACTTGATGTTAACTTATATTTGTTAGATTTTGGCTTAAATTTGTTTGATTTTGGCTAAAATATGCTTGATTTTAGTTTTAATTTCCTTTATTTTGGCTTGAATGTATTTGTTTTAAGCTGAAATTTGCCGTTTTTAAAAGGTGGCCGAAATCTGCATGGAGACTCTCTGAAAAATTGAAAATTTGCTTGATTTTGTCTTAAATTAGCTTGTTTTGCCTTAAATTTGCTGGTTTTCGAGAGTAGAAAATTGGTTTCTAATTAGGTTTCTATAAAAATGAATGAGTTGCTTAAAATCGCCAAATTTACTTTATTTTAACTTTGATTTACTTGATTTTTAGATGATTTACTTCGCTGCGCTGGTACACGCGTTTGTATACTTCTGTTGAACACACAGCAGTAGAGACACAACGATCGAACTACGATTTTTTTTATTGATGCTGCCAAATTTCTGCATAAATTAAGTACATTTATGACGCAATTACTAGTTTATAGTTCAGTTCTTTTGTCTTTACTGCAGTATAAGGTAAGAGGACAGTTTGTTAAAAGGGGGTTATTTCAAAATTTTCTTTCGTAAAATTGCAAACAAGCTAGAGGTAATAAGGTTTCCGTAACCGCCAGCATCGCAAAATATGTGCAGCGAAGCGGAACATACCATGAGGCAGGCCGACGCGGCGCTCGGTCCACGTGAAGATGTCGTCCCAAAGCCGAGCCTCCTCGGCGCCCTCCAGCTTCGAGAGGTAGAAGAAAGGCCCGCAGCCGCTCGCCGCCAGGGCGTGCGCCGTGTTGAACACGAGCAGTCCGAAGTCGAACAACGGGCCTGGCACCCGCCTGCCGTTCACCTGCCACCACCACGTTATTGAATTGCCTGTGAGTTGCGACACCATGATGATGACGGCAACGCGTTTCCAAGCAGGCAATTGTGAGAACAGACGGTGGATCACCCTTATACAGAATGATCCTGAACTACGGGCACAAACGCTGTGAAGTGATTCCCTATGCAAAATGAGGCAGGGAACATTGTAGGAACTATGTACATAATAATTAGTATAGGCAATTCAAGGTCAAATTAGCACTTTTTGAAAGCTCTGCTTACAATCTACTTGTATGCAGGTTGTGTATTCTTCCACGTCGGTCAAGTGAAGCTGTGAAATTATTTGGAAAGTAAATATCTAACAAATCTGCTTATTTTTAGACTTCGGTGGATAAAAAGATCAAATACATAATTTAATTGATCGATTACCAAACACTTTTTATTCGAGGTTAAGATACGGAACCACTTACCATCCATCGTTATCAACTTTATTGGGCGCATGCCACTCAGGTCGCCCGTTGATATACATGCAGGTAGGGGCAGTGACATTTTTGTAAGGTTGATTTCAAAAGTGCTCACTTTATCGTGAACAGCCTTTAAGGGAGGTAGGCGTCCTCGAAAATCGATGTTTGAAACGTCTCTAATTCATTATAATAAAGCGTACTACAGATTAAAGAACAATCCCGTGAGTACTGCTGTTTTGAATCGAAATCAGAAATCGGTGAATGGTTGTTACATTATACAAACCCCATTCATTGAGTAAATGTGGGGAGCCATAACGCTATCCATACAAATGTGTGTAATCGTTAGGTTTGAAACAGTTTTTATGGTGTCATAATTATGTGTACATAAATGTGCTAAAAATCGTTGGCTATCAGGTGGACGGTTGCCGAGGAAAGATACAAACTGTGTAATTATAAATGGCAGGTAACCAGCTGCACTTGAACAAACTTTGTTTACCGGACAACCGTTCGCCTGGGAGAGTTGCACCAAGGCCAACGTTTTCTTGAAATTAATGTACGCATAGTTATGACGTCACTAAAATTGATGGACACCTAAACGTCACGCACATTTGTTGGATAATACATAACTTGCCCCCTCCCCCCCGCCCACACGCTATTTTATAAATGCTATTAACCTACAACCGTTCGCAGATTTCATATCTCGATTCAGTACAACAGTATTCACGAAATTGTTCTTTCCTCTCAAGAAAAATTTATTATTTTGAAATAAAATCATTAAAGTACCGATTTTCAAAGACACCTATCTCGTTTACGATTTACTGTAGGGCATAGGTCGTATAAAATTTACTATCCAATTTTGCAAAGGGAATATCCTCACAGCATTTGAATATGTAGTTCATGATCAACCTGTAAATATAGCATTGCATTACACACGCCTTATATGTATATGTATGTATCTATATGCACATATGACTTACATAAACCCATAGAACAGCATTATGTCAATTTATTTGAGAGGTAACCATAAATTCACGATATGGACTTCTAAACAAAAGAAAAAAGTCGTTTTGACACAATATAAGTCCTATATTCCATGGCTGTCGAAGTACGGTGGAATGTCACTGTGCCCCCTATTGGTAGTCGCTGCACTCCTCTTTGTGTATAGAGTGTGGTAGTTATGAGCGTGAACTGTGCGTTGTCAAGATCAATTCACAGCTGACAACCAACGCACTTCATTCACCAAGTGAATGTCATGCTAATCGTAGAATAAGTATCTGCCGTAACAGTTTCATGAACTACTCGAGGATACCCCATTGGAGCTGATACATGAAATGTGTTCTATGCGTAATGGGGAGCCGCCACATTTCTGAAGAGTAATCGTAGCCTATATGGATGAGCAGTTTCTGCACAGGCATATGGTTTGTGCAGGACCAGTAGTCGCCTCGTATACACGTCCCCTTGATTTGAATCCCGTGGAATCATGTGGCGAAATCTCATTGCCATTTTTACCCAACACGTGGTGAGGTCATTGCAATGCCTTGCAAGTGTGTGGAACAAGGTTGCCTGTAACTGGTGTGACTGGACGTATCAAACAGTCACTGAATATTTGTGCGGTAGCGTGAATTAAGAGGCAAGGTGGACTTTTCGAGCACCTCTTGCAAGAACGAATCACTGCTGGTACACAGGAAGGAATGTATCAAATACGGCTCTTAACAATTACAGTAGAATCTTGGTTGGATTTATCTCGGGAACCGCCGAACCTAGATGACGTTTTGTTTTGATGTTTACGTTCCACATACAGGTAACTTCCCACATAAATCGACATACCATATATATGGTGGATTCTCACAGACAATTCAAATTCCCACCACGCTGACTTGGGTGCTCAGTGTCCGATGGAGCTCCAGATGAGCAAAACTTGGCGGACGGTTCCAACGATTTGTCTCAGAATGCTTCAATTTCATCCTCCACTCTATGAAGTGTCTTATCAACCCATTGTTCATGCTGGCTTCATTAAGCGACAGCCCCCTATCATTGTATAATTGTTTATTCTGTTTTAGTGGCAGGAATAATTTGCGGATATAATTTTGTACTTTATTCTGATGATTTGCAAGGTAGCCAAAGCACCGCGCCGAACACAGAACCGTGTATTATTTTTGGGACTGGATGGATAAGGTCCATTTTAAGGAGTTGCGTCAGCATTCGGTTAAAATTGAATGGAAGACCACATTGGAACATAACAATTCCCTGTGTGACTGGCCGGTAGAGAATCCAGAAACTCCGGAATGGTATACAGATTCGCTGCAGCATTGGTAAACGTGCTAGGTAGCATAATGATTACAATTCGTATACAGGGATACAATATTCACACGTGAAAAACTGTAGTAACTATATTTCTTAGTCCATAATTCTCCACGACGAGTTGCAAATGGCGTCTGATTACTACGCATGTACGTATGTATGGCTTCAAATCTCTTCGACAGCATTGTCGACCACAGCGGCATCGTCCGGCATTATTGTTACAGGAATTGTTTCTTCCACACACACCCAGTTAATTCGACCACATAGATCGTGTAGAAATAAATACATCTACAGATTTCTGTTGTAACGGGCTCGACCACGTCGCCAATCGCCCTCGAATTATCAACAATTATCACTTAGAATCTATTTAATCAGCGGGTTGGACCACGATCGCCATAATAACCCATTCGAATAATTACTGTGTTTTTGTTACCTGACAGTTTTACGACACAGTGCCCGGCAGGCACGAAGGTTTAACACGCTGGTGTTGGAGTTACAAACAATATTAATGACTTAAATCTATTGAATAACTAACTTGCAATGTTCTTGGCATGTTTACGTGACCTTAAAAAGACACTGGAAGACCTGGGGTAACGGAAACGTGTGTCAACGTACGAGATATTTGTCCACGTACAGCAACGCTCAGCCATGGCAGAAAACTGTGAAGCTGTAAGGCGCTTCGGCGATTCTACACCAGGTGGCAGCACCATCGGCGGCAGGCGCTGCAGACTACTCTCTACTTGTGCGCGCGCATAGCAAATCAATGACGTTTGGTTACGCAAGTTCCTGCAACCTGGTCGACATGCCGGAAGTGTGATTGAGTATTTCAATGTTATTGGTTGTTTATTTTCCATATATGTGACCCTCCTAAGGGGGAAAAGGGGACTTCTGCGTCGGTTCACCTTATTTGGTTACGTCAACCACGATTGGTCGTGAATCCCACGACCCCTATAAGAAGTATTGAAAATACTTTAGAACTTAATTCTTGGAATCACGACATTTTCTGAGGAAAATTAAGTATCACTGTTGTGATTGGTTACGCCATGTGGCGGAAATGTGTATTTAATCTCTGTATATGCTTCATTCAGGGTCAGTCAGCGGCCTCAAGGGGGCATTCTTCCTCAAGATAAGCAGTATTCTGGATTTAATGCACTAATGTAGGCTCTTCAAGCTAGTGGGACCTTTGCATCAGTCGGACGTTAGGCTAGGGCCATGATGGTCGAATTTTTAAAGTCTTTTAAATGATCGCGGAATGTTGGTCTCTTATCTGAGATTTTATAATGGGTATAAATAAATTAATGTCACTTTCTGTAACAATTTAGCAAATCATTATGTGAGTTCTGCGACCAAGTTATTATGGTCATAAACATTTGTAACCCAGACAATAACTATGAAAGTTTGGTCTTAAACTTTTGCAACCAAGTCAAGTCTTATGGAGGTTGTGTTGTTAACCTCTGGTAATAAAGTCACGCATGGTACGACTATTGTTGTCAATACTCGCGACTTTGTGGTATTTAACATTTGTAAAGTAATGGAAAACTTTACGAAGTTCTGAAACTCTTTGAGAAATAGTACATGCTTGCGGGAGTTAAGACTGGATATTGTTTAGCAGTTGCTTCTATCCACTTGGGATCGCGAGCAGTTGATGTATATGAAAAATGTACTGTGTAAAATTTTGAGGTTATTATATCCAAGTAATAATGATTCATAACAGTTTTTACCATCTTTGCTTTCTTGGGTAGGAACGAATATAATTTTCTCAACTCAGTGTAATAATGTCGGTACAACAGTATTTACTCCGCCATTTTGTGACGATTGTATTTTGTGGTAACATGCCCAGTATATCTTGTGATGGCCTTCTGTATTTTCTAAATGGCCCGTTATTTGCATAACTATTACCCATATTTTAGTATAAACAAACAAGTATCAAAGTATTAACTGGTTATCAGCAAATTTATGTATCAAAACCATATTTGCATTTTACTCTTTTATTGTAGGAAAGAGAAGGTAACCTGGTGTTTTGTGTATATTTTAGTTGGAATTTAGAGTTAGGGAAGTTCATGTTAGCTTTCCCTCATGTAATATTTGTAAACAAATGAAAATAAAAAATAACACTAAAAGACAGTTACCAACATTCTTTGTTTCTGTTGTAAGTCGTTTTCACCAGACAATTCACCCTTACATTGTACAAGTAAATGGTTCTTTTGCGTGACGTTTACTATTTGGATCTCTGTTGATTTTGCTATGTCTTTATGCAAATCCGGCCTTGCCGCGCCCTTGGCTTAGGACGTAGCAAGGTCAGACTGTATAGGCTATGTCCTTCAACACTTAAAATATTTATTAGTACTCGTGCATTTCCGGATTATATATATATATATATATATATATGTGTGTGTGTGTGTGTGTGTGTGTGTGTGTGTTTTTAGTCCCTTGAATCTCCTTTGCATTTTAAGATTATATTTTCTGTCATTATTCATAAAGAAAATATTATAAAAATGTAAATAGCTATTTGAAACACGCGAAGAGAACTTCGCAACTAGGTCTTTGATATCCAAAGGTGTAAAACGAGATAGAGACGGAGCAGAATCGGAATGCTGCAGCATGATAAATGGGAGTACACCGTAATATTTTTGTGTGTTAATTTAAAGCAATCAAAGTAATAGAATGATGCATACAAAGCTCGCCACTTGGTCCCAGTAAATTAAGCAATTTTCGAAGAAAAAATGGACTAATGTTATTTAAAGTGTCACCTTAAAAAAAGCCGAGAATTAAAAAATACATTCAATTTTATTCACTAAGGAATTTGTGATTTTATACCGATCTCGGAAAAGAAAATAATAATGGTTGTTAAGCCCTTATCCAAGGACGTGGCAAAGGGGCTCGATACATGACCGCTCTTCAGATCCAAAACACAAACAAAACAATAGAGAACCTAAAACTCGAGTTTTTCTGGTAATGAACAAAAAAGACATGAATTAAGTAGTAGGGATGTGCCGACTGACTTGCAACGGGATCGGGGATCGGAGCCGAAGCTGGGAGCCGCCATCTTGTTAAGTCACCGTCCACCATATTGGATGTCACTGACCTCGACCTTGACCTTTGGTCCGTTAACTTGACCTTGACCCCGACGAACTTTAACCTCAAAAACACTAAAAAAAACATTAAAAAATTTCAAAATCGCCTTGAAATTCTCCAAAAAATTCAATTTTTTTAATTCTGAAAAATTTATTATTAAAAATTATTACAATTATTACTTGCGTGTTTTCTTCTGCGGTGAACGAATATGTGGTTTTCCTCAGAGTGCTGCCATACCGAGAAGATGAATCACGCAATATGAAGGACTGCCATTGACATCGACGAAGATAGAGTCGTGAACCTGCATCATCGCTAACTGGTTGTCACCAGTGACGATCCTGGGATCCGATTTTTACTTCTGTTAAAAAAAAAATGCAAGTCGTCATGAGAGAGCGGTCCATACGAAGAGTCCTTTTCACGCGACTACAACCAATTGGGAAGCATGATTGTGGCCTGTTGTGGTGCGGCATTGTTCAGTGCAAAGTTCATGTTGCGCATCGACCAATGGCAAAGCATGTTGGAGCCTGCTGTAGTTCTGGGCACTTTTTTGCAAAGTGTAACTAAATTTTACTCAGGAAGCGATTAAATATACCGAGGGACCTGGATATATAATTTTTAAAAGCGAGAATATAAAGTAAAATGTTCCCATTTTTGCATTTGGAGAGGGACCATATTTAAATTTATGTTAAAATACACAGATTTTTTTTTTACTTGAACCCTACACACACCACAATTAGCACTCAGCACCACAATCAGCATCACAGCGCTGCAATTATCACCACAAACATAACGGCAATCAGCACCACAGTACCGCAATTGGCACATCAATCGGCACCGTAATTAGCACTGTAGCGCCACAATTAGCACCACAGCACCACAATTAGCACCACAGTACCGCAATTTGCACTGCAATCAGGGCATTATGGTTCAATGAGGTCAATGGGTCAATGGGTCTGGGGTCGATGAGATAGATGGGGTCGATGGGGTCGATGGAGTCAATGGGGTCAATGAGGTCAGTCGTGTGAGGGGTTAGTCCGACAACAGGAGTCAGTTGTCTACTTTAAGTGTGACCATTATTTATAGGTTAGCGAAGAACTTGTCTGGAAGAAACTGTTGAAGATATAACTGCATGCTATCGTGATCAAGGAACTAGCATCTAAAGCCTGCCTACCTGCCTGTGTGTGATGTCTACTGTATCTACTGTATCTTTAACGTATTATGCTTGTTTACTTTTATGTATTTTTTCTCGAGTTTTTTGTTTTCAATGTCATTCAAGGTCGTGGGGCCAAGGTAATGGTCATTGGCTTCCAATATGGCGGATGGGAGATGCCTACAAATATGGTTGTTATCTACGAAGATTGAGACCTCCAGTAAAGTATAAACAAATTTGGAACGAATAAACAAATATGACTGCCTCCGTTAGCATTTAAACAAATGGCGAACCAAAAAAATCAAGATGGCGGAATGAGTATTGGTGAGAGGAGTGTGTGCGAGGGAGTAAGTCGTCCGCTGGATTCGAACAGAATTGAGTAATTGGTGGTGGGTGAGTGGATATGAGGTAGGGGGAAGGGTGGGGATACCTCAGGAAATGCAATTTTATAATTAAATTTTTTATTAATTTTTAAGGATAATTTTTTAAGGGGGAAAGGGAAATTTCGAGGGCAAAAAGTTAAAAATGGTAGCCGGAAATAAAGATTTCTTAATTGAGATTTTTAAAGTAAAATTCTATAAAAACTGGTCTTTAAACGATATTTCTAATTTTTAAACAATTTTTAAATCAAATTTTTTAAAAATAAATATTTTATAAATTTATTAATAATACATTGTTATTAATTTTTTTAAATACTTTAAATAAGGTTTGCCATCATAATAATATTTTTAGAATTTTTGAATTTTCAAGGTCATGGGTCAAAGGTCAATGACCAAGGTCATAGGTCTCCTGGTCACCTGGGTATGACCCTGTGTCACTGATCCCTGTTAGAATTTCTGAGAAGAAAGGTTATTTTTATAATTTTTTATAATTTTTAATAATACATTCTTTCTGAATTTTTTGAGGATATTTTAGAATTTTTTAAAGTTTATTAGTAGTTTTTGGGATCGAAGGTCTTCGGGGACAAGGTAAAGATCAAGGTCAATGGTCACACAGGTTAGGGGTAAAAGTTCAATGACATCTAAGATGGCAGTCGGGTGACGTAATAAGATGGCTGCTCCCCCGAATCCGAAACCTACGCCCCATGCCCTTGTTCCAGACTTCCCATAATTATACTACTTTGGTGGTTGGCTGGTCGGTGTCTGCACAATGTATTAATGGTACAGTACAATTGCTTCAAAGTCGTTATGATGCGATAGGGCTTGCACACTTGTATATTATAAGCAGTAGGGAGGTAAGCTGAGAGGTTTAGTGTGACGGAGCTGTGTGGAAGATGGATCGTCTCGGCAAGCTTCTGCTGCTCCACATAGATTTTCTCAAGTTTTTATTTTACGGTCATTCAAGATTATGGGGTCAAGGTCAAGGTAGTGTGCATTTAATATGGTGGTGGTAGTCTGTAATGTATAATGCTGCTGATTTTTATGTTATATTCTCGAGTTTTTGTTTACAATGTAATTTAAGGTCATGGGGCTAATGTAAAGGTAGTCTGCATCCAATATGGTGGTGGTAGTTTGTAATGTATTATGCTTGCTGACTTTTATGCATTTTCTCTAACTTTGGTTTTTAAGGCCACTGAAGGTCATAGAGCCAAGGCAAAGATAGTCTACATCCAATATGGTGGCTCTAGTCTGTAATGTATTGTGCTTGCTGCCTTTTGGGTATTTTTCTCGAGTTTTTTTTCTCAAAGTCATTCAAGGTCATGGGGTAAGGTCTTGGTAGTCTGTATCTAATATGGCGGTGGTAGTCTTTAATATATTATGATTGCTGACTTTTAAGTATTTTTTCTCAAGTTTTTGTTTTCAAGGTCATTCTAGGACATGGGGTCAAGGTCTGGTCATTGGCTTCCAATATGGCGGATGGGAGATGCCTACCAAGATGGTGGCAACCAGTAATGTATAAACTAATGCGAGGGAGTCAGTCCTCTGCTGGATTCGAAAGAGGTGAGTAATTGGTAGTGTAGGCGGTGACCTTAGGAAATAAAATTTTTTAATCAAATTTGTTATAAATTATTTAAGGGAAATGTTTTAGGGAAGAAATCAAATTCCGAGGGAAAAGGGGAAAAATGGCCACCGGGGTTAAAAACTTTTTAATTAAGAAAGTTTGTAAATAAAATGTTATAAAAGTACATTTTTTAACGATTTTTTAATTCTGAAAATGATTTTTAAATTTACAATTTTAATTATATATTTCCATATAACTTGTTGAATCGATTTATATATATTTTTGTGAATTGTTTTGATTTTTGGAGTTTTGCATTTTAAAGGTCAAGGCCAAAGGTCAATGGTACTGATCCTGGTTGCCTGGCACGGAGTCACTGATCCCAGTCACCTGAGTCGCTGATCCCTGTCAGATTTTTGAAAAAAAAAAAAAAAAAAAAAAAGGGTCAAATCTCAGGATATTTTTAATAATATTTAATATTTAAAATTTTTTAAAAACAATTTTAATAACTCATTTTTCGGAATTTTTTTCAGAATTCTTAGAATTTTTTGGAAATATTTAACAAAAACCACGTATATCACAATCATTATTACCTTTACATAAAATGCTATCTCCATAACTAGCATCTTATCATTTTACAGAGAATACTTGGTATATTAATTTTATCATTTTAAAAGTTACTCTTAAGTACGGCTGCCAAGAAACCATCAATTTAAACTTTACTCAGCCGACTTGAATTGATGCAGACGAATTCTATCATGCTGTCCAGCAAAGGGAAACGCTCCCATGTGGTTTTATATTTTCACCAGAGGGATCATTACTTTTCATATTTTGTACAGAGTAATACTTAAATTCGTGTATAGAGACCCTGGAGCTGCCATTCTCTCCGAATCAGCAAACTCCCGTGCGTATATACTAAATTATTGGCTGTTAACTCCCTTCCTGACGGCGGTAATTCAGAAGTCCAAGCCAATAAGATTATAGGGAACATTTCAAAATATTCGGTAATGTTCATAATATGTGTAGAAATACAACTTCCGGGGCGCTGTAGTCAGTCTCTGAGCGCCACTAGTTCAATTTCCATGCTACCACAGCGCCGCTACATCAGCGCTTCCCAGAGGCGATTAGGGTAACTAGACGGGCAGGCATACGTCAGTAGAGATTAGCTAAATAAGTATTTCTCAAGAACAGCCCGTACCTGTTTCTGTTTCCAGTCGATACCTGTAGCTGATATTGGGAATACCTGTTATAAGTAAGCTGTATGCAAGGCCGCGTTGTTCCACTATCTCACCTTGTTCTCGAACACCTGTTATTAGCCATGTACTGGGCTGATATTTTCCGCTACCTTTATGTAGCGCATAACCTACTCGTTGTTGGATTCTTTCAACTATCTTCTGAAAAACGAACTATTTTTAAGTTGGAAGTATTTTAAAAAAATTATAAATGAGGGAGGTTAGGTATGAGGAGGTATCCCTCCTCGCGTCTCATGTTCTCCCAGTAGGACAGTGACAATATGTTGCAGTTATCCGGTCGGTTTTGGAGGGGTTGGCGGGAGGCGGGTATAAAATGAAGTTAAAATTTTTACAGTACTGTCGCCCGTAAATATTATTGGTATTCAGTATTGGATTCTAATATCAGACGGTAGGAACGCACGAAAATATATTGCACGATTGTCGAGTAACAAGCGAGTTCTTATGACTGTCCTGCTTCGTGATACAAGTATGAGTAACAGACAGGAAGGTATTTCCAGAAGCTAGGAACAGGCTATACCTGTTCCTTCTCAATACCTGTTACTGATAACAGCTATTGAAAGTACTCCCCATCTCTAATCGGCAGTACTGGAGAGTGTCGTGTCGGGTGCGGACGCATATGTTGCTGCTCGCCGCGTTGTTCTTCCGCGCTGGTCAACACCTTGCACGTAGCAAGGCTTCATCATAGAACTTCAAGTACTCGCTGTTATTAAGGTAGGGAAATATCGTTCAACACACGTAATACGTAGAATTTGTAGCACCACACGTAGATTTTGCAGGAATTTTCAACGAAAACGGTGATATTCGCCTGGCGTTTCTGTATAACATTTCATTGTACGCATTTCTTGTTCCGGTTTTTCACGTTCCTTTTTTTGTTTCAGTAAAACGATAACGCCTCACAGCATGTTGGAAGAAGATTAGTCACACACACACACACACACACACACACACACACACACACACACACACACATATATATATATATACACACACAACCCCTCCCCCACACACGCACACATACACAACCCCTCCCCCACACACACACATACACACAGATATATATATATATATATATGTGGGGGGGAGGGGTTGTGTATGTGTGTGTGTGTGGGGGGAGGGGTTGTGTATGTGTGTGTGTGTGTGGGTGTGTGTGTTTACTGTGTTCAGTGTATAAACGTTGTATACTGTTATTTGACTTGTCCAATATCTTTGTACAGATATGTAATGAAAAAAAAATATCTTACGGGAGCAATAAAATAAGCAAACAAAGAAATTAGCACAGCCAGGTCGAGCTTGGAGGTGCAGTCAGATCGGGTAGTTGCAGTCGGGCGGCGAAAATTTCCAATTTTTGAAACACCCGTCTCACGGTGAAAACAAAAAAAAAAAATCTATACTAATGAATAATCATTTGCGTGCTTTGAAAAATTTTTAAAGGTTAAGAAACGGACCTTAACCCATAAAATTAATTCGTTATGGGAAAAATGCGTAAAATAACAGCAAAGTTACTATTAAGAATGAGTGAATTTTAGTTGTATTTGATACGAGAAATAAAAAAAAATTAAATATGATATACGAATTTATATTTGAATGAGCATTCCTGAATTATCGCAAGGATTAATTTGGAATTTCATTATGTTGAAGAGTCCAAGATATGAAATTAACATCTGAATGAGGTTATCAAGATACAGAGAATTATATATTACATAAAATTTAATGACTTTTATAAATATACAAAAGCAATAATGTATAAGTTTGAGTTAAGCGATTAACCAAAAATAAGCATATCTTTCACAAAAATAAAAAAGCAATATTGTAAATGGAAAAAAAAATTATATTGTTAACTGTAGCTCTCTTCGGAAGCAGAGCTTTTTTTGTTCACCTCTTGTAGAATGAAATTGTCTTCATTACAGTACACTTTTCACTCTGGGGATCGGTGTAAGACACACGGTGCCAGATCTAGCGAATTAGTGGTTGCTCGAGCACACGGTAGTATTTAGCCACTTTTCAGTCGAACGTATGCCAGGAAGGACATTGTGAACGAACACATTGTCCTGATGCAGAATACGTGAATCGCTCTTATCAACATCTGAGTCTTTTCTTATTCACTCGGAGGCCGCGGTAGCTGAACGGTTAGCCTGCTCGCCTCCCACCAAGGCGAAACCGGGTTCAACCCCCGGCCGAGTCACCGGATTTTCGCATGTAGGAATCATGCCGGACGATGCTGCTTCCCCCCTTTCCCCCGCCTTTTCATTCCGGCGCCGCTCCTTCCTCACCTCAATCACCCTCATCGGCTCTCAAGACCTCTCACCTAAACGAGGACCTTAATTTCCGAAATAAATCCCCGTACATGTCGCGAGATCAGTGCACAGCGTGGCGGATCTATAGATGTGGGCGTATCTGTTCTCTGAGTGGCTGCGTGAGGTTCTGGGGAACGGACATTGCGTCTGATTGGCTATTACACTCTGCGAAGTGTTCCCTACAGGCTGGGCTGCCGATTGGTGAAAGGTGTTCCAGCATGTTTGCCGGCCGGTGAAGTCATTACACTGCCATGTGCAGGAGGATTCCGAGGATTACTCGGCTGTTTCACTTTTGTGTACTTAAGGCCCCCGCCTACCTAGCGCTTTTATTTTCCTCGTTTGACGCTGAGAAGCGCGGAAGAGATAAGGGTGACACTGCCACACGCTTCAAGTACGTCATCGCCGCTAAGAGCAAGCCTCTGAACTAGCGTGCGGTGTTCTCGTAGCTCTACATGTCGGCATATAGGCTGTCCACAGTAAAATGAGCACTTTAGAAAACCCTGCTTAAGATCTACTTGTATACACGTTGTGTTTTATTCCGACCTATGTAAAATTAACACTACCATGGGCTTCATCACTTTATTCATACCTCGGCAAAGTGAAACTGAGAAATTATTAGGAAAAGGAATATGGTACAAATTTGCTTATTTTTACATATCGATGCATTAAAAAAAAAAAACATAAAGCGAGAGAAATAATTTAAGTTATTACAAATGATTGCCTTACAATTTTTCTTCGACGTTAATATATGGAACTACTTTCTTTCCCATCCATCGTTACCAACTTTACTGGGCACATGTCTCTCATTGCGCCCGTTAAAATATTTGCAGGTAGGGGAAGTGACTTTTTCTAAAGTTGATTTCAAAAGTACTCACATTATCGTGAACATTCTTTACCTATGAGACTTTCAGAGGTGACCCTATTATTTGATTGGTGGATAGTCCGTAGAAAAGTTCAATGCTGTGCCCTTGAGTAGTTTTGTGTGCACCTGAAGCGTACATTGCGAAGTATAGATCTTCGGGAAAGCCCGTTTTAAGCCACTCTGGAGTGTTCTGAAATGGCGTCTGTAACGTGCGTGAAGTCTTGAAAGAACTCAACATCCCTTGTTTCATATGTGTGTTATTTTCGCAAAGTGGCACATTGAACGCTCGTTTACTATTTTGGTAGAGGGAATAGTATTTCCAAACACTTTGGAACGCATTTCAAGCACCAGGCCGGTGGGAACCACAAATACTCTTTCCTGTGATCTCGGCCACATGACGTTGCAGCTTTTCTCCCCTCTGAAAACGCGGATTGCATCTCTCACACTCTGAATTTGAATCAGTCAGAATCTCAGTGTTTCAATTAGTCAACAGTACGTTAATGATTCAACAGTCACTTCAGTGAATTTAACTGATGAATCAGTGAAAAAAAGCCAGATTTCTTTGACCTGTTGATCTAATGAGATTTCGTACTAATTCATCGCGCATTTTTTAGACTGTTTTTTAGTGGTTTGTTTTTTTGACTCATGGGTCTGGCCGTCAAACAACGTTTACATAAAGCCGTTAAACACGTGTATCAAGTAAAATAATAACCAATAAACTTATAAAACCTATACAAAATACTTTCTAAAATGTGTTTCGTCTCTCAAAACACTATTTTACCAGGTGATATGAACATTCACGCTTTCATTACGTTTTTAGGTATTTTATTCGTTTACATTTACTCATCACAGCGCTCTGTTTGAAGGTTTAAACTGCATATAAACCGATGAAATGAGTTCACTAATATATTCTATTCATTTTATCAAAATCTAACTATACCAATTAAACCAAAAACGAAAAGTAAGGACATAGAATTTAAATCTTTAAGATTTCTACAATAATTCGAACACATATATTTTCCTATTATGTTTTCAAATTGACTTGGTAGACCAGCTGGTAAGGTATTAGAATTAATAGTGGACTTGAATGGGTGTGTGAGTTCAATCTGGACCACCTCCAACAAGTTATTTACTTTCTAAATTACGTTAAAATGTGAGATATAAATGGTAAACTATCGAAAATATGTTTATTTCACGTAATTATTTGGCTTAGTTCAATAAAAATAATATTTAATTCGCCAATGCAGTCAGCCATCACTTATTCATCAGAGAAATTGTTTTCACGTCAATAATTCAATCAGCAAAATTTTTTTCTCTGAGACAAGCAGTGGATTCCCACTGATTCTAAATGGAGCCATTTCCACAGACGTAACCCCGCTGGCGTTTCTGAGGGGACCGAGACATTCAGACGTGTCACATGAAAACGTAGTGTCTGCCCGTCTTTCGTTCTTGTAGCCTATTAACAGTTTATTCACACTTTTTAAATCAAACTTTTGAAAAAATACACCATGTATGACGTGCACGGGTACTTCCTAAACATATAATTTATCACAAACGTTTTATACTTGGATTAACACAACATTTCGTTATTTTTGGTTGCATTTAACTTTTACTTATATTTTATCTATAAATTACAATATCTCATTAATCACAGTTAAAATATGTGTGTTGGTAATGCCTAGTAAGAAATAGTTCTTATCCAAAATAGTGTCACACTGAGTCCGCACGAGTACGGTGCATTGCCCCCCCCCCCCCGGGTGTAATTTTCTAAACTTTGTTTGCATGAGGTGGAGGAATATCCTGAAAGTAGTACTTTTGTACGGCTTCATAAAAGTTGCAAGAAACCGTGAATTGAATATACCCTTTCTTCATCCAGCTATTCGTTTTCAGAATTACTTCTCCTTTGTGAGCTGTGTCGGTATGCGATGTCTGCATCTTACCTCACCACCCACGCAGGCCGGGCGTTGCTTCAAATACGTTGCAATAGCTAGCTATTTCACATACTCTTAAACATCTACACAGCATAAATACTTGACGTGAGTGTCGCATGAGTTATTATTAGAACGGTGGCTAACGCACTGAAAGAAATACAGCGGCATACTAAGGAAATTACCACGAAAAGGGAAGAAGTGGCTGAACTTGAGTAAATTATCGTCCCAAGTGGTTTAAGTTTAATTCCACTAAAGTGACAACATACCGCATTCCTGCTCATTTAAAAAAAATATATTTTGCATGAGAACTATTTCTTACTAGGCATTACCAACACACCTATTTTCTCCCTGTTTTTTCATATCAAAAACCAAATTAAATATTATAATACATACATGAAATATAAGTAAAAGTTCAATTTAATCGAAACTGAAATATTTTATTTTAACACAAGAGAAAATGTTTATGAAACATGACATATTAGGAAATATCCCAAGACGTCATACATGGGGTTATTTCTCAAATGTTCCATATAAAAAGTGTGATAAACCCGCTGATTCCTCAAACTTTTTAAATCAAACCTTTGAAAAATCACTCCATGTATTACGTGCTTGGTTGTTCCCTAAATATGTCATTTTTCAGAAGCGATTTATGCAGGATGAGTCCTTTAAAAGAAACCCCATGGGACATGTGTGTAACTGAGCGTGGGAATGAGGAAATACAGACCACGGGGCCTCTTTTAAAGGACTCATCCTTTACTTGCTCAAACTAAAGTACCTAATTTATTATTAAATTTAACTTCTTATTAATTTTAACTATAAATTATAGAACTTAACTTATAATTGGTATATTTAAAAACAAGGAAAAAAAATATATGTTTTCGCAATACCTAGTAAGAATTAGTTCTTCCACAAAATTATATTACATTATGTGCGCACGCATTTGGTGCTCTGTCCTTTTCATGTAAATATATTTTACGCAGATTAAGAACAAAACGAGATTTATTACGGGGGAGTTTTTGCCATAAGGAAAATCTACGTCGCTAGTTGCGCAGTGTTAAAATTCTTAGCTTCGTGAATATTAAAATAACTATTTTCTTAGTTAATAAGTTATTTTATATTTGATATTTGATATATGACTATCGCAACTATCCTGTTTTTTTAACGCAGGAGATAGAGGCAAAATTGTACACACGCGACACTAGCGCTTACCTAGTATTGGAAATTTTTTGTTGTCAAACATTTAACGCTGATCCTCCCAACCTGTAGTGGAAGTAATCTAAACTTGGTTAAGTATAAATTAAGCTAGGCTTCATAGAGTTGGAAGTAACCCATTAATAGACAATAGCTGTGTTCCACCGCAATCAGAGGCTACGGTGGCTGAGCGGTTAGCCTGTCCCCCTCCCACCAAGGCGAACAGGACTCAATCCCCGGCCGGATCACGCCGAGATTTTCGCGTGTGGGAATCGTGCCGGACGATGACGCGGGTCGGTGGGTTTTCTCGGGGATCTCCCGTTTCCTCCCTGCCCTTTCATTCCAGCGCTGCTCCATACTCACCCTCATCGATTCTCAAGACCTCGCTGTTAAGAGTTAGTTGGAGTTGCGCGTCCAAGGTCAAGAAGCGAGGGAGCAATACGGGCGACACTAACCACGCACGCATCGTGTCTCGTCGTCTCTACGCGCAAGGCATGCAGTGTTTCCGTCTTGACGCTGTAGCGTGCAATTCAGGTCTGTAACAGTGGGGTTTTATTACACGCTATGAAAGACCACAGATTAAGTTACGTCCTTATATTTGTGTACTTTTCTCTTGCCGTGTGAGGAAATTACACATGCATGCTTTAAAAATGCGATACTTGACCATCTTCACGATTTTTTTTTTCTCCAAGGATATAATAAATATGACAAGATTAAGATAATGGGGACGTAGATAATTGTTACTTTTTATCTTTTCCGACAAAACGCCGTATTTGCAGAACATGTATTTACCGAGATGCGTGTATTCGCTCAAACTATTTCACAAAAAAAAAGTGTAGGTCCAAGCCGCTCAAATATCTTCACTCAGCCACCGCAATCCGCGGGAGTTTTGGAGGAAATGTTTGCGGAGAACGGGTGTCTGGCGCTCCACGTCAAGACTCCGCTGGCGAAGGCTCCATCACTCAGCAGGTCGCGTGACGCACTTGGCGGCGCAGTTTCGCCCTGCCTCCCCGGGCGCTTGGTTCCCGCCGAACGCGCCCCGATGAACGGCGGTAAGGTGGCTGGGATGAATGGAGACTGAGGACGGAGTCGGCTGAGCAGAGTGTGCCTGGAGGAGAGGTGAAACAGTTCCCTGAGAAAACTTTCACCCCTCCCAGCCTCCGCGCGGAAAATTTATTTCGCGTGGGTTCGAGGTTTTAACCTAGCAGATCCTAATGTTTTTGGGCGTCAAAGATTAATGCGACGACCCGCGTGCGACGCCAAAGCGTTGTTTTTCTGAACACGAGGTTGGGTGTTCCAAATTTCTGGTAAACCAATTGATTACGTGCTTTTTCAGAAGGCAGTTAACGTTTGTTTAGTTCGTAAACTACCCTTCAGTTAGACTTTGAGAATAAAATCATGGGATTACAAAGCTCAGCAACATTGAATAAATAAGGATGTGACCGGCTACGTGTAACAAAATCATAAGTAAAATTTCACGATATATTTTTCAGCTGGTTGACAATTCTGTAGATGAATTACTTTCGAACAGTCTTTATTGCCTAGTTTAAATTGACATCGCAAAAGCCAAAATAGTAGAACAATTGCAATTAAATACTTCTAAGAAAAAGAAATTTGAATTTTGTTATTGCGTTTTGTTCTATATTGAGTTACCAGCATATACAACCCTTCAAATACTGTATACTTATTTAAATATATTTTTATTACTATAGATGTAGCAAATTTTATTAATTTCAGTTTTTTTACTGTATAATTATTTAAAGAATTTTGTCTTGTTTTTATGATACGTTATTTTTCACTAATCTACCATTAGTGTGCGGATTTTTCTCGAACTCCGAACATGGTTGACCAACATTTTAAGCAACGACAAAATGGCGGTGGGAAAATCAGTTTTCTACAAACAGTGTACGTACATTGCCGTATTCAGATAACAGTAAGCTTGTGAAATAGAAGTTTGAATTAAACACTACCACACTGGGCACATCCTACAGACAAAACCACTGGATTTACTGGGTTGCGAATTGCTGTGGAACGATTTGGTGGTCTCAAATGATGATTCATGCCTAAGTATGAGCTCGAAACGTCAGTATTTCGAATGCGAAAATAAATGAGCATGTGCTGCATAACCTCACAGTCTGGACGTAAACACTGCCACGTGGACCGATCGTCAAAGTTTGGGAAGACCAGAGGAAAGTTTCCTAAGTGTATGCCGTAGGTTGGCACTATTCTTGCTCACGACTACGTAGCTTAAGCTTGAAAAATCACGCACTAAGCCATCTGCAAGTAGGTGTCAGTGTTACACACAAAAGGAAAAATCTGTATTTGCAATTCACCTATCGGGTTGCAATTTTTAATTCAACCCAGTTATAACATGCGTCAAACTCATAATCTTAGCATATAGATTAAACAGAACGTAATGAAATGACAGGGAGTCCTCATTTCGAATGCAATGACAGTCAGAAAATCTACTGAGTAGTCGTGCAGCTATGAGTGAATGTTTTCGCTGGAATGTCTTCCCAGTGGTAGTTCCTGTTTGGCTGTTGTTTTAATTAATTTTTATTGAAAACCAGTTTTATTATTTTACAGGTTTTTGTGCCCGTATATTTTCATTTCATCTGTCTTTCTTGTGACGAACGTATTTTCAAAAAAAAAAAAAAAAAAAAAAAACAGGTAGTTAAATCACTTATTCTCATTCCGAAAATTGTTTAAAGCTCACAGAATCTCTATATTCAGTTCAGCATGCAGGAAACAGAGCAGATAGGAAGCTTTGATGGAGATATCACAGAATGAGTGAGCAGAAGCATAACAGTGCTCTGGTCTCGTTGTAGTGCAATTCGTTCTCAAATAGGTTACGCAGTTCTCTAATAAGTATTCTTTATATCTGACTGGCGATATCGTACTGTGAAATGTTTCCTATTGGCAAGCACTACTCCTAGCAAGTTGTTCCCTGTGATCTGATTGGAGAATGACGTTGAGCTGTATTGCCCGCAAATGAAAAAAAAAATTTTCTGACTCATGAGGATCGAAAGATCCAAATGACATTTTCGGTCTTGCAAACTTGGATATTCTCTCAGTATCCTATAGAAATCTATTTGAGCTGTGGGATTGGATGCACCGTAACAGTAAAAACATATTTAATTGCTTTATGGACATTTGGGATGTTGCCTAATAAATTTATTTAATCAGTTAACGCTTCAATTAAACGGTAATGTAATAAAAAACAGAAACTGCTCAATTTTAATGCAAATTGCGAAATTTTATCCCAAGTATTTTTCATGTGCTCTTTATTGTGGTGATGTTTGCATAGTTAAATACTTATAATTTTCACTGACGAAAATTGTAACGCCGCTGAAATGTATTTCTATGCAAAGAAGAGCTAAGAAACACGGATTTTTTAAATTATTATTTTTCACTTAGTAATTTAATGCGCATTGGTCCACAAACAAAATTACCCTTGATAACATAAAAATGAATAATTTTTACTGCAAGAAACAACAAAAATAAAGACACAATTCTAAAGCTTGGTTATTTTACGCCTGATATTCCTCTGCTCTGTTCTACAAGAAGAAATCTTGATGGAACCACCACGGGATAAAAAAAAAGAAGAGGCCCATGGTAGAATAGTTACGCTAATTCGGGAACAAGGGATCCAGGATCCGGCCTGCAGCCATATTGTGACGTCACCAACTACCATATTTAATATGGGTGACCTCGACCTTTGACCTTGACCTTTACCCCATGTCAATAACCTTGAATAAACTTGAAATCAAAAAAATTCGAAAAAATCCCAATAAATTATAAAATGATTCCCAAAAATTTATGGAAAAAAAAAAAAAAAAAAAAAAAAATAATCTAAAAATTATTTTAAAAATTATTCAAATATGTACATGAGGACCGGGGTTCGATGCGAGGTGGACCGACTAAACTCTGGACTCAACCGACTCTCACAGGTTGGCCGGTGTTCACCTCGTCAGCCATGTTTAATGTCGATGACCTTGAATGACCTTTAACAGAAAATTTCCCAAACTATACAAAATAACAGTAGTTTTCCAAAAACTCCAAAAATTCCCAAAAAAAAACCTTGACATTTGAATCATGGTTCAAGACTCTAAACTCAAGATCCACGACCCCAGACACAAAACAAAAGATCCATGACCCAAGACTCAAGAAACTTTACTCAAGATTCAAGACCATTAACCCAAGACTCAGGACTCTTGACTCTTCATAGAAGTGGCTGCCACTTTCCCAAGTCATGTTAAACATGATACGGAACAACATCTAAAAGCACTTTTATAGATATACTTATTATTGAAATACCAATAGTACTAGTCCCTTGAGACTTGGAATGCAGGAGGGTGATAAACAGTCTTTCTCCCATGGTTTTCTTGAACATCAATTCCTCAATCATCCAATCACTCCATCAATATTTCCATATATCACACTATCATTCACAATACTGCTCCTCCACAGCAATCTTTACAACAATCTTTTGCATTCTTTGCATCAATATTTCGCAATATTTCGGTCAATCTTTCCGTCAGGTTTTTCACAGACTTTCCATACATCTTCCATCTGCCCATTAATCTTTCACAATCTTTGTCAATTTTTCCAACTATCTTCCCATCTTTCCCTCAATGCTCCAATCTCTTATCAATCTTTCATCTAATCATTCCATCAATCTTTTGCAATCTTCCACAGCATTCCACAGACTTCGTACATTCATCGGCTTGCACTATCTCCATGAATACATCCGAAGTCCTTTCAACAGTGCGAACACATGTGTATCTACTTGGTATAGCTACTGATTATATACATATGCTCTAATATGACGAAAGTTATGGGATAGCACTATTTAACTGAATGACTTATGGCGCCACTACTGCAGAACGACATTGCACAGCCTAAACAGGTCTCACTTATGAACAGGTGGTCATTTAATTCGGATTGGCTGTTGTTTACATGCTCATGGCAAGGCGACGTGAATTATAAGAGTTCGAATGGGAATGATTGTGGGTTCCAGAAAGATGAGATATTCAGTTTCAGAAGTTGTGGAGATCTTCAATGTTCCTTAATCCATGGTGTCATGTGTGTACAGGAATGTCAAAATTAAGGCATTGCGATCCCCCACGGACAACACAATGGCCGTCCAAAGGTCCTTGATAATCGTGGCCGGCGGAGGTTTGGTACAGTTGTCCGTGCTAACAGAGCAGGAACACTTGTTCAAATCACAGCCACATTCAATGCAGGAGGTGTCAGACATGTATCTAGCATATCTGTGCTATGTGCATTAGCTTCCATGGGATATGGAAGCAGAAGACACACCAGAGTTCTCCTGTTAACAACACGAAACTGGGTACAATGCCTCACTTGGGCTCATAATGTTGCTAATTTGACCCTGGAAGACTGGAAACATGTGGCCTGGTCCTATGAGTCACGATACAGGTTTTTTTTCGAGCTGATCGCAGGGTTCGGGTATGGCGCAAACCCAATAAGATCAGGGATAACAGTTGTCAACAAAGCACCATGCAGGCTGGTGGTGGTTTTGTAATGGTGTGGGGTGTGATCTCATGGTATCGGTTGGGTCCATTGGTCCATGTAGCCACAAAACTCAATGGTAACAGCTACAAAACTCTCCTTGGTGACAATTTGCAGCCGTTCATGGTCTTCAGTTTTCCCAACAACGATGGGATGTTTCAACAGGATAATGCGCCGTCTCCTTGGGCTGTGGTTGCCCAGGACACGTTCGGAGATCATTCTGGATAGTTCCAGTGAATGGAGTGGCCAGCGCATCCCCCCCCCCTCACTTGAACACAATCGAGCATTTATAGGATGTGGTGGAGAGAGCCATTCGCACCTAAGATACTGCAACTAGATATACCAGGGAACTTTGAGCAGCTATTCAGACAGCATAGCGTCACATTTCTCCAGAGGTCTTCCGTCCACTTGTGGAGTCCATGCCATGTCGAGTTATGGGACTTTTATCATGTCAGTATATATATATATATATATATATATATATATATATATATATATATATATATATATATTCGTACTAACACATTTCAGTAGTGAGATTATAGTGTTTATGCCTCTATTAAACCAGATATTTTATCTAGTTCCTTGATCATAATACAATGCAGTTAAACCTTCGGCAGTTTCTTCCAGATGAGTTTTTCGCTCAGCTTATAATCATGGTCAAAAAAAGCAGACACCGACTCCTGCCAGACCGGCCCTTCGCCATAAGTACCACAATCAACACCACAATCAGCATTGCACTTAAGCACTTAGCACTGCAATTAGCAATGCACTTAGTACTGCTCTTAACATTGCAATCAGCATCTCATTTATCACCATACTTAGCATGACACGCACCACAAATTACCCATAAATATCCATATTGGCCCATAATGACACACAATGATATGTAAGTGACCCACGATGATGTGTAACGACCCATAATGGCCATGGATAATATTGAATAATTTATGGTTAATTATGGATTATTTATGGGTAATTTGTATTGTGTGTCATAAGTGCAGTGCTAAGTGCAGGACTAAATGCGGTTCTGAATGTGGTTCTTAAAGTGGTGCTAATTGTTTGCTGATAGTGGTGCTGATTGTGGCATTGATTATGATGCTGATTGCAAAGGGCCAGTCTGGAAGGGCCCAGTTGTCTGCTATAAATGTGACCATGATTTCGAAATGGGCTAGAAACATGTCTGGAAGAAACTGTCGAAGATTTAACTGCATGGTATTATGATAAAGAAATTAGTTAAAATGTCAATGCTGAAATATGTTAGTATATATATACACATACATATATATGTGTTTATATATACGTAAAGCGATAGCTAGGCCAAGTAGATACAAATGTTGTCACTGTTTAAAAGGAATTCGGATTTTTTCTTAAAGATGATGCAAGCCAATGATTGTACGAGGTGTACTGTAGAGCTTACATACATGGACGTAATTTCTCCCACTTCAGTAAAATTACATGAAAAACAGTGTTGCTACTATGGAAAGATCTTCAGCAAGAGCTGTCATGCTCGACGAAATGAGAAAACCACCTGTATGAAGAGTTCATTTCGCGCGATGAAGCATTACGACAATGAGACCATGCAGTTTATGCAAGGGAATGTATTGAGGAACAACATCAATAAATGCAAGGATTTGTCTTTTGAGAGCCATCAAGAGAAGATGTCAACACCTCCTGCTGCATCTATGGGCACTGATTCTACAGACAATCATGACGAGAATGTTAATGCTAATGACGGGATGAGATACCTTTGAGGTTTGGTAGTCAGTATGTGTGGAATTTACACTTGCAAGATGTTCATGTAAAGTCGACGAACTTCACAATCAACAGTTGTCGGCTCTTAATACTGATGACGACTGTGCGACTCCTACAAATAAAAGTAAACTTGCTATTGAGGCTGAAACAGGAGGTGAAGACGGTCATGAAGGCAGCATTGATGAAAAATAAACTTGAAGACAGATCTAGTGCTGACAACGTTGGCGATTTTCTCGATGTACTGGCAAAGCCCTCGACCATATTTGCCTGCAGAAAGCTACATGAAGAAAGCAGAAGATTCTGAGAATACTGGCTAACTATTTCCCGAAGACCGGAATGAACTTTTTAAAAAAACTCAGACATTTGATTATTATAGCATAAAAATTCATAGATAGTGGACTTTATACAAAATATGAATAAAGATGCCAAGTACAAATGTGTAGAGACAGTTGGCGAATTAATGTTTTATTTTAATATATGTGGATGGAGATCAGCCGACACACACATGGACTAATAATGTATTAATGATTTATCGAATGATTGGACGAAAGACGGATAAGAAGGTTGGAACATTAATGGAAATATTGTGATATTGTTGGAAATATTGCGAGAGTGATCAAAAGATAGATGAAAAGACTTAAATATATGCCGAAAGATTGTAAGATTGTTGGAATGATTGCGAAAGATCAATGGAAATATTGCGAAATATTTATCGAAAAATGGCTAAAGATTGGACGAAAGATTGTAAGATTGATGGAAAGACTGCGAAATTGAATGAAGGATTGCTATAAATGAAGGAGTGATATAAATGATACTGTGTAGGAGGAGGGGGATTGCAAAATATTGTGAAATATGATGAAATATTGCGAAAAATTTATGGAATAATTATACGAAAAATTGATGGGAAGATTGGAACATTGAGAAAAAGAAGGGAAGATTGATGAAAGTTTGAGAATAATTTTGGGACAGATGCTAAAGATTGACAGAAAGATTGTTAAAGATTGATTCAAAGATTGCGAAAGATTGACGGAAAGATTGGGGTAGACTGCTAAAGATTGCGAAATATTTATGGAATGATTGGACGAATGATTGATGGGAAGATTGGAACATTGAGGGAAAGATTGGAAGACTGATAAAAATATCTTGAAAGATTGGTGGAAAGATTGCTGAGGAGGAGGATTGCGAAATACTGAAGGAAAGATTGCGAATGATTGAAGGAATGATTGGAAGAAATATCGAAGGGAAGATTGGAACGTTGATGGAAAGATGGGAACACTAATGGAAAAATTTAGAAGGATTGTGAAATATTAATGAGCAGATTGGAAGATTTATGGAATGTCTGCGAAGAAATTGATGGAAAGATTGAAAGATTGTTCGAAATATTGTTGCTAAATTTGTTAAAGATTGATTGAAAGATTGCTGATGAAGAGGAGGATTAGGAAAGATAAGATTAATGGAATGATTGGATGATTGAGTGATTGTGTTCAAGGAGGCCGTGAGAGGAACTGTTTTTAAAACTCGTACATTTTAAGTTTAAATGACTAGCACTATTGGTATTTCAATTAATGCCAAGTATGTCTATAAAAGTGTTTTTAGGTGCTGATCTATGTCATGATTATAACATGACTTGGGCAGGTGGTGGCTACTCACACGAAGGGCTTGGATTGGTCATATATACATATATTTAAAAAAATAAAATGAGCATAATTTTTAAACCTACAGAAAAGTCGAGCTGTGTGCATGGTTAAAACGTGTGTGTGGTCATGTTTGATAGCAATCAGAACTACGTGAGCAGCGGGGTATGGTTACCTCCTTTTTTATAAATAAATATCGACTTAATTAATTTCTTAAAAACAATTTTTTTAAATAATTTTTAAATTTTTTGGGGTTAATAATAAAGGTCTAGAGGCAAGGGTCAAGGGTCTTGGGGTCAAGGGTCGAGTGTCTTGGGTTTTGGGTCAAGCATCTTGGTTCAAGGGTCAAGTGTCTAGGGTCTTGGGTTTACGATCTTGGGCCAATTGTCTTTGGTCAAGGGCCTTAAGCCTGGGGTCAAGCATCTTGGGTCTTGTGCCTTGGGTCTTGAGTGAAGTGTCAAGGGTCTAGGGTTTTGGGTCTTGGGTCTAGGGTCTTGGGTATAGAGTATTGGGTCAAGGGCCTTAGGCCTGGGGTCAAGCATCTTGGGTCTTGTGCCTTGGATCTTGGGTCTTGAGTGAAGTGTCAAGTGTCTAGGGTTTTGGGTCTAGGGTCTTGGGTCTAGGGTATTGGGTCTAGGGTCTTGGGTCAGTTGTCTTGGGTCAAGGGCCTTGGGCCTGGGGTCAAGCATCTTGTGTTTTGTGCCGTGGGTCTTGAGTGAATTGTCAAGGGTCTTGGGTCAAGAGTCATGTCAAGGGTCAATATTTCAATATTATTGGATCTTGGGCCAAGGGACAATATTATGGGTCTTGGGTAAATGGTCTTGAATCTTGATTCTTGGGTCAAGGGTCTTGAATCTTGATTATTGAGTCAAGGATCTTGAGTCTTGAGTCAAGTATCGCGAGTCTTGTGTCTTGGGTTAACGGTCTTGAGCTTTGGGTTAAGGGTCTTGAGCTTTGGTTTAAGGGCTTTGAGTTTTGGGTTAAGAGTCTTGAGTATTGGGTTAAGGGTTTTGAGTCTTGGGTACAGAGCCTTGAGTCTTGGGTTAAGGGTCTTGTGTCTTGGGTTAAGGGTCCTGAGTCTTGATTCTTGAGTCAAGGGTCTTAATTCTTGAGTCTTTAGTCTTGAATCAAGGGTCTTGAGTATTGTGTCTTGTGTTTGGAGTCTTGAGTCATGAGTCAAGCATCAGGGTTTTTTTTTTGGAAATTTGTTAAAGTTTCTGGATTTAATTGGGATTTTTGTTTATTTTGGGAATTTCGTGCTCAAGGTCATTCAAGGTCACAGTAATTTGGTCAAGGTCATGGGTCAATGTCATTGGAAATTAACATGGCTGACATGGTGGACCTCGGCCGACCTGGCGAGGGTCGGTTCTTTCGGGGCTTAGCCGATCCACCTGTCTTTGAACTCGGGTCATCCTACATCTAAATATTTTAATAATTTTTTAAAACTATTTTTTTTTTTTTTTTTTTTTTTTTTCAAAAAAAAATTTGAATTTTTTATAAATTATGAGGTGATTTTTTAATTTTTTGGTTTTAAGGTCATTCAGAGCCACGGACATGGGGTCATAGCCAATTTAAAAGTTCGAGGTCACCCAGAGTCGTTATGGCGGTTAGGTGATTTCACAATATTGAGCCCAGCCTGCTCCCGGCTCCTACTTCCCCATTCCTATCCCCATAACTATTTTACTGATCTCGGATGGTTTTAAAATTTCCTGCCAAAAACATTTTAACAGCTGATACAGTAAAAGCCATCCCCATTTGACAAACTATGAAAAGTATTTGAACTTACTAATCAACAAAAACCAACGCCTTTAGGACAAATACATATATTGGTATCGAGTTATCCTAGTTCTCCAAACAAACGGATCGGAGCTGTTGGCAGAACACCGGGCTACGAGTGACAATCGTCTCTCCTGCGACAAACAAATGTAAGTGCATCTTACACTTTGTATCATGGGGAGTTAAGTCCTTGCCCTGTCAGCCCATAATAAGGCTCACTAGGCCGAATATACCTTATATTTTGAAGTATATTTTGTACCAAATTTCTACATTAGCAAGTACCTGTTTACACCAAAATATTTCCATGCTTATAGAATGTTACGATATTAGTATTTGCTATTATTTCTTATTTTACTCAAGAAAGATATACAGGACAACTGATGAATCGCATTCATAAAATAATTGTATATTGTTTGACCATTCCAAATTATGTCTCACCAAGTTCATGTGAGAGATTAGTGATTAGTTGGAAAGCAGAGGAAACAAGGGCAAAGGTATTTTCATTCTCATGTTAATGTTTATGACAGCCGATTGGTACCATTATTCGAACGGATTCTCTTCCTTACTGCGAGTCGACTGTAGTTGCACGAATCTCAAACCATTTAGCTGAGATTACATAGATAGGGTAATCAAAAAACACTTAGTCATGACGTTTATGATCATGGTTCTGAACACTGCTTCATAAAGCATATAACATATCCTCATGTGTATAACAACAGTGCCCTGCAAATGTAGATCATAAGCCAAATGATTTGTTCATTAGTAGAACAGAAATCATAGGATAACATTTTCAATTAATGATTTTTAACGTTCCTGTAATCCTCTAATGGAACTGATGACATGAACATACAATTTTCAACAACGAACACGTCCGTAGCTGACACACAATTTTTACTGAGCATCTTTCTGTCTAAAAGTAGCCAAGTGAATTCTATCTTGTAGGCGTTGCATACCAAACTCAGAAGTGTTGAATATAGATAGTGGTTATGAATAACAAAGATATTGGTGATTCATTAACGTTTAAAATGCGACGGCGAATGACCTCAAGAGGATGGAAAAATCTAAGGCTTCGTTTACTTTAATACTATACTTCAAAGCTCTCTGTATACTTTAGCTGTTCTGACATGGTCACTATTATTATTGTTAGAAATTTTTTTACTACTAGGGGTTACGCCGACCTCCCATGACGCAGTCAGTTTGTGCGTCGTCGGTCTAAAGTGCGGGACGTTCTGGGTTTGGATCCCATGTAAGGCATGGGTGTTAGTATGAGTTAGCCGTCCCTTGATAAATCTTCAGGCATGACACTGGAGGGCGTTAATAAGCCCTTTTCAATCCAATCCATAGAATTGGTTACCTACCGTTCTCTATCACCATATGATACTGGCTCAGTATCCTGAACATACCGTTAAGAAAACAATGGACCAATAAAAAAGAAACTATATAGTAAAAAGTGTTTCATATCTGTCCTAATGGAAAATAAATTTCAGCGTCTTTTCTGGTATTTAGCGCCGGAAGTTTAATTGCATGAAGTGACGTAGGATGTATGTAATATGATTTTTCACATATCAGAAGCAGAATCAGTGGTTAAAAATGAAAAATCTAAGTATCATAAAGATAGGCAAAAGTACTTCGTGTGAGCAGAGGAAACGAGCAGTTTGCTCTTCTTGGTTAAAGAAATCTGCCATACTCTACTGAAGTTAGAAGACGATCTTGTGTAAGGAACAGTCACAGAGGTTGCACAAGTCAGAGAATTCCCAAGTATCTCCCAAAGAGTTCGTCAGAACATCACCAGGAGCACGTTGAAGTCGCAGACTATTACTTCGGAAAAATTCTGCGACATTGTAAAGGAATTGCATCATCAACAAGCAGTCAGTAAGTATCCGGCCAAAATAAGAATAAGTAAACACAGTAGAAGTGCTTTTATGAAGAAAAAAAAAAAAAAAAAAAAGTAACTTCATAGGGCACACAGCAAAACGTTTCCTTTTCAGCCGCAAGTAAAATAAGGAAATATAATCAATTTCGATCACTTGATCCGCTCCCCCGATTTATGAAACTTAATTTTTCTTATAATCGCTGAAGAAGTTTGGTAATGCTGTAGAGAGTTTGAATAAAATGTAGGTGTTCGTGGGTTCGATTGGAGCCAGCTGCTCTGAGTGCTCTGTGAAAGGGGTTTTACAAAACGATTTTCCATCCCCGTTCATAGTGAATGATGCCACAAGTTCTGAATCAGAACTCTTCAATTTATAATCCACTTGGTTAAGATCCTAGCTAACTGAGGTGAAAGTAAGCATAGATTATTACTGTGCTGGTTAGTCACACCCGCCCGTGATCAGTTTCACTCAGTAATGATTCACATGGTGCACACTCACCATCATGTGATCCTCCACCATGTTCCAGGCGCGTGGTCGAAGCATCATCACCGGCAAGTGATCGACGCTGGACAGTCCTGGCATCCTGCCATGGGCGCAGAGGTAGACGTTGTACAGCCCTGCGATCTGGTTCCTCCACGTCGGGCAGTGGCCGTCGTCGAAGTCAACCTGGACGTAGGGCACAGTTTGGAAAGTTAAGAACTGGTTTGTTAGTCACATGGCCGTTCACAGGAAGGTTAATATGATGGGATCTTAATGATGGTGGTGGTCTCTGGACCACTTCTGGCTAGTTGCACCATTGAAGTTCATCACTGGATCCAAGATATCGTTCGAACTTGATCTAATATTGTCATAGAATACTATTGCACCATTAGAGTTCAGATAATGACTATGGTAATTTAAAGCCTTGATTCAAGGTTAGGGCAGTGTCTAAAATCACTGTTACATATATTTATTTACCAGAAAGAAACTTCGTAGTATTTGAAACACACACACACACACACACACACACACACACACACACACATATATATATATATATATATATATATATATATATATATATATATATATATATATATATATATATATATATAAAATTTGTGTGTTTGTAACTTACTGTTGTAAAATAAAAATTAGACAACTTACGGGGCTTAAAATTGTATGCTTCTCTTTAATTAATGAAGTAATTATGTTTTGTAAACCGATGGCGAAATTTACGCTTAATTCTCTAAATAGAAATTGTCCTATTTTTCCGCACGAGCTACGCCTAAATGCGAATATCATAACAATATTTTTGCTCACGGAATAACAGCCTGTCGCCGACAAATGTACTTAATAAATACGCCAACAGTCTGCGCTAAACTCAATTTTTATTAAATATAAAGTAACATCATGTTTACTTGAAGATTATTTAATAAAATTCGTACAAATATTTAACTTTACCAGTTATAAAATCGCACCGTCTAGTTTTCTGCTCACTGCGTTCTTCAAAAATACTGGTATTAAAAATAATAAGAAAGTGTGCTTAGGGGTTTTACAATCAAAAAGAAAACTATAATGCAAATTTTGCAGCGCGTTAAACCAGATTATATAGTAAAAAATCCTAGTCTTAAGAGATAATATCTACACAAACTCATTAATGTTCTTCTAACTTCAAAATAAACAGTTGCATCATGACGTCACGAAATGAGAGCCATTCACAAACAGCGTTTCTTCCCAATCCTAGTCCCGAACCAAGATCAGGAGATCTACGATAGCAACTCGGCCAGTCGCGTTGGTGCAACAGTCGTACACTGGAACTCGGATTTAACTGATAATCATGCTTGAAACAAGATCTTAAGGATCTCGGTTCAGGGCAGTTAATGCACATAAGATAACCAAAAGTAAGTCATACCGGAGAAAGAAGCACGACCCATCATTGTTCCCGTTGTTCCGCCACACTGGTTTGCGTGCACAGCAAACGAGTTCCTAGGTAGAGTTTGAGATTGTCGAAAATGAGTCATTTCTTTCTTCAGTTCAATGTCTCAGAGATCTTATTCGTTTGTAATGCCTTATAGTCGAAAACCTAACCCTTGCAGCGGCCATTTTTCTTTTTAGGAATACTGTGTTTCCACAATGAATTTTATAATAGCCATGACAATTACAACCAATAACATGTTTGCAATTCGCTAAGAACCTCACATATAGACTCTGAGAATGTTGTTTACATAGTGTGGAAACAAACTCTGTTTACCCTTAACCTTAAAATCTAAATTCCACTAGAATTTTTTTTCTGATATGTGGCATCCAATTTATGACACTCTTTACGTATTAATATGTGATATTAGTCAGTCAAGTCCTACTCACTGAAAACTCAGTTAATCTGCAGCACTGAAAGAAATTATTCCAGCGTATCTTAAGAAAGCGTGAATAATAATAATCTTCTCATGCAGTCACAATGGCTGTGCTCCTTTCATTATGGCAATTATAAATGCATAGGGGAATAGACAAACATGTATATTATACACGCTCACTACCTATATACCTACAGACAGAGGTGCAGAGGAATTTCGTAAATATGTGCGGATTAAAATCTTTCATAATTTATTCAGACATTTCATAAAAAAATGTTAACGCGTACAGGATAAATAAAGTCCATTACGGACAAATGCCTCCTATCAACAGGAAATCAGTTCAAATCACAAACAAAAATAGGATATTGTCAGTCATAGGAATAAGCACAGGAATGCAGATGGTTCCAACCTTAAGACTTCTCAATGACTAGATGTCAAAAAACGCATACCTGTAAACAATAGTACTGTTTCAATTTAAGTGTGTAGATCCATTATATAGCATCTAAATTCCACCTTCGTTAAGTCATCAGTGTGAAATTCTTCACTGCACCAAAAAGATCCACAAGAAAGACAGAATATTGCCACATGTTTACAACTTGTTCTGGGTTCACCAAAATATTTCTAAAACCCTGCTTTGTTTGTTATATCTTTCTGAATGGTGTTTTATCCACATGTTAAAAAAACCAAGATTGCGTGGAACCTAATTAATGTTATTAATATCGATGGATTCTTTTAACCTGAATCAGTGATTTTAATACGTGGAATGCAACTCACTGCAAATTTCAGTTATTAAACTACTCTCGACCATGAATACAGTTGAATCGCAGAATCACCAATGTTCAGTTGCGTAAAGAAGTGTCGAGCCAGGAGTACAGATTTAATAGGGCCACTTACAAACATAGCATTTGCTCTATTTATTTTGATAAATAAATTTACGTTATTGTTATTCATAAACCACTTCTGAAGTTACACTTAGAAACTTCTAAGAGCAACAGTAAACATTTTCAAGTAACGATGGTTGAAGAATACTGCAAAACAACAAACACAATTTTTGCAAAAGGGTGCTGAGGCTGTTCTTGCAATCTTATACGAGCGGTAATGGTGAAACCGCTGCCTCAGAACGGTGGGAGTTACAGTGTTTCGGTACTTGAAATCACTGAAATTCAGTTACTGGAATAATCACTAATATTTATCGCATTCCCGAAGAGCCGTTTTCTTATGGCCATGATACCTGTATACGAAAATATGCCAGACCCAGCGGACAACAACTTCAGTACGTTTTTACACGTTGAATTTCTCCGCTGGCAGTAACGATTCCTGTCAGTTTTATGTCAAAATATGTAATATCTGAACCCTAAAGGCCATGTACACCAATAAGGCCTTATGGTTGTTTTAGCAAGAGTGGATACTAGTGGCTTGCCATTGTAGGCAACTGCCATCTTGTGGTGAAACCACAAACCAGAGTCCACTATTTCCTTGAGTAGCCACTAGGTGAGCGCCAGTAGTGTTCGTGGTACAACGCGAAGGGGCTGTTGTTATTTCGTGGTGACTGAATTTCGCTTCAAACTATGTTAATACAACGGAAAACTAACAAGTATTCTATACTATTCTCATAGCTGTGTACTTCTTCTTTTTAATAGGTACATTATTAGTATTTAACAATCTTTAAAGTCTTTAGTAAAGAGAACCGAAAATGCACCATAGTTCTAGTGTTCCCATTTATACTAAGGAGTAAATTGACGGGATTTGACCAACAAGGCGTTGGCCTTACTACTTACTACTTCTGTCAAACCTCAATAAGAACTACGATGCTTCTAATCTGTTTTTTCCTCCATCTAGCTGGTAGAAAAGGTCAGTGGAATAAACTCTATAATGTCATCGAACTGAAACACCCGTACCGTATACGGCGATGAGTAATTTCTTTGGATGCAGAGAAGTAATCCTCTCCCATGCATGTTAATCATTATGTATACTATTAAGCGGGTTGCAGTAATTTTAATTTTTTTATTGGCCCCTGTTTGCGAAGCAATCCCTCATATTTGTTAGCTGTGTTGATTGTGTGATTCTGTTGATCGTAGACGTGGCAGCAGTTTTAATTAATTTTGCAGTGCAGCCGGCAACACACCACATTTGGTGCAGTTGCTAGTTGCACGTTACAGTACGTTACCGTACTCTGGATGCGACAAATTATGCAAGATATGGAGTACCTTCACTCTTTAAAAAAGTTTTACACTTACAATTGCTAATGTGATGTGTCACTATAGTACAGCACACTACCCAGTCCATTGCATTGAAACACAAAGGTCGCAATCTGCGGCGTTCAGTATACCAACGCGGAGTGAACGCTGTACAGGTCATTGCCGCGGAGATATGTGTAGTCTGTCTATTCTGACGGAATATTACAGTTGCTTATAATGAAATAAGAGAAAATAACACGGATTTATTTAAAAAATTTGTTTTGAACAATGCAGTTCGTAAATCAAATAATAGGTAGCGCTAAATTGTTAAATAATTTTTTGTTGGTTTACAGTAAAATTGCTTTTTCTTAAAAAAATATGAGTGAAAATTCATATATTGGTATTAATACAATCCTCAAGAAACACGACAGCGTCTAATTTGTTGTCCATCGCTTATTTGATATATCTTAGTATTATAAATATCAGAGGAAACTGCTTGTTCGTAAACAGCTTGCAATAAAACAGTAAAATGGTCTTTGAGAAAAATCTTCGGGCATATGAATATCAACGTTCTATCTGCTCTCTCAAATCGGCGTACATGTGAGTCTATTTCAACTCAGAACATACGAAATTTAAGCATATTTATGTGTTATCACTCGTCCAGCCTAGATTGAAAATAGTACGATGCCGTCAGCAAATTTGACACATTTTATGAACGAAATATACCTTTTCCCTATAATTCATTATTTATTTGATGCTAATGTCAAAAGCCAACAAAATATTTTAAGGGCTTTACTGCTTTGGTTTATAAATGTTTTCAAGCTTATTTATTCATAATTTACAAACAAAGTCTCCTAAACAGTGAAAGTTAATGTGCGTAGTGTTGGCCTCCTGCATTCACTAACGAAACCCGAACATTGCCAAAGTCTCGGTGGCATCTCTGAGGGCTGTAATGAATTATGGCTTAAGAATACGAAATTGCCTTTCTCGAAGGTTTTATTCGTTTCGAGAGCTTTCGAAACCTAATGAAAACTGAATATTAACGAATAACTTAGAATAAGCCCCCTGGTCTCAACACGTCTGTTTGATTACGTATGCCCCTGTTATGCCGTCACCACCACCGCTCTACTGTGCGGGGACCTTAAGGGCGCAGACGAAAAAAAATTGGTTTAAACGTATTTCTTGTGAATTCGTACGGCAGCCATGTTTGATCACGTTCGCGAACAGGTTCGCGAAACACGTCACGAGGCATAACTGTAGATTTTGAAACTTTGCGTATATTTTATAAATTTGGAGCGTCACTGAACATTGTTGTGAGGTTATTTTGCTCGTATATTATTTCGTGTAAAACGTGTGGATAGGAAAATCACGTGTTTGCAAACACTGACATAATTGTTTTATAAAACTTAATTTTGGGACGAGGCGCTTTATTCCCCATTAAGGGCGATAAAATCGTTACATAATTTTGACCCTTCCTCCAATATTTAGAACCTATTTGAGAAAGGTCCCGGTACCCCTATACATACACAACGACTTAATTAGAACATGAAGTGACTGCGATCGTAACAAGTTCGGAGACGGTAAAGCTATGTACAGAGTCGAGCATGTTCGATGTTAGGTAGTTCTGTGCCCAATTTGACCGTAGCTTTAGAAATAAGGAGAGGATTCTTTCGATAGTTTTTATTTGGCTACATAAAGGCGCCACGAGCATACGAAGGCGAGTGGGGAGATAGGTGTGTGCCGGGCCAGGAGGTAGGCTTCAAAAGCGCGGAGAATTTCTATAACGGTAATATTCATTTTGTATTATCATTTATATTCGTCGGTAGGAGTAAGGAATTCAACTGGACAAATAACACACAATGTCAAGAGCTCTGTCAGCGTTTTTCAAATATATAGGTAAAACTATACGTGCACCAATTTTCGTCTTCTTCGCATGTGTACAGATATCCCTAAAAATTGCCAAAAGAACTGTTAAAATCACGTGTTCATACAGCGATGCTCATTAGGTTTCTCATTTGGTTTACAAAAAACCGGCGCTTCTAAGAAAAATAAAAATACATTTGCTAAACGCTATGAGAACTTAAGAGCGCTAAAAATTTGTAAAAATTATTCGAAACCATGTAGCTTAGACAGTTCTGTAGGCAGAAAGCATTTAAATGTTGTAACACTGAGTTCGGTTATGCGCAGCTGGTATGCGCACTCCATGACTCATGTTTATTACTCTGTTTATAATATGCTTTGTGTCGAAACGAATGACGTCAATCTAACATTAGCTGGCCAGAAAAATATTTAATTCTTGCAGCTATACACTTTGAGTCTGTAAAATAAGTAGAACATTATAGGCCCTAATATATACGTGTATCTCTTGTTTCTTGCCTGGATGTCAGAAATATCCAAGTTTATTGATATAAACATGCAGTAGGCATACTTGCATAAAATGACAACATTTTCAGTAATAAAATGTTTTCGCTTACAGGATTAAAATTATTACTTCATTCACGGCAAGCTGCTCCTGCATTTAGCTTGTATTATCTACATCTGCTCACTTTAATACTATTGTTTATTTCAAATGTTTTTGGTCACTTATGCATTAGTTTCATACGTGTAACCAGACAACTTTCATGCTTGATTGTCTCCCGCGCGTTTTGTCCACCTGTGTGCCCTTCTTGATTTGAGTATCTCCGTAATAAAAGCATTGTAATTGCCTATTCTGATTGTCTCTATTGATTGGCGTGACATCATGACGCCCCCACTCGGACGCGTTTGTCTGTGTTGCAATCGTTAATGTTTATTGCCAATTAAATTCCCCTCTCTATCTTGCTAGACCGACGAGGCGAACTAAAATAATCACTGTGTGATGATCGCGTTAAGTCTTTATTTACTAACAAAACACAAGTATTCAGTCGCAGAGAGGCATAACGCATGGTATGTTCTATTATGTCCATTTAATCTTTTAACACGAAATATGTGGTTAACCTAAAAGATTCAATCAAGCATATAGTTATAAGAGAATTTCAACTATATGAACTTTGTTGTTCAAATAATTTTAAATGTCATTTTTTTTTCACGGGCTTTTCAACATGTTCACATCACATGCAGATTTTTCTATTAATTAAAAAATTATATTCAAAGCTATATGCATAATCGCGCTTCAAATTCAAAATGTTGCTACTAATGAACATATAATTAAAAATTACCTATTAATTTTATAAAAATTATAGTAAGGAAATTGAAGTAAGTTCCTCGATTATTAAGTGCTTTTTCGGAGGAAAAGTGTGCTGATCAAATGACATCCTTGTTTCCGTGTGGTGTCTGAGTGTGTGCTCCATGCCCACGAATTTCTGAAACCATGTCAGGATTTTCCCCAAACTCGGTAGCCATATACTCAGGAGATTTAGTATGCATGAATGTTTAGGGATTGACAATATGTTATGTCGTGAGTCTCAAGGTTTCCAGTCAACGGCACTGCATTTATTTAATCGGAGAGGAAAACCTGATTATTTATTCTAGCTTACAATTTTGAAATACACACGTGCTGTATGTTATTTGCTAAATAGGTACTGTATCTTTATTTCATCAAAATGTTTCTCATTTCAAGTCACGTGCGGACCACAAGACAAGAATATTTACTGTGAAAAAAGAAATTACATTTTGTAAGCACGTGTTTTCACGCTTACACGAAATTGATCAAGAAACAATCCAAGTGTCAACTTTCGATAGTAAAATTCCGGTTTCGAAACCCAAGCAAACAAAGTAAATGTTTATATATTCTTTTTTAGGTGTAGTTGGAATAAGTTGACGAGTGTACAATAATTAAAATCATCTGATTCATTGCGAGGTTACTTCGGGCAAGATCAACGAACAAGAATTTTCCAAGGCTTCGCATGTAGTAGGGGCTACCGCACTCATCCTATACTCGTTCGTTGTAGTTTTGGAAGTCAACGTATGCCATTAGTTCATGCGTTGATCAGCCAAACCAGTAAAAAAAAAAAAAAAAAAAAAAAAAAAAAAAAAGTGTCACTTCGCGTATGTGTGTTTCTCCCTTTTAATTTGTGAACGCGTCAACCGAATTCCACCAAACCCGGTACACATACAGTACTTAGTAAGGACACCTGACATTTATTGTTTTTGACCACGTCGGGTACTTATTTTCAAAATGTCGGCCATTTTAATATTTAGGACGAAATGTTATATCTCGGGAACCGTTCAACCGATTTAAACCAGATTCTGTATTTTGACAGCGCATCGCATAAGCATCAAATTTTAAGACGAATACTGTTGTTGGTCAGCACCAAATGAAAAATGAAAGTATTTGCATTATATCTCTAAAATACTCGACCAATTATCACCACATTTGTTAAGTAAGTAATAATATGGTAGGTCATGTAAACATACACATTTCAAATTGATGAGGCATTTATTTTCATAACCAATTCCGGAAAAAAATTGTATGCTAAAATTTGTATTCCAAGCATTACATTTTCAAAAACTTAACCACTTTTGTACTCCAATTTCTAAGATAGTGTCATATGTATTTATGAGGTTTTTATTTTTATTTCATATCTCGGAAAACAATTGACCGATTACTAACAAATTTATCAAACAAGTAGTTCTGCAACATACGATGTAAACAAGCATGTTTTAAAATGGCAGGCACTTTTATTCAAAATTGGGTTCATATATATATATATATATATATATATATATATATATATATATATATATATATATATATATATATAAGCATATTATTCTATATCGCCGAGCATGTAACCAATTCCATCTTAATAACTTTGTATTCTGGGAATATATATATATATATATTAGAACCAAATATGTGTCTACACTGAGTCTTCTTTGTCAGCCATTTTGTGAGATAGGGCCACACATATAAGTCTGGCACATTATTTTTCGAAGTAGGTCAGATATTTATTTTTAATATGGCGAACATATAGGTATTTTAGCTTCGTATGTTATATCGTGGAAACTATATAAAAATTCCAATCTAACTTTGTATGCCGGTATTATTTAATAAATTCATACAATTTGCCAACACAAAGTATATTATATCCACCATTTTGTAAGATAACATTACATGAATTTGTGTGCCATATCTCCGGGAAAGTCGAACAGATTTCTACCCAATTTATCAAACATGTATAGCACCACAGAAAGCAATGCAAATTTATATGTTCTAATTTGTTCAGACAATTTATTTTATGAATGGCGGACATATAACAAGTTTAGTTAGAAATGGGATGTGTACGATACTACGAAATAGATTTCAATTTAACACATGTATGCTGGAAGTATCAATTATATACATCAAATATGTCTATTCAGAGCTTCATTTCTACGACATTTTAAAAGATATCTTTGCATGGAAAAATACATGTTTTGTGTCATATCTCTGGAAACAACAAACCGATATCTTCCAAAACTGGTGAAGATGTGTTACTGTGGTAGGCCAATTGGTAGGTATAAAAACGTTATAGCTTAGTGCGCTATATTTACGAAACTGTGTACCCGATTTGAAAATAACTATTTATAATGGCAGTATCCACAACCATCCTCGAGTCTGCAAATACATAACTGTTTTGTCCTCCATTTATGATGATAGTCGATTGAAAAAGTAAAGGTTTTTTTGCCATAACTGTAAGAAAAATCACAAGATTCCCACCAGATTTTTCACGCACGTAGTGCTACAGTAGTAACTGGTTTTTGCATGGCAGACCCAATTTAATGGTGTTAAGATACGCAATTAAGATTAATATATTATATCTGTGAAATAAGTACCAAATTCAACCAAATTTTGCACGCTAATGGTATTCATTAGAAGCATCAACGGATACAGATATAATTTTTTCCCTGATATTTTTTTTTGAAAATAGTGCTACCTGAGAAAATTGAACAATTTGCCATAGTAGCGGAACTACTCAACTAAATTCCACTAGATGTTCCACACCATTAGTGCTACAGAAGACGTGTAAAGTTGACTGATTTACGTGGGGTTAGACATTGATTTACAAAACGGCAGCCATATAAATATTTTGATAATTTTGGCATATCTATCAATCAATTTAATAAAATTCAACAAATCTTTGAATGCTGACTGTATCTTTTATAATCGTTATATAAAGAACAATTTTACAGGCAATTTCATAACATAGCACCGATTAATAAACTCGGGGATCAATAAACTGATTTCCAACAAAATTTTCACATAAATTGGGCCATAGTAGGTAATGTAAAATTACGTGTTCAAAATAATTCATACACCTATTTTTAAAATGATGGTCATGTAAATATTAGGTTAGTGAACCCTATCCTGCAACACAATAGCCTTATTTTTACGAGGTATTCTGGGTTCGAGTACTGGATAAATAGTGTTTATATGTATTTGTCTCTGTGATGTGACTCATGTTTCTGGTTCCATTTTAATGGTATTGCTAGTAGATGTAAAAGGGGAGTGCTAACACAACTCAATTTTCATCGAAAAATCGTGGTTTTTTGCTCCAAAATCAAGGTTTTTTGCTCCAAAATCATGGTTTGAAATGTAAGAAATAAAGCATTCTAAAAAGCAAACAAATTTACTTCAAAGTCAAGCATTTTTAACCTAAAATCGAGTAAATTTACCACTTTTTCAAATATGCCCGAACAGGATCTGGCCCTTTTTAAAAAAAGGAAGCTATTTTACCCCGAAATCAAGCAAATTTCTTACTTTTGAAGCAATTTTTTATGTTTTATAGAAATAGCAATTTTGCAAGCGAGCAATCTAAATAAAGCAAATTTAAGACAAAATCGAGTAAAAATATTGAAAAATATTATTGATAGAATTTATAGATTCTATTCAACAAAAGTAAAATACCAATAAGACTTTTTAAAATCTAAAAACAAAGAAAAAATTTAAGCATATCCATTACTAATTCCATAATCCTAACCATCACAGCAATCCAAATCATAAACGTAGTCTTTAAAACCAGAAAATTAATTTGATCTTAGATAATTTTTAAAACAATTTTGAAATGAACTAGGTCCTTTTTTTTTATCAATTAAAGTTTCTGTTTTTCTGTTTTTATAATTACATATCCAATATCCTAAACTTCCAAAAGTTCTATAGTTTGATCAATTTATAATATTTAAAAAACTTCAATGTTTAATAAAAAATGATACTATGAGAAATTTTAATTAAATTATTATTTTTTTATTTTATCAACAATTAGTAAAACTTTTAAATGCAACAACTCAACTATGAGTCTAAAAAATTGTATTAAAATATCGAAACAATTTCTTGTTTCCGTAAAATCGTTTACATTTTCCATTTTATAAAATTAAAGAATGATAGATATTCAGTGATACTTCAAATAATCATAAGTAAAATTTCGTTGGCTCATTAAAACAACATTACTAATTGTACCAGCCTCAACGGCTCTTTTAAAATCTACACTAATTTTATACATGTTTTATCTTTAACTACTGCTGTTTATCTATATAGGCAGTCAATAACATATAAAGGTGTTCGCCCCCAAAACGAATAATAATTGATATCGCCATGAAAGTTTGTAGTTGGCTTGTATTAAAGTTTAATGTTTCTGTATATTGTATCTAATTTTGGTCTTAAGTTTCTAAAATCATTAAAAGCCAGAAACATTTTAAGACAAATATCATTTTCAATATCTAAATTCCAATTTTCCTTTGAAAAAATTTCATTACTTCTATTTTGAACAAAAATATATCTTATATTACGATGATCAAACATTGAAGCATGCACATATTGCTCGGCGCGATTTTTTCTATTAGTTGGAAACCCACAATTTCAAAATCAGACATGTCAAATTGTAAACTATTAAACTGATCTTTTATATAAAAGTTTAAAACAGTTTTCCCAACAGGGACTGCAATTACTAAAAATTGCCAATGCTTAAAATCAATATGAATATTAGGATTTTTATATTTCTTTTCTTTAAAAGCAACTGATGTGTTACATTCGTATTCAACAATAGGCTGCAAAATTTATAATTTTTCAATAACAATTTTACCTGGATTAGTAAAAGTTTTATCAACTGAACCATCTGGTTTTTTAGTTTCATAAACAAATAAACAGTTGCTATCAGACGAATTTATAAAAAAAAAGTGATTTTATAACCGCCTTTTCAGTAAATTTCATTATTATCGCAAATAAAGCCAAACGAATATCTTAATGGATATATTATTTCATTTATTTTATCACTACGAACAGATTTTACTCGAAATGTGTTATCAACACCAGTAGACTCTAAATAATTTTGTTTACTTGGTGGTCTCAGCAAAATAGTCATCATTGTGTCCATGTTTTGAAATTTCTACTCTAAAATACTAAAATGGAAATAATTCGAATCAACATCAATATTATCTAATTTTTCGTATTTTGCCTGATCTCCGACTTTATCTCCCTTTAGTAAGCGCGATATTCTTCCAAAACATAAGCATCCTTTGGAAAAGAAAAGCCATCTCTCATGGTAATATAAAACTCGATTGTATTATTGAAAATGTTCAAATTCCCTTTCGTTTGATCATTTGGGGGAAAAGATTGTCTCTCAAAACTCTCAATGCTTTAATAACTCATTTAATCGTTTAAAAAAATATATATAAATTAAGGATTCAGAGGGAGTTCATTGAGTGAAATTGCTCATCGAGAAGTATAGAAATTATAAAAAGAACCGTGAGGTAATATATGAAAAAAAAACAAGGAAAAAGATATACAATTATTTCGTGAATTACAAAATATTGGCAAAAAAGTAGAACAAGTGAAGAAAATAAAAATTTAATAACAGCACTAGTACCTGTTGCTGCAAAAATTTTAAATTATCCACCAACACCAGAAGAAACATCATATGGAAAAAAATTATTTGCAGAACAAGAATCTCATAATTTTGAAGAGCAAATGGGAATTCTACCATTGAAATATTTACCACCTATAGCAGGTGTTTCTACTATAAATCTCGGAAAATACCTTTCTAAAAATATTAATGTTATTAATAATAAATTTGGTTTACGAGGATATGGGCAAGGTTTTAAAACTGGAGACAAAAAAGTAAAAATATATGGCAATTTTCTATTTGTCAAAAACAAAAAATATGAATTAACAATAGGCCTTATTAATTTGTTGACAAAAAGTAAAAAAGATCATCTTGTAGATAAATCCACTGGTGAAGATAAATTCACTAAAGCAGACTATAGAAATTATGCAGAAATTGTTTTATTAACACATTCAACATATCAAAATTATGATCCAACTATGAGCGTAGCATCGAGTATATGTTGGAAGTATAATGAAATAATTAAACCAATATATCACGAATACATAATAAAATTCTCCTAAATCTAGTGACGGTATAAAAAAAATACAATAGTTTGCCAAAAAAACATATTTGGATGGACGATTTTAGAAAATTAGTCGATGGATTAATAATTATTCATGGAGAAGAAAATGCCAGAAATAACAATTATAACAACGAAAAAGTAAGTATAATGAATATGTTAAACAATAAATTTTCCGATTTTGTTGTTAATAATCCGAAAGGAATTCCGTATCTAATACGAGATTTAAATGTAATTTCACACACATTTTGGAATTCTGAACACCATGTAAAAGGTGTGATAAAATGGGTATTCAACAATTTAAATTTGCCTGCAATCCATTTGCCAGGTTATAAGTATTGTGGACCATTTACCAAATTAGAAGAAAGATTAGAAGAGGAGATGCTGGAATAAATAAATTAGACGATGCTTGTAAATTTCATGACATTGCATATAGACATAATAAAGATTTAGAATCTAGGTATGAAGTAGATAAAATGTTACAAAAATAAGCAAAAGAAATCATGTTACATAAAAATACTCCGATTGGTGAAAAAAATGTCATCTGTAGCTGTTGCATCAACTATGTTTACAAAAAGAAAATTAGGTTGGGGAATAAAAATGTTTTATTATATATATATATATATATATATATATATATATATATATATATATATATATATATATATATATGTATATATATATATATCAATCAATGAAGATAAAAGCTTAATTTTCGATATACCCATTGATCAATTAAGAGATCTGGGTATAGCTAAATTTTTAGCTAAATATCAACTTGAACGAAGAAAGAAAAATTTAAAAGAAGGCAAAGGTTTCTTGCAAACCTTGCCATTGTCAAAACTCAAACACTGAAAAAAAAAATATATATATATATATATAAACGGCAATGGTTTACATCACGAAGGAATTATTCCTCTCATAGTTGCTGCTTTAACTGGTCTTGGTGCTTAAGCAGGAGTAGCTACTTCAATATATAATTCTGTTGGACAAACTAGCAAAAATAAAGAAAATTATAAGAACATAAAAGACATAATTTAGCAATGGGAAATAAAGTTGGAAGTGGTGTAGTTGCGAAAAAAAAGAGGATTAAAAAAAATTGCTCCATTATCCAATATCAATATAAAAATATGTAATATTTAAAATTTTATAAATATTTATATGATTGATGAACTACCAAATAATATTCTCAAAAATGAATGTGCTGTAGTTAATTTTGATATTTCAACCAATCCTGCACCCATTGGGTTTGCTATTTTAAAGAAAATAATGATGTTTATTATTTTGACTCATTTGGTGGCAATATTCCTAATTATTTAATTAATTATTTTAAAAACAATAATGTTTATTACAATGATGATCGAGTTCAGAATTTTATTTCTGTTACCTGTGGACATTTATGTCTAATTATTTTATAACTTTTTTCGAGAGAGTTTAAGTTTCGCGATATAATTTTTATGTCATTAAATAACATATATTTGGGAAACAATTAATAAAATTTTTAAATTAAAACTTTGATAACATTGCTGAAGATTAAACATAATATGTAGATTCAAAATGCAATTGGAAAGTTTCTTCTTTACAAAGTGAGTTAAGCACTTGTTTTGCTTTTACAAAAACGTATGTTTCTTTTCTGGGATGAAGAATTGTTAATATAATACAACCTGTGGATAAAAAAGGCGCGATAAATAAAATTAATATAGATATATATATAATATAGCAGATTATGCATTTAAAAAGATGTTGATTCAAAATATAAAAGTATTGTTTCTGATTATGCTCTAAATGAAGATATAAAATACAATTCAATAACAATATTGCTGATTATATAAAACGAATAAATAATGCAAAAGAAACATTTAAGAAAGATGTAGATTCAAAATATAAACTATTGTTGCTTATTATGCATTAAAAAACAATGTTCAATCAAAATACAACACTAGTGTTTCTGATTTTAAATCATCTGTAGAATCAAAATATAAAACCTTTGTTTCTACTTCACGAGATTAAATAAGTAAATTTTTTGTTTGTACAACAGACTATGTTTCTATTCACAATCATAGAATTAATAATATGGCTGATCCTATCTCTGGAAAAGGTGCAGTCAATAAAAGATATCTCGATAAAGAAATAACCGATAAATTGCGAGATTTCTACAAAGTAATTTTGAATTATTGCCATACACTTGTTGATTTGAAATTTGAAAAAATGAAAGAAGATTCTGTTAACGATTTATATGTTAAATTACAAATCTTAAACCAATCTCATATATTTTATTCACATGCTGAGTGGAATAAAATTACTAATGATTTTTACTTAGATAATGATTAAATTTTCTTTACTTTTTTCATGGATTGTACTGTTTATATAATAGTTACGTATATTCTCATGTTTAATAATAATTTGGCCGTATTCAAGAGTAATACAAAAATAGATTACAGCAAGCCCTCTGATGTTAACAAAGGTAATAATATAACTTTTAAAATTAAAAAAAAACATATCTTTTGCTGATGGAGAGGTGGTGGCAATAGGAAAATTCGTGAAATATAAAGATGAACTATGTGTATATACATACTCACACACACACACACACACACACACACACACACACACACACACACACACACACGCGCGCGCATATATATATATATATATATATATATATATATATATATATATATATATATATATACACACACACACTAACACACACTCATGGTGTTTGAAGTGCAAGAAAGTGACTAAAATAATAATATAAAAAATTAGAATACAGCAAATGGGCGATTAGTCCAGAAAATTATATGCTCGTTGTGCAATTCTAAAAAATCAATATTCTTAAAAAAAATTTTTTTGCTCAATGTGAGAGAAGGAATAATTAATGAATTATATAAAACTGTGTGAAAAAAATTTCCAAGAAGAAAAGTTATTTCATATGGCATTGATGATTTGTGCCAAATTGATACTGTAGAAATGGATACTGGAAATTTAAAAGGTATATCTCGCATAAATAAAGGTTATAAATATATTATAACAATTATTGATATTTTTTCAAAGTTTGCGTTCGCTTTAACAATTAAAGATAAAGCAGCAAAAATTTTAGCAAAAGCTTTAGAAAATATTTTGATGAAAAGAAAACCAAATAATTTACGAAGTGACAATGGCTCATAATTTTGTAATAAAAATTTAAAGTACTTATGGAAAAGCATAATATGATTTTTTTCTTTTTTTTTTTTTTTTCATTTTCTGAATTATAAGTTAGTGTTGTTGAAAAAATTAATCGAACTTTATAATGTGGAAAAAATTTGCTTTCAATGGCAACTACAAGTGGATAAATATATTGGATGAATTAGTGAAAGATTACAACACCACAAAGCACATCAGTATTGGCATTAAGCCAATTGAAGTTAATAAAAAAAAATTAAAACAATTTATTACAAACAAATTTCCTGTTTACTATATCAAAACATAAAGTTGGAGATATTGTTCGTGTGAGCAAAACTGAAAAACATTTTTAGAAAACGATTATACTGCTAATTGGTCAACGTAATTGTTTACTATTTGTAAAGTTTTAAATTATTATGTGCCAACTTACAAATTAAAAGTTATTAGTGGAGAATAAATAATGGGTAATTTTTATGAATACGAAATAATGAAAACGATCTATCCTGATGAATATTTGGTTGAAAAAGTTTTAAAAACCTAGGGTGAAAAAATATTTGTAAGGTGGTTGGGTTTTGATAACTCGTATAATTCATGGATTAATAAACCAGATGTTCTGTAAATAAAAATAAAAATTAGTTTCTTACTTAATTTGATAAAGATTATTTATATAATTAATTAATTGTTGTTGAGTATAGTTATTTCTATCAATGTTAGAATAGTTGCGAAAACACTCAATGTTGCCATTCTTAGTTTCTTTCATTATTGATATAAATTGATAGAATTTGAAATAAATTAAAATCTCAATAATATTTCACAATTTGAAGGTATATCTTCGATTCTTTGCAACTGTTTTAGAAGGTTTCTTCTTTGAGTTATAATCACACAATAATCATATTCACATTCATTATCGAACAATTCTAGAAGAATAAAAGTTGGATTTAAATTTGGATCTTGTGTTAGTGGTACAACATGAGGGGCCATATCTCCAATTACCTCATTCCTGCGATTTACTCTATCTACGACTCTATGAACTGTTTCTGTCAAATTTTCAATATTTTTACCATTAATTTTATTTATATTTTTTAAATGATTAACTTCAACTTCTCTCATTTTTATCTGCTGGTCTTTTAACTCATTCATTTTTAATGTGGTATATTTGACCTTTGAATAATGCATCACATATTTTTGAATCTTTATTCACCATGTTTTCTAATTGATTGTAAAACTTCTTTAGTCGCCCATTTATTTTTCGGCTTGATGCATATTTGATCTAAATATTCACTTATACAGAGCTGATTCATTGATAAATAAAGCATTTTGTTGCATATTTGAAGGTGTCCCTATTTTAGGGGTGCCCCTGAGTTCAGCAAATTTATTTTTGTCATCATTATCAACAATATAATATAATACATTTGGTGTTTTTTTTTTGTATTCCAAAAGCCTAGTTACATTAGCTCCTCTAAACGAAGGCGTATTTTCCTCATCAATAATCATAACTTCGTTACCATTGTAAATAAGTATGTTGTTGTTCATATCTAGAATTGACTCCATTTTTATTTACGAAACTATGCACATGTGAAATTGGCGAGTTGTAATAAGGCTTTTTATTAATATTCTTCTTATGAAGAAAATGAATAATTGAATAAAATAATATTAAAGAATATAGACCAAAAACATTTAATTATATAGCTCTTAAGGAATTAAATATTCTAGGTCATTGACAATATATTTAATTTAATTTATAATTTCACTATAGGATTCGCACTTTATACCAAACAATGAATTGCTATTTTTGCCAAATCTTGTTAATTTTTTTGTATATTCATTATGTTTCATTACTAAAACAATACAGCAAACCATTCATAAAAGATCAAAGTTATCCCCGAATATGAATTAAAAACAGTATTTATTTTATATTCACCTCTTAATACAAATCAAGTGAAGATTTTTGGTTAACCAGCAATAAGATTATAACTAGGATAATCAACCATATTAATTTTTTCGTCAACAAACATAACTAACTCGCCTGATGGTCTTTGGAATATAGAAAAATTATTGAAATTGGTTGGCAGAAACAGAAATCTATTTCTTATCGAAAATGGCCTGTTGATTATTTTCTTGTCTCCCAAGCTTTTCGATGAAAAATTTTTATTTCAAAAAATATATAATTCACCATCAATAATTAAAAATGTTTTATATATTCATCTTTGCATAAATCCAATGGTTAATCTTCATTAAAATTATTTCGATTATCGTCTGGTTACAAATCAACCAAATCATTGTTGAGAATTGGATACATGATTGTATTTTTATCATTTTTATGTTGAAGACCTAATGCATGTCCAATTTCGTGGATCAGAACCGCTAGTAAATTAATTTTATTTTCAGGACTGTTTTTAAAATCATTATGCCAATATTCCTATTTATTGACGTGAATTTCAATGAGGTTATTTTGTTTATTTGGAAAATATGCGTGAGCCAGTGCACTACCAAATGGATATAATGTATAAGGACAAACTCCATTCAACCCATGGTTATTATGTATGCCTAGTTTATATAATATAAGTATATCTGGAGAGTTCGTATCGTAAAAAAATTTCAAATTAGTGAATTTTTGCCAAATGCTAAAAGCCTCTTTTTCTAAATTTGTAATTGATTTATTTGCACATGCAAAATTACATATTAATATGTTTTTAGTCCATTTTGCTGTTGATTAAAGGTCCACAATTATCTAATCTTTAATGTCATATCTTGGCTTGTTGAATAAATTAAGTGTTTCTTCTTTGAGTTTACCATCAAATGAAGAGAGGTTCTGCTATTCTTGAAATATTCTTAAAGAAGTTTCATACTTTTCAGTATCAATTTTTGAAAGTGAATTGGCATACATTCTAGATATCCATATTTATTTCAAAATTTGATAACACATTTAGTCAGATGCTCTTTTTCAGATAGTGCAAAAATTATATCTGCAATAGCAAGAATAATTATATAAGTTTTTATTTATATACAAAAGTTATAAAAAATTATTAAACTCTTTAAGTTATATTTCTATACTTACCATTGATAATTATTCTATTCATGTATATTGTAATAAAACCATAATCTTTGTTCTGGCATTTTGCACAAATTTCTGTAAATCTTTCATAGGGCATATCTCCACCAACAAAATCATTATAAATGTGCTTTAAGTTAGTATCATCTTTTCTAAATATACACAAAAATTTGTATTAACCCTTACAAATTGTTTAGGCATTATGGAATAAATTTGAGCCAAAAAGAAAACTTCAATATTTTTGTGCCGGCCTGTTCTTGAAAAATATTCACGAATCACATATTGATTATCTAAAATAATATCATCAAATACAATTAGAGATTTGTTTTTACATTGATCTAAAGGATTCATTTCCTCATTGTTATTATTAAAATGTGCCATTTGTTCATTCGATTTTTTGGATATCACTTCAAAATCGTTTTGTAATTGAAATATTTTGGTTGATTCAAATTTATAGAGCAAACAAGTAATTCATTAAAATTTAACCACCCTATATTATAAATAAAATTTATCATCAAATCTGTTTTACACAATTAATAAGATCAGATATTATACCTCTAATATCACAAGACAAAAGTTCGCCATTTTTCTTATTCTTAAAAGATTCTTCAGAAATTAAAACACCAACTCCCCAGTCAATTTTGCCCCGCATATGCTGCTTTGACTGCCGCTGTTCCATTTAATTACAAATAATTTTTGTAATAAATGGATAATACAACTCAGTCTCGACAGCCTGAGCTGTCAAATAAAGTTTTCAAGTTAGCAAACAATAGTTCTATTCTGAAGAAGATACATTACTATAGTATAATTCATAAAGATAAATCGATAGGATTAGTTAGTTTTCAAGCAAAATTTTAACACCAAATATAGACAATAATACTATAACTACAATTGAAAAAAAGTGTGATGTCGTTGATAAAAATGAAGTTATAACCATTCCCGAAGGCCAATACAATGTTGAATCTTTACAGGAAACTGTAAATTCAATAGATCCATTTTAAACAAATAAAATTGAAATAACAACAGACAATATGAAAAATATAATATCTATCAAAACTAAGATTGATATTAAACTTGATGATCACTTATCTGATGATCATGGTTTTGAAAGAAATATGATTATTGAAAAAGATAAAATTTTTGTATGCCCTAAATTGCCTAATTTTAATCTATATAAAACAATAAATGTTCATTGTAACTTGGCATATGGCATTATCATAAAATATGATGAATCTAATAATTTGAAAACTGATATAATTACTCATTTTAGACCAAAAACTATGTATGGTTTTAGAAATTACATTAGCTCTGAGTCCCTATATCGAATTTCTTATAGATTAAATATTAAATATTTTAATTATGTTCTCTTAGAAATTAGAGATGAAAATGGAAGTTTTATTGATTTTGATGATTCTGATATCGATGTTTTGGAAATTAAAGATGTTTAAAATATAATAATAAAAATTATTCTTTTTTTATATGCACATGGCAGTGTATCAATTTTATTTTCTACTATAATTGTCTTGTTATCACAAAGACTCAACACAATTTTATTGACTTCGACTATATATTTTTTTTCTCCCTCCTTATTAAAGTCATTCTTTTATATGGAATTTCATCATCAAACAAACAATTCTTATAGTCTTCGAATGTAATTCTCTTATTAAGAACACATTTTTCATACATTTAGATTTTTTGTTTTCTTTATCGCCAACTCTAGATGCATATATGTTTGTTCTTAAACCAACAAATTCTTTCTTTATTTTACCATTACATTTGTCCTTCACTTTTCCTAATATGTTTTTATTTATTTGAGGTATGTTATAAATATTGCTCTTTAAATAATCACTTGTAACAAATTTTTATATCATCGACTTCATATCTTCATAAAAATCTTCTTTTTTTATGCTATAAATGTATGTATCAGTATCTTGATAGCATAGTTCAGTTTTATTATCATATTTCGCTTCATCACTTTTTATTAGAAATCATACATCAATTCTTTCGAAACATCCAAAATGGCCATGCCCACATATATTGGCTTATTAAATTTTACACTAGTTTTATTCATTCGAATAGCAACAAGATTCTCATTAAATATAGTACTTCTTTTGAAATGTGGTTTTGCTACTAATTTTTCACATTTTTCAGTATCTGATACTCTGTGTCTTATATTTTCCAGTAGTTTTCCCAAACACTGAAATCTTCATGAGCTTATAAAAACCTTTTTTCGAAATAATTTTTTGCATTTGTTCTCATTGTTGTATTCAAATCAATATATTTCTTCAACCGACCAGGCTGATCAAACGTTAATATTCTATGTATTTTAGAGAGTTTTAATCCATTATTTAGACACTGTTTCAATTTGTGATGGTGAATTACGTACTTTTGTTCATTATCTAAAGTTGTTAATAATTTAGATTGATTTGCCTTTGGAACTACCTTATTTTCTGGGCTAAATGGAAGATCTTTATGTAAATCATGTAGTTCTTGTGGATATTCTAAATTCACTTCTAATATATATCCATAATCTGAATCATTATCCAAATGTAATATTTTTTCACTCCAGTAATATAAATCATTTAATGCATAGTACATACACTCGAAACCACCATACGGCAAATGTTGCGACATTGCCCAACCATATAAAATATTCGCATCAAGGTATTCTAAATAATTTGATTCCTGATTTGGATTAAAATCTTCTAAATATTTGTTATTTACTTTAACATATCGCTTACAACATTATGATATTCCACTTCGAATTCCTTTTTCAATCACTAAAATCATATCATAGTAATGTAAGAAATGTAGTGGTTGTTTAGTCATTTTTAAAATTGCATCCCATGATAAACCTGGTACTGTAAAATACCATGCAGGGTCTAGACTATATGAATATATACATGTGTTTCTAATATTTTCGTATATATCTGCTACCAATAATACATCACTTATTAAATATAAATCATGGTATTCGCCAAGATTTTTTAATACTAAATTGGTTCCATACACATTTTGCATGTTTGTATTCATCACATATACTATTTTCGTTTAATTTATTGTAAAATTCAATTTTTGGTGGAAGTTCAGTTTCTGCAAATTCCTTCCAACTATTCATATATTATATGGGTAAAAACATGTAAACTGTTTTCGTGTGAGCTTCATTTTATATTTACTTAAATTAGACGATAATTCATCTAAACTATTGACCATAAATGTTAATGTTTCTATAAATTTCATTTTTATATTTTCTGTGTTTTTCCAAAAATTAAAAATCTTTTCTTCATTATTTGCCTTAAATCTGTATTTTTATCATCATATCCTAACTCTTTAATAAATAAATGTGCATCATACTCAGCTAAATTATGAAAATAAATTGGTACAAAATTAAGAAATTTTAAATTTAGATTGCAATTGTTGCATGTTGGATTAATGAATTTTCCACTTAAGTGATCACGATGATGTACTTTTTTATTTTCCTCCGTATATTCACACTCGCTTACAGTACATATTTTTGATTTCCTGCATAATATTTTTTTCTTATTTTGTAAATGGGTGCACTGGTTCAATTAATGAATATATTTCACCAATTTCTTCTAATTCGTTTTTATTGATTGTAAAAATATTCTATGAGCATCTGGGCCACGATATACAACTGGTGGTTCATATCCGCCATAAGTAGATACAATATAATATCAACAACCAGAAGCTTCATGTAATTGATATTTCATTGTATATGATTCATCATTTAACTTTAAATCAATGTTATTTAATTGATCATTAGTAAGTTTATATGTTTCTTTATAAAAAAACATTATCAATACCATCCTTGGTTAAAATTGGATATATTTCGATTAAGTAAAATTTTTTTATTTCTCTTGGATTTGGTTAGGTGGTTGATTTTTTCTTTAAAATTGATTCAATATTTGCATTTATTGTAAATGGAACTTTCGTGGTGTGATTTATATTTTTTAATTTAATTTTTGTTCTCTTTTTGAAGGGAGAATTAACTTCACAGGTTCATTTTTCGAGAAATCTTCAGTACCTTTATTTAATTTCTCTTAAGAATAAAAGAATTGAAGGCACATATCGCATATATAAACTTTGCAATGCTTAATAATTTTTTTTGTGCTGAAATTAACCTTGATCCTTGATAAATCTTTAATCCAACAATAATGCGAGTTTGTGTCATCTTTGAAATAAAGTAAACTTATATGCATATTCTTTTTATTTTTTGTAAGTTTTAGTGGATATACCATAGATTCCTTACCTTCTTCTTCAATAGAGTATACATTTATAGAATTATCGATTTGATTTTCTATTTTTGGTATATCATCAATTTTAATAGGATATTCAAATTTATCTCATGCTTTCTCAATGTTAAGACCCACATTTTTATAGTTATATACTCTTTGTGGGTCTTTTACTGCAGGAACCAGTAGATTTTATTGCCCAAAGAAAGCATTTTTGAACATTGTTTTAAACATTTATACATGCTTTCTTGATCTTTATAAATTTAAATTCTAGTAGTTCAATATATGACAATCCTTTTAATAGGTTAAACTTATTTATTGCAAATTGTATTCCAATTACTCTATCTAATGTCAATCCAGAACATCTGCCTGTTTTATATTTTTATAAAGTTTTATAGTTTCTCCTTCGTTTAATATCGTGTGATTATATGACTGAATTGTAAATAATTCTACTTGATTATTTTCCTGCTTGCGACAATTGGTATATAATTTAATGCTGGTTTTCACCCCTCTAAAGTTCCTAAGATGATTGTCTTATGTCTCAAAAATATTTTTTTTTTCTGAAGTTAAAAATTTATTATGCTGAACTAAATTAAAGGAATTTTCAAAGTTATATTCTATTATCCTACTTTTAAAAGCTGTATTAACTCTGTGCTTGTTATTGGTTCTTCTATTCATTTTGCTAACAAACACATTATTTGAATAGGGGAATATTTCTTTTAATTCGTTTTTATCTTGTTTATATAATGCATTAATATTGGCATCAGCTAAAGGTAAATTTGTAAAATTATTCTTTGTTATCCATTCTGTTACTCGCTTACTTTTATCTCTAGGTTGTATGAAAACATTAGTAGAAAATGGGAAAATTTCTTTTAATTGTTTTTTTTAGCATTTTTATATTTTATAGTATAATTTGTAAAGGATAAATTTTTAAAGTTTCTTTTTCTTTGTTGATTTATAATAAATGGTATAATATCTGTATTCAAATCAGCTTTCCGTAGTCCGTACCAATATATAATTATTTAATCTCTACCTTTAATTCTCAACTTTCTCAATCTCTTCTCAACCAACTCAACTGCGATATTGCGCGATGTCATTTTTATTGTCTATTTTTAACAAAACAAATTTATGAAGACTGCAAAAATGAGGGTAGAAATATAAGTGTGTAAATTCAACATATGAGCTTAAATGATTGATAATAATGAAATCATTTTTAACTATTTATTTCCTTCTTATGAGGATATTTGTCAATATAGCATTTTTTTTACATATTGTTGTATGTTTGTCCTTAGTAGTTTTATGACGAGAAAATGATTTTATAGATTTATTCTCTTTACATACTGTACATGCTTTTGTTGAAAAATTGGCTTGTAGAATTTCATTTGTATTGTGTAGTTAAATATTTTTATGCTTTTTGAGAGATATTTTAGAAACATATTTTCCACATTCGCATAGAACTTCCTCTTTTTTTAAAACTCATATTGATTTTTGACATATTGAGCAGAACATTTTTTACAAGTATTATTATGCTTGTCTTTTGTGTATTTATGCATGTGAAAACATTATATATTTAATACTTCGCCACACTTTTGATATTGCTGTTCTTGATTTTCCATTTTTTATTTAATAAGAAAAATAATTTATTGAGAGAATGAAAAAAAAAATTTTTCTTAATTTTTTTCTTTGTAAATAACACAAAAAATGTAATATATTCTCAACAAGTTGAATAATTCGCTTGAATTCACCAAACTACAAGATCCAGAAACAAATAAATGGTTTACTGCTACAGATTTTGAACTTTATGAGTCTAAGTTTGGCACAAAAATTAATTGTGTTCTAGATGGTAAACTTAAAATTTCATTGCCAGAGCACTATGTCAAGATGCTCGATAAAAATTCTTTGAAACTAACAAATGGAAAGCGGGTTTTTATAATGTATAAAGGCTTAAAAGATATGAAAAATTGAAAATTTGTCCATGACCTAGAATTCTCTTAAAAAATATATAAATTCTATAAATTATATTTTTTAATATTTTCATTCCATTTTGTCTTAAATTTTCTTTATTTAGATTGCTCGCTTGCGAATTGCTATTTCTACAAAACATGAAATTTTTTCTTGAAAAGTGAGAAATTGGCTTGATTTTGGGTTCAAAAGGTTTTTTTTTTTTTTTTAAGGTGGCACAAATCCTGCTCTGATATTAGTGAAAAAGTGTTAAATTGACTTTATTTTTAGAGTAAAAATGCTTCATCTCGGAGTAAATTTGCTTGTTTTTTTTAGAATACTTAATTTCTTAATTTTCAAGCCATGATTTTGGAGCAAAAATTACGATTTTTCGATGAAAAAATTGAGTTGCGCTAGAACTCCCACATTTACTATTGCTGTTAACGAGAAAGAAAAACCTACCTACTCTCTAAGGTTTTAATAACTTCATTAATAATAATTTGCACCCATGTATAAGAAAGTGGGCTTATTACATTTATCGGTAACTTATTGTTGCATAGTTCTCCAAGCATTAGAATTTGTGTTCAAATGCATACTGTAACGTTTGCGACATCTCAAACGAGTCCGAGCACGGCGGGAATGCGGCCAACGTTTATTTTATAAACTATAACTGCAGATAACGAGGACAGTGGCACAACGGCGAAAAGCGCAGTGGGCTACAGGTGTTAGCAGAAAATGTGGGTCTGGCTGACATAGAAGATTGGGGCGATTCCATCAGCAATCGTCTTAGTAACCTCGCCCATGCGATGTGGGAGAGCCATTCGGAACAGAAGATGTTGGCAAAGGTGGACGTGAACGAGAAGTGTGGTGGTCGGAACAGCAGTGGGCCAGGGTGTCAATCGGCGACGGCCCACGGAGGTCTGCAGGTTCCGAGCGGCGATCGGAGGTGAGTAAGTGCCTTTCAGCTAGGGTGACAGAACTTGCTCGTTCCGTAGCCATTTTTCCATCTAGCCCTGTCCTCAGCCTATCCTAAATCAACTCCTGTTCTATCACATCACATTTGTTGTATAGTAAAAGGAGTCAGTAACACTCATCTGTATTGGTTAAATTGGAGTTATTTTTAAATCACATACAAATCCCTACCCTAAACAACCATTGTCATGCTTGTGAGTTTATATACCACCTAGGGGTGCATATAACAATATAGTCATAGCGGGAATATTTTGTTATAAATTGTTTAGATATGAAAAGCCAAATACAATACCTGAGCAGCTACATTACGTTCTATGTTATGTCACCATGGCGACTACGTAGTTAAGATTTTGTAGTTACTAATAAACCGGCTCATTGCAACAAAAATTGAAATGCCTGGAACGCTTTTTCAAAGGGGATTTAGCATTGTGCAGAAATTTACAGAAGGGGACGAAGCCATTGCAAGAATTCTTCAGCATTTTTTCACCAACTTCCTGGCCCGACGAAAGCGGTCCTGTACACAGACTGGAATAGCAGTGAACTGTACTTTTACCACTTATAATTAATATTTTAATGTTCTACTAAATTTCTTATGGTCAGTCGATTTACGTTTAAGACTAAGGAGGCTCCCCGAAGTATACTTTTGAACAATACTAAATACGTAATTTGATTTCAGCTACGAAATCAATGAGGATGGTGAAGTCCGATAAATGCATCCACTCATACGCCTCTGATCTATAAAACGTCATAATGGCTTAAGTATCAACTACGTTGGCCCAACGCTTGGCATTTGGCTGAAAAGGTTGCCGATATGTTGGGTTAGAAAACATACATGAACACAAAATTGGCTCAATGTAATATGCCAACCAAACAATTTTACTCGAAAATTTGAATGAGGTACATTAGAAAAATATACATCACCAACACATCACTATATCAAATAATGTCACTATATGTTGCAAGAGCAATTTTTGAAAACTTTAAATGCTTGGCTAAATGTTGGCAACAAGTTGGTTGACATACTGTTGGTAATGTGTATGTATATTTATGTTGGACCAACGTTGTAAAACAGCATTTTATGGCAATGTTAGGGAATATATGATATTAATTAAAACAATGTTCCTTTCCTGCAAGTTATGAATTACAAATGTTGTTCACGATACTGCTAATTTTTCTTTGAAATATGTGTAGTTGGTTTCATGTTGGGACAATGTTAAAAACAAAACAGTTGGCGATTGGTATTTTTTTTTAGTTGGGCCAACATTAAGAAACTAACATATTTCCAAAAATGCTCAATAATATTTTGGAATTAAAAAAAACATAACTTTTGATGTTTGCTCAAAATTTAGGTTTTTTAAAACATTAATATATTTGTTTCAAATCTAATTTGACGATTGAGGTTGGCTGAAGGTTGGCAATAAGTTGATAGATATACATTTGGTAATTGGTATTAATTTTTATGTTGGGCCAACACTATGTAACCAACATTTTACTGTCGAAGTTACGGAATAGTTATTCATAATGAAAACAATGGCTATTTCCTATATTGTATGATATGTAAATGTTGTTCACGATACTGGCAATTTTGCTATTAGATATGATCAGTGGGTTTTATGTTGGAGCAATGCTGGGAACCAAAGGGTTGATGTTTGGTAATTTTTCGTTAGTTGGGCCAACATTGTGTAACCAACATAATTTCAACAATGCTCCATAGAAAGTTTGAGATCAGAAAAAAAAACATAATTTTCCATGTTGATATTAGTTCATAGAGTAATTAATATAATAATTCCGTTGCTTGTAGCGATTTCACACAAAGGCCTGCTAACCTTAGCAACAAATATTATTCATGTTACCAGTATCATGCAATGATATAAAGAACTTCTGTTTGAGGTTAATTTTTATAAATTAATTCTGTTAGGGTCTAAAGGTTTATGTCATTTTATTTTAAATATTATTACTGTTCCCTCTCTTGAATTATTATCTGTCCTGCGAATTCTCATATTGTAATAAATATCTAATTACCCTTAGTACCATATGTCAAATGAAGCCAGTTTGCCAATACTAAATTACGCGATGTAATAAGTCATATACTGAACCTTGACAAAATTATTTTGAAAATGTTTTGTGACTCAAAAATTTTAACACCAAGATAAGTTCTCTCTCTCTCTCCATCTAAACCTTCTCATAACCCAATTTTTTTTCTAGATTATAGGATATTTTATGTTTTCGTGACACTGTCTAGATAAATAAAATTTCGAATAATTAAAAAAAAAAAACATTTATAATGATTTTAAGCGTAAACATGTAAACGTCAACTACAAATTATTATGTGTGTAAATTTCGAAAAAAGATTATTTTATCAGAAGGTTTGGTTTCAGTTATTGTGTTAACTGAACTCACAGGAATATCATGCTGCAATTTACTTAAAATGCGACCAATGGTTCACCCGCAGAGTTTGGTTTAGGGCATTTTCGATTGCAAAATTTATTTCAAAAGTTAATATTGAAATCTGGGTGAACGTATAACCAATTTATTTTTAAAAAATAATAACGACGACATTTTAATAACGCGGATAATCATTTCCAACAATATTCTTAAGCATTAATGTTATTCAGGTGTGAAACTTGTAAGAAACAATATTTATATAGAGGGGGGACATTTCTACAGCTCGTTTCATTCATTTCTGGAACGACACTCCCACCCTCCCCCAATTGTCATGATTTTTAAGGCTATTATTTAATATCACAACGAAATACTATGAAATATACTACAAATGTCAAAAATTATTTTAACATCTGGAATGCTCTTACGAGGCTCGCTTACCTGGAATGCGTTTCAGACAATTTAAAATAAGCTACACATTTTCCCGCAAAACTATTAAACGAGCGTCCAATGTACTAATCTACAAAAGAACAGACCAATCAGAATTTGTAATTTAAAAGGCCTCCTGTTAACTTCTTTGAAGACTTAACTGACATTAAAAACACCATTTCGGAGTACTCCAATAAAGCTAAAAACGTTTATTTAAAACCACTCTGTCTCAAAATATACGCTTCAGATATATATAAAAATACTGAAGGGTGCTACATTGAACCTTGCCATAGTCTTTCCGCACTTCAAACTAGGGTTACCACTTAGTCCCAAAGGTACAAGCAATACGACGAGAACACTGCACGCAGGTTCAGAGCCTTGCGTTTAGTGGCGATGGCGCGTTTGATGAGCGTAACAGTGTAGCCCGTATCGCTCCCTTGCGGAAAATATCTCCAGGTAGGCGGGCTCCTTAAGGTGACAATTCAGTATATGTAAATACACGTTAATGAAGTTTAGTTATACTAGATGGCTGTAGTGACGTCACCTGCACTCCCTGGACGGGTGCTCGCAGCGCGCTGACCAGGTGGTCCCGATTGGCGGGGCTGACGTCACCCAGGTCAAGACGGCGATCCCTCAGCCTGGGCGGCAGGGCTGCCACTCGCCACTCACCCGCCGGCGCAGCCTGGAACGTTGGCAGCCACGTCTGTTGGCGCTCTCGGCACTTGTGAGCCAGCCGCTGAACATGCAGCTGCGAACCACAACATCAGTGTTTCTTTTGGTTCTTACTGGTTAAAAATATCTTAGTTTATCGTTTATATTAATTTTATGTTTTGAACAGGGATTGCAAAAGCGAAGTGACAGGCCCAAAGCCGCTCAGAGCCGAAAGTAACGGAAGGCTCGAAACATTTTTGTGTGTTTGATGAATGTGATTGCGATGACTATGATGAAGTTGATGATTGTTATAACGGCGAATATGACGAGGAATACGATGACGAAAATCATAGTGTTGGTTGGTTTTCACGAAAGTATGATTTCGTGTCAATGTGCAAGGCATACTTTGGTAGTCTGTCTTTATCTTTCGCAATACTCACAACTGGACTCGACAAGGACTTTTTAAAAACTTTTACGTTTCAAAGCTTGCTGCGACTGTAACCCAAAATTACTAATTTTTCAACAAGCCTGACCACTTGACCGTAAGATCGGGCTGAATGTAGTTACGACACTGTCAATAATACTAGCTCCCTATTAACACAAAATAAATAAAGCAAAATGAGTATTTACATTAAAAATAATAGTGATACGCTAAGCATTACCAAAACATATGACTGTGAAACAATCCGCGTAGGGTTCGCTAATAAAACTAGCCTCAAATATGCCAGAGACAGCTGTGTTGTACTGGCTAGTGAGCTCGTCTCTCACCAAGGCGAAAAGAATTCGATTCCCGTCGGGGTCACTCTCAGATTCTTCACACCGGAATTGTGGCGGACGATGCCGCTGGTCGGCGGGTTTTCTCCGGGATATCCCGTTTCCCCATCCTTGCCTTCGAGCGCTGCTTCATATTCACCTTGCTCCACTCCCATCGTCCCTAAGATCTCGTTGCTAAGAGCCGTCCATATCTCTATACTCCTTCACATCCATCGCACCTACTCTGTGAGTCGTAATATTAGGGCAGATTAGGAAAAAATATTACCTGTTCCACTTGGGGCTCGAACTCCGCCACCAGATGGGAGACGAAGGCCACGGCCTCTGGGGTCAAGAGGGTACTGTGGGCGGTCTCGAGGCCAGAGGGCGGTCCGTCCAGCTCCACGCGAGGCGGGACATCGACGGCTGCTGTGTTCGAAGGCACCTGCATACCACAACAGACAAGAACCGACGTCTTGTTTTCACGTCGCATGGTTGTACACTGTCCCACGCGTCTGCTGGACGAAGGCCTCCCACTGGACATCTTTAAGACCAGACCAGCACATGGGGTTACCATGGCGGAAGCGGGAATGTAATGTTTTCAAGATGATCCATCCCGGCAATGTAACTTCGTGACTATAGGCTGTTCATTGTAAATTGAGCAAATTTCCAAGGCCCTTCAAAAACCTTTCCTGTTAGCCAAATGTTATCTATCCGACACTTTTTAATATCAAGACTGCCACGTGACTAATAAATACAGTGTGTGCTTTCACCACACTCAAAAGTTAATGTCTGAGCCTACAATAAAACATATTTATTGGTGTCTAATGTCTGGTCGGAGGGCCTTAAAAAGTGCTCAGTTTACCGTGAACATCCTATAGTTACACGATGAAAATATGTGTGATCTCGTTCAATCGGATACACAACTACGATGCGTGTATGACCTTCAGTTTGCACCGCGCAGACGCGAAGGACGTGTGGGTGTTTGCTTGCGCCAATTTCGGGAGTGCCAAAACATTTCCTCGAAGTAGCCTACAACTCGCGAATCCGCTGTGCTTGCATGCTAATCAATTTCGTAACTTGCATTTGATTCCCGTATCCCAAAGAAAATATTACCCGCTAACGCAGTCGTATCCACGCACAACCGACGGCCGTGTCCCCTTTACAGCCGCGCCCCAAAGTAATCTTTTGTACTTTGACTTTGAAATGCACGTAGATTCTCATAGCATTGTTATAGCACATGAGGTATCAAGCATTCCTCAGACCACTCCTTAAACGTTAATCAGTCCATTCATTCATTTGACATTCTATTCTTCCCTCAAACATTGCCCAGTCCATTATTCCAATATTTCTCAGTTCGCTCACTATTCAAATATTCCTTTGTCCATTCATTCCTAACGTATTCAACGAATTCCTCAAAGATTCCTCATACGAGCCTCTCTCTGAAACAAAGCCTTTCGCACTTGCTCACAAAAGTTTTTACTCAACACAAACTCTCGAAGCCTATTGCTTACAGTACTGCCTTAAGACGATTACTGGTAAACACATTATGTGAGCTTCAAGTCGTTGCTTGTATACAACACGATGCATTATTTATCTGGGAAAATAAGGTGTAGACTGTGCCAATTTTTAACGTGAAGTTAAAATCACATGTACAAAATAAAAACGAAAAACGCCCAGTAAAGACAAAACAAACTTTTTTTATTATAAAGTTTTCACGACAGCACATCGTTAGCACACTGCCTTAAATTACTGCACGCTTTTGGAACGGTGTTCTGGAAAATAATATCTTTGGAATAGCGTCTCATCAACCTAGTGGTATATTGACCGAGCGACTTTATGTAACATAACTACCAATGATATTGGGTTTGATAAGAAACCTCACTTGGAATAGTTCTGAAAGAAATCATAATGTACTCTATTCATCGCAGTTGGAGATTATGGTACTGAATATATGATGGTGCAGAAGTAATCATTCTACTTTGGCTTAAAGACCTCCAAAGCGATTACGCTCAGGGAATAATGATCTCATAATAATGATATTTGCTGCCTACGACATTTAAATCATTTTACCTGACTTACCATAACACAGCAAACGGAAGTTATACATCTCGGCTGCCAATGCGCATATGCTTAATGATGGTACAGAAAGTAGATTCCTCAACTTCGCAGCTCATTCCTTTAACACAGATAAGATAATAATGGTTGCGTTAGAAATGGCAGTGACATTAAATGTTAGCCTCCTTACTATGTATGTATAACTGCAAAGTCTTCTGTGCAAACTACTATAACTAGAATTTTAGAGAACCCTGAAATGGGGCTAGAAACATAAAACAATATCTCTAGGCGGACGAGGCGTAGGACTGCCAATTTACAGTCCTCAACACTCAGCCAACCAAAGCCGAGGATGATAGTCACCTCAATAATAAGCTACCAGGCAGCTGCAGGACTGAACATCTCTAGGAGATGTGATACATCCCAATCACTCCAGCCTCCCCGAAAATGTATCTGGGTGTATAAGATGATTCGCATAGTTTTTTCGAGCCTAAAAACAGTCAGTGCCAACATTAATTGAGCTCACTCGCGGAGTAATTGAAATGCGACAGGGGAAAAAAAAAAAATTATTCGTTTTCGCAAAAAAAAAAATCCGTTCTTTTGTAACTCTTAATTCAGTCAAATGGCTTGAGTAAGGGGGAAATTAGTGAAAAATTGAACAGCATGATAAAGAAAAGGGTTTCAAACTAGATGCCGGAAACCCAGAACACCCCATCAATCTTCCAGCAGATAATTAACTAATCTAAGTCTTTATTACCAATGACGATGAAGTGAGAAGGCTATATATCAGTTGAAGTAATGCATGGGCCACGGGAAACATGTACATCGTGGAATCCCGCCGTCCAACGGCAACATGAGATGTGCTACGTTTTCCACATACAGAAATTGGAAATGACCCCACCAGGAATCGAACCTGGATCGTCGTTGTAGAAGGTGATGCGATAGCTATAAGCCACCGCGACTCTGGTGTTTATTTCACACTTCGTATGAATTTTTTGACAGGGATTTTATTTCGCATAAGATGATTTCGAAAATTCTCAATTATCTCCGAAGTAGCCATAAAATGCAATATTACACATGATTGTCATCAAAAGGAGTTCTGACGTACCTTTCCCCAGACGAGTTATTCAAATGTGTGTAATTTTAAATATAATTTATTTTAATGCAAATTCCACAAAATGCTTCATACCGGTGCACATTTCTTTGCACGCCAGCTTTGTGCTGAAGGGTAGTAGATTCGAATGCCAGATTAAATAATATTATATACGCTGTTTTTCTAAACGTATAAACACGCTCTGCTTGAGAATGTACATCTCCTGCGATAACACCTATGAGTTATTCAATAAAAATAAATATTCCCCAACTAGGATGAAGATTAATATTTTCCAGTATAATGGGTTAAATAATCCAAGGTTTCCAAACTTGTGCTGTAAAGTTTTCTACGAAATCAATTCTTGAGCCTGGAGAAGATACCTGCGATAAGTAAAAAAAATAATAGAAGAAACAGATATGAGACGAAAGCAAGTTGAAAATGTTGTGAGCAAGTCAGTAGTCAAGAGAAGAAAAGAAAGTGTTCTTACTTCGTGATTGTATCTCTGAAGAGTCAGCAGGAAATTTTTTTTTTTTTTGGTTCATGTTTAGCGCGGAAACCCAAAAAACAGTTTCATAAAAATGTCACACTCAGTCGTCTCCGCCGTCGCGAGGATATCGCCGTGAAGTTTCCAACAATGAGGGAGTGAGGGAGTTGGCGACGAGAGAACGAAGGCAATGAAAGAGCTGCGTAGAGACAGGCCACAGACTAGAGAGCAGCCTTAACGACTGAAGTTCGTGGCTGAGATAACTTCATCGGGACGGGGGATAGTGGTGACTTAGCGGTTAGCCTGCTCACCTCCCAACAAGGCGAACTAGATTAAATCCTCGGCCGAGTCACTCCCGGATTTTCGCATGGGGGAATCGTGCTGGACGATGCCGCTGGTCGCCGGGTTTTCTCTCGGAGATCTCCCGTTTCTCCCGCTCTTTAATTTCGGCGTTGCTTCAAACTTACCTCATACACCATCATCGGCTCACAACACCTCGATGTTAACAGCCGCCCAAATATATATATATATATATATATATATATATATATATATATATATATATATATATATATATATATATATAGTGCCTGGTGCACTCGTCTCCCACCAAGACAACGCACAGGTACGCATACCGGCAGAACTTCTGGAATTTTTGCCAGACGACGCCGCTGATCGGAAAATTTACTCGCAGATCTTCCGTTTCTCACACCTTTGCATTCTGGCTCCGCTCCATACCCGTCTCCCTCCCTCTTCTCCGGATCTCAATACTCGTTGTTATGACCGCCCAAATCTCACTGGTCCACTTCGCTGCGCCTGTTTCACAGCAAATCCAAAACATTTGCAACACCTGTATGTTTCTTTTTATGCCCTATTTTGTATCCGTTTGCAACATGTAAATTTAACATTTCTATACATCTAATATCTTACAGCAAATTGCCAATAAAATAGATAGTGATCATGTTATTTACAGCTTAAGTGATGATACATCAACAGTGTTAGGCTTATTCTTGCATTTTTTGTTATGTATGTTTATACTCGTTGACAATCCAGAGAAATTAAAGATAACTGATCACTGAATTGGTTTTAACAACAATTTTATAGATATATAATTTTTAACTAAACAGGCGATTTATTGGTTTTAAAACTTAAGTATATACTACCCTCTTTCGTTTATAGCGCTAACAAAAATTCCTGCCAGTAATATTTTGCCTTCTTATCGGAAATTTGGTACTAAACTTCTATTTGATTCTTTCTGATACGTTTAAGATAATTCATATTTGCATATCCGTTTTCGATGTCATCTTGAACGAAGAAGGGCTACAATGTTTCTCGTTGCACACCTGTAAAATTATATATATATATATATATATATATATATATATATATATATATATATATATATATATATATATATATATATATATATATATACATATATATACATATATAAGGCGAACTGATCCATGGCAATTCAGCACGTGGCACTCTGCGCCGCCTGTCGGCCGAAGTCGAATTGGTTTGCAAGATGATCATGGGTAGGTCATGGTTACCTACATACAGACGCTGGTCGCACGTCGCGTTATCGCCGTTCGCCTTCGTGTTATGCAACTTGTTGTGCACACATGTACAAAGGGCTGCGGACACCCAGTGTCGGTTGCCGAAATTCGACTTCAATTTACCAAATGGTCTTTCCGAACATTTTGTGACTAAAGTGGCTTGTTTCTGTTCGCCCACAGATGTTGTGGTTGAAATATGGACAGGTAGTTTCCTAAAATATAGTGTATATATATATGGTAGTTTAAACAAAGTTGTTCCAAACATATTTTTCTAACTACTTCTACAAATATTTCCTTCCGGAAACCTAACATTTCCTTCATATTTCAAAAAATTTATAATTAAATACTATTAAGTTCCTAACATCCTGAGTAAAACACGACTTATATCCCGTTATAAAAATAACATCAAATCCTTTTCGAATGTTACTTTTTAAAAAAGTGTAATAAAATGAATGGCGACCCGTTATGCGTATCATAGTAACGCCATGCTTTTATATGATGCTGTGTATTGCTTCGTATAGAATACCACGTGTCTTAAACCATCGTTAAATGAGCTACACCTATCTTTGATTACATTTACTAGATGAATTGAGGAAAATGGCTTAGTAGTATCAATATTTTGGAGTGAATTGCGTTCGTAATTTTTCTCCACAAAAATATTACAAAATCTTATTTCATTCTGAGATCGATGGACTTGTTAAAATATATGCAAACGGATCGAAAATCCCCACTGAATCAGCCTACGACTTATTGAATATTACTTCAAAAAATCTATATTTTAATACACAGCTACATACAAGCAAATGGCGGGCTTTGCTATTACAGTACGAAATACGAAATTAATTTTCACGAAACACAGTGGATGAACTGAAATTATTTCAATTTTACTGCATACTTCAACGACAATATTTATCACTCGATGCGAGTTTCGTGAAAATTCGTTCAGCCACTACCAAATTATTTGCTTGACCTACTACTTTTATCACGAAAATATAACTTTTCACTTATAAAATCTAAGTGCATATATTGATTTAGACATAATTTCACCAGAGAAACGAGAACATAATACCTGGGAATCACGCCAACACTGCATTACACGTACAAATTTACTAAAGCTCTAAGAAATGCAACACACATCGCAAATCTAACAACATTCGAAGTTTCTTCAAGTTTTTTCTAGGATTAAAAAAATTTACCACATTTAATTGTACGAAGCACAATTTCCAGGTCTGCGTATTACGTGAAATTTATGAAACAAGCTACTTCGTTGAAATACATCAGAAAGAAATAAGGAATACTGCCACCTCACTCAAAACAGATATAATAATGTTTTGTTTGCTATGATAGTGAAATTGTATTATAAGATTTACGAATTGCCATTGGTCGTGTATCACTGTTTTGTCGACAGCTTGACATGCGAGACTGTAGAGCAGACAAAAAAAAAAAAACAAAATAAAATGTACCAAGTAACTTGAACGTTGCGTTAGCTAAGTGATAATATTAAACAGTTAGAAATGTAAATGTATTGTATACAAGCTAATTTTAAGTTTACTTGCCAAAGGAAATAAATTGTTATGATACCACTTTCCTGTCTGTGCGTATGTGTGCGTATGTGTTTGTATAGTTGTGTACCAAGATGTGTGAGTGCGTGTGCCCCACTTTCAGTTTATGAAAGCATGAACCGTATTTCACCAAATTCGGTACACATATTGTCCTAGGTAAGGACACCTGACTTTTAGAGTTTCCAACCACGCTGGGAACTTACTGTCAAAACTGCGGCCATATGTCATATCTCGTAAACCATTCAATCGATTTAAACCGAGTTTTGTATTCTTACAGCACGAGGTACAAGCAATGAGTTCTGAGGTCAATATTGTTGCTGGTAAGCAATTTTGGAAGATAGCGTAATATCAAATAATTACGATTTTACGCCACATCTCGAAAACTACTCGACCAATTATCACCAAATTCGGAACGTAAGTATTGCTTGCTATTCTATGCCATGCAAATGTATACAACTAAAATTAATGAGGGACTTATTTTCGAAATGGCGGACGTACAATTATTTTTGATTAATTTGGTTTGCCTACCATACCGTTTGAGGAATTTCAATCAAACTTATTATGCTAACAGTATCTAATACAAATGCTTCATAAATTAAAAACGTTTTTGTGTAATATTTCAGGAAACAATTAACACATTACTACCAAATTTGGAAACCAAGTATTACTGTAGATGTTGATATGTACAAATGTTTCTTATATGTCAGACACATTTCAAAATGGCGCCCGTCTAGATATTTTAGCATAGTATGCAATATCTTCGAAACCATGTAATTAATCCCAACAAAACTTTAAATGCTTGAAATATATAACAATTTTGAAATGTGTCTACACGGAGCCTCTTTTGTTCTCCACTTTGTAAGATAGTGCTACATGAAGAAATCTAATTTTTATGTTATGACTCGGTAAACAATTGACCGATACCTTATAAATATTTTGCAAAGAAGTAGGCCTAGTACTGGGGTAGGTGAGATTAACTGATATGTTTTAGGTATGTGAGACAATTACTTTCAAAATGGCGGCTATATAGCTATTTTAGTTTTGTATGTTACATCGTCGATTACGTGTAATTAATTCCAGTGAAACTTTGTATGCCGGCTTATATATTACAACTATCAACTGTGTACACACAAAATCTCTTTTGTCCGCTATTTTGTGAAATAGTTTCACATGAAAAAATAAAATTACGCGATTTCTCCGAGAAAAAAAAATCTGTTTTCTACCAAATTTGACAAACAAGTAGCAAGTACTATGACAGTCCATGTAAACTGATACACCTTGAGACGGTCAGACACATATTTTCAAAATGGTGGCCACATTAACATTTTAGCTCAGGTTTTTTTTTTTCCGGAACTGCTAAACAAATGTTAACTTAATCTTGTATGCTTACAGTATCTATTATAAACATAAATTTTGTCTATGCAAAGCCTCATTTCTCGGCCATTTTGTAAGATAGCATTACATGTAATAATAACATTTTTATGCCATAACTCGGGAAACAATCAATCGATTTGTTTCAAATTTGGCAAAGAAGTTGTACTGTTGTAGGTCATATTAATTAATACGATTTAAGTGTGTGTCTTTTATTTTCCTATAAGTGCCTATTCAAATATTTTAGCTTAGTGTGCTATATGTACGAAACTATGTAACAGATTTAAATTAAGCTATTTATATTTTATCTATGACAGTCATCGAATGGGATATTACAAAATCTATTTGCACTCCATTTATGAAGATCGTCACATGAACAATAGGGTTTTGTGCCATATCTTGAAGACCAATCAACCGATTCATACCGAAATTTCACCCAAGTTTTGCTACAATATGGTTTGTAAATTTATATGTGTTATTTGCGGCATACATGTTTTTATGGCTTTTATATGAATAATTTGGTTTAATATGTTATATCCATAATATTTCAACAAAATTCAACCAAATTTGGTACGCTAACAGTATTACTTATAAGCATCATTTATCCATACTGAGATCCTCTTTTGCCAGTTATTTTTTGTAAAATAATGTCAGGTGAGTAGATTGAACATTTAGTCATATTTCCGCTATAATTCAACTATTTTACACCAAATTTTGCACGCCTACAAGACCATGTAAAGTTAAATGACTTAAATAAGGTCAGACATTGATTTTTCGAAATGGTGGCTATATAAATATTTTGATATGATAGACATATCTATTCAACTATTTAACAAATTGAATAAAAATTTTTATACTGAACATTATCTAATAGAAACATCGTGTACAAAACCACTTTTTAAGCGTTTTTGTAAGACAGCGCCGTTAAAGAACATAAGGTTTATATACCATATTTCGGGGACCAATCAACCGACTTCCACCTAATTTTTCGCACAAGTAGAGTTTTGTAGGCCATGTAAAATGATGTGTTTTTAGTGACTCAGAAACTTATTTTCGCCACGGCGATCCGGGTTCGATACCCGGCGGTTCACTCCCGGATTTTCGTGTCATGGGATATGTGCTTACCGGCGCGTGTTGCTTGGTTAAAGCTGCGAGTGGAGGTCCACTGCCCATGCTACCAGCCCGCTAAACTTAATCATATGAAGACATTATTTCTTGGCGTTTCTGTGTTGCTTTTCATAGCACATGTTATATCACTGAGTTGCACGTACTTTCAGGCGCTGTTAAAATAAATGTTCGTTTCCAGGGGATGAATCATATATAGTTTAATTATTTCTGTCCATACACGAGTTACAAATAGTCACTATGCGGCAAATCACTTGCCTCCGTACCGTATTTCGTGATCTGCAACCGTTTCGGGAATTTTGGGGGTGTCCACATTAGGTATAGGCAGGCCACCTTGCATTGCATGTTGGCATTTAACTAAGCGTTTTGACGAAAGTTTGATGAAAGTTAAAATAAATTATTTCTTGTAACTGCTGTAAAAACAGATCAGAGTACACTCGTCTATGTTAGTAGTGCAGTAGTAAAATGTATTACCAGGCGATGTGATGTAATGGTAACACAATCGACTAACATTTCGATTTGGGAGAAACAATACTCGATTATACCTATCCAACCATTCTGATTTCATCCATCCATTGTTTTCTAATGTGACTACAGGCAACTGCTGGCAGCGACAACATGGCCACTTATTTTTCCGTTCTCGATTCCATTGCGCATCTAATAACCCATGGTCCAAAAGATTTATTATCTTTTCTACCCTATTTTCTAGAACGAATCATCCCGCAAAGTGTGTTCCTGGTGTTCAGGAGAGAGATGTGTGCCTGTACACACATACATTTTTATTCACCGCCGTTTCCACCTGAATTCTACTATTTGACGTCCATATTTACTGCTATGGTAAATAATTAAACGCGACAATCACACTGATCCACAAGCAAACATTATTTTGCGGATTAGTAAATGTTATCGCTTGACGCAAACAAGAAAGTAAACTCTAATCGCGAGTATTTATCTCTGAGGCCGTGTCCGAATTGACAAATTTCGTTATTTCGTTATTTTGTAAATTCGTGATTTGGTTGGTATCAATTCGGACGTTGTTGACAGTCACTTGTCTAGCACTCGCGGCAACACATTATTACATTAACAGTGCAAAATATTTTTATCTATATTTAATGTTTAAAACAGACATAATATTTCTGCAATCATCACTGGAATACTACGGATACGCAACACGAATACGTTAATAAACAAAAAATTAATAAATTATGCAATAACGACTTAAAACATTTTTTTTTGCGATATATATACACACACACACGCGCACACAAAACACTACACTTACTTGGTTTCAAAAACATCCCCAGTATCTTTTATGTACAGTTATTTGTATTAGGAGTAATTTTATTTACGCATTCGCGAGTGTGTTTTTAAAATAAAAACAAACATGGCGCTGATTTGGTCATAATTTTCTTATTTTTGCCAACTTCCGCTGGATACAAAATATGAAATAACAAATTACTAAATACGTCACCATTTTCGTATAGAAAATCTGGTCACGCGATTATTTTGTCAACAAAATCTGCCAATTCGGACACGGCCTGAACTGCATGTTGGTGTCACCTGTTTGTGGCGCTGTCGTAGTATGCCGGCCAGAACTCTGGTGCGACGGGCGCAGGCGTCCTCCGTCATGGCGTGTGCGGTGCGAACTGTGCTCGTCTGCCGACCTTCGACACTTGCTTATCGCGTTTCGTGACCTCGTATATTCCTCTGCCACCCCTCCCCCTTCCTCTTCTAAACTTTATCCTACATCACCACATCACACTCTTTCCTGAGCGTCTAAGGGCCGGTTGCACCGGCATCGACCCCCCCCCCCCCCGATCCGAGATCAAATGATCCTCGTTCCGAAAAATGGTCCAGTTTGATCTTGGTTCCGATGTAAAAGTGTTGCACCAACGAAATTTCATGGTTGTGGATCTCCGATTCGTCGATCCTGATTCCAAAGTGAGAGATCGATATTAAGTATGAGACAAATTTTGCTATTGGTTCGTAATATATGACGTCATGGAAGTAGGCGTATTTTTCGTAATAGATAGAACTAGATGTGCGATCTTTTATCTGTCTTAAGTGAATTATTGTTGTACGAATTTTACTGAATCCTATTCAGTTACATATACTGTTGTTTTAATTTGCAAAAAAAAAAAAAAAAACAATCGAACGTAGTTCTATCTGGTGGCGTATTTTCAAACTACATTTGTCGACGATGGCTGCTGATCTCGGATCGAGACTTCGAACCGCGAATTTCGGCTTTTCGAAATGAACTTAATCTCGATCTCCAGTCCAGCTCTGAACTAGAATGGTGGAACAGTTTTATGTGTCGATCTTAGATACGATCTCAGATCGAGTTCGTCGTCTAGTCAGGAAAGATAAAATTATATATATATATCTATCTATTTCTCTCTCTCTCTCTCTCTCTATATATATATATATATATATAAAATTATTTTTACTTCTGTTAGGTATATTGAATGTAATCTTAGTGACAAAAATTCTTGAAAATGGTCAAATATCGCATTTCTAAAGCTTGTTTATGCAGCTTTCTTAAGCGGCAAGAGAAAAGTGGAAAGATACGAGCGTATTTTAATTCGTGGGCATTCATCGCGTGTAATAAAACCTCATTGTTACATATCTAATTTGCACAGTACAGCGTCACGGCGGAAACACTGCACGCCTTGCACGTAGGAGCGGTGAGTCACTAGGCTTCCGTGTTAGTGTCGCCCGTATCGCTCCTTCCCTTCTTTACCTTGGACGCGGTGGTCCATCCCATTCTTAATAGTTGTTTCTCGGATCTCGTCTTGAGACCGTTATCTTCTGGGAAAGTCTTCACTTGAGTTTCTAATCTCTCGTAACGGTCGTTAAATATGTATTTCGTTAAATTATTGTTATTATCATAACAATCGCAAAATTCGTAATTTTTTTTTTCAAACGCAATACATAGCAAGTCCTTATAATGATTAACTGTAAAAAAAATATCAAATATAATTTTTAAAAAGTGCAAAAATTCGAGTCTCAAGTCACCTGCGGACATAGATTTCTTGAAACGATATTACTGGGGCTCCCGAAACCACTTTCAGTAACCGTTAATAAGTAGTAGTCCTAAGACACGAAATCGCGAAAAAAAACTCTCAGCTGAGAATTACTTCTTCACTAGTCTCGCAGCTAATTTCAAGCTGTGTTTGTTCAACAGGTTCTGATCTTAAAAGTAGTCTGAAGTGCTGATACGCGATTATTAATACGGGCCTGGGTTGCGAAAGACAGGTCTGAACACTTGTTGCTCACATAGACGAAGATGAGGTGCTGTAGATTGATTCTCGTCTTCTCCAAATGTCACTAACGTCGCGTCGGCCGCGCAGAAGCAATATGGGACAGAGTGATCAACCTAACTGCGCAGTAGCCACATTATCATTATCCAAAACATTGTTGGTAGGCTTGGAGTGTTCCCAAAAATCACCGACAAACTCCTTCAAGTGATTCCTCACATAAATATAGATGAAAAGTGTGTGCATGGCATTCGGCATTGCTCGCTTCCTAAGGAAGGTACACGTCCGTAAATGTGAAGATGTGATACTAGTTTATTGCGAATATCACGCGATCAAATTGGCTTGGACCTCTGGAAGTGCGTGTAGTGAACCAGTAAATTAACATTCACGTTTACAGAAAGGACTGTCGGTGTTCGTAAGTAATATGTTATGGGAAACTGTGGTAACCCCCACGGATAGCATTCCAAAACGTTACTCCGAGTGTAAATATGAGGAGTGCGTACTCGCCTGTCTACCGATACCTCTCCCATGCTGGCACGAGGTGACCTCGCAACACCAGCGCTCTTACCACCTCCACCTAGAGCTCTACTTGATTTTGTCGCACTGTACTCGACAATTTTCGAACACTGCTGAGAGCTAGTAAAACATTTACTTGAAGTGTTTCGGGACAGCCAAAGGGAAAAGTCTACTCTTTGAGTAACATTTTGGAACACCGTCTTCGAGTATTCAAACGCATTGGTGACGAATGCAAGCCGCCACCCCCCACCACCCCCTCCTTCGGTGTGTGTGCGCACGTGCGTGGTACTAACTTTATATAATTTAGCTGCACTGATACTAGATTACAAGAAATGCACAACAATCTTAAAACATTAAATAATTTATCCTGAAAATTTTCCCTAGTTGTTTTTGGTACCGGTTTTGTCAGAAAAGCAAATCAGTGGTGGAACGCGAGTATGCGCCCTTTACCCCATTTTTCGTCTACGCTTTATCTTCCGACGTTAAAATCTATCACCCCACCCCCCTCATCAGTCTGGGCCGTAACTTGCTTTCCCAAAGAGACTGCAATGCATATGATGCCCCGAAATGTTGAGTTTGTGTGTGTATTTAAAAATTTGAGCAAAACATATCACACGATCTGCCACGTAACGAACATTTTGCATACGGCATTTAATAATATTACGTAAGATCGTCAGGTAATTATATTATTAAATGCGAGGGTATCGCGGGTGTCAGAAATAACTTGATAACAAATAAAGAATTATTTATGAAGTCATATAAATAACGAAACGTATTTCCTATGGAAAAGCAATTTTCTGGCTGCAAATAAATATTTGTAGCTACAGAAACAGCGAATCCCCGTTAGTGTGTTTTACAAGTGCTTGTATATATATATATATATATTCTATTTTCCCGACTATAAGTAATGACACGAGAGGAAATTAAACATTTGATTAACTTTCGATTAAATTCATCATCCAATGTTTTATTAATATCAGTGATATTGTATATGTATACGGTTTGAAGTACGTTTTTGGATTCAATAAAAAAAACAGAAAACTATTTTTTTAATAATAAATTTACATAAAAATAAAATTTTTAACTGTTACATTCTGTTCACTGTTTTCAGTAACAATCTATAAATGTAGTATATATACGTAATATTTGAGAAGATGCATAATGCATTACTTGGTTATCTTTTAAATAAGTTAAAACATCTTGCAGCTTTATCTTATAATATCACTGTAAATTTTCGTCCGGAAATCTAGAAGCAACGAAATTTATTTAAGTATAGCCCATTCACGGTTACTTCCACCTTTTCTGAAGCTCTGCTTAAGTTATACTTCCAGGACATCCCTCCGCCCCATGCAGAAAAATCTTACCTACCTCTAGAAAATTACACCAAAGGGACAACGCACTGCATTCATGGGCACTCAAAGTAATAATATTTTGCGTCAGAACTCTTTCTTACTAGGCACTACCCACATGCCAACAGTATCATCGCCCTGAGTAGAAATGTATTGCGGATGCAAGCGCAGCGCAATAATTCGACTAAAAATCCAGTATATTTATCATTTTCAAGCAACTTTTTCAAATCTTCTGGAAGCCTCATTTATCTCTTCAATTATATTCTCAAAATCAAAGCAAATTAAAACAAAATTCAAAGCTAATTTAATACAAATGTGCAATCTAAATCAAACAAAATTTTTTCAAATCATTTGCTGAGCAGGGTCTTTTTCCAGTAAAATTTAAGCTAAATCAAGATAGGATCGGTAGATCTTAAATGAGAGAGCGTGAGCAGCTCAGTTTGTAATATAAATTTAATCCAAAGTTAATCTAAATTTGAAAGCAAAATCAATCCACCCAAAAAAGTATATCAAAATTTTATGAAATTCTTAAGAGAACTCTATATCATGCATAAATTTTCCGTTTTTCATTTCTTTAAAGCCTTTATATGTTATAAAAACTTGTTTCTTAATTATTAGTTTCAAACTATTTCATAAAATATTTTTCATGTCGATCTGGTAATGTAATTTTATATTTACTATCTAGAATACAATTCCTTTTTTTTCCCAAAGTTAGATTCATAAATTTGAAAATCTGTAGCAGCAAACAATTAATTTTGTTCGAGACCTTGTAGTTTAGTGAATTCATATGAATTATTTAACTTACTGAGCAGGGATTCCATTTTGAATTAAAAAGAAAAAAATATAGTAAGACGAAGAAAAAATACTGGTGAAATTCTATAAAAAATATGATGATTTAGCTTGCAGATTTGGATTTTAATAAACCCTGCTCGCAGGGGCTTGAAACATGTTGAAATTTTTCGATTTTGACCTTAAATTTGCTTGATTTAGAGCTGCAATTTGTAAGATTGTCCAGGAAATTAGAAATGTACTAAATTTTGACTTTAATTTACTTGACATTCATCTAATTTATTGCTCTTCGCTGAGATCTGCATTACATATCTACTTCCCTGCTTTTATTTACTTAATAATAAACGAAGTTTTATATATTATATTGAGAATATAAGTTAAAGTTCAATTTATGGATAAATAGCGTACTTTTCCGTTAGCAGAAGTATACATCGCCTCTGATATGTGGCATGTTTAGGAAACAACCAAACACGTTAAGCGGCAACGTTTCACTCACCAACACGAGCGGTGTGTGTCAGCTGTCTTGTTGCTTCATAAGGGCAGAGCGCAGCTTCGCAGTATTGGATCTGCGAGGCTGCTTTGTATGACTTGACATGTGAAGCTAAATCCTCAGTGTAGCACAAAACAGCATGAAACATTTCCTCTCGCAGAACTACAGATCCGTACATGTGAGCTATCTCGTTGCTGAGCATTAGTTCATTGTTTTGTAACGCTATGGTGCTCTGCCTTTCCTGGCATGCGAACAGGCACAGACTAACATCACGTTAGCCTACATGTATTGAGTCTATATTTTCTATGCATAAATTGCAGAAACATTTAAACAAAATCTTTTTCACAATCAAGGAAATAACGTTATTTACCACTGAGTTATGTATTAGGAAACGATTTATTTTCTCCAACACACAAAAATAAAATACATGCTGTAACTAGGTAATAATTAATGCAAAGAAATTGAATCTTATACTACGACTGAAAAGTCTACTTTCGTTTCTCGATAAAATTATACTTTTTTGCAAACACTATGTGTAACAAACTATAACCTAAATGCATATCTGGCATCATGAGGTTATATTTGTACGTATTCAATACATGTTGACAAGAATAGGGTAAAGGCTTTGACAGTATATGAACACGAGTTTGAAAAATTACTGCAGAAATAATTGTCAACCAGTTATTATGGTATTGGATCGAGTTTTTCTTAGATGTGGTTAAGGACCATTAAAATATTTTTGTGGCACTATTTTCTGAAAAGGCGGAATATTAAATATGTTCTTAGTAAAACTATTGTACGCAGTAGGTAGACAATTTTAGTGCATTGTTACTTCTCTTCTTGTGTATACAATAATTTGGAAGCGTGGGCTTTAAAAAACTTAAAGGAAAGAGATAGGTCACAATTAAATTAGAAATTTTAGTATTGTGGTACGTAGAGTAAGTTTAATAGGTACAGGAAGGCAACTGAACTAAAGTACAAACTTCCTCAGAATCAGAAATAAGAGACACTTTTATTATATCTAAGGTTACAAAACATACGTGCGCCCAAAAAGGCAAAATATTTATTTATTGAAAATTTAGATTTCGAAATCACAATATAAAACTACTGAAATATTTTGGCAGGGGCATGACCTTAAAATATATTGTGTTAAGTCGATTTAAAGTTCTAGAGATTACTATAATAAGTATATGAGTCATAATCTTGCTGTTTCAAATTCTACATAAAGATATCTTTTAAAGAACTTACACTTTTTTGCTTAATTGTTGGACATTTAAAATTTTGTCAAGGAGGAACTTCATAAAGAAATATATATGCATAAATATGTGTGTGTATATTTATATATTATATATATACATATATATAAACCATTACTGGCTACTTTCTACATGACACTTCTTCGCTGTCTTGAAGCAGGAAGGCAAGAGTGGACCGATACAGAAGAAAAGTTGACTATTTAAAAATGGACTCAAAAAGTAAACTTCCAATCCAAAATTTGGACATACTTAAGACACACAGTAAAAAGAGAAAAATTAACATGTTCATTAAGACATTGCCAGAAGGGCGGGAAAAAGGGGAAAACAAGAGTGGGCACTTAAATTACCACTCACCTTTCGTGGGGAAGCCGACACACGCCGCTTCTTCGCTACCACACTATATGATCATAGAATCCAAAAGGCATAGCCGCCTCTTGAAGAATTGCATTCCTTCACTGTATGCCGTCCTTCACGATCGCATATATAGCAGATCCGCCAGAGGCTGTGTCGAAGAGGACCGGCCGAACCACGAATAACACACAGAATCAATCCCTACACACTGGATAGGAGCACACAGAGCACTTAATTCATTTCCAATTCTACTTTGTTTAATTGCCCAGTTCAATATCGGCAATATAAAAACGGAAAAATTATTTGATATAATGTAAATAAACTGCTTATCTTTTTAAGAATATTTTTCAACTGAGTTAAAATTGAATTTAAAATACAGTAATATTGATTGAATTGTAGACTTGAGTATATATATTATATATTAAATATAATATAATATTTATTATATATATAAATAAATAAATAAACAAATAAATAAATAAATATAATTATATATATATGTGTGTGTATGTATATGTATATGTATATATATTTTTTTTACGATATTGGTGCTGATGTGAGTATTGCATTCTCGTACGGCCGTGCATTCTCGTTGATGTGAGCTAGTAAGTGTTTTAATAACGATTTGGCGTTGTGTACCGACACTTGACAGTTCACAGTGGCTGTTTTTTTAAATGTATTTCTACATATTCTAGATGTGAATATTGAATACATTTTGATTAAAATGAGCGGAATTAGACGATTGAAATGTTATGCTGAAAACTGTCATGTATAGTAATGCCAACATGTGAACACATTTTTTTTTTGTTTTGACAATGGCAAATTTGCACTAGGCAAAAAATCACGCGTTCCGCTGATTTGCTTTGAGTGACGTCTCTGGTACTTGTATGCTCAGAAGAGGGAAAACATAGGTATTTTAGTGTGGTTAATTGCCACCACAGGACGTTGGCAGCACCTTTCAGCCCATTCAGGCAAAAGGTTAGTTTGCAAGCTGGACACCAGAGGGCTGGCAGCATCTTACGAGGGTGGTAAGTAGGGTACTAAAGGGAAACGGGGAAAGTCAGGACTGGGATCATATTTCCTGGGAAAGGGGTTGGGGTGAAATACAGTGACAGCAGTGGTACCTGCAGGATGGAGAAATATGGCGTGATACACCTGCAACGAGAACTGTGCTACAGCAGGAGAGGAGGTAAGAATACACTAGGAATGCATTCTGCACTCGGAGCACGAAGTCATGTTTCTGTGGTGGTACAACTTTCGCCTATACCGCGGTCATAAAGATAGGTCTGGACACTTGCCGTCGTTTCGCGTACGCTTAGTGAAGCTCGAGTAGAAATATTAACAGTAGCAGCGTGACCCAAAACAATCAGGTTTCTCCCATAACAATACATACGCAGCAAGTGTCATACGTGATGAAATTTAATTGTAATAATTTTTTCGTGACAATTAGAAGAATATTAAATTTGTGTAATGTAATGATCATTGTGTTATAATATTCCCATTTAACGTCAACAATCGTGTTTATCCCGAATGTAAACATGCATAGGCTAGCAAGTGCCAAACGTGTTGTAATTATTGGAAATTCATGTTTTTTATTTTTAAAACTGAGATGTGTTCTTTTTATGTGACATTGAAACAAGAATAAATTTCCATAATGCAAGGAGTTGTGTTGTAATATTACGATTTAACGTAAATAAGAGGTACCTTTTCAAGATAACATATAATCCATTAAATTACTAGTATCATCTCTTCTATATGACAAGTTTTCATAGCAACTATAGTCAATATTTGATTTGTGTCCAAATAATGTAATTGGAATGGAGTCAAAATTTGTTACACAATTATAAGTGTAACTAAAATATGATAAATCATTGAAAATAGCACACTTGAGAAGTACAGAAATTGCTGTCATGCCCCAACATTTCATCCTGAATTAAGCATAATTTATAACGAAAAATTCTACACAGCGAGGATAGTTGCAAATGCCAAGGAAATTATGAAGTAAAACTTTAAAAAATATATGGAATCCTTTATAAAAAAAAAGTCAAAACTACAATTTATTGGCATCCACACTTAACAGTCACCCTTGTGAAAATGTCTGTTTACACTGAAGTAAATATATTCTTTTTTCAAATACTCATACCTATAGGCTGCTCACGGTAACGGGAGCACTTATTAAGGCTCTCCCAACAGACTTTAACCACTAATAAATATATCTTATTGCAGCCTCGGGCATTAAATTTTGAGGGTGGCGAAACCTGTAGACTGTATTTATTGGTCATATTTCAATGTTTATATTAAAAAGCAACAAGATGATGGAGACTGGATAAAAGGAAAAATTTAGAAGGGCCTTACAAAGTGTTCGCTTTACCGTGAATAGCCTATACAAAGCTGTACATCACAGAAAAAAAAAAAAGCTTGAGTACTGTTAAAAGAAAAAAAATTGACCTTATTTCAGTTTTTATTCTCAGAGTAACATGTTCGTTTAAACTAACATAATGTGTGTTCTAATTTACCAGCCAAGGGCCCTCGCCTGGCTGTGTCCCTCTGAAAAGTGCATCACGGCTGTGACGTTGAATTGTCACCGCCTGAATTTGCTGTAATGGCATGAATGCACCTTGAATATCCCATTCCACTAGGGGCAAGAGCGATGTCCTCTACACATGCCCTACATTGAAAGTTTAATTGTTCATTACAGTTATGTAGCTTATTCCTTTCGTTTGCTGAACATTTGTTCGAACAAAAAACCAAGACAACATAAGAAAATGTGTTGAGTTAGCTGATTCTTCAATTTCTAATGCATTGGAAATTAAAAATTTCGAATTAAAGATGGGTGTTTTAAGTTACATTTACTTACTCAAAAAGAGATCAAGGGAATGCGTAGAACTGTGGGTGCTGAAGAGTTCAAGGTTAAGTGAAAGGGTGTGTAAGAGAGTGAATTCAAACACAGGTATAGAGTAGTGGGCGAACAAATGTTCCAAATTGCATACTGTATAAATACGCGAAAATAAAAACTTATCTTAAGTAAACTTTCTGTGACATGACATTTACATAACTGGTAACTTGCAGTAAACTTTTAAAATGTAAATATTGACCTAATTCTATGCTAGCACTTTGTCTAACATAAAAGACCAGATGATATGATATAGCATTAAAAACTATTATGCATTTAACAAGAAAACTGACTAGCAACGCATAGGCTACTGCAAATTGAAACACAGCAAAAAAATCTAAAAACAATGGCAGATTTTACTGAATCAATGTTTTTTCTTTAAATACAGCAGTCCGGAAGAGGCAAGAAAAGACATACGCCAAAGTGCTATAGTGACTACATTTTAATGGGGGAAAAAAAAGAATGTAAAGAATGATTTTGGTTTTTTAACATGTTACGTGCCACAAAAGAGGTTTCAGTTTTTAATTGTTACATTGGTCTACATTTTGATAGCAAGGCAGCTATAGGTTGTTCACGATAAAATGAGCACTTTTGAGAGCCCTGCTCAAGATCTAATTGTGTGCACGTTACGTATTATTCCGCGTTATGTAAAATTAACATTGCCACGTGCCTCATCACTTTATTTATGCGTCGGTCAAATGAAACTGTTAAATTGTTATAAAAGTAAATATTTAACAAATCTACTCGTTTTTACACTTAGATCCATTAAAAAAACAGAAAGCGAAATAAATGATTTACGTTATCACAAATAGTTACCTTAAAACTTTTTATTCGACGTGAAGATGTGGAACTACTTTCCATCTATCGTTACCACCTTTACTGGGCGCATGTCACTCAGTGCGTCAGTTATAATATATGCAGGCACCATTTTGTGAGGTTGATTTCAAAAGTACTCATTATATCGTAAATAGTCTTTACACTAAAACTGTGTTTTATTTACATGACTGGTTGTATAGACGGTACATATTTGACCCCATGTTTACTCATATTTTTTTGTGATGTATGGTGACCACACATCTCCGAGGAAATACTATACACCATAGGATGCAAGGAGATTGTTACGCAAGTCAAATACATTGATTGTTAATGTGAACGGCTCTCCTGCATGTCCTCACTGGGCAGCTGACGTCATGCTACATGTCAGTATTTCATGAGCCACAATTGACTGTTGTATCTACAGTACAAAATGGTTTTCATAAATAAAAATACTCAATATAACACAGGAAACTTAGAGCAAAGAAAATTTTTGTTGTCTTTTTATTTGCTAACCTTGAATAATAATGGAAATTTTCAGAAACCCATATAAAAATTCCTGATGTTACACATAAAAAATAGTTATTTATTCTAAAACTCAAGACACTTAACAGGAAATCTAGAACATAGGCTGTATATATGGTCTTCCTCAGACAATATTTCATGCACTGGAGTAAACAGATTTGGGCAGCTCTTAATATTATGGTCTTGAGAGCCAATGATAATGGAGCAGTGCCAGAATGCAAGGGCAGGGGAAATGGGAAAATCCAGAGGAAACCCGCCGGCCAGCACAGTTCCCACGTGCGAAAATACTAGGGTGGCCCCGCCGTTAATCGAGCCCGGTTCACCTTAGGGAGAGGCAAGTAGTCTGACCTCTACACCACCGTAGCCCCAGTACATGCACTAATCCACCACAGTTGTCACTTTCCAGTTTTGAATTCCCCTTATATTCTAGGCCTCGTATCCTGCTATTGGTGTTGGACTGGATTTTTTTTTTGCATACATTAAAGTAAATATCCACATGACATATGCACAGGTATATTTTGCGTAACAGTTAAAACTATTTTTGTGTAAAAGTTTCATTTTTATTTGAGAAAGTAATACGCCTCCTTAGGAACACCATTTATTTATTCACAGTAAAATCCACTGCACTTTGGCCCTGTTCTATAATGCTAATCCTGAGATGTATAAACATACCAGCATATAAGACAAAATGCAACTTTCACAAGTCGTAATTGGCCTGGCAAATATGTGTTTCCGCAATGTAAACAGTTTTGATTATGCAAACATGGACAAAATTATAATACAATGAATTATTACTACGTTTAAAAGCTATATGTTATGCTATTACTCAATCCAAATCAGGTAAGAAGTTGTAGCATTACAGTTAGATATATATAATTGGTATATACGGGAAGTATTTCAATTGTCTATGTTTTAGTGAAGGATAGTAATTCATGTAATATTGGAAAAGTCGTGGCAATGACAACTTGTTTGTATTTCATATACTATCGTTTTTCCAAATTTGTTATTTTTCTTTCATCATTTCATCAGCAGTAATAGACGTTAACAACAGATGTCATAGGACGATAGCGCATCTTTTCATTTTCACTGGGTTATTAAACTATAAACATCGACACCGCAAGGCACAACATGGTGAAACGAGGAAAATAACACAGGTCACTTTTGGCTGACGTGACCGACTGCTCGAAAACATTTTTCTTTTTTCAATGAGAAAACTTTCTAGCAATATATAAGGAAGCATGACCTTTCTCGGGTATCACAACAGTTCGTCGCAGCACTATTGTTTGTCAGCTGTCAGTTGGACAGCCTGCAACATGTGATCACGTTACTCGCACCGACCAGCGCCCACGACTTTAACCTTCTTTTGTATTTTGGACATTTCCATTAAAATATCGATTAAATTTATTTTCCGTCAGCGCGAGGAGTCAATAGGGTGCCGGGAGAGAAAATTAACGATTCTCTCTCGTCTTTGTAACTCTTGAAGTGAGAAGTTTTCTTTTATGAAGGCTGCCATTCTGTCTTGCTTTTTTTTGTTTGTTCGTCAGATGCGAGTGTCAATAGTTTGTTTTGCCGAGACGAAAATAAATCTCCAGTAAACATTTAACTTCTTCTTTTATTTATTGGCAATCCTGGTATCAACAAACTTTCATTATTATGTAGTCAAAGTCTCCAACTCACGCTTAGCTAGTTCGTTGGCGTTTAATGAGAACCACAACGAGAGGACCGAAGAGTAACCTGTTACAAAGCTACCAATTTATGTACTGGTTGTATGGCAGCGTTCATTGAGCATGCTTTGTGCCCCACACATCACAGTCACGTGACACTGGCGTCAGGAGGCGGGGACCGCTTTTCAGCCATTCACAAAGTCCAAATTTCCATGGTTAAATACTGTAACATTGAATCTAATTGTTAAAACTTGAAATTTGGATTTTCACCAAAATATTTTCTTTAGTCCCCATAATGGGGAAGAAGGGGAAAAAAAAATACTATGTAAACATTGCACCAACAGGTTTCTTATTTGATGCATTATTTGCATGTTATTTCCCATTAATGTCTCGAAATTGCTAGTAGGATTTGCTTACCCTGTGATTAATCACAAGCGAGACACATTAAAAAAATTGTATTATAAAAGTGAATGTGAAATGTCGATCATCACTTAAGTTCAAGATTTTAGAGAGTGTATGACCGGTGGTAGTCCTACAACGGGCATGGAAATTGGTTTCCAATAGGCATTGTGGACTGCAAATTATGCCTACCACTTTTGATGGACATTCACTTTTATCTACCAAACACGGAACAAATAGACAACATTTTTGCAAACGTGTGGAATAGGAAGGGTATTTCCCAACAATATGTCAAATATGAATCTACAGCATTGAAGAAGCTTCAAAAAATAATATACAGAACCAAAAAAAAAAGGAAAGAACTCGTGATATTGACCTACAAATTTTTAATTAAGAGCTGATATACACTATCATTTAGAGCATACAGAGAAGTGCTGGTCCCACACCAACAATTTTAAACAAAATTCAGGTTCTGGTCTTGCTATTCAGTTCATAAAATTGCAGTTTATCCAAATTTTGATCCACAATATACAAAAGTGTAGATTTCATAAGCTTTAACTGTACAAAGTTAAATAAGATAAGAATTTGGAAAGTTCCGGTAGTCAACATTGTGGTAGTTTGAAGATAACCAAATCTCGTCATCATTAGAACCTGAACCATGTTAAATACAAGTACACTAAAAGTACTCTTCCTTACACATCAAACCTACTTTTTAATTATAAATACTCTAATGAAGTTATACCACGTTAGTGAGAATCAGCTGTACTGATGCTGTTTGTACCAAATACTGTAGTGAAATTCCTTGACAGTATAAAAGTATTAGTATGTAACAGTACGTTTGTAGAAGTATATAAAAGTATAAGAACAGTATGTTTGTAGAACTGTCCAAGATTGCATAAGATTTTATTGAGTAATAATACCTTCAGCACAGTATAAAAACACCATGGTCAGTACGTTGTTACATTTTTAAAATAAATATGTGTTATGTCAAGTTGATAATGACTGAACAATATATTGTGAAAGTTTTAAAAGTATGGAAAAGAACTTACAGTCTGAGAAGACTCTGAAATCATTATGCATACTATTCAGACAGACACGAACTCATATCTAACAGTATGGGCAACGGTATGTGAACATTATTAGTGTATTTTGATATTGTGTCATTTAACTTGTAGAGACTCATACACAGTAATCTTATATCTAGTGCTAGTATTCCCGTGCCCATATCCATGCATGCTTGACAGAAATATTCATGTATTAAATATGAAAAGGTCCTGTGACCCATTCGCTAACGGAATGCGCTAGTCTGTGCAATGTCTCTTTCTCACGTAGAGAAACCTCAGTAATTACTTCAAAAAATGTGTTATTTAAAATCATATGTAGTTTAAAGCCTACAGGCAAATGTTAGAATCAGCACATAAGGCACCGCGTATTTGAGCATAATGCCTATTATACAATGTGTTGTAGCAAATTAACACGTGTTAACGGATATAGTAAGTCATTATTTTATGTGGGATTAATTTTAGTGTTTGTTTTAACTTGACTGTTCCAGTCAAAGTGTGGCCCTGTTGGTCGGATCCAGCTGGCCGTATGTGTAGCACACAAATCGCGTCACGGAGGGTGATCTACTTTTGTTCTGATAATTCTTGTGTGATGTTATGTTAGTGACCTGAACTTTGTCTTTGTGTAACCTTCCGTGTTCACAGCATCCCTCCGTTGACTCATAGGCTTTTTATTTTTAATTTGGTGTCATGTGATCTTTTTGCCCCATTTTGTATTTATTTTTTTAGCATCTACTGTCACTTGCAGGTCTTGTGAGTCAGATCAGTTTTCATTCACCTGTACATGTGTGTTATGTAAACATATTTCCTCAATAAAACTGTACTTCAAACATGTTATACTCAAACAATACCGAACCATGTCAAATGCAATATCACAATTGAATTTAATAACTATTTTGTAAATATTGCTACTACCCTAAATATGGCAAATAATAATAACATATGCAAATAAAATAGTTATGCATCACACATACTAGTAGAAGTATTACAACCCCAATACATTAAACCAGTGTATCATGGCTTGAGCAACGCATCATCATGTGGTATATTATTTTGGGGATCTGCAACTATGCTAACAAATTATTTGTAGCCAAAAAAAGGCTAGTAAAATAATCTATAAAGTAAATGAGTATAATACAGGTATTTATTTAAAAATTAAAATTATCATTCACATTAATGATGATTTTTGAACTTATTAATTTATTCACTCAAGCTAAAACAAATACATTAAAATATTTCGATTTCCATCAGTATTCCACCAGGAATAGAAATAAGTAGGTATACTGGATACATATGTTCAAGAGAAGCATTGAGTTGAAATGAATGCATATATACAAAAAGCTGCCAGACTAGATAACCTCAATAAACTTAAATAACTTTAAGAAATATGTTAAATATCTTCTGCTGAGTAAGGTCTTCTATTGAGTAGTTGTGAACCACACTTAAAACACATTTTGTCATGCTTGGACGTGATGACAATCCAGTATTATATATTTGTACTGCACATAATTGTCTTTTTGCTTTATACTAAAAAAAAAAAAATATTCAGTTTTTATGTACGTGTCCTAAATTGTTAAGCTGCTAGGCACGATGTACGATATTATTGGACAAAATAAAGCTGGACTTGTCGAACCATAACATTCATTAAAATATAAACAAAAACAGTAAACATGATGCGAGAAAATATGCGACGCAGAGGTTTTTACGAACTCAGTGTACTACGCCAGCAAAACATTATCGTAGACGAAACCAACTTCAAACACACCTAAATATATCACAATTCTTTATACAAAACGGACATATGAAAATAAGAAGGCGTTATTTAATATTATTCAAAAATCTCCGAAACACCCATATACCGCAACGCTAAAAGCGGGCCGGTCTGCATTAGCGCTGTTAGTTCGCAAGCCGCCGCGATCTTCACTAAGTGCACGCATTCGATCAAGGCAAAAAGATAGCAGTTTCCAGACCTATCTTTATGACCGTGGCGTATACCGACAACCATGTGCGGCCTGTGAGAACAAGGCCCTGCTCTGGCTGTGAAGCCCAGGGAGACATCCTCTAGAAATATCTGGAAAATGAAATAAAACCTTCAGTTTAATTTAAAAACTAAGTATTAAACAAACAATTTTACAAATTCACTGATTCCAAAAATTTCGTTTCCTTTTATCACAAGCTTCGTGATATCTTTAACTATATACATTTAAGGGGCAGCACGACCTTAATATTGATTTAAATTTTTTCATTAGAAAAAAAGAGATGGTATATAACACAACAAGAATGAGGCCATAATTTTTAATGTAAGAGCCTTTGTTGTATACATAAGCTACGGTTGTATTATTTCCGACGAGCCACGGTTCAGAAATTATTGAATTATGACATAAATATGTATTTTTCACGTGATATTTTTTTTTCCCAAAATTACGGATTAAATTCGATTTTATCGATTAGTATAATTAATCAACAGCTACAGGTGTTAAATAACGCGGCTGCCACTGCTGTTCATCATAGTCGTTGTGGCTGCAATGGTGCGTGGAATGTCGGACCTGGAGAGACCAATAGTATGCTGTCGCCTTTTCCGACGAATCCTACTTCTGCTTGCAGCACTACGACTGCTACATCTAAACGTTTGGCGGCGCAGTGGTACACTCCTGGTCGAGTCTTTCGTTACGCATCATTTGGGACATGGAAAATTCGCGTTATTATTTGACATCAGGCTAAACTTCACAATACTGTATGCACTAGAGCCGGCATCGTTTTTCCATTGGCTGCTGCATAGATGTGAAGACACTCCCTTTCTGACTGAACTACTCGTGATTGGGGCACACAATTATGAAATATTTCTTTATTGGTGCAGATTTACTCAGGGTGTGTCACATAAAGTATGGTCCAATGACAAACGTATTTCATACGTACGTGTGTTTCAAGTTTAACATGTCCCCAAATAATAACGCGGATTTTGCAGGTAAGGGCTGTCATTGAATGGGGTCTCATCCACACCTTGTTCGCATCGCTTGTACGCTGTCCAGCAACTGTTATATCGTGGATGTGTTGGAGCTTGTTGTTGTCCCCTATTTCCAGGACCATCCTGGGGCCCTTTGTCAACAGGAAAATGCGTGATCGCACGTAGCCCAAATCGTCGGGCGGTTCCTGGATGACCATCGTGTGACACTGCTTCTTTGACTGGCGCGTTCACCGTATCTCTCGCCCATCGAAAACTTCTGGCCAGTGGTCGGGCGACGACCATATCGGATGAACTTTGGACAAGTATTGAAGTAGCTTGGGTGGAATACCCTAAAATGGACATCGAAATTATTTTCCTCTCAATGCCGCGTCTTGCAGAAGCGGTTATTGACGCCGGTTGGGGAACCACTCCGTGATGATTTCTCCATTCTCTGTACAGCACTCCGAGCTGCAAGTGTAATCACGTTAAAGGCTGTTCACAGTAAAATGACACTTTTGAAAGCCCTGCTTAAGATCTACTTGTATACACGTTGTGTATTCCTCCGCCTTATTTAAAATTAACATTGCTATGGGCCTCATCACTTTAATCATGGGACGGTCAAATTAAACCGTGAAATTATTAAGAAAGTGAACAATTTACAAATCTGCTAATTTTTACATTTCCATGCATTAAAAATACAGAAAGCTTAAGAAATAATTATAAGTTATCACAAATAATTTCCTAACTCTTTTTATTCGACGTTAAGATTTGGAACTACTTTCCATCCATCATTAACAACTTTAGTGTGCAAATATCACTCTGTGTGCCCATTAAAATATATGCATGAGGTTCGTTTTAAGGTTCGTTTCTAAAGTGCTGACTTTATAGTGAACAGCCTTTACCTGTGTGCGATGGGCATTTTTTTTCCAATAAATCTGGTTGAAATAGTTCACATCTTTCTTGGTATTATACAATTTTAATGCTGGGTAGTGCATGCATGTGTGTGCGTATAAACACATATTAAGTCTATGCAGTTACAACAACAGTAGTAGGGGCGTACCGGTCCTAACCCACAACTAGAATTACATGTGGATGGGGATAGTCTAAGAATATATTTTTCGGATTAATGGCTAATCCGGTAAATTGACTAATCCTAATCCTATTAAATAGCAAATTTTACTGATCTGATTAAGCCTTAATCCATTTTAGGAAAATTGTTGAAAATTTAGAAAAAATTTGGATTTTTAATTGAATGAATGAATTAATTTATTTTTGGTATTTGAGTGGAATGTGTAATATTTCGATAGTGTTGTATTTCTGGAGAGCTATGTTTACCCTAGGATGTCCCATAGGGGACTCAGCAGTGAGGTGCTGGGTAATGGGTAGGCCTATATATGTTGAATTTGGTGCAAGAATGTAATAAATGTATTGAGGCCGGGAGCGCGGCACACGTCTGTTCACTTGGGAAGTCGGTGCAGGACTGAGGTAGTGGAGCACTTCCTACTAATGGTTAGACTGAGTGAGGGGATGGAACACATGTGACTAATGGGATTGGAGATACGTCCATTCAGTTCGAATATCTGTGCAGGAATGAGGTGTTGGACCACTCGCGTCTAATTAGATATCCAAATCGGCAGAGTTTGGAATTGTGTAGATCGAAATAAATAATTTAAAATAGTATTTCGGCGATATCAAATAAGTACGAAACACGCCACCAATATAAAATATTGCTAAATAACAATTAAAAACATATCACACATAAATTAAAACGGCTTACCCCGATTGTCCATTACATTGCACATGCAAACAACTCGTAACAACTGGAGCACAAATTCGAAATATTAAGAACTCCCAAAACTAATTCACTACAAATATAATATATCTCAAACAACAGAACGAATTACACGAATCAAGGGCTAGCCATGCATTAAGTCACACACACATACTAAATGAAACAAAAGGAAGGAATTATCGTCATAACCACATGAATTACAGCCAAGATACCCTATTACCACTTCAAAATTAAAACTCACTTACCACTCTACTAATCCAGATGTAATGTCATATTAAGAAAGGACCAGAAAAATGTATATTACAATCCAATGTACTTTCGATGGAACCTAATCATAGTAGCGCACTAAATAAACATGTACCTCACTTCACCCTCATCGGCTCTCAGGTCTAGCTGATTAAAATGAAATATTTTTAGCATCGAAGTGCAACTACCCACAAATATCCATAACGATCTATCACCTTCAAACCACATAAAACATAGATATTATCCGTGCACAAAGGAATAAATCTAACACCGAATCGCACACGAAAAAAGTACCCCAATTCACATGTATTCCCTAAAACATTAAATGTTTGTTAAAAACAAGTTAAGTAGATTTAAGCATACCGGATCCTGCTTTTACAAACTCATCTTCCAAGCACACCATCCAGCATCGATTCGCTCCATCCCATCACATGCACATCACCTGTAGCCCGCTGTATCCTTATGAAATATTTCGATTAATAAAAATTATTATCAAAAGTAATATCCGATCCTAAGTACCTACACAAACACATGCAAGAAAAAGTAGTGAGAACAATTGTGTGTTAAACGAGTTTATGAATGATAGGTATGTCCACTCTGCCCAAGTCGATGTCTGCTCCCTCTCTCCAATGCTCCAGCCAGGGCGTGCATTCGAAACCAACTCAATGATAATCTCATCAAGTGCGGAATGTGCGACCACCCCCTCCCAGAGCGTTCAAGAGCATTTCTCCACGACATCTCCCTCTGTCTCTCTCGCTTCCCCCTCTCTCTCACTTCCTCATGACTCACATAAGCATTAAGAGCGATGAACTTCTCAAAGTTCCCCACCCTTCCTACAAACCGGTGCCACCCCGACAGTGACAAGGCTAGCGCCCAGCTCATTGGAAAATCAAATATAATATATTTTGCAAGTGATATTAAAAACAGAATTAAATTCCAGGTATCACAATTCCAATCACTTGCCTTTAATACATAAAACCCCACTGTAAGATATTTTACTTATGGGGAATTTGGTCTAAATTTGGCTTTAAGCTAAAAATTGGCAAGAAACTTTACCCCAATTCAACGAATTATCACATCCCAATTATAATATAAATTATTATTTACAAACATAATTTGCACACAATGATTTAGCCTTTGAATATTCCCAACTAGCGATTGAATTACATTTTGAGTACTTTTGTTGAAATATTACTAGATCCAATGTTGATGCTACTCTGCTCCCAATGCCTAGACATAATTATTATTCTCTTATAATTAAGTATGCATAAGGCATTTGAAATGTTTAATTTCTGCAAGCGTTTAAAAAATTGTTTCCCTTCTGCCAAACAATCTTCAAACATTTCAAATTTTTGAAATTTTTAATTTCTGCAAGCATTTGAAAAACTGTGTTCCTTCTGCCAAACAATCTTCGAACATTTTGTTACCTAATTCGTATATATTTATCAAACAGTACCAACACAACTTGAGAAATATGTTAAACAAGCATATAATTTCTAAAATATTATTAGTTTATAGAAGATAAAATAAAATACATTGTTGTATGCATTTGCGTGTAGATTTATATACAAGACGAACTTTTTAAATACTTGATCATAGAATATCCTAATTCAGTGAACATGAAAATAAAGGAGGTTTGTAATAAGTTCCGTTTACAAATGTTTAATTGTTTCCTCACAAGATTTTCGCTATACCAAATATATCATAAATGTATATACATACACATGTACATCAATTTTATTTTTAAAAATACTATGTTTCGGCGATATATTAATGAAATAACTAGCGCATACAAATTTTCCAGCCTGAAATTAACCCTGTACGATTTGTAAAGTGACAAATTTAATGATATATCAACACATTTTCAAATAGCCTGTATTTTAAACAAAATCCAATGCAAATGGTCGCTTCTTTGGAATTGAATACTCTATGAGAAGGATATATATTTTTTCTCACAGTAAAGTCAGTAGTTGTCAAGGTCAGAATGTGTTGGAATTGTATCACCACGAGGTTCGGATTACATCAGCCATCAACAAGACATACAACTGTCACTCTTGCAATCACTTTGATGAAGAGTGTGTGAAAGTTTTCAATGCGATATTAGCGCTTGGTTGCTCAAAAACTTTGTTATGCCTAGATATCGATAACAACAAGCTTCAGCATCACCGAGACATACAGCAGGCTTTAGCATCACTGAGACATACATCAAGCTTCAACTTCACCGAGATAAATAGCTGGCTTTAGCATCACCGAGATGTACAACAAACTTCAGCATCACTGTGACATACAGCAGACAACATCGAGATGTATAGCAGGCTTCAATGAGACGTACATCTGCAGAACCAGGTAATATGCACGACGGTCACTGTTGCAATCACTGTGACGAAGAGTGTGTGACAGTTTTGAATGCGATATTAGCTTTTGGTTGCACCAAAACTTTGCTGTGCCTAGATATCGAGCACCAGTTCTTGCTATTACCGAAAGAATGTATAATTCTGTTGGCTTCCCATGAAATCCATCATGTTTATCCATCCCTCTCAGAGGGGTGAAGCACAGACGAAAATATCGCTAGTTATTTACCCTGTGATGAAAACTGCCCATACACCACTTCAGCATTTTTCAACAATGTTAACAATCATCATCTGAGGAGGAATTGTGTAATGCAAAGATGGCAACAAGTTATTGAACTTGCCAGTAACAATCATCCCAACTTACCAAGGGATGATTCCAGGATTGATGTTGTTATATGCAAGGCTTTGAAAATAATTGCAATAAGTCTTTTATTGTGAAAGTGACTATGTTGTATGTGAATGATGATAACACTAACGTTTTAAGATTTAAATGACTTCAACTATGGTCTGTCCTAAACCCTGAAGTGAAAATTATGTTTTGCCATCAAACATAAGAAGTTCATGATTTGAAATGGGATTCTGGTGTTTTAGAATATGAAGAGAGATTAAAGCATGTAAAGGATGCATTTATCGAAGACTCCTGTAAATGTAGACAGAAAACTCCAAAAGGAATGTATGAAGATGTTAACTAAAGCAGAAGTCGTAAACGTTAGAAGCTATTATGAATGTCCAAGTATAAATTCACTTGTACAATGTCATAATAATCATTCATGTTCGAACAAAAAGTTTTGTTCACTGTGTAAAAGCGAATTCTTAAAAGAATACATGTACCAACACCCATGGTGCATTTGAGAAAACCTGTTTCTTACCATTTAAAGTGAGTAAAGGTATAAATACAGAAACATTTGCAACTATTACATCGTTTACATGTGTAATTGAAATGAAGAGGTTAAATCCAGCAAAATATTACAAGAGTTTAGTATGTGGATATAGGAATGTGTGGATCCAGCTTAACTACAATACACCATGTCAAATGCAGCTTTGCAATGGGGAAAAATATTGGAATTTCTCTCAAACTAGTACAGAATGCATGTACAAAGAATGGCGTATGTGCGATGAAGATGACTGTCCGGTATTCAACATGCGACACAACAAGCAACTTCTATGTATTTCAAACCAACTAAGGTTCCACATTCGACGTGAAGAAATAACAGAGTATCCAGTATATAAAAAAATAAAATATAAATGTCTAGCCTCACCTTGTGGATTATGGAAGTTTAAGGTCTTGCTAAGCAATACTTTAGATTGCAAATTCGATTTAACAAAGATGTCAATGTGAAAATATTAAACTTAAAGATGATGTCAAAAACCTACTCGGCGATGCACTTCCAACTAAATGTTGGAAAATGAAAAACTATATAAAGGAATAATAACCATATACCCGAACGACAGTTATGTTGGAGAGGTTTAACCCATCACTTCAATATGCATATATTACTCCAGGTTATAGGTGAGTGTGGTTTCGCAAAGAAAAAGATACTCCACTACAGATTGAAATGTGTAATGGGAAAGAGCATTGGTGTTTCTCATTAATTAGTCCGTCATATAAATTTAAAGTTTTAGATGTTTGCTATGGAAAACGGTATGCTTTGTATAATTTACATCCTAACAGTAAGCTGCCCTGCAGTGAGAACTTCATAGCATTTGAAGCTCTAGCTAAACACATCACAAAATGCATGTCATGCAAGAAAATTGAATGAATAATGTAAACTGACTGCTGTTGTTATTTTCCTACAGTGTGGAGTGAACAATTTGACAAGGAACATGTTGCACACATAGGTAACCAAGAATTAACATCTACCTGTGTTAGTTCAATATGTTTTGTTAATCAATGTAGACAGTAAAGGCTAGAGACAAAAATGCAATTTTATGACTGAGGGTGAGCATATTGCAACAACATTTTGTGAGGAAGAACAGAGTTTGAATCATCATATATACACAGCAACTAATACTAAACTATTTCAGTATTTCGAAGAATGAGACAAAGTTATACATATGATTGTTCATGATCGCAAAAAGTTTGGTTATACATTGAATACTAGGTGTGATTCATGGAAGTGTTATGTACATCGAGCTTTAAAATTAGCAAAACTAAAGTTTAACCCACAACACTGTTTAACTTAAACAATATTGGAAGTTTTTCAATAAATACATTGTTCTTTGATATTTGTTCTCAGTATTGTATTGGACCTCATACTATCAACATGTATTTTTACCCAGGAAAACATTAGTTTACTGTGAAACAAGGCAAGTCTAATGTATTGTACACTTTATGGTGTAATGGTTTATTGTGTGTGTTTACGGAGAGCTGTGGAGGTTGTTTCCATTTTGAAGTTATCTATTTTCCAAAAGGGCACAAAAAAGTCAGGAACTGATTCAATGTAGTGAAAAGTTCCCCCCTTGAAAGTAGACTTCAAGAAGAGGACATAGTCCCAATGGTAAGAAAGTTTATGAAAACATGGTTTACCAAAGTGACAGCTTATAACATGTAATAAAATGACTTGATTTGTAATTTGTACGGAAGTGCCTTACCAGAGGTTACACAATACTGATTTATATTTACATTGCTAAATTTCCATACTAAAATATATATTGATGACATATCATGTTGTTGATTCCCATTGTTCAATCATAACAATTACATATGTTTTAAAGATAAATTATGATTAAGTTATTTTAATTGCAATTGAAATGTACAGTTCTACATAAACATTGCTCTAGTTAGTGCAGAAGTGTGATAAGAACATTTATTATATTCAGGAAAAGAAGACATCTTGAATATTTTAGCAAGAGGGCAAGCAAATGTTCTGAAGAGCAGGAGTCTTTCAAATTGAGTCATTCAAGGAGGATGTCTTCGACAGAGAGATGATGCAAAAGACCACCAGCATCATCCAGGATCAACTGGAGGCCTGATCTGGTGTTGCAGGGGCATGGTTCGACAGTCCACTACTGGAGGATGCAAAATTGGGAAACTGCTTCCTGATTGAGTGAGGACTTCACTGCATCCCAGTCTCCGAAACCCATCTACCATATCCATCGATGGTTTGTCTCCAAGAAAGGTCAGTGTTAAGCCAATTAGTTCTGCTGTCAGCTATTTTGTCGAAATTTTTCTTTCCTCGAGACCTATTCAAATTAATTCATCTGATTAAACATCAAAACTTTAATTTGGAATGTTTCAAAATTTGTAAAGCAAAACTGAACAATATTGAAAAAATTTGGACCACTTTCAAAAATTAATTTAACAATGTACATCGAAAATGTTTTTCACAATTAATTATCTACACATCCCAGTGGTGTGTTTGTAAGGAGTTTCTTGCACTACCAAACTGAGAGCTAACCTGGAGCAATTTATTGATTTGAATCCACAAGAGACTAATTGATTGCAAATAATTTTCAACATTATGAGAACCTTCACTGCTGTGCAACATACCTGGTATTTGCTACATAATATTTTGATGGTTATATCTTAAAGTCCCACTTAATAATATAGGAATATCTGAAAGTTGTATCAACAATATAGTATAATAATGTATTTTTCAAAGGATTGTTTGTTACATCATGTTGTGAATCACACAATCTTTATTCAACAGTATAATATGCTTAATTAATCTTATTTGCTGAATATTTTTATTGTAAGTTGTTCCACTATTTTAATTAAAGTCTTATTTTATTTGCTTTGTGTTGACACTGGATATTAATAAGTGGACTGTCTTATGTTAATTGTTCTTATATTATGCACACACTTAAGGTTATTGACACAATCTTTGCTGACAATAATAGTAAGTGGAAATAGTTATTTATGTTAGGTCCTTGTGATTTCATCATGTCACATATTACTATCATTTTTATAAATACTCTCCTTATCAGAATGGCGATGAATGTTTGGCCATTATTTGTCAGGTGTTATCACATATATTAAAATGTTGTGAAACACCCTATAGTTTTAAAAATATTGTGTAAGTTTTGTAACAACCTATGTTAAAGTAAATCTGTATGAATGTTTGTGTAAAACCATATACTGTTGATTGTTATGTTTTGAAACAAAATAGTGCAATATTTGCTATGCATGTATTTGAAACAACCTGTGCTAAAACGAATTGATGGAAAATCCTATACTATATGTACAATTTTCAAATAAATATGTGTTAAAAACATTTGACTTGTATATCTATTTTTTAACAGTCTTCACAAACTGTGAAATACATTGTTTCCTTCAGAAAGAAAAAAATTACCTTGTATAATAAAATGTCCCAACAAAGAGGGGGGAGAGAGAGTCTTTAAGTTTCTAAAAGTATGTTGCATATCACTAATGGCATTGTAACGAGTTAAAAAATGAGTTTGATATCTAACAAGTGGTAATTTACTAATACAAACTAGGTTTCAGTTACAAAAATGAGTGGGGCAATAAAAATGGTATAGGAAATAGTTCTTAAGAAATGACAAAATCTGAAGGTGAGCACTGTAGCTGCTTATCTATTTGACAAAAATACTAGTTAAAACTACCAAAGGTAGTATCTTTTGTTGAAATAGTTGGAGACTGTATCCAGAAAAAAAACATATATTACTTCTTATGTATGTATATACAAACATGTGATATTGATACATTTTGTTTCAATGAAATAATAAATGTGTTTATACCTCGAAAGTTCAGCCAGCATACAGGGCATGGTATTTAAAACCATGAGTTGTTCAGGCCAAGAACGAACCTCGTAAATAGATTTGTTTGTCCGTTGAGTGCCAAGAGCAGTAATCCGCACCAACCAAGGCCCTCCCACTTTCTATAGCATTGAAAGACTTATGCGGTTACAGCTAATGACAGCGTTCAGCAACATTGGCCAAGCACATTCACTCTGCCTGCTCCTCACCCATCTTTCACAACCATAGCCTTGTGCAGTCTCAACTCTGCTATATACAGCTCTAGTGCATACACACATAATATTTACATAAGAACATATTTGCACAAATATATTATTTTAAGTAACAGTAATTTACAAAACATCACAATTAATTAAAATTGTACTAAATTGTTCATTCATGTCGCCAACCTTTGTAGCATAGTTAGGTTATGTTATATGTTGGAGGTCCTCAGTTCGAATCCTGACTAAGACATGGCTGATATAAGCTTTCCCTTCTAAGGTTTCAAATATAATACACATTACATAATATTTGTTATGTAATACTATAACAATCCTTCATAGAATAATGCACGAATCACATGATGTTTAATAAGTAATTATAATTCACTGATCTTGAAAACAGAAATACGTTTGTAAAATGTTACAAACTGTTTAATAAATGTTTCGAATCACAGGACTTTAAAAAACTGCAATGCAATACATTCTGGTTTCAAAAAGATTGTATTGCAAAAGAAATTAGTCCGTGTACAAATTCGGTAACCAAACACGTAATTAAAATTAAATATAATTGCTGTTACCAAAGAAAGATGCATACTTCATATTACATTTTTAATTAAACAAATTGTACATGGTAAAGATAAGAAAACATGTTTGTTCATTAAATAAATATATTAATTCCATGTTTTTGCATAAAAATATATTAATTATTAAGGGAACTCATATTTCCTTTGATTGAAATACATTTTAATGCAATTTCAACTGATTTGTCATATTTGTGTTGATTGTCCGTGGCGAGAGGGTCTCCGGGTTATATATACAGGCTCCTTACTGGAGTTCCTCATTCGTGATTCAACTCCCATGGAGTGAAGGCCTCTGCTCCTGACTCTGACTGCTCGTCACCCACCACTCACTGTCCACTGCCCACTGGGATCTGGCGGCCACTCGCACCACGGTGTGGGGGTAGCAACCACAGAGGTACCGGAGTTCGACTCAGGCTGCACCTATTGTACGCTTGGCTGGGTGGCCACCCATGATGCTCGCCTGGAATTACTTTAATGGTCAGCCCACAAACCTCAGGGCCTGCTTGGGCCATCATCTGCCTGGTCGAGCTATCAGCTACCTGGCATTCGAGGTTGAGACCTCGCTCAACACCTTCTTTGGCTACCACATTTGGTAGTAGGCTTTATGTAAGTATAAAAGGTTTAACATTTAGGACTTTTTAATTTGTATTACTGTTTATTATCGTGATAAATTAAAAAATATATATTGTTTTTCTTCTGAGAGTTTTTTGATCTTTCTATCAGGAGTTATTAAATTATTTTTGACTCTAACCTTTTTGCGAACTTTTTCATTAATATACATTATATTTGGTAATTCTAAATGCATTTATGTTATCTTTTAAATATTTAATTAACTAGGGTTTTAGGGTGGGTGTATAATTGTGTGTGATTGATGGAGCAAACTAAAATAAAAAAGGGTAACTATGCCCATTGTGCCTAGCATGGTGGTATGGTGGTTTACACCTGCCCCTAAAGATTTCTCTGAATGATTTGCATGGCGATGGATGACTGGAAGCTGATTGGAAACAAGTAACGGTTGAGAATGTGGAATGTTTGAATGTTTGAGAAGGGTGGAATATTTAATTTAGCTTATAAGTATTTTTTAAGATATTTGTGTGAGGGGAAGGAGAGGGTGAATCATTGATGGAGCAAACAAAAAGAAAAAAGTATAACTATGCCCATTGTGCCTAGCATGGTGGGATAGTGGCATACTCCCACCCCTAAAGTTGATCTGAATGATTTGTACGGCTATCGATGACTGAGATTGGATTGGAAATGAGTGAATGTTGAGAATGTGGAATGTTTGAGAAGGGTTGGATATTTAATTCAGTTTGTAAGTAGTGTTTACGACATTTGTGTGAGGGAGGGTAGTATGATTGATTGTGTGATTGATGGAGCACAAAAAAGGGAGGATCACTGTCATCCCTAGCATGGAGTGAGGAAGTGACAATATTACTGACCACCAATCTCGGCTCAAAATGGTGTTGAATGATTATGGATGTAGCTATAAGGTCTGAGGGGTGGTTTGGTAGTTACTTAGGTAGTTTAAAAAAATAAATAATGTGTTGGGTGGGAGTAAGTTTCAGAGTATGGATGGGGGGAAGGGTGTTAGATATGTCGCCATGTTTCATGGTATGGAAGAGAAAATAGCCTTACAATTAACACCTGAAACCTTTGTTTTGATTGGTGAAGTCTGATGAGAGTGCATGGATGAGTATAAAGAGTTTTCGATATTTGTGTATGTATGTATGTGAGGGTGGGTTTGGGTAGTTTGTAACTAGTATTTAAGATATTTGCAATAGTAAAAAAATATTTTTGTAAATTTTATTTTCTAAAGTTAAAAGTTTTTTAAAATTTTAAACATTATTTATTTTGTAGTTAGTATGTGATTGTATTAATTGCAAGTAATAAATGTTTAGTTGTTAAGGTAAATTATAGTATTTCCTCATTAAATATTTCTGGGAAAATACTAGTTATTCAAGATCCTAAAATTGTCTCAACTTTAAAATTTATTCAATTTTTAAAAGTGGCAAGTAATTTACATTATTTTATTAAATAAAAGTATTTTTATGGAAAAGTCATTTTTACCACAATATTTAAAATCTTGTCTTAAACAAATTGTGTTAGTGCAGAGTTCAATACGTCGCATAAAATTCAATACAATAGTGTGAGCAAAGAGAATTAAATATTGTCTAAAGACTGCTCGCCTGTTGTGAAGCACTGAGATGAGGAGGCTGTGAGCTGCAAACACAGTTCATAAATATAGGTCAGGTTAGGCATGCGTTGGATAGTGCTAGGGATTACAGAGCCTACTGCACTGTGAGGAGTCATGCAGGTAATCATAATTGTAGCCATAGGCTTGGCGGGGAAGGGGGTGGTGTATCGCTCATTGTAAGCAGGCAGAGGAAGCAGGTGGTGGAGCTCAGTGGCAAGGGCGGGGAAGTGGTGTGGCCACTTCTGTATACAAGCTCGGCTTGTGAGCTGCGGGAGAAATCTCTCGCTGAAACATATGTAGGCACAGTGATTTTTTCAGACACAGCTCACAAATGAATTTCGAATGTAGAATAGAATTAAAATCCAATATTTTGAGACCAAAACCATATTGGTTAATGAATGGAAAAATGTTATGCTGTCTTTATACAAAACAAATGTTTTTCCGTGTAATTATGTAGTTACTAATAAATATTACCTTTCAGATGTTTCTGCACGCTGTGATAAGTGACTATCATGTTGGTTTCTTTCTCTTTTCGGAATCACACATCAGTTTAATTGTGTTGTGGTATTGAGTATAGTATAGAGGGAAACAAAATATTTGCTCGACAAAATGATTGAGCGAAAGCATCAAAGTCTTGATAGTTTGTTGGAAGATCTTTTCGTTAGCGATGCAGAGAGTGAATCTGAATTGCAAATGAAAAGACTGGCTAATGCGGGCTGTCAGAACATTGTAGCTTTGCGCCTAAGCATCAGCGTTTCGATCTATTACTGGACGACCTTAACCTGAGTGATTCGGACACTGAATTACACATGGAAAGGCCAGCGACTGTAGCAGATCGGGACACGACAGCTTCCCCCAAACAAGGTAAAGCCGTTCTCCAGTTATACAATCTGTATTTATCTGACTTGGAAATTTTCTGTGATCTGGTTAGTGTTTCATCCGAGTCATAAGCGAGTTCTGTGTCAGATGGAGAGAGCTCATCTAGGGAAACGGAAAATGTTTGTTTTCTGCTTCCTTAGCTTCAGTGAAGCTTTTGCCGAACCTTACATACACGATACTAGCAACAATTCGCCACCAGGCTAATTAATGCACAAAATGTTAATGACAAAGTAGATTCTAATGTGGATTTTGAAAGTTTTTTCACGAGGTGCTGGGTCCCTCTCTTAGAAATAGCACTGGTATCACCCCAGCCAATAATGATTAGCATCACTGTAGTGTGTAAATATCTAAAGGCTTTTGTGGCAGAAGAAGATGTTATGGAGACATTTTTTTTTCAAAGTAAATCTCTTTCCATCCTGCATTTGACCAATGTTGGCGAAATTTTTGATGGGGTAATTAAACCTTACCTAACCAACAGTCTTGAGGAGTTCAATGTGTTTGGGTGCAGCTGGGCTTTGTTACTAATATTGTATATGGATGCCCATATTTCACAAAATAGGGTATTTACCATTGTTCTGCGACATTAAGTTGGCCAGGTTTATTGCCAACATGAGAGCTTGTATCGATGTGCGATGCCCACAGGAAATCTGATTTCACTATGCTGTCATATCAGCTTTGTTTCTTACCACACATCATCCTGAGAGATTAACTTCATATCCAAAACCTCAAGAGGTTTTGGATACTGAAGGTCTGTCTGGTCCTGTAGTGATACAGGATATTCGTAAGTTCGAGCAGAACAATTCTATTTCTACCAATGTCTACTCTGTTGTGGACAAATATAACAATATAATTGACGAAACTTACGATAAGGAAGGGGCTATCGTTCCATTGCATATTTATCCTGTATGCTATGCTAGTCATGTAAATGTTTTAGTCATTCACACTAGTGGTAATTCCCTGCATTTGCATTTTGTGTCAATTAGAAATTGGTCAAAGCTGGTTGGCAGTCTGCTGAGTAAACATGAACACAAAAATTTTGTTTGCTATCATTGCCTCCAGTACTTTGTTAGTGAGGAGAAACTCGCAAGTCACACTAATATCTGTCAGCATTAAAAGGCTTTTCGCAGTACTTTCCTTAGTGGGAACAAGTACTTGGAACTTAAATATTACAGCAAACAGTAAAGATTGGGTTTCATTGCATATTGGTATGTAGAAAGGTGTTTGAAACCTTTGTCCACTTGCCTGCCCAATAATGAGATGAGTAATACCACTAACAATTAACCTACATGTTACAAAAACATGTAGCATTTTGTTGGCCTGTTCATACAATCCAAGTTTATCTAACTACATTGTATTTGTGGGGGACTTTTTTTTTGTACCAATTAGTCGGTAAATACTTAAACTGGCAAAGTGGGTTGCAGCAATTTACAGCGTAACTGTTCCTATGAAGCTGAAAACCCCAGCTGATGAAGCTGGGTTGGCAGCTCATAAATGTTGTCATGTTTGTAAGGAAGAACTCTGTACAGATTATGTGGTCGACCATGATCACCTAAATGGGGAATGAGATGTTGTGAACATACAAAATACATTTTGAACTTCAGACTGCCCAAAAGACAACTTGTTGCTGTCTTTCATCAGTTGCAAAATTGCAATGCTAATTTTCTCATAAAGCCTTTGCTTGAACTTCACATAACACAACCCGACAAAACCATGGAAAATGGAAACCACTGTAATATGCAGGTGATTGGAATGATCTTAGAGAAATACAAATCCAACACCTAACAAATTCCCAATGAAATTGATTTCTAAAGGAAAGGCACATTATTTCAAATTACGTTTCATTGATTCATTCCAGTTTATAAGAACATCTATGGAAACTTTGGCAGGTGATTTTAAACCTGTGTAATTGAGTATTACCCACAAGATGTTTCCAGACAATGCAAAACGGAAGGGAGTTTTTCTTTGTGACTTTATTTAGTCGAAAGCCAGTCTGATGTGCACATCACTCCCACCAAAGGACACATTTCATTATGTGAAGAAAGGCGAAGACATTAGCGGTGAGGATTACACTAATTCTCAATCCGCATGGGATGTTTTCAACTTCGTGAACTTGTTGCAGTATGCCATCCAATATTTAGGCGAGGACACTTTGCTGGCAGATGTTTTTGAGTATTTCAGAGCTATATGTTTGGCTCATTATGGTCTTCATCCCACCATGTACATCACAGCTTCGTCTCTTTCATGGGGTGCTTTATTGTCAATGACCCATGCGCAGCTAGAGCTGTTAACCTGCCAAAATATGTTTCTTTTTGTAGAATGTGGGATTAGGAGAGACATTACAAATGTTTCCAGGAGATGTGGGTAAGCCAATAACAATTACATGGGTAGTGCTGGGGTATACAGAGCCTACTGCACTGTGTGGAGTCATGCAGGCAATCATAATTGTAGCCATAGGCTTGGCAGGGAAGGGGTGGTGTATCGCTCATTGCAAGCAGGCAGGGGAAGAAGGTGGTGGAGCTCAGTGGCAAGGGCAGGTAAGTGGTACAAAGTTACAACCCCAATGTGGTATCGAAATATTTACACTATTTCGATGTAAATGGGTTGTACAGTCATATGATGCGATGCAAGTTTCCTATTGGCAAATTTTGAGTGGGTTGAGTCTGATGTCTTTTCATCGTGGGATTTTGCGAACACTGTGAATGTCTGTGACACTTGCTGTTTTGTGGACATGGATTTGTCTTTTCCAGACGAATACCACAGTGCTCTATCAGATCTGCCTATGGCCCCAGTAACTGGCATACCTCCAAATGGCCAGTACGAAATATATTATACACAGGGAAACAATGAAGCACTATTTTATATATGGAACTAACCTTGACTGTGTTATTTGCATTCTGTGCTTTGAGGGGAAGTTTGGATGTAGTCCTACATCGAATTTAATAATGACAAATTTGCTCAGGCTGCGAACTAAATCGAGAAAGTGGTATTAGTCGTTTCCAGGTATAACACACTCTACAGTATTACAGAGCTGATAGGTCATCCTGTATTCAAGCACTGCAAATGATCATTAAAAATCTAGTCCTGATCGAAATATGAAAGAGCTCTGTTATGTTTAACAATCCTTTGTACACTGGTGTTGCATCACTCTCGACCTTTCCAAGTAAACCCTTTATGAATTTCACTATCAGTATATGTGTACAAACTCTCCTCCACCAGCCTTGCACCTTTTATATTGCGACACCGAATGCTTGGTCTATTCTGTTGGTTGTGATGATGTCTACAAAGTAATTCCCCAGGTTTAACATTGCAGTATGTTACTTCCAATTATGTACTCGATAATCTGTGAAATTTCTCACATGAGAACAAAGGGCATAGGGGGTTCTCAAAGACGAAAATGGTGGCTGCATCTTAACACACTTTATAGGTTTACATCCCTAGCTTTACACATACATTGTTGTGAATTAGCAGTGCATACATAATGCGAAGGGTCTAAAATCTAATGTCTTACAGAAATGATGTTACGAGAATTATCAGGATTGTCTCGAAAAATGTACCAGGGTTTTGGGGACACAATATCAGTTCCATTAGCATGGTCTTAAAGTCTACTCTAAACATGTGGCCAAAGTAGTGTTATCATGTTTGGATGATAAATGATACATTGAAGCGGATGGAGTCTCAATTTAACGAGAGGGCACCACAGAATTCCAGCCTAATTATTTTCCACAACAGTATACTCAGTTCCACAATAAATTCAACTCTGCCAACTTCCATGACAACTGCGAGCACCACAACCAGCACCGCACATATCACTGCAATCTGCTTTGCAATAGCACCACAGCTGTCTGCAACATCTACAGCATCTGTTGTATAAACATCGATGCCTCCTCTCCACTCGAGATGATATTCCTAGCTGGAACAACTTGTTTGCCTATCTGGAGGGCATGTTAACAGCTACCTGTCAATAACTGTCTCTTCAGAAATACATTGTATGTCTCCATCATCGTTCAGCTAACAAAATCCTCTTTGCTACATTACCCCTTCACAGTATGAGACCACATAACGTCCATCGAAATTTTTAATCTAAGAATATACAGTACTACAAATCTTCAACATATCTTGAAGCTATGTGTGGGGCATTGTTGGTGTGTTTGGGCTTGGCAAACGTATATTTTCCTCCTGGATGTGATGTATGTACGCCCTAAAACTGCACCAAAAATTGTAAATATGTAAATAGTTTAAAAGATGTCCATCACAACATTCAACGTTGTGTTAAGTATTGAATATTTTAGTTTTTGTTGTAATTATGTTATGTTTTAATCATGATGTCAAGATAGTTATTGGTTTTTAAAATGTGAATTTGTTTGTAAAGAAGACTGTTTGTAAATGATGTGTATGAATGCTTGTGTATGATACTTTATCTAACTAAGTACATTTTGGAAGAAATGGTTTTAAAATGTTTGTTTTAATGATGATAATGGTGATGTAACAAGTTTTGTAAATAACTTTATATTGTAATTTTTTTTATTTGAAGTTTTCATGATGTTGTAGAATTTATGTAACTGAAATGGATTAAAACATTTTTGAGAATAAATTTGGTTTGGTAAAGTTTTTTGAAATGGTTTCATATTTTGAAATTGAATAAATTACATTGGTAAAGGGAATTATGTGTGTTTTTATTTGTGCACTTCCTCATGTCATTTTAATATAATATACTGTGGATGAAAGGTGATGTTTTGGAGATGAAGTGTTTGGTTATTTCTTTTTTACACAACACTAACAAAAGTTAAACGATTAGCAAACCTATGAGTAGGTAAGAGCTCTGAAATTAAAGGACTGTATAAATGGAAGTGTTCGATCAAATCCTGTGAATGAGTATGGAAGAACACTGAAATTAAAGGACTGAGGAACTGGAGAAACTTTAGAAAATCAGGCAAGCATAGCTGGATATTGAACTTGGAACACTTTGGTGACAGAACCTAGAGTTTGGTTAATGGACAGAATGAGCTTGCCAGAGGAATACAGTTACAAGTAGTCGGCCAGGCATAAAATTAACAATCTCTTGTCTGTACAGTGCAGATAATGAATTTCTGATAACAGTGTGCGGCGAGCTTCGCCCTGCAACACTAGCTGATGGCAGGCAACAACTTTGTTTTGTAACATTTAACAAACTAAAATATAATTAAACAAAATTTATTTTATAAGGGAATACTTCAGTGGATATAATTATCAAGCATTAAATAAAATCTTATATTATTTACTATGGTTGTGAGTCAACACGAGGATGTCTGCTGCTACTTCTGGTCTAACACATACACTTTGTACAAACTCTGCAAACCTAAAGACATTTAACATATACATGAGATCCAATGACAGTGAAGTGAGGTACGTGTTTGTTTAGTGTGCTATTGTGATTAGGATGCATTGAAAATATGCTGGATATTAATATACGTTTTCCGATTAAATTTTAATATGTCATTACACATGGATTGCCAGGGCGGTAAGTGAGTTTTAGATTTGATGTGGAAATAGGGTATCATGGGTGTAATACATGTGTTTATGTGGATAATTCCTTCCTTTTGTTTCATCTAGTAAGTGCATGCAAATTAATGAGTGATTTTGGTTAGCACTTGATTCGTTTAATTTATTATGTTGTTTGAGATATATTATATCAGTAGCGAATTCGTTTTCAGAGTTCTTCATATTTTGATTTTGGGCTCCGTTCGTTACGAGTTGTTTGTATGTGCGATGTAATGGACAATCGAGGTATGTAGTTTGAATTGATTTGTGATAGTTTATTTGTTATGTTTTTTTAATTTGCTACTTAGTATTAATACATATTTGTGGCATGCTTTGCACTTATTTGATATCGCCGAAATTCTGTTTTATAAAATATATTTCGATACAAACAATTCCAAACTCCGCCGTTTCACATATCTAATTAGTCGCGAGTGGTTTAACACCTCATTCCTCCACGGACATTCGAACTGAACAGACGTATCTCCGACCCCATTAGTCACATGCATTCTATTACCTCACAAATGTGTGCCCCACTCCCGACATTAATAAACTTATTACACACTTGCACCAAACTCAACACATACATACCCATAATCCAACACGTCACTGCTCAATCACCTGCCATATGTCCAAGTGTGAACATCGCTCTCCAAAAATAGAACACTATCGAAATATTACACATACCACTCAAATACAAAAATTAAAAAATAATAAAAATAAATTTAAAAACTCTATATTTCCCCAAATCTTCCAAAAATGGATTAAACCTTAATCCGATCAATCAAATTTGCAGTTTAATTGGATTAAGATTAGCCAATTTACCAGACTAGCCATTAATCCGCAAAAAATATTTTTAGACCATCCCCATGCACAACTCATTCTAGTTGTGGGTTAGGACCGGCATGCCCCTCCTACTTACATCATATTTAAGTAAGGTCTCCCATCCTAGAGCGAAATTTTTATTTTCTTCTCAAATGTGTATTTTTTGGAAGTGAATATGACTTAAAAAATAGCGTATTCACAAACATTTTCAGTTACGAAAACTCCAGTAGAATAGTAAAGGTGTGTGAAATATTTACACTTCTTTATTATCTCACCACAATATGAATGGTTGCAGCTCCAACTTTCACACAATTAGGCTACTGAAGGTTAATATTTTCGGAAGTTGGTTATCTTGAGAGTGAGTATAACGAAATATGAAACGGGAGTGTGCGTGGTGCCTAAATACCCACGCAATGCTATGGTGTAGTATAAAATACGTGCTATTATACTGTAGTCTTGACTAAAAGAATATGACACTGAAAACCGGCTGTTCACTATAAGAATGAAGATATTATTTTAAAAATAAGGTTTTGAAAATTTTTTTGCCCATAACGAGTGTATATGCAACAATACGCGCTGGCATTCAGACTCATAGTTGAGCTGTCCGAGAATTTACATATAAAAATAGTTGTCATTAACTGACATTTTGGTAGTTTAATGTAATAATGTATGGTCAATGAAGTAAGGGTTTTTTGTTTTATACACACAAGCATGCATTTGCATATCAGTAACACAATTACATTCCAAAAAATTAATGAATTTACTTGGCTGGCGCATGAAAAAAATTGATGAGGACCATGGAAATGTTTAATTTGCGTACGGTCGACAAATTGAAAAAAGAAAAGGAAAAGTTCAATCCATTCATGACTTTCAAAATCGCGAAATTAACCGATATCAGCTCGTATGAAGCATGATGCATGTTGCAATGCATGCCGCCTCGAAAGCATTCGTGCTTTTCTTGAAACCCAAAACAGAAGCGTGCCACTGACATGGCCGTCACTGTGCATGTACGATGTCTCTATACAATCATCTGTGCCTTTTCGCACTGTATCCTTAGTGATTTGGAAAAAAAAAGAGTAAGGGAATGAGGTTATCTAAACCACGTCTATAGGTGTGTTTTCTAATTACCCCCTCTCCATTTCTGGTCCTCATTATAATTACCGTTCCTTAGCTTCATATCAACAGTTAACCTCATGGAAATTTCAAGCCAGTGAAACGATTTTACTTAGTGCCAGAGCTATGAGTAAAACATATGGTGGGAGGGGGGGGGGGTTCCGAGCCTACTAAGTCTGGAATGATGTACAGGGCAATCTTGCAACGATGACCCCAACCATTCAGATTAGGCGTGCTACATAGTTACTGCAACCGCACATTTGACATCGTAGAAGACCTGTTGACTGGCTTAGTGATCTGAATGATTGGGATTATTGTTGCAAGAAATTCCAGGACATCGTTTCTCGCTTAGTGGGCTTGGAACCCCCCGCGTGTTTCACTCCTGTGTGATATTAATTTTGCTTTACGTAGTGGATAAAGAGTAGTTTTTATCTACTGTTAGTGGATACACTACTGTCCTGGATCATAATTATGTCAGCACTTTCAAATTTAACATTTGATAACAGTAATTTCAATTGCGTATTTTAATAGATACACTGACTTACATGATTCTAAAAATCCGTCCACCATTGGCCATAACCGAGTGCGTGTTCAAATCCCAATGTCAAGTGACTTCATATTGAAACAATTACGATTATGGTCTTGCACTTTCAGAAACCTATCTTTCTCAAAGTTCCACTTGAGCCAACAGGCATAAATACAACAAACTGAAATTAGTTTACTCATTGCACTTATTTTATAATCAAATGTCCATATTTAATCGAATAGTATGACATAAGTCACAATTTAACTGAATTTTTCAGTTCAGTGCACAATGTCACTCTTATTTAGACTGCTGAATTTTAATTTGATATATCAGCTCAAAAATACTTAATTAATTATTGACTATGACAAGAGTATTTGTTGAAATAAATAAAACAAAATCACTTGGTGATGGTTTCAATATTTACTTATTTAATGTTTAGAATTATCGCACAAAAATATGTGAATACCTAAATCATAATGCCACGATCCAATTGATTTAGCAGGGTAAACAGCACAAGCACAGAACACACGGACAGGCACAGACAACATGCCCATGCACAGAACCCATACACGCACAGAACACACAGGCACAGAACACATGGACGGGCACAGAACACACGGCCGGGCACAGAACACATGGAACTGGCACAGCACACATGCAAATGCACAAAACACATGCATATGCACAGAATACATGGACAGGTTCAGAACACACTAATAGGCACAGAACGCATGGACGGGCACAGACAACGAGGACAGGCACAGAGCACATAGACGAGCACAGAACACACGGAGAAGCACACAACACATGGCAGGCATAGAACACACACATTCACAGAACACACACAGGCACCGAACACATAGGCATCCAAAACTCACACATGGGCACATAACACACACAAACACAGAACACACACAGTCACAGAACACACAGATGCACAAAACACACAGATGCACAAAACACACATATGCACAAAACACATGCTCATGCACAGAACACATGGACAGGCGCAGAACACAAGCATGGGCATAGACCACACGGATGGGCACAGAGCACCCGAGCAAGCACAGAACACATGGACAGGCACAGAACACACGGGCAGGTACAGAACACATGCACAGGCACAGATCACATGTACAGGCACACAACAAATGGATGGGTATAGAACACACGGGTGGGCACAAAACACATGAATGGGCACAGAACACACAGCCATTCTCAGAATACACAGACAGGCACAGAACACACAGGCAGGCATGGAACACATGGACAGGCTCAGAACACACGGACAGGCACAGAACACATGGTTAAACACAGAACAGACGGATATGCACAGAGCACACGGGAAAGTACAGAACACATAGGCAGGCACAGAACACATGCACAGGCATAGAGTACACAGCAGGCACAGAGCACATGGACAGGCACGAAACACATGCACAGGCACAGAACACATAGACAGGGACATGACACATGGATAGACACAACACACGCGCAGGCACGGGACACACGCGCAATACAGCTTAGTAATTACAATAAAACACCACAAGCACAGGAACGATGTAACTCGTTATTTAAAATTAAAATGGACACGCACAGTAACGATGGAAGTTGTCACTAAAATTAAAGGAATTTTTTGTTCTCTATATCACCGAGTTTTGTATTATATCTGGCACTCCGAAAAAATACTGTCGATGTTTTTATGTTGACCTGGTTTCAAACACAACATATGAATTTTATTTTCTGGAAACATTGACGAAAACGAAGTTTTCATACGCAAATCCCTTTCTAAAAATCTGCTTTACTTTTGTCGTATAATACGATCTTATTCTCTATAGGAACTAAGTTGATATCAAAATCTAACTAATTTGATCTGCCGTCGTATATTTATAACACAACCAAAGTAAGCACTGACTTTGTTTCGCTCAAATTTTCCAAACAATAGTCAAATTCGTTTCTTTCCATGACTATCTAAACATAAGTTCGGTGGTATCGTCGTTCTGATTGCCTACTCACGGTGCTCGGCGTAAAAGTACAGAACCTTTTGGAATGTGCTCAACTTTCTGTACGTCTCTCCTGTGTTATTTGTCTGTGCTTGTGACGTGAGTGATTGTAGCGAGTCTAATAACACCACAAGATTTCTATTGTCTGAGCGTGTGTTGTTTCATGTGCTAAGTCAGTTGTATCATGGCTTTTAATTAATTTTTTTTTTCAGTCATCTAAGGACACAGCTAGGGACCAAATTGTGATTTTTTTTTTGTCTTGGGGCTCAGTTACATATAGGGCAAAGAAAATTCGGACAACCTTAAGCAGCGCCATAATATCAGTGTCACGTGCACCACTTAGCGTATCCATGTCTTATGGCACAAGTTGAGAGTGCGCGGTTGTAGACAGATCATAATGAAATTGGTACCTGTGCAGGAAATGTCCCACACTTTAATAAGTTAAACTAAAAGTTTACCGCTTTAATTGGTGTGTAATGACCATAATAAATGTAATTTCTGTTTCTTTAATGCTCATAGTACTAAGAAACAGTGAATTATTAACACCATTGGGTTCATAACACATTCACAGATTCACTTTACCGACACATGAATTTGCTGATCGTGCCTATGATAACAATAGCTGCGTTCTATTACAGTACAATGTAACCTTGTCCTTGAACACTTGTGCTTGATCCCTTCCCGTATCAGGATACCTTGTTCCCTTCACACAAAATATATATTTGTTAATTCGAATCCAGTTGTTAGCTCCCCCAATGAATTTTATTCTATCGGATTTCACTCTGCGTGAGATTCATTTGTCTTTGTGACGTTAGCAAGTGTTCTCCGCGGCCGTGCAAAGTTGTAAACAATATAGTAGTTCTTTTGTAACTTAGGACTTGGGAGCTTTTCCAATGTTGGGCCACTTCTCCCCCGGGAGAGGAAACAATTGAACGACGGTGATACGGCAGGTGGAAGTAAGTGCCTGCACATTCGTCTGCCCGCCTGACAGCTACTTGTGATTGGTGCTGTACAAGACGTTGTCTCTCTCTCTCTCTCTCTCTCTCTCTCTCTCTCTTTCACTTGGGTAGAAGGAGCCAAATCCGTTCCCAGGCCGGCACGGATATAGCAAATGAAATATTCAAACAGTTGCACAACGAACAACGACCTGGGGTTCCATATAGACAAGTGGCACGTGCCTTGGCCTGAATAGGATATTTAAGGGTGCACATGTGCCCTACAGGGCGCACGTATGGGGTTCGCCCTTGGAACTCGTGCCCACCCCTTAATAATACAAAGGCCAGTAAAAATAATCCGGCAACGGTTTACTTCGTTCATGGCATTTAAGCATTTTGAAAATTAAAGAGGAAATAAAGAAAAGTTCTTAAAGCAAGCCAAGTGAGTGAGTGAGTGAGCGAAGATATTTGGGTGGCTCTTAACAGCGAGGTCTTGAAAGCCGATGAGGGTAATTGAGGTGAGTATGGAGCAGCGCCGGAATGAAATGGTGGGGAAACGGGAGATCCCCGAGAAAACCCGCCGGCAAACGGCATCGTCCGGCATCATGCATATAAAACACCGACACATGCAAAAATCCGGTGACCCGGCCGGGTATTAAACCCGGGTCACCTTGGTGGGAGACGAGCAGGCTAACCGCTCGGCCACTGCTGCCACTTAAAGAAAGCCAAGATTCCACTTGAATAGTGACCCCTTGCTGCTGCTATTTGCGACAGAGAAATTACGTGTGTTAGCCACATGGGGTGAAAATTTACGACATTACATCAGTAGAATCTGACATAGAAAAGCAACACGACTAAAAAAAAAGTTTAATAGTAATAGTTGGCACACTCGAATGACCATTTTCTGGATGTAATGTCTTGTGAATAATATATATTTCTACTAAGTATTTATCTGTTTATATAGTGAATTTTATTTGTGTTAAGTTCATCTTTTTACGTTTCGTGTCTCCTCCACACTAGAACCCTTTTGCGTCCATGTTTGAACTCGAACAGTGGAAATTGTCGTCACGAACTCTATGCACTTTTCTAGAGCGCGAAGTCAGCTAAGGGTCCTTAAGCGGTATCCTAAACGGCTACGAGATCATTATTAAGGTTATTTAATCGACCATGCAACTATGTTTAAGCTCTAAAGATTTGGGAATTTAGGGTTGAAATTTACTGAGGTGAAGTAGCACGGTAAATCCTCAAATAGGTCGGTAAAAACGCATGCTGTTGTTTATTTACGTATTATTTCCCGCGTTGGGGTGGAAACACCGGTATTTACTGTTCTCGATATGCTGCACAATACATGCACGTGATAAATGTAAAATTAGGGATCTACATATTATTTCGTATGTAATTAATAATTTATTTTAAAATAAAGTTCGTAGGTTGTTTTAAAATTGCCAAAAAAAAAGACGATCGGTTGTTATTTGTAATGGAATGTTAATTGTAGGGAGCGAAGAATCAACGAGAAGATTGATATAGGCTAGAAAGAAATATGATAAGTTATTCACAAGACAACGGGGTTATGTGTAAAACGCTTGGGAGTAAGTTATTTATTGATAGAGTGTTTTAATTATAATTCCTTTATTTTACTAGAAGTGTTCGTCTATACGTGAAGTGATAACTGGCATGAACTAGCACGTCTTTTCAGGGGATTACTTAAGTAAAACGTACGCAATGACGTGATAGTAAACAATTGCAAAAAAAAAAAAGTGCACACATTGTGTTTTCCGAATGACAAACAAAAATTCGTGGAAATTCCACATGCAGCGTTATTACAAGCTGTTCGAAACCACTCACCCTAATTCCCCAAATTGGCCGTTTCAGACACGGCTTTAGATAGCGAAATCGACCACAGCCTTAACTTCACATATATGCAGATAATACAATTTAAGCAGGACTTTGAAACAACTCAATTGGTAAAAACCAAAAAAACATACACACTAATGAAAGTATGTGTAGCCCTCAACGATCTTGACGTTTTGTGATTAAATTTATACACCTAAAGGTTTGATGTACGTTCTAAAATTTGTCACATACAGATTCTTACGTTGTCACAATACGAATACACGAGAGTCTGCGTTTAACGCAGCCTAGCGTGCTGTACGTGAAGCATGCAAGCTGCTTATCGATTCGCAGTCGAGATTCCTCGATCCTTAAATTGCGACCACCACGCTCTCTATTCCGAAATTACTTAACTACAGTACCTGCTGTTTTTCACAGCTGTCAGACCAGAAAGATTAAACATATCGCCAGTGACTAACGTTTTTACAGAAATTGTGACGAACCTATACAGCATGAAAACATTAGAAGTCATTCGCAAAGTACTACTGTGTCAACTGATGGTCTTTGCGAGAAGTATGTTGTTACGTTGGCGATGTTTTAGGAAATTATGGGGAAAAATACTCGGCATTAAACATTATAACTGAGCAATTTAAATGATTATTACATTTATAGGCTGACTTATGTACTTAGAGTAATGTGCGAATATTTATCTATAGAACAAGGGCTTTAAAAGCATTTCAAAACATTGCGGTAGAGAATGCGTAGCCTACAAATTTAATTGAGACCGTGTTTGAATTGTAAACAGTAACTATTCTAGAAATTTTAGAAGACCAATGCAAATATTAATGCAACAAAATAAAACAGCCATGACGATAAATTATTACTAAACTATATTGTGTAAAAGAAAAAAATATATTTTAAGAATATTTCAGCAACTTACTATATGAAATAGTTATTACTATTACCGGTACGATACGCATTTTTTATTCCACTAACCTGGCTTGTCTGTGTGTCGAAAGGTTTCAAGCCGGCAAAAATTGTATGGTGGCGATTTGGTAATCTGTATTTGGTGAATTGTCAGCGTTGAGCGTGATAAAACGCAAAATACAAAAATGCGCTATACTTAGATCTTGTTAACAAAACCGGGTACCGTGATCATTTGTTAACAAATGTGCAGATTGTAACACCGTCTGTTCTAGTTTTCGTCATGATTTATCTACACATATGCAAGATTTCTTTGCCACTAATGTCGGAATATATTATAGGTAGTTATTTAGTTTTGTATTTACTTTCAATAAGCACAGGTGGTTGTGTGGGTCCCTTTTAAGTGTATTTTCCTGCGTGAAATATAATATTATCTGCAACTTTATGGAATCGTCCGCTATTTTCAGTGTACTGTCGTAAAAATCCACAATTTACTCTTATTTACTTTATGAATATTCTTCACATTATTTTCTGTAAACCCGTGCAGTTTTGTATTTACGAATAATCCTGCTAACATATTCTTTCGTATCAATGGCAGACAAACGTGTTCAATAATTGCCATAGAACATGTGTTCGGGAGTTAGTGTAAAATTACAAATACTGTACTCGTTTAAGGAAATAACACACAATAACTTAAAGTTACCGTAAATTTGTATATGTAAATATACACTCATATAATTTCGAGTATGCAATTTTACACCCTTCTTAATTTCAATATACCAGTACATTTGTGTGTGTGTGTGTTTTTTTTTTTTTTTTTACTGTAAGACTGTAATACATTCTGAGTGAAATAGGAATATATGTACTTTTACACTGATGTACGTGTTTTACTGCAACATTGACATGGTTGTTAAAACACACTAGCTTAGGGTTTAGTGTCTTGAATTAGTGCATTTTTACACATAATTTCGCATTTGTAATTTTACGCCCTTTTTAGTCAGCATAGCAGTATATTTGTTTTTTTTTAAGTAAGATTGTACTTAGTGAGTTAATACAAAAATATGTATTCTTACACCGATGTACATGCTTTAATACAACATTGGTGTGGTTGTAAATATACACTAGCTCAGGGTTTTAGTGCCTTGCATTAGTGTATTTTACACATATTTTCGCATGAATAATTTTACACCCTTTTAAATGTCAATATACCTGAATATTTGTGTTTTTTACAGTAAGATGGTACTACCTTTTGAATGAAATAGAACAGTATGTACTTTTACTCTGATGTACATGTTTCAATACAACATTGACGTAGTTGTAAAAATACACAGATTTGGATTTTAATACTTCATGTTCGTGGATTTTTACACATACTTTCAAATTTGTAAATTAACACATCCCTTATTGTTAATATACCAATACATTTGTGCATTTTTATAATATCATTGTACTGTGTTATGAATAAAGTTGTACATTGCTGTAAATTTACATGTACTGTACTTGTTTTTACAAATTGCAGACAGAAAACGTAAAATTACCAACAGGGTAACACTTTTTTTTTACAGTGTATAGTCAGTGAGTTAGGTAAATAACGTATTTCGAAACAGTTATTAGAATGTTTGAAAAATACGTGACCTTATATGACATCAGTTCAACGCTTTGTATGGTAGTGTAAAAAAACATATTTCTTGCATGGAAAATAAAAATAAATGTAAGGTTAATTTCGCTAGAAATATTTACGTCACAGTATGATTAATACTTGCATCGATACCAACAGTGACATATTTATTGCTTATTGTTATTTCGGTTAGGTTAAAACTTCCTAGGTTATAATAATTTGAATGTTACTTCTCTACGAGCAAACATTGCCATTGCCCCATCAAAACAATATGTTATTCAGCATGATACATTCCTGTAAGAAGAACTGCAAAACACCAGCGTCTCGTTAAAGACGTTTAACTTAAGTCCCGTAACCGCGCCTTTCCCCACCCCTCCCAAACCCATGTATTAAAATAAACAGTGCCGCAGTGAATTTTACGTTTGTTTTATAGCGTAATTTAAATTGTAAATACGCTTATTACTACTTATATATTAAAGAGAGATATATGCAACCGCAACATTTTTGGATGATCTAATTTTATACATTTATTTAGAACATGATTTGTTATATCTCTAAATGATTAGACAGCGTATCCTATGAGAGCGCGTTGGCGGCAAACTTTTTCCCGACTTGAGTCACTAATACCGTTAATGCTCATTTAATATGAGTCCTAAGGCACATTTTAATACACATAAAACTTCCTCGGTAAATGCAGATAATAACAGTAAAAACTACATCCAAATCCGTTCAGTGGTTCTCGAGATTAGCGCAGTCATACAGAGAGACGCGTGCCAGGGACTTCTTTGTATAATATGTATTGATAGCAATTGTTTACATATATTGTCTTGTTCAATGACAGAACAGCTATGGCGGAAATAAATGTTGTGGCTACGCTACTTTTCCAGAACTGTCAAAATTTAGTCTATTTAAATGAAATGGACTATATCTGCAGTTAGTTATTTTTGTATGTGCATTTTTCATTAAATGTAGTTCGTTGTAAATGCCTTTTTCGAACTGTCTTCCTCAGCGAAATAAAATAATAGACTCGTCTGCCTGCTGCTTTGTAAAATTGTAACTTGTGAACCTTAGTTTTAGTTCTTATCGACCGAAAATTTGCTACAGTAAAGGCACCTGACCCGACTACATGTTGGGTATTTTTTTAAATGTAATTAAAATTGACAAATAAATAATTTGACAAAAAATAATGAATCGCAGTCACACTCATAATGTCTTATTGTAAAAATGTAAGCACTCTTGAACGTGTAATTATCTCATTTTGAAGTGAAGAATTATATTAATAATCACAGTAAATGACATGTTTTTTTTTTTTTTTTTAAATTTTGTAGTAATGTAATTTTATTTTGGAACACACTAGGGGTATTTTGTTTATTGCAAACAAATATATCGTTTTCAAGAATTTAAGTTTCTCAAATAATAATATTGGTCATTATACGGAGTATTAAGAACAGTTACTGCCGACAGTGCGGAAAATAAAACATATCAAACCGCATATCATGATATCATCAACTGGTCAATTTTAATTCGGTCTTACAAAGCGTCGTTGAAGCCTTTGTTCGTTATATATCCTAAAATTCCTTTGTGAAACATTTCACGGACGGTCAGTGATAATTTATTGGCCCTTGCAGGCGGCCAGGGAAGAGATAAAGTCATCAATTCAATGGTCAGTCTCGTGGCCTTGGGCTCGCTACATGCGTTCGACTAGGGAAAATAAATCTTATTTAGTCTTTGCAACATCTAGACCCTTCCTTTAGGGTTTTCTATAAATTACAATATATAATTAATAGCCTGTGCTACATGTCGTAGAATAACTATTGTTATTAAACCAGTACACATGAAATCAGATAAAAGTAAAGATTCAAAAAAAAATCGGAGATGCCCGGCGCTTGTAGGAGGCCCACCTCCTGGCTACGCCCTTGTACTTACGGGAAAAACGTTGTCTCAAAATAATAAACGAATAATATTACAGAACAAATTTCAATATTCGTGTCTATACAACACAGCGCCTCATAGGGATAGTTCACCTATGTGTTAAAAACTAAATTTCAAAACGGCAGGTTTCACTGGACGATTACGTAAATACATAATTTCATAACGTACTATAGACATGTTTTAACGCCTAAAAATGTATTTCATCACCATTACTGCACAAAGAAGACTATGTTTTATTAAATGGTTTCTTGTTAAAACATTATTTACCAAACGTCTGCACAGCATTCAAGCCTGCCACTAGGCGGCCACTTTAACGATCTTCTACGGGAATTTCAGTGGTGATACTATTATTTCGAGTCATAATAGGTCTAATAAAGATGGACTGAAGTTCTTATGCGCGTCTCTTTACCCATATATTGCAAAGAGTTTTGTATTCCTAATAATGACGGAGGAAACGTCGTTTCAGACAATAACACTTTGAAGAAAAAATAAAAATAAAAAATAAAAAATAAAAAAAAATAAAAAAAAAATAATAATCTGAACCTATGGGTATAAAACACGTGTACAGTTTCTCAGCTGTTATTCGTAAGCATACGCACATAAAAATGAAGCCATTTTTGAACACAACATTTGCTTACACTGGATTGGGAATTACATACACTCTAATCAGAATCAGTTGTTTTTTACTGATTGTCAATTGAAACTGATCCATCCGGAATCAGTAGAAAAATAAAACTATTACTCTCTTCAGTTAAATGAAATTCACTAATTTAAACAGTAGAAAATCAGTTATTTATAGTCGATTAATAAAAATCACAAGAATAAAAACCACGCATTACGATTTGAAATAAATTAAGTTCAATTATTTTGTCTCAAAACAAAACTATTACATATACAAGGAAAATTTTGAAAGTGGTTGGTATCGAACCGCCACCCCAAAACGCATCACATTTTCTTGTTTCATTTGGACTGAAGTTCTCCCAACTCTGCTACTTTGCCACTTAGATAAACGGTCTCGCATTTGTTTAGTAACATAAACTTACAATGGCGAACGGCTGTAAGTTTCGTAATGTGAAAGTACTTCATGTTGTCGAAATATACACATATTATGCGTACGTAGGTACATGTCTTTGTAAGGCTCGAAAGTCATTCTAAGTTAAGTTTAGTTCAGATGGTGTGCTTTAAAAGAGAAATATAGTGGTTTTAATGGTATCGTCAGTGTTTTCTATGTATCTGCCATTTTACTATGCAACGAGCTTTTACAGAATGAAACTGTTATTTTGAAGAGACAGATTGACTAGTAATAATTGTGTTCGTTGTTTCCTCATCATTTTATCTGTTAACTTGCAGACCACAAAACTTTTGTTGGTGTAAATCCACCTTTCTTATTGAATCACCGCCCTATCGAGTCAGTAAAATTATCACTGATCTATCTGTCAAAAAAAATAACAGTTTAAATCTGTAGTGTCTCGTTGCATTGTAAAATGGCGGATACTAGCTAACATCGATAACTTCGTACATTGAAACCACTATATTTACCTTTTAAAGCACTGAATACGAACTAAACAAGGGATAGATTGACTTTGCAAAGACATGTACTTGCATTAACTATCTATAAATAACTAGCTTTTTACTGCGTGAAATAGGAGATTTCTTTTAGCTAATGAATTAGTGATATTTTTCTACTGATTCCGAATGAAGCAGTTTCAACTGACAATCAGTAAAAAATAACTGATTCCTATTTAGAGTGTATTACCGTCCCCCCGGTGCAGTGCCTGAAAGCTTATCAGGCGGCGGCTTATAAACTAACTTATTACCCAACTTAACTTAAAGCCTCTTCTTTACGTAGGATTCGAATCTAGAGCCTCTCACACCCAGAACGGTGGCGCTTCAACCGACTACGCCACGGTAGGTCGGCTCTGCAGAATCTATACTCGCTAATTGACAGCAACTGCATGTTCAATATATGTGGTTTGCACATGATCCACGTTCACAGAACTATATATTTTATGAGTTTGGCATTATTATTATAACTGATGTAATAAAACTTAGGAACATCAACTGCTATATATATAATTTTTTATTATTTCAAAGATTACAAAATTAGCAAACACGCATGCATTCAAATTTAACTGTGCATTCCTCTTCATATAACGGCTTGATTGACACATACATTTTTCCCTAATTTTCATAATCTTAATATAATATAACAAAATTACGCGATGTAAGATTTTACAATATCGGTGTGTTTGAAGTTGTATTTTATTATTACTAAATTCGTCCCATTATGGACATTACACAGAAATTAAATTGTATTGCAAGTTGACCACATTAAACTATTACAAATGCTATGACTGCAACACCTTTATGGCAATGCTGTACCCGTACGTACCTTTAGGAGGAAAAAGGAAAATTTGCGACCCAACTGTGAGAAAGTTGTAATCGTAATATAATCTGAGTTATTTTAGTATGCACTGTGCGCCAAATATCTGCGAACTTGAGCGACATTACGGCAGGGGGGACATTACTTACGATCCCTGTGGGGTCGATTCACATTGTCTCGTAGAACGTCTCGTGGCGGGCGTTATGCCCAGCATTTAAACTGCTACCCACGTTACGTAGCGGGTGTATATCGGCTGTTCACGATAAACTGAGCATTTTTGAAGGCCTTGCTTTTGCACGTAGTGTATTATTCCGCCTCATGTAAAATTAACAATGCCGTGGGCTTCATTACTTTATTCATGGGTCGGCCAAGTGTAACTGCGAAATTATTGGAAAAGGAAATATTGTAAAATTTTGCTTATTCTTACTCTTTGATGCGATAAAAAAAAACAGGAAGCAAAATAAATAATTTAAGTTATCACAAATGGTTACCTTACTCTTTTTATTCCTCTCTAAGTTATGGAACTAATCTCCCTCCATCGTTACTAATTTTACTCAGTACGCCCGTTAAAATATATGCAGGTAGGAGCAGTGACATTTTGATAATGTTGACTACAAAAGCGGGCCGCTGGATATCGTATGGTCTGCTGGAGCTGCGGCACACTGTTAGGCGGGTTCGCTGGAGTGTGCAATTAAACCCCGAGTTCCGCCATTTTATGTACGCACGTAAGGGTTTATTGTAATAAGCGTCTAATTTTCCCCGTTTGCATCGTCTTATTTGAACTGAAATAAAGAAAAATAAGGAACAATATTTTCCACATATCTTTGTTATCAATGTGAGAAGCTACAATTAAAAAATACACAGGTGAGTTAAACAGTAAGTGTTAAAAGTAATATGCATATATATATATATATATATATATATATATATATATATATATATATATATATATATATATATATATATATATATATATATATAGACGTAATAACTAATTTGGCGCGTAGACGTCATTGGTGGCACTGTGATTAAAGTGCAGGAATGCGAAAAACTATTTCTGAGTTTAAATATTATGGCTGGATATAAAGAGATAAAAATTTGTTACGTTAAAAACAAACGTTTTTAACCATAACCATTCTATACTACACATTTATTTTTCAATACAATTGGTTGCAAAAACCGCGTCAGCAATGTGGAAAAGTACTAACAAAAAATTCCTGGGTAAAGAAAAAACGGAATGATGTAGCAAATCCTTTCTTCTTTCCTTGGAACTTTCAAAAAATGATTAAAGTTCATATATATATATATATATATATATATATATATATATATATATATATAAGAAAAACTTGTGTATAAAATATGAGTAGTTCGGACGTAATTTAAGGAATTATTTACTTCCTTTTCACAATACATCCTGACTAACGCTTATATACAGTTTCATTGTCTTATATCCAGAACTTTGGCCGTGTTCCAGAATTAGATTTGTTTAAAATTTATGTAATTACCATTTTGAACTCTGTGAAGTTTTAATTAGACGACAACGTCAAACAGCTGTTTAGCTGAAAGTGCGTCTATTTACTGTACAAAACATGTGAAACAATTATTTTAAAACACGAAACACTAGAGCTTTTAAAGAAAAATTGCCTTTCATCATGAAAACATGTTGAAAGCACTGTTTAACATGAAACATGAGACTAAAATTATAAAAATATAGACGTTTTAATGAAACTACCAAATCATTAAACAATAACAATAAAACACAAACACACACACACACACACACACACACACACACACACACACACACACACACAATATATATATATATATATATATATATATATATATATATATATATATATATATAGACACACACACACTTCAGTAACTTACTTTACAGAGTAGTTACAAGGAGTATGATAGGCATATATTCCAGTAACTATGGTTATATGTGTACATAACTTTTGAATTTCCAAAACTAACATAGCTGTGATTTTGGTAACTTTTATTTCTTTATCTGTAAGCTTCGTTGTTGACGCAATGCTAAATGCAAATTACAAAATATTATATAAGTTGTCGGTTTTGCAGACAAAAATTGTTCATGTGACAATTTTGTTAACAGAAAAGGCCAATTCGAACAAGGCCACAGACCGTATTATTTTTTATTCGGAAGTGCTTGCATGAACATTACATTCCTTCAGAGCAGTAATAATGTAAAGTTAATTTAAAAGTCATAAAAAGACACGACAGCATTAGTATACGGTATATTGTTGCCATGCTACTATATTTCTGTTGCATTTGTCCAAAGAATTAATAAAAATGCCTCACGACAAATTTACCGAAGAAATTATATCTTTGCATTAGTCCAGTTAAATTTGTTTCGTGAATATGAAGTTATTTAGCTATGTATTATTAGGCCTGTTGAAAGGAGTAAAAAAATAATAATTTACGGACAGAATATCTGTCATGGCATATGCAGTACCGGTTATAAACGCAGAAACTTTCGCACGATCATAACTTAAATAATTCGCTTTTGTTGCCCAAAATACACCTTATCTGACAATGGACCTCATTTGAAAAACGAATGAACTTCCAAATTGCTGGCTGTAGTTAGGGTATATCAATTGCAGACAACAGCTTATGATCCACAAACCAACAGATTGACTGATAGTAGTGTATATATACCGATTCCGGGGCAATGTATTTTTAATGAGAGGGTGTGGTTGTGGCTGTGCAATGGCTGGGAGTCATCAGCTCGACTCGGATGTGCTCGGCAGGCGTCGGAAGATTTGGGGACCCCTGCTTCGGTGCGAATCGGGATTGCTCGTCTACCCGAAGGAGCTCAGCGATTACGTCCAATAACTCTTTAAGAATATATGTGTGATTCTGGTAGTCATAGTACATTTATAGGCAGAAGGTATACCAAATCGAATATCTGTATTTATTAATCAATTAAATAGTTTATATCTGGCAAAACTGTTACATATAATATGTATATGGCGTAGATTTTTGCTACCTGTAATCATCAGAGTTCTGTAAACAATGTTTAAAAAAAACCATTTGGAACTCGCATATTAATTTTTTTTTATCAAAATTAAAAAATAAACAATATTTAAAACTCGTATGTGCATAGACTTTTGCGAAACCATGCATAAATATGTCTTCCTCTCTCCCTTCCCCGCTCATTCTCTCTTTCCCTCTGTCTCAATTGCTCTCTCTATTTCCTTTATTTTTTTCTTTCAGCTTCTCTATTCACACCAGTTTACAATCAAAATCTGTATATACTTTACGTTAAAAATTATAATTCATCGAGTTGCCTTATTAAATTCGTGACGATAATCCGTGATGTTTTTTATGTAATGATTGTCTGAATAACTTAACACCGACCACCTCCCTGCTTCGAGTCACGCTGTAAGTATAGTGTTGCTCACTCGCCTCTCCACTTCCCGCGCAACGCAAGCGAGCGAAGCAACGTAAAGAGAGTTGCAATCTGATATCGGCGGTGGTGGTGGTGGGAGTCAATGAACAGTATCGAATTACAGATGCACGTGACAGACCTTCAGTTGTTATGTTTTCAGCCGGTTTCTGAAGAACGCTCTGGTTTACTAACCTCGTTCCCTCAGCGTATCTCGGGGTGCGTTGAACTTTCCAGATGGTGGCACAGAGACTATAAAAAACGCAGAGACCTCGGGGCCGATAGTTGTTGGAGTTGGAACTTGTGGATATCGAGCGATAAAACAGCAGGCGGCGTGAGCAGTGGTGAAGAGAGGAAGGCGGCGACTGCGAGTGTCAATGTTTTCAAGGATAGACTGGACTATTGGACTAACTGCGAATGTGAAAGACATTACAAATGATAGAAACAGACAGACTGAATACATGCTAATAATGGGTCGAGTTAATTGACTGCAAGCAACAGGAACAATTAGAATAACGTTAATTATAGCTTAAATATACTTTAAATATTGTGCTCAGTGTTAAATAAAAATAGTCAAAGTAGAGATAGAGATAATTTGATGTTTTGCATAGTAGCAGAGAGAATAAATTAGAAAGAAAATTTAGTTTCTTTTATATATATTTTTTATTCAGACATCCATCCATTACGAACTTAGATACGCCTTGCAGGCGTCCCCAAGCATGCAACACTGCCAATGTAGCAAGCCACAGTCGGCCGACTGTGGTTGTACTGAAGGCATTACTGGATTACTGCTGGCCCAGAAAACTTATGGGTCTACACAACTGGCCCTGCTATGGTTAACTGCTGGCATCAAGTCACTTGCCATGTCATTTATGGGCCACTCATGGAAAATTGATGGAAATGAAACTGATGGATGACAGTAGGTGACATTTAATGGCCCATAAATGGCTTACCAACTGTATTCTAGCAATGGCCACACATAACCTATACATATTGCTGGTAAAAGTATGGGTAGCCATCTACAGGCCATTTGATGGATGTGAAGTGGTAGGCTACGTCGTTGAACCATTGCTGGTGCAATTAGGCTTATTATGGGGATTTTTATGGCTTCCACTTTTCGCAGATAGCTTCTTCAAACTACACACACGTGTGTGTGTGTGTATATATATATATATATATATATATATATATATATATATATATATATATATATATATATATATATACACATATATATATATATATATTATATATATATATATATATATATATATATATATATATATATATATATATGTGTGTGTGTGTGTGTGTGTGTCTACTATATTATAGTTTATTTGTAAATATATAGTGATGGAATAATCTCTAGCAAAATGCTGTAAATACAGTGACTTTTATTGAATATATCGACATATGTAATGTTTTCCATATTTGACTGTATATAATAAAAATTAGGAGTAAAAAACAATATATAACCACCGTTATAAAATTAACATTGAAGGGCTTTTATTGTTTCACATCACTAAAATATGCATAACCGGCGACTGCATTTCAATACAGATGAATAGCATCCAGGTTACATACATACTGCGAAAGATTACATTAAAGACAGTTTTTGGGTGAATATTGCTATTCATATAGGAAGATATCTCTCAACGACATAATTATTTTTTTATCTGCATCTTTTTAAAAACTGATTTGTACGCATGGTAAATTTAAAGGCTATGGAATAACACGTGTAATTTATATTATATTACAGTTTGTTAGTAATTTAAGTCTTAATATTTTCTAAATTAGTTAGTCTAAATGTAAGAATGAACAGTGGAGTAATGGTTAACATGCTAGGTTGTCAATGAAAGGGGTATAGGTTCGCGCCCCCTCTCATGCAATGGTAAGCATAAGATTTGCATGTCGTATGATGTGTTTAATAGTGAAGTAAAGGACATATAATCAAAGGAAAGTTGAAATTGATGGTGAACATAATTATTTCTAAGAGATACGGTTAGACATGTGGTGAAAGCATGGCTAGTCATCAGTAGGCGATCTGATGGCTATGAAATGGTACATTGATGGGCATTGCTGCTCTAAACTTATGGACCATTCTTGGGCCATTTGCATTCACCGCATGTAATGAGTATGGCTAAGATAGTAGTGGCCTCTTCGGGAGCAGCAATGGTGCTGGGTGCATGCTAGCTGTTGGCCAACTGTTTGCCGGCTTGGCATATGTGGTTTGCTACAGTGGGTATGGAAAAATGCTGTAAATAGAGTATTACATAGGACTTCGTCAGCGGTATAATTTAACGTGTGTAATGTTTTACGTGTATGACAGCATATAATTAAATTGAGACGTTAAAAAAATTATATATAGCAGTAGATGGATTTGGTTCCTTCTAGGACAAGAGCTAGGACTTGTGTATCGTGGATCTGACCTTTAATGACCTCGACCAAAATTTTTTCCCGTTTATTCTCCCAAAATAACTTATTTTCACTCAAAATCGTACATTTCAGCCCAAAATGCCTTAAAATTTCCCTTTTTCTCAAAAAATTTCCCGTTTTTCTCTAAAAATTTCCCGCTTTTCCCTCATAAAAGCCCTGCTCTAGAATATACAGTGGCGAACACCATTTATGTAAAAACAAGCCGATTTTAAGATTAGTTTTGTGGTTCGTTATTGGTTCTAGATGACAAAATGAAGAATCGATAAAATAAAATTAAACTTATTTTATAATTAAAATTTTTAAAGACGTAACTATTAATTGTGTTGTATAACCAAACTCGTCTTTTCAAGGTGCATTCGATCATGATGTCATAATAAAATTATTTTAAATTCTTAAATTCAAATATATTTTGACAATAAAAAAATTTTAAGACATAATTAATAAGTGTTGTATATCACCAGACTTAGCTTTTCAAGGCACATACGATCGTGATGTCATACCACCATTCTATCACAATTTTTCATGCTCTAAAATTCCATGTTTTCTCTCTCTCTTTCTCTCTTGTCTATCTCAATCAATTTATTTTCCTCTTTCTGTCTCTTTTTCTCTATTTCTCCCTTTCTTTCTCTTTCTCTCATTCCTTTTTTTTCTTGCTTGTCTCTCTATCATTCCATAGGTTTTCTCGGAGTCCTCACATCCTTTGTTCTCTCTTTCTCTCTCATTATCTTTATTTCACTTTCTCTCTTTCCTTTCTGTTTCCTTTCTCTCTTTCGTTTCTGTCTCGTCTCTCTCATTCCATCTATTTCTCACTTTTGTTTCTCTCGCATTCTCTCTTTCCTTCCTCGCTTGTCTCTCGCATTAGTTCTATTAGTCACACTTGCTCCAGTGATTACTTACACTTGTTCGGCACCACCATCTACATAGTTCCTTCATCGCCTGATAGAGTGTGCGAATCACCAGTGTGTATCCATCTCTAATGACCTTGCTGTCAACAAGATGTTAAGCCCACTTACCTACTTACCAGTGGGCATATTTATTTACGAATTTAAAGATGTAGGGAGATTTCCTACACGACAGTATATTTTTTGTTTATCTGCATCGTTTTAAAAAGAGATTTTTTGCATGGTAAATTTTAAGGCTATGGAAAAACTGGTGTAATTTATATTATATTAAAGTTTGTTAGTAATTCAAGTCCTTACATATTCTAAATTAGTTCATCTAAAATTAAAAATACACACTGTAGTAATGGCAAGCATCCTGGGCTGTCATTGCAAGGCGTGTAAGTTCGCGCCCTCTCTCCTTCTCCAGTAAGCATAAGATTTTCATGTCATATAATGTGTTTAATAGTTAAGCAAAGGAAATTAAAAACAAAGAAAAGTTTATATTGATGGTAAAAATAATTAGTAGGCCAACTGATGGCTGTGAAATAGTACATCGATGGGCCATATTTGGACCATTTGTGTTCACCACACCTGGGCCAGTTTTAGCCAAAGTATAGCTAGTTAGTGGTGCCAATTCAGGACCAGCAATGGTGCCGGGTGCATTCCAGCTGTTGGCCAATTGTTTGCCAGCTTGGCATCCAACTGTAAAACATCACTGGGCCATATGTAGTTTGCTACATGGACAGTGTCAGAAGTGGAATGGAGGCAATTATTAAATAAGCAATTGTAAATAAAGTTAGACTTTAGGAAAGTAGCAAGTGATATTGAAACACATTAATTAATTGTAATAGTTGGGTGTGGAAATTACTAAGACTTTCCTCTACAAGTGACACAGTGAATGATAACGAGGAAAATGTCTGCAGAACTGGAAGCTCTGTGAAAATTGATTGAGGGGCTAGGTAGTAAGAGCGCAAGTCTAAATAGCTTGAAACAGGATGCAAATAACCAAGTTAGTGTTGTAAAAGATAGTGTACTCGATATTGTAAATACCCAAAGTAGTAGTATGGACGAAACTGTAAATAACCAAATAATTTCAGTAATTGTAAGCGTAAACGAGAATGTAAACAGCCAAATAAGTAATGTCACTGATTGAGTATAAAGGAAAATAGAAGGCATTAGAGAGTTAGTGAGCATGAGAATAGACTGTGTGGGCGGGCGGAAAATTTACAGTGGATGGACACTGTAAATGAAAAGTGTCAGTGGAAGGATGGACAGCGTCGAGAATGAAATGAGCGCGATGGCGAAGGAATAACAGGAATATCTGCAGCAGCGGAGGTCACCTACCACCACATCGACAGCTAAGAAAAGTTTAAAGGTAGTGCAAGTCGTCACCAACACAGCGACCTCGGAGGATAGCAAGCAGCTCAGCAGCATTGGTGTCGTGCAGCCGGCAGTGGGGAAGAGGGTCTCATTTATGCCTGCCCATTACGATGGTCATACTTCATGGTGACTGCCACTAGTTTCGCATGAGGCAGTTGACGGTATTCTGAAGGGAATGAAGGAGTTCGAGGTGATAGAACCATCAGTTAGCCCATGGTCGTCACCCATTGTATTTGTTAATTAGAACGATGGTTCTTTGAGATTTTGTGTAGATTATCACCAGCTTTATAATATGACAAATAAAGGATGATATCCACTTTCAAGGATAGATGACACATCAAACAGACTAGCAGGTTCACAGTGGTTTTATACTTTGCACATGAAGAGTGGGCACTGGCAGTTTGAGGTGACCCCAGAAGACTGGGAGAAAACTGCATTTTGTGTCCAAGGTAAAGGAACATGGCAGTGCAAAGTTATTCCTTTTGAGCTATGTAATGCCCATGCCACTTTCGAATGCCTAATGCAAGAAAATGTTGCCTTTAGATATATGTAAAGTTATCTAGATGACATTGTTGTGACCACAAGGTCGTTTGAAGAGCACATATCTAGTTTAGATGCTGTATTCCAGAAAGTGGTTGCAGCCAATTTGAAACTGGTTCGTAAGAATAGGAACCTGTTCAAAAGAAAATAAATTTATTGGGACATGTGGACATAAATCACAGAAAATACTTACTAAAATTACTTACAACTACATTTCGGGATAATTATTTACCTAAATATTGTACAAAATGGAATTTCTGCGGGATATTGCTTGCTACGACAGGATTACGTCACATAAGTATAGCACACCGCATGGAGCTGGAACACTGCCTCCGGCTGCCGTGAGACCCGATACACGACTGGCTAACATGGTTACAGCTAGTTAGGCCACCAGTCGGCAGGGACGCTGCTGTCGCAGTGCCTGGGTGGCCAGAAGTATGAATACGTGTCAGGTACTACAGCGCCGGAAGACAATGTAATCGACTACGTGTTTGAATAGTATCGAACATATTAGATAGTTCCACGAGTCCTTATTGGCTAACGTTTTAATTTTATCCTGCTGGTAGGGGGCCAACTGCCCAAATGTTTAATATAAATACGTCCGGAGTTAGCCGCATCGGAGAGATAGGCACTCCTGGGCTTTCGACATACACGGTGGGTTAAGTATATGAGATTGTAATAATACCTGTAATTCTGTCCCTCCTGGATGATAGGGAAGATAACATATTTGCTACTCCATAATATATAGACAGAGAAGTTTTTATTATATTAGCATAAAGATGCTTATTCCCTGTATAGATATACGGTTGAAGTAATCTTTGATCAATGGTTTTATATGACAGCCGAAACTTGTAACATGCAGAGAAAAAAAAATTGAAGCATTTTTAAACTTAAATTTTTTTGTGTCTTGAATGGAAAAGTGACAATGTTACGTCACTTTATAAGTGAAAATAAATCTTATAGTTAACAATTTGAATACCTTGTCAATGTTAAGTGTCTTTAAAAGACATACAATAATTGTGGTTTTCTCTAATATCTATGTGGATTTTAAAGAATTTTATTTACCCATTTGTAAAGAAGTGCATACGATGCTTAAAATTTTAAGCCCAGTAAATTTTTGGAAGTTGTTAAAATGTTTAAATTACTTACAAGTACTTATTAGGAAAATACGAATCTAGTCAAGGTAAATATGATGTTACTTTTCGGTTGAAAGTACATGAAAGTATACACTTAAATTTTGGAAGATTGTTAAAATGCTTGGATAATCAGAAAAACTTGTATTTTCCTTCTTGGAAGAGATTTATATAGTCAAAGTAAATGTGAGGTGATATTTAGGTTGTGTGTTCACACAAATAAAAACTTTGTCATTGCCAGAAAATTTTGAGTAGTGTAGTAGTACAGAAAACGTTAAAAGAATATTTGCATATTTCAAATGTGTTAATGTCACCATATATATATCTTAATAATACGCCCAGTATTAATGATCAAGTATTTATCTTCCAGTATTACACATAGATGGTTGTGGAAATGAATATTACATTTCAAAATCTGTTATTTAATATTTCTTACATGTTGCTAAACTATGTGATTTGAAAAAAAAATTGAATGAAAACAAAAGTCACTTGCTAAGTAAATCATTTGTGTTGTTTGTTCTATGTCATTAATATTTAATGTTATGTGTTCTGCATCAAATAATTAAAAGTTTGTATTTGGAATTTTCTGAAAGTGAATTTTTGGGCTTTTTGTAAGCATCCTCATCCACACCCTTGGCTAAGAACTTCGCAATAATATAGCTAACGAGGAAGGCAGCACCATAGCTTGAGGTACCATGATCCACAAGTGAAATTATTTCAGTCCCTTCAAGCGGAATGAAGAGGCCTATGTAATGTACTGCAGCAATTTAAAGGTACCAGCTACTGCCATTCAAAACTTTCCCTGAAACCCCTCTGCAGTCTGATGATGGCCACCAACTCCAAGCTCATTCATTTCACCCACCACATTCCAAAGTTCAGTGGCTGCTTCCAGCGACATCGTTAAATATGATGAAATGCCCACTTGTAGGGTTCAAGGACAAGTATATTACTTGATATGTAGTCTTCTGCTGATTTCTGAACGGGAAGCAAAATTCCTATTTAATATTTTTCTGCATGAAGACAAACGGGAGTTGCACGTGAGATGTAGTGAATTCTCATACGTCCTGCAAGGGTTGCCGAAACAATTGCACAACATATTGCAGTTCGTAAATAGTTACATAAAATATGTGAAATGACTGCAACCAGATTTTGGACATCATCCCTGCAAGCAGAAAATCAGCTGAACCTCATGTAAGTTATTTAAATATATCGACTGCAAGCGAAATGGTTTCTGTGATGGTTGGCCAACAATTAGAGCTGTGGGACATAATTCTGGAAAGCCAGGGTAACTTACTGCAGAACATTAGTGAACTCCTCGAGTATGGTAGCTTGCCACAATACCTGATCCTGTTATGCCATGGATAGGGTGAGTAACCAATTTCCTTCCTTAACATGATCTGGAGACCAAGCTGCCTCTAAAGAAGACAGTCCTTGCATAATTATGGAAGGAAAAAATAATAACTAAGTGTACTTAAGGTCTCTATTAAGCCACTTTTTGATAAATATGTATGTTAAAATAGAGATGGAAATTTAAATTTTATAAAAATGGAATAGGCAAAGCCGAGAAAATGTGAAATTCAAAGATGCTCTAAAGAGAAAGTTGTTGATCATTGTGGTCAAGTGGTGATGCCACCATCATCGTTCACTGGAGTCTGTGACGTACATGAACAGTACAATGTCGTTGCCCTATGAAAGGGGAGTTACAATGACATGGGTTCCCTGGATTCCTGGGGAGGAGGATGGAATCTGGGCATTTGAGGCATCAAGCAGTACCATTTCCTAGTATCTGAGCCTAGTAACCTGTACGTGATATTAGGTGGATGGTGAAACAATGAACCTTTTGTAATTTGTAGCCTCTCCCACCAAGGCTCTTAGAGTGGTGCCTTAGTACCTCACTGCCCCAGGTTTAAGCAAATGTTTTCCCTACCATGGATGTTCTGTCCATCCCATGCCATTGAATATCTGGCCTGATGGATGGACCAACCTTATCTCGCCCACTATCGAGGATTTTTTATTAATTAATTTTCAGACCGATGGGCCACATGGCCCAAAACTTGAATTTCAATGAGAATAAATTCTTGGTAATGTTGAAGAAGTCTTGGAGTCACTCATAAATAACATATGCTAGTAAACTTGTACAATGGGCGATCGGATAGACTTCACCTGAGGTTTACTCGGGTGACCAATTTATTGAGGTTGGATTCGTAGGAGCAATGGTTGAAACATCGTATGCTGAAAGATATCTGGTGGGTCCCTCTCCAGTGAAGGGTCTATGCCATGAGCAGCGCCACATCTCCGATACTGTACTGGAGAGACAGTAGGATTTGGGTGGTGCCTCGGTCAGGCCATGGGTTCCTCTGGGTGTGAGGGTTCCAAATAAATGTGGTAGTGGAGCGGACCGTTTATCGCAGTATCAGTCGAGCTTGGATCTTGTTAACTGAGATATTAGACCATAGCTCTTCCATGCTGACAAAGTGTATCTTTATCCTTGCCTATGGGGTCCTATCAGTATTGTGCTGTTTTAGACTAATCGGAGGTCGAGTGTAGCACGCTGTACAGTTACTCTAAGTTGGCCTGGGAAGTGGCTTATCTGCTGTGCCGTTAAATGCGCCCTTTGAAAGTTAAGGAAATAATGCCTATCTAGAGTAAAAGGAGAAATTTAAGGGGAGCACTGTGTTCTTTGTTATATGTATCGAGTAGAGCGGCAAAAATAGGGTCTTCCCTGCTCCCACATTTTGCTGTGGTTGTAGAGGTGCATGTCTCCCGATGTGATTAACAAGGTAATTTGTGCCAAAATACCCGACCATGAGAAAGACACTCACATTCAAAACATTGTCAAGTTCAATATGATTAATAGACCTTGTGGCAGTTTAAACTACAGATCACCAAATTTGAAAGTAGGGATCTCCTGCAAGATGTTTCCATTGCCATAACTGAAGACAATCCAGACAGATTAAGTATCGGTGCAGGTCTCCAGTTGATGGTTCCTTTACAACAAAGTTTAATGGGATCGTGTTAGACAATCGGTGCCCTCGTGGATTTTCGATGTTCATAATCAATGTTGAATATTGCAACTAATTAAAGTTTATCAATTAAATCTACAAGTTTATAAACAACAGTAGTGATCAGGCAGCTTCCACACTTAAAAAAAAAAAAGAGGGATGAGGTTAAGTGTTATGAGAGTGGATAGTACAACAATACCTCAGACAATATTTGGGGTTCTTGGTCTTCCTGATTCATGAGTGTCTCCCCTTTGTATTTCATACAAATATTTACATCGGAAAAAGCAAGCGCAAGCGTTTCATCTACAATCATTTTTCTAGACACCTCACTAGACATCATACATCACATTTCTGCAATGTATAAGCTATGCGAAATTGGCGATCATGCAAACCACCTACTCTATTTTGAGGTTCCTAAACAATATGTGTGGAATATTAACGAGTCCACAAGAAGTATTAAAGAAAACAATGTAATTGGCAGGTTACAAAAAAATGAAGACCATGATTTGGGAATTGTGTAAATTGTCAACCCAATTATCACTGAGTGTTTTCTGTGCTTTCTGCTAAATAACTTTCGAGGCATGTCTTTTTCCGACCTGAAGTCTGTGACTGGTGTTATAAAACCTACATATCAACCCACAGTAAAGGCCTTTGGTTTTTTGGAGGACAGCAGTCAATTGGACACTACCTTGGCAAAAGCTGTTGTGTGTGATTCCACCTACAAGCTGTGAGATTTTTAATGGCGATGTTGATTTTTTTGCAAACTCTCCGAACTTTATTCTTTGAAAGAAATACAGAGATAGTTTGTCAGAGGACCTCAAGCGGCAAGTGAAAATGAAGTTGCAGGGTAGTGCATAACATAAAGTTAATAAGTAGTATAATATAGCCATGCAGTTGATTGAGAATGCTGCATTAGCTCTAGGAGGATGATTTTTGTCAGAGTTTGGTAATCTACGCAAACCAAATCATTGAAACTGGTGCTGGGAATTATTTTTTGTAGGTGTTATTGTGGAGGTTGGAAAGATTTTCCTTATTTACTTACTCCTCGCAAAGTTAATGAGGTCTTGTGGAATCGTTATATCTGTTGCATCCTCTGGTATCGCTTCCACACTGTTGGAGAGAGGAAAGACTGCATTTTTCTCCTTCAAGCTGCCCCTCAGTGTAATTTATAAAGAGACTCTCCCACGCACCTTGAACACCACTGAACAAAGTAACATGGCCCAATTTATGCAGGACTGTGAGCTTATTATATGGGATGATAGTACCTTGGCACACAAGAGAAAATTTAAGGCTCTGAGCAGAACCCTCAAAGACAGTAGGAGCAATGATGCATTGATTAGGCAGTTTCTTTGCTATTCGCTAGAGATTTTCGACCTACACTTTCTGCAGGGTCTATAGGAACTCCAACTGATGCTGTAGATGGATTCATTAAAGCTTAGTTTATGTGGTGTTTTATCTGGAAAATTTGTATTTCAGAAAACAATCATGAGAGTCTCATTAAGAGGTGATTTATCTGCTGGGCAATACTCAATTTTATACATAAAAATTGGAGATGATATGCTGAACATTGAAGGAAAAAGAGGCCAAATATGTTGCTGGGGCATACAGTGAATGCCCTGGCCCAAATGAATGTTACACAGAAGACTTTATGGAATACTGTAAGGAATTTGTGTTTAGTCCAAATATTTAGCCAGTGTAAAATGTATTAATTTTGTAATAAGTCAAAATAAATTCTTGTCCTTACAATTAAATGGTACATGTATAGTGTTTTTTCTCTCTTTGTAGTATTTATTCATGCAGTAAATTAAATTTTAATAATGCTCAAGAAAATTACTCCATACGTCGTAAAGAAATAATGGAAGACAAATAAGAAGAAATTTAATGGGAAATGGCAAATTTCTGTGGACCTACAGATGGTCAAAGTGGAATAATCCGCCATGCTATTGAGTGGTGCCATAACCTCCGTTTCTTTTGAGTTTAGAGAACCTAATAAATGAATTGATGTTAACACACATTTCAAAATATTCTGGCTTATTTGAGTTTTCATTGTTTCCAGGTCTTACCTGTAGTCAGCCAAACGGCGACCGTCTTAAGATTCAAAGGTTTTTCTAAAATACTTCTTTGAAAGAGAAAATCCCGAAAATATGAAGATCTCTTACTTATACCATTGAGTAAAGATATACACTAGAGTAGCCATGGGATTGTAAAAAGGCTGACCAGTTGTATGTGTTAGTTCCGCTAATGGTCCAGAGGATCGCTAGTGTTGCCAGTTCCACAGCCGGTAAACGTATGTATAATCTATTATTTTACTATACTTTAGGTTTCATCATAAAATATGAGTACTGTTAGCACTTACAGTTACACAAATCGTATTAATCATGCATTATGTCATACATCATAGTAAATTTTTCTTTATTTTCTTATGTGAAAGTAAATGGACAGGAAATCAATGGATATATATTTTAGTCCTTAAATGAAGTTATCGACAATGTATCTTTAAAACTGGTAACAACTAGAGGTAAATTTATTTTTAACATTAATATTGGTATGAATAAAAATTAAATGTCGGATTTGTATATAATGTTTTCACTTATCCATGCCTTGCCTTGTAAACACATTGGTAGCGTTCTCATTGCTCTGCAAATTAACTATAAATTCAAAACCATGCCCAGTTTATAACAAATCACGAAGAAAACTGGTTAAGTTTATACCGGCTCTTCTAGATCATTAAATGTTCAAGAGTTTACATTGTTAAGAACTTTGCTCAGTGGAATTTCTCAAAAGTTAATGCCTCCGTTCTAATCTTTATAAAAGGGAATATTAAGAATAACAATTATGAACTACATATAAATATATTTTCAAAATAGTAGCTTATGCGCTGTAAGGGCGCGAGACGTACACACATTCATTTCACCGTATACTTGCGTATATCATTTCCCGAGACATGTAAAACATTTACGTACGTAGACGAATGCGAATGCTGTATGCGCGTGCATCTCATTAAGCAGAATTCCTTATGCGCACTGCGGGAAAAGGACATTAATGATCAAGTATAAGGCTCAACTCTAACAGATGTTCGTTTTAAAGCGACAATAAAACTGTCGTCTATGTAAGATCCAAGTTTACAATAACGATGCACATTACTAGATATTGTCTGTAAAGTTGGCAGCTGTGTGTATTTACATGTACACGAGTCTAACACAACACACCATTGTATAATGTATACTGAAATCTCGGACTCATAACAGTGCGAAAAACGTTGACACTGAAATGTATATCAGTAATGTTAATACTAACGAATGCATGAATACTAGACATAACAAAGAGAGTCGCAATATTTTACTTCATACAAGGTACATTACAAAATATAACTATTTTTACACTAAACATAGGTTGAATGCAATGACTTGGTGCCAATCACTAATAGTCAAGCTAAAACCGTGTCCGAAAGGATAAATTCGTTATTTTGTAATTTGTCATTTCATATGTCTCAATCCTGACGTCTCCAACAGTCACTTATTTTCCACTTGCGGCAAACACATTCTTAAATTAAAATAAAAAATTTGTCTTATATTAATTAAATGCTTAAAATGAACGTAATATTTCTAATATCATCACTGGAATGCTGCGAATATGTTAATAAACAAGAAAATAATATAATATCAAATAACGACATAAAATAAAACATGATTTGGAAATATATAAACGAAGCACATCACTTACTTGCCTTTTAAAACATGTATAGTGTATTTTAGTAACAGTTACCTGTTTTAAAATACATCTTTGGAACGCATTCACGAATATGTGTTGAATGTCAAAATAAACATTGCGCTGATTTTGTCATTTTGTACTTTTGCTAACATCCGCTATATAGAAGGTACAACATTGTTTAGTTTACCTACTAAGTCCCAATGTTTGTATACAAAATCGGCTCACGTTAACCTTTTTATCAACACAATCTGCCATTTCGGACACTGCCTACATTCACAATATAAAATGAATGCATTATGCAGTAGGCGCTTATACGTCATATGGAAACACGTCTTCGGTATTTGTTGTTTCCCATTAATCTTTGAATTCTTAATTCCAGCTAATAGAAACAGGCAGCAAGCCTGTCATGTTTACTTTTTTTCCTAACATTACCTCATATAAAACAACCATATTGATGCAGATCATACTTAAAATCGACATTTGTTATCAGAGAACACATATAATCGTCAACATTTGCACACGTACACGCCTTTGTCATATTGTGTTATACTTACAATACTGTAAATAATAGTTTCCCGCCAACACCGACTGCTCTGTACTGATTTGTTGTAGCCTCGAAATCTTTTCTAAAGCCTAAAGTACAACTATTTCTTTCAATGCTTAAGAAAATCCCACCAACGCACACGACCTGATAAGTTCCACTGGGAACCAAAACATACGAGAACACAAATTCGGATCTTCTGCACACATCTTAACGCATTATATAATGCTTAAATATTATTATTGTAAATTCAGCTTTACTTCAGACGTCGCAACTTACGCTGCATTACTGTGTGCAGGTGTGTTTAAACGCAGTCGAATCAATACATTTCTCTGTTCATGGTGTACAGTTGTTACCAAGAATAACAGAAATGTTATTAAATACCTTGACTGTGTCAAACGTTTTTCGTGTATTCTGGAATGTTTGTTGTTTTCTAGCCTACAAATGAATAATGACAGCAATTAACGAACACTGTGCACAAATTTGAATGTTTTGTGACAATAGGGCATTCTTGTGTGTTAACTTTATTGTATATGTACATAATTGTAAGTTACTTTTCCCAAAATTCGTTATGTTCTGTGTGCCCCATGTTTTGTTAAATAAATAAATACTTTTGTCGTAAATGATCACTCATTTTTGCACGATTAAACTATACTAACAAAATATATTTTAAAACATGTAAATTCGTTTTCATAACAAGGAGTGTTAATTCATACAGCAAGTGTATATTCGATTCGTTTATCGTGGGTATTTTCTCATTTTAGTAGCATTTCCCTAACACTTGACAATGTTAATTATTGCAATATATTAGTATAATACTAGCAGTATGTGGTAGCCGGCCTTACATGATACCCAATTTCTGCTACTTTCTGTTATATTCATGGGCGCAACCAAAGGCACACAAGTTTTTATATCAGAAGGGAAGAAAGAACGCATCCATTCATACCCACATTACCTAATGTGTTAATAGAAACTTGTAAATAGCAGGCAAAAAAATCTCTCAGGGGACTGGGGTACACTTGCAACCAAAGATTATATGTAGGCTATTTGCGGTGCATCCACAACATACGAGAATGGTTTCTTTTTCCCGCAGAAGATTGCATTGGTTTATATTTTAAAGTACGAGTACTATTAATCTATGGAAAAATATATGAGTAACGGCATTGCTTATGTATGGAAAACAAGGTACTGTATTCACATGTATATGTAACGGACATTTACGCCACTCATTAAAGCATTGGCATATTATTTAAACAAGGGCGCAGCTAGGAATGTACTCGGCAGGGTCGGGGGGAGGTGGGCTTGAGGTATTTCATATATCTCTATTTTTGAACAAAATACACAACCGGTATTATTACTAATTTATAGTTACATAATTATTTATGATCAATGGGTTCATGTACAGATATGGACCCACAAAATCTATAAATTTTCTTCATGTTCAAGGAAGACCACATATTCCTTTAATTTAAATAAAGTTCCACTTGTAATTTTGTTTTCAACTTTTATTTTCATTACTATGGGTGGATATGTCCCAATATATAACTCCCCCTCCCTCCTCTCGCCAATACCACCGTTTTTAATGTGTATCTTTAATGATCATAATAATCAATCTTGTGTTCTCCATAATTAAACACGCTTTTATGGTCGTACAGCCAAAAGAAGACAGAACTGTTACAGTATTAAACTTAAGGTTTTCATGTATGCCCGTTAATATTACTCATGCTATAAAGCTTAAATTATCTACTTTAGAAACTAATGGATGTGATTAGCAAACGACCAGTGCTCGTCGATTGTAACGAACCTGTACTTGAGTATTATTACTGTTAGACACCTGTGATAAGGTATATATATAGAACATATATCCACAGTTGTCGCGAATTTTATAAAGCGGTATTTATTCTTTAAATATGACAGTGTCGGTAATATACAACGTTTCCTGTTACTTAAGCGTATATTAAGTTAAATTTTATTCATTGATATGTTTTGTAGAACTTGTAATCTTTTATAAATTGGACATATAAGACTGAGCTAGGAACTCGGGTGTCCGCCATATTGTCTATCCCAGCATGTGGGTATAGCAGACATTCAGAACACGTTCTACTGTTGCGGAGTTATGACTTGGGAGAAGGGGGGGGGGGGGGGGGACAGAGATGGAGTATGAGTGCGAGAGAGCGTAGATGTCACTGTGGCAACTCCGCCGACATTCCCCACGCTCACGCCACGGAAATTGACTAGCGCGACTTGTTGTTCATCACTCGAATTACAGATTCTTACCTGCTGTAGTGGTCAGAAAACTTAACCTGGGGAAGTCCACTCTAGATATATCTTTACTTAATGCTTATACTAATGAACTATAAGCATCTAATAGACGTAGAATAAATTTCTACTTCTTTTATATTTACTTTTGATTTATTTAATACGAAATTTTATAATTTAACGAAAACTTAGTCTTAAGGCGCAAACAAGGTAAAAATGGTTTGAAATTGTCTTCGCGTAAGCTAAATGTTCGAGCAAAACTTCAAAATTTTATGCTAAAAACGATGTGTATTTATTTGCATAAAATCATATTTACATAAAAATCATTTTTACATTAATATTTATTTTTATATTAATATAAACTTCGTGAAAAATAAAACAAAAATGTTTGTACAGCAGAAACATTGTTTAACAATAAAATTCAGATCAGTCTGAGCTTGGCAGTACAAGTACAAAGTAGTGGCATTTAACTTAATATCTCACATCGATTTAGTCGTATTGCCTATTGGTACTACAAAACTTGCAATCGATATTACTTTGCAATTTTTAGATCGCATTCGTGCTTGAAACAGAATCGACTTTTTCATGTGACATCTCATTTGCTCAGAATTTTGAATTTTGTTTTACCGGAACCACCCCTTGTTGTTAGTAATGTTCGGCTAAGTGCAGAAGTTTTCCTTGGGTTTGCTGGAAAAGAGAAAATGCAGCCTTTTAGGCTTTACAGGTAATGTATATAGTTCTTTGTGTTCCATGTCTTTTTTTTTTTTGGTCCTCCTGGTGACCTCAGTATTTTATTTATTAATTTGTATCAGGTGCATCGTGAATGGTGCCGAGAATTTATGATTGGTAAGTGTCTTAAAGGAAAAAAAATACTGTCCGACTGCAAGGAATAATCATCGCCATGTAAACCTTGTATTTTTTGGTACACTTCCTCTCAGTTTTTTTTTTTCCTTTAAGAGTTCGAAATGATAAACTCGCTGGTGCTCGAACAGGTGCACTTCAGTTCTGTGTTGTTAACTTATGTCATATGGCGCTACAGTTAGTCAGAGTTGATAAAAATTAATAAACTATTTATCACGAATAATTTTTGTTTATGCCGTTTTTGACGAGTTTTGACAACAATGACACAAAAGTGGACTGGTGCCTAAGTTAACCCAGGGACCACATTTTTTAACGGAAAAGATTTATTTAATATTAAAATACATATATCTTAACTAAATACTTTTGAAATTAACCGAATAAGAAACCGAATTGGTAGAATATTGAAATATAAATTTTTCTTAACCAACTTTGGTTTCCTATTTTGTTAATTTCAAAAGTGTTTAGTTAAAATGTACTTATTTTAATATTGAAAAAAGCTTAGATTACAATGGAATTTTACTGTCTAACAGTAAATGAGCTTCTGGTGCATCTCTGAGCTAGAATTTAGTGCCGTCTCTTGGAAAATTCCAAGGAGTCTTTATGTCTGTAATATCTGAAATGGAACATTATTCGAAATGTCTGCATGTCTAAGAAATAAATTTTGTGAAACTGTAGTAAGACTTTCAAATTTTGTTAAAAATACAGAATTGTGGGTCAGTAAAACCCGTATCAAAGCCAAAGTTTACGATAGCTTCCACGGGACGTGTTTTGATTGATGTGAATCAGTTGTTTCGCGAGCACATCTGAACGAAGCCGATCTCCTATACATAATTATGTCAACCAAGGTACTAATGGTGTTGAGTAGGATTTTGAAACGACTTACTAACTTCCCCCCGGTGTTATGACTGAAGGGTTATCAAGGAATGGCTTACAAACTATTTTATGAACTAACTTAAACTAACACTAAAACTTTACTTAGGATTCGAACCCAGAACTTCCAGCACGGCAGACCAGCGACGCACCAACTGAATGCGCCACGGGAGGTCGGTTCCTGGTGTTGAGGTGCCAGAAAATACATTTACTATTATTAAAGATTTACACGTTTGTAATATTGTAACAGGCATTAGTTTGATGGAAGTGCTGAAAAAACTATTTAATTTACGAAACTGATGTAAGATAACATGGGTATTTTAAATTAATACCTTTCCGTATAAAAGTTAAAAAATTACTTAATGAACATGTTTGGGTAAAATGAAAAATAGTTGATTACACCAGAATACCAAAATTAAATATTAAGAAACAAATTATGTGCTTCGCTCACAGTTTTATTTTAACTTTACGATGAACCTAAAAATGAACGTGGTTATAAATATACCATAATCGGAGATGAGCAAAGTGCTGGACTTTAAGGAAATCGCTGCATGAAGTTTACATAACTTCAAGAAATCTTGAGCCGCAATACAACCGTATGTTTAGTAAAATATTTTGTAAGTAATTTTTTAGTGAAGTATAATTAAAGCGTTTATAATTATGCTAAAACATATCTAAAATTTATTTTTGAATTTAACTGACATTAGTACCAAATAATTGCCGTTGATATAACGTTACAATACCTCAATATATCTCCAAATCATAAAAAAAAAATGTAGACACTTGAATGCGCATAAATAAATACTATTAAAATTCTGGTTGCAAAAGCACCATAAAGTGGATGTCTATAGCTATGCATTACTTTATATTTACCAATTGCTCTACATATATGTATATATATATATATATATATATATATATATATATATATATATATATATATATATATATATATATATCTCTTATATCCTACATACCACACATATTAAAAAATAAGAACAAAGTAATAATCTTCTTTTTAATATTAAAATATTTAAGTTAGGAAGAAACTATAGTGAAAATGTATTTAACAGCCGTTTAACACAAAATATAGCAAAAACATGGACAATCGCTTGTGAGTGCGTAAAAGGAGACTGAATTTTTTTTATTGTTCGCATTAGGATAAGGAAATAACAGTCAAAATAAATAATGAATTTCTTAAAAGAGAAACTGTAGCTGAAGAATCTTACCTCAATGACAACTTTGTAGGTGAGGATGCATAAGTCGATGGTTACACTTAAGAAAAGTAGAAACACAACTGGGCCCATCACGTCATTCATTTTGTCGACAGCGCTGCAAATAATATAAGCATTTTCATGAATGTGGTATAAACAGCTGTGTTAACACTAGGCGTGGGAATAAATGTTGTGTATTTGGGAAACATTTATGACGGCGGGTAAATACCTGATTAATATTTGATGTTCCTCAATGAGTTTCCAGAGTTTTCTCTCCATCTGTATTGCTGAATCCCTTGTTGTTTTGCTAGTCTCGGTGCAATCACCGTCGTGATATCCCGTCCCACTGAAAGTATCTCTTCTTCCGTTGACTCGACTGCCTTGAAACTCCGTTGAATCTTCGTGGCTTGGAAGAGAAACAACGTCATGCTCGAAGTCTGCAAAATATGAAGGTCCCGCGATGCCAGCTTCTTCATCGATATGGCTGTACCCAACGTTAATGGTGTCAAGTTCATTGTGACCCAGTGCTGACACACATGCATTCAACATCTCGAACTGGCTGGCACAGTTGACGAGAAGGCTGTAACTGTAGTAACAGTTACATACCACAGAAAGGTACGCCAGGACCAGTACCAATACCATCATGCACATGCGATCAAAAATTAACTGCGTTAGATCACTTCGGTCGAACGGAGTGAAAAGATCTAGAGCTATATTCAAGTGAGCTACAGTCCGACTTCCTTCGTACGTACTTTTTAAGAATGCCCAAGGTGTTAGTTCCTGCACAAATGACGCGACTGTGCATATGATGAACACGCCTTTCGTCAATCCTTCTTCTAAGTTGATGGTCCTGCGCAAAATTTTCTCAGATGTTTCCTTGTCAATGTGTTCGTCCCAGAAATTCTTCGCCAGTGTAATAGCTACTTCCCTGTAAGTGCTTGTGCAGAGAACGACTGAAACAGCAACGACCCAAGAGTGAGACAAATTGATTAATGTAACTACAATATACAATCTCTCTTCTAAGGTGTCAGCCAAGTAAACTGTCTTGAAGAAAAAACATTGCCCTACAGCCATGGCGAATATTAGGAAATAGCCAAGACCTCGCATTATTTTATCTCTACGCGTGACGTCAACACCTGTGATGTCCCATGCCATGTAACGCCACATTTTAAGTATCAAATAAAATTTCCGTTTTTCATCGTAAGCCATCGCCGCCATAGCGAATTGCTGCTGTGACTTCTCTGTAATAACGACAGTTGTATTCACTTCCGCAAACTGCACGTCTTCTCGTGCCTCGTGCACTTTGTATGGCAGTCACGGCACTTGAGATGGTAAATTATTCAGAGTTATCGCGTGTTTGTTGGCGATCATGTCATGCAATATCCGAGCTAAGAGTAATAACTCTTACCTACATCAATATAATAACAAAAACAGTCGAACTCAGCAACGTGAATGCTTTATTTTTAAAAAAAATTTTATCCCCGAAAATTTTAGCTTAGTTTCATTATTTATGAGGGAATATTCATGTATGCTAGTGCATTATAGAACCTTTCTTATCAATTAAATAAATATAATTTTACAACTCTTAAAAAAATTATAAAGAGAATTTTTTGGCCATGAAACCTAACTTTATTTTAAAACTTTATTTTACTGAGCATGTGATAGTTAAATATACCTGAAAAAATTATCCTTGTGGTCATACTTAAAGCAACAATGAACTTATTTGAATTTAATTTAATGCGATTCATTAAAAAGAGCATTAGATTTCTAATATATTTTTTATGCCAACTTACAATCATCAACCAACACTGTTAATTCACCATAAAATTAATACTGATATAAATTGTGTACGTGCAGACGTCTACTTATAATGAAACGCTGTTTCGTAGAATGTAGAGTATTGTTGGTACAAAATTTAAGTTATTAATATCTCAAAAAGTATCTCGATTTTATTGTGTTCTTGGCTCTAAGGGAAGGTCTCGCGTATTTTACTTATGAATTCCGAACATGATCCGTAAAAGTTGCGAATCGGTAATTCACTTATTAATTGGAGGGGAGACGTGTGGAGTTTGGAGTGTCGACTGTTCTAGTCTGGAGGTTTTTATTGCTACTACAAGTATTAACATCCTTTATTAATTGCTTTAAACATTCATCAAGTTGCATTGGAACTACAGGTCCGTTCTTTGTGTGGGAAGGTTGGTGTGACTTGGTGCCAAGCTCTTTTCACCTTACCCTTTGGCACTTCCTCAAATGGAACATAAAGGGTCCCTTCTCTGCATAACGCCAACAGAGCAGGACGGACCAAGGAGCAAATAGTGTCAAATGGAAGCTCCAAGAACAGTGAACTGTGAGAGGGATTGGGGACTAGCTGAGCCGTGAAAACTAGAGCCGGGAGAAGGTTGCCTTTGGACCCCGCAGGCACTTCCTCCTGCTTTATCATTTTATTCTAGCGGCAGCCATCTTGGATTTGGCTTTCGTCTGCATTTTGAATTTTACCTTCGTCCACCACGGTGGATTTGGTTTTAGTTTCTATTGTCGTCTGCTAGAGTGAACCACTGGTGTCGACTTATTCGCTTTTCTTTGTTTGCGATGCCGACTACTAGATGACATCAGTGTAGGCAGTCAGTACTAGTGTATGTGTATTTATTTTTTCACCCTGAACTTAAGGTCAAAGTGTTATTTTTCATACATGTGACATCGTCTCTATCGTGTATATTTTAATTCAAATGAAAAATTCTTTTGGAGTGGAGGAGCCTCAAGTAACCAAACATTGGGTTGGTAGACATGTGCATTAGCCGACTCAGTTATCTAGACACATGGTGATCTGAAGGCATAAATGAGGCGTATGAAATAGAAATGCCATAATTGCTGTACCATTCATCTAAACATTTATTAATTCAATATTTAAAATTTTAAAACAAAAAAAAATAGTTTTATTGACTAAAGTATTGTTTTTAAGTACCGATAAAATCGATTGTTCAAAATTACAAAACTTTTTTTTTAATACTATTAATTAAACATATGCTAAATCGATAATTCTATTTTATAAAAAGAAAACCATTATATTTGGATTTTTTAATAAGTGGTTAAATCGAATGTACGATATATCCCAATTAAAAATACGAATTTTAATACCATGATTGTATAATTTTATTAAATCGATATTTTTATTTATGAAACATACAAATCAGACAATTTTAGAATTTCTTACCAGTAAAATGTATAACTCAGTTCCTCAAAATCAAATTTAAAATCAAATTTTTATTACTATGCTTTTAATAAATATTTAATCAGTAATATATTGAAAATAAAATTCGTGCGATATTAGAAATTATTTTCCAAATTACCGGGAAAATAGAATGTATAGTATACTATAAACCTTAAACCTTTCAGTTTGTACTATCTTAGCTACAAGATTTATTAAACTGATATTCTTTTATTTAAGAAACATTTTATTCGCCTGATTTAATAATGTATTTTTAATTGCCAATGTAATCGATTGTACACTAAATTCGAACCAAATCAGTTATTCAATTAATAATACTGTGCTTTTAAAATGTATTAAATTGGAAATTTTTATTTAGATATCTAATTTCCGTAGTATATATGTTGAGCATTGTGTGATCAATGGGGTTTCTGTGTTCACCATTCAGTATCTGGTAACATACTTGAAGCTTGGCCAACGAGACACAATATCCATTTCTCGAGCCTCGCGTCCAGTGAACGAACAACCTTGCTTACATTGAAGGAAGCGCCACTTCGCTTCTGTAAAGTTATAGGCATAAAGTATGTATCAGTTGATACGCGTGGCCAAGATAATATGAATACTAGACATGTTAAACTCCAAGTATTTTTATAGGCATATTTGGTCACTATTTATGTATCATTTTAGCGAGGCCATTGAAATTCAGTTCATATGCATAATTTATGACAATGCAAAAAGCCCTAAAGTCTTTTATAAGCATAGTTTCTCACAATTTGCAACCCATTCATGTTATGCCCCTTAAATTCAATATTATAGCATCATCGCTAATCATGAGATCGTATGTACAGCTAAGTCTTACACCCTGTAGTAGGCAAAATAAGTCAATATTTTCGAAACATTTGAGTTAGGCCCATGAACTCTGGTATATAGGCATTATTTACAACCCCAAGAAAATAAGATTGACACAATAAGATGTGTGACTTTTATAAGCATATTGGTCTGTAGTTTGCAAACCATTGGGGTCGTACCCTTGACACTTGGTATGTAGAGATAATTTACTACCCCAAAAATGCCAGTGTGTTACTATAAGCCCTACTGTAAGCATAGATGCTCACCATTGACGATCCATTAGAGTTTTTGCCAAAAATTAATGTCAAACAAAACACTCGCGATCTCGGAAATGCAATGCAATACCTTATACCTTAAACAGTTTTATTAGAATAGTTATACAGAATTTTTTATCTGTTACTGTTATAGATACTAAATAAAAATTATAGGTAAAGCTCACGACACCGAAGAGTTTTTTTTAGTCCGTTTTAGTCTGTTAGCTCGTTCATAAAAATAGTTGATTGTAATTTCAAAACAATCATGTAAAGAACCATCATATTTATTTAACAGTTAAAACACCCAATACCAAACAAGGCACATTTGTCATGTTAGTTGCTAACCCATTTCATAATCACATTTATCATCATTTTCAAAGACATATTACAGAACCCTGAAATTTAGAAAGGTGACAGCCCCCACCTTAATGGAGGTGCTTTTTATGGCCTAAACTCATTTACAACCATATCCAACATAATTTGCAAACCATTTGATAAAAAACCAACGTCGGAATGTAAGATACACACCGCTTCTCCAAGTCCGATCAAGCTAATGCAATCCATTATGTTCCAAGAACTTTTACACACAACGTCGACTGCCATTTTGCAACCATTAGGCACAAAACAATTAAATTCTGAGCACAAGTAACACAGCTGACATAAAAAGCATCCAGCATAGCTCAAGTGTACCTCAGATATACAAAGCAACCATAACAATTAAGCATAAGAAAAGACCATAACAGAAATATACCTGCCTCTCATACCATCTACCATAATGATGTTACCAACTACCACTAGTCAAATATACTTAAAAAAATCATGCCAACGAAAGTATTTCTTATGTTGCTTCTGCTATGCCCCACCCATTTTAGACCTCCTAAATAGGAGAGGTCACCTCCTATAACACAGGTAGTTTGGGTGAGGTTTCCGATAAGAAACAGAAAGAAAAGTTTGATGTGTTACTTGAAAGCTATAATGATGTCATTACGATGCGATTAGGTTGTTGCAAGTGTATGTTTTATAAAATACACTTGTCTGATAATATTCCATTAAGGCTGAAGCCCTATTAATGCGCACCGACCAAAATAGGGGCTATGAAAGAAATTGTGTGTGAACTCCAAAACCAGAGAATTGTTAGGCCATCACTTTCACTTACGCCTCACAGGCCTTTCTCGTAATAAAATAACAGGTAAATACCGTTTGTTGATTGATTACCGGCAACTAAACCAAAATGTAAACATTAATCCTTTCCCTATGCCGAACGTAGAGAATGTCTTACAACATTTTGATGCTGCCAGATTATTCTGTGTTATTGACCTCAATGAGGCTTTCCATCAGTGTAAACTAGGTAAATCGAGTAAAGCTTGTACCGCCTTCGTCACCCCGTGGGCCCATTTTGAATGGAATAGGGTACCGTTCAGGGTGAATTTTGGAGGCCAATGCTTAACCCGCATTCTGCAAAAAGCGCTTGAAGAGTACAATTTTAAGTTCCTAATATTGTTCTTGGACGAAATTTGTATTCACTCTTAGAATGTGGAGGAACATTTAGTGCATATCAAACTTGTGCTTAGTAAGCTCCGGGAATTAGGATTTACCGTTAATATGGATAAAAATTTAACATGGGAGGAAAACTTACATAAAGTTTTTAGGTCTTATTCTATTCCAAGGGAAAACTTATTATAGACCCTGAAAAAAATAAGCCTTACAGAGAACTCTCCACGACCTAAAAATGTTAAAGGCATCATACATACATTTTCTGGGCATGCTGGGTTATTTCTCTCGGTTCATTGATAATTATGCGGAACTGTGAGCTCCTCTAAATATGTTGAGAAAAAAAGTCATCACTTTTGAATGGACAGAAGCGCAGGAAAAAGCGATCAATGAATTTAAATATTATATTTCTCACTGCCCAGTGTTAGCTCCGATTTCACGAAGAAATTTATTTTGCAAGCAGATGCTTCGTCACTATTCTTGGGTGGGGTGTTGTTACAAGACAGTGAGCAAGGATTGAGACCTGTAGGTTTTGCGAGTAGGACGCTAAATCAGAGCGAATCACATCTAAGTGCTTACGAGAAAGAAGCATTGGCACGTGTCTGAGGAATTTAAAAGTTTGTTACGTATTTGGAACATCGCGAATTCAACTTACACACCGACAATCAAGCTCTCACATAGTTTTATGCCCATCCCAAACAAGTCGGAAAGATCGGGTGGTTTTCGCTTTAATATTGTGCATATTAAAGGGAAAAGTAATGTTGTCGCAGACTGTCACTCCCGCATGTACAACGAGACCGATTACGAAAACATGGCGACTTCCCTTAAGGTAGCCCAGGGGTTAGAGGACAAGGTGGACGAAGAATGTTGTGTGCTAATCCGAACAATGCCTGAGATGTTTACTGATTTTTATTAGTGACAGCGGGAGTATCAGGAATGCAGTAAAAATAGTGAACAGATCGAGCATGGTAATGTTTCTATGTATCGGGTGGATAAGGATTTGATTTTTATGTGGATTGCTTTAAAAGACGAAGCTATATGTACTCGTCAAGGCTAGGGACCTAGTTTTGAAGAATTTTCATAACTCTACGAGTGGGAGTCATATGGGGAAAAAGAAGACTAGGGCCCTGATTATGCATGAGTTATTTTGGACAGGTATGGGGCGAGAATTTGACACTTTTGTGCATTATTGTAAAGAGTGCCAAATGGCCAAACAGGCCTTGAACAGTAAGGTGGGTGGATATTCTCTAAATTAACAACCAGGCCCTGGGAAAAGGTTTTTATATATTTTTGGCCCCACTGCAAAGATCCAGAGACAGCAATAAGAGTATTTTAATTTTAGTAGACGGTTTTAGTCAATTTACCTTTATGCTCCCAATGCAAAATATGAAAGCAGGAAACATTGCGAAGGCTTTGGTTTAGAAGATTTGGCAAATATTTAGGGGCCCCGAGCAGATAATCATGGATAATGCTAGCTTCTTTGTTTCCCGGGTAATAATATCTATGTTTTGAATGTGGGGTGAAGCACATGAAGATCAGCCCATTTTTACCCATGCCCGAATATTGTGGAGCGTGTAAACAAGAATGTTAAGGTGGCACTCCGCATTTTCAACAACAAAGATCAACGAGGGTGAGATCGTGTTCTTACTGAACTTTGTTTGGCTTTTAACTCGGTAACACACAGCGCCACGGGTTTTACTAGATACAAAGTTTTCATGGGGAGAGAACGTCCGGTTCTTCTGCTCAATGCATGGGGTATACCACTAGAAAGTATGGATGAGAATGGTAATAGTGAACTTGACAAGATTTGGAGTGGAACATTGTGCATTTAGAAAAGTCTAGAAAGGCTATAGCCAAAAGGTACAATATTGATAGATTAGCGAATGATTTTAAAGTGGGTGAACTGGTATTGTGCCATCGATTTGTGCAAAGTAAAGAGGTAGACCATTCCTCTTAATTGGCTATGTCCTATCATGGACCTATTAGGGTTCTTCGTTTTTTGGTTCCTATCACCGTGTTGTTGGGTCACCCTGATATTGACTTTGAAGCGAGGAAAGCTCACTTATCCCAAATAAAAAGTCTTAACACTTCTGAGGATAGCAAACAGTAATGTGGTATGCTGAATTTGAATGTGGCTTACTGAACAGTTGTTCAGAGTTTTTGAGCTGGAACGCGTTAATTTTTTCTGGGCACTGTTAAGAACCATAGCTTGGTGTTTTTGTGACATTTTCATTCTTAAATGTTTTATCTTAGTTGTATTTCAACTCTATTTTATTATATGTGTGTGAGCACTTGTTTGTTTACTTTGTGATGTATGGTACTATCTGTTGATGTTCTTGCTTCAGAGATGGGTTGGTAACTGCCAATATTAACACATACTAAGTATAAGTCAGTGGACCAGGAGTTCTCGGGTATTTTAAGATGTTGTCTGTTTCTTACCTCCCAAACCTTCTTTTGCGAGGGGTAATTGTGACGATGCTTCGTCTCGTAACTTCGCGCCTAGTGTTTTTTTTTACACAATGTTGGCAACAGTTGGTTGCCGTGGCGCGAGTGCAAAATACTTTTATTCTATGTATTATGTATTTTTTAATTGGCTGGCCGATTATTAGTTTGCTATTTTGGTATTATACGCTGTATTGGAATATTTAAGATTTCTAGAATGTATTAATCCTATTTTCATATCGTATATTAATTTAGCTCGTTATATTTCAAATATTACTTGGTTGTAACGTACGCAGTTTATATAGTTGTAAGAGTGATCGCCGCCATGTGTGCTACGCGTGACATAGCGCAATGTGGTAGTGGCTAGGCCTGGTCAGCTGACGTCCGCTGCACGGAGCTCATGTAATACGCGAAGCTCCACCTGCCGCTCGACCGGTACCGAATTGTGGAAGACGATATACAAATGAAGGCGGTCTCGGGCCGGAATGGTTAGCATGTAACGTACAAGTATGAAGTTGCAATGTACGGGTCCTGTCGTACAGTTTTCTGGCGAAACTTGTTCCTGGATACAAGTGCGGCGAGTGATAGAAAATTCTGTGCAGCAACGTAAGTACAGCATGCACCTTTAATCGCACGTGGCTGGTGTGTGCACAAATGGTGCGAGCGTCGTAGCACTTCAATGCGCGGGATGTGCGATCAGCTGACGAGCAGCGCGACGGCGTCGTCCTGGCGGGCATTGGGGCCTGCGACACGGCGGAACAACGATGGTTTTCCTAGGGCTGTGTGTTGTCCCGTGCTGCTACGTCACTGCTAAATTATCAGGTTTGAGAGGATCTAATCTTGGTGTGACCAGTACTGCCCGCGCCTTATATTTCCTACATCTTTTACATCTTCAAGTGATGTAAAAGTTTGCTTTGCGGAGCGCACCCTGCCTGCGAGCGTCTTGTACTGCGATGCGCAATATTAACTGTATTTGAATGCCATGAATATTTTTATAATTGTGTTGCCCGTAAAAGTTTAACTTTTTAGTATAAAATATTAGCCACTTCAGTACAGAGATTGGAAGCATAAATTCTTGTCACGCATGATGCAGAGTGTTGAAGCAAGTGGAAATATCAAAGTGTAAAATATAAATTAAATTAAATATGTTGGAATATAAACAGAACACTCGGTGTGCGCTATCAGTTACTGTTTCAACCCTCTGCCTGCATATTTGAAAGCTGCAAAGATTAATACTGCACTTAAGGGCCATTGTATGAATATTGAGAATGCACAACGTTTACACAGATACTCTAGTCATTTAAACTTAACAACAAATTTGTTACCTGCTCTTAAGATTTGTTGCTCTATAAATGAGTTCGTCACCTACTCACGAGTTGTGTTTGGAGGTTTAGGGTACTTATGGCAAAGTGAGGTAGCATTTGAATACCCTGAAATCCGCGCTAGGTAGAGGGCGGCTGAGATGGGGAAAACGAACTGTCAGTCATGTAGTGTTAATAGTACACATCATGTAAAAAAAATTCTCACTTTGTTGATGGGCGCGGTGGAAAGCAGATCTTTACCACTTGATATGTATACTGTGATCGTGTTAGAATAGGAAAACGGAATTGGTGGTTGGAGACATGCCGTATGAATCACTGGCTGCATTTTTAACAGCAGGTGACTCTGGATATTCGCTCCTTACATCGCGGAAACGATGTTACTACTGTGGAAAATGTTTAAGTAAAAGCTGTAATGCACGACGACATTATGGTAGTCGTTGCAATTTTCAGTATTGCATACGTAGTAGGATTATGGGAAGTTGGAGGCAAGGGCATAGGGCGTCATCTTGTTAAGTCATCCGACCGCCATATTATATGAACTTGACCTTTAACTTGTGACCTTGACCGCTGTGACCTTAAGTTAGCTTAACTTAGAATGTTATATCGTCGAAATCATGTACCTAATCAATTCCAAATTATTTGTATGCAGGCAGTAAATATTACAACAAACAACTGTGTCTACACGGAGCATATTTTGTCCGTCATTTTGTAAGATTGTGTCACATGAACAAATCATTTTTATGTAATATCTCGGGAAACAATAATATTGATCGATTCCAACCGAATTGGTAGAACATTTTGCACTGCAGCAGGTGGTGTAAATTGCCATGTTTTAAGTATGTCACGTACTTATTTCAAAATGTTGGCTCTATAAATATTTCAACTTAATATATTTTACTAACTTACCAATTTCCAATCAAACTTTGTATGCTGGCAGAATCAATTACAACCATAAAATTTGTCTATACAGAGCTTCATTTTATCTGCCATTTTGTAAGTTAGCCCCACAATAAAGATTAAGTTTTTGTCATATCTCGGGAAACATTCAACCCATTAGTACCAAAATTGGGCGAAGAATTGGTATTGTGGTAGGACACATAACTACTACAAGTATTTTTCCAGTTGCCAGACATGTTCAGAACGGTGACTATAAATTAATGTTAGGTTAGTATGCTATATCTACCAATTTATGCAATAGATTTGAGCATTTCTTTGTGTACTGGTGGTATACAATAATCGAATGTGCTAATACATAATATTTTTGTCCTCCATTTGTGAAGATCATATGAAAAACAAGGTGGTTTTATGTCATATCTCAGAGACTAATCAACTGATATTTACCTAATTCTGCACACAAACAGTACAATGGTAGGCCATGTAAACGTAAGTTTTTGAAGTGGCTCAGTCTATTTTTTTAAATATGATAACCCTGTTGATATTTTAGGTTACTGAACCCTATCACTCGAAACGTTAGACTAATAAAATTCGAAGTTGATGCTCGAATCCGACATTCGTAATGCAGTGTGATTTCACACTAACTTATGGTACGAGGTTTTCTGGGTTCGAGTCCCGGGTAAGACACGTGCGTATTTGTAGTTGTCTCACTACTGTTGCATAAGTTCCTGGTTTCACCTCTAATGTTAATGCTTTCAACGAGGCGGCAAGTTCTACCCACCATCACAGATTTAAGAAATTATTTAAAAATTAATTGCGCCCATATTGAGTAAAGTAATGCACATTATTTGTATCAGAAACTTCTTATTTGTGTTGATTATGAATCCAGCGATAATTTATTTGCTTTTCTTTAACTACAACAAAGTAGTATAATGATTCTCGGAAAGTAAAACCCGCATCTTAAGATGTCTAATTCGAATACGGCATCTATATTTACTTTAAAGTACGTAACATTTTCAATAGTATACTTAACTACTACTTGATTATGTCAAGAGTTTGTCAAAATACCTTGCCTACAAATGTGCTGTGTGCCATACAATATAGAAACGTTCTGAAAACGCGAATCTATTGTATGGGAACCAGAATGTTGTAGGTCCGTCTCCACGTTTTAAATAATCAACTTCATGTTTTCATATATATTTATATTAATATTGGGGTGAAAATAGACTCAGACCTCGAAAGAACTCCTGTTTTGATCAGTATAATACATAGACTTACCAACTAAGTAGCAGAAATATCGGTTGAAGCCAGCATTTGTAAATGATAAATCATAGTATATATTCGATTCGATTAAAATAAAATACAATATTAAAATAAAAATTAATCAAAATTTAGTGAAATTCAACGACTGCAATATTCAAAATCAACAACTCCCTGGGAACACATACATCGAGGTTGTCTCATAGAACAAGAAATGGACGAACTATAATACGTAAAATAAATAATTATTCACTGTAGAAAGTGGTGCTGCAAATAAATTTTACTTGCCTATAACAGCTTACAAACACAAGTAATTTAGTTTAAATAAAATGCAATAAGCACCACTGGACTCGAGAGTGAAGCATCACAGCAGCCTCTCCACGCCGGGAGGCGGAGAAATGCAGGCTTCCCGACGTCATCTAACAGCATCTCCCTCTTGAGATGGACAGCTTTAAGTTAACAATATGGTAGGAACAATATGGAAACAGAACAACAACAACAGGGTAACACGTAAAATACAAATGGCAGACCACAGTAAAAATACGTCAATGCAATCAAGACATAAAGTTAAAATAGGTGTGAATAATGAAGGAGGACAGATCAGTATCTTCCACCTCGCTCCATGCATTCTCCCTCCTACGCCGCCGAGGATACAAAGTAAAAATGGAAGGCGGAAGAACAGAGATTGCTGGGCTAAAGTGTGAGGGTTGAGATGAGAAAAAACACAGATACACTAGTAATATAACAAATAAAAATTCGTCATCCTGATTTAGTGGCTAGTAACAATCACATAGTGCAATTACTAGTGTAATCCCTTAAAAACTAGTAAACGCTTCAAACACCATACTCAAAATTAAAATAATTTACATTCAAGTGCAAAATTTTTTCTTATCAACTAGTTACGAAAACAGTAGGTATAACATAGTCATTTATAATAAAGAAATACTAGGAATTAACTAAAAACTACAAACTACAACTATCAACTAATATTTTTTTATATTACCTGAGAATCAAAAGGTTATCATTAGCAGCATCACTCTGCGGCTCAGCTCATGCACCAACAGGATCTCAGCAATGGTATGGCAGGCAACACCTCGGGCACCTGGACAAAACTGGAGCTGGACATCATGGAACAGCAACTTTTTCCACTTGATCCTCAAATGTCCATCTTCACACTCCTCCGGTAGATTTGCCATCCAATGTTGGAGATGACACGGCTTCCCAGTCGTAATGTCGTTTTCTATCTTCAGACGCCGTAATCTTGATTAGAAGTATCCGAGGGCTTGTCTGCCAAGCAGGGAAATGGTAGCCTTGATACTGTGCCTTTCAACACTTAAATAGATGTTTGGCCGGCTGATTCATGTATTAATTACATTATTATGCAAGTAATCAATTGCAGGCAAATAGTTCCTCCAACTATGTTGTTTGGAGTGACAAAGAATATGTAGCATGCGCGCTAGCTCACGCATGAATCGCTCGCTCGGTAGGCTTGATGCCCATCTTAGTCAACCCAGTCGACCAAGCTTCAGAAGTAAACCGAGTCCCTTTGTCTGTTAGGACTGTTGTCAGTGTTGTCAGCTGCAACAGCAGATTTGCTAAGGATTCTCGTTGCACATATGAAAGTATTTCTGCTTGCAATACTAAATTTTGGAACTACATTTGCCACATGTCCGAAGTATTGTGCTAGGTAGCACATCCCAGCGAATAAACATTCTCTATGGCTGACTTTCGAAGCGTACGAACGATAACATTTCTACATGTTTCCAATTTGTAGGCTTGAGCTCAGGAACGGGTGCATTCTCTCTGGCCAGAACACTGATGCAACTAAAATCAATAACGGTAGAACATCTACTGAGAAAATAGACACCAAATATTGAAGGAGTAACCAGGTCCATTGCTATAAAAGAGATAGCGCTGATGCCGTCACCAAGCCTTCCCATATTCAGTAGAGCTTGGAGGTTAATGATTGAAATGAGGTTACTGCGACAATTGTTAGTATAGGCATGGGAATCATTGTCATCCAAAAGCCTGGCATTTCATAGGCATTATTGAATTCCTCAGAGAAACAGCTTATTTCCATACCACTGTCCAACTTTGCTAAACAGGAGCAGTCGGTCACAAACACTTCTACTTTTGGACACAAATGATCTCGAGACGGGACCTCAACTTCCTGAAATTCTTCCAACAGAAATTAATGTTCTTCTTCGTAAAGATTAATAGTACAAACACCCCGACTAAGTTGGGAAATCTCGCATTCCTGCACTCCAAACCGATCATTACGAGCCGAAGAGTGAGTGCTTACTTCCTCGACTCTTACTAGTTTGTTTCCAGATTAGAGTTCAACCAAATGTGGTCATAAATTGCCCGTGAGCTAATAAAATTGGTACGCCCCTTTAGGACGTAGCAAGGATTTAGGAAAGGCAGCAAAGAGTACATAAACCTACGATCAACACCAGACACACACTTCAGAAAAATTCTCATGAATAAGATCACCAAATAATACATAAGGAACAATTTGATCCAATATAGGGCAATACTGCTTGACGCTGCCGAACTGGGGCAAGGCAGGAAAATATTCTGCAACATACAGAAAAAGAAAGGTATTAATGTGTCCCAACAAAATCACAGCCAAGATAATACAACTTTTTCAAAACGAAGCATGAGACAAAATGAGCAAAACCATAACAAACAACACCTGAAAACAGACAACCTAGGAATAAAATTTACATTTAAAAAAATCACTATGATTGCCTATATTCACAGATAAAGAGAAATTGCGGTAGCTAACACTCTTAAAATAATACCAATCTTAAAAAAGGTACTTACCTTCAATGGAGCACACATGATTCATTTTCCAGGAAAAGTACCTCTTACAAAATCTATTAAAAACCGCAGATTATGATAGTTATAATATTGATGGCCAAGAATCACTTCCCCGAATATGTAAGAGATGCCAGAAAATTAAAAGTAAATATTGAAAAAAGCCTATATACTTCGAAACGCAGGGAAGACTTAAAGATTTCTACCATTCCACATTTCAACTATGTAAGTAATCTACTAATTACCAGGGCAATGTACTAAAAACAACACACTGAAAATATATTACTTAGCTTTTCAACTTTCAAAATTACCGTGTCTAGCGCCATGAAGCCTAACTGCGGATTGCGATCTCCATGTCATCTCCAGTAATGTATAAACAAATGACAAACAAAAAATCAAGATAGTAGAATGAGTATAGGTGAGGGGAGTCAAAGGTCATGGTCGGGGTCAAAGGCCATCTGCATACAATATGGATGCAAGATTTGGCATTGGGTATACCTATAAAACCAATATGGCTGTTACTGCTCTGTAGGTCCGAAGGAAGCCCCCCAAAATTAATTAACTTGGCGAAAATTTGATTCCAGGGTCTTGTTTAGTCACGAGGGGGGCTTCTAACATTGGGGGGGGGGAGGGGTATTTCTAAGAATCCTTTTAATAATTGTTTAATAATTTTTTAATGATTTTAAATAATTTTTAATAATACATATTTTCGAAATTTCTTTTTGAATTTTTTAGAATTTTTTCGAATTTTTTGGGGAGTTATCGCAATTTTTTAAAGTTTTCTTATGGTTTTTTGGAGTCAAAGGTCCACGGAATCAAGGTCAAGGTCAAAGGTCAAGGTCAATGACATATAATATGGCGGTCGGGTGACTTCACAACATGACGTCTCCCCGGCTCCTGCTTCTATCCCCGATCCCCTTGTCTTTCAAGGAACAAAATCCTACTACTAACGAACATTGCTGACAGATTTAAAATTTTAATTTTTGAGAAAAGATAAAATATCATACTCACTAAACATAAATATGTACTCCGAAATAGTTAGTAGCAAAAATCTCGCAAATGTTTTTTTCCAATCATAACAGCAGTAGCACCCAGAACCCGTGTCCTTAAAGCACAAATGACGGTTTGCAGGCAGACATGGAGTATAACGACGAACAGAAAACAAATTTAAACGTGCATGTTCAGCAACGGTATGTAAATTACAAAATGGTTTAATTTTCAAAATAGTTGTGTGAGTGAAAAGCTTAATATATTATTTATAATAGTATAGTGTATTTGGTTATATCACAATTTACGTCTTAATAATCTTAGCCGAGTATATTGTATACATATAAACGTAAGGTTGGCTATTGTGTATTTTACTTGACATATTCAGGAAAGTGTTCGTTTTCCATTATGTACAACTGTTTCATAATTTTGACAAAAATGTTGGTTATACATCAGCTTTCCATGACCATAATAATCTATTTGAAACAAAAATAATATGTATTAATATGCTAACTGCTAAGCAAACATGAACAATTATCGTTAATTTTTTCATCCCATATATAATAATAGAATCGTTGAAAATACGTTAGTTATGTAACATTGGCCAAACTGGCCAATAAACTAAAGAAAAAATACTAATTACGAACTGTTTGGTTACCAACATTATCCCAACATAAGACCAACAATGCGTATTACAAAGAAAAATGGTAAGTTATGTGAAAAAACATTTGTACTCCATTAAATACAGAAAGTAGCATTGTTTTCATAAAGAATAACTATTCCTTAGTGTTGACTTAAAATGTTAGCTATACAGTTTGGCCAATTACCAACTATATGTCTACCAACTAAAGGCTGTTGACGATAAAGTTAGCACTTTTAAAACAAACCGTTAAAAAATGTCACTGCCCTTACCTGCAAACAAGTATTTTAACGGGCGCCCTGAGTGACATGCGTCCAGTAAAGTTGGTAACGATAAATGGGAAGTAGTTTCGTATCTTAACGTCGAACGAAAAGTGTTAGACAACCATTTTGTGATAACTTAAATTATTTCTTTCGCTTTTTTTTTTAATGCATCGAATCGTAAAAATGTGTAGATTTGTAAAATATTTGCTTTTATTATAATTTCACACTTCCACATTACCGACGCATGAAGAACGTGATGAGGTCATTACAATGGCAATCTTACATAAGGCAGAAGAATACACAATGTGGATACAAGTAGATCTTTAGCAGGGCTTTCAAAAATGCTAATGTTATAGTTAATAGCCTATAGTTATCATCAATCCGCCAACCATGACCATTAAAATATATGTTAAATAATATTAGTTTATATATTTAAAAGACAAATATTTAAGCAAACACCGTACATTATGCTTTTTTCTCATCCCAAGCATTCTATGGAGCATTGTCGAAATTATGTTACACAATATTGCCCCAACAAGAAAAAGGACCAAACACCAATCGTTTGGTTCTCAACATCATTCCAACATAAAACCAACTAAACATACCTCGTAGAAAAATGTCCAGTATCGTGAACATTTGCATCTCGTGCAATACAGGCAATATGCAGTGTTTTAATTAAGAAATACTATTCCCTAACTTTTACATTAAAATGTTGGTTGTACAATGTTGGCCCAAAATAAAAATTAATACCTATTACCAAGTGTATACCTACCAAATCTTTGCGAACGTTTAGCCAACATCACACATCATATTCAGTTTGAAACAAAAACATTTATGCATTAAAAAACGTAAAAGTTAAGCAAACAAAAAAATTTTTGTTATTTTTTATTCCAAAAATACTATCGAGCATTGTTGAAAATATGTTGGTTACACAATGTTGGCCCCTGCTAAAAAAAAAAGTACCAATTACCAACTGCAACTACACATATTTCAAAGAAAAATTGTCATTATCGTGAAAAACCTTTGTATTTCATAAAATCCATAAAAAGGACATTGTTTTAGTTAAGAATATCTATTCCCTTACTTTGCCATAAAATATTGGTTTTACAACGTTTGCCCAATACAAAAATACATACACATTACCAACAGTATGTCTACTAACTTGTTGCCAACATTTAGTCAACGAATTTAAAGTTTTCAAAAATTGTTCTTGCGATATGTTCCGACATTTTTGATATAGTGATGCGTTGATGTATGTTTTTCTAAGGTATCTGATTGAAATTTTCAAATAAAATGTTTTGTTGGCATATTACGTTATGCCAACAATGTATTTATGTATATTATCTAATTGAACATATAGACAACCTTTCCAACCAAATCCCCACCGGCCAATGTTTGTTGCGACTTGTTCTCTGTTGTCGGCATTGTTCTTTTCTAGGAGGATCTTTTTAAGTTTCAGTGCCGTAACCCACCTTTGTAGTTCGTTACAGCACTTGAGAAAGATAAAATTTTAGGAAAATATTTATCAACCGAAAACAAGAAAAAAAAAAAATGTACTTTAAAATAAAGTAAATTTTTGAGAAAAAGAAAGTGATTGCAAGTATATTGCATTGCTCTGGTTCAAAGCCCCAGAAAGCCGAAAGAAAAATCTTCAAATATAATTTTAACAATAAAATGAAATATTATTTAAGACATTACAAACTTATTACTAAGAAATTTAAATATTTTAAAATTTGATACGATTAAAAGACCTTAAAACAATTACACGTTTTACGATTTTAAATAATACAGATGTATTTAAATACTTAAATTAAATTGGACTCCCGAGTTAAAAAATTATGAAGGAAATTTGTGAACCAAGATGGTTGCTCTCATCAAACTCGTAAGAAAAGAAGTATAGTTATAACTATACCTAATATACATTAAATATATTACAAAGGTAGTGGTATCAGTAACAAATATGGAATTCTTACTTGGCAGTTACCACTTTACCTCAGTTGGCTAGGGAAGACGTCTACCTGTACAATGTCTGGCAGTTCGAAACACGACTCATATAGGAAACAAATATGGCTGTCTAAACTGGCGCCACCTAGCAAGAAGCATTGGAAACAAAGATGGTTGGTTGAAAGAACTGCGACAAATTATACGCCAGTGACACACTCTAGCATTTGGAATCGGAAGCAAGATTGCTTTCAAAAAACAAATGACAAATGGAAATACACAAGATAACAGCTGCCTGCTTTGCACTGCAGCAGACACCAGTTGGAACGAATTAAGAAGCAAGTTGGAAAAACAAAGATAAAATCCAAGATGGCACTGCTGGACCAGACTAATAGAAAAGGAGGAAGCACGCGCAGGGGACGGTCACCCAGCTTAGAGGATTCAGGTGTCCAGCTCCAGGCACCAAGTTTGCAGGCGACTCCCGATACCCACTACTAAAATTTGTTTACTTTGCAGCTGTGTGCAGAAACTTACCAAGTTTTGTTGACACATTACAAGTGTTCGAAATGCTCCCCCTTTGCGATCCTGCACACATAACCTCTATAATCAAGTGCTTCCCACACACAATGCGGAATGTCCCTTTCAATACGATCAAAAGCAGTGATTCTGCGGGTCCTCATGTCTGCTAGGTCAACCAGTAAAGGAGGCACAAACACTGCTTCCTTCACATAGTCACACAAAAAAGTCGCATGTAGTTATGTTCAGGGGAACACGGGGGCCGTGACACCATATGTTGATCATCATTCCCGCTACAGCCAACCCATCAGTTTGGCAATCTGTTATTGGGGAATTTGGCGGTGTACCAGGTTTCAAAATCTTATGGAAGAGCATGATGACTTTTGCGATAACCTTTTGTTCAGAGTTGAAGCGACATTTTGCCTTAGAGACACAGTGAACAGGTGAAATGGCCAAGATTCGGGTACAGAAAACCCTCGTGGCATCATTGACCATATTCGTGACTCTCCGAAACTCAATGTTTTTGGGCCACATCGAAATTTAAAGTTTATGCCAGTTTCTTCTTCTGCAAAAAAAAATCCATTACATGGCATATTTATCTGGACATGTAAGAACATTTGCTCATGCCTCAGCTCGAGACAGACAGTGAAAACGTTATCTAACTATTGTAAGATACTCCTCCCCACTTCCTTCGCGATGTCCGGGAATTCCTCAGTAACATATTGCCAAACCGATGGATTGGCCATAACGGGGATGATGAACAGCAACTGCTGTCACGACCCTCGCTTTACTCTGATTCAACCTCTCGAGATTTTTTGTGCGGGGCTATGTGAAGGAACCTGTGTTTGTGCATCCTTTACTGCTTAAACTAGCAGACATAAGGGGCTCGCATAATCACTGTTTTCGATGGCATTGACAGGGACCCGCTGTAACGTGTGTGGGAAGAACCTGATTGTAGATTTTATTTGTGCAGGATCGCATAGGGGGATCACATTATACACTTGTAATGTGTAAACAAAACTTGGCGACTTTCTGTTCACAGCTGCAAAGTTACGTCTCAATACGTTTAATAATGCACGTGCAGTATCATCATGAAATAGCCCCAATAATTTATAGACTCCCTGTAATTATTGTTACGGGAAAACAGCTGGTTTATTCAAAATGATTGAATTGTTTTACTCTCTCTTTCTTTCTCTTTCTCTCTCTGTCTTTCTCTCTCTCTCTCTCTCTCTCTCTCTCTATGTATCACGTCAAATATTTTAATTTTTTTTCTAAACATTTTTTAACATTTTTACTTAGGCCTATATTATAGAAATTTGATACTTTTACTTTCGTATCCATGACATAGAAATATTAAAAAAAAGTGGCGAATATGTTAATAAATATGCCATATAAGGACTTTTAAATGTATCCTTGATAGCTAAAGTAAAAAAAAAAACCGGTGGTGTATTTTTTTCTCTAATGTAATTTTTTTAAAAATGAATGTGGCAAAGTGATTTTACCAGCAGTTATATCAAGAGAACATATGTAGCTGAAGGATTCTTGATGAGGCGTGCTCTTGGATGACTGAGAAGTGTGCGTCGCCGTTGCACAGCTTAAAATATCTCGGCAGAGTTCTCCGCCGCGCTGGTAGCTGGCTAGCGACAACCTCCATACAGTTTATAGTTGCCTTATTATCGACTAACTTTTATGACCTGAGTAGATAGGTTATGTCAGTTCTGGGACAAACAATACAGGGATTCGGAGCTCGGAGCCCCTCCTGCTCTTTCATTCTGATAGGCTGACGGCCGCCTTGAAAGCCAGTGTCTGTCGACCATTGACCCTTGACCTATAACTTTTGACCATTGTACTTTGACCACAAAATTCCTTAATGTAAAAAATTTAACTGAAAAAAATTAAAAAATAATAAAAAAAGACAAATTAAAAAACTATTACGAATAGATATTAAAAAGTTATTTAATAATTCTAGTCCACCGGCAGCTATTTTTCCCCACCAATTTCCCCTTTCTCCTTAAAAAAATTCTCTTTCTCTGTATAAATTCACCTTTTTCCTTAAAAATTTCACTGTTTTTCCTAGTTTTTTTTTTTTCCTTTTTCCCTACAAAATTTCAAAGAATCGCAAAAAAAAAAAATTAATTAAATTCGACGCGCATATTATGTTACTAACACTACCGCCATATTGGATGCAGGTGATCTTCAACTTAAGCCTGTGACCATGAATGACATAGAAAACAATAACTCAAGAAAATATTCATTAAAGTCACCAAATATTACATCACTGACTACTGCCGCCATATTGGATGCAGTGGACGTTGAACTCGACCCTGTGCGCTTGAATAACCTTGGACACAAAGTTTTGAGAAAACATTTATACAAGTCAGCAAACATATGTTACTGACTACTAACACCATATTAGATGCAGGTGACCTTGATCCCATAACCTAGAATGACCTTGAGCCCAAAAAATTAACAAAAAAATTTAAATGTCACAAAATATATGCAAGATTAATAAAAAATGCATTATTATAATTTGTTAAAAAATTATTATTAAAAAAATATATTTAAGGAATGCTTACATTTCCATAGGTCCCACTTCATTATACTCATTTCGCCATCTTAGTTTTCTCATCTGTCGTTGGTTTATACAATACTGGAGGCCACCATCTAGGATTTATTATTGTCCGTTATTTGTTTATACATTGCTGGAGGCCGCCATCTGGGATTTTTGTACATAATTTGTTTATATATTACTGGAGGCTACCATCTAGGATATTTTGTCTGTCATTTATTTATACACTGCTGGAGGTAACTATCTTGGATTTTTTTTGTCATTGGTTTATATATTGCTGGAGTTGCCATCTTGTTTTTTTTCATTCGTCGGTCTTTGAACCAATCACTTTACACCAATAACACATTGTATATACACTGACCAGCAAATCACCGAGTTGCCACGTGATTGCAGCTGGCCAATCGCATGAATACATCGAGACATCACATGCGGGAGTCAGTCTCTGACTTCTTCGTATATACAAATCAAAATTAAACCTTTTTATTAATACCGGTGAAACCGAAGATACTTCGTAATGTCGTGAATCTAAAACCCGGAGAATCAAAATGGTACATTTTCCACTCCCTCATGCACCAAACACACACACTCACAAAACCTTAAATATAACAGTTTTCTAGCGTGACAGATATTGTCCATTTCATATAAGTGGTCTCAAATTTAACAATTCAAGGAAAGTAGTGTCAATGGCATCTGGGTGGTTATGTATCCTTCCGTCATAGCTGAACTGTCATTGAAGGTGACTCTGTTTGCAAACAAATACCGTGTGACTGCCAGTATTTCTATACATACAACATATGACTACCTATTTTTGTAAACAAGCTGCATGTGCATCCTCCCAAATTACTTTTAGAAGTTGTGAAGGGCTGTTGAAACAGTTGCAGGTTGGCAACAATCCAATTTTTTTTTTAGTTTATAAGTACTTTATGTAGGCATAAATGACTAACAGCCCATGTAATAAGTCTATAAATTTATATTTTTTTTACCTTTCAAGAAATTTGTAACCAGGATGCACGAAAATGAAATTGTATTTTGACTGTCAAATGAATAAGATATTTTACGGTTTTCTAATATATGGTACTCGAAATACATCAATGACAACTAATCGTGTCACACTTACCTGAGGAAAGTTCTTGGCATGGTTTCTACGAACACCGAATACCAAAATCCTGCCTCCTCTCCCCCCTCCCCCCATTTTTTAAATTTATACATCTTTATGTAAATTAATAACAGCTCATGTCATAAGTCTATAAATTATTTTTTTTTACCTTACAAGAAATTTGTAACCAGGATGCACAAAAATGAAATTGTATTTTGTTTGTCAAATGAATAAAATATATTATACTGTTTTTGAATACACTCTTGATATATTAATGACAACAAATCTTGTAAACATAACAATTTAGCATGGTTTCCAAGAACACCAAATACCAAGATCCCCAGGAATGCATAAATACCAAAATACCGCCCCCCTCCCACACCGTCTTTTCAAAGACAGTATACATTCTTACATACAGGCCATACCTACTATTGCATTTAAAGTACATAATTGAGCATTTGTGGTATGATATTACAACAATTTCTGTACAGCCTGATACTTTTATGGTGGTTATAATTCTCAGGATGATAAAGTATGTAGGTAGCCAAAATAATATTTAAGCAAATGTTACTTAAAGTTAGTAATTTTAATAACTCTCATCTAGTAACTCATATGTTAAGTATTACAGGTGTACATACAAAATACTTTAATAATTTTTCTCAAATACCTGCGTGTTCAGATTGTCACGCTGCGAATAAAAACTTATTTCTGACTAACTCTGTGTTGATATTTACACTGAAGTTCAGTCGCAAAACCTCCCTCCTCAAAATTGTGAATACAGCCTTAGGCTTATTCTCGGGTACCTAATGGAAAACTGTTTTTCAGTTCATAGATGTTACAAAGCGTGCTAGAGAAGCAGATGCGACCTACAGCAACAATATAGCGAACGAACCTGTTACTTACACATTAAAAGATGCTCCACTTACCCAAGATTGAAGACATAATAAAATTAATTTTCCTTAGCGATAAATTTTGGAATGTCGCAGTTCCTGCTGATGCATGAGACACTTCTTTATGATGTTGGGGCACCTTCGTTGGGTGCTTAAATTGAAAGAATTTTGTTTTGATAAGTATGTTGTAATTTATTTGATATCAAAAAGTTGTCTTTCCGATGTAAATCCTGTTTATATGAATTATTCTTCTCCTACTCTTACAATATTCTGAACAACGTATGTTAAAAACATATGAGCGCTTTTAATTTGCAAAACAAAAATGCTCAAAATGTTTATGAAAGACTCCAACGTTGAAACCTACATGCCATTATGTTACTTTCAAATACAGCCGTTAAAAACAGGAAAAAAAACTTTAAATGTATTTGTTTACAAATATCCCTGCGTAACAAACTTGAAAAATGTTAAATACGTTCTAAAAAAAAATACAAGTTACAAGTTTGTATGGCCAGTAAGCTTTACATTTTGAAACCCTCTAGAATCAGAGTGTTAGAGTTTCAATCAATAATAACACAGATAAATGTTAATAGCAATAAAATATGGGCCCAATACGGTATCATCTTTAGTTCATTTCGAGGGAAAAAGGAAAAAGTGAGCTGATGAGGGGGGAAGGGGGGGCCTTTAGTTTATCGTCTTTCATGAGACGGGATTATTTTTATGTTCTTATGATGCCGGAATCACATAGCCCCAACGCGCATGACACGACGGGCAACAGCCAATGAAATACAAGAGAGATCGTCGTAAGCCCGACTGATTCTGTCGTCCGACCAGCAGTTTTGGATTAGAAATTATTTCTATTCTTCGTCGTGTCGTGCGGCACCACCCACAGAATGTACAACATTGGAAAATGAAATAGTATTGCAAGCTTTCCATGCAATGGTAAATACGTAGCTTAAAAGAAAAATTAATTGAAAACTACTGTATCGAACTGTTAAAAATAATAGTGTTACTTTTGTATGCATTAGCGATACCAGTTTGTCACAATTATGTATTACAAATTTCCCCCTTGTTCACCGCCTTTGAGATTAGCGTATCCTATCCGCGCCTTCTAAATAATTAGGTTAAATGCCGAGAGCGTGGTGTCGGCTATGCTGTAAATTCAAGTAATCACATTGAAATGTGTCGTTGCGTTTTTAATCGTGTTGTGCTGTGTTGGTCGGGGCTATGTGATTCCGGCATGAGTGTGTAGCGTTTTGAGTTGCATATTGTTTTGATGGAGCAGTGGAAAATTTTGCTCGTATCGGTATGGATATAACATTTAAATTATTTAACTTCGAAAATTATAACTATAATGAAAATTCAAAACGCGATACATACGTCGCTGTTCGTATTCATACAGATGCAGCAATATACACACGCACACACGTTGACCGAAGTTAACCTTACACTCGAATTTACGATGTATACAAGCAAATATTATTCACTCACTACAAAAGTGTGGAAAGTGCGGCATTTTTCAGGCCATGTGCATTTCAATAATTACATTAACTGTTTACTAATACATTTACAAAACACGCAAACTTACTGTTGTAACCTCTTGAATACGTGTTTTTCCATGGCAATCCATGCGAGTTTACTTCACTAAAATCACGTTTGTTCGTCAATAGCATTAAATAATTTATTTGCAAAATCATTCTGTAAAATCAACACTGTGCACGTTTCCTGATAGAAACAAACCTAAACTTATATACGGAAATTATATTTGTGTCACTTCATTGTGGAAGGTGGTTAGGAAAATGGCGGCGAGCTGTTTTAACGACGTGTCGATTAATATAACATTTCACTCAACAAAACGCACTACAACGGTACCTACAACCAACTATGTTTCGAAAGAGTAAATAAAAAATAATTAACTACCTATTAAATATTCTGATAACACCAATAATATATTCTTATAATAAACATGCTGAGAAAAAAAGCGCACGCACAACTGCCTTCACTGTGCTGGAAACTTGAAACAAAACCATATCTAACCATTGGCTGGAAACGTTTACTGTTCGTATGTGTCGACATACTCTGTCATAAATGCTAAACATGTTTTTAAAGCCCCGTTACTAATAGCCAAGAAAATCTAATATTGCTTTAGAAACATAACTTAAACAATAAATGTTGTAAGTGTATCCAAGATTTTAAATTACAACTTTTAGTTCCGAGTACTATATTCTTCCCAAGACATCACCAAAATAGCCAACCTAACAACACGCATCCTGCAGCAGTTTATCAGCTGATACAATACTGTAGGAGCCAGAGCATTTACTGTTTGCGTAGTGTGTAGGTTGGTCACATTGTCTGTCAAATTTGAGACCACTTATATGAAATGGACAACATCGAATTAAAATAACTGGTACTGTGACCAAGAACATCGTTCACATAAATGTTTCCGAGACGAAATGCATATATATATGTACATACGATCCAGCGATGGGAGAAGGAGGAGGAGGAGGAGTTATTCTGCTGAAGTAAGTCTGCTGGAGTCAGTCGATAGGAGTGAATCTTTCAACGAATTAGCAACACGCTTAGAACTGCACATACCACGCTTTCCCATTGGTCGATGCACTACTTGGGCTTTTGTACTGAACACTGAATCACCATGGCAGGCCACCATTACTCTTCGCAATTGGTCTTTGTGCGACTTGAACTTTGTACAGCTTGTACACTGGGGGATACAAGGAAAATAGTTCCGAAAATTGGATATAAGCTATAAACGCACATGCTCCTTTCCATTCTGCCTTGCGAATTTGCTATGTATGATTCCTAGTGCCTTTCTTCTACTGTCATCTTGAGTCTATAAACTAGTTCACTTGGATCTTCGGGAAATACGTAGCCAGTATTCTCGGCATCTTCTGCCTTCTTTGTGTCACTCATTGCAGAAAATTTTTTGGAGATGTGTGTCAGTTAGTCAAGAAAATCACCATCATAGTCTTCAACAATATCCCTGTATTCATATTCATTTTAATCTATGCTGTCTTCATGAACGTCTTTAATTCCTGTTTCACCCTAAATATTATATTTGCTTTTCTCTGTAGTAGGAGTTGTATGCTCATCAGTATTTAGAGCCGACGACCGTTTATTTTGAAGTACGTCGACTTCACGCGAACGTCTTGCAAGTGAACATTCCACGCATACAGACTCTACTGCACTCATCCCGCCTTTAGCATTAACTGTCTCGTCATAGTCACTTGTCGAATCAATACCCATCGATGCAGCAAGAGGTATTGCCGGCAACACTTGCTGACTCCCAGGAGACGAACCCTCGCAGATCTTCCTATGTTCTTTCAATATTTCGCCTTGCACAAACTGCATGGCACCAATGTCACATTTCTTCAACCACCTCTGCTGAACCATTCCGACATTATAAGTGTCGCTTTTGTGAAAAGACCTTCAAGGGCAGCAGCAATGATCGGCGACATGAGCATTTAAATTGCGCTAAAAATCTCTGTTTATGACATTGTGTGACAGGTGCGGTAAGCAGATCAGCTGTAGCGACAATTTACTTAGATATATTAAAGAAAATTGTAATTTATTCAGGTGTTAGCCACTGTGATAAATTAACTGAATAAAAAAATGTTTGTGAATAAAATTACGTTTTATTTCGTGTTTTCCTACTTTGTCAGAACAATTAAGTGTAAAAGGTAGAGAAATAAAATAAATTTTACAGGAAAGTTTGGTACTATATATCAAATTATATAATTTAATATAAAAGTTTTTAAATTTCAATAACTTTAAATTTTAAATTACAAATATATATTTAATAAATTATGCATATCGTCAAAGTCTGGCATCATGCTTGTAGGTATACAGCTATTTTAAAACAGGCGTTTAATAGGGTGGAAATTTGCAAGTCTTTTTATGCCTATAAAAATAAGGCCCGACAGTATGCTTGGCCTCCAGCATTCTTACTCTTCCGAATTTACCCTCGAGATTTTGGTTTTCAAGGTCATTCTAAGTCATGTGGTCGTGGTCGTAGTAGTCTGCATCTAATATGGCGGTGGTAGTTTGCAATGTATTATGCTTGTTGACTTTTATGTTTTTTTTCGAGTTTTTTGTTTTCAAGGTCATTCAAGGTCATGAGGTCAAGGCCGAGGTAGTAAGTATCTAATATGGTGATGGTAGTCTGTAATGTCACATTCTTGATGACTTTTATGTATTTTCCCCGAGTTTTTATTTTCAAGGTCATTCTAGGACATTGGGCCAAGGTCTAGGTAATCTGTATCTAATATGGTGGTGGTAGTATGTAATACGATAAGCTTGATTACTTTTTTGATTTTTTCTTGAGTTTTTATTTTTAAGGTCATCCAACATAATGGGGTTAGGTCACCGTTATTTACTTCCAATATGGCAAATGGGTGATTTCTAACAAGATGGTGGTTACCTACCAAGATGGTGGTATCCAGTGATGTATAAAAAGTGACGAACGAAAAATCAAATATGGTATCCTCCAGTAACATACAAACTAAGATGGCAGTCGGGGACGTGACAATCAATCCCTAGTAGCATGTAAACAAATTACGAACGAAAAAATCAAGATGGCGGAATGAGTATAGGTGAGGGGAGTGTGTGCGAGGGAGTAAGTTGTCTGCTGGATTCGAAAAGAGGTGAGTAATTCGCGTTGGGGGGGGGGGGGGGGGGGGGGTTGATGACCTCAAGAAATGTAATGTTTTAAATAAAATTTTTCATAAATTTTTAAGGGAATTTTTTTTAGGGAAAAGGGGAATTACGAGGGAAAGAAGGGAAAAATGGTTGCCGGGTTTAAAGATATTTTAATGAAGAAATTTTTTAAATAAAATTTTATAAAAATAGATTTTTTTTTCAGTTTTCTAATAAAAAAAAAATTTAATTACATTTTTTAACAATAATTTTTTTTATAGATTTTTTAATCAATTTTTTAGTTTCTGTATTTTAATTTTTTTATATTTTGTATTTTGGCACTTTCAAGGTGAAAGGTCTTGGTACTGTTCTCCTGACTCCTGGGTCACTGATCTCTGTTTCCTGAACCCTAGGTCACCTGGGTCGCTGACAACTGTCAGCATTTCTGGTCAAAATGGGTAATTTCTGAGGATCTTTTCATTATATTTTTAATAATTTTTTAATAATTTTTAATAACTTTTTTCGGATTTTTTAAAGATTTTTTTTTTGTAAAATTTTAAGGAGTTTTTCGAATTGTTAAAGTTTTTTAATTTTTTTGTGGTGAATGGTCCTCGAGGTCAAGGTCGAAGACATACAAGATGGCTGTCAGGTGACATAACAATATGGCGGCTCCTAGGCTCCTTCGCTCCTGCGCTCCACGCCCTTGTGCGTCAGTTCCAATTTTCGTACTACTCACAACACATTACATGTGCCCTCACAAGAAAAAATCAATGGGGTTTATGTCCGGTGATCGCGCGGGTCATGCAACAGGACCTCCTCGTCCTATCCATCTTCCGGGAAGCTGTTGTTGAGGTATTGGCGAATATTACGGAGGAAGTAGGCTGTATGAAAGGACCCATGCTCACACAAACACTAAAAATGGCTGCAAAGGTTTTTCGATTTGGCTTGTGCTGTCTGTGAGAGCGTGTGGTTCGGTAAATATGTGCGGCTTCTCGACCATTCCCATGTGTTTGACCGTATACGAACACCATATCGGCTTGTTCCTGGAATGAATAACGGACCATTGTGCTTCGCCTTGGCTGGAATCACAAAATCTGCAAGACAGAAAAGCAAACTGTGTATGTTGTTATGAGAGAAAGACGTCGTTCATCAGTGCCATCAAACTTGGCAAATATGCATTCCAGGACATATTTTGATATGAACATTTTTGTCCCTTCTCCGGTCAGGAATCACCTCCTGAAGTTTGTCCCTTTAGTTTTCGTTTATTCTGTATAATAGTATAAATTAATTATACTCCAGGGGGTTTGTTATATTTTTCGAGTTATAAGTTTTTTTGCTTGTGACATGATAGGGTGGTGGTGAGGAGTGGGTGTGTTGGGTAGGAGGCTGAGGTGAGTAGAAGGGGAATGTGGGGTAACATTTCATTTTTCCTGATTTTTAGAATTAACGTTTCGATTTTTTTTTTTTTGCTATTATTCTCCAATTTTCATGATTGCATTTTGGGGGGTGGGGCGAAGAGGGTGGCACTCCGCCCCTACTCGTCCTTCCTCCTCCTTCCAGCTCTTTTCTCCTCCTTCGCCCTCGTGAGGCCACAATGCACTCCCCTTGTCCTTGACTGCTTTCTGTTGCATGATGCCACACCATATTAAAATCACTTGCTGTTTCCGGGAAAATAACACTGTATACACAAACATTTGGATAGGTTGGATTTTATAGGGATAGCATATTGTTTTACACAACTTATTTGCATCGACGAAGCTCTCTCATTAGATTATATGTAAAAAGTGGGGGGTGGGTGATATTAGAAGTCATCATAGATCACAGGCAAATATTTTTTATCAAATATTTATACAAATATGAAATATATACTTGATTTAAATTAAATTTAGGGTTACATGTTATTGACAATAGTGAGCGAGGCGTTGTTGCGGAGGGTAGGGGGTGAAGGGTTTGGTTATGGGGAGGGTGAAAACATCCAACATGGCCACCCCAGGCTCTCTTAGACAACCCACAGCCATGTTGTCATACCAAGAAGATGAATTGCGTATACGAAGACCTCTCTTTGACCTCAACGATAATGGAACCGCGAACTGCATCATCGCTAACTAGTTGTCGCCAGTGCCGATTCTGCGATCGAGTTTTCACCTATAGTCAAAATGCTCGTCGGCATAAGAAGACGGCCTGTATGAAGTGACCTTTTCAGAGGATCAGAGATTAATTTCCCAGTTGGAAAAAATGGGTCATTTCTAAGAATATTTTAATGATTTTCAAATTCAATTTTTAATAATAAATTTTTTTCGGAAATTTGTTAGAATTTTTTGAGGAGTTTCTGAAATTTTTAAAGGTTTTTGTGTTTTTTTGGGCTGAAAAGTCCTCGAGGTCAGGGTAAATAGTCAAGGACAATGACATCAAATATGGCTGTCGGTTGACATAACAATATGGAGGGGTCCTCGGCTCCTGCGCTCCTGCGCCCCAAGCCCTTGTGCGTCATGCCCATTTCCCTACTACTTTTGTGTGTAAAACGGAACAATTTCCTGATGTGCAGACCCTTGATCATCGTGTGCGGGTAACCTGTAATGCTATTAGGGTACAGGCTTGAACATTCGAAAGAGTGAAGCATTCCATGATGAGACGTGTGTACGCATCATGCATTGCATCCCATGGTGGCCACTTTGAACATCTGTTGTAGCTTGGAGTCACTTAATGTATACCGTCTCCCACTACTGTGAAATTGCATGGAAAATAGTGTTGTTACCGTGGAATGATCTTCAGCAAAAGCTGCCATGCTCGGCAACATTAGAGAACCGCTTGTATGTAGAGTCCTTTTCGCGAGATGAGGCATTATGACATTGGTACTTTGCAATTTACGTAAGGGGATATATTGAAGGAACATCGAGATTTGTGAGGGCTCATGTACTGGGAACCAGCAAGTGATCTCGCTTATACCCCATGCTGCATCGAAGGGTACCGATTCGTCAGGCGATAATTATGAGACAGTTATGCCAAAGACGGTATGAGTGCATTAGTGTCAGTTTGTGTGGAATATAAACTGGCAAATCCTTCGCATGAAATCATGAACTTCAAAATAAACAGTCATTGGCTCTTAAATACTGAAGATGACCATGCGACTCCTACAAATAAAATTAACTTTGTACTGAGGATGAAACAAAAGGTAAAGATAATCATGAAGACTGCACTGAATATGACTATGACGACAGTGATATATCTGGATAGTAGGGCGAGTTTCTTGATGCACTGACACACCCTTCCACCATATTGGTTGCTACGAGCGACATGAAGAAGGCATACGACGTTGTTAATACTGGCTACCTATTTTCCGAAGCCCATAATGAACTTCGTAGAATTATACATTTTATCACTTTCAACATGCTAGAGATTTCTCGCACATTAACGAATTATCTTCAATCTTTTGTGAACTGAAGTATCGGTGTTATATCATATGAGATAGTTTTCTACTATACACGATCTGCAAACATCTGAGAAATGTAAAGATAGAATGCATAAAATAATCTGAATGATAAAATGTACATATATGTAAATAAATTAAATTTATATATGAATAAAATTGAGAATTTAATTTCTTATTCAGTCCATTATACTTTTCTGAAAGAATTGCGAATTCAGAGGTGTACAACCGATTACGAAAGTCTATTTTAGATCAAATTTATGCTAGCATCTGTAGAAGGGCCATGTTAAGATCTGAAATATTATGGCTTACTCGGAACGATTAAAATCGACTGAGTTTCTATAGGGCAATTAATTGAAATGAGGTGAATATTTTTGAGTAATTTTTTCACGACTGGTTGGTTGGCATGGTCATTCATATTAGGCGACTTTTTCGAGATTGGTTCTCATCGACTGTTGGTATAAGTGGTTTGTTTGGGGGGTTTGTCTTGTCCTGTTATATCTATTTTTGCAAGAATTGGTCTTGGCAAGTACGAGTCTTCGGTAGAGTTACGTTTGTTCAGGAAACAGATACCGTTTCTTTTACACAAAGGGGGATTAGTGGATAATCGTGTGAATGGTTGATGGTGAGGTTGGATTTGTAAGGGGACGAGCTATCCCAGCAAAGCTGTCGGCAAAGTGACGGAAATTGTCGTCCCGAAACCTGTATTGTCGGCAACTGTCGTTTCAATGGCAGAAGATAGCCATCTGACAACGGCGTGATATTTTTTTTATACAGATTGCAAGACGTTAGAAAAGAAAGAGCAACCCGCTGTAATTTTTAGGATAACAGGTGAATATCACTGAAAAGTTGTCAGCATGACATCGCAGATGAAACATGTTGTAAGCATCTTAAAATGTTTCAGTGCCGATTCCCATACGGCATCTTTGTCTTTTCGGTAAGCTGGCCATTATCTTATTGATTCCGGCCCGGCAACGTTTTCGAGACAAGGCTCTTTATCACAATAAAGATATAAATACGATGTCGTTTTGCCGACAAACTTTTGGAAAGCGCTTTGAATAGGCTAGATCTTAGCTAGCTCGTAATGGCATGATATATTATTTGAGACCGTGTGTTAACCATTAGCATGATTTTTCGTGTTTATAAATGTGTTATGTGGTAGCCCATGGTATTTGGTTTGAATTTTTTTTTCTTTTGCACAACCATCTGACATATATTGAAAATAACAAAAACTGTTTTTTTTGCAAGCCTCTGAAGAAATAGTTTTTATATAATCAGTGTTTGAAAATTATTTGTTAGATTGCAATGGAATTTATATATTCCTTTATAATAATTTTTGTTTAGATATATTTTTAATTATTGGATTATATCTGTATCTTACCGTGTAGTGTATGGGTTAGCATGCTGGACTTTCAGATCGTAGTTCTTAGGTTCAAATCCTGCACTCAGAATACAAAATATTTTCATATTTTACAATGTTTTGAGAAGTAAATTAAATGATTACATGTAAACAGGAAATTACAATTACTAAAATTTTTAACGAAAAGTTAAGGTTTTTTTCATGGGTATACTGCTTATTTCTGGACATCATGCTGCTGCCCTATAGGTCCGCCCGTATGCAAAACAGAAGCGTTGTCAGTCTTTCCATAGAAGTCGACGGCGAAGCTGTGAAAGGTGTCCACAAGCTACATTTGCGAAGACAACATGAATACATAGTGGATATGAGGTACGTATACTTCTATTTAATTATGAAAGCAAATTCCTATTGTAATATTATAATACTGGCTTCGCGGCAGTGGCTTCGTCCTCCTTTACTGCACGATATATTTGTGTTTTAAATTAAATAACCATTAAATACACCACATTAGTCGTTTTCCTTTCAGGTGCTAGAATAAACTATGTAATATTTACAACGGAGGTATATAATAATATTACAGTATTGGATTAGTATAGCATTCATGATACTTACCGCTTTTCAATGCCTCATGAGTTGACTTTCGAAAAATCTGTTTTTATTTGTTGTTGCTCCTTATAGAGAGACCACCCCTGAAATTTCATAATTATAGGCCCAGCGTTTTGGCTTGTGCATGCATCATGAGGAGGTGTGTCGGTCACTCTGGACACTTCATTTCATACACGGAGATTAAGCATACAAAAGGTATTCTGGGTTTATTGATACTTATCATAATCACGTATGAACTTAGCATACAAAACTTACTGAATAAATTCTGTTAGAAATATGATCTGTCTTAAGCTCGCATTTGCACCAAATTCAGGTTGTTCTAAATGATATTCCGGCAAATTGCGCAATACCCAAAACTGGACTTGGACTCAAACATAGGTGGAGACATTTCCTGCTGGTCGAATCCATGTTCCCAACATATTCCTATGCTATAATCGGTTCAAGCAAGAAAAGCGATGTTCCGAGAAACCAAAGATGCATATCTTTGTATCGTTGTAGAGGGCGGATACAAAGAGTTGGAGGGGGGCGTTTTGAGAGGATGCATCCCACTTTACTTATTCTGCATATAATATAACGTTTGGGGATATATGTTAGATAAGAATAATTTAAAGATTATCAGTAACTGTGATTACTAAGGCATTTATTATAAGTCCACATTCGTAATTTCACGTAGCCTTATTGCAGTAGATATTGAAAATATACTTAGTTGAATTGCAAAATTTTAACCTATTCTCATTTATATCATAAATTTTTCAAACTTGTCTGATACACCCGCGCTTATATTTTATGTAATTACGGGGGGGGGGGGGGAAGGGGACCAGTAAATCTGTGAAACTCGTTTCAACGTTGTAAAATATATTTCGTTCTTTAATCGTAATTTTTCTTGATGTGTTAAAATTCCATACTCCATACGCAAGCCCCCATCACCCTTCACTAGTTGTTTTACCCACTTGTGATCCTTGGTTATTGTATGTCATTGTTTGAAAAAGTAATAGTTTACGACTTGCAATTCTTAGTTGTTGTGTAATGAATTGATTGAAAGTTTGTAGCATTCACCCGACAGTGCTGTCATTTCGAGGTGTCGTTGTGCAGCATGCTCTGTATTATATCTGAAAATATTGTGTGTTGGCTCAGAAAATGAGCGAAATATTCTTTCTGAGATAACTATATTTACTAACATCGTTGACACAAGAAAATGCTGCTCCCAATCCTCTAATGCTTACCATTCTTGAGTGATTTCGAGTGAATATGTGCTATCGTAAAATTACTGTAGACAGTAATTTTTTCAAGTTCTACAAAGATACTGAGAAGTAGGACATACGCTTTAATTATAGTTTAGTACAAGCAAAATTTAATATTTAAAAATAAATATTGTAAACATGATTAATTGTTTTACTATATGTTTTAAGTCATAATATGGGATTATATGTGAGTATTGGTAACTGCAGAGAAGTAGGAATAACACCGCACAATTTGGCGTAGAAACTGTTTGAATAGTAATTTTTTCGAAAGTACAAACAGCGTGGAAATTCCATTCACGGTAAAGGAAAAAAACACATCGTCAGCTGGACCATATGATTCTGCTAATACAAAAAAAGCAGCTGGGTGATAAACGTCAGTTATATTATGCAAAATTCTTGTACTGAGTGAATGTTTGATTTAAGGTCCATCTATGATGTAAAAAACTTGTATAATAAGTGAATGTTATATTTTCACGGAATAGAATAATATTGTGATTGACTTTTGATTTCTTTATTAAAAACGAGCTTGCCGCTTTAAAACATGTTTTCCAACCGTTTATACGCTCATATGTACATATTGTATTATTTCTACATCACTGTAGTTATCAGAACCCACATATGACCTTGCGATATATGTATGAATCAATAGCTACACTAAAAAATAAAGGTATTCGTTTTTACAGCATTCGCTACTACCCTTTCAAATGTTGTAATTAACTGTAATACAAACTTACGCTCTGCTTCGAAGTAATCGGCTGTTCAATGTTCACTTTTGCAAGCTCTGCCATAGGCCTGGTCACTTTAAGTCATGTTTAAGTAAAAACGTGAAAATGTTAGGAATGTAAATGTATTACTGATATGCGTATTTGTACTCTAACTTGCACAAAACATAAAACAATAAATTTAGTGGGCACAAATTTAAACATTATACTGGCAATACATTTTCAAGCCTAATTATTATTGTTAACTGGAAGCTTGCACGCCAGTGTCAGTATTTACTGAAGAATGTATAATTTTGGTAAGTAATAATTTTTCATATATTAATTTAAGAAGTGTTTGATTTTACCCGAACATCGTTTAGTATAAGAATACGCAGTAAATTTTTCTATGTTAATTTGATAACACATTATTTACATGAATCTCCAATAACAGATACACGCAAATGTATTAGAGCGTTATTTTCTCACATTTGTGACAAAAAGTTCACATCATATATTGTTTTCTCCATGAGAAGTTTGAAAGAATTAAAAAAAAAAAAAAAAAAAAAAAAAAAAAGAAAGAGCACACACGTAAAGCTGGTTCCACAATAGTGCGATGCGTTGCGTTGCGATGGGCGGTAGCCAATCAGGATGAAGCAGATTACGTTGCAGCTCGTCGGCGCCGAGTGCGTTGCGCGAAATTCTTGCGTTGCGATTGTCGGCGTCAGAAGAAGAATAAAGGTTTGTTTACAAGGAGAATAAAAACATCTATTTTTTTAAGTTTGAAACGCCGAAGTTTTCGTATTCGTATTTTTATTATTGCTGCGCGGATGTGCAAAATAGAAAACAAGGCTTCTTATATATGTGGACATTGTCATAAAATTTGTTTATTAATATCAAAATAATTATCCTTCGTCTTCTACCATTTGAAACAAATAGTTTCAACTTTTAACACGTGTCTTTTGTTACATTAGCGAAGTCTGAAAATGTAATTTCCACCCTTAAATTAGATAGCAGCACCATCTCAGACGGCGTCCGTGGCCCACAGATCATCGCTTAGTTGTGAAACAGCTAGTATAGCTCGTCGCATCGCAACGCAACGCATCGCACTATTGTGGAGGCAGCTTAAGTTATTTGCTGCCGAACTATAGAGAAAACTTCAAAAGAACATTGCAAAGAATATCTGCATTGCGCTGTTAAGAGAATTGTACATTTCTACTAGTAAGGTTCTCAAAAACGTATAAGTAAATGACTGAAAAGGTTTGCGTAACTCTAACATCAAGGTCTTGAGAACCGACTCAACAACGAAGTATTTCTACAAAAAATAAGAGGATTGTTTCAATACTCCTTCCGATGTGAGTGAACTAAGTTCTAAATACGGTAATATAAAAATTAAACATAACACCTTGCGCCAGTTTCATATCCAGTTCACAGTGAAGTTAACCGTGAGACATTTTCAGTAGATGTTGTACATGAAAATTACTGTGGTTGGCCTTCCATACCCGCAAAACCGAAAATATTTTAATGTCAAAATGTATCTGTTCAGTATAGATTACATTTTAATTAAAACAATGCTAAGTCAGTGAGAAAGAAGGAGATTTAAAGATATCAATAATTAAAATTCAGAATTTTAAAAGTATTCAGACTTAAAATAATTCAAAACAATATAGGGAATAAACAAAGAAAATAAACTTAAACTTAGTAACATACACATTAAATTACGTTTAATTTGCTACTTGCTCTACAATAGTTTGCGGGAGGCTCTTATGGCGTCTAGAAGTATTTCAAAACTAAATATGACATTTCTACTCCCAATATTACTTTAAATTATTAAACTTCCAAATTAAAAATAAATAAATAAATGCACATTTATGTTTTGTAACGTAAGTAGACACATGACTGAAATATTGTACTTGCGTATCTCGTTCCCTCTTCGTTGGTCCATGAGTATATTTTAAAATCTCCCAAACTTATACTTGAAGTTTATTTAACAAGTAATCATTCTGCTTATAGGCCTCTGCAACGTAGTTTAATTATGCATTAAATTAGTTACTGTTTCTGTAGTCCACATGTTTTCAAGTACACCTCGTTTCTAACAGTTAGTATTACCGTTGAACTAATTTTATGATATATCATTAAAAGAACCTAAGAATGCTACACCAACAGTTACAGAAATAATTTCCATTCTTTGACTTTCCTATACATTTAATATAGACTTTCGGCAGGGAAATTATACTGATATTTGCATGAACTTTGACATACCATAGTAAATACGTGACGAACTGACTCTTCAGAACGTATGGCCTAAATATGTCACTAATATAGACTCACACAGAGCACACTTAATCACCTCACGAAGGAAAGGGTCCATCTTTAGAACAGTTTGATGTAAATACATAACAGGCCAATACGCAGATGTTCTACGTAGCATAGAAAAGTTAAAGTAGAAAACTATGAATAAAAATGCCCCATGGCACACATGTGTAAGCTATTATAGAACCATACGTATACGTTTTGCTTGTAAGTGTTACATAAACCCTTGCGAGGTTGCGAAATTTGGAATTTTACCCATGATTCCAAATACGTATTTAGCGTAAATTACCGTTAATTTTACGTTATGTGTTTGAAGTTATAAATCTACAGACCATTTTTCACTCTCGACTTGTTATACATGCCAAGTGCGTGTAAAAACACAATATCAGCTATTATTGCAATACACGTAAGAATTTCACAGTTTCACTTAACCGTCACATGAATAAAGTGATAAGGTCCATTACAATATTAATCTTACATAAGGCGGAAAAATACACAACGTGCATGCGAGTACATCTTAAGCAGAGCTTTCAAAAGAGCTCATTTTACCTTGAATATCCTAAAGTTGACGGGGTCATAAAGGGAATAATATACATCTGTCTACATGACTTTTACCTATCCACGCCCTGTTAGATTCTAAAAAATAATGAAGAGGAGGATGTTAACTTGGCACCAGAAACACGTCTTTAAATTTTAATATTTATTACCACATTTATATCTGCATAAAAATAACTTTAAGACGTTACATTCATATAATGGTTAGAAAACATGATGCTTTACGGTTCCACACAATTTTCGACGAAGTCTTACTTATGTAATCACTGGACTAAGCTAAGATACCGGCACTTAATTTCTAGTCCCATGCCTTGGTAGTTACAAAAGGGGGAACATGATCAGATGAACTTCCATGTTCCCGTCATAAACAACAATGGAAATTTTCTCAAAACGGGAGCTCGACACCATAGACTAAAGATTAGGTAGAGCCATGTTTGCCTTTTGCACGCATGTCCCCAATATTGACTCGCCTATCGCAAATCAAATTGTCAAACTAGCATTGCCCATAGTTATAGAAGTAGATTTAAAATGCCAACTATAGACCATGACCTTAATATTTCGCTATTAAAATTGTCGAATCCAAAAAAATAATATCCCAAATTTAAATCACTTTTCCTGCATCATATTTTTAAAATTTCATCGCGAAAATTAATATACGGTTATAATATTTTAATGTAAGTTAATCAAGAAATTAAATAGTTTACAAGTGTGAATCATAATAATACATGGAGGTAATGTTTACTAAATTAGAAGAAAGAATAGAAGTTTCAGACAAAAGAAGTAACTAATTAAATTATTTTTTAAACGCTATCATTTGTATAAAAAATGTGTATACTTGAAACATGAAACTAATAAAATGTTACATAAAGAAGCAAAATACAAATAAACACTCAAATTGGAGAAACAATTGCTTCAGTCGTTGTTGATTCGAAAATCCTTACGAAAAAAAAGTTGGTGGGTAAAAATGAGATAAATGTATAAGAAAATATATCCAATTAAAAAATAAAGTGAAAAGAATTATTTAGGAGTTGACTGCAGACATTATGGATGAGTTTTGCATGAGAACGACTATAAGTCGAAATACCCGTTTTACAGAAAGGTGTCTACATTAATGTATACATATCTGAACTTCCACCTGAGTAGGGTTTTGCCAATGATGATTAGGAAAACATGTAATATATGTATAAAACTAAATGTATTACATTATTTGTAAAGTGTATGGTATTCATGCAGTGTATCGATATATGGCCGATCGTTGCTACGCCTTAACTATCAGGGTTTTGCTATGAACATCCTGCGGTAGATTCTACCCATACAGAGCATTGTATTGCCAACTTTAACTCATTTTTCACTGAATCGTGACATGCCTACATTTCGCCCGGTGGGGCAAAAACGACAGAACGCTCGGGGGCCGACAGACAGCTTGGTGGCTTAATCGATAAATAATTAACACTTATGTTTTAAAAATGTAATCCAATATAGCGGTCACCGACAGCACCACTTATATTATAAACAAATATGGGAGCCTGATGGTGACAAAATCGACAGCTCGGCTGGCGACGTAAACGATAATTATACACTAGTGGCGCCAATACTATGGAAATATAATCCAATATATCTGCTTTCTGGCTGCTATATCGATAAATATTACATTAGCACAACCTATGTTTTCAAATTTGGATCCAAAATGGGCACCCACAGAGAAGCAAATAAATAACGAACGACAAACAAAATGGCAGTCGAACGAAGGTGAGAGACAAACTCCAACAATGTAAAAAATTTCATACGAAATAACCGATATGTATTGAGCATAGGAGAGAGAGTTAGACAGATCGCCTTTCACAAAATCTATAGTTAACACACTAGCATCACCTGTACGAAGTAAGGTAAATATGAAATTTAAGATTTAAGCCTCCAACAAAGTAAACAAATGACAAACGAAAAAGCTGGTTTAGTGGACGAGGTTCACACGACTGAATGTATAAAGGACAGGTGGTGAAGGGAGAACAAGTCAATGTGGTTGATTAGAAGGGAGTTCGTCATATTGTGGATGTGGTACGAGGAAACCTTCGAAAATTTAAGAATTTTAGGTTTTTCATAATTTTTTTAACCATTTTTTTTATGAATTTTTATTCATATTTTAAATTTTATATTTCTTATTATTTATACAAATCAATAACTAATATATTTTTGTACTTTTCTTACAAATGTGTTATATATTTTGGAACATTTGTAAATTTGTAATTTTTTTTAACAATTACTTACAATTTTTAAGGTTTAAGTTGTCGAGGTCAAGGGCAAAGACCACGGTCAAGGTGACCAACGTCTAACATGGCGGACAAGTGGGCCGCCAACCATTCGGGATTTACAGAATATGAACAGCTTCGTGCTTCACCACCAGACATCCTTTCATCAAAAGCCTAATTTCCTATTTAGTCAGCAGAAATGAGTAATGCGCAATTCCCAATAATACCTAATATTTACATTTTAAGGTAATATTTATCATAATTCAAATTAAATATTTGACCGCGTATGTTATTTTATCTAATCAAATATTTAAAAAATATCTCTACGATTACTTCCAAAAATAATTCCAGTTACTCATATTGTTACAATTTACCTATAGAAATTAAATGAGCTATACCAAGTTCGTTAAGGGATGGAGGTCTTAATCAAATAAAATAATTAATTATAATTTCCTTATTTTATTTACAATAACTATAGCAAAATTCTCTGAACTAAAAATCTCACAATAAATTGATATCACTTTCTGTTCACAACTAATTACTCAAATTTAATACAATATGTAACTACCACAAAGAAATCGATGAAATTAAATAATTAAATATCAGCCCCAATAGACAGTGTATCAAACTATTCAAATATTATATAAAATATGTGTCGAAATTGACAGTTCGAATATTTACAATAAAATCCGTATTACACTTCCATTCAGTCCCACCTCAGTTCAGTCATGTCCCGCCAGTCGCAATGTTCAAGTGTCTTCCAAGCGCCCTCACACACAGTAGGCTTCACTCGTCTATTTCACACCCTCTCGTCGATTCACCCCACGAACACCTCGCTTGCCGTCATCCCGCAATCTCCTGTTGTCGTCCACACTTCCCTTCGCTCGCGCACACTCGGCCAGACGGTCTCCGTCAAAGACTGCTGGCCGCTGGGTTGCCGAAGTATATATAGTGCCTTAGATCGCCGCCTAGATTCTTCCCCAACTCGCGTGATGCGTCGCGGAGGGCCAAGGTGCCTGCCAGTCTCACCAGAACGTTCTTGAGTCGTCGCCAGACCCATCAAAACCTCCAGCATGGGAGAGGGGTCATGACGCATGCAAGGCGCCGAGCAGCGCGCCGACAGCCCGACCCCTGACCATTATTCACGGGTTTCCCAGAAAGATGGGACAGGAGTCAATCCCGTTGGAGGGGAAGGTGAGGTGGGTCCACCGCCACAGCGCCGGGCAGCAGCGCGTAACAATATTTTAACAGTTAGCATGGTGCTACACGACTGGGTACTAAAATAAGACCCCTTGAAAACACTCCTCATACTTAACTTATGCTGAAATCCAGGAACTGCTTCTTAATAAGCCTACAGCTTACTCTGGCAAAACAAATAATTAAAATGCTAAAAGTCGACTCTTCAGCTATAGACTTATGAAAAATAAGTTAAATCAAGAGGAGACAAAATGTATGGTAAGGCGTTAGCATTTGATAATTTATTTAATTCTGCATCTAATAAAAATTAAGTGTTTATATAAAAATCTATAATATTTTATTTTTAATTTACATAAGTTTTATATTGTTTGATACTTTATGTTATTGAGTGAAGAGGCACAATGGTAAACCACTGAACTCGCATTCAGGAGGAAAAGTGTTCATTTTCCGATTTTGCCTTACAGATTGTCGTTTTCCATCGTTTCCAAAAAATCACTCCAGATGAATGTTGAGATAATTCCTCACCACAGGCCACTACTGATTCCTTTTCCGTTCCTCTTTCTTTGAGTTGCACATTTAGTAACAAATGTTATACATTTATGCGGTAACTGTAGACAGCGAAAATTGCTCATACCTGAGCAACTTAGACTACGATTTTAAATAATTTGTCAACCTATTAAGGGCACAAGCTTTTTCAGACACTTTATATTGGTTTTACTAAATGTAGTTTCTCAGATTTAAATTTTGTACAATACATTGTTATATCATTACTTGAATTTTGCATTAATTTTTAATTTAATTAATTTTCATATGTCTCACGTAAATTGTACTCTGTTACATATTATTATATAATTCTATTGAATGGAAAATGCATTGTTTATACAAAATAAAACTGAAATTATACGATTTATTGAAGAAGGAAAAACAATAATAATACATATAAGCAATTAGGGAGGTTTCGTCGAAGTATGTATTTACTTTGCCAAATAACTAAACAACGAGTCAAATTAAAGTAAAATCTGTATAAAATGTGTGAAAACCCAAACCTAATTGTTTGGTATTTGAAAAACAGAAAATTGTAATACATATTATTTTAAAATTAATGCACAAATATTACTAAATTCAGTATGCAACGTATTCTCAATTAAAAGCCCTTGTAAAACTTAAAGTAACTTTTACAACAGTTTGAAAAAAATTGTATTACTAGGAAGCTATAAATGAATGCATTTGAATAGATTTAATAAACAGTGTAACAAAACTAAGCATAGTGCTATAAATATGTTACTTATAAAAACTGTTACAAATTAAATTGTATGATATGTTAATATACGATATTGAATATAAGATACGTTCAGTTTAGTAAAAGAACCGAGGAAAAAGAGGATTTAAAAGAGCTTATACCAGTAAGTGGTCAATTAAATTATTTAAAATTCATAAAGTTTAAAAAATTTCGAAGTTCCAGTTCATTGTTTAAAAATTGTAAACATTTTTTAAAAATGTGTTGAATTAGAAACACCTATATCCAGCTATATTTATTTAAAAGTACAAAAAAATAAAATAAACGTTATGCTCAATGGTTAAAATTTAATGATTCAAGTGATTCTTGGGGTTAGTAAAATTGATTTAATTATTTAAATTGTGCAATGTTTACTTTTTTAAAATAATAGTGTTAGTAATATTACCACACCACTGAACGAAGTCGTACATTGGTAAGCCACTGGATTCGCTTCTTTTTGGACAATGGTCTGATCCGTGGTCATGAAACTCTCAATTTGATTTTTCATGATTTCCAAAATCACTTCACGTTAACACTCGTATGGTTTCTCATAACAGGCCAAGGTCTATTCATTCCCCGTTCCTGGCTCCGTGAACAACTTACTCTATCTTAGTAACTGCAGTATTGAGGATATATAAAAATCAATTTAACAATTTTTGCTGTATCATTTTTTTTGTACAATTTTACTATAAATTTTATAGCTGTTTTATTATTTCTTCAAAAAATGTAATTGTCTATTTAGTGTGACATCCACGTTGTTTTATTTATTTTTATTAGTAATTGTATATAATTTATTATTTTGCCATAAATGCATTTAAAATTACATTGCATTAGGAAATTTTATTACATTTTGAAATCAAGTTATAAGAAATTTAAAACATAAGAATTAAATTTGAAATAACCATGTGAAATAAAGAATTAACAAATAAGTAATTATATAAAAAATATTTAATTTCGTATTTCCAATCAATAACTTGTCAAAAAAAATCATCATCCAAGATTTGGTAAAACATTTCTTCAAATTTTCCATACTTCATTTCTTCAAAAGACCTCACTATAAAAAAATTCTACATTAATTTCATATATATATGTGTGTGTGGTGTGTGTGTTTATATATATGAGCTATAGATAGTATGCAGAGAAGTAGGCCTTAAAATAAACCTCTCTAGAACTAAAATCATGCAAATTAAATGGGTAGCAAATTACAAGGTGGTCACCAATGACATTGATATTGAGACTGTAGAACACTATATCTATATTGGCCAACTAATCAACATGAATGGCGACTTAATGCCTGAGATCTATCGACGTATAAAATTAGACTGGAGAGTATATGGAAGAAATTCCATAGTTTTTAAATCAAACATGCCAGAGTACCTTAAAAATCAGGTATTCTATCATTGTGTATTACCTGTCCTCACTTATGCTTGTCAAAATTGGACCCTGAACTGTCAAGCAAAGAAAAAACTGAGAACTGCCCAAAGAGGCATGGAAAGAGCAATGCTTGGATTTATAAGAGAGACAGGAAGAGAACTGACTACATTCGATCAGTAACTAGTCAGGGACATCCTAGAAAGAATGAAGACTCCAAAGTGGCAGTGGGCTGGATATACTGCTCGAAGAAATGATGACAGATGGACAACGGCGGTGATGGATTGGATACCAAGAGACCTGAAAAGATCGAGAGGAAGACCTCCAGATCGCTGGGACAGAGACATTCGAAGAGTAGTAGGTGTGAACTGGAAGAACATTGCACAAGATCAATTAGCCTGGAAGGAATTAGAAACAACCTATGTGACGCTAAATTGTAAAGTGTAGCTCATCTGGCTTAAAGAGATTACATCCTGAAAAAAGGATTGATGTAGCTGCTTAATAATAATAATAACAATAATAATAATATATAATTCAGATCGAGATGAATAACAATGGTCAATACAATGTTTACTTAAAACTATATTTTAAGTGTTATTTAATTTAATTTAACAGCTAAAACTACTTAATCGATGGTAACCAAATAGTTATTGTCAATGTTACCTGAAGAATTATACTCTTTATTATTAAAAAACACTTTCCTCTTAAAATTTGTTTTAATTGTGTAAATTACATAATTGGACATATTTTTGCAGATTTAGACTCAAAATAGAAATTAAATTTGTTTTTCCAGATTTCTTGGTTCAATTATTTATCCTTCATTACAATCAAATACATTCTCGTAAATTTTCCATTCTCATTTTCCCTTCATTAGCAGGTCCAAGAACATAAACATTAACATTATTAATGTATGTTATATACATTTATATTATTTCATAGTTTATTACATGCTATCTTATTATTTTAGTTCAATTTATATTATTTGATCTTTAACACTCGAATTAATTCAGCATAATGACTTTACGAACTTGTAAATAACTACAATATAATCTTAGCATTCAATAAACATTCTGTTATCATAAGTTAAACTTTATATTTATTTATTAGTAGATTGTATTACTTAATAATACCATATTTTGCATTAATTTTTACAATTTTCATTACACAAGTTTCGGTATTTTGTGTGTCTCATTTTATTCTGCATTACTTTTACTTATCCATAGTTAGTATCTAATGAATTTTGGAACTATTTTATTTAAAAAGTTTAAGTTATCATATACTTCATCAAATTAACCAAAACATTTTTAGAACTAGTCATATACAATTTCAATGAACTAATATTAATGTTAATAATATCTTATAATTCTGTTTTTCAATTATAATAATGTCATATAAATAACACTTTATTTAAATATTTATTACCAATAAATTATATACCTCGATTAATTGATAATAGTGAAAATGAATCACTTCTTAAAATTCAACAAGATTTCGATTACTTAACCAAATTATAAATAAAATCATGTACTTACGTATGGCAGATTTGAAATTATCATCATATAACATAAAAATTTAATAAAAATGAGATGTAAATTTGGTATACAATATTTCGGCGGTAAATCATCGGGATATTTCAGACTTTCAAAATAATTATACTACTGAAAAAATTAAACATGCATGACATCAAAATTGCAAATACTAATGTTATTTCAAATTGCAAATATTCATTGCACTTCAGCATATGCAATATTAATGAAGTATGAAGAATTTACAAACCTGGAATCCTTTATTATTAAAATTTTTTTAACCAAAACACATCTTATGTTTCAAAATTCAATTGTTTGTTACATTTTTGTAAAGTAGCTCCTAACACCATATTTAATAACATGCATCTTTAAATAAGAGAGGGTATGGGATATTCAGTATCTTTTAAAAAAATAATGACATCGAAATATGGGGATATTGGAGCTGAAGAAAATTCAGTATACACTGTAAATTGTCTGCGCATTGCAACATTATTATTTCTATATCTAAGAAAATATTTATTCAGAGAAGCTTATATTTGTCCTTTCTAGTAAATTATAATTCTCTATAAGCCTTAACAAAAATTATAATTTCCAGCCAAATTTGGTACATTGTCATAAAATTAATGTAAAAAATGCTTTTTTTTATATACATTAGTGCAATGAGTGAACAAAAATGGATATTAGGGAATGTAAAATATCTTGGTGGTAAAAATATTTACAAACAATTAAAATGATTTCCAGTTCATGTATTTACAAAGAAAAAATCTGAAGAATGCAAATACTTTTTCGAAGAATACTCCAAAAGAATCACGCTACTAAAAGGAAAGTAAAAAAATAATAATTGTCAACATGAAAAATATATTTGTAAAATTTATTAAAATAAATAATATAGTGTTTAATCCCACAAAACAATAAAAATGTAGGATTTTATTGACTTTCTACACATTACAACAAAATTAATTCTTTCAATCTAATTAATTCCTCCAAAAAAAGAGAAGTAAATATTCTCATATTCACACAAATCTTTGTGGAAAGGAATAAATCAAAAAAATATATCATGCTATCAAAATGTCACCATTGAATGGACAAGAATAGTATTTTAAAATTAAAATTGATTCGATTTTTGTACAGTATTTAGCTTACCAATTTATAAAAATAAGTTAACCATTTATATTTTTGCGTATTTATACCTAACTTAATTTAATCATTATATATTTCCTCATTATAATGCATGTAGTTTTATTATTAAACTGTTTTAAGTTGCACGTTTCAGTTAATTTACATTATCTTTTTAAATTATATTTTTAAGCCACTTTTACGTTTATAACACTATATATTTTTATGTTATATGTAATTATTTTTAATTTAATTTCACAAATATTAAATATTATAAAATTATAAATAAATATTATTATTTTGATTTTTCTAAATTTTATTAGAGTAGAAATATTTTTTGTAAGTGTAGGTATTTTTGTATAAAGAAGAAACCTTTTTACATGTGTATTTTTACTAACTTGTATTTATGTAATGAATTTTAAATTTTTTAAGAACTGGATTCGTTTATGTCAGATATCTTAGTTTTTTCATTAAATTAAATTTTGGTTTTTAATTATTATTAACATACTACATTAAAACCTTGCCTTCAAAGGAATATCGAAAACTTGTCGATAAATGGCAAACAATGTTAAAAATACCTCTTATAATTGTTGTAATTTAGAAAAAAATTATGTTTCTATGCAACTGATTATACAATGAATGATGACAATAATTATAAGGTTAGTAATTACTCTTTAAAAATACATTTAAAACACAATTTTTAACAATTACATAAATTATAATTTTATAGAAATTTTTTGTCTATGAACATGCATGAATGTAGCAGAAGGATTTCAGACAGAAGAAAGTTTATTTAGTTTATTGACATTTAAATAATACTGTATCATTCGTGATTAAATAAAATTTGTTATGAGATTCGTCATATATCAAAGGGCCAAACGAAATTTGAATTAATATTACACATTAATACCATTTGTATTATTTATTCTATTGAAGCCACATTACATCTCATAGAACAAGATTCAAAGCAGTAACTAAAAACTAACACAGAGATGAAGAAAGCAATAAAATTAAACAGAAAATATTTCAGGTTAATGAAGATAATAAATTCTTTATTTTGATTTAAAAAAATCAAGTATACCAATAAAATGAAAAAAAAAAATATATATATATAAAGGGAACGTCATTAATGTTTTTGTTTTAATAATAATAATAAACATTATTGATAAATATGACAATCGCCTGTTCACAATAATGAATAAATGGAACTATTATGAGTCGAACTATCCATTAGATGTTCAGGACAAGTTTTGAATGTTTATTAAATTACTGTTAATTCCAACTGGCACATAAATATCGGCAGCATGTATATAAAATTTTTCATATTGAAGATATTTTCCTAAATGTTGTGGATTTATTTGTGTTTTAACATTCTTCACGGCATATAAATTGCTATTCTTATGTCTAAAGGCATAAAAGAATCAGTCTACATCATTGATAACAGTAGTGACATGTGTATAATGAAAACTTGGAAACAGCTATTAGTTTCCAATGGAAGGAAAATCTCTGATAAGAAAGACAATATTTTGTCATTGCCGTTGGATTGCAGCCAAGATGGATTCCGTTGATGTTATTGCTCTGTAGTACTACTGGGTTAGTGGCCACTACCTGTTTGATTTCTGGTGCCATATTCTTTATGAGCCTGTGATTAATAGTGCATCTAATTTAATTGGCTACTTCTTTTGACTCCGAGTTAGATATAAAAAAATTCCAAAATATATCCTTGCAAAATAAAATAAGAGTTGTGAAATATAATACATAAATAATAACATTTCTTACAGATACAGAACTTAGATCCTTGTCTACTATTGGCAAACATGCGTCACTACAGACGTACGCAATTTGGAATGATGCAGCTGTATTTATTCCATTCCGCAATTCATTTTATGTGTGAGATACGAAAACGGCCATTTATTTCCTAGCAGCAATATATTTTCTATGCCGAATATACCCTATGCAGATAGATCGCAATGTTTCTTAGATATAGTACTTTTTCAAAGGGAAAATTGTCTGGTCCCTTATCCCAAATATTTTTGCATCTTTGGATATCGATAACCACGAAGACCAAGAAATATACTACAATTACTATGGCGTTTGTTTCTTTATGTTCTAGAGCATACAAATAAACACAGTTTGCAACAAATTGTTTGAAAAACCACGCAACTCATTAAGTTTTTTTGGTGAATGTGTTAAGCATATACCCGGTTCCGTTTTCACGCACAAACTGCGTTCTGTTAACTAAGTAATGTGTGTAAAAATCCTGCGAATAAATGTTCTGACAGCAACTACGCAAAGCTACAAATATAAAGAGTTGCAACTGCACAGCGATGGAGTTAGGTATAAGATCGGGAGTGAAAAGGCACAAGCGTGAATGAGAGCAGGTGTATGTACGCCACAGAAGCAAGTATACAAAAAAGCAAATGGCTTGCAAGTCAAATCCAACTCTTTAACTCTAATATTTCTCAGAATATAGATCGCCATTCTAAACACTGCCTAAGTGTATTTTTCGAAGGTTATTCCTTTCTGAATCACATATGATGTTCATATTTTATATACATCTTTAAACACTCCTAATAGAGACAAAGTTATTTAAAATTTAAATAATATAAAGTATTTAAATAATTAGAATATGCATAAGTAATTGTTGTGCATATGCGATGGATTACGAAAATCAAGAGGTTTCTTCTACACCCATGAATGATTTTACAATTTCTCTGAATTAACTGAGAAGGTTGGGAGGAGTGAATCAATGCTGTGTGTGGGAATAGATGAATGATCGAAGTATAGTCAAATCAGTTAAGCTCGAGAGAAACGCCTGAATAAGATGAAACTTATTGACATTACAGATACATATTAGTTGGCTACATATACTTCTAGTATTCACATGGTTTTGGTTAGTTTTTACAAAATATATTCACCTCTGGAATGAGAACTAAGTAGATTTACATACTTTTATTCAATAACTTCTGTTGGTAAATTCAAAAATTATTTTATCATGGTATGTTCCAAACATGTCGATGAAGTTCTGTGAAAATGTCTGGATTTCGAAATCTGTGGAAATCTAAATTGGTTACAGTCCAAGTATAATGACATAGTAACAATTAAATACTGTTTATAGTGGTGGTAGTTTAAGTTGAATAACAGAGCAGTAAACACAAAACTGAACGTCATAAAAGTTAAATGACAAAAGTAATATCAAAGAAAGCTGAGAAATTACTCATAATTTACATCCTCAATCTTAATTTCCAAGCCTTGCCACTGTTTGTCCTATTGTAATATTGCTTGTATAACGATTCCATGTAATGCTTGTCCTCTTTATTTCAGGTACTTGTTAGAGTTTCGTCGTGCCAAGTCCGAGGTCATGTGCTGCCGACATTGAAACAGTATTACAAACGATAACGAGATTCAAAGAACAAATAGTGATTGAAGATGGTAGCATTGCAAAGAAAAATAGTGATGTGTGGACTAATATATCAGAATCGCTGAATTACGATATATCCAGTAATTATGCTTACACTATCGTTAAAATGTTTAGATACAATGTTCATGATATTTTTAATTTATCATCAAAAGTGACTGAACCACATTTAGACCAGGAAGGTGAATATTTTAGTGCATAATCAGACCAAGATGAGGATGTTTTGTCTGAAAATTCCACAAGAGAAGATATGAATACCAGCAATTTGTTGTAACTCTTTCTCCAGAAGAATGGTCAAGGATGAAGCCAGAAGAATGCATGTACAAATGTGTGGATAAAGATAAAACCAACAGGAGGAACAGGGCCTACGACATTATCCCTCCCAACAATGACTGGACTGACACAATAAATGAGCATTTTTGGGATCACACATCACTTTCCTGTGCAATGTCATTCAAAAGGGCAAAGGTTTATAAGAGTGGAACGCCATTTCTGACAATTTTCGGCAGGTGCAAGAGTTGCAGCTCCATTATTTCTGGCTCCCTACATCAGGAACCTAATGAAAATAGGCATGTTCTCATAAACTTTAAGTACACGGGTCCTTTTGTTGACTGCAGTACTGGAAGCAAGCATATTCTGAAGGGGACAAGAAGAAGATCAGCACTAGAAGAACTTGTCGAAAAGAATGTTTCTGCCTGCACTGTTAGAAGAGAAGTACGAAGCAGTATGCATTTGGGAGAAAATGAACCCAGTCATATTCCAACGCTGAACGTTTTGAGACTTGCAAAGTCCAGAGAATTGAAATCATGACGTGCAGACGATGACCCCATTTTAGCAGTAGGCAAGCTGAAGTATTCAGTCGAATACTACTGTAGTATATGGGAAATTGGACGGGATCAATTTCATGTGTATTATTGGACACCCGCACAGTTGTGTATGAATCAAGAATATTGTAAGAACCATCCTTTTCCAACAGTTTCCTCGGATGCGACTGGTGGAATAACTGCAAAACGTAAGCGTCCTTTTGGAAACGTTTCTGGAGTCATTTAGCTATATTCGGTCGCTGTTCATAACCATGAAGCTGGTGTGCAGTACACTGTTGCCAACATGCTTTCGGAATCTCATAATAACCTGAGAATATGCCATTTCCTGGAATCATGGTTACGGAGTGGTGCACCGGTCCCGAAAGAGGCAGTTTGTGATCATTCAGTGGCCCTTCTCTCTGGATTAGTAAAAAGCTTCACTTAATTCGCCTCCCTTTCAGAGTACTTAGAAAACTGTTACGATAACCTATTGCATTGTAGTTCTCTCATTTCTAACTGTTTTGTGCTGTGTGATGATGCACACACATTAAAACTAATAACCAGTCTACCCCCATTACATGGAAAACCACGACGAGTTAAAAACTTTTATATCCGAAGTTTAGCATTAGTTGTTCAGTGCCAGAATACAGTCGAAGTAAAACATATACTGGAGTGCATTTTTCTTGTAGCATCGAGTGAAACTGAAGGAACTAGCGCAAGTACAGAAGAAATCACAGAATGTGAAGAGGCAAAAACCACATTGAAAAATTTATTTGCAACAGGGTTGAACACATCTCTTCAGTCAACAATCGACACGATTTTAGACGAGGATAACTGCCCAAAGGAGAACAGTTTTCCTGAGGGAATGGAAAATGAAGATGAAACACCTACCGATTTCATGAAGTGGGAACATCAAATAATATCAGAGGTAAAAGGAAACCTCGCAGAAGAAGAAGGATATCATGACAATATTCATTTTCTACCTGAAATCGTGGTTTGTATAGCCAAAATTATGAAGTTCCTGCCTCTCTGGTCTGCGATAATGTTACATACGTTTGGTTATGGTTCCCTGACGTCTTCAAGTGTGCCAGTAGAAAGCATTTTCAATGACATCAAACACCGCACTTTCCAGAATGTGCATTTGCCAACCACTGTGGATAGATTCCTAGAAACCCACTTAAAATCACTGGATGGGGAAATGAAATTTGTTGCAGCGATGTCACTAAGGAAAAAGGTATTAATGCAAAGAGAGACGGGTGCCTCTCAAGTTATCCAAAATGCTGTATCACTGGATATTTCACGAAACACCACAACAGAAGATGGAAGTGAAGTAATCGGCAACAACGAATTTAACAACTCTAAATATAAAACTGGAATTATTTCTAGCCACAACCCGAAGTGCTTTGCATGTTCCAGAGGTGATTTTCCTACTGGTGCACACACCTGTTCTGTCTGTGGCACTCCAGTTCATGCAGCGTTCAGTAAGTGCTCAATCCCGTATGACAGGTCGGAAGAAGGATATGGTGAGAACACTTATGCGTAAAATGTGCTGATAAAGTGAGATCTGCTGGGAACAGTAGTTCTGCAAAGGATATTCAAGAAGATAGTGCTAAAGAAAACTGGAGAGGGCACGCTTCACTTCCACCAAAGAAAAGTCAGTGCTACTCTTATCTGGAGCCGAATTTGAAGAAACTGGTATTTCGACACCCTTAAGTGCTGTGACAGTAGGCTTGCTTAAGAATGGTAACAGAGCGATTTCTATGTGGGCAAAAGTTTATCCTCACCAATACCTGCTCATTTGATTCACTTGTCCAGATCTTAGCTACATCGTATACTGACAGTGTACATTACAAGGATTTCATACAAAACAATAACAATATTACCATTTTCAAAGTTGTTGATAGCTTAGCATGGAACAACATCACATCTGGAACATACAGACAGAGAGCTGAGGTTCTGCGTCCTATATGCGAATCTTCCATTCTGTCAACTAATTTGACTCAAGTAAACTCAACATCAACTGCAAAAGCAATGGCAAGCAGACTATAAGCAGACTTTCCTTCAATAACTAAAACTTTTAAGTGCACAAATATCAAATGTGTAACAAGAAATAGCATATTGAGACCTGTTATTTCTATTGCTATAGAAATTCAGTCCCTTAACAATCTGGAAACATGTATAAATCAGTTCCTCGCTGAAAAAAAAAAAAGCAGTGTTCGGAAAACTGTGATGGCCTAAAGACCATTGTGAGCACTTCTTCCAACCAACACTTGCTGATAGAAGTTGTAAATTCTTCTATCGTGTCTAATCCCTCTGACATAGCCTATCCCTTTGAAGTCCCACTCAAAAATGCCCCAAGAAAAATAATACTGAATAAATCTGGTGACACATATTTCCTCCGGGGCATAGTAGCAGCAACTTCATCTTCTGACTCTGTGAGATACAAGAAGACCTTGGGTATAATGTTGTGGGCCATTATGTTGCATGTCGTCTGAGACCAGATCTGAAATTGGAAATTTATAATGATTTATGCAATTCCTCCAGCATAGCTAAACAAAATATTACAGTCAACTGTGAATTGCTGCTCTACACTATTTAATATATTAGATTCTTAGGGGTGTTTTTCACGAAACTGGCTATTCGAGTTACTTGCTGTTCGAAAATTAAGTCAACTAGTTTGAAATCAATACTATGTCTAATAGTTTTTATATGTGTTCCATCATCTGCATGTCTTAGCAGAGCTGGAATACTGGTGGTTAATATTTTTAATGACAACTGAAATTACAAGCATCTGATGATCCCTATTCCTGTAATGTCACTTCACGAGTTATGTACGTCTTTTATAGCAAAATATCTTAATAGTATTACTATATTTTTACACTCTTAAAAGTCGAGAGACAAAAATAGCATTAACCCACCTTCCCCATGCCATGCTCACCTCACCTTTTCCCTACCACCATCCCCTTAACTATGGTAAAAATTCAAGAAAGTCATAAAAAATCGAAAAAATAATAATTTTCAAATTTTAGAGGAAAAGACATCGCGTTTGTTATTGTAAGCTTTTACAGTTGTATCAGTGACTATGAACTCGAAAACAGAAAAACACAAAGAATTTTCAAATTGAAAAAAAAAAAGAAATAAAAAATATATATATTTTTTAAAAATAATTATAAGAAATCCAACATTTATAAAAACGTATTTTAAATATTTTATTTATGGAGGTATCCGCAGCACCATGCCCAGTAGACGACTGACCCAAATCACATTTTTTAAATTGATTAATAGTCATTCCCCTCCCCCACCAGATAATAACTTGGCTGGTTAGTCAGGCCCTCCATACCAATCACTCGTACAGCTCGATCCCTTCTAGCCACTCCACAGATTTTTATTGGCTCCTCTGTAAATTTCATTGGAGTTACACCATACCACCTCCTGACCCCCTGAACATTTTTATTAATTAAGCTTGCAATTTCCATCAATCTCGCATTATTACCATCAATCTCACGATCTTTCTATCAATCTCGCAATATTTCCATCAATCTTGCAGTTTTTCATAAATCTTGAAAACTTTTCATCAATATTCACATTTTTCCGTTCATCTCGTAATCTGTCCATCAATCTCGTAATATCTACATAAGTCTTCCACTATTTTCATCAGTCTCACAATCTTTCCATAAAACTTTCCACCATAATCAGCACCACACACACCACAATAAGCACCACACGCACCACATTCAGCACAACACACAACACGCTCGCTCCACAATCGCTCTACATGCTCCCCATTCACTCAACAATCGTTTAACATGTTCTGCAATCGCTCCATATGCTCCACATTCGCTTCACATACCCCACATTCACTTCAAATCCCCCACATTCGCTTCACATACCCCGCAATCGCTCCACATGATCCACAATTATCTCCACATGCTCCGCAAACAGCACAACATGCTCCACAGCCAGCTACACATGCTTTGCAATCGACTCCGCATGCTCTGCAATCACTCCAAAATCCTCGTCAATCCACAGCAATACTTCTCCACAATCTGAATCCTGCTGACTGTTTCCGACCGACAGTCTCCGACAGACTGTCTCCTACCGACAGTCTCCTGCAGACTGACTCCTGCAGACAGACTCCTGCAGACTGACTCCTGCAAACTGTCTCCTACCGAGATTTTTATTTATACTCTTAGATTCATGTCTGCCAGACTCGCATTCCTTTGCAAATAACCAGAAGATCTTCTACCATACATGTTTCGTGTAAAAATATGAGACTGTACTGTGGCAATCCACATACACCATTCGAGTGGGTACTGGTAATGATGATTGGAAAACACGCAACTGCCGGCAAAATTGCACGTATTTTAAAAACAAACATACTACATTAAAAGGGGAAGTAGAAAAAAGACATATTTTGTAAATATGAAACATGGGAACACCCGGAAAAAACACATTTAACCAGCTCGCAATAGCAAGAACCGCAACACTATGTTCGGCGTCTTGAATGACGTCATGTTACATTTACCTTGACCTATGGCCATCATCTCGAAAGGTATATAATGCTTAAAACCAAAAAATTAATCCCAATATAGTAGCTTGGGTCAATAATCTGCCGGGCGTGGTGCTGGAGGTATCTCTAGTAATATAGGTTTTTTAATTACATTTTCGAATAATTTGTTATATAATTTTATCATGTTTGAGAAATTTTTCAAATTTATTCTATTACGGTTTTTATTTATTTTTTCCGGTTTTTATTAGATTTGTTATTTTTTATTTTCGAGTTCAAAGTTATTGGTGTCAATGTAAAGGCGACAAGAACCAACATGATGGTCGTAGTCGCTAATGTCATATTTTCCTCCACTTTTAGAATAATTTTTCAATTTTTGTGTTTATTATTTAATTATTATTGTGATGGGGTGGAAGTGGGGAGGTGAGGTAAGCTAAACGTGGGGTGGGTTAACGCTATAACTTCGGCGTCTTTTAGAATTTTTGTCGATTTTTGCGATGTTTTTATGATAGGGTAGGGGTGGATTTGGGATGGACCTGGTTTGTGGGGAGTCCGGGGAGGGTGGTGCAATGCTATATGTTCCATGATTCTTTAATTTTTATTTAGATTTTTTTGCGATTTCAGAACTTTTTCTATAATTTGTAGCAATGATTGGGTTCAAGGTCATACAAGGTCATGGCCATGGGGTCAGGGTCAAGGTCATTAGTCATGATAACCCAGGTCTAATATGGTGGTGGGGGATATCATAGCGGGTGGCCGGCACCTCAGCTCCTCTTCCCTATCCCCTTGCCATTAAGTTCACTGTTTTATTTTACTCGCTCTTTTTAATCGCTGAGATCGCGTCACAAATCTTGCTATGCAAAACTATGTGTCAGTACATTCTACCTTTTCTTTTACCTCACACTGTGGTAATATATAAATTGCTAACAAGTAGGTTTACCTTATGCATGTATTGCAATTTAGAATTTATCAAGACTTAATCCAAACATAACAATTCCATGTTCATAGGCTAGGTCTAACAACTATTTGCGAGTTGACTATTGTGGCTGAGTACATTAGCCGTCAGGCCAAATCATCACTTAACTAATCATATTTGTATAGCTGGATTCTCAATAAGACTATACCATTAACATTACCGAAATTAGATCAACTGTATTGAAGAAACGCGTGCTTCCGATATGATTGCAATTTATGAGAAAATATTCAATTGACGTTGTGTATGTTAGCTGAAACCTTTCATTCAAGGAAACACGAAACGTGTGTCTAATGGCACGAACGTTTTTATTTAGTTAGTAAAAACGTTACTGGAATGAGAAACAACTAAACTCCGGACACTAAATAAAAATAGTTTATTTCAATAACTAACCTTCTCGAAACGAAAGTACAATAACCTCAGCGTTATCTTTTGTCACACGACAGGTCCAAATGCACTGAGTTATCGAAATGACAAGACAACTTGATGACACCACTTCGTCCCAATGTAGTAAAGTAGCACTTACAAAGCTAATGAAACTGCAATTTTTTTTTTACCTATCCTCTTTATGATGCAAAACAAATACGAAACAGAAAACTTGCAGTAAAACTCACAACTGAGTACAACAGTAGGGGGCATAGTTATCTAGCGGCAGCAACCATTATAACATGAATATCGACGACTTTAAAATGAAATGAATAAACGCAAGAAGTAATTGTGTTCATTAATTATTGCATTGATACTGTAATGAAAGCTGACGAAACTACACTTTATGGAGGAAAATTACGAGATATTCCCTATGCTTGATTTAAATACAACAGGCGGGTTTTTGCCACTTTCGTGACAAAATATCCTTACGAAGACAAACTCATTAACACCACAGCCAGATGAGAATGTTGTGGTGAGGTAGGCGTTAGGAAACTCTTTTATATCTATGGGTAGACTAACAGTGAACAATCATAAATAAGACAGAATGTGAAGTGTTAACAATATGTATTAATATGTATATAATTTTTAAGTTAGTTTAGTGAAATTACATTTCCTAAAGCAACACTATAGTGAAAAAGAACAAATATAATGGATGATTTTACTATGAGAATTTTCGAAACTTTGTTTCCATGCTTTATATACTTGGTAGTGTACTCTATCTTTCTGGTTTTGTTAGATCTCAGTGTATATAACAGAAATATGTTAGTGTTAGGTTAATCAAAATATAAAAAACTGTGTTAGCGATATGTTTTCAAACACAGTAACAAGTAATATTGCCAGATTGCTGTCCACAGCGAGTTAACTAAGGGTTTGAATTAAGTTTCAAATATAAAACAAAGTGTGGAAAAAGTGTCAACTATTGAAACAAGTTGCAAACAGAATGTTTTCAATGGGGCTATGTAAATATTTTAATCTGTATCCTTAGATTTTTTTTGTAAATAATGCTTTAGAAAGTGCGAGGGATTGTTCAGCGCAAATTGTGTCATGTGTAATTCACAGAGACAAAATGGAAAATTCTTTTCATTTGTACGAATTCCAAACATACATATTTTTGATCATAGTTTTCATGGCTATTCTACGCTGGTTTTATAAGTATGCCAGTTAAGTGAAAAAACGAGTTGAGCAGTGTCTGATATACTTTATTTACACATTTATTTTTCACTGACGTAATTTTTTCTGGCAAAAAAGCCCTGAGACATAATGTTCCCTTTGCTTTACCGATGCAATAGTCTGTCAATTTCCAATGTGAACTTAATCAATTCAGTTTATAAAAATTTTGAACAAGCCAAGCTAGTGCTGGCAACTAGCCAATAAATTCAAAGTATTCCTATGAAATATTGATATCCGTAACTTAACTGCATATTAGTGAATAACTAACACTTTCAGTCATATAACACTAAAATGTTATTCTTCTTTCAATAAAATATTACTCAAATACTCTCTCCTCTTCTAGCTATTTATGATATGGTAGTCTCAGTAATAATTTATTCTGTGATTTGTCTTGGATCCGCGTTTACCAGTTGTGGGCTGTGTAATCAAACAGCTGAGTTTGGCTCCTATCAGTATCTCTCGTTAGAACAATATATTTTAATGTGTGTTTGTGTGATTTGAGGTATTATGAAGACCGGCAATACATTCGTATACAAGCGTGTCACAATAATACAATAGCTTTAATTTATTCATACTAAAAGTAAATGTTTTTTTAGAACAAAAAGATTTTAAAGAACACGAAACCTTTAGATAAATTAATATTTACCTTGTTGGCATATTTTAATCGAGTTTCCGCTATTACATAGGTACGCACAACGAATTTTAACTAAGTCACGCTTCCCTCGTCTGATTTTCTTTCATATTCACGACAAACAGTCAAAACGTCTAGACGTAATATTTTCGGGACAAAATCGCAAAAACTAGAAAGAAGCAAATTACAGAAAGTTTATTAAAATCACAACTGGAGTAGATGGTAACATAACCCCAAATACACAGCACGATATGCCAATATACCTCTATAACTAGAATAGCATAATCTCCAATATTTGCGGCTCAAATTAGCACAAACTGAGCACAAATAAACTAAATAACATACAAGATTTTATTTCGATCAGGGGAGGGGTCTGGCTAGCATATCCCCCAATTCCTTGATATGCAAATATCTCAGTTACTAAATTAGCACAAACTTCAATATTTGCGGCACAAATTACCTCAAACTGAACACAAATAAACTACAACATTTTATTGAGATCCTAGACGTAGAAAAAAAAGGGGGGGAGCTTGTATGTATCCAGCACGCCCCGCTCCCCCTGCTCATAAATATATGCTAATATCTAGAGACCCGAGAAATTCGCTAGTTTAATGCCCTGTAGGCTAGACTTCACAGTATTAAATACTCTCATACAGATATAAACTGTTTATTGGTTGATTGTTGTGGAAGTAAAAGGCGATGGTTGGGTGCACAATTTATTGCATGTTTGTTATTGGCTCATTTATCTCTAGTAGGTGCCAAACATCACGTCGACCAATTACATATGTAACTTGAAAGGAAAAGTATGTGAATTCCAACTTGTCTAGAAATGAGCCCGCGCAATTCTCGGGTCTATACAATATTTGCGCCACAAAATAGTACAAACTGAGCATAAATATAAACTACAAATTTTTATTGAGATCGGATGCGGTGAAGGGAGGGGGCTAGTATGTCACCAGAACCGCCCCCCCCCCCACTTTTATATGCTAATATCTCAGTAACTAAATTAGTACAAACTCCAATATTTGCGGCACAATTTAGCACAAACTGAGTACAAATAAATTACATATTTTTATTGTAATCGGCGGTGGCGGGAGGGGGGCTAGCATGTCTCCAGCTCCCCCCCCCCCAACTTTGATATGGTAATATCTCAGTAACTAGATTAGCGCAAACTCCAATATTTGCGGCACAAATGAGCACAAACTGAGCACAAATAAACTACAAAATTTTATTTCGATGGGTGGTGGTGGGTTGGGGGGGGGGGGGCTGGTAACATTAACCTGTGACTGCCTGTCTTTGAGGGACAACTTGGTGGCGATTGCTATTGGCTGGAATCCCAAGCCAATCAGTTCTTCGCGGATCCAGTCCGCTGGGAGAGACTTGTCTAGTCCCTTTAGGGTGACTTTCAAGGGGAGTTTAAAGCCTCCAGGATGCGGATGGCTTGTTGGTAATCTGCGAGACGTCCTGTGGGACGACTCTGTTTACTGTTGGCTGGCTCAAATTCTTTCGAAATAGCTTGCAGACTGTTGCGTGCGTGCACTCTGGTGTGGTACACGGTGAGGGGGCGGCGATCTAGTCGCTCCTCCCTGATTGGCTGCTGGCTCGCCTTCTTTGACGAGGTGGTGGTCCCTACTGTGTCGAGAGGAAGGCGAGGGAAGCGGCGCGGGTAATTTCTGTGGCTTTCCTCTTGTTGACGACATCTTCATTCATTTTCAACGACTGATCGTCAGCCATTTGGGGAGTCCCCGAAGGGCCTATCATCTACACTCTTTTTGCTACAGCTTAAGGGAGGAAAACTACAATAAACCTGTCTGGAAAATTACCTGAATAGCAATCGACCTCCACAAACTTGCTTCCCTGACCTCTTCCCTTGACCGGAAACGAGGCTAGGGGAAGTCAGCCGCTTGACAATATTTAAGTTACCCTGGCTAGGGGTTTACCTTTTACCTGTGCCATTTATGAGAGCACAGGCCTGGTGTTGCCAAACTCTCGCATTCCTCTTCTAACAGAAATCCTACTTATCTCGCACGAACGAAGCTAGCTCAGATACTCGCGCAGTGCGCCCATACTGCACTGATGAATAACCGACGAATTGAAGACGAATATGAGGTGGTGGGCCAATCGTGGTCAAGCTAGCCAATCAGGGTAGAGATAACACTCGCACAAGGATTGCCCAACCACCTCAGCCAATCAGGAGGAAGACAGCCTGTGATTGGCAAAAGAGCCCAGCCAATCAGGAAACAGCCCTCCAGAAATCAGAATACGTAAGGCCCTCTTCCTTCGATTGTCCTAAATATATTCAGACACTTCACACCGAACCTCGGTGCTGGGAGGATATCCTCCTAAAGGCCTAGCCCGTCTCTCTCCTCGAGGGAGCTGGTCAGCCATCGAGATTTATGGTTGTAGGAGAGTTGGCAGCGGCTCGACAACACCGACTGGGCGATGTCGGACGGCGGACGACATTTGTCGGAGGGGAGCAGGGCCGAAAGGTAACAGCTTCTTTGCCTGCTTCTTCCTCTGATAGCACGAATACATCTCAACACAGCACACAACATAATGACTATCACACACCAAGCAAAAAAAAAACACACAGCAAAAACAGTTAAAACGACACAGATTAGCAAATCAGTTCCATCTGAGATTTCTTTTTCTCATTTGGCAGTATCAGACCAATTAGACGATAGTCATAATAGTACAGGCACAGTAGTTCCACAACAACACACATGTAAAACACCACTTGAACCACCAGTATACATTCCGGACACTTCGAGGGTAAAAAGACTAACTATCAAATTTGGCGAAGCATTATTTGCAAAAATAACACTCACAAAACGACAATATTTGAGGATAGTGGTAGAAGAAGATAAGCACAAGACGTTTTGTGACTATCTTGAGGTACACAAAATTCGTTTTTACACACATTCTATAAAGACTGAAAGGCCAACGAAAATAGTCATTAAAGGATTATTACATAACACAGATACAAAATAATTATCAAATGAGCTTAGAGAATATGGATTCACAGTATTGAATGTCTAGCAGTTTAGATCATCAGCTGACTCACCGGCAGTTTATGGGGCAATAGTTTTGCCTCGAGAGGAGCTAGACATTCTAAAAATACACAAACTAGGTTACATGTCAGTTCGTATAGAGCTGTACAAATACCGCACTGATGATGTGGTTCAGTGTAAGAGATGTTGTGCATTGGGCCACACACAGAAATACTACACACTTAGGAAGCTATGTGCTTTTTGTGGGAAGAATCACACAATGAGTACCTGCTCCTTAAGAGAACAAGACAAGTCAAAGTGGACATGTGGACTTTGTAAAAAAAGTGGACAGTCGGCTGCGTGGAAACAGTGTGAAGTGGTCCAAAAACATATCAACATTCGCAAACAAATGTTTGAGGCTAAAGCCAACAAAAAAAAAAAAAAAAAAAAAAGGCAGGATACGCGACCAAACATTCAGTCAAAGGCTGAATCCCCCCTCCCGACAATCTCAGGAACTAAAGACTGAATAGGTAAATACACACAGGGAACAAGCATCAACACAACAGAGGAGGGACAAGCCACAAACACTCAGGAGAAGGGACACCAACATAACAGAAAATGCGATTATGATCTCATATGCAGGAACTGGCCGCACCTCTGAGAGAAATGCAATTCGTATCACTATTGGACCATTTAAGGCCCATCATTACACAGGAGAAAGCTTTAACAATACACGAGAAGCAATTGTTACTCCTCACAGCACTCGTCACTTTATCACAGTAAGCAAACAATAGTTGGGGATTATTTGAATACCAAATTACCCCAAATTGACACTACCGTTTTAAACACACATGTATTAATATTTAAGGCGCTCTGCCCAGGCTGGTTATGTGGGAACTCGGGAAAGGTGGGAAATAGACCCAACCACCACTCGTCTTCCAGGTCAAGTGACACACATGCCAGTCGAGGTAGGGGTCGGGGGGCTAACACGACACGATATGACACAGCTAATTTAGACTAGCTTAAACAATTTAATATAGCTTAAGCTTATACTAATATCACAATATATGAAAACAAATTGAATTTTAAATAATTATAGTAAAAAAATAATTTAAAAAATTAAAAGAAATAAAAATTATATATATTTATAAACACAAAATAAAAAAACATTAAAAAAAATTAAATAATTAAAACATATAATATTTTACATGTTACAAACACTATTATTTACTTGAAATAACCCACTGACCTGACAGTCTGTTTCAGGTCGGGAAGAAGACGATCCTCGTTGAAGAGTGGGGCCGGGGGGGGGGGGGTGTTCTGCTTTGACTAGGGCATGGCAGACTCTGGTCCCAAGGGCCCCTCCTACTGTTTCTGTTACTAACACTGGATCTCTTTCCTATGCCACAACACTCTGAAACGATAAAACCTACCCCGAGGGTTGCTCCCGGGCGAATAGGGACTCACCGACACACTACACGCGAGATTAAATAGCACACTTGTATACAACATAACAACACGCTAGACAGACATAACGACACTTACACTCACTCCAGCCGGGGGGCTGGAGGGGAGCTTGACTTCCGCGCCAACAGCATCAACATGTAAAATTACATAATAATAAGCACTAAAACGAAAACAGCCTAAATGTGGGCCCGGTGCCCTAGACTTACACTGACACGGCCCCCGCCCGAGGAACCTATGGTTAGTCCAAGTGTCGGGTGGCAATTGTTTTTACAAACACCCAGTGACTAATGGGAGCTGCGGCTATCGGTATCACGACACACGTGTCATTCCGGTGGCATATGAGGGTTGATGGCGGCGATCTCGCAACACAAACCCCGCAGGCCATGGATGTCGCATCGGTGGCAGTCGCTCCGACATGGCAACCTGTGGCAGACCCCCCCCCCCCCCAAGTCCTTGCAAACCAAAATGAAATCATGGCTGCAATTAATGAACCCTTTACGAATGACGCGCATTTCAGCAAGTACCCCGATCTGGTACAAGTGCTGCAGCCCCTCTGTGCCATGATCGCCATCTGGACGACTAATATGTCGATCCAAGACAAAATAACCGCAACCATCGGCTCGTCCATTCAGCCGGTCAAGAATTTTGACCATGCCGGTAAGCCCAATTAATGCAGCTCATTCCGAAACACACCTACACTCCATTCTCTTCTGGAATGCACGCAGTCTTAGCTCAAAATAGGACGAGTTTATAGACTATTCGTCTCAACATAGAATTTAAATCGCGGCAATAAATGAGACACATTTCAAACAAAAATCTCGCTTTTCTGATCCAGGCTATGTCGTATATCGAAAGGACAGACCTTTGATATTACATAACGAAATAAATCTGCCAGACTTTCATATATTAGAAGCAGTTGGCATTGAATTAAAATTAGGCCAACAACGCACTAAATTACTAGCAATTTATGCCCCCTCCCCCAAAGTGCTCGCTAACACTGGCCGACCTGGATTTATTATATAATCAAACAGGTAATACTTTTCTCGCCCTCGGCGACATAAATGCCAAACATCCAAACTGGAATTCTAGAAATAGAACAGCAAATGGGATGCTCTTACAAAGGCACCAAGCGAGTAGAAATTATCAAGTTATGGCCCCAACTGAGCCTACCTATAACCCACCAAATATTAACCAACATCCTGATATTTTAGATATTGTCCTAACTAAGCAATTTACAACTAGGTTTCACCTACGAGTCGAACATGAGCTCTCTTCCGATCATTACCCAGTTCACATTTATTTTGACATTATTTCCACGGAAGCTAACTCCCCGAGAAAAATTAAAGACTATTCTAAAGCCGATTGGCCGAGTTTCACGAATTCTATAACAGTTAATATGCCGCAGATAAATAATGATTCCCTAGCAACAACAAAGGATGTTGACGAAGCTATAACCACCCTTACAAGCACAATAAATCAAGGCGTGGATGAATGTGTTCCATAAAAGACACATACAAATAAACTCGATATTTTTCCGTAGTATACGGGATTTAATCACGCAGAAAAACCGCCTAAGACGCCATTATTCTAGACGCCGAGATCGCCAAACTAAGGCGCGAATTAACGAAATACAGGCTGTCATTTCAGAGGAAGGAACACTATGGCGGGCCAGTGTCTGGGATGCTAAAGCAGCTAAGATAACACCACGCGAAAATAATTTATGGGACTTAACAAAACGACTCTTAAATAAAACTGTTAAAATCCCACCCTTACAAACTAACACAGGATTTGTTTTCACCCCTGAAGCAAAGGCAGAAGCCTATGCAAATGTGCTGGAAAATACTTTTCAGCCAAATCAGGATCCCTGTGATAGAAATTTTACAACCCACATTTATTGACAAATTAAAATAAAGCAAAGAAAATCGACTGAAAACGAACCTGAATTTACACAGTCGCACGAAATAAAACTGTTAATTCGCCGCATGCATCCCAGAAAAACTCCATGAGCAGACGGAATTCAGGCTATTGTATTAAAGAAAATGCCCGAACTGGCCCTTGAGTATCTAGCTACATGCCGTAATGCTATCTTCAAGCTGGAATACTTCCGAAACGAATGGAAAACTCCCAATGTGATGTCTTTCACAAACCAGGGAAGGATAAGAAACTCCCACAAAATTATAGGCCAATTAGACTTTTAAATACACTTTCTAAAGTTGCGGAGTATATAATCCTAAGACGGATTAATTCTCATATAAGTAATAATAATTTACTTCCCGAAGAGCAGTTTGGCTTTAAACAAAAGCATTCCACAACACACCAATTAGTACGAATCACTTACTATATTAACCATGCTTTTAACTGGAAAGACTATGTAGTCGCAATTTTCTTAGATATTGAAAAGACTTTTGACAGAGTTTTTCATGCTGGATTAATTTATGAATTATACGAATTAAAATTTCCAGATTGCTATATTAAATTATTAGCCAACTACCTCAATCGCAGGTTTTTTCTGTCCAATGCGAAGGGGCGAAATCAGAAACTAAACCCATATATGCTGGCGTGCCTCAAAGCAGTATACTTGGCACAGTTTTATCTAATCTTTATTTACATGATTTACCGAAACCAGACCATCGACTGGTGCAATTCGGTTGCTATGCCGATGACTCTGTCATATTTAGTCGCTCACACGACCTGGGCCTAGCAACACGATTACTAACTGCCTTAACAGCCTTTCAAGAATATTACACGAAATGGCGGATTAAAATCAATGTCGGGAAAAGCGAAGCGATCGTTTTCACGCGCAGGGCACTACCCAAAGCTGCGAACCATCCGCAGATCACTTTATTTGGCGAACCCATACCCCATAACGATGTTAAATATCTAGGCGTACTTATAGACAGAAAGTTAACCTCGAAAGCACATATAGACGCCAAATGCGTAAGTGCATACGCCAGAATCTCCGCCCTTTACCCTATACTTAATGGGCGAAGTGCCATAACACGAAACACAGCAGTATTGCTATATACCATACTCATATGGCCTGTTATAACATATGCTGCACCCACATGAACCCATGCAGCTAAAACACATATCAAGAGACTGCATATTGTGCAAAATAAAAACTTACGAATTGCGGCAGACGCCCCTAGATACTGCCCCATTACAGATCTTCATAACGAACTCAAAATCGAAAAACTAGGCGATCACTTCGTTAAAATGGCGAGAAAATTTTACAGTGATTGTGCCACAATGCCAACCTGAAAATATCTAGTCTCGGCGATTATGACCTCGACGAGACTCAGAAATATAAGCGGCCTAAAAGCATTTTAGCTAACAGGCCGCCTTAAAACACCGAAACTCGTAATTCAAGCCCTCAGCCATGCATTCGACTAACTAATTAATCCCGGAAACCCGTAATACTGCAATACATTTAACTACAAAATATAATATTTGACAATATAATTATCACAAATTAGCGAAGCACTATGTGATCACAGAACAAGGTGAAGCAGGCGCTGTACAGTCTCTGGCTCGGAGATGGCACTGTGATTTGCATTTCAACACACTGCACTACTCACACACTCATATGCTGCAAGGCTTCTCTTATCCGACAGCTGTCTGTATGTATGGCCCGTCGCCACTGCCTATTCCAAAGCAGTCACTCGCAGCAATACAACCGTATAAAGGCTCTGGAAGTTAATCAGCATTAACTCCAGAGATTGGTTAGCAGTGAGATGGCTTGTGGCGTAGGGTGCTCTCTGCAGAGGCTGGTGAAGGTTGTGGAGTTGCATACCTACACTCTCACGCACTCATCACCCACCAATTCTCACAAACCCACACCTTACTACACACACTACACACAACTGCAAGCGAGGTCACGAACAAGGTGATGAACACATAACCCCTACTTAAAATCTCTCTTTTCCAACTCTTTACTGTAACATTCTGACACTTTTTTCTGTGTTACAGGGCGATAGCAGACTCTATCGGGTGGGTGGCTCGATTCTGGCCTCCCACCACCATTGCCGCGCAACGCGACCCTGGTTATCAAAACTGCACCGAAATAATTTCATTTCACCCTTCATCAAACTCACAAAGTCTATCTTAGCGAACTAACACTACCTTACTTTCTCCAGCCCTAATCCAATAAAAGTAATAATTTCTACGTCCGCGACTGTCGCATAGTTTTCTCCAGGCCCTCTCCGCTTTGCCTGGTTTTCTATGCCCCTTACTAGATCCTTCTTCTTTTTGGGGTGTGTTCATGGCTACAATTTGAGGCCATGCCTACTATAGCCGCGATGAATGCGCCCATTTTATTAATTAAACCTGACCTAAGGCGCAAATGGCTTGTCCTGAGATGCATCACATTCTCCAACCGTCTTAGCTACTAACATGCATGCCGGAGGGCACACAGAACTGTTAAGGTGCTCACGTTGGCGTAGCGGGTTTTGGGGGCTTGCAACAAAAAACTGTCCTCAATCATTATTTGAAGAAAGAGACTCGTTGTGGGAGCGTGGGAGAACGTCCTCGCACCTTCATACTACCGCGGTCGTGGTTGAGGGTTGTGTGTGGACCCACCTGGAGCGCAGTGCTCCTCCGGCGTAGCCTGTCTATGACTAACTAGTTCCAGGGGAACGGTCATCTGGTGGACCACATATGGTTCAATTGCGATAGCCGATCGTTTATTTGGTGTTTTAATATTGCTGTGTTCCCTCTAGTCACAATGTCAATCAAACACTGAACGTGGAAGCAGAATCTGCATCCATCAAACGTCAGCGCGAACACGAGTCCGATTCTGACACAGACGAAGGAAAAACATCCAAACAATGCACAGACGAAGGCTACACAGTAGTTACGGGGAGAAAAGCTGGCAACCCTAAAGACCCGCACACACGTAGCGAAATCCATACTGCAAACAAGTTTGCGAATTTACCAAAAGTAGCTCCAACTGCACAACACACTGACACACAACGCAGGGAAAATGTTAAATACAAAAGCTTGCCTATCTTCGTTCAAAATACTCGCCAACTCAAAACTATCGCATAAACTTTCGAACACCAGAACATAACATTCAGAAATACAATCACTCGCCGCAAGGAGGTACGAATCACCTTAGAAACCAGAGAAGGTTACAACAAGGTGATTAACTGGCTAAAGGCCCAGAGGATTGCTTATTACACCCATGCGCACCCCACCGAAAGAATTATAAAAGCTGTAATTAAGGGGCTGGACCAGCGCACGCCCGAGGACGACATCGTGGAGGAGCTCCAGAAATATAGTAGCTATAGTAGCACACGACATAAGCCAGTTCAATGCGAAACAATACACGCAGACAGCTCTGTAACATATCGCGGCACCGGAACATTCTGTGTAGTCGAGCGGTCACACATACTAATATATTTGAAATCACGAGGCTTCCTTGGACGCGGGTAGCAGTTGAGACGTTTAAGTCCAGGCCTGAGGATGTCCCGCAGTGCAAAAGATGCGGTGAATATGGGCAGAAAACTGCGAGATGTAACCAAAAACCCAAGTGTATTCGTTGTGCAAGTGCCACTGTACCCGACTCTGCCCCAAAAAATGTGGAAATTGCAGACAAGGCGGCCACACAGCGGCCTGGAAACAGTGCCAACGAAACGGCACACAAGCAATGCAACAGACACCCCAGCATGATGTCGCTGGATGCATGCAAGCAGTGAACACCGCGAGCAGGCAGCAGTAACCTCCCCCCACCCCACTCCTTCCGAGAATTCCAATAATAACGCTAAGCGGCGTGCACCACCACAGCCCCCGAAAATGCCTCTATATGCATACAAAGTGAGGCGCACAGCTGTAGATGTGATCGACCCAGAGCCCAGGTCTCCAAGTCACTCAGACAAAAGCCTCCACTTACAGCCACACTCCATCACAAGAAGGACAGGATACAAGAACTAGATGAAAAAATGCAAATGTGTGACTATGCAACTTAATTTTAAAAATTAAAACCTCACTACCAACCAATCCGCGATGCACCCACACTTGCATCAAAACAAGCCGCTCTAATTGAAGCCATAAGCCACCTGGAAAAATAAAATGACCACAAATCACTTCAAACACTGATCTGCAACACTGCCGGAATTAAAAGTAACACGTATGAGCTGGAACGATACCTGACCAAGTACAGTATTGATGTAGCATTCATTAGAGAAACTTTTCTTAAACCGTAGCATAGATTTAGCATATCTGGATATACAGTTTACAGAACAGACCGTCCCACTAATGGAGGCGGAAATTCTATTTTAATTAAGCGTGGGATATACCATCACCCAGCTAATATTACAGGGTTTGTGCACATAGAAGCCACTAGCATAAATGTATGAAAAAATAATACGCATGTCTGCATGACCACAGCAATTAAGCCCCACATACACCTTTAATTACATAATACCTTGAGAAGTTAATGCAAGTCGTACGGGAATTTTTCATTGCAGGGAATTTTAACAGCAAACATACAGACCGGGGCTGTAGGATAACAAATGCCAATGGCAGAGTTTTGAACACTCATGCATTTAATAATAATAATGTTGTTTTCGCACCATACACACCAACATGTTCTCCAAACTCAAGAGGCGCTTGATATTTTATACATAGCACTTACTAATATTATTGGCACAAATATTAATATACAAACAATTAATGAATTAGATTCTGATCACCTCCCAGTTCTAATACATACACAGTTTAATGCCATTTTCACAAATAATACTTTCAGCGAAAAACTTAGAACAACAGACTGGAGCGTTCTCAGGAGGACCTTACACACGCATTTGAACAGCCGCCTGTCATAAACGAAGCTAGTGACACTAACCGACGCATTAAACTTTTTACAGTAACTGTAGCAGATACCCTATCCAAACATACAAAACTTATTAATAGAAGACAATATAAGAAGAAAAATATATCTTGATATTGTTTATTTAATTATTTTAAAAAGACAGGCGCGCAATCAGGCACAGCGAACAAGGAACTCCCCAGGCTAGGACCGAGTACAACGCCCTCGTTAGGCGGAAAGGAAAAGGACAGCCAATTAAAGAAAAATGGTAAATCTTGTTAATGAGGTCACTTAAAAAAGCTCTAGAAATATGGAAACTTAAACGAACACTCCGCTTTAGAAATAAACATTTTGCTACCCCAGCTATAATTACAGATACAGGCATTAAATACACTTCAGACTACAAAGCCAATGCTAACTCAGACATTTTAGAAAAAAATCTCCCCTAATTAAGACGTAAATGACAGACAATTCACACGAGAAACTACAGCGCAAGTTAAGAATTATTAAAAAGGAACACACCCAGTACCAGAGGAAGTTACAATGTTTGAACCAATTAAAATAATCAAATACAGGCCTAATAATAAAGCAGGCGGTACAGATAAAATGAATTATGAAACACTTCAAAAAACTACCCCTAGAAGCATTGCTGTATTTTCTAGTTATATTTAATCCCAATTTTAAAATATTAAGTATATCCAGACATTTGGAAAACATCCAGAATTATAACGATACACAAGGCGGAAAAAACCCGCACTCCCGCAAAACAGACGCCCAATTAGTTTGCTAAATATGGTGAGTAAAATATTTGAAAAAACTTTATTACCATGGCTCCAAAAACTCGCCGCTGAACACAATACAATCCCCGATTTTTAATTCGGTTTTAGGGGAAGCCATTCTACAGCTCACCTTCTAAAAATTGTAGAACCATCTGCAAATGGTTTTAATGATAAAACTTAATCTTACGCAGTCATTGGAATGCTGGACGCGGAGAAGGCATTTGACAAGGTCTGGATTCTGGTATTATTACACAAATTTATTAACTTTAATTTCCCCGATACTTACATTTATCTGGTGGCTCACTATTTGTGGCAACGCAAATTTTACGTTGCGTTAGATGGATCAACATCTACAATTAGATAGCTAAGGGCGGGTGTACCACAGGCCTCTCCCCTCTCCCCTTTCTTTTATTATATTTACACAGCAGGTATTCCACATGCGGGTGTCTATGTACAAATGTAAGCTGACGACACTGTTATAATCAAGCAATCAGCAAACTTGAAATATGACCTAGTAACCGTTCAAATACAGCTCACCGCATTATAAAGATGGTACACTCGATGGCGAATTGAAATATATGCTACAAAATCAACCAATTGAATTATTACCAAAAAGCGCACCCAGGCTGATAGGGCTCTTAAAATCTTTAATACAAATATTCCAAATGTTAAATCTGCTAAATATTTAGGGCTAACTTTAGACAGATCACTTACATGGGCAGGACACATAAAAATAATCACTAACATAGGCACAGGATATTGAATTAGCTTGTATCCAAGGCTTAAAGCACCTCGATTCCCTTGTAGAAATAGCTATAACTCTTTAAGCAAATCATTAGGCCCCTACTACAGTATGGCTGAGAAATATGGGGTTACGCCACCCCGAAAAACATACAGAAAGTTCAAATAACACAGAATAAATTTATAAGAGCTATAGGTATATTATGCATGCTGGTATACTAGTAATGAAACAATTAATTGATTACTAATACTAAAATTGGACTATATTAAAGATGTTATAGTTTCTAGGAACAAAAACCTTTATGAAAATCTTAGTGATCATAACAACCCCCTCATTAATGAAATACCTGAATATGTCCCACTGGAGCCACGGAAATATAAAAAAAAAACGAATCATACCATTTTAGCCCTGTTTTCAACGCCAGGCTGCATCAGTACCGTGCGCTGGCATTCCCACGCATAAATAAATTAAAGTAATGGGATTAATTAATTAACATTCATAACACCAAGCCACACAACGCAAACCTGACTCCCCCCCCCCCCCGATTATACAGGTGCATGATTTGACTCGGTTTAGAGTTCTCTGCTTGTGGACTAGGGTTGACATAACCCTAGCCTTGTGGATTAAGCCCTTCTGGATAGCTTCACTACCAGTTCCAGTGAGATCTGCAGGGCGGGAACCGCAAACTACGAAAACCATTCACGCGACTCGTGTCTACTTACGCCCTGTCAAGGCAGCTCATGTGGGTGCACTGGCAGGCATTTTTCGCCCCACTCTGCCGTCAGTAATCCAGGCCGAGAGGCGCACATGGGAGGTCAGGACTAGGTTAGAGGGCATTAGTCTTAAGTTAGTTGGTAGTTCAAAAAATTAAAAAATCACACAAAATGTATAAAAATTTTGAATAAAAATAAAAATTAAAAGAATTAAAAAAAATTAAATGAAAAATAGAAGATAATAAAAACAAAAAAAAAAAAGTATAAATCTTTAAAAATTAAAAAAAAAAAGGTTCAAGGCTGCAAGGCCAGTTTTATAGTTTGTAGGGACATTACTACGAATGTTACCCTTCGGGATGCTGACGTAGTTACATTAACTGCATTGATTAATCCTAGTTTTGACCGAAGACTGACAACAGTCCTGGTATGTAGGGTGCCAGAAAGGAGTACTAATAACATGCAACTTTTTTTTTCACAAACGCCACACGATGAAACGACCGGAGAATAAGAGCGAGGCCGGACCCTGACTTTACAGCGTCACAAGGCTTGATATCCCAAGCAGGGTTGTCGATGAGCAGCGACTCGGGTTGTAGGGACTCGCCGACACACTACACACGAGTTTATCTAGTTACTAGCAAACAACACTACAGTATGTTGTACAGACAACGCGACACTACAACACCCCAGTCGGGGGACTGGTGGGGAGCTTCACTCCCTCGCCGATAACAGCTACGTGTATATCTATTAAGATAGCAAAATTGGTTCAACAGTTATAAACACGGGTCCGGTGCCCAGCTAAAACATGTACACTGCAGCCCGCCGCCCGCTCAATGATTTGACCCATGTCTGTCGGGCTGCATTTTCTGTCGCAACCCATCATACGAGTTATGGGAACTTTGGTTCCTCATCTCATGACAGCACGGCCTCCGCGAGCATGTGAGAGATCGGCGGCGGCTGTCCTCAATTGGCCAGGTGTTGTTCCCTGATGATGGTAGCTGCAACGACTACCGAAAAGGCCGAGAAGAAATCCACGACCCGGCTCAAAGTCCAGAAGCTTAGAAATTAAATTAATTAATGTTTTTATTGTTGCATCAAATCCTAATTTCGGAATGTTCCATGATTGCTTCGTCAGGGCCGGCCGGCTGCCTGCCTCGCGAGAATGTCGATGACAGCTGTAGTTACCACAAGCGAAGAGCGAAGAGGCGGTTGTTAAGTCGGGAAGGGGGAAGTAGTTACATACATGCATCGTGGATAACAATGAGAAACGTGTTTGTTTAAATTTGAATTTATTCAGTTCCGGCTTCTTATATGACAAACATATTTTGACCAACTTGAATATATCGTAGATGTATTACAAGTGTGTGGGAGAGAGGGGGAGGGGTGGTGCGAGGGGGAATGTTTTTATGTTCATGGCATGAGAGGAAAGGGATGGTAATGGGTTTTTGGAGGGGGTATATTTATAGATCATTTCAATTTAATTTCAGATGTTCGGGTACTCTGCATGATGCAATGTTATAAATCGCATTTTTTTTACACTTTCATCAAAATATATTAATGGGATTGATAGAGAATAACAGCGAGGAAGCCTGAGGGAGGAGGGTTGATGGTAATGTGGGATTAAGAGGCTAGGGAGACGTTGTTGGGGTGTGGTTATGAGTGGGGCATACCAACCAATATGCCTTATAAAGTCGAGTCTGGTGGTAACACTATATAATTGCGTCGTTAAAATATTTTTATTGTAAAATAAATAAAATATTTCAAAAATTTAAATAAAATTGTCTTATCAACTCTTTACTGTGGCTGACGTTTTAACGACTTTTGCGGATATTCAGCCACATTGAGTAGTACTTCAGCCACACTGGACAGGAATCATTCTTTCCACAAATTTTTGGAAATTTCGGGGGTTGTGTTAAATAAAGGGAAATTTTGAGGATAAAACCATCATTTTTGAAAACCAAAAGGGCAATTTTGAAGGAAAACTGGATTATTTAAAGCATAGAGCTGCCGTCTTCTGCAAAATCCAACATAGCTGACGGGACATCAGCACAAAAGATAGCAGCCTGTAGCACTCGAACCTACACTCCTGTACTACTTACTTACTATGCAGTGTTTTGTGTTTGTTGGCTGTCATGAAGAATATCAGTGTTGTTAAATGTCCGTGGTCAGTCGGGCTGATGTTTCCAGTAAATCGATAAAGCTGATACCTTCTGTAGCGTTTTAGATGAGGTAATTGCATCATAACAGAAAGTTAAACGTAACTTTTATATGTGGTGACAGTCGTGATAGCAGGAAGTATAAAAATTTTTGAAGCAAAATGCATAATTTTAAATTAATGTCATATCTAAATTTAACTGGACATTTGATTTTATTTCAGCTGGCCAGATGTTTTTTGTTTTGACCGTTTGTTTTTACCCATTGTAGGATTTCCAATAATTGCAAATCCAAACAAAACTGTTATTTATTCGTCGTTTACTGCAATCAATGTCGTTACAAGAACTGGTTTATACATCTTTGTTCAGAGACACCATTTTGTCCCTGCCAACAGGATATCTTTGTATAGGCTAGTTTTGGTAAAGTGAGTACTTTTTGAAGCCTTCTCTTTCGGAATAAGAGTTAATAAATATATTATATTGTATCCTTAGATATTAAATTTCGAATTTGGTGAAATATATACGCTGTATTTATTACTCACATGGACATATTTATTAAAAATAATTGTGGATGTATAAAAATTACTGATAGATAAAAAAGTATTTTAAATGCTCACTTTACCATGAACCGCCTATATGAAACACAACTTCCCCAGCAATAGTTTGTGATTATGTATATATATTTAGAAAATGCATGCTACTGGAACACAGTTTATGAGAAATGCGTACAACGGAAATTGTCTGGAAACTCTCATGTGATTATGAAGTGAAAATAAGTTTCTGAATATTTTTGGGCTTTAACACCAGTTATGAAAACTTTCACGAAATTTCTTTTATTATTTTCTGATTTACTCTCATCTTTACATTTTTTCTGATAAACTATGAGATAGAATAAAAACATGTGCACTCGATCTTAGAGGCAAAAACATACATAATAAAGCAAAATGCATAACATGATCTAAATTGGCCTGTCGCTATATTTTACTCTGAGCCATTAAGAAACTCGTAAAGCTTTCATAAAGCAAATAACGAAAAAAAAAAAAAATTTACAATATACATGACAGTGATCTGTAGTAAAGTAAACCATTGCCCCATGATACACCCCTGAAAAGATGACAGGTGTGCATGCATCGGCATAATCCACAATAATTCAGAATGTTGAACAAAGGTGATGACGTCATTGCAGTACATTTCTACCACTTGTACAACGTAATCTAATGGACCCGTCAGGAAAAATTCGGAAACAACTAACATTGTGTTTGATATTTTATTGAGGATATTATTTAAGGTTTAGGCACGAACTAATGAAAGACTTGTTAACTTCATTATCAGATTTATTATTTGCCCAATGGCGAACAAAAGATGCTTCATATAGAGGAAAATATTGCATGGCAAAAGCCGATATTTTTAAATTGTCAAAATATGCATTATGTTTTCTTTTATGCATACGTTATGGTTTCAAGGTGCAATAAATGTGAACTTACAAATTAAAATATTAATAATTGCAACAGGAAAAGAATTTGAACATCAGAAAGAGAGATTTATCCAATTGTGATAAGATACTAAGTTGACTTAAGTACCACAACAAGTTGTTCTTATTATTTATAGATCTTGCCGTTCTCTCATATTTTTCAGTATTGCGAAGTAGGAGTAGGTCTTGTTCAGAATCTGAAACAAAAGCACTTATTGAACACTGGCTGTTAAGACTGAAAAAGTAGCCAACTACACCAGATTTTTCTGTGTTAATATATTGGACCTGTTTTAAAAGTAACTATATCTTAGAGTAAAAGAAAAACTATTCCGTCTAAAAGTAATGCTATGATTTGTGCTTTTACCTCTTTATGAAATTTACTCTATATTCAGGTTTAATTATTCAAGGATATCTATAAATTTGAGTTTAGATTAAGGAGTCAAAAATATTACTCAGAAAAAAATAAGCTGGGAAGCACTGAGTGACAAAATAAAATAACATATATAATCGAAAAAAAATATCTTTAATATTTTCATATATAATTTTAATTGACAGAGTAGTGAGGCAGTACTAAATACATTATTATATTATTTCCTATCAATATTTCCGTCTGTTCTGAAACATTGCAGATCAGTTTTGCAAATAGTACTATTTTATTCAGTTAATAGTTTTGAAGGATCGAATTTCTTTCTATTCATTTTATTATACTTCAAATTCCTAAAAACATTGTATTTGTTTGTTTAATTGAGTACTGAACCTTTACAACAAATATTCTTATGGAATAATAGTATTTCAAATATTTGGCAATCTATGAACAACACCAAACTTCAAGAATTATATCGCTTTACAACACATAAATCTTCCATAGTGTAAGTTTAAAAAAAAAAAAAAAAAAAAAACTAAGTGGGTTTCACCATAGTAGCTAGTACAACAAAAAATGAGAGATGGGAAACAATGCGATGGGTTTGTAGTGCGGGTGAATGGCCTCCAGCAGTGGTGGCTATTTTGTGACGCCATGACCGTCAAAATATGTAGTTTTGATTTCAACACAAATTTGAAATCAACGATTTTATCCTAAAATCGGCCTTTTTCCCAAAACATCTCCAAAAAACCGTGGAATTTTTCCGCAAAAGTCCTTAAATTATAAATATGCTCGACACGCTTTGAAAAAAATTCCATGAAGTACTCGAGACTTTCGGACGTGCATAGTGGACTCGAGACTCCTTGAAATACTTCATACCAGCAATGCAGACTAAAGTCTGCTAGCTAAACTCAGTGGAACAAGCGAGAGGCTAGCCATGGTTGTTTTCACTAAAGATCCCGACTGTTATATAATATAACATAATGGAACCCAACCATCATTTTAGTTTACATTATGGACTGTTGACCCCCATTTTGTAAGATAGCATAATGTGAAAAATAAGGTTTTAATGTGATATCTCGGGAAACAATAAACCGATTCCTACTAAATTTGACACTTTAGTAATACTACAGTAGGTCATGTAAACATACATGTTTTATTGGGTTAGACCATTATTTTCGAAATTATGGCAACATAGACATTATATACTACTATGTTATATCTATGAAACCATATAAACAATTCCAACACAACTTAGTATGCTGGCAGTATCTATGCAAAAATCAAGTAAGCTGATATACAGGACGTCCCATTTATCTTGAACACCCACAATAACTCCGTGCCAGGGCTCCAAATGAAAAAAATGTTCCTCACAAAGGTTGTATAACTGGAAGGGGGAAATAATATTGCTGCTGAGTCAGCTTTATAGCATTATTTATTGGTGAGATACAATAACTAACATCAGGTTTTTAAATGACACTATGTAACTATTCGTCAAAAGTTCAATTAAGCTCGTCAAGACATATTCAAAAATGTATCAAAATATACGAGTCTAACAAACAGAACGTGAAAAAAATGCCACAGACTTTGAGACTCATAAGGGTTTATGAAGACCCATTATATGATGCCTTGCGGCACTATTGCGCTGTATGGTACAGTACAGTATGATGTTGACGCTCTGTATTAGATGTAGAGGTGAAGTAAGCAGTGCATTTACCGAGAGTTCCGTACCCCATTCCACAGAGGTTGGGCTTAGAAGAAACAAAGGAACACACATGATGTGACGAGACTACTCAATCAGTTATCCGTATGCATTCGAATACAGTAAGTACACTGCAAGGCGAGAGTTATCGTAACGGAAATGCACTCCAACAAAGGAGACAGAAGAAATGCTGCTCATTGTGCCGCCTTGTGGCACATGTTTTTGTGTTCTGTCCTTGTGATGGTTCGTGTTCCCTCTCTCTGAATAATTTCTTTCGGCAAAAACGTTTTTTTTTTTTTTTTGGGTTTCCGACATCTGTTTATTTTAATTGTTTTGTATGGTAAATATTGGGTCACTGTTAAGTGCTTTCGAGTCACTGTTCCGGCGACTTAGTACTTTCCTAGTACTCGTTTATGTAACTTGTGTAATTTAATGATAATGTTAAGTGCGTTATTAATTTTGGATTCTGGGATTTTACTAATTACAAGCATATTAATCTAGTGCTTCCACAAACCTTGTTGTTGCTAAGCAAAGACTAACTGTTTGTCAGATGTGATGTTCAAGTAAAGATACTGTCTAATAATTTCAATACTTTCATAATTAATTTGTGTTTTACAAGATATATTGCCAGCTCACTGTATTTTAAATAATTACTTTTTATAGACGAGTAAAATTAAACTAAAGTGTTTTCCTCAATTAGTTCGTTACAAAAGTATTTGTCAATTTGTGTAACAGTCATTTTGTTACTCGGTATTAATTTCATGAAAGACAGCTGGTATTTTAAGCTTATTTATTATATGTTCTATGTACAACATAATATTTGCTAACTAATGTATTGTTCATACTAATTTATGTGAGAAAACTTGTATTTCTCATAATTATTTATTTTAATGAAATCGTGAAATGGCACATATCGATTAATCGTTAGGTTTGGCGATTCTCAGAATGGACTGTTGGTCGCATCGATTTCCCCAGGCGCCTTTTCCTCCTTCTCCAAGTGCTCAATATGGCTTGCACAGGTCTAAATTTCTACTCTTCTGTAATCATCAGTCATCTGATGTATATTCGCCTTTTCCGCTGCGGGTAAATGTTTCTTGTTGTTAATTTTTTATGCCACGCGATGCTATATGTTTTTTGGGTGATGCCCAAGTTTCCGTGTTTTATTTAACTGTAAATTTAGTGGTGCGGTTGTACCCCGATACAAGCATGGGCCATTTCTTGAACACCCGATTGTGATGTCCTGATACAGGCCTTTGGTGCAGGATGCAGTCCTGATTACAGCATTGCATTATCGCGGACCACCCAAGAAATTCCGCCATAGGCATCGTTTCCTCGGCTGAACGGCAACAGGCCAAAATAAAAATTTATTCTCTTTTTTTTTTCCTTGTGCATGCTGTAGTATTAAACATGACCTGAACTTTCGAAACCTTTCAAAATCTATTAGTTCTGACAGTAGCTCGACCCAATCAGGAAAACGCCAAAGAAAAGAAATTTAAAACGTTTTGAACACTTTTTTTTTTACCAACGAAGATGTGACGTGGTTAGCTAAGATTATCGGCCATATGCAATGGTAGTTGATGTAATTCTGTTCATGCTATTACTTAAAGGTTACAGCGGAGAGCCTCAATTCTTCTTTAGAATTTAGTAAAGCAATAACAATGATGATCGTACGATATTACGTTGAACCATGTTGATATTAAGTTCATGATTCCTTTTATATTAGTTGGAAAGAATGAATAAATAGATATTGTTTCGCCATCCGATTTCTTTTGTACTTTTATCATATTTAAACAATAAATTAAATTTATTTTACTTTACATGATTAAATAATATTTTACTTAATATTTCATATGACTCCTTAATATGTTTTATTTAATTTTGATTCAATATTGAAGGGGAGTTGATCCTCTCAATCCCTAACTAAACTAAGTTTGTGCTAGATGCTTGGTACCCAAAGAAAGGTTTGGCCATTGTTTATTTACCAAATAAAACTTTAGTTCTAACGTATGCACACTAGGCACGGCCTGGTCCACGTGTTTCGTGTCAATGCTGGCATTGTTTGGGGGTTACTGGCTTTGTGTTATGTTTATTCTTTAGCCATGCTTCCATGCTTCTAAATTGATGGTGGTGTAGCATCATCTATGGAGAATGTAAGTTACTAGATGAATGTGTTCGTATTATTTTACAGTACAGTTTAATACGTTCAAGTGAATTGTACTGAAACACACACACACACAGTTCAATTACACAGGTGGAAAATGAAAAATGAAAACCACTAAAACAGTGATGTAGAAACATCATATGCACATGGGGTACCGATATTTGGCATTAAATGCAATCATTAACACTGATGTGCTGTGGACAGAGTAGGAACCGGGTACTAAGCATACAATTACCGAGACTGATCCCAATACAATTGCAGTTAACTCAGTGAAAGAGTACTCTGTTTTAAGCATCGGCCTGTGTGTAGTAAGAATTTTAGCCATGCCACGACGACATAGACTACCACACTTTGTGCAAATAACGGACTTTGAATGAGGCCGTATTGTGGGCCTCAGGAAGTCTGGATGGTCGCGTAGGATGTGAAGTGTCTGCTGTGCATCATTGGTAGTGCCGGTGGTCTAACGATGGTGCACATGCACGTCAACCTGGTTCCGGACGTCAGTGGCGTACGGATTCCCACCTGGACCGTCGCATCATGCGAACAGTCATTGCTGATCGTAGGGCAACCACCGTACAGATTAGGACCACTGTTGTACACAGAGTGTCAGTTACGACCATAACCAACCGTTTGCTGGACGCTGGGCTACAATCAAGGGTGCCACCCTGCAGAATTTCTCTCACACCTCATCACAGTGCAGCCCGCCTCGAATGGTGTCGCGAAATATGCAATTGGAGAGATGAATGGTGCGAAGTTTTGTTAAACGATGTAACCAGATTCTGCCTTGGTGCCAGTGACGAGCGTTTGCGAGTGCGGCATCGACCAGAAGAGCGGCAACACCACAACCAGAGTGTATACGTCAGCGACATACAGGACCAACTCCTGGCATCATGGTCTAGAAAGCAATAACTCAAAATGAACGCACACCTCTGGTGTTTGTTGATGGAAAACTTGACAGTGAATGCTACATCCAGAACACTATCCAGCCCATTTTGTGGCCGTTCCTACAATGCCAAGGAAATGTCCTCTTTCAGCAGGACAATGCCCGTGCACATACGTCTCGTGATGGATACCATTCTCTCAAAGGTGTTCGTCAACTACCCTGGTCAGCACTATTATCCGACCTGTCTCCCATTGAACATGTGTGGGACATGTTGAGATGGCGTTTGGTGCGGTTTGGAATGTCAGCAACAGACCTCCACCAATTGAAACAACAGGTGGAATTAGCTGTAACACTATTCCCAAGATGATATACGACACCTTTATGATCGTTTCTATGCACAATTGCTGAACTGCATCGTCGCTAAGGGAGGCTACACAAGATAATGACATTGATTTTTAAGACACTCAGTAGCCTCTGTCCAAAGGTGTACGAACATGTGATCATTGCCATATACAGTAAACTACCTGCGTAATTATTCAATACAACCTTCATTCTTGTGGGACCATTGAATCCGGGTGTTCATTTTTAATTTTCCACAAATGTATTACCATTATAAATATCTTGGTTTGCTCGGTCGTCGTCATTCTGTTGAAGATCGGAGTAATTTTAGTGAGATGGAACAACTATAAAGAGAGCAAATAGCCTGACAAGAACCCAATGTCCAGACGGATATTTTGCCGTCTCGTTGTGAAGCTTTGTGAAATGGGCAATTTGAACCTACAGCAACACATTCGTCGTAGAACAGACACATGTGAAACTGTTGAGGTTGCTGTTCTCGCTGGTGTAGCGGTTAATCAAAAGGTCAGCACACCAACATGAAGCCGAAATTGGCATTCCGAAAACAAGTGCACATTGCATTCTTAAGCACCATATGTTCCATCCCTATCATGTGCACTTACACCAAGAACTGCAAAGGAATGATTTTCAAAATCACCTAGAGTTCTGTCAATGGGCACAGCATTTAATTATCGCCAAACCCGAACGTTTGTCGGATGCTAGTTTACCGATGAATGGTCATTCTCCAATTCAGGCTAAATGAATATGAAGAATATGCGTCATTATTGGGCCGTCGAGAACTCATGGTGGTTTTGACAGGCAGACCATCAGCATCAATGGTTTGATCGGAAATAATATTATAAGGTCTTATATTGTGAATGGTAACCGAAACGACAGGGAGTATGCCCAATTAGCACAAACAATTCTTCTTAGTCTTCTGCATGAGTTTCCTCTAAGGAATAGAATGGTAATGTGGTACTTGCACGATGGATTCCCAGCACATAATACCGTGTATGCACGTCGTATTCTAGACCTACCATAACCTGGTAGGTAGATTGGTCGTAGAGGACCAGTTCAGTTGCCTGCTCGGTCTCCTGACCTTAACTCCCTGAACATTTTTATTTGTGGTTACCTCAAAAGCGCTGTGTGTCCTTGTAAAGCTCTTCAGCAGGCAACACTGGAGGAATCGGTATTGTAATTCATCCAGCGACCGAACTTGTGTACTGCCACCAATGGGCACCACTTTGATAATCTGATGTAAATGTTCTAGCCCTTGCAGTACCCATATGGATTGTAATAGAAAGAATCAGTAAACATCCCCATTTCTGTTTTTTATTTAGTGTTCATGTTATGAATGTGTGCATTGCACCACATGTTTAAATAGGCGTTGACGAGCTGCATTGAATTTTTGTCCTATACGTGCATGGTGTTACTTAAAAAAAATATTTTAGTACTCATATCTCACTGACAAATAACGAGAAAAGGCTGACTCCCCACCAGTATTATTTTCCCTTTCCAGTTATACAACCTTTGTGTGAAACACTTTTTTCATTTGAAGCCTTGAAATGGAGTTATTGTAAGTGGTCATGATAAATGGGACAGCCTGTATAAACTAATTTGTCAGTCGTTTTGGAAGAGATCACTACGCGAAAGATTAGGCTTTTGTGTCCTAAATTGGGAAACAATTAAATGATACCCACCAAATTCAGGCTACAAGTTATACTTTTGAAGTCCATCTAATATTACATGACCTAAGGACGAAATTACACGTTTTCAAAATAACAGCGATGTAAATGTTTGAGGTTAGTAAGCCATATGTCCCAAACAATTTCAACGAACTTTAACATATAGCAGTATCTATGACAAACATAGAATGTTTTATATACTGAAATATATATTACAAGAATCACATGTACTCACTCATAAGCACATTTGTCAGCCATTTTATAAGATAGTGCCACATGAATACAGTTTATATGCCAACTCGGTAAACAACGAGTTCCTACTAAATTAGGTAGATAATTAGTACTGAGGCAAATATTAAATTATATGTTTCAGGTATGTCAGACATTTATTTTTGACATGGCGACCGTATAGTTATTTAGTTTAGAAAGTTTTTAAAAAGTTAGAAATGTTTATAAATATTGTTTTTTATTTTCAGGCCTTTTTACGCCCTTGAGACCAAGGACGCAGCAACGCTGGAGCTGGAATTGACCCAAAACCCCAACAAAAGTCTGAACAACCAAAGACACTAAGTGCCAGAAATGTGAAAAAATCCTTTGAGCAGTGAAGGAATACTATAAATTGAGAAGTTCACACCAGTATAAAAACGTATGAACTAGGTAGAAAAACTTAATAATAATTTTTTTCGTTTTTGGCTTTCCTTGGAATTATAATATTTTTATTGCAAAAAACAGTACATTTTTAAAGAAAATTCTCAAAGTGCAAAACATTTTTAAAAAGAAATTCAATAGTCAGTATATGTTTACTAATAAGGAATATTTTCACAAGAAAAATCTAGAGTATTGCACACAATATTTACTGCCACAAACAGCTAATTTAATACTGAAAAATTATTTTTCCATTAATACTCTGGAAACCCTTCAGGTACTTTTATGACTACATTAACCACCAGTATATTAATTCTGGTTAAAACCACTCAACTTCCATAAAACAATTTTTTGTTAATGTGATATACTTTACTTGATGAAACCTTTAACTTCTGGCTAACAGGCTATCTAAAGGCCATGCTAAAACTATTTTCATTATAACTGAAATTTCAAGTTGAACCATGTGGTATATTTTTGACTTGACAAAACTTCTAACTTCTGCAAACAGACTTCCAAAGGCCATGCTGAACTCCTTTCATTACAAATGAATTTCCAAGTTGAAATATTTTTCTTGGTTAACCTGCACATAAGCACAAGGCCCTTAATTAAGATTGCCATTTCATTATGTAATTAAAAGTGCCATTAAACTTCACAAAATTTCTGTGTATGGCAAGAATAAAACTTTATTTAAAATCATACATCCAGTCTAGGTTGACAGGCCTGCCTCCTGAAGTTACACCTTACAAATGCATTTTTTAATTTTCCGCAAGTTCCACTGACACGAGGCAACTGCTCACAAATAGCGAGCCTTAACCTCCGATGAGAAATTCTATTTCAATAACCATCAGGTTCCTGCTCAAAACGACCCCTAAAAAAAAATTTTCAAATCCTGTCATTTTTTATTTCCAATTCGTATCAGAAAAGGAGTATTTGCTAAATAATGGAAACTTGAAAAAATAAGCCATTTCAGGCACATATTCTTACGTCAAAGTGAATTCATGACCATTCTTTGCTTTAAGAGCCTGCTATTTTAAGGTTGAATAGTTACCAACACATAACTTATGTAAATGCTTCCTCGAGGCTGATCATCTGACCTCGAGTGAACATTTGCAATCGGTATAAATACAAAACCATCTCAATTAATTGTTGGAGGGGTAAATACAATTCCTTCACCAATAACAGTACAGAATTATTTTTCTTTAGTTAAAATTCGTCAAAAGGGGCGTATGTTACCAAATATGGGGGCAACATAAATTTCCATGGTAGTGGGGTATTGAAAAGTTCATTAGGCTGTAGAGGGATCTTCATTGAAACAGCTAATCCCAGCAGTTTTCTCCACAAAAGTCCAAATATGGCAAGCACTGCATCACACACACTGGCAGAAAGTTCATCACTTCGAACTGCACGTGATGTCACAGCCGCCGGCCGGCGAGGAAGGAACACCAGCACTCCACGCTAAACGTATGCAGAAGCAGGAACTACCATCCGCGGTGGCAACTGAGTTATAACCCACACCTGTGTCACGGGTGCCGGGCGTGGATTAAAAGTGCAGTGAAAACAATTTTCAATCACACCGGGCCTCCACCAAATGCAGCATGCAGCAAACAGGTTTGCAATTAGTAAGTTTAAGTGTTTTTAAAAAAGTTCCATACATAAATTTTAACTGTCGAACTTCCAGCATTTTTCCTTGCGTGCAGAAAACGACCTTTGGACGTCGTCGTGTTGAACAGGGCAGGCCAGGAGACAACGAAATCACTTAGTTTTCGATGTAGATGTCTTAATTTTTTAAGGTTTTTGACATTTTAATAGATTCTTATGTTTATGATATTTATTGGGAATTATTAAAAAATATGGGGTTAGTCAGGTCTGTCGTTATATACTGCTTGGTGAAACTTTCCCCACTTCTTTTCTGAAAGACCTGGTAGTAAAGTTGATTCAGTTTAACTCCGATATTTGTTGGACTTGTTCTAACATTTACAGTATATACTGTAAGGGCTGGTAAATGTTACGTCATTTTTTGCTCAGAAAGACAGATATTTTGTCAGAAAAGGCAGATATTTGTGTTTATGATAATTTATTTTCTTTATGGTATATAATTTATTTTGATGTATTCTATAAATTTGCATATGATCAGGATATTATTTTTTTCAGTGATTTTCATTTTTTGTATTTTGCTTAGTTATGTATGTTTCCAGTATTCTTGTATGTGTAATATTTGATTAGCCAGGTTTGTTTCGAAAGCTATAGGCTGTTGCCATGGGCAACCTAATTTTGTTGATATTATGTAGTTGCCCTGTGATTGGCCTATTTGTTGGCATCATTTAAGTTTTAGCTGGTTTTGACACGGCTATGTTGTCTTATAGCAGCTCCAGGTGGGGTGCGACGTGTGTTATGCACCAGTAGGATTTAATTTAGTAGTGCTAGAGAAATTGCATTGTATTGTAAATGGGTTTTAAACCTCCCCCGGTTTTATGCTTGAAGTCTTAGCAGGGGATGGCTTACAGACTAACGTATAACATAACTAAAATTAACACCCATACCTTACCCGGGATTCAAATCCAGAGTCTCCCGCACCCCAGATTGGTGGCGCACCAACCGACTCCACCACGGGAAGTCGGCTGTTAGGGAAAGTTCACGCGAGTGCCGCAATTGTATTACAGACCCAGGAGACGAAAATCGGGACTTTTGCAAGATAAGAAGAGGTCTGTTTCGTCTGTGAAATATGTAAAGTTTGCTTAGTTCGCCTTCCTCGAATTTATGAGTGGTATAAGATACTCTAAACCGAGTACCTAGGCCGAGAGCCTGCATTTAGGAAGATGCTTTTGGAGAATGAAGCCTCGGCAGTCACACTACTGAGATGCTGAGTCAGATTACTACATTTCTTATGCGTTAGTCTTAACATTTTCAGAAATTACAAGTATCACTGCATTAAAGATGGCCATTGGATATAATTTTTATGCAAGTTAGATTCATACGCCATTTTGTATAACCGATGCCTAATGCACTTTAGTAACTGACTTAGCCCACAAGTACTGAGTGAGAAGAGCCCTGCTCCCAAGTAGATTGGTGTGAGCTTTGTTGTTTCGAGAACTAAGTATAATTTTAAAAGAGTTACATATATTGAAATATGATTTTAAGAGGCGTAAATCACATTACATTTTCCTACTTCCGTTACTGTCACTATCATATGTCTGATGTAATGTTAAGTATCTTTATAAACTGAATTTTAAAAATGAGATATACATAAGTTACATTATTTTCAAAAAAAATTTATATTTTGATTTCAGATGGAGAGTATCATTGCTAGTAGAATATTCTGGTCTTCATAGCGTTGGAAGAGAATATGTGTTTATTGGCCGTGTTCTGTTTATCTAGCAATCCTCAAGTATGCGAGAGTATTTAATGGTAAGTGTGTTACAAAAATTCCTCTTGGTTCCTGTGGTCATCCCTATTGGTCCTTGCGTGAAACATAACTTGACTACACGTTACTGTCAAACGCTACGCTATAACGCATTACTCTGGGAATACTTCTCAGCTCACAACAATCACACTAAACTATTTTACCCATTTTGACACCCATATATATATATATATAGTGTTACACAACATCATCACATCACAACATGCACAAGTACAAATATTATTATTTAGTTTCGAGTATTTAGCCTTTTTGATACTACTTGAAGTCGGCTGCTCTTCCCTGTGGGTGGTTTGCTGTTGTATGTCCATTTGAGTTTGGTCAGCTGTCTGAGGCAGGCCTTGTTGGTCGATTTGAGGTTTATTTACTGTAAGGTCAGCCATGTTGTCGATTTTAGGTCGATTTACTGTCTGAAATAGTCTTTGTTGGTCGATTTGTAGGTGGTCTGCTGTCTGAAACCGGGGGTCGATTTTAGGTCGGTTTGCTGCCTGAGGGTCAGACTTGTTGGTCGATTTGAAGTTGGTTTGCTTTCTAAGGTTGGCATTGTTAGTCGATTTTAGGTCGGTTTGTTGTCAGAGGTCGGCATTCTTGGTAGATTTCCGGTCGGTTTCTTGTCTGATGTAGGGTTTGTTGTTCTATTTCAGGTCGTTGTCCTGTCTAAGGTCGGTTTACTGGTTGGCTGGTAAAATAGGTTGTAATGGACTGTCTGTATGCTAGTCAGTTTTGTTGGGGTTTGCCTGGTTGGCTGGTATGGCACGTTGGTATTGTCGGTAGGTTTGGTTAGATTTGTTAGATTTGATTTGTGTGTTTTACGTAAATATGACATTGGCCATGGCAACTGTGACTAGTAGGAGGCATTTTGAGGAAATTTCATGATCTGAATCGGTATTGGTAAGCTAGGTTTATTGACGAGTTGGAGTATGTAAATATATCGTCAGTGTGTTAAGCCATCTGTACTCACGAAATTACTTAGAGGCTAACATAATATATCTACTTGTCAAGAGCATAGAGTGAAAGTTACTACCTGGTTTTGGTGACTAAATTTCCGAATGTAATTATTAAATAGCCTAGCAATTATAGGCGTAATACAATGAGTCAGACTATATACCCAGATGTCAGCCCTCTCGATATTTATCGTGATGCAAATATCCGCCATTGTTTTTTAAGGTTGGGAACGTATAAGGGACAGTACTTAATAGTATTAGCAGTTAGTCGGCAGAAGTGAGGATGTACCAATCATCTTGGGGGTATATAAAAGCATATGCATATAATTATATATAATGGAGACAATGATCAAGGGACCAGCAGCACCAAAATTAGATTTTGGTACAGCGCTGTAGATTTCTGCTGATATACCTATCACCAAACACACCATTAGCTTATTTAGCCATTCCATCGCCTTCTTCCGTACCATCAACTTCTAGGTACATACCATCAAATTCTTGGATCATGATATCAGCGTGCTGGGTTATGCCATCATTGGGTCTTGACTTTACCTCTTCAGCTATTCCATCTGCCTCTTCGACCGAGGTACCTGTGAATCTACCAGAGTTGTTGAGGTTTTCGCCAGTGTCATCGGCAGTGTTTGGCATGTGTCCTGTAGAAATACCATTCATTTATTTGGCTACAATAAATGCACAGACTTCTGTTCCAATGGCAACGACGTAATCGACATGCTTTGCTGAACTATCGATTTATCAGTTTCGTTTTTGTAAAACGATCTTCACTTTCGGCCACATTTCTCAACGACATCAACATTCAAATGGTTCATCTTTTTCATGAAAAGTGTATAATTCTAATACTTCACTTATTAATTAAAGATATCGTCACGACTTTAAAATATTCAATAGTGATATTATTTACCTTAAACAATCATAATAATTCGTTGGATGTTTTATTGAACTTTAAATCAGCTATAGATGGATCTTTTTCCGAAAGTTTTTTGTTTTTAAATGTGGGTGTTAATTGAAAAATTAATGAAGCCATGTTTTTACGATAGTAAGAATTTCTTGTGCTGTGGCCTTTCTAACGATAGCAAAATTGTCCTAAATTTATTTTTTGAATAATGTTTAAATGTCATATGTTAATAAATAGTTTTAGATTAACACAAAAAATAATTTGTATATTTTGTGTACAAATAAAAATTTGTTATTTAGATATTATATACATAATGACATTTGTATGTATAAAAATAAAATCTTCTTTATATGTTTTATTTTAAGTTATTGGGAAATGGGGAATTGTGCACAAGGGAATCGGTCATCGGAGCCGGAACCGGGGGAGCCACCATGTTGTTACGTCATCATCCGCCATCCTTGATGATGTCATTGACCTGACCCATATGACCTTTGAACTTTAGAACCTTGACCATGAGAACCTTTGACCCTTAAAAACACTAAATAAACCTTTAAAAATTTCAAAAATAATCCTCAAAATACTTTAAAAAATTCTAAAAAAATCCGAAGAAAAAAAATTTTAATTTTTAAAAAGTTATTAAAAATGATTTTAAAATTATTAAAAGGATCCTTGGTAAATGCCATTTTTTCCCAGAACGGGTGACAGGGATCAGTGATCTAGGCGACCTTGTATCAGGGAAAGTCGGACTCATGACATATGACCTTTGACCTTGATAATGCAAACAAATTAAAATATATAAAAAAGTCACAAAAATTGCAAACAATTCCAAAAAAAAATATTATTGAAAATTAATGATTAAAAACTATTGAAAACTAACAAAAAAATTTAAAATCTTATAAAAAAAAATTACGCTATATTTCCAGAGATCCCTCACAACACCACCAATTACTCGCCTCTTTTCGAATCCAGCAGGCGACTGACTCCCTCACCCCCACTCCTCTCGCCTATACTCATTCCGACATCTTGATTTTTCGTTGGTCAAATGTTCATACATTACTGGAGGCCACCATCTTGATAGGTGAACACCATCTTGTTAGGCGACCATCATCTTGGTAGTCATCACACATCCACCATATTGGAAGCCAATGACCGCGACCCTTACCCCATGACCTTGAATAACTTTGAAAACAAAAAGGCTCTAGAAAAATACATAAAATTCAGCAAGCATAATATATAACAGACTACTATAGGCCGTTCACGGTAAAGTGAGCACTTTTGAAGCTGTTTCATCAGACGTAATAACCAATACATACACTTCATTGTTGCTTCGGACTTTTCGTTTTGGGTATGGTGAATGTATACACTGTGTTTATTACTCACATGGTAGGATTTACATTAAGAGGTGGTGGAAGGATATAAATCGGTTGAAATAAAAATTTAACTAGGTCTTCAAAAGTGCTCACTTTACCGTGAATGGCCTAAACCGCCATGTTAGATGCAGAATACATCGATCTTGACCCCATGGCATCGAATGATCTTTAAAACTAAAACTTAAGAAATTTTTTTATGAAAGTCAACAAGCATATTACATTACAGACTACTACTGCCATATTAGATGCATGCTACATAAATCTTGACCACATTACCTTCGATGGCCTTGAAAACAAAGACACGAGAAAAATACATAAAAGACAGCAAACATAATACATTACAGACTACTACCGCCATATTAGCTGCATACTACCTCAACCTTCACCCCATGACCTTGAATGACCTTGAAAACAAAAATTCGAGAAAACCCCCATAAAAGTCAGCAAGCAAAATACTTTACAGAATACTAACACCATATTGGATACAGACTAACTTGACCTTGACCCCATGAGCTTGAATGGCCTTGAAAACAAAAGCATGTGAAAAATCCATAAAAGTTAGCATACTGGAGGCCAAGCGAGCTATCAGCCCTTATATTTATAGGCATAAAAAACTTATAAATTTACACCCTATTTAAAACAGATGCTTCCAGTCAGTAGTAGAGGCCTATACCCACAAACATGATGCGAGACTTTAACGGCATACATAATTTATGAAATAAATATGTGTTATTTAAAATGTACAGTTGTTCATTCTTAAAAACTGTTTTATTGAATTTTATAATTATACATATAGTGCAATAGACTATATGCAATAGTTTTTAATAAAATGTATTCTGTTTCTCTGCCTTTTCAATTCTAATTACATTCTAACAAATTAGGAAAACATGAAATAAAGCACAATTTTATTGACAGGCATTTTCTTATTCAATTAAATTATTACAGTCGCTCACACCATCAAAAAAATTACAATTTTCTTTAATATGTCTAAATAAATTGTCGCTATGGCTGATATGCTTACCGCACCGGTCACACAAATATGGCATAAACAGAGATTTTTAACACAATTAAAGTGCCCATGTCGCCAAGCATTGCTGCTGCTCGTAAAGGTCTTTTCACAGAAGCGGCACTTATAATGTCGGTATGTTTCAGCAGAGGTGGTTGACAATATAGATGCTGTTGGAAGAGAGGTTGATGGTCCAGTTGGCGATACCGATGGAGCTGCTGTGTCGACGTCATGCCTGAAGTCGTCGATGGCACTGCTGTAGCTACCATTAGCTCTGTGGTGCCCGAAGACATCGCAGATTCAGATTAAGACTTTGATGCTAAGAGGCACAAGCTAGCCGTGACAATACACCTTTCACGACAGCCGCTGTCAAACTAAGCCTCTCAGCTGACCTCTCTACTGCTTATATATGAGGATGCGAGACCTATAACGTCATACTGAGTTTGAACCAATCGTACGACACCGTTAATACATTGTTCGGACACCGACCAGCCAATCACCGAGTTGTCACGTGATTACAGCTGCCCAATCATGTGGGATGTAGCAGGTGCAGCAGCTAAAGATTGATGGAATGATTGGGATTGGCATTTCGGTGGTGGTGGTGGTGGTGGCGCGACCTTATTAATTTTGGTTGCCAAACATTACACGCATTATTCCTATTTTAACAGGCATAAAGAGGTGGTTCGACAAAGAAAACACGCAGGTCCTAATACATTATACATAATACATACACACTCTTATATATCGCCCAAATTTGATAAGAATAGGTGAAATATTCCCAAAGATATAAAGCACTTTTATTTAATCGTGTGGTGCTATTCTACTAAATGGTGTACGAAAAGAGGCTCTTTGTAGACACATTCCCATCATACGAAGTTAAGTTGAATTATAGTATACTATTATACTTAACTAAATCCGATATAATTTATGGCCGCCATTTTGAAAATAAGTGCCCGACCTACTTGTATCTACGTACCTGCAGCAGTACTACATGTTTGAGAAATTTAGTAGGAATCGGCTATTGTTTCCCGAGAGAAGACATAAAATCTTTTTTAAATTCATATCGCGCTAGTTTACAAAATTGTTTACAAACGTGTTTATTTTTTGGCACACATGATTCTTGTGATAGATACTGTCAGGATACAAAATTTGGTTAACATTATCGAACAGTAGTGGTTATACAAATAAACCTATAATATGGTTTTGACCGCCATTTTGAAAATAGGTGCTTAACCAATTTGAATTACATATATTTACATGGCCTACCATAATATTTCTCACATGCCAAATTTGGCGACGATTGGTTGAGAAGTTCTTGAGATATAACTTAATAGCTATATGTTTTCGTTGGTGCTATCTTCCAGAACGGCGGAAACAACACTATCCATCTACAGATTTTACGCTTACACGACACGCTGTAAACGTAAAATAATTTAATTTAGATAAGTGAAATGTTTCCCATTTATTACATAATATACTAAATTTCAAAATGGCCGCCTTTTTGAAAGTGCCTAGAGTGGTCGAAAATTTTGAAACACATGTGTTCTTAATAAAGTACTAAATATGGACAGATTTTTGTGAGAATTTATTCACGCGCGTTCATAAACTAATAGGGGGCCACAAACGTAGGACATATAGGCCTACACACGTGCACACCCAGAGACACAGACAGGAAAGTGATCTCACACCCATTTCTTTCCTTCGGAAAGTAGGCTGATGGCGTAATTTTTACTAGCCTTTCTCGCTTCCGGAATGTAGGATATTAAAATCTCCGGCACACCATAGATAGTCGTTTGCCAAGACGATATTTTAATCAAATACAAAACTTTGATTTTCTACCGTAGAGCTCAGCCATGAACTAAATAATCAATATGTCTCTATACTAATGAACCATTTAATTGTTAACGTTTCTCAATCCTCGTAAAACTTTCTCCTATGGAAATTACTATAAGACTCTTTGTAGTTTCACTTCAAAACTACATAGCCAGATAAAGATTGTATAAACAGTTTTTTTTTTTTCCTTTCTGAGAATTTCAAGTTGTAATGCTACCAGAATATGTTTAAGTCACGTTAAATATTATTTTAGTAATTAAAAGCCCCTATTTGTTGGAAAATAAAATAAAAACAACTGGCCTCCGCATTGTTATAACATGTGATTTTTGACAGGTGATTGATTCGCAGTTCCAACTGTTCTGTTTGCAAGAAACCGATTAAATGCTTCAACACATTTATTGGTTACTGTGCAGCTGGAATGGGTATTAGAATGTATCCTTATCCAGTCTTTATCGTAAATGACTTATGAAATTATTAACGCGGTATAATAGGTTTCTTAAACACACATACAGAATTTCACAAGAAAATTAACAATTATAGACTCTATTCCACTTACCATATGATCTACTAAAATTACATACTTAATTATATATATTTATAAGTTCTGACGACTTTACACTGTAACTGGGAAAGATGATTTATTTCTCAGCAAGAGAAGGTTCTCATTTCTATTAATATATTTTCCTTTGATACGCTTTTATAAAACATGTTGCTTTGAAGGTTGTAGGCATCAAAAAATATATAATACAGGTAAGTATAATAATGTATATTTGAATGGAGAAAAATCCTCATTCAGTTTTTAGGTGTTAAAAGTGTGCATTGTTTAGAGTAAAGGGCATAACGATATCTCACCAGGTTACTGAGCTACTGACAGGACCTCTACACACGTTTTTCCCTTTTCTGCCCTCTAAGTAGTTCAATTTCAAAATGTTTTAAATTTATTTTTAGATTGGTTTCATTTTAAAGCTAAGAATAAAAGTGGCATTTCATCGGGATAATGCGTTATTAAGGATACTTCGAAATCGTATTACACCCATGTTCACCCTCTTAGAGGTTGTATTTAAATATATCCTGTCAATTTTTTTAACCTTTTCACCTTTTAAAGCAAAGATAATATTGATATCTTATGACGTTAATGCGCTATTGAGGAGTCAAAGGATTTGATGTACTATTAAGGAATTATAGATAACTCCTTTGACCCCTTTTTACCCTCTTAAACTTAAATTTCCTAAAATTATTTCTTAGTGAAGGCCTGCACCCTAATTGGAAGCCACCCCTAAATTTTCATGCTTTTACGTCCAATGGTTTGAGCTGTGGTTTGATGAGTGTATGAGTCAGTTGGGACAATACGATTTATAAATAAAAATTTCAAGTTTTTGAAGGTTAATAAATTTAAATCAACTATTTAAAATTTCGAAAGGTGTTTCCATTTTTTATTTATAATATTATTGTAGATAAATGTATTAACATTTCTAGAGTGTATATATACTTTTATATGATTGATTTTACAAATCTACAAGGTCATTTATCTCACAGACTATCTGATTATTTTGCCTGCATATGATTGTTCAGAATCATTATTTGGAAAATAATTGTCAATCCCATTCTGTACAAAACACGACAGTTCATTAGTAATATTTAGGCTATTTTGAAACAATTTTATCATACTGTTAAGGGTAAAGGACATTTATCATTCGTTTTTACTATGGGCAGTTAAACAATATTCGAGAAAAAAGAAAAACCTCATGGACACACACACATACCTGATTGCTGTGCGCTCCTCCGAAACTATGATGTTTAAATGAATACCGACGATGCGAATATTGTAGAAATTATCCCTTTTACGTGACCTCTACATTTACTGACCTTTAATGTTAATTAAGAAAATTAATTTTTTGAAACGGAAAATTTTGCGTTTAAAGATGCAGATAATTCATATTAGTGTAAACGTTGTCAATACGTCCTTAACGCTTATATACATGTAAATAAATCACTGTCTCTACTCAGGGTACGTACGTATCTGAAAATTGAAAAACGAGTTGCTGTCGCTATGCCATCTCGTATGTGCGCAACAACGTATTACAACAGTAGTTTGAGTTTTAATCTTATGCTCATTACTTGAAGATTAGGAGTCTAGCTTTTTTTTTTCCAAATAACTAAGAGAGCATGCATGTACGCATTATGAACACGGGGAAGTGAAATACAACGAGCTGCTACCAGAGCGGAACGCATCCGTGCAAAGACACCAACAACCAGATGTTATGGGTTACTTAAATGTTGCGTTAATGTGATGGGGGTATTAGGTAATGCAAGAATATTTTGTTTGTTCATTAATTTTTTTATCGCAACGTATTTAAATAATTAAAAGTGCAAAGTGGTTGTGTTTACTTTGTAACACCAATATTTTACTAAAAAGCAATTCCACACACTCAGGCAAAAACGAGTAATTTTAAATATTAGCCTACTTGATGTTTACAAAGTTATGTCTACTACTAATTAAAGAGGAAGTAGTTTTACGGTCGTAACGAATTGTATATTACAATTTCTTCAATTTCTACTAAGTTATTATAATTATATTATTCTTTTGAAATCGACCACAAATGGAACACTAAGTGTAAAAGTGACACAAATTAATCAGTACGATAACCTCACTGTGATAGAATTTTATAATAATTTCTAATGAAATGACTGGGGCCACCCGTTTTTCGCGAAAAGTTTTAAGCGGGGGTTAGACTTTAATATTCTACGTGTAACTACATATTTGCAAGTTAGCCTTTGGCTATTGGCCGCGTGTCTGTCGAGAAGATATTTTATACTTGAATATGGGCCAATAAGAATAAAGATACTCCGGCACTGAACGCCCTTGATTCGCTGGCAGTCGTATAAGATGCACGACAGTTCAAATCGTGAAATCACGAATCGGTTTTGATCTAACGGGTTTCCGAAAACAACAAACAGTGGCATCTTATCGCATAAAACAGGCACCACTGTGTATGACATTACGAAGAAATAAAATCCTTTAAAAATTAAAGGAATTGTTGCAAGAGAAATATTTTTGTTTTGCGATACAATTTTAATTTGTAAAACGATATTGAAAGTTCTCTCTCACTGTTTTAAACCACATGGACAACGTTTATAATACATTTTAAATGACCCAAACACTACTGTATAAGTTATCTAGAGTTTCATTGAATTTGAGATAAGGACATTTCAGAACTTTTTTATTTTCTGGATGGTGTTATTTGTCGTGAAAAATTCTATTTTTCATTACAATTTGTCATAACCTTTCTTGTCTCGTGTAGGTACGTTTATCTGCGTTTCCATGATTGTAGGACGAGCATAATGTTTGGTTTACAAACTACGCAATAACAATGCTTTAACATGCGGGTAAAGCAAAAATTTGAAGTCATAGTATCATCCTTCAGTTTAAAAACCAAACAAAAATCCGTTATTCACCTTAATCGCAACATACTTTCGCAACCACGAACAATAGGCCAACAATACACGCGAAAAATCGCTATTAAGAAATTCGCATCCATTACACTGTTATGCATGTGAGACTTGGGAGCCGCATCGCTTCAAATATAGGTGAAAATGACACCAGAAACATTAGCATATGACAATTTCCAGAAATTGTGTCGCTTAGTTAATGATCTTGTAATTTGAATACTTTAAAGTTGTAGCCTACCGCTTGTAGCATTCTCGATACATCTATGGGGAAATACCCTGAAGTTAAGAAGAACACGAGGACGACACGATGTTTCTACGAACTGGTCGGTATGCGGTTCCAAGTCGAGTGTACTAGACTGTACTCAATATTTGTATCCTTCCCCCCCCCCCCTCCCTTGTTAACCACTATCAGTCCTTTTAGAGGCACGTAAACAGGGATGGCTAGCGAGAGTCGGACACCCAAGCCATATCCTCCCTCATACACTCTCTGCATTCACTGGTCAGGTAGCTGAAGTGCGAGGTTCGAGAAGCGCCAGGTTCCGGGATCGCCCCGCATTCAGGGACGCATAAACTTACTCCTGCGTACAACCAGGCCACAGGAACCAGTGTGAAGCAAATCATATAAAGCTACAGTACAACGATTTCTTTAAAAACCTTCGTGTTCGTGCCGACCTAGAGGAAGGAAATGCACGTTATTTGGGAAACAACATTACTTCACAACATTCTATGTTTCAATATCGATGCATGTATTAAAAATAGTGCTTTGTATATGACATGAATTTTTGACTAAAATGAGATGTATAGTATTTATTATATTAATTTTGGTAATATTATTTAATAACCTTCCAGTTTTTTTCAACTTAAATATTATATTCACGTTGTCTAAAACACGCTAATTTTTTGTAAAATATATTTGATCATAATGCAATGACTTCAGATTCAGTTATATTTCAATATGGTCACAAGTGCAAAAAATGTATTTATAATTAAATATATCACCTGTTATCTAAATACGTAATGTTGCTTAGAAAGAGCTTCCAATATTGTGCCCATCCTCAAGAAATTGAATTAGTATATTACAAATCATAATTTCCATAAATATATTAAACTATAAATTTCTCAGAACCATCAGTTTTGCACTTCTGGCAGTCTTCTTCCCAAGGTGCAAAGTACATTTTTGTTAGAGATCTGTCTCAAAATACACATTCTAATATGCAATTTAAAAGAAATGACATTTTATCTTTCGACACAATTTACATAACCCAGGTACATTTTTAATAGAATTATTTAGTTGAGATCTGTCACAAAATTACAACTTATGATTCGCAATAGAAATTCCAACATTCCCTCTAAAATACTGATATTTTTTAAAATACAATTTCGAACAGAATAGCCTTAAAAGTTTGACATTTCATTATCGGACATTCCTTTTTAAAAGGCTGATATTTTAAAAATACAATTTCGAACACAACAACATTACAAGTTTGAAATGTTTTTAAAACCTATCATGCCACTATTCTTTTAAAAATCAAAATTATCAATGACATTTTTAGTAAAAATTGACTTGACATTGCGAGGTACATGAAAATTTTACAAACTGGTTTTTTTTTATTATCACAAAACCAATTTTCTAAATTTCGCATTTGTGTTAAAAAATTATAGGCCGTAAAACAAAGGCAATTTCCAACAGCCATAATTATACCATTTCTCAAAATGTGTGATTTTTCTTTATATTCCACAATATTTTACGTACATGATGAATAATCTTACTTGAAAAATATGTCTTTCTTTCATGAAAAAGCCACGTTGTCTTATTAGCTTTAACTGATTTAAAATGCAACATTTTTATAATATAGGATATTGTCCTGTCTAACTTCAAAATACAAGTATAACGACAAATTTACTACTACAAGTAATTTTGGACAGCAACGTCCACTTCTACAAACTAGCCTTAAGAGCCATAAATTTTAATTTTTTTTTTTTTTTTTTTTTTTTACTTTTCTCAGGAATGGTTCCGTCCCCAGCAGCCACCAGTCTCTGCTGGCCCAAACTGCTGTGGGGACTAAAATACTGATAAAAACTGCGGGTTAAGCCACTTCCTATGACCTCGACGACACTGGCGCTCCTAAGCGCGAGCACGACGAACTAAGGACAGCCGCCATGTTCCCCAATCTGGTTCCAGCTGTCATGCTGGTCGGCTGTCCATGCCAGAATCTGCAGGCGAACTTCACATATTCGTTACCGTTCGTCGATTTCACACTGCTAGATCGTGTACATAGTAGGTACCAGTTGGTTTATAAGTATAATAAGTCTTTCGTATGAAACTCTTGTAGAAATTTCGCCGTGAAACGATGATTTTGCGTCGTGCACTTTAGCAAGCCGTCAGGCAGGCGACTGATACAACAGGGCGATATCGAGGCAAAGATAGTGAACTAGGGACGTGTAGACGGACTGGTATTTTTTCGTGCATAATGAGACGTCACCGCCTCATCCGACGCCCCTGAAAAACACAATCTCCGAAGAATCCCGGATCTCATCCAAAATGGCCAGTCTTGATTCGGCCCCCGACAAACCATCACTCCAATCTCTCCAGTCACAAGTTGCTCTCCTCCAGCTTCCAATGCTCGGAACAAAAGAAGTCACATGTCACCATCCCGCTGTTCCAAAATCCATCAGTTATAGTTTAGAAGTAGCAACGATATCCATTCTCGTCCATCTCACGAGAACCAAAATTGAGACTCACCACCAGGGACTCTACCCCTACACTTGTGTCCCTATCCTTAATTATTATACTCATATGTTGAGGCTAGATTTTCACTACTTTCTTTTTACAAAAACAAAAACAACATCTTACAATCTAAATGAAGATGAAACCCTTATGATAATGAGCTTTACCTGAGAGTACTGCGGTGCTGGGGGCCAGAACAAACAAAATTCTTTTAAAAACTATTTACATAAAAATTCTTACACAACTGACAAGATGAATGCATGGCACAAAATACCTTAGCTCTAACAAATTTAACAATACGCTAATCAAAAACACCTTATTACTAACTTACGAATAACAAATGGCACTACATATTTGGGCACTAATATTGCACTGAAATTAGCGACTTTGTTACTGAAGTAGTGACATTCTAACATCACCTGGTCGCCTACTTTGGCTGACAAGAACATTGGTTTTTATAATACTCTGTAGAAAGTTTAGAATGATATAGTTTTAGATTATTTGTGACCTCATCCCACATCACTTCTAGATCTTTTAACTGCTGTACAGAATCCCAATCAAGATCGTTTAATCTCATTCATTGATAAGAGGGTGTAGTAACACATGAACAAAGAAAATCTCTGCTGGTACTTTCTTTGTGGCATCACTTACAACGTTATTAAAAGCAAGGTTCAGCTGGTAAAAGGCAACTTCTCAATCTTTATGAGTCCCCATCTGAAAAGACCGCAATGATATCTTGAGGTTCCAGTTGTACCTCTCCACAAGATTTGCCTTGGGATAATACAAGGTGGTTTGTACCAATTTGATGCCCCAAGAAAAGCCCAAATTCCTCATTTCACCTGAAATGAAATAAGTGTCATTATCGGTCACAATATGCATGCGTGACCCAAATTAGGTGAAAAGACGCTGACGCAAAATTCTACATATTTCTGAAGTCTTCATTGTTCTCAGTGGGGAAAAAACACAAATTTACTAAAACTATCGATTGCTACAAGGATTGTAGTAAATCCTGAAACTGCCCTAAGTAATGGCCCAAAATATCCAAATAAACTCATTCCCATGGACACTTAGCTACACCTGCAGTACAGGAGCTTACTAATTTTACATTCCGTGGTTTTGAGTGCTGACAGGTTTTATAATCATTGACCAAATTTTCTACCTCCTTAACTAAACATGGCCAGAATAACCTTTCCTGTATTCAAGAGAAGCTCTTTTCCTTACCTTAAATGTCCTCCAAAAAAGACGTGATAGTAATGAATTATTTGACACCTTAATACCTAAGCAACATAGCAGTTAAAGATCTTGGTTTTTGGATAGATTTATCACACCAACCATTTTCTTACTTCATAAGGTTCAGCTTTTCCAGCACTTATATCAGATTTTATGGCAATACACTCTGGGTCATCTTCCTGACGTTATTTTAAACTGATGTATGATTGAGGTAAATTCTTCAACTGACCTGACTCCTCCACCTGATCACTTTTATCGGTAATCTTAGGCATCTCTAAATCTACCTTTTTCCCCTCTGTGATGGTCATACGCTCAAATGAAACAGATGGGGGTACCTCAACAAAGTCCTCCCCACCAAACACCCGCGACAAATAATCAGCAACCCCATTGTTCACCCCATTGATAAGTTTGACTGTAAACCTAAATTTGGTCCTTCTTACCATAGCGAACGAGATAATCTCCCAGCAGATTAATGGTGGGGAGAAACCAGCTAAGGGCCTGATTGTCCGTGTGTAGCTCAAATTAATTTACTTCTAAATAATCTGAATACTTCTCCATTTCAAAAATGACCGCAAGTACCTCTTTCTCATAAACACTAAGTATTTTACATAGGTTTTAGTCCATATTACTTTCTATGGATTTAGAGTCAAACCAAAATAATTTAAGATGTTTCAAATGTTCTTCAAAAGTTTCACTATACACGCAAACATCATCAATGCATGTGAACAAGAACTAGTACCGATATTTACCAAGAACTTGAAAAAGAAACCAGGACGTAGCCTGTGGACCACAATTTACACCCTTAGTAAGGTGATTCCACTGTAATTAGGCCCATGGGGTCACGAATGCCAATATTTCGCGAGATGTATGATGCTGGTCGCATTGTAAGATTATAGAATTTAATCAAAAAAAGAAAAATATTTTGCCTGGCCCACATTTTGAAATACTGACGCTATGGTCGGTAAGGAGTAAGGGTCGACATACATATATATATTCTTATTTATTTTACGGTAATCACAAATTATTCTGTATTGCCCTGTCACCTTTTTGGGTAAAAGGAATTCTTGACTGGAATAAATACTGCTAGATGGTTCCAATACATCCTGAGACTCTAATTCGGATAATAAAGTCTTAAAAATCTTTAATTTTCGATGTGCCATTCTGTATGGAACTGATGATGCAGGCTCTGTATTCTTTATTGCAACACAATTGGCAATTTAACATAATGACCAAGATTAACAGAAATTACATCAGAAAATTCATTACATAACTCTGTTATATGATTATACTTTTCAATGATTTCTGTATAAAGAATCTTTAGAAAACGAAACTTTTTAGATGAAATTGAAACAGGACACTATTTGCAAAAGTCAAAAATATATTTTTTTTTGTTATCACATTCAAGCAGTCCTTTGTTTTACCTAGTAAATAAACCCCTAATTAAACCTCTTGAGTGAGTCCTGGCAGTATACTTAAGTCCATCCTCCATGAAAATATATCAATATTAATTTTTACATTAGCTACACAATTTGAATCTATGATTCCACCATTTGCCAGTGAAAATCCTGGTGTTTCCTTTCAATGCACTCTTATTACTCCTTTGGGTAATGTGCGCAATAAAAAATTACTTAACTACTGACTTATCAGGGAACATGTGGCACCTGAATTTAACAAAGAAGCAACAGTTACTTTATGGATTATTAATATAGGCACATATAACAACCCATACTTTCGTTCAAATGAAAGGCTAATTATGCTATACTTCCCCCATTTCTTTTTCCCTCTGTGGACATTGGGATCTAAGACGTTCATTTCCTTGGCAATAGAAACACCGCGAGTCACTCACCCTATCACTAATAAGGTCTTCGCTCAACACTCACTTCCTCTGTTTGAGTACAAGATGCTCTATTATTTGTGTCACCTGATTTACCTGATTTATCAGCATATTTACCTGTTTAAGTAACACTATTAATTGACTTTCGATAAAAACACTCCTTAGGTAAATGTTTTTTACGACCGCAGATAAAACACGCGCGACATTCAACTTTCGTTTCTTCATCTAGATTTGGTTTAATTTCTTAACAGCTCTTGAGGGTGGAACTATAGCACTGTTATGCATGGTTCTTTCCAGTTCAGTCACGAAATTTAACAACTGATGCACAGTAGTAGGCTGTGAAACAAAAGTGAAAAATTGGCTATTTTGGGGGAAAAGTTTCAGAAACATTATTTGTGTAAAATAATCTTCGGGGCAAGGTAACCCTAACACATCAAGAGTCCCGAATAATTCCAGCTACGAATTCTTTCAAAGATTGCTGTGGAAATTGATGTCTTTCTAGCAACTTTAATCTTAATTTGGCAATAGCAACTTTACTAGGCACTGTCTGAAATATAGTGACGTGCAAGTTCCATAAGTTGTGTAATTCTCAGAATTTGTGAGTGAAACGCCAATTACGGCGCACACTTCCTATGAGCTCGGCGACACTAGCCTTCCTAGACGCAAGCACGACGAACTAGGGATGGCCGCCCCAGGAATGCAGGTGAACTTGCAAGTATTCGTTACCGTTTGTCGATTTCACACTGCTTGTGAGTATGATATGTCTTTCATGTGTAACTCTTGCGGTAATTTTGCTGTGAAACGATGATTTTGCGTAGTGCGCTTTAGCAAGTCGGCGTGCTAGTGGCTGACGCAACAGGGTTACGTCGAGGCAAAGGTAGTCCCTTAGGAACATGTGGATTTAGAAAGACCTACCCAACAGTGGGTCCCACAACACAAGCATAAACTACGAAACATGTTAAAACACACTAAAACCCATATATTAACACAGTCGTCTACCATTCTCCATTGCATAGCTCTCCCAGTAATTGACCGCATTATATTCTAACATTATCACAATAAAATAACATCCTCGTCGTTATCAATTATAGCTAAGTGCCCTATACGTCGCACAATTCTCAGCTGTAGAAATCATACAAGTGCAGTTCCGACGTGTTCATGTTGCCAGGAGAGATAGAATAGAAGGAGGGGAGGGTAAACGAGATTATATATAAACTCAGCACCTACAATAAAAAACTAGTGACTTATTAGGCGGGGGGTGAGGTAGGGGATAAAGGAAGGGAACGAGGTGGGTGTATCAAGCTCCACCGAGGTAGAGGAAAAGTGCTGCTAATTAAGCAGTCGTTAACGAACTAAGCCGATGGTGGAGGAACCACTGTCGCAATCCATCGTTCACTGAGGGGAAAATACTTTTCGTAGCTGTGTATATATAAATGGACACCACCTTTCTTTTAGGCAAACATTTACGATTATTCGTAATTGCTTTATCGAGTTTCCCGATGCACATATCCAATATCGTTTGCTATGCCTCGTGACACCGGTTTTCGTAGCCGAATTGGACATTAAAGAATTTTGCAGCTCCTTACATTCTTCTCGAGTATGCGCATTCGATTCATAGATCAAGTATATTATCCACACCTCCACGCCTCCTACATGTTGGTCGACTGCTACCAAACCTCCAACCACTTTGTTCTTAACACTTTCCAATTTTTAACTGATATGGGACAAGTCATCTCTGCGTGCAGTGGCGAAGCGATTCTAGTCACGTTCATGGTCAACGTGAGATAGATGTCACCAAATTCGGTAATGCTTCTGTGACTCATGGTTGCGTTCATAGGATAAACTGATCGAACCTGTGCCTGTACCTTCCTTTATGAAGCGAGCAATCCTTAATGATTGTCAAAAATCCGTATTTCACTTTCCAGCACAAAGAACATATAACTTCGAATTCTGAAAATATTATGTCGGTATTGGCATGATCGTCATAAACGTGTCACAAATTAGTGTCGTCAATGTGAAACAGCACCAACACATTGACATTGTCACGTTGTAGCTGTTTTGTCATGTGAGAGTAAGTCTGACCGAGGTACACACAGTCGACATTTGCGTGCCGTCCCATGCTAAAGTATTCTTGGATGCAGGTTAGTTTTTTGCAGGTAATGTTATCAAAGACAAATACCGAGTTTGGAAGAGCTCCGCTCGGTGGTAAAATGGAAAAATAGCTCATACCTTCCACGGCCTGCAGTACCCGTGCCTGTCGCTGGTATTTCGGTTGCTGGAGTGGTTTCAAATAAACGTACATGATCTCGAACTGAAGAACATTTGGTTCATCCATCAGGCTAAGAAGACTGCACGTCTTGCAGCAACCCAACGGCCCGCAAATCGGGCTGTGCTCGCTAATAGGCAACATGACACTGTCGCATGATTCGTGGGAAATATATTCATCTCCCGTATGAATGTGTATGGGTACAGTAACATTTTGCTTGATAATTCAAATGACACCACTACTATCCTACGGAAGCGGAGCAGGTGGAGCAGGTGAAGCATGTATAGAAGGTAGAGCAAATGTAAAAAATGGAGCAAATGGAGTAGGTAGAGGTGTATGTGGATGCGGAGGTGGAGGTTGTGGACATGGAGGTGGTGGAGGCGGAGGCAGAGGTCGAGAACCAATGTTGAAAGTTTTATAATGTTTCTTTAAAGCATCACGCCGAGATAACTGCTTCTTGCAGAAATCACACTGAAATTACATTCTTGAAGTTTTCATCGTGCAGGTCTGTATTTGGTGTTGTCTAAATTTCACAAAGCCATAAATGCTTTACCGCAGAAGTGAGGCAGCAGATGCATTATTACACTTTTTGCCATAGTGTTATAAATCTCGAATGATACTGAAACGAAAATATATTAAAAATAATATTTATTGTTTGCCTGCTCAATTTAATTCAATACCATGTGGTAAAGACGGTGAATTCCAGACGTGGGATTGTCGATTTACTCATCAATAATCTCTCGTTTGAACTCAACATTCCATCATATAGGCTCTGAGGACCGAGAAAAGGCAGTCACATGGAGACATGGTTATCAATGTGCTTGACGAGGCGTACCCAACATCGCTTACTCCCTAAACAAGCATCACGAAACCAGACACAAGGCAAAATAAGAAAATCTGCAGCCACCCAGGACGTATCCAACATCATGAAAGCCAAAGTAGAACTAGGCATGGGTCTACAGAAAAGCAAAAGGTGCCCTTAGAGAAAAGGGAAGAACAGGGTAGGTTGGTTCCTGCCCACACAGATATCTTCAATCGGTGCTCTGGCCGGTATCGCCGGGGCAGTAATGTATATCGTTAGTGCCGTGAAGCGGGTTTCGAACGATCGTAAACAGGTAGAGGAAACCCACCGACATGACAGAATATTGGAAGCTATGACCATGGAGTAAAAAATGGGCAAGAACTCAAAATTCCTCACCTGTATCAAGGAAGAGGATCAATTGCTGGAGGGAGAAAATAGGAAACAATCAAAAGTGGAAATTAAAGTGATTCTGCATAGATGTTCACTGACGAACATGGATTTGTAACTGTCTGTGTGCAAATTCAAGATACCTCATTTTGTGGAGTGTTTACAAGAGATGCTTTGCCCCCTAAACCCGAGCGACACAAAAGTACCGTAATTAATCTGGACTCGTCAACCAGGCCCGGTAAGCACTGGGTAGCTTATATAAAAGAAGGGTAAACATTCTGTGCACTATGATAGTTTAGGAAATTTGCAACCTCCTCATGAATCGCGCGAGTATTTAAAATATACCAAACTAATGTACAAGTACGAAACGGAACAGATGACCAACACGTGGAACTGTGGACACTTATATCTGCGATTTTTAAGCAATCGCGATTCCCACCAATAACCAGATATATTTCGCTGGCGAATAAAAAAAACTCGTGTTAGCCAGCTATACCAATTTGATCAGTATCTCGGTGTCCATCATTCTGAGTGGTAAAACGTCCGAGCTGAGGGCCAGCTTTCAATACGATGTCCAAAATAGAGGAAAATAGAAACTCCAGTTTTTGGTATTCGGTTGTGTGGGCAGCAGAAGAAATCGCCATTCCACCCAGAGCGTACGAGTTGAAGGATTTGGAATACTTCATAAAGGAATCGCTGCCGCATGGCATTGCATTCGAATTGCATGGAAGTCCGAATACTCAGAAGGCCGAAATGCTGTGGACTGCAGATGTAGACTTTACTGAAATGGGCATGATCGGGCCCATGCTGGGGTTCAAATTCAGAGTGTAGGAAGCAGGAAAGAAACACGAGTCATCGCAGACAGTAAAATCTTTCTGGTCAATATCATACACATCAATTGTAATGTGGTAAGTTGCAGTTACGTGAATGGGAAACCGAGCAGTATTATTTACGAGTTCGCTCTCACCGAGGTCCTGGATATAAATTCGCATAATGTCCGAAAATGCTCATTTACGTTCCGATCGTTGCAAAGAGTATCCATGAAGTAGCCATGTCGATCGTGGACCAAAACGAGGAACTCATAAATTTCGGAAATGAAGAAATTACACTACAATTTCACCTGAAACGATGGGACTAAATTTCGTCGGGGACACAAAAATACATAAATTCGTGCAGGACATCTAACCCTAAATTAGGAAACTGCGAGGAGGTGTTGCGCTAACACCTGAAAATACAAAGTTTCTCCGTGTCCTCGGTTTAAAGGTAAATTATATGGCGTACCAAATTCTCGACTTGTATCAGTGCCTAGAATTCAACTAGAAACTTGATAAAGTCGAAATGAACTGTTACAAGCCATATCTTGTCACACCTTTCGCTCTCGGAAAGGAGATTAGAATACCCACACAGCGTCAGGATATTTACAACTAGCATATCCAATCCTTTGTGTGCATAAGAAGCATGCTAACGAAAGTAGATAGGACTCACCCGACCACCAACATGTTACTACGAAATTGAATTCTGCACATTTTCGAGTGAGTAATATATGAGATAAATGACATCGCTGTTGACCTGTCGCTAGATGCGGGCATAACCTCGTCCATAAAAAAATACCTATCGCTCATATCCAACCATCTCTCCACAGCCAAGATGGAAGCCTGAGCAATCGAATATGACAGTAACTTTCCCATTTACGCCGAAGGCAGGTTCAAAGTATGTGTTCCACTCGCCTTGCTACCATTAATAACCTACATAGATATGTTGTTAACACTGTAGGACTTCTGTAGTTCTTAATCTGCAAAAAATTACAGGTATAATGGCAGGTTTTCAACACCCAGATTTTCTTTAGATAGAGCAAATATCATATGCACAAGCACACACGAGCACCTCTGGCCTTATATCTGGTGGCTTTGTAACCTCCACACTGGACCAAGAAGCATCACATCGTTAAAAGTGTATGTTATAGAGTTTACCATTTTTAATTGCATGGTTAAATTGCTGTTTTCCTTTTCGTACTTAGTTGAACATCTTTCGCTTACAATTTCTTTTTCCATATTTCCATTGTTTGTGGGGAACTTTCTTTTTGTGGACAGCACAAATGAACCATGCGCTCGTCACTGTCGGAATCTTGCATTGATAAATCAAATGTCTTACTGTAGAAGGTACTTCTTTCGAGGAGGAGGAAATGAACATTATCGTCACACTGCTCCACAGTCACAGTAGCCGACGGGTGGTCTGTGTATGTTCTGCAGTGCATTAAAGGGAATAATTCTTAAGACTGAACTCGTCATCGGGACGTGCTCCGCCATTGCAAAAAGACTTGGTGGACGATCTCAGCCTCGAACCTCTGTACACTTCGCATGAGAACGGCATACAGGTGGAGTTCCAGACCGAAAAGCCTTTACTTTTTATGACGTGGTTATGTCCATCACATTTATCCTTCCCTTTACACACATTATTATTTTTACATTTTCGGAACAGTTCGTACACTACACTTTCGTACATTGTTGCCTTCCTTACATGAAGACTACAATTTGTATTTACCAACTCCTCCAGCGAACAAGGAAGCATACAGTCAGGGCATAAATTGTATATGTAACAGTTTTTATATTCACACAAGTTTCCTGTACATAACAGCCTTCAAACCCTTCATAGCAGCAGAACCAGTGGATTGTATTGTCACAAAATTGAATTTGCAGGATGCCTCTAGATTCTCGAAAACTTATGCGTCGGTACAACCAATGAAGTTCCCTGTAATTGCTCATGTCTTCTGACCTGAATGGAGAAAATTCGGCAATGGTCACTTCTATTTCTTCTTCGATAACTCTGTCTTCGAAGTCGGAGGTTGGTACAAGTTGTCTGATCGATGCGGGTTGCCTGATGATAGCGGGTTGCCTGCCGGCATTCCTCCTCATTCCAATACCGTGTGGATGAGATGAATAATATTATCTCCTTTGTAATCTGCATTGATGAAAGCTTCTTCTGCACTTGACGACATGGCCTCCGTAAAATCAACAGGGGTTTGAATCCTTCAAGTGTCGATATGACCATCGGACTCTCCTCTTGCAATAGTGAAAAAATCACTACACTCCTGAAGAGGGCCGTGGGGTGCATCTTATTAAGAATGTAAGGGGGGTGACATAGTCACTGCTATTTAAATGGTAGGTCACCGATAGTTCTAACGAAGGTGAGTAATTAACCAATGAGAAACCTTGTCGGAGATGGAACAGAGATGACTGATTAGCGGATGCCTGCCAATTAATCAGCTAATGGGAAATATAGGATCGAATGAGGGTGATTAATTAGCCATTGGGAAGCACTCGCAGGTCAACTTTAAGACCTTTTACCAATGTCTGTATTAACGATTGTTCTTACGGTTAATATTTTGCATTGTAACAACACTAATATAAGTGTGCAGTGTGGAACTCATAATTGGCAGTGAGAAGGTTATGATAATACATAACTAGCCCTGAGATATGTGATACCAATTTAATATATATAGCCTACATTATGTGTAGGGAGAGTAAGCATATGAGATAGTAGCGGGAAGAACCACACTTACAACGTCCAGGAGGACGTGACATGAGACGTATCCGCAGCAGTAGGAATACCTTTTTCAAGTACACTCTCCTCGGACAACTTACCAGTCGAGTGCGTTGCTAGATGTCTGGTAGCTGCTAATTGTTTGACAAAACAGAGCATGCCAAAAACACAGAATCATGGAAAGGTTTTTTACCAAACTACCTTCAGAAATAACACTCTTTAGTAAAATGTTAAATGTCTGAAATCTATTATAAACGTAGTGAATCTCAGACAAGAATACCAACTTCTTAATGATTCCGTTTGAATACTCGGTATATAGTTTCATGTACAACTCTGAGATATTTTGTGAGAGTGTGATTTTATTAAGTGGACGTAACATGATATAGCCTAGCCCTCTAATGACGCCCAGTCATAAGAAGCTAACTTTTAATAAAATAATGTGTATCTTAGTTTAAAACTCATAACCGAACTCAACTTGGAGCGAAAGACAACTTAACGCCAGGGTATAGTTTAGCAATACATAAATTTACTTAATTCCAAGCTAGCGTAATAGGTTGGCTTAATACTTGAAAATATATCGTCAGCCATCGCTGGTAGTAGATCAATGCAGCTAGAATAGGTTACGTTCAACACACAAATAGTGCTCGGAAATCGAAGAATCTAGAAGTTCTTCTCTGCCGATGATGCTGTTTCGAACCCTGGGTCTTCTCTGTCCATTTGCATGGACCTGAGGTACTCGCATATACAGTTCATATTGCATCTCACGTACTCGCGAACGGCGAACAAATTTAATCTATTTCATATATGAAGTGCGAGCAGACATGAAACAATCTTCTCTCTTCGTAGAATGTATTCGTCTGTCGGCTGTCTGCTATTATCACACGGGACTTGAAGCAGGTACCTAAGAAAAGTAACATTTCTTATCGGGCTAATGACACCCCTCGTATCCCGCCTGACGGTTCAACCATGATAGGTAAAGATACCTTCAATTAATCCTTACATGACGCTTCACTTAAGCGCCAATCACAGGGTGGCTACATCAAGTAGACTTGCTACATCACCTTGTTGACATAGCAACCATCAATAAACGGGTATCTGTACTTATGAAACATGACAATACTCCAAAGTAAATAAATGGAAACACACATAAAAGTCATGTGTTAGAGAAAAGGTTACACTTGATGAAATAACTTGCAAAAATAATAATTTGAATAGGAGTTGTAAGAAAAATAATATTTACATCTACCACAAATAAGAATAAGCAAATAAACAAATAAAAATATTACGTGATAACAATAATTTTCATAACAAAATAAAATGTTCTGGTGCGCATAATTAAGTCAAAAAGCAGGCATTACAACCTTGTTAAGATATTTGTTATACCTACTCGAGAAGTGAGTGTGTGCCAGTTTTGCGTTCAAGGAGTAATAATGGCATAAGTGCCACTTGATGCCCGAAAAGTTAATCTCATCTGGTGAAAGTGTATAAAGGATTTGAAAGATGTAAAAAGGGTTCAAAAGTTTAAAACCAAGTTAAGAAGTGTTTAAAACGGTAAAATTTATTGAAAAAGTTTAACTGATAAAGTGGGGTTTTGTCCGGTGGTGAAACAGTTAAGTGTTAAAAGGGTTAAGTGTTGAAATGGTAGATGCTGCCTCTTCGGAATCTGGAGCACGATTGAGCTCCGAGGGGTGGAAGCAGTATTATACATGGGCTTACCCCTTTTCCCCTACTAGGTCTGCTGTGATTGTTTGGAATATTCTTGGAACAAGAATGGCACAAGGGACATTTTTAGGTGTTAAGTGTTCGGAGTCTGGAGGAAGAATCAGCTCTGATGGTGGGCGTGGGGAGAGGGAGAGTGTCGTCAGTTGCGGAGGCCATTCCTGTTTGGTTTCCGACGAATTATTGAGCTGTGATGGTTGGTAATGGTAGGGGAAGGGTGTCGGGAGCTGCGAAGGTTCTGCCTGTTCGCTGTCTCGCGCGCGACTGAGCTCTGAGGGGGTTCAGGAGCTGCGAAGACTTGCCTGTTCGGAGGTTGATGAGCAACTGATTTTGAAATTGTGCAATTATAGAAATTATCATTACAAATATAATGTTAGAAAAATAACGAAGTTTGACCACTACAAACCCATCAATGACTAATTAGCTATTGCCAATTAAATAATTACAATCAATAAGACCTAAGACATTAATTAGAGTAATTGCAATCAATAAGTACCATGAGACTAATTAACAATTAGAGTAATTGAAATCAACAAGTAACTAGAGTAATTACAGATTATAATTACACATAAAGTTTGTGTACTGAGACATTATTGCACAAAAACAACTACCGAGAGATGAATTATCAATTGAATAATTACATTTACCAACTGATCAAGTATCTATACCCTAATCATAAATGCTAGTTGAAGGTCCATTCACAGCCACTCCCGACTGCAAACTGAACTCATATTTCATTAGTCAATAATTAAACCCCCCAGCCCAAAGATCCTAACACTTGTTATATCAAATAATTTATTAAATTAAGGATATCAAAATATTTTCCCAATATTTGCACTTGAGCACAATGATTGGCGTCTCTTCAATCGTTTATATACACTCGCACAGATAATGGTGTCTCTTTAATTTTATATAAAATTTTTTTTATAAAATCTTCTAGGTCACATTCGGGAAAACGCGCTCAGATATATGCGTATTATTTTGACACATTTGGTGTTTCACTTTTTGTCTTCTTTGACGTAGGTTTCCTCTTCCGAGGTGATAAAGAGAGCTGGAACAGTTTAACTTCACTTGGTGCTGATTCAGTTTAATCGACTTCGTTGAAGTTTTTAGACGTCGTGGAGTAGCGGATATACTGAAGCAGCCGCGCAGTGGAGGCACCGGGATGACAGGCAGGTAGCGGCCATGCAAGTACACGGGCCGCACAGATAGAGGGCTGTAACAGGGCCTCACTTGGATTCCGGCGACTGGCAATTCTCGTAGAGTGGTGTTGCAGCAGTTATGGTTAGCAGTTGTGATGGATGTTGTAGTAGATTCTGGTAGAGTGGTGTTGCAGCAGTTGATTAGAGTGATGCAGTTGTTGTAGGAAGTTGTAGTAGATTCTAGTAGAGTGCTTTTGTAGCTACAACCTCACAGCAGTTGATGATAGTCTGTAGATTCTGGTAGTGATGTTTCAGCAGTTAATGTTGGAAATTGACAAGTATATTCTGGTATAGTGTGATAGCACCCTCACAGCAGTTCATGAAAGATTTTGTGGTGCCAGTTGCTGATGTTGGTTAGGCAATTAATGTCCATGTAGAACGCAGCTAGTGATGTTCTAGAAGTTGGTTATGTTCTGTGAGTTGATTTTGCTGAGCGAGTGAGTGTGTCATATTTACAATATAAGATTTGGAAAAGTTATTTCATGGTTGAAAAAATTATTTAATAAAATTTACTAAAAATTACTCTAAACTTTAAAAATATTTAATTAAAGTGAGTTTAAATTATTGGAAAAACTAAATTTAAAACAAACTCTACAACTTGGAGAAAAAAATTAAACATCGACTATATAAGTCACACTATTTACAAAATACTCTCCTCCTTCGCATGTGCAAATATGCGCAAGCAATAACCGAATTTCCTGCCAGCAATGCATATTTAAACAAGGCGTCGGCGAGAGATTAGGTTGATGAGAGGAGGTAGACGCACCCACCCGCCCACAACGAAAACAGTATTCGCCCTGTTCAGGCGAGAAGGAAGGGCGACAGTGTTTGCAGAACCCTGGGCGAGACTCGTAACGGGGTGAAGACGTATGTCTAGGGCCCACGTGCATGGTTCCACCTGGAACATCACGCGCTGCTCACCGCGGACCATAAACTTCTTGCGCCGGACCACACTCAGATCCAAGGGACCGCAGAGGTTTCTCCTGCCTCACAGCGGACGTTGGAGATGGGAGGGCATCCACCTCTTCCTCCCGGGGAACACGCAAATCTAACGGTTGTGATGGCAAACCATTGAACTAAGCTTCAAAGACTGCACAAACGGATGAAGCTAATTTTTCGACACACTTGACTCGCTCGGTCTTCACTCCATTAAAATCACAGCAAGACAGTGGGGACGTGGAGGCTACACTCCAATTAAAAGATTTTCTAATTTTTCAGGGACAATGTTTCCAACGACCTCGGAACACCCCACCGCTTTCCTATCCATTCCCTTACCCCTATGCCACACCCTGAGAAACGTTCTTTTGCACACATTGACTTTAAACATTTACTCTCTAGCGAACGAGTGCTCTAAAATTTTCCCGCCTAATAAATTTCTCAAAATATTTGTTAAGCTACTAACGAGAGGAGATAGATGGAATGTTATATTTTATTTTAAATTTCTAAATAAAAAATCTCTTCCAGTCAAACACAAATCTACATACAAGCAATAAAAATAATATTACTATTCTCATTTCCATGACATACATGACAAACTATTTACTAGACATCTGAGCTCCTACACACCAATCATCTATAAATTGCAATTAATATACAATATATTTTACTTGTTTCATACAGTAATTTAATGCTCAGATTTATATATTCAGGAGTTTCACAATGCACTCAGACAAGCTGTTTTCTATCATTCACACGATAATTGTTTCTATTTTCACTTTAAAATATATTCATTGTGGATTCACCTAAAATTGTAATCCACACACATATGTAGAAGCACTTCAATATAATTTAAACCAGCTACTCTTTATCAGATATATTTACAAATAGACAAACACCACATACGCACACACACGCAACTATAACACATGTGTTCACAGACATTTACACGCGTAATTTACATTTGAATTTTTATGTTTTCAATAATATTGTGCAAATTAATTAATTTCTTTTTTCTTCATATGCGAGGTTAATATTTATTTACTTATTTTATATGAGAGTAGAGTCAGATTATATTTTATATATGCTTTTATATGCTTTTTATATGCTTATATCTAGGCTTTTCTGATGTTATGGAGGCTTTAATGGCACTTTAAATAAATTTTGAATGTGAATCATGTGATTGGCTGAGAGGTAACGTATATTCCTGAGCTAGGCTTTGCGAGGGTAGATGGACACTCCATATTTAATCGTGCTACGAGACGGTACACCCGGGGGGGGGGGGGTTGCGATAGGAATTTTAATTAGTAATGTAGGGAAGGCCGAGTTTTGCCTCTAAAACACATAGGTAGTCATCAAAAGACGAGCACGCGAGGTGTAAGGTGCAATAAGTGGCCTGATGGAGTCCCTCCATGTAGTTTCAGGCAGGTAGATTTTAAACTCGTGAACAGGCCATTAGCCCGTATACTGGGTCGCTTACGCAACATGACTTCACCTTAAATTTACATTACACCAGGGGGATCCTCATCGCAGCGTTACGATCGTCAAGAAATACTGGACCTTGCAGTATCAAAATAAAATAAAGAACTCAGATAAGAATGTAAGTGCAATAAAGCCTCGCCATTTTTCCTGTATAACTTATATACTGAACTTCTAGAACCATGTGTGAGCTGCCATGTTGTTTACATTACTTTAAGATTTTCCCAATGTTTACCACTGCAAACCTATAAGAGATTTCGATCTGCTGCAAGCTAACTTGAATAATATTATATTTACATAATTATTGGAAACATGCCTTTTCCAGTTTATTACATTTGTTACTGAACACTTTTAAATCTGAAATCAGCCAATTTTAAGGGTTTAGGTGGAGTAATGGCCACTACCTGAAACAAGCATATTTCAATTTATTGAGTCAGATTTTTATTTTTGCAATTCCCATCCTTATAATTATTACTAATTGTCAAGATAAAAGTAGCCATGTTCTAGTTAAATTACATATTAAAAAAATTAATAAATAAACCAAACCCATTGTTGTTTTTGGTAGAAATGCTAGTTTTACCCCTGTCCTCCTGTGTAATTTTATGGCTACCTGTCACCAGTTATTTGAGTCTACCACAGCATATGACAGTATTGTGTACAAATTGTACACCCTACATTAAACAGGGTAATCATGTGTGTCATCTATGTTCCAGCCTCGACGGGGTTGGGCCAGAACAGCCCTTCAGTCTGTTGGTTATTGTCACTGATATTTCCACTGCATTATTTACAACTTAATTTATGCGTTCATGGACAAAAGGCTGGAAAGAGTTGGTTTCTGTCAAACACTTAGAGTCAGTCACAATTAGGGTGTACACTTTACCATAAAAACACGTTATGAGAGTGTCAGCTGATACAAGGTCGTTTGTTTACCTAGAGAAGTGTGCCCAACCCCTTGGCCTATGCAAATTACCTTTATTTCACTTTCTAGTAATTGTCAATTCACTGTTGAAATCGCCTGTAAGTGTGACATATGCGTACTGTCACGGTTAGCTCATATTTATATACAGCAAAAGAAGTATGTATAATCACATTATATATATACATTGAGGCCATGTTGAATATTATATCTCTTCTCTCTCGTGTCACATTACAGAACGCACATTCAAATATAAAATACTTAAGCGCTTGCAGAAGCTAACAATGTATAGTCCATATTAGCAGACGATATCACCAAAACATTTCAAACTATAATAACATCAAAGCAGATCTACGAAAACTAGCTAACTTATTAGATATAATTTTACATGGTTTGTATTGTCTCTTTAAAATATCATATTTAGTGAATTGCTCCATCTCTCATCACAGGTTTAGTCTTATATTAATGCTAGAAACATTTACGTCATACTAAGTAAATGTGAATTTTAAATTGTAGTACTAAAAAGGTCTATTTATACAAACGTGCCGAGAAAATGTAATTGTATTAGAAATTTTAATTTAATTACCATTGATTAATGACAATTGGACGAAATAAATGTAACGTGCGTGGTAAATGCGATGTTCACGCAATAACAACTCGCACGAAATATCCGTTGGCATGAGCGTGTGGAGGCGTGGCTGAAGCACTTGCTGGGAACCCGTGCTGGCAGCGATGCTACATAGCATCTCCGCTAGGCCCTGGCTATGTTCGCCCTGGACTGGACTACAGATGTCTTGATTCCAGTTAGCTCGGCCGCAATTCACAAAGTTTAAACATTTACAAAAATTACAATTATCTTACAATTTGTATTATACTACAATCTGTAATTACTCTTTGTTTCAACTTCTTATCAATTAAAACCAAATGTAATGATACATTCTTGAAATTCGACTTGATATAAACAGTAACTATATACGTTTCATTTCAATTTGAAATAAAATATGTAATAATGTGTTAAAAACTCCGAGTAATTTATGAAATATGGTCCTAACCTATACACGAAACAATTCGTAAGGCTAGTTCTTGTATGAAAAAAATAAGGTTTCGTTACATTACAAATTTCACGAGTAAATAAAGTGTTACTATTTAAAAGGGCACATGGTAGAATATCAATTGTAGATCATGTATTAAAAAATTTGTTAAAATATTCCGTGGTATATTTATAATTGTATTTCATGTTATACACATCATTGCATCACGACTTGCAAGTTAAATTCGCAGGTAGTAAAACAAATGTTGCATTGGATTCAAGAAATTACTAATAAACTATTTCAGATCAGTGCCCGAGAAGTAATAAACTGACTCATGTTCAAGAAATAAGAAGTGAATAGCCTTCTGTTTATCAATATTTGAACTTTGAAGAAACCTTTATTTACCAGTGACACATTTTTTTTTGCATTTTCAAATGTCTGTAGATAGACTGAGCGGTCACCTCCAACAATACTGGGTTCAATCCACGTCCAGGTTACATGTGGGAATCGTTACACTGGTCGGCGCGATAGCTAATGGATCACTTTCATCACTTCACCCTCATTGTCTCACCCAAATCTTTTCACTCACTAAATAAACGAACTTTTCATACACACACACGCACACACACAGACACACACACACACACACACACACACACACACACACACACACACACATATATATATATATATATATATATATATATATATATATATATATATATATATATATATATATATATATATCGATGAAGTTATACTGAATTACGCACTATTTACACTCTCACAAACTATATGTCCCAACTACGATATATTTTGTGATCATAACAGTCGACAGTCAGTATTAGAGAGAAGTTGTCAATGGCTTCATAGTTTCTTTGCATCACAACAGATATGGCGGAGGGTTACATTGTGTTAAAATTATATGAAAGTATATTGGATTTGTGCACAAAATTTAGTAAACCTTTTCAATTGTTATTCATTTCGTAACACTAATTTATAGTATTGCACTTTTAATTATTAGTAGTTTAAATTACTTTTTTTAAAAATTAAATATAATAATATCGATATCACACTTTTAATTATAGTTTCACACTGGATCCATGCAAATGGACTGGGTAATTGATGACAAGGAAACAAGGAATTTCATTTCCAGGCCAATTTATTTTACAAGAGACACACTGTTACAAACATTGACATCGCACTCACAGTTTACGAAAGCTGCCAGATTTTCATATTTTTACTTAAAAGACAAGCAAACATTGAGATACATTAAGCATTCTGACAGTAAACTCACAGACAAGTTGATACACGCTGTCACAAAAGCTCTGTGACTGTATTACACGCTGAGACTACAGTACACTTTAAAGACATATAGGGTGTATAACAATAAAAGAAGTTACCTATATACATTTAGACATTTTAAATACTCATTGAGATAACATTACTGTTCAAAGTAGTACAGGATGTATCACAGTTATATACGTTACATACATACATTGAGAGTACATAACACTTAAAAAAAAGTACAGGATGTATCACCAATCTAAAAGCTTCCACGCACACATTTAGACATTTTAAATACACATTAATACTACATTTCCACAAAAAATACCAAGTTGCAGGATGGTTCCCAACTCACTAAACACTGATTTCATACATTTTCTTAAAGCTGGTTCTAGATCCTTTCCTTGAAATGTACTTTCAAGATGTGAGCATTTATCATTACCAGGTTTAAGCATTTAACTATCAGTTTAAGTACAGACATCCCTGCTAGTACATTCAGGCGAAAGTATTACGACACTTTAAAGCGTAAATGTCTCCAAGTAATGTGAATGAATATCTTCCACACTCATGGGTAGTGAAGTAGATCCGGTCATATAAAATGCTGGACACTTAGTCATATCAGAAAATTGAATTAACACATGTAATTTTTCAATCCCCCAATGAGAAATGTATTACTCTGAAACGGAAGGCTGAATCGCAGGACTCTGTAAAATACCTTAAAATACTGTGGACCAAAACGAGTATGAGACATTAAACTTCCCTGGATTGGCACTGATGTATGGATTTTCAGGGTGGAAGAATGACATATTTACAGTACGGGATCCATCACTCGACCGACACCATTTCCTAAACAACGCCGTCTAAATAATTAGCTAGATATGATTTTACACTTGGGTGTTTGTATGCAAGTGACCTCTGCTACCATGTTAAGCTGAATAATGACTGTGAGTTAAGCTTTAATTTATCTAATTTATCCAATCAAGTACAAGCATTCTTATCACATTCTTCAAAATATTGAAATGGTTCAGTGTGATCTGGAAAACATGGTTCAAACTTACCATTTCACTACAATAAGTTGGGTTTCGCATTCAGATTTAAGTTATGATTTTGTCTGCCATGTATGGAATTTTACAAGACAATTTGTACTGTAACAATAAGTTGCATTAGATTTACAGGCATATTACCTCTTATCATGGAACCATGCCAATATGCACAACTAAGATCAGACTCATACATTTTGTTATATGTGAAATGTGAAAATGCCAATTCATACCTTACATACATGTACTATAAAAGAGTACTTGGCACCCTGGCATCCTGTCGCAAGCTTCTTTTCAGTGAATGGTGATTCCACAGTCTGGATGAGTGAGTTGATAGTAGATTACTCCATTTCCCCATCCTTATTCTTTCTATTCACATATATACAACTTACAGTCTAAAGTGTATTCCAAAGGTGGTAAACCCCTTTGAAAAAGGGCAATAAAACCAGGTAATTGCACTTTCTACAAAAAATATGCACACTATGACTCTGGAAAACGATTAAATGGACAAAGTGCTACGATCTGTGTGATGTTTAACACCATAAAAAATTTATTCGTGACAAAATAGGGATCGCAAAACTTACTTTGCAATAAAAGTGTGTGTTACAAGTGGTTCATTACATTTTATGTGATATATATTGAAGTAACACGTTAAAATAAATTTAAACGTCTGAATCATCATTGCCCTACACCCAACCTTTTCTCAGGAATAAATATATAAATTACACAATCCGGAAATATCATGGCCGGGTTATGTAGGCAACATGCATTTCACCTGAGATGATCGAAAATCGCGTGCCATACTATGCTAGCATGGGATCACAAACTTATATGTCAATTGGTTAATAAAACCTAATGGTGTGAGGTTAGCATGGATGGTATACAGGTGAAACTGGTTAACTGATGAAACCGGGATATCATTCACGCTCATCTCACACGATTAATTCATTTATTTACCCACAATCATGGTATTCTGCGATCTTATGTTAGCATGGAATGCCAAACTACTTCCGATCATGTCAGATGCACTGCATGTTGTCTACATACCTGGCCAAGGTATTTTGTGGTTGTGTAATTTATGCTTATTCCTAGGAAATGGTTGAGATTAGGGCAATGATGGTTCAGGACTTTTTAGTTTATTTTTACATTTTTATTCATCATATGCCATATAAATTATAATTACCACTGGTAACGCACACTTTTATTGAAAAATAAGGGTTGCAACCCCTATTTTGTCATTAATCAATTTTGTCACGGTGTTAAACTTCATGCAGATCGTATAACTTTGTCCGTCTATTGTTTTATAGAGTCTAGTACTTAGATTGTACATACTTTTTGTAGAAAGTGCAATTACTTGGTCTTATTGCTACTAAATCAAAGGTGCATACGACCGTTGGGATGCACTTTTGATAGTAATTGGTATATATGTTTTCGCCTTATTTTTTTTGTAAGTAATATGCATGTGGAGTTTGTCCATGTATTTAAGAAACATCATGTATAGGCTGGCTACCATCTTGGATTACTGGGACAAGCACTTGCTTCGGAACAGTTTATATTCCCACATACCACATGGAGAGACTAAATGTTGATTTTCATTTTAGATGTGAGTGACATGTTCCTTATTCTCACATTTTTCTCTCCAAACTGCAGGAATAGAGCAACTGTCCCTTTGCATTATGTATTTAATTTACTTATATGAAATATGAAATACGTTTTGTGATGTGTTCACCTCGAGCTTCAAATTCTAGTTCATTCTCACTGCAGGGCAATACAGTGTCAGGATACAAATTATACAAAGCACAGTTGTGACCATAACAAACATCCAGTACGTTTCATGTATAAGTCGGACTATTTATTGCAAAGTGCCAATGCTGTTTCCCGTTACAGATTTGAATCTGTAAAGGAGTAATGTTTTTACTCGGAACCATACTTTCCTGTATCCTGTCACTACACTTGCGTACTCTGTTGAGTTGAATCTCTCCATTGCAACTGAAGCTCTGTCATCTTCCCCATGTCTTTATATATCTCGGTGCCTATATTGGTTTAACAAGTACATGACTTGCTATTGAAGACCTCGCATTTCCACATACCACATTGAGAGACAAGTCGCAGATTTTCACTGTAAGTTGTAGTGATGTGCTCCTTGTTATCACATGTTTCTGCCCACATAGTAGGATTGGCATAATATTCTTTCCTTTTATATTTGCTTTGCCCGAATGATGGACACTTTATAATCTCTTCGCTTCCATCATCTCATTCTAGTTCTGTAATACTACGCAGTAAGTCAGTATCTGGTTGTAAATATATAGGCCTCACACTTATGTAGTCCGGGCTTGATAATGAGAAACTCCAATGCTCTTCTTCTTCTTTTCACATTTGTGTTTGTACTGGAGTATTCATGTTTACTTTAAACCCCAATTTCCCGTAGCCATAAATTACAGTTAGGTAGGTGATGGATGAGCTAAACTTCTCCATGTGATACCAACAGTAAACTGAATGAGAGTCGCGAGGTGCTCCTGTATTTATACCCCAGGTTCCGCCTTCCCCTCACCGGCACGTCCCCAAAATCAGTGACAACCACTGAAGTATTAGTTTTACATTGTCAATTGGAGACTAGGGCGGGTTAACCTCCCCTTCAACCCAGTCAGTCGCTAACAACTATTCGAACATTAGTTTAGAATTTTCACCTACTGAGATGAATGGTGATTTATATCCATATATTTGACATAGCTGTTTGAAATCCATACATGTATTGTTTTTTAGATAGTTCTTACAAATACCCTCAATATTCTCATACTTAATACACCCACTCTCCTATACTAGTTCGTGGTGATTTTTTGTGAACCACGTTTTGGTTTTCGTGTACTTTGGACTTAAATATTTACAGTCGAGTGGTGGTTTTAAACTGAAGATGGTTGTGTAGTCTTTCATGTTGGTAAAATCCAATCCCTTTGACGATGAATATATCTGGAGCTTTGAAACCTTAAACATTACAAAACATCTGACTTAGTAGTGGTTCGTCGTATACTGATTCACATTAGTACGTTAACTAATTTATCTCGGACATTATATTACACTAATATTTCATGAATAATTAATGCATAGGCTTGAGTGTTTGGCGGAATGTTTGAAAGCAGTACTGACTTCCGAACTTCTCCAATGTGATGGAGCTGGTTTGTGATTTTCTAGAAGCAAGAGTCTTGTATGTATGAGAAAATTTTTTTAAAGAGTTTAGTATAAATATTTTAAATCTTTTATTATAACTAATATAATATGTTTTATTATGTAAGCATAGTTTTTATTGATATGTTATTTCCTCATACATTAGTACGTTCACAAAATGTACAAAAAAGTATAAGTAGTTCCATCAGTCTGTTCGTTTTTACATTTACTCTGAAAAAATTACAGTTAAATATAACATTAGCATAATATCTGAATGAAAAACGACGTACACAAAAATGGCGTGTGCGCATATAGTATATTATGTATTCAAACCTGTAAGTTAACATTGTAAATTTGTAAGTAAGATGCAACCCTGAAGTTAATTTTGCCCTGAGGGGTTTTTCGATTCCCCAGCAGGGTTACTTAAACTGACTACTCTACCGAAGTGGCCCCAACTTTAGAATGCTTAAAAAAGGAATTAAAAAGATTTCAAACATTTAGAAAGAAGCTTCACTCTTCTCATAACATCGAGCAATGCAGTCGAATGCATATACTTTGGTCACAATGTATGCGCTGTTGATCTCGAATTCATTTTCATCACTTCCAAATCGATCTTAACCTCATGGTGTCAAAATGTCAACGGTCAGTATTTCTATATAAATGTCATTCTTTTAACAGTAAATATTCTAAATTGTATCAACAAACAAAACCTTCCGGCATAAACTTTATACGTAACAAAATATGTGAGCACTCTGGGAAAACCTACATACTTGTTATGCATCCCATGCACATATCATAATATGATACATATCATAATATGTATCGAGTTAAGAAGTGCTACTGACATTGACACCAACCACAATGGTAAAAACATTGCTTTAAATATTTGTGAAACAAATATAATAGGAAAACTGTACTGAAGTGTATAGCAGTAATATATGATTCTAAATATGCATTTAATCGGTTTTGAACCATGTCCGACATTAAAGCATGTCTTCATGTATATTGATAATGCTTAGACAAGTAATAGTACTCAATCCTTAACCAGAAGTAAAGTAACTATAATTAATGGAAATGATGGTGGCAATAAATGCTAGTTCCCAAAAGAATATTTATTTGACAAACTTATTAGATGGGAAAAGTTTAGGTCACTGGTTCATTGTTGGAAAGGATTCACAAAAGCTCATGTTTGCTGGGTTTTGAACAGAGTTCTTAAGAGACTGTAACATTTCAAGAAACTGTTTGTAAAGAGTTATTCGGTGAAAGGAACGAACTTGGATCTGTTTTCATTTAATAAAACCATAATTTTTCTTTTATTAAAAATTATATATATATTTTAAAATACAACAGTTGAAACATAAATACAAACATAAAATATTGTATTACATATAAAACTTAACATTTACAACATTGATATCAAACTCTTACATTCAGAAAACACGATATTTTTACAACCCATGAATTCAAAACACTTATATAATGAAAAACATTTTTTTTTAAATTACATTTAGTACAATCAAACATAAGATGGGTTTTGATACACATCTTCTAATAAAGCCTCGATTTTACACTGGGTGCAAAACAATTATTTTGAATATTTATGCATATTATACTACTTCATTAATGAATTATAATTTGAACATTCATAGTACCTTCTAGCGTTTACAACTTCTGCTTTAGTTAAATGTTTTATAATTTTATTTTTTTGTTTTCTCGAGACATGTATGGGATAGTCGGAATAGTCTTCAATAGTTACATCATTGATGTATTGGAATCTGTGTTCATATTGTATGAGGCCATATTACCATTTCAAGTGATGGACTTAGTATGTATGTTGGCAGTACGTATATTGAATTTCTGTAGTTAAGTCAGACCATGGATGATGTGGTTTAAAACTTAGGAATTTGGTATTGTCATCATCATGGAAAGCTACCATGTGAAAACCTACCTCTGGGCAGAACATAAATGATGATGATTAGAATAAGATATTGCAACTTCTTTTATGGCAAATGAATTAATGTAATGGTTTTTAAAATCTTACATTTAACTGAATGTGGTACAGAATTTTACTTAGAATGAAGATGTAGCCTTTTTAACACACCAATTTATACACACAAGAATAAAACTTAAATTTTTCCCTGAGGGAATTTTTAAAACTTTTACACATATTTCTTTTTATTGACAACACCTCCTTGAAGGAATCTTTAATACTTTTACACGTACTTATTGTTATTTACATCATCTCCCTGAAGGAATTTTTAACAGTCTAAAAAACTTTTACACACGCTTCTTGTTATTTACAATAATAGTGTTGAAGCTCCTCAGTCCACATCATTATGCCTGAGTCTGTTACAATGTCAGCAGGAGTGATGTTAAATTGTTGCATAATCCCGCCTCACGTGTTCTTGATTAGCATTATTGGTGCATGAAATTCCATATGGAAAATCTTCACATGGTAAATACGATACTATGTCATAGTCAGCCCTCAAATGTTCCGGAAGAAATGCATACACTTATTTCATTTAATGAGGAGCATACAGTATAATAAATTCTTTTGACAGGACAGACAGCTGGTCTTCAATATCAAGGCTTAACTGTGTTTTCGATCTTCCGAATATCAAGATTGCTTTATATACGTGAGTACACTCTTTATCGCAATTGTCACAGTAGTGCCCGTTATGGATTTTTTACCTTGAAATTCTCACTGCCTCTGTTGTCTCGGAATAACACTCTCGGTTTCGCTGCTGTTGATGATCTTGGAATTTGAAGGTGTTCCTTGGTGTTTTGTAATGTGCGTGTTCTGCTGCTGATGATCTCGAAATTGGAAATGGCAAAGCACACAGTCACTTTCGAAATATAGTTAAGTGATGTGAAGTGTTTAAAAAAACTTATTAATCGTGTTCGATGCCTTGCAGCTCTGTGAACTGACCCTGAAGACTTCTAGACTTGAACCGAACATTTCTTTCAATTATTTCCTCCTTATATAGTAACACAATCCAAAATGGCAGATGAACCTCTTTAATTTTTCCTTATTTCAGCCCCTTCGCTGACATTCAGTTGGATTTTCCCCATATTAGTAAGATTGTAAACCCTCTAGTGTTAAACGCCAGGGAAAGTGTGAAAAAGGTCCCCATTTAATTAACACACAATTAAATGTAGGGCTAGCAAAATACTATACTGATATCGTGGGAAAAAAGAAGAAACATTATTTGCTTACACGAGGGGAGAAAACATTACTGAAGAGTCTTCATTCAAATTATAAGATTTAAAAAATACTTTATTGGAATATTGGGAAAACATGACTGAACAGTCTTTATTAGATAATAATATTTATAATAAAGATTCTTATGAATGAGAGTTTCTAAACACTGGGTAGGAAATATTACAAGAGGTAATGTACATTTTACTGAAATAAACACAAAGAAATAGTCATTGTTTTTATTTCTGACTTTGAGAGAAGAAGTTTTTTCAGTTGCATGAGGTTTGAAAACATTTTTTGAACATCCTTCATTTAATAAAATGTTTGATGTAACAAGTGTTAGTACCTACGGGCTGGGGGATATAATTAATGACAAATACAATATGAATTCAGTCTGCAGTTGAGAGTGGTGACGAATGGATGTGCATTTAGCTTTTATAATTAGTGTATAGGTACTTGTTTAGTTAGTAAATACAACTGTAAAATTTGTAATTAATATCTCGGTACTTATTGTTTGTACAATTGTTTAATTAATGTCTCGTTACACATATTTAGTGTGTAATTGGTATCGATAGTTTCTCTCATTACTTATCGATTTCAATTACTCTAATTGGTAATTAGTATCTTGGAACTTATTGAGTGTAATTACTTCAATTAATATATTGGGTCTTATTTATTGTAACTGTTTAATTGGTAATTGCTATTTACTGATTACTGTATTTGTAACAGTTAAAATTCGTTATTTTTCAAACACTACATTTGTAATGATCATTTCTCTAATTGCACAATTGTGCTACAGTTGCTCATCGACCTCCGAACAGGCAAACCATTCGCAGCTCCCGACTCCCTTGAGAGCTTATATGTGTGCCAGACAGCGAACAGGTAGGAACTCCGTAGCTCCCGACCCAATCTCCCTACCTCTCACCCACCATCACAACTTAGTCGTACGTCGGACATCAAATAGGCAGGACTTTCGCAGCTTCTGGTACCCTACCCCTTCCCCTCAACCACTCTCGCAACTCAGTCGTTCGTCCGACACCAAACGGGTAGAACCACTGCTGCTCCCAACACCCTCCCCCCTTCACCACACCCAACATAACAGTTCAATTTTTCTCCAGACTCCGAACAAGCAGGAGCTCTGCAGCCGCTGACACCCTCCCCCACCCTTCACTCTCTATCAGAGTTCAATCTTCCTTCAAACTCCAAACAGTCAAAACCTAAAGTGTCGTTCTTGCTCCAAGAACCATTCGACCAATCACATCAGACCTTGATGGGAAAGGTAGGGGCAAGCCAACACTAACACCTATGCTGCTCCCCTCTTTCCCATCGTTATCGTGCTCGAGACATTGAAGAGTAAAGACCTATGCTGCTGCTTCCGACACCCTCCTCCTCCCCTCAACCTACACCAGAGCTTAGCCGTGCTCCAGACACTGAAGAGGCAAATATACACTGTAAACACTTAATCCTTTCATCACTTAAACCTTTCACCCCGGAACATAACCTTACTTATTCACTTAACTTTTTCAATAAATGTAAAACTTTTTTAACACTTCAAACTCTCTTTTTACACTTTTTGACACCTTTTTTAAACATTAAAAAAATTTGTTAACACTTTCACTGTATGTGATTAACCCTTTGTGCACTTAACCCTTTGGGTACCAAATGCTACTTAGGCCATTCGTGCTCCTTGATCGACAACCCCCCCCCCCCCACTCTCTCTATTTACACGATATAGCACATTACATAAACTATAGTTTAATATTTTGCCGCGACTCTGCTTAACCCTGTAACTACTTTGGGGAAAGAATTATAGTATGTAACCTCTTGTTATTTATGTGTTTTGGGATTATTTCGTTAAAAGGACTGCCTTAGTTGGAATAATTATTAAAACAAAGGAGCAACCAGTCTAACGAAAAATACAGTAAATTCAAACATGCAACTCGAGTCGCTAATTTTTTGTACGTAGCAGCGACCAACTTAAAATATATTGTTAAACATGGACACAAATAGACCTACGATATATTTTATTCCGCTCATATTTCCTTGCATATGTATTTGGATTTACCAGGTTTATTTAATTATTTATTTCAAGTTTCTGGCTGGGCTTAGTAATTTGTTGGGATTGTGGTAAACATTATGATCACAAAAACATAAGCACATTAAACAATTGTGTTTTAAACACCTAGGTCGAAGTTGTGTTGTGATAAATAAACAAATGTGTAACTAACTTCGTCATAAAAACAGTTCACAGGTTAAACGTATATTTCGCACGTCCAACATTTGCAATTACACACACACACCGGGTTAGCATAACGACCACGAAGCATCCATACTCTTTTATCTGCAGCAGTTAAAAGAGACATGTACCAGTATATTTGTTACTGTCATGAAAACACAGATTTATAACAACAGCATAACTTGCCTAGGTAAGTTTAAAAACACAATGTTTGCTAACTTTACTGGTAATTTTAAGTATTTTTTGAAGCATGCGAAATAAACCTTTCGTTTAGCAACATAAATACACCATGTCACCATGTCATGTCGCCACTCGCCACTTTTGTCAACTTCGGATTTGTAACCCTCCCGCTATTACATCTAAATATATTATAATACATAGTGAAGTATTAAAATTTCTTCTCAATTGCACATTACAAATTCAATAGTCATTATCTTACTGTAATAAGTATATACTATGCTAAAATTGTAAACATGTATAATTTTCTACTTTTGCCAGCGGTGCGAAACTTTCCGAGAGCGTGAGAAAGAGAGAGAGGGGAGATGATAAGCTCTGCTCCGCCGACAGTTTCTTGCTTGGACGAAAAAAAACACCATATCACTAGGGCCTATGTATGCACTGTATAATGTCCTGGTGTTTTTAACTGGAACAATAAGATATGTTACCACCAGGGCTACCTAAATTTAAAGTATTTCAATAGGCAATGTTTAATTGGCAATAGCATACCAAAAATTTTCGTTAAAACAATATTTTAAATCTGAATCATTTCTTACTGGCTGTTGCCATAACATCGCTGCTCTCACTGTTTTTAATTCGTATTGAATAATATATAAAATTAACAGTTATAGAATATAATGAGGTAAAGTTTCATGTATTTAAAAATGTAATACTTTCAAAGTTAATCAGTGTTATATACCTGTGGTATACAAGCTATTAAAAAACAGTTTGACATATTACTCTTAGTGTGATATTTCAAAGGTTTGTTTAAAAGCATCCGATGAAACCGTGAACGGACTATAGACTGTAAGTGACAGAGTAGAATTGTAAACTCATATGTGTTACCACTAATTTTCTGAATGTGAATTGTAAACTCATGTGTGTTACCACTAATTATATTAATGTATAAGTTTCCACCTATTTCCATGTATTATTTATATTGTAGTTTATCTTGTATTCCTAAATTCTGTTAATTAATCCCATAGCTAGTATTTGTATGTACAGCACCCAATTATGAGCCAAGACTACGGAAGCATTCAAACTTACAAAAACAAATAGATAAAATAATAACATTTAAAGCATTATTCTATCAACTCTTTGTCGTCCTATCACAACTGCTGCCACTGTAATGGATTTCTGAAGGTATAATCATGTGTAATCGAGAGAAATCTATTAGCTAAGAACTACTGAATAATTTGTTATATATTCTCATAAACAAACATTGGAGTCAACTTTAATTTCGTATAAATATAAATGGCATATAAATCAGAAAATACCTGTACTTACATCAGCATATGCTTCCATGGATAGTTCTCCTACCATGACTGAGTTTATGGTCAGCAATCTCTGAGCTCTCGCCAACATAATAGTGGCAGTGTCTTTAAATATTTTGGAAAACTTATACCAGTCGCAAGCATAAATGCATTGGTACGTTTCTTCGGCCTGAAAAAATTAAACATAAGTTTTTTGTAAAGTAAGGAAACTTTAATAATATTATTTATTTATTTTCCAAGAGATTATTAATTAAAATTACAGGATGTCAAGCCTCAAGTACTGAGTGACAGGGCCGTTCATTCGCGTAAATATATGGCAGCAAAGAAAAATCACAATGTTTGTATAGTAAATAACGGCATTTTACACTCTTGTAAAAAAGCTTATTATTGTGTTTCGTTGACCTACAAACTTGTCAATCTTATATACGGCACAAAAACTAACTAATAAAGTCTACGGGGCATGTGCATTCGTGTAAAGGTGTTGCAATGCATTGGTAAAAAAAACTAACATGAGTTAGGTCAGCAGTAAACTACACCAGCCAAGTCACGATGTAATTGGGGTCTTGAACACAAATCACACATAACCAGGCAACTATAACATTAAGCAGTTCGTATTAGCTTAGTTTTGTATATATGTTTGTATGCAAGTGAAATTAAGTGTGACAAAATATATGTTAGAATGTTTGCGTGTTATGACTATGTATGCAAATACGCAGGTATGCACACACGCCATTCGGTTCAAAGTCATTTGAAACACATTTGTATTGGTTCCCATAGTGACAGCTGTATATTTAATAGAGCATCAGGCATCTCTTGGTTTTACCACCTAACTAACTCTTCGTTCGGTTTCCATTATTCCTGTAGTATGGTGAACAGTTGATATTTGTATGTTAGTTATGAGTAGTTTTGCACGCCAGACATTTACTACCAATCAGTCAGCTCCTAGCAATCTAAAATTCTAGGAAGTAGTTGGCGCGGTATCTTCTAATCGTTTAGAAGTTTTTGGGAATATCCAATATGCCCCGTCAATAAAAGGGTGGTCTGTGGCACACATGCATTATTTATCGTCATCTCTTGTGTAATCCATACAAGAATATTTCCTTGATCCCCAAAAACAGCATTTCACCTATGCTTCAGATGGCAATCATATATTTTATTTTATTTCATATAGTTCATGCATTTCAACATATACATTTGCTGATTAATATCGACGTGAGATAAACCTGTAATCACAATGCAATTTTGATTCTACAATTCCTTAGAACTACGATTTGGTTTGTTCTATGTGGCTCAGTCGTTCATGGGTTTCATTGGTTCCATTTTACACTCGCTACAATTTGGATTCTCATGCACTCGACCAACGAGAAGAAGCATGTTTGATATCATTACTCAAAATTCCAAAGCCTGAGCATGTTTCATGAACAATAAAAACTACTCCCAGTTCTTCTGAATTTAAATTCTGTCAATACAAATGACATTGTCCCAGCATTTAAAAAACTAGGCAAAATTATTAACTACCCATTACCGATGTTCGTGCTTAAGATATGCGTTTTACTTGTACTCAAAAAGAATGTTCATCGTCACTCCTACCTAACATAGCAGGAACGCAAACTGTACTATTTGAGTTCACTTAAGACTCGGTCAAGAATTTCGAAACAAATTGGACAGCAAAATGCATTCAGAATGCTTTAGATCATATGATGTTCGGTAGTGTCATGTCACACTTCCATAAATAACATAATGGTGAACCAAATTTCAACCCTTTAGATTTAATAGCATGTAAACTTATATCTTTTAAGTGGAACAGCCACTTGTTTTCGAAATAGCAACCATATAAACAATTCAACTTGGTATTGTATATATATATATATATATATATATATATATATATATATATATATATATATATACGAAACAAATTTCTACTAAACTTTGTATGCTGGTGGTAGTACAATGATTGAGTCTGAGGCAACTTTCTTAAATTATATAAAACTGGCACCTGTTACTGGCGATGGCGCTGGCCGACATGTTGTAATATCACCCAACCGCCATATGAATCTGAGTGACCTTAACCTATGGTCTTGAGCCCATGACCATGACTGAATGATCTTGAATCGAAAAATCGAAAAAAATCCCAAAAAATTGCATAAACCTAAAGAAATAAAAAATATTCCATATAGTGTATACATATATAAAGTATTGTTAAAAATATATTTTAATAATTTATTAAAATTTATTAGACAGATATAACTATTTTTTTTCAAAACTTACATTTATAATGCTCCCCACAACACCATGTCAAGCAGACGACTAACCCAACAGCGATGATTCTCATTGGTTAATTAGTCGACAGGCTTCCACCCCCTCATCAATACTCATTCAGTCGCATGCAAGCATCTTGCTTTTACATTTGTAATTTGTTTACATATTCAACACCAAGTTAGTACTGTTAACTCCTACCAACATTTTAGATCTAGGTGACTTTCACATTGGGCTCACATTTCTGAATTCTACCCCATGCCCATGGCCTTGGAAAACCTTGAACCCAAAATAATTTCTAAATGGTTTTATATAATCCGAAAAATTCCAAACAAGACATTCTCAAAACATAAAAATTGATTAAAGACTGTCTTTTAAATCAATCATTCCATTAAGCTCGCAATTTTCATCATTGAGCACCAAAATCAGCATCACAATGAGCACCATAATCAGTAATCCGCACACTAATTCACTCCAAATAACACATGAATTCACATACAGATCCACACAACAATGCCCACACCAATTCAAACACCAGTCTATACACCAATACACACACAAACCCACACACCAATCCACATATGAATCCACACCAATCCATATGCCAAATCACACTCCAATCTACATCCCAATCCACACATTAATCCACATGCCAATTCGCACAAATCCACATGTCTATCCACACCATTCCACACACCAATTCACACTCCAATCCACACATGAGTCCACTCCTGAATCCACACACCAGTCCAAAACAATCGACTCCAATCCACACACCATTCTATGCTAATCAACACCTATCCACACACTAATTAATGCCAATTCACACCAATACACACCATTCACACCACAATTTAAACCAATCCACACACCAATACATACACCCATGCACAACAACCCACACACAAATCCACTTCAATCCAAATCAATCCATACCAATCCACACCAATCATTTTCAATCCTTCTTCGCAATCCAGAGAAATCTACAACAATCCCTCGAAATCCTCCTCGACAATTCACAACAATGCACATCCATACATTTATCAATCACAATCCGTGGACCAATTACAATCCTTCGAACAATGACAATACTTCGCAATCCTCATTCGAAATCCACAACAAATCATGCTAATCCTTCTATCATTCCCAATCCTTGGATCAATCCCAAACCTCTGATCAATCGTATTCCTTAGCATTCCTCCTTTGCATTTCAGAGAAATCCATGTCAATCCTTCGATTAATTCTAATCATTCCATCAATCCCAATCCTTTGATCAATCTCAATCATTCGATCAACTTCAATCCTTCGATCGATCATTCAATCAATCCTTCTGTTTGTTCTTCACCCATATGTATAGAAATTACATTAGTTCGCAAACTGTCTCCAAATTTGTACAAGTAGACAGAATATTATTATTTTTATGGAGTCAACTATGGATACATTTTTGTTCTAAAGTCTTTATTATCATTCTATATGCAGATATTACCTTTAATAGTCGAGTGCTCGTAGCATCACTCTAAAGTCGTGAGGAAAAAGAGGCTGTGGCACACAAAAATAAAGAAAACCAATTATTTTATAAAAATAATTTTTATCTTTTTCATTAACAAATTCAGATGAATGCAGTTCATCACGTCATGCGATATATCCCCGATCATCTGTTTACTAATGATTGAAGATGCCTCATTAATGTACGTTAGGTACCTGCGTTTTTGAATGTCAATAAAATATCTGAGTCCATCAACAAGTTCATACGGTTATTTGGGAAATAAGTAGCAAGTATTCTCGGCGTTTTCTGCCTTCATCATGTCGCTTGTTGCATCAAATGTTTTGGAGAGGTGTGTCAGTGCATTGATAAATTCACAAGCATTGACTTCAACATTATCAATGTCTTCATGTTCATTTTCATGTATGCATACTTCATTGCCATTTTCACCTCCTGTTTTGTATTCTATACTAAATATGATTTCCTTTGTAGCAGGAGTTGTATGCTCATCAGTATTTAGAACCGAGAGCTGATCATTTTGAAGTTCGTCGACCTCACGCGAATGCCTTGCAAATGTACATTCCACACACACTGGTTCTACTGCACTCATTCCATCTTTAGCATTACCTGACTCATGATAATCACCTGTCGAGTCGGTCCCCATCGATGCGTTAAGAGATATTGCCAGCAACACTCGCTGATTCCCAGTAGACAAATTTTTGCAGATCTCGGTATGATCTTTCAATGTTTTACCTTGCACAAACTCTCTGGCACCAATACAGTAATGCTTCATCGCGCGAAAAGGACTCTTCGTACAGGCTGCTATCTCATGTCAATGTGCATGTTGACCACAGGTGAAAACTCGATCGCATAATCGGCACTGGAGACAATCAGTTAGCAAAGATGCAAGTCGCAACTCCAGGATTGTTGAGGCCAAAGGCAGGCCTTCGTTTTCGCAATTCATCTTCGTGGTATTATGAGAGAGCGCATCCAAATCGATGTTCACCTGTGGTGTCAGAACGTCAAATGGCATTTTTTTCTATTGTGGCACAAAGATTTGTGCCGTAAGGAGTATGGCTGTCCCTTATTTCACGTACTAAGGTCTTGGTACATGCCGAACCATGAGTGTATCGCGTGCAGGCGAGGCAGGACATGTCCGTGCATGAACGTGCTACTACTGCGGTCTTGGGCCCTGGATCCCAGTGGTGGGGATGTAAATGTGAGAGTAGTGTATGTCTACCTGTGAAGGGTTGGTACACAACGGCTTGTTCATGGAGCGAGCCAGAGTATGACCACCTCTATATACATGCATTGAAGGTGCGGTACAGAGTATGTAATTACAAAGGCTCAGCACACTACTGCATGTTCAGAGTATGGCCATCTCTAAGTACATGTAATGAATGTTCGGAGCAATGCAGGTTGGGTATGAGCCCCTGTAATTACTGCACACTACTAAGGTCACTAGAGGGGGTTGAATGTATAAATACCTGTCCGGCAATTAGGACAAACCACTCTACCACACACTCTCGCAGCAGCATGGACGGGTTATTTGTTAAACTGAACAGTAATGATCAGTATAAGGCGATATCAGACCTCACTATAGGCAAGAAATATGCCGCAGAGGATTTCTGGTGGGTTGAGACAACTTATGGGAAGTGTGTCACATGCCTACTGGAATGTTCTGTGTTCGAATACCGCCTTGGTATGTGCAGTTGATTAACAGCAGCGATATGGAAATGCTAAATGAGAGGACTATGTGCATATCATATGTCAGAATTAACCCCATAGTTAATAGAAAGACAATGCACATTCTTGAGTTTTCTTGAACACTTGCTCTTACACATCGCCGGCTCTCTCCGTCTTTCTCTCTCTCTCTCTCACACACAGTGTATACTGCTTGTTACCCACAGGATGTGAGAAAATACTGTAACATCATGATCGGCTAGCAACATGTTCAATTCAAACCTTCTGGATGACTGAAGCAAAGAGAATGATATACCAGGCTCGAACTTTGGGCGAGTAAAACTGAAGGAGAATGCCTAGCCCTCCATCCGACATGCAGCAGTTTTGTTGCTTGTCCAGTCTACTATTTGAGACCTCACTCCGAACAGCCATGTACCACAGCTGTCCTGATGGAATGTGCAAACGAATAGAATATTCGTCAGTTATGGCTAAGGTGGTCATTTGCATATGAGCTGTACCATCCTGTCAGAATTGATCGCTGGACCGAGATTTGCACCGGCGAACAACTTACAATAGTCATGAAGCATGGCACAGTGACATGGAAGACAATATGTTCTCCACTTACCTGCGAGGTGTTTCTGGCTGCAAAGTATGTACAAGAAGCAATGAGTGTTACAACGAACCTGCAGTTAGTGTCATTACAGCATTCAGGAAAGACAACTATGAGCTTCAACCTGCAGTCATTGGCAGCGCAGCATCCAAGAGAGACAACTGCCACCACCATGGTTTTCATCATACCTAACTTTGTGCAGTTCTGGCCAGAAGATACTAAACTGTATGAACAATTTTATGTGGGCTTCTGGAGAGTAGTGTTCATACCAGATCTTGGGTTCGAGCACGTACAGGTGTGTGATGGTACAAAACATATGTGGAGTCCTCAGGACACCTGGGATGAGTTTCAAAGCGAGGTGCAGCCATGCAGCAAGTATGACAGATATACCGTCGTCAATTTGAGGCCCAACAGTCAGTTGCCTACAAATGGGCACATTCTTAAAGTTCGTGCAAACTTTGAAGACATTAGTGAACGTCAGTGGGTGGACAGGCCCTCTGTGACGAAAACAGCTGTAAGATCTGGCAATGGACCAAGGAGTTTACTAGTTACATACACACTACTACACTGGAAGAGAGCAAGTGGATACTGCGCTGTTCTGAAAGAGTGTAGTATACGTAAGTTAAAAAAATTGTACTTACTTCAATTAAACAGTACGAATGCCGAAGCTGCGAGTATGACTACCACCGAGGGCGACTTGTAATGTAACAGGAAGTGCAGGTGCTTTTAAGTTGTTTGTGCCCTTGTTGCACGCCTCCTGCTGTGAGTGTCTGAATGACTGAAGTGGTAGTAGTAGTGGTAGCTGTGACACCACATGTGAACTATATAAGCCCTGGTGTCCTGCCTGCCACCATCAGTGCAGCATCATGAACATACCGTACACACCAGAGGGCGTCTACTCCAGCATTACACAGGGGTGGGACTGTGTAATCTACAGCATCGGGGACGAAGATGATGATGATGCTGGGCAGCGCACCTATACAAAGTAGTGTGATGGTGCAGAACACTGGCTGCTGGCACATGTACCGGTATCGTATGAACATTGCCAGAAACAGATGTACTGCACTCCACCAGGGCAGTGTATTGAACAGAACATGAGGCCTCGTACACTTCTCTCTTGCAGCAGTGATGAAGTGGCGATATATGCGCTCATATATTATGCACTCCACCAAGCTGCTGCTGCTGCTGCCTCGGGTAGGACCATTGACGAGGTCGTCTCGAGACTACTGACCAGGGCGACCTGCTGTCGAGGGCGACCGGTTGTCGAGGGCAACCTGCCGGGTGCCACCCAGCCACTGCCAGTGATAATGCTCCTGGAGGAAGTGGTCGCAACCACCAGCCGGCAGACTCTGGGGTGCAGGCGGACGGAGGAGGATGTCACCCAGGCAGAGGTATATGCCACCACCCAGCTACTGCTAGAAGTAGCCAGGAGGAAGACCAACCAGCCGAGGCATAAACGGCAGGCCCAGCCGGAGGTGATCGCCTCCCAGATGATTATGATTGCAGAATTGAGCAAAATGATGGACAATATCACTGGCCAGCCAACACCACCACCATCAATGCCGAAGCGCAAGATACTGACTGTTACTGTCGAGCCACCAGTTCCAAGGTGCAAGAGGCTGGCGAAAGTGGACGCCACCACCTCCACCTTGGCTATCACGTCACGGCATGTGGTTGCCCAGACGACCGCCTCCAGGTGTCCGAAGCAGCAGCTTGCACTACCAGATATCCGCCTGCTCTTGTTAGCTGAGAGGAAGATGCTACTACGAAGACTTTCGAGTCCCTGTTGACGTCTATGTGAGTGGCTAACAAATTGTTTTCAAAAGTGAAGGGGAAAGAGTAGGAATCCTAACTGACTACTCTGTGTGAGTTGACATTTCGACATTGGTATATAGTCCTTTCTATTATTGAATCATAGTTTTAATAAAGTGTTTTAATTTCTATATGAATATTGTGTTGTCATTTCAAAATAAAGTATGTTATGTGTAATGTTATTTTTCACAATATCTTTTTTTTTTTCATGTCTTTGTTGTTTGTTCTATTCAGCATAATATTCATGTGATTGTTTGTCACGTACCAGTGTTGTTGCAAGAGAAGAGAGAGTGGTGGGTGTTGTTAGTTCTATATAATATAATAAACATATTATTTTATTTTATTCACATACCGGTGTTGTACAGCGAACAAATGCCAATAAAATGTGTGTATGACTGTATTCCATTGCGTTCTTATTCAACTGCATGTAGTGTACGTGTTCCCATAAGAACAATTACCTGGATCTTATACTTGTCCAAGTTGTCTGTGAGGGGTAACAGATGTGAAGGTTCATGCCTGAGTGGACCACAAGTACATTTAATTTCTCATTCTAAGTATGTAATTTAAACAGGGAGCATACCTGGAGTGTCACAGCACATAAGTAAAAGACATATATATGACCTGTAATGAGAGTAGGAGTCTGGCGCACGAGTGCTTTTAATTTCTCACTCTAAGTACCCATATCAGTACATGACTGGAGTGTGTGTGTCAAAACACGCGTATATTGTCATTGACTGGTACTCGGAGTAATGAGAGAGAGCTGTAGGTGCATCATATGACCAGTGGGTTTTGACAGTTCATATATAGAGTATCAAACACAAGTACATTTACTTATCAGTACTATCTATGACCTGTAACGAGAGCGGTTGTACGATCTGTTGGTAGCAGTACTCGAGCAGAGTTATGCATTGCTGAGTACTCTCGCTGGTACAAGTTCTTGCATGTGTATACAAAGTAGCTGAAGGGAGGCTGGCTGGCTGGCTAGCTGTAACACACACCTGCAGATGTTGGACCTATGGGGCACTTGGAGTGGTGGAGGGGGGCTGTAATTGCGGCACGGAGCGGTGGTGAGTGCTCGTTGGCGAGAGGAGTCGTGCACAAGTACAGAGTAACAACTCTGAGCTGTTGTGGAGGCACTGTATATGCGTATACCTATGGTACTATCACCGAGGAGGCTGGAGGAGCAAGTGAGTAAGTGTTGTGGAACCTCGCCCTTGTATTGTGGGGCGGTGAACGATTACGAGTAAGGGGAGGGCTGTACCAAGAGCAGATGCACATCCTATGATATGTAGAGAGAGAGAGAGAGAGAGAGAGACTCGGCATGTACGCAAGTGCGCAGTAACCTCTATGTGGCAGCGTCTCCCCTCCGCCATCTTGTCTTCACTCCTACTACTATATACGACCTAGCATCTAGCATTCGTTCTCCATTCTTAAGCTGGCGTCCGTAACGTGCACCTCGCAGCCCTGACTTCTCCAGACGCCTCCGAGGTCCACTCTAGCAGCGACTACTACAGAGCTTCTTGGTGAATGACTGTCAATTTCGCTTTGAACAGTATGGTGAGTGCGTTTTAATTCAAATAAATAATAATTTCCAACCACGATGTACATTAAAAAGTGTATTTCTGTCCATCTTCAGTATGCTTACAGTACTGAGATCGGTAGCGGACCTAACCCTGTTCATGATAAAGCTAGCACTTTGTAAATGTCGCCTCCTATTTTGTAATTACATTTTCCTTAGGAGTGCTTACTTACTCATGAACGGGCTGGTGTTGGTAGTGAAACTGGTCGCCTGTCATCTGGGTGTTTGTTTTTCTTGTGGAATTACGACAGTTTATATATACTCCATTCGAGGTTACTTCACACATATATGAAACCCTGCTAAAATTCTACTGTAATGATATTACTCCGTCTCGTGCAAAATTAAGTATAGATGATTACACCAATGTTTTATTTATAGGTAGTATAAAGTCACTATTAATAGAATTGAAAAACTAAGATATATCAAAACATATTATAGATGGGGAGCTTTCTTCAAAGGCTGTGATTCCACAAGTGTGTGATGAAACCGTGAATAGACTTATACAGTGCTTGCATGACCGTGAATGGGCTATGTTTCTAGTCTCTGTGGTACAACAACACGCTCTGCTACGTGTTTTGTTTGTGTGACTGGGAAATCGTTTATCCATGCCCCTGCCGGTCCCTTTTACATACTTTGGTAGCTCGGTCAGAGTTGTACGATCGCACTTGTGTATGTTACAATCTGTTCATGGGAAATGTTAACACTTTTTGAAAGCTGTCTCTCTCTCATTGGGAATAGTAGTTACTAAATAGATTTAATTTGTCCTTAGATGTTGGCTTCCGAGTGCTGTGGGATAATTGTAATACAATAAATTCCTTAGGTACGCCTTTACGGCAATCTACCAGCCATGCCGTTGCGCGGCGCATGTCAGCCTATTCGTCCTTCTGTAGTCACTAGCGGGTGTGGGAATTGGTTTGACCCCTTAAAAAAAATATTTCGTTTCATTGCCGCGATCAAATGTGTTTCCTTTCACCGCTGTCTCTCACACAAATCGACCAACTCACATGTGAGTGTTATCGTCTACTGTTAAACTAAGAACATATTCGTATGCCATTGACATAAAAAATAATTTTCCTGTGCATGTATTTTGCCAGAGGTCTGGGTGTTTACCTCATGCAGCGCATGCCGATCGCTATACAAATATGGATTGCGTGTATTATATATTTCCCGGTTCAGCACGTTTTTGTCCTTTGTAATACAATCAAACTGTTGCGAGCAACTATGGTTAAGATTAATTGTATTCTTACTTTCTGACCAGCTACACAAATTATTGTTTTATTTTCGCTCATGCACTTTGGATTCAGACGTCATGTTATGTGTTTATTCATAAAGTGGCAAGTTTTCTACCTCCATTTTACTGCCTTTCTTCATTACTAGGAATTTATATTCGGGTCATCAGCTCAAGGCCAGCCGGATCCCAGTCAATGGCTCGGCCTGGACATGCTAGCAGGTGTCTAACACCAGCCCGGATAATTATTAGACTGAGTTCTGTGCCGAGCTGTCTGCCTTGTGCTGGCTGCCACATTGAAAGAAAAACGAAAATTAAACCGGCCTGGGAAATAATAGGTTTGTGCTCTTGCCGGGGTCAGACTGAATAAATGACATCTACAGCCCTACTTGACTTTCACAACCATGATGATAGGAGCTGCTCACTTCGATCTCAACTACACTATTCCCAGCCTGGACTGTAGTTGGTACTTATTCGTCCCAACTTTGGCTTTCTTATAACATTACAGCAGTTGCTCTCCCCCCCTTTTTTAAAACAACATCACATATGTCATCATATATGTATGTTAGGGGACTAGAATTTTTTCTTTTCTTTCGCCCCACCTACCTGCCGGTGTACTAGCATTGTGAGGTGTTAATGGAGCGACAATTTAACATAATCGTTTATAAATTATGAAAATGCTGTGAGAATGCTGTCAGTATTTCTATTACTCTCCCTCCCCTTGCAGTGAATATATTTTCCCCATTATTTTCGACTAAATGTTTTTACTATTATCACTTGCTGTCAGAGGTCTGGTTTTCCCTCGCTCACTAATCTCAGTGTGCTGGCAGGCACAGGTTACGGCGCTCAGGTAATGAACACTGGTAGAATGTATTTGTGGGTGGAGGAATCGGGAGTATGCTGAGAAAAGCTACTCGAGCAAAAACTTACTCTATATGCTACGTGTTTTTACCACCCCACACAGTATTTAAGACCGATAATGTTTTCCATACCTTTCCCTTCATTTCGATTAAATGACTAGCACCACTTGGTGTTGTGATAGCATCCCAACTTGACTGCACAATACTCCCATTTTCAACGGACTGGTTGTTCGCTCGAGTGGAAAATTACCTACCTACAATTTTATGTACCTACACAGAAATATAAAAACTTAACCTAAATTTCTACCACCAAACCTGTGTCTAGAATATCAGGGCATCTACGACGAAGCGTGTGTCGTCATACCAACGTGTCTCGACACTGCGCGGTTGGGCAGCTGTAGTAGCAAAGACACACACCCATCACCCATGAAATCTTCGCGCCACTGCCATTCCTGGTTAACAGAGTAGCCACGCATGCACTAGGAGAGCGCCACTGTCTCACATCAGGTGGCAGCACTGCTAATTGCTCACAGCCGGTCGTTGATTATGTCACATCTCATCTGCTGCGCATTGTCGTGCAATGGTACCAACTTTGAGGAATGAGCCGGCAGACGACATCACTTCCTCCAGCCACGTGTGTACGCCAGAAGTGTGCAGACGTGGAAGATACAGTTTCCATATTTGGTTACGTGTGTTGTAATTCGTTGGCTTTTCAAGATCCACTCTAAGCCCAAATGAACTGATTATCCATAAATGGCCGTGTTTTTTTTTGCCATTGGCAAAGCAATAATATCACCTAGATAAGCCTTATTGGTTTTAGGCAACTGGCACCTAATTTGCTGTTAATTTTTAAACCCTCTCTAAAGGGAAATTAAGATTTATACCATATTAGGTGCTGACTTTGCTCGGTCGGGGTCGATCGCCGCCCCGAGGAGCACTATTGCACTGAGATAAGTAGAAATTATGAGTTAACAAAATAAAAATAATTAGGCCTTATGACAGGTCTAGGCAAGGCAATCTTTGCCTCCTGATAAAATAAATTGGTGCCATGATGGCAGGAGTTTGTAACAGCCTATTTTAGAATGCTTAAAATTCTGCAAAAAAAACAAATGATATTTAAAGCAACACCAAAATAGCCATTTGCCGAAACTTTAAAAGTTATCTTTTAAAAACTAAATATTAATTGTCATCCCTGAATATGAAAATATATATATTTTTTTTAAAACAGTCCTATGTTATGAAAGTGATTGACATGCAGTTTTTCACATTTTCACAATTGGCCTCTTGTTTGTTGTACAGCTAATATTTTTTATTATTTACATATTGTGTAAAGATAAAACCAATTTTTTTTTATATTAATAACAATTAGTTTTTTTTTCTAAAGAATGAGACCCCAATTTCCCTCGATCGGCTCTGTGCAACCAGAGAAAACTGGTTAAATAAAATGTTGTTGTATTATTCTATAACTTGTAATATTAATATTTCTAATCAGTTTTTTTTTAATCAGGCCTAGATTGGCCTTTGTTGGCTCTGTGTAACCAAAAAGTGAGATAAAATTAAATTTAATCTTTTTACCAAGTTTTTGCTAGAACTTGTGAGTTTGGCTGAGTAATTGGTAAATGAATGTTTTTGTTATGTGTTACTCCCTCATTGGAGATCTTACTAGAAGAGAAATATTTAAAATTCTCCTAATATTGTGAATGGCAGTTGTATTAAATGCCAAGGATACAAATATTTTTGAAATCATTTGGCATATTCTTTGAAGGCACAGAACCTGTGTGTCCTGGTAAATATTGTATTTGAATATTACATTTAAATATTGCATTTAATCGAATCTTATTATAAAATTGGCATAGTAAAATTTATAATATTAAGGGGCCATTATTTAGCTGGTATTTTAAGAAACTGTGGAAAGTCAGTGCTTAAAGAAAATTTATGTATGAAGTTTTGCTGATATTTTCTTTAACTCTCGAAAGATTTTGGGCCTTATCTATGGTCGTTTTTAGTCCGGACTAAGGAAAGATCATCCTCCGACCAAAATGTTTCGTATTCAGAGAGCACTTTTATTTCTAGTCCGAGGATCATCTTGCTTTAGTACGGCCTAACTTTTAGTCCAGACTGAGTGTAGGACTAACGAAGTATTAAGGTAAAAAAGAAACATGGCGAACATAAAATACGACAGTTTCGTCAATATTGCATGGCCGTGAATGCTAGATAAAGTTCACGAAACATAACAATTACGTTTAAGGCCGATTCTATCAATCTGTATGCAAGAATATCCCGACCTATTGGATAAAATGTTCCGTGAATAATAATTCAAAGGAACTGTATCTAATAAGCTTGATAACACGTCAGTTTTTAGCTACAGCAATGCCTTTCTATATCTATGTCAATCAAATGCCTTCTCTGAAAACAGATTCTTACGAGATGTGATAATAATACAGTTAAAAAGAATTTAATACAAAATTTGATTTACAAATATATACAGTAAAGTGTTCAACATTACGAGAATGAATTGGTAGCTCAATGGTAATGTCTTGGGCTGATATACGAAGTAATGGAAGTACAAATCTTGTGTGAGGATTAGAATTTTAACCAGTTTATAAAGTATTTTTGTAATATATTTAGCATTACAATATACATTTAATATAATTATAAAGACATTATTGACATAAGATGAAACCAGCCCATATATCCAGTACATAAGAGCGTGCTATGAACATATAACAAATCAATATAGTCTAATCTATCATTCTCCATCCTGCAGTATTACCATACATTATAGAGTCAGATATTACAATATACGATAGAGAATCACGAAAACAAGGTGAAAACTAATAAAGTAATGTTAATGTAGTGAAAATAACGAAATTGCTATTTATCAGTTTTGGATGGCAATAGTTAAAAGCAAAAACCTCCCGAGACTTTTTATATAAACCTTTTCTTCCGATATCACTTTGTATAATATGTGTATATTTGCCAAAACGTATCCTTTGTTTTCAATTCTACACACAGTATAATTGATTATATTTTATTTCTTGTTATGCAGATTAATGTTTAATGTAAATTACTATTCAGTTTGAAAAGGAAAAACACTTGTTTTCTAAATCAGTTATATTGAGATTAGCACTATCTAGACTCTTTTTGTCATTAGTGGAACTTGCAGGATTTATTTGAGACGAAAATATGCGATGTGCATGCGCAGGAAACCTGGCAACACTGTACTTCGATGACACTTCGACTAAAGTTAGTCTCGCTCTAATCGAGGTTTATGAGTGCGATATATTTAGTCCACCCTTAGCCCGGAATAATCTCATACCAACTCCGAAGAAGATAATATCTGGATCATCCTTGGACGAAGCTCTGATTATGAATAAGGCCTCTGGAGTTAACATTTTCCAAAAAAAAAGTCAATGTATGAGAATTTAAAAAAAATGAAAGTAATCAAACAAATAAAATAACCAAATCATATTTCATGTGTTCTATGTTCAGATGTTCTATGTTTTATTCTTTCTTCTATTATGTACTATTTGTGCCCTGTACATGAGGGTTTTCTCTAAAATTTGCTGGACTCTTCTGGAAAACCACTTTGTTGCATCTTTGAGGTCAAGGACATAGCAAAGAGGAAACTACACAACTCTACTTTTGTTGGGCAGGGTGTTCGGTGCATATATTGAGAGAAAACATATAATATATGACATGTTAATTAAGAAACAAAGTACAACCTTTCAGTGGTTAAAAAAATTAATAATTATTATTGTTTGGGTGGGTGCCTTTACGATGTCTACAGCTTGGGTGCAACAATTGTCCAAGCCAGTGTTGTATCAGCTTTTCAGGGGGGGGGAGGGTCGAGGCAGTAGACACTGACACCATTGACGTGTTGCGCTTTTAAGTCCGAGCTCTTGTGCGGAAAGTTGAAGGGGATGTAATTGCGGGAGCTACGGCATCGAAATGTGAGAGCTATCTTCTTTTAAAATTTTGGAAGTCGTGCCTTCCGAATTTTCGGAAAAGGTGCCGAAATTAACACATATTACCTTGGAAGAAATTGTTCAATTTTTTGTAAAATTAAATTCTGTTATATCTCTGAATTTTTGCGATAAATAGGTTGTTTATTCAGCAGCTACCTTTAGGATACCCGAAGCATTGCAGTGATTGTTTAGTAAAGCCCGCGAGGGAAATTGGGAAGTTGAACAACTTATAAAGGCATGCTTTCAGACAGTATCTAGTGATGTTGCAGTCACAAAATTTCGGCTGAAACTTTAGGAAAGAACGCAATCGTCAGGGAAATCTATGCAGGATTTTATTAAGGAAATATTAGTAGTTGTGAAAGTGTTAGGTTTTCCATGTGCAGAGGAATATTTCAAACAATATTTTTCAATAATCTTCACCCTCGTTACAGTAGATATTTCTGTTTCGCTAAAATACCTGACACCTTATTAAAACTTTTGGACTTGGTCAAAGATATAGAGCGAACTTTGCGAAATTGTTTGTTGGTAGGAAAGAGTTCTGAGGTAAAATACCTAGAGAAATAATTTATTAAACCTAATAAATCTAGCTCCCCTAAGTTTTGTTTGATATGTGGTAAACATGATCCCTTGGCTAAAGACTATTTTCACCGGAAGTCTATTTTATCCATAACACCTAAAGATGACTCTGGAAAAACAAAAGTCAAAACCAGCTCTTGCAACTCTCAAACCCAGGACATAAATGGGAATTCAGAGAAGAAACATAGATTTCAGGATATCTGTTTTCTGTGTAAACAGAAGGGTCACGTAAAATCTAATTGTCCCTTTAAGGATAAGTTTGTGGCAGAATATTGAGTGAATGTTTTGGGTTACGAACGTAGGTACGGACTACTTTACAACTCAGTAGACATAGATCAGGTGAGGGTTGCTGCACTGTTGGACTTTGGTGCCATGCGTTCTCTCATTAACCAATATTTTTGTAATTTCTTAATTGTCAATATGCCCAAAGGACATATCCAGATAAGGAAAGGGGAAGAGTTAGGTTTCTTTTTTGCGAAATTTTTTGTCCAAGCCAGCCATGATCAGTTCAAAAGGGGTAGCCATTTTCAAAATTAGAATTGATAATTTCACGTGAATGTTTCAATTCAGAATTTTGCCTCTACTTAGCCATGATTTATTGCTAGTAGTTGATTTCCTTGGAAAAACTCAGGCTACCTTTGATATAGGTCGTAGGGAATTGGTTTCAGCTTTTTGTAGATCACAACCTGTTATTGTAACTTCAAAGCATTTCGGATATCTTAAGACTTCGGTTCAGTCTGTCCAAACTCAGAAAGTGGTCAGTATAGTCGATTATTGCAGTTGCAAAGTGAATTTTCTAATGTAATAACCCACAAGTTGGGACATTACGGTAACAACCTATTGTGTTAAAATTGAAACATCAGGATTCAGTGTCCTCTGTGCGAGATAGAGCGTCACCTCCAAAATTAAAAATATTCCGAAAAATAGTTGGTTAATTGCAAGAGGAAGATGATCTGGAATACTTAAAAAATAATTACTCAATCCCTGCATTCCTGTTACCTAAAAAGGTTCCCGAAATTTTTCGGGTTATCTGTGATTACAGGATGGTCAATAGAAAGGTTTATGTAGATCCGTATCCTCTCCTGAAAGTAGAATTATTTTCCAACATGTTAGTGATCTTAGATATTTCTCCAATTTTGATTTAAATTCCACTTTTCTTCAATGTTACTTACACCCGAATCACATGGTATTTTGGCATTTGTCACTCCCTGGGGCCAATTTCAGTTGAAGAGGTTACCAATGGAGGTTAACTGCGGCCCACATGCAATGTCTAGGAAGATACCAATATGACTTTCTGTTTATATATGTATATATATAAATTATATTTGTGTTTACAGTAATTATTTTGACTTTTCTTACTTGCCCTGAGGGAAGCAGGATTGACAGTAAACCCAGACAAGCTAGCGTAGGAAAAAACTTGTGTCAGGTATTTAGGTTTCGTTATTTCAGAGGGAAAGTTACTTATGGACCCGGAAAAAAATCCGCCCAGTTGTGAATTTTCCTGTTCCTAAGATCTTATGTGGAGTTCGTATATTTTTAGGCTTAGTGGGGTTTTATTCCAAGTTTATTCAAAATTCTTCTGACATTGCTGAGTCTGTGAATGTGGTGAAGCGAAAAGGGGTCAAGTTTGAGTGGGGAGAAAAACAGAACCATGCATTTTGTTTACTGAAGGAAAAATTAGCAACTCCTCCTGTGTTACAGTTGCCTCATTTTGAAAATCAGTTCTTTTTACAAATATATACCAGTTTAAAAGACTTGGATGCTGTCTTATGTCAAGAACTAGACAACAGTTTAGTCCCTGTTTCGTATGCCAGTAGACTTCTGACACCAGCCAAAATAGAATTACTCATCATATGAGAAAGACGTTTTAGCCGTTTTATATATGACATGGAGAAGTTTAGGGACTATCTGGAAAGCACAGAATTTGTACTACATACTGATAATCAAGCTTTCAGTTGGATCCTTTGTACAAATAAACCAGCTGGTAGATTGGCATAGTGGCTTGTTCGGCTTACTTGTTTTAAGTTCACTGTTTAACATGTAAAAGGGATTGGTAATGGCGTTGCTAACATATTGTCTAGGATGTTTGATTCTGAGAAATTTCTGGTAGATCCCCCTGAGTCAGTATGTGTAATTCTGGGTTATGTTTCCAAATTATTGTCAACTAAGGAATTTAGTCATGTAAATATACAAACCTATCCCATCATAAGTGTAGATGCACAGGCAGATCTGATAGTATCTATAGTAAATTTAGATGTACACATTTGTTCCAAACCTTTAGTTTCTGATGTTAAGAGTGATGCATAACAGGTAAAAGTTCTTCAGGATTTCCCCCAAAAATACTTAAAATTGCAGCACCATCAAGGAGTTGGCCCCGAATATGTCAATATCAAGGCTGATATTGAAGCTGGTAAAGGTGGGGTGTATGAAATTAGGAAAGGTCTAATAGGACATGTCCGCCCAAAGACTAAAAAAATTTCATTATTTGTTCCTCAAGTCTTGAGAATACCTGTATTCTAGTATTATCATAATACCTATTTCGGGGGGCATTTCGGACAGGACAATACAGTGGCTCGGATTAAATATATGTTTTACTGGTCAGGCTTGAGCAAGGAAGTTGAGGATCATGTTAAGGAGTGACTTGAATGTCAAAGGGCGAAACCCCACAATGCTAAGATTAGGAGTCCATATAGTGCTAGTGTAGCTACTTTCCCTTGGGAACGTGTGCACCTAGACATTTTTGTCCAACTGCCCCGTAATTCTGCTGGATTTTCCTCAGTCTTGGTTGAAGTTGACATCTTTATTAAATTTGTTTTTTCTTTCGTTTGAAAAGTATGAAATCTGTTAAAATTTGTAAAATTCGTAGCCAGAGAATGTTTTCTGTGTTTGAGTCGCATGTAAACATTGTGACTGACAATACCACCTATTTAGTATCAGCAGAGATTAAGAATCTCGCCTTTTCCTGGGGAGTTAAATTGATCTAAATTACCCCCTATTACCCAAAAGCGAATCTGGTAGAGAGATACAATCGCAATTTAAAAATGGCTTTGCAAGTTTTTCAGACCTGATATCACAGGGATGGGGATGTTGCACAGTGGCAATTGTCACTTACATTTAACAATGTCATTAGTGGTGCAACAAATAAAGTCCTTGCAGAATTGTTTTTTTTTTGGGGGGTGAAGGTTGTTCCATCTGTTAATCCATGCATGGGGACTTCATGATTTCTGTTGGGATGGTGTTGGTGGGAAGGATTTGGAGGAAATCTGGAAAGAAACTGCTAAAAATGTGCATACATATCACACAAAATTATCCTGTAGGAAGGTGTATGCTGGTGTATCCATTTCCATTAAGATTGGAGATAAAGTGTTTGTTGAAACACATTATCTTAGCAATAAGGCATCTAATTTCAGTACAAAGCTAGCCCCCAAGTATGCAGGACAATTTAGGGCTAAGCAGTTCCTGATTCCTGTTATTGTTTTGTTAGAAAATGAAAGGCATCCTCGAAATTATAGTAAAGCACATTTAAGTCATCTGAAGTTAGGGATCTCACAGTAATAACCAGGAATTTCTTGTGAAATCACTGAAAGGTGTTCTTTTGTGTAGTGCTATGCTTAAGTCTTGTGTAGGGTATTCATCTTTTGGATTTTATAAACAATCATTGTTGTTATTATCTGTTTAGTAATTGAAATTGTGTTTTTAGGCTTGTGCTTGGTGCTCCTCTGGGGCATCTGTCTTCCAATCTCATGCTCATTACACTAAGGGTTTTTCATGTTCATGTAAATGTAATATGTTATCATATTCATTTCGTTAAGGGTTGCCATTCTCATGTAACTATAAGATACTTAATTTTCATTCCATTGGGGTATCCGTGCCCATTTAATTTAATTAAGATATTTTTAGGGGGACAACCAATTGGATTTCTCTTGTATTTATTGAGGGATATTCTTAGGTAGGGTTTTATATATAAAGTACTCTCAAAAACAAAAAAAAAATAAAGGTAGAAATAGGGTACCTTGATGCAGTAAGGTTACAAGTGGCTTTGATTGATTACTGAGAAAATTGGAGTACTCCTGATCCCAATGTTGACATTGTGATGCTTGCACAAGTCTTACTTTATTTTACTGCTGACTGGAGGCCAGGGATGCTGGTTGGAGGACGGAGATCCTCACCTTGTTTCCGAGTAGACTGTTGAAGTTTGACTTCAGAGTGCCTGCCGAGGCAGGCCACTTTGGCAGAGATTCTGGCTGTGGTCTTCTGTGGGCTGTGTGATGGTGGGAGGGGGAGAGGTTTGTGAAAGCATCCCAACTTGACTACATCATACTCGCATTTTCAACAGACTGTGTGTTCGCTCGAGTAGAAAAGTAGCTGCCTATGTCTTTACGTACCTACACTGAAAAATTAAAACTTATCCTAAATTTCTACCAGCAAACCTGTGCTTCTAAATTCTGAAGATTTGGGTGTCTACGACAAAGCGTGTGTCATAATGATAATGTGTCTCGGCTGTGATTCTAGAAATTTTGCTGATTGTTTTCTGGAACTGTAAATAGATGTAGAGTCAATTCTTAAAGAAAGTTAATGTGTGAAGTTTTGCTGATATTTTCTGGAACTCGGGAAAGATATATATTGAATATTTTCGAAAGCTAGTCAATGTATGGGAATTTTTGAAAAAATTGAAAAGAAAGCAAATAAATAAATAAAATCACATTTCATGTGTTTTTTATTCAGATGTGATATCTTTTGTCAATTATGTACTTTTCGTGCACTCTTCTGTGAGGGTTTTCTCTAAAATTTGCTGGACTCTTCTGGAAGGTCACTTTTCTGCATCTTTGAAGTCAAGTACATAGCAGTATGATTAATTTGATGACCCTGTGTGGAGAGATCAGGAGCTCACTGATAAAACCTATTCGATCAATAACTGACTCTATATATGTTTGGTGCTTTAACCATCCCATGCAGTGCTCTTAGGCCTATCCATTTTTCCATTTGGTTTCTTTTCCTAGCATATACTATTGCATGTGGTGTTGAGCAGCTCCATTGCCCCGACCCCAACCAGTTGAGAGGAAAAAGATTGTTTATGTTTTTTTTTTTCTTTTTGAATTGTGCTACTTCCACAATGGAATCTTCTCAGCTATTATTCTCTTTTGCATCCTCACAATCATTAACGTCATATTGCCCACCATCACCATCTCCCTCTTCTTCTGATTCGTCGTCGGCAATCACCCCTCAGCCACCAACTAAGTTTCCTTTTTAAGCCTTATAGTACTACCAGCACTTCAATGTAGGTTCTACGAACATATGTTCACCAATTGTTACAATGGTCACCAACACAACTGCAATTGTCCCCTTGATACATTCAGGGGGCACAGCTGCACATATGTGATTGGTTCAGGGAATCATTAACCCACACCAACACCTTTACTATACAATATGTCACATGCACAAGGCTGATCAGGCAGATAGCCTCATCGGATCATTGCAAGTTCTGTAATGTAGGATTAAAGCCTACTAGCAATGTCAGACATCATAAGCATAGTTGTTGGATTAATCCCAATGCAGAGTTCCTGGAGTGTGGGAACTGTGGATGGCAGTTTACCTGTAAAGTTAACCTGAGTGCTCACAGCACAAAGTGTATCAGACCCAGTACACCACCTGCTAAATGTGCTCGCTTGTCAAATGAGGAACCCCAGCCAGGGCCATTCAACAATATGCAGCCCTCGGCCTTTGCCCTGTGCATCAGATTGCCATTGAGAAATTATATTGCAACCTGGCCATCATCACAATGGCCAGCAAGGCCAACGAGTATAGCTTTGTGCAAGTCGGTAACATGTTTAGGGGAGTAATGAGGATGTAAATCGCAGTGAATATGTCGAGCGATGCTGTTGACATTTGTGGCTACTTCGAGCATATTAAGGTTAATATCTTTGGCCAACTGGAGCAGGAGGTTGCAGACCAGGATGCCATAAAATTCAACATTTTCCTCTAGTGAACTTACAGTAAACCCGAGCTGCATGAAAAAGAGATGGACTAGCATACCTTCAAGATGAGGAACTATCCCCTCTTCAATGTGACTGATGTGGATGATGCTGTAACAAACACCATTGTCAATATATTCCAGGAGGAGAGGGAATGTGTAGGCAAGGGCTGCAGCTGGACCTTCACCATCTTGAAGATTCTCCAGCTGCACATCAACAAGCTCGACCCACTGTATGCCTCCTCCTACATTGCCCTGCATTCTCAGATTTCACTCCAGAGGGCTATTATTAATCCAATGCTTTAAATAGGCGATTTTGGCCTGCTTTGTAGAGGGGGTGAATTATGAATGTGTCAACCAGTGATACCACGACCAGGAGGTTAGATTATATTTCTCTGGCCTGGACTTTCCCACCCATCTGTGAGAGATGCCTCTGTACAAACAGACGAACCCAGGGGTCAGCATCAATATCTATGCTCAGGAGGAAGACTTTAAGATTGTCCAAATAAGGGTATTGATGGAATAACTGGTTTGCTCACTGCGATATCTTAATAATAATGAAAGTATAAGACAATTCACGTTACTTCTAAATAGCTATTTTTTCTTGCTGCATATGCGTGTAGGCCCATAAAGTTGATGTCACTGTTTGCAAATGGTGTCTGCAAGCATACAATGACAAGCTGCAGGGAACAGGTATCTAAAGGGCTGAGAATCTGTCCGAGAACAGGAGATACTGTAATGACTACACTGCTGTCTGAGTCAACATGTCAGCGATTGAGAGGAATGGCCAGCCTCCTGTGCTAAAGTTCCAGATTTATCATAACATTGATAAGGTTCCCATAGTAGTATATGCCGATTTCGATGCACTATTAGCCCCAGTGCAGAAATGCCAGCCAAACCTGGTGATGTCATACATATAGGCACCAGCAGCACATGCCTTATTGCTAAGGAGTATATGTCAAGGTGGATGACATAATACCACCTGCCAGGACCACCAGCCTCCCTAGCATCATTAAACTATACACCAAGGATGCTGCAAAGAACTTCATGGCAGAATAATTAGGATTGGCTCTCTGGTGAATGAGATATATAGCCATTCCGATCCGATGCATCCAATGACTATGGAAGAATGGGATGGCTATGTATGGTCCACCTCCTGCTATATTTGTTCCAACCCCTTCACTGTAGACAACCAGATGGTCCGAGACCATGACCTTTTCACTGGTGGGTTTATTGGGGAGGCATGAAAAACTGCAACAATGTCCTACACTGTCCCAAGCACATGCCAATTCTGTTCCACAATCTGGTGTATGATGCACATTTTACTGTCACACAACTTGGCAATGACACATAACATATTTACTGTCCAAAATACCAAAGGGTAGTTAATTACCATCAGCAAATGATTTTGTGACAACTTCACCACACAATTCACTGACACCTATCACTTGATATATGCCAGTCACACGATGCTTGCTAAGAACCTGCCATCTTCTGACTTCTATACCATTGTGGCTTTCTTCATCAATCCCAACAGTTCGAGCTGGTACCTCGCGAAGCAGTGCTCCCCTACTACTATATTACATCATCGGGGACACTCGACAAGCCACAGCTGCCAGGCATCGACTCCTTCACCAACTAGCTCACAGGCTCTGCCATCAGCATGGAAGAGTACCATAACACCCAGACATTCTGGGCGATATTCGGTTGCACAATGCTGAAGGTTTATTATGTATACCTGAAGAGTGATGTATAGATTTTATGCGATGTCATCGAGCAATTCTGGGGTCTCTGTCTGATCATGCATGGACTTGACTGTGTCCGTTATGTGAGTACCCCCACATTCTCATTCAATACGATGTTGTGGAAAACAGGTAGGGAGCTGGAGCTCCTGGTCGACTATGATACCCACCTGTTCATCGAGGCTGGTATCCAGGGACAGGTGGCCAAATGCATCACATATAATTTGATGGCAAACAACAAGGACTTGCCCACAGGTATGGTGCATGTCAGCTATCTAACTATCTCCAGTATGTGGACATAATACACTTTTATGGATGGGCGATGTTCCTGCCACTGAAATTCAGTAGTTTTGAATGGACCAGCATGGATATTGATGTGATGCCCATGTCAGACAATGGCCCAAATGGCTACGTACTGGAGGGTGACATGGAATATCCTGCGATGCTTCACAAGGAACATCGAGACCTGCTGTTCCTGCCCATCGGTGACAAGTATCCCCAGGGTCCAAACAGCCTAAGCTAATGACCACCCATGAGGGGAAGACACAATACATTGTGCACTTTGTCACCTTCAAGCAGACATTAGGTAATGGAGTATTGCTGAAGAGTGTCCACCATGTCTTGAAGTTTTGCCAGAATGTGTGGCTGGAGCAATATATTGAGATGAACATGCTGAAACATAAGGCTGTCATGAGCACCTTCAAGTGGGACTTCCTCGAGCTAATCAGTAATACTATGTATGGTAAGCTGATGGAGAACAAATGAAAATGTCAGTGGATGGAGCTCATCTGTAAGTATCTGCGGGCACAGAAGCTCATCTACAAGCCAGCGTTCCACTGTTGAACAATATACATGAAAACTCTCTCCCTTGTCAAGCTCGACCATGAGATAATTTTGTTCGACAAGCCAATTTATGCTACCTTTGCCATGCTTGACATCTCCAAGACCCTCACATACCACTTCTAGTATGATGCAATGTGGGCATTGTATGGTACTGATGTAGGTTTGATCTAAATGGACACAAATTCCTACATCATAGCCATATCATGCTCTGTTTTCTACCACAACCTTGCTTCAGACCTGGCACTAATGTCCAAGTATGACAGCAGCAGCTACCCTCATACTCATCCCTGATACTCACCCACCAATGCAAAGGTAATTGGCAAGTTGGATTACCAGTGTGGAGGGAACACCATTATAGAGTTGGTCAGGCTGAGAGTTAAGTTCTATTCTTATAGGTGTAAGGATCATGTAGTGAATATGGCCAAGAGGTTTAAGAATAACATCGTTCATAGTGATATCACCATCGAGGATTCACAGGTGTGTTATTCTGGACCACCAATTCGTGAGGGTGCAGGTCAATAGCATTAGGTCGCACCAACATGGCATCCACATAGAATGCAGTAATATTCCTTCTCTGCCATGGATGGATGACAAGCATCAGCTCTTGGATGAAGCCATAACATCCCTTATGACTATGATGAGTAAGTGTAGACGCACACCATTGGGGTAGGCACATATCATACGTGTCTGTCCTTGGGAGGGAAACTGGGTGGTATATATAGTAAGAGGCAGTTCCTCGCCCTAGGATTGTCGAAGCTGAAGTGTTTCCATTCCCATCTTACACGACTATTCTGTGTGTATAGATTTACTACCAGTGTACTGCAGATTCAAGCAGGAGCTTGATAGAAATCCTGCCAGGTATACTGGCATTCTCCTTCTCTAGTTCCTGGACCTGTAGAACATGTAGGAGCCATATCAATCTTATCGAGTCTGTTGGCTGCATGGACGGCTCATAGCGTATGAAGGGGCTGTACAATATTCTTGCCAAGTGTGCCACCACTATGTTTATGTCTGCATTGGGAGCAATTACAGCACACTGGAGAACATACTACAGACTAGACAAGTGTGCTGGATGGCCATAAGCTATGGTGCCAAGCATAAAACCAGTTTATTTATCCCCACTCTGGTTCTTGGCTTTCCCCCAGTATAGTGCACACGAGTCATCTTCAACATGTCTGGTATACTTGTTTGCGGCTTTCTTCCAGCATACCAGATCACATACAGGATGCATAGATATCCTCTCTAGTATGCCAGCTGGTCGTGAGCTGGAGAACATGTGGGGAGCCGTCCTTATCCCACACAGGCGTACAACCAATGTCCTGGTGCATGTTTTTTTTTCTCGACAGCATGCTAGAGCACATGTAGTAGTTGAATAATATTGCTATCAGGGGCGATGCTGCTACATTTGAAGATGATGATGACTAGTAACATACTGGCACCTACTGCAAAGGATTGTCAACATTTTCTCTTAATGAGTGTATGTTACTATTCCCTGTGATGCACATACTGTTTCACATTCACTCACTTTAACCTTTGTTCTGCAAACCATTGCTTCTGCACAACCTCTCTTTCTACATACCATTATATACATATTAAATATCCACATATCAATTATGTACAAACTGCTACTTATGCAATACTTCATCTGCCCAAGGATTTGGCATCTATGTAGTGTCTTCGACCCGGGGATTTCTGTTTTTTTATTTCCACCCTCCCTGGGAGATTCAATGATTGTCCTATAGGGTGTGATATAAATGTGAAAACAAGTTTATGTCTCACTTACCACTGAAGTGTCTGGTGGTCCGTATCGAATCTGCTTTCTTCTTACACACAATGTGCTATACCCCCCTCATGCTTCATCTATCTATCTATCTTTGCTGTCTTCTTTCTTGCTGGCCCATTCTCATTTCTTTGTGTGTTTTAGCTTTGGGAATTCTTTCTCTGCCAGCATCGGAAGGCTCAATGTTCTGACGTAATCACTGACAGTTATATTAATTTTACCTTATATGCCTTGTGTATATCAGATTAAAGTAATCAATTGTTTGTGGTGCTTTCCCAATATTGAATTGCTGGTCATAAGTCCAGAATCCATCCCTATGTCATGTTATAATGTCATGTGAACGATAAGTCAGAATGCAGTGCCGGGGCAATGTGTGTCTGTTCTCTGTTAGAGGTGGCACCCTCGGGGCTGGCACGAGGCGATGCTGCGGGATTAGAACAGTGGGGTCAGCACATGAGCGATGTGGGGCGGATGGGAGCAGGCGAGGAGGACAAGAGCTGGAGAGGTGAGTGAGTGAGAATGAGGAGGTAGGCCAAAACACGTAAGAAGTAGCGACTCATGGGCGAAGTAGTGTTGGAAAGGGGATAGGGGGCTTCGGCGTGCGAAGTCGGGCATCATCTTGCTGCTTAGTTGGGTGGGAGCATTCGGCCAACAGGGTGGAATGCGAGAGCGCAAATTTCACTCTTGTGCTAGGAAGGAAAGAGAATGTGGCAGCATGCCGAGGGTACCCCAGCACTGGAATGACAGAGCAGGAGGTACACATCCAGGTGACTCAACACCTTGACTCCAGTGGTGAAGACCTCCCCCTTCTCAATGAGAGAAAAACCACATTGATCGGCCACCCTGCCGGATTGATCGCTTTGGTGTGTGAGGAGTCAGATACCTTATTGCTAGTCAGTAGGAGGGCTCAACATCCAGGATGTTGGTAGTGATAATAAAATGATAGAGCGTGATGATTTTACTTTACCTAGGACGAACATCACATGTGGTAGCATACGAAGGGCACATCTGCAGTGGAATGACAGTGCAGGAGGTTGTGCTCCAAATGGCAGCTGGGAGCATGAGGGAAAACTGGAAATTTTTTCCGGGAAACGGGAATTTTTCCCTTTTGCGAGATCCACGATAGCGATCGGAGTCCGCAGAATCTGCAGCCAGGAGCCACCTGAGTTAGAACCCCCATTTTTATACTATTTGCAGTTTTCTGTAATATGTCTGTATTGTAGCAGTTGAGTTGCAGTTTACAGGAAACTGGACATGTTCACAAATCAGGAAAAAGCTCAATATGTCCTCTGGTACCACGAGACATAAAGAGGACATAAATGAAGTTTGTATTTGGGGAAAGATTTTTCTGACATTGTGTTTTTTTAATGTTTGAACATAAATATGTTAAGTCCAGTGCTATAATAATTTGTATTTTAATTTTCTTGTAACTTTTTACATATGTGGAGTAGATAAAGTTGGTAACATGTAAACTTCCTCATCGAAAAGAAATGTCTAACCTAATCCACATTTTAATAATTTGTGTGTTAGTTCAGAGCAAATAAAGCAGACATTACAATATTTCATTAAGACAGTTTTATGTTCATCTGTGGCACAGGAAAAGGACACATTTAGTATCACATATCACAATCCCATTCTTGGATACATATATTAAAACGATCGGGCATCGAACCGGACTACAACAACAGCTATCTGGCTTCAAATGACAAGTAAATAAATCGTCACGAAGGACGGTGGCGAACCACGTGTTTTCACATAAAGTTATGGAGGGCAAAGCATGAGACTAGGCTTGCAACTGAAGTGGTCAAACATAACGAAACATACCTGGGAAAACTAAACTGCGTGCAGGAAGGCTATCACTTGAAAATGATTCTGGGCACTCTGTCAAGAAAGACCACACATGGAGATGCAGAGCGTCTTCAAATCGGTAAGTATTGCATGGTCCTGGCATTACTACTGGTGACGAACGACGAATATATGCAAAGGATCCTCAAACCATAATTCTAATAGAAGAGCACATGTGACACTGTAAATTGGGACAAACATTGCAGTGCTGTCTTAAAGTTGTACAAAATATAGCATTGTTTTAATATTCCCCAAAATATATCAACGGTTCTTCACTAAAGACAATACATCACCAGTCAGTAACATTTTATGTTGCTATTTGTTGACTACATTGCAAACGAATGTGACGATTTTTAGGTTTTAGCCGCAGAACATATAAGGATCGTCAAGATAGCCGATTTTCAAGAGTGCTGCAACTAAAAATGTGTTTGGTAGAAAGATAATACTTTACTGATGGGGCCAAGTATAGCTGAATTTTGGCGAATGAAGACACAATCTCGTATTGTGCTTCTCTCACAATCAAATAGCCCTCTATTCTGTTGGTTTGCATGGAAGTGGTGGTGTGGGGAGGGGGTCGAAACCCGTCCACTGTACGTAAGAACATTCCCGTGTTCAAAACTGCAACACTATATCGCTTTGGATTATGAATGACTCTAATGATAGGCAATTAAGTATGCTGTAACCCTGTCTTCCGTAGTCCAAACTGCATCTGTTGATTCTAATATTGTATCGTAGATCTTCTCAGCATGCTTATACCTCATTAATAATGGCTGACGATAATCATTGCCATCACATTACAAACACTGATCTAAGTAGTGTTAATATGTTCTTCAAAAAAAGCAACAACAACAACAACCTCTTACGATGTAAGTGAATTCATCTTCGTACGAAACAATAATCTTTACATTATTAATCGATTTTCTTTCTTCGACAACTTACATTTTAAAGGAATTAATTTAAAGCTGTGCTAATTTTAATGGCTTCAGGTGTATTTTACCCTGGTGGAATATATTGTATTACTATTGTTTTGATATATACTGAGTTTTGTTGTTTTTTGTTATATGTTGTTCGATTTTATAACAGAAAATCTCAGTGCTCTTTTTAACCTACATTCCGAGGGAAAGAAAGACTTATGAGATCTCTTTCCTGTATGTATGTGTGTCTGTGTGTGTGTGCGGGTGCGTGGCCCTACTTTCAATTTCATTATGCGTCACCTGAATTTCACAAAACTCGATACACATATAGTACAGTAAGCACAGCTGACTTTAAGAAATTTCGAAAATGGCGGACGCTTACTTTTGAAATATTGACGATTTTTAATATTTCGGGTGAGATTTAATATCTCGTAAACAATTCAACCGACTTAATTTTATTTTGTATGCTGGCAGAGCATTGTGTTAGCACTAAATTTTGAGATGGGTATTGTTGTAATCGTCATTACGGAAGATAGCACCGAATGAAAAATTTAAGTTTATTCATTATATTTGAATAATGGTTACACCAATTCTCTCCCAATTTGTCATGTTACTATTAATATGATATGCCAAGTAAACATAAGTGATTGAACTTGTTTAGGTATTTATTTTAGAAAATTGCGGTAATACAAATATTTTGGGTATATTTTGTATATCTACAGTACTATTTTACCGATTTCGACCAAGTTTTGTAAACTGAAAGTATCTATTACAAACATCATACATACACATAACGACTTTTGTCGGCCATTTTGTAAGATAACGCCATATGAATAAAATGTTTTAACTACATATGTCGGTAAATAATCAAACAATCTTGACCAAATTTGGCCAACAACTACTAGTGACACAGATAATCTTAAGTGATATGTTTTAAGAATGTCAGGCACTTATTTTCAAGATGGCTTCCATATAGCTATTTTAGCTTAAAATACCATATCGTGCAAACCATGTTATCAATGACAGATTGACGTTGTATGCTGGCAGTTTATATTACAACTATCAATTTTATCTACATGAAAAATGTACTGTCCGCCATATTGTAAGATAGCACCATATGAAAAAATGTATTTTTATGTCATGTACCGGGGGAAAATTGACCAATTTCTATCAAATTTGGCAAACGAGTAATATTGTGGCATATTATGTAAAATGGTACGTTTTAATTATGTCAGGCAGGCATTTTTATAATGGCGCCCATTGTCTAAGCTGTCTTAGCTTAGAATGCTATATCGTCGAAACCATGTATTAAATCCCAAAATAACTTTGTATGCTGACAGTAGATATTACAACTATTAACTGAATCAATATTATTCATTGTTAGTCCACTATTATGTAAAATTTCGTCACACTAATAAATACATTTTTTGTGTTATTCTCGGAAACTTTTAACAGTTTCCTACAAATTTTGGTGATCATATAGTACTGTTACAGTTGGAGTAAAGTGGTACATTTGAAGAAGGTAAAACCCTTATCTTTAAAATGGCTGCCCATCCAGCCATTTTAGTTATGCATGCTGTATCATCGAAATAGTGACATTGATTCCAAATGAATTTGATGTTCTGACAGTATATATTACAACAATCGAATATGTCTAAATGGAGCATATTTTGTCATCCGAAATTTGCCCCCTGAAAAAAATATTATTTTGGTCGTTGTATTGTCCCGAGATAAAATTGAGAGAGTCCTACCAAATTTGGTGAATAAATAGTTCTGCAGCATGTGTTGGAAACCAGACTGCTTTAGGTAAGCCATGCACTTATTTTCAAAATGGTGACTATATAAATATTATAGCTCAGAACATCTTGTTAACGAAACAGATGCTAATTTATATTTGTGTGTTGGTTGTAAAAATTACAAACATAAAATGTGTGTATACAGAGTCTCATTTTCATTTCTTAAGAAAGCCTCACAATAAAAAACTATGTGTAGTGCAACTGCCCTGCCAGGAGATCTAGCCAACATTTTCATGATATATTTTTTATGACAACACACTCTGTGTTTCCCACAACGGAAGATGTATCCATTCCGACACTGCCTGCTGTGTTTAATGCCTCATATGATTGCGAGTCAACCACGTTCTGAAGGAAGTCATGCCTCTTTTGACGGGAATTTACATCCTGTGTTTCACGATATTCTCCGTCACATGATTTCGGAATCACCAGCACAGTCATGTGCGCACACACCAGCCTGATGACTAACGCCCTGCTAACGCCATGACTCCACATTGGTGGGAGACTTTCCCTCATTTCAGTCATGTTATTATATTGTACCGTGCCAAGCCTTGAGACGCCGTACTTCTCCGAGTGACGCCAGAAAGTTCAATCCGCCTGCCTGGCACGACTCCGTTGGACAACACCTCAGAAGCCACCTCCTCCATCACTGCGAAATCATCCATTACGAAATTGTTTCTATCTTTTTATTTAGTCAGTTTTCTTTTAATCGCCAATTCAGCTGTCTCAGACTCTCACAGTAAGTAATTGCATTGTTATAAATGTATCCCTCGTGTTGCTTATAATTAATTAAACTTGTGAAATTTAATCAGATTAAATTATTTTTATTTGTTTCCGATTCGCCTACCGCTCGGGCACCACAAACTGGTCATAGCGTTTTGGATGCTACTCTAGATGGCTGTAACGGCAACCCTCTCTGAAGGGTTATAGGTTATAGCTCAAAGGTGATAGGTCGTTGAAAACTATGTTAGATTTTTCTTCGACTTTTTAAATGATTCTTTTCTGCTTTTACTCGTACAGTGTGTTATGAACGCGAATCGTGAAATTGTGATAGATTTGAGCACCGTTGCCGAGTGACAATTTTTAACATGTCCTGAAGCATTTAGGGTTTGTGCGCATTTCAGTAGACAGTTCAAATACAATTTATCGCGAAAAGGAATAATCTCAGGACTACAACGAATACGTATACTGCCGGATGTCATATCATTTTGAAGTCTCGTATATACATGGGCTTATGATTAGTAGAGTAACTGATAGTGCTGACTGTCAGGTATATCTGAAAGATATAATTCCACACACTTCTGTTCGAGTGGATTATTGTAGAACTTATTTGGATTCTGCCCCACTTGTTTGCTGCATTTTACAACGTCGTTAAATCGTTATGCTGAGACGTTTGTTGTTTAAACAGCAAAAGAGAAAGTAACGGTACTAACTATAAACATTATTTTAACGACTATTACTGAAGCATTGAAAGGTTTGGAAAATTATTCTTACCATTTACAACACAATTTCTTTCATAAACACACATCTTTGACCTGTCTCAAGATGAGCCATTTCATGCAAAATTAAAATGCATTAGCGACGTGTTCAGAACTAGACATAGCTTATAGAGGAAAAACAGAACTGTATTTTCCGACGCTAGCGTATAAAATGCATGAATACGAGAACGTCTGGACGAGTAGTGTTGGAAATTGGAGTTCGCATAGTGAGACGATTCATACCTCGAGAACGCATTTACCCAGAATGTTAAATATAGGGGCTTGATTCGCATTTTGTCGCCACCTGTCCCCTCTTGAGAGGTGATATACCATTAAAAATGCTTAAGGATGAATTGAGCGAGAGATTTAAAGAAAATCAGCCGTTGGAGTTTCATTATTACATACTACATAATGTAAAACAAACCAAATGTGGATGTGCAAACATTCTCTGAAAGGTATAGTAAATTATGGAGAAAACCATTCAGCAGTTAGCTGATACAGAAAGACAGGGAATTTTGAATCCGGAAGCCTAAAAGAGGTTTTTAGCAGCATTTACTGACGGACTACATTGTAGTACAGGTCAACAATTGAGGTACAAACTACAGCAAACCATTGACAAAGCCGAGTGAATGGCTATACCATTAGCGGTTACAGAAGCACATCAGGAATGCAAAACAAAATTTGATGATCATCGTAAGAGTAAATGGATGTATAACATAGTCTCACAGCAAACAAGTGTGCCACAGCTGTGGAAGAGATTATAACACAAGTCACCATGGTTCGAGCGATAACAGTATAAAGAGTCAACCAGGAGTAGGTGTTTCTCTCAAATACATAAAGTACGGGCAACAACAGAATAACAATAATGTCAAATGTTTTTATTGCGGCTGTTTTGGGCATATGATTAGGGAGTACCGAAGCTTTGGAAATCCCCGACAAACTCATGGGTGAGGCTCTAGTGAAATTACTGGACGTGTGAATAATGGTTGCCCAAACGCGAGAGGCCGAGTGTCAGCCCTGAGCACCACACGGCAGTAATTACAGTTATGGGGTAAATTAGACTTTATTATCTGTTCTTGTCGAGGGCCAGTCTCACTCGTTTTTAATTGACGCATGATCCGATGTATCTCTTTTGAGACCTAGCGCCAGCAGGAATATCGTCGATGTATCTCAGTAAGGAGGGAAAGGATTTACTGGAGACTCTCTGCAGTAAATTTATTATAACTTAAAGATGCAATTGGTTTATTAACATATAATTTGTCCACGTGTATAATTGAGAAGAAAGAATGGAAACAATTTGGGAGCCTGGCCAACTCTGAACTTGGATCTGGAATAACAGGTAGTGATCAATATTGTAAAGCTAAAATTATACAAAACACGATTCTGCCACCAAAATCGGATATAGTAACAGAAGTTGCTTTGCACACGGCGGGTTGGGATGCTGAATCGAAATTGCTTCTTATTGAACTGACATTGAGGAATGTACCAGGCATTCGTGTAGCAAGAGCTGTATGTAACTTAATTCTTACCAGTAAGAGACTCAAAGAGAACGAGGGGTGTTGAGAATGGAGCAACACAGCTAAAGATAATATCGGAACATGTGATAGATTCAGTGAGACAAATCTGGCGGATGGAGTGAACGACTGGTAGGGTACCTGTGTAGTTATAGATAAGGCATTCAGGGAGGTGAGTGACCAGAGTAATAATATACACTTTGTGTTTCGGGTCAAAGGGATGCGTCTCAGTGTTTCGTTCCTCATCATGATCACGAAAAAGGTGGCATGAGGACAGAGTGTCCTAGGTACGTAAAATATGAAGGAACAACATGTTATGTAGGCGGTCATGTCGAGAGGACTATTGACAGGGTTGGTCAAGAGAAATCCGAGGATTTGAGTAAACCTTGTAGAGCGTCAAAACGTCCAGTACGGGACATGACAAAAGCCGTGAACTTTACAAATGAGATGCTCGTTGTGCCAAAGGGTGCAATAGGATTTGCCACACAGTTCAGAGATATTGCTGGAATACTATGTGTTAATAGAAGTAGTGTACCCTGAACATCCGAGAGAATTTGTGTTGTATCGGAACATAAATATTGAGTATCGCCACAAACAGAATCATGGGAGAAAATTCTCGCAGATGTCCCTAAAACTAATGACGAAAAGCGTTGGCTTCCATGCTGCGAATAAGTTCAATTCCTCTCGAGTTATAGTAGCCATAGAGTGATAGAAATAGTGTGTGAGGTCATGGTAGTTCCGATTCCAAATGAAACCCCTGAGTCCTGTCATATAAATTTAAAAAACAGTAGAAACAGAGAGACTAGATGGGAAAAGACACGCGAATATATAGAATAGGTACCGAGATTAGATTGTTCACAAACAATATAAATAAATGGGCTGACTCAAGGCAGTCAGAATTTTTATGGTCATTTGTAAAATAGTTGTAATTCAATAACTAAGAAGGCTAATGCATTACCAAAATTACCAAAAGATGAAGTTATGGATATAGAGAAAATTGTACGAGACAAGTATAAACATTTGAGTGAGGGTGATATTAATATAATGTTCCCACGTTTCATGAAATTTGCTTACAAATTACAATTGGAATGTAGTTCGAATTTTGATTGCACGAATTTATTGAAGTATAAAATAGATAGAGATGAGACCAGACCATTAACATAGAACCCATATAGAGTACCGCATGCCTTGAAACCAGTAACTGCAGAGCAAATAATATACATGCTTGATAAAGGCATTATTTCAGAGAGTAAATCATCTTGGCAGAGTCTCATAGTTATTTTGAAACAGAGAAACAAAGGTGGTTCATTTAAAATGAGACTCTGTGTAGATATTTGTCAGCTTTACAATGTTACAAAGCAGGACCCCTATCCGATTCCAAATGTCACTGAAACATTAGATTCTTTGCATGGATCTAGAGAGAAAACTAGTTTTAGTAACATTCATGGGGAAATGTGATTTTAATAGACTCCCATTTGGATTGTGCAATGCCCCAGTAACATTTGAAAGTTTAATGGAGAACTATGTTCTAACAGGTTTGTTAAGTGATCAGTGCTTGATATACCTAGACGACATTATAATATTCAGTAGTACTAGTAGTACTGTGAGAGAACATGCCGAGTGCATGAGTAAAGTTTTAGTAAGACTAGAAAAAGGTAATTCGCGAATTCAACCCAGTAAGTGCTCATTTGTGCAAGATAGTATAGAGTACTTAGGACATGTTGTGAGTTCAAAACCTCTAGAACCAAATCAAAAGAATTTGCAAGCCATTAAAGAACTCCCCAGAACTAAAAAGTTACTGAAATTCGCTAAGTAGTGGGTTTAATTCAGTATTTCAGGAAGTTTGTAAAGGATTTAGCGGAGATAGCCAGACCTCTGACCAAATTAACTAAGAAAGATGAACCATTTCATTGAGAAACATAACAGGATGAATCTTTCAAACTGTTAAAATCCCAAATCATTTCATACCCAGTTCTTGTATATACAGATTGTTCACAACCACTTATTGTGAGTACAGATGCTGGTAATTAGGCTGTCCTGTCTCAGATGAGGAATGGCCGTGAGAAACCAATTCATTACGCTAGTAGAAAACTAAATTCAGCTGCAGTAAATAATAGTGCCACAGAAAAACAACTACGTGCCTTGGTTTTTGCTACAAAACAGGTCAGAGCTTATTTGTACCGACACAAGTTTACTGGTATCACTGACAATGCTGCATTGAGATGGTTATTGAATTTGAAAGACCCGAGTTCGAGACTCACTAGACAAGCACTTCGAATGGTAAATGCAATAGAGTCTGTAGATTTAACTAGTGAATACATTCACAAAGAACAGAATGGGGATGGAATGTGCCTAAGCATACACAACAAAACAAATAAAGGAAATTTCTTTATTTGTAGGAAAGGTATTCTAAGTAAATTGGAGGGAGAACAATTTTGGTAGTTGTTCCAAAGTCTCTTGTGCTAAAAGTAGTTAGTCTTCACCATGCCACTCCATTTTATGCTCACCAAGGAGTGAAACTAACCCAGAACCTTCTCAAATAATTTTACTGGTAATATACACTATATAAGGATGTATATGAATAAATTGTAAATTGTTATGATTGTCTTAGGATAAAAAGTACGAAAATGACAAAAGCACCATTAGTCACTTTGCCTTTAGCTAATTAATACAACATTACAAATTGTATCTGATTTAACATCTTTATTAAAATCGACACAAATTTTTTCCATTTGTTTTTACTGTTAATTACTGCTGTTTTTCTATATAAACAATCAATAACATATAATGGTCTTCGACCCCAAAATGAACAGTAATTAATATCACGATCAGAGTTTACAGTAGGTTTATAATAAAGTTCGTTGTATATATATACAACAAAAGTTGATCCAGCAGGAACATCTTTTCCTAAAATTTGCCAATAATTAAAACTGATAGGAATTTTCGGATGTTTGCATATTATTTTTTTAATTGTAATGGCTGTGTTAGACTCATATTCAACAATAGACCACATAATTTCTAATTTTTGAATAACAATTTTACTGGGTTCACGATGGTGTTTCTGAATTTTACCTTCGTTATCTAAATTTTCACAAAGAAATAAACAATTATTATCAGATTAATTAAGAAAAAAAAGTAATTTTATAACTGTATTTGCAGTAAATTTCATTGTTATCACGAATAAATAAAATCAAATAACTCAGTTGATACCTTAGTTCATTTGTTTTATCACTAAAAACAGTTTTAACTTAATTTGTTATATTACTAGAAACAGATTTATCTCGATATATATTATCAACACCAGTAAATTCTAAATAATTTTGTTCACTTAATGATCTCAACAAAGCATTCATCATTGTTGTAGTTATACTTGGATTATCAACAAATTCAATAATATTACCATGTTTTGAGATTTATACTCTTGAAAATTTGAAAGTCAAAAAGTTAGAACAAACGTCAGCATTTTCTAATTTATCATGATTTGCCTCATCTCCAACTTTATCTCTCTTTAGTAAACTAAATTGTTTATGAACATAAAAAACATATGGAAAAGAAAAACAATCACCTATAGGAATATCAAACCCAAAATTATTATTGTAAGTATTTATATTCCTACTTGCTTGATTTGTTGGAGGAAAAGTTTGTCTCTCAAAACTCTCAATAATTTTATAACTCGTTTATAAGAAAAATATTATATATAAATTAAAGATTTATCAAACGAAGTTTCTCGAGTTAAATTACTCATTTAAAAATACAGAAATTATAAAAATAATCATGAAATATAATTAGAAAAAAAACATGAGAAGAAAGAACTACCATTAATTCACGGATTACGAAAAATTTGGTAGTAAAATGTAAAACCAGTAGGGGTGAAAAAAATAAGAATTTAATATCAACACTAGTCCCTATAGAAGCAAAAAACTTAGATTATCCAACAACACCAGAAGAAACATCATTTGAAAGAGAATTATTTTCAGGACATAAATCATCTAATTAAGAAGAGCAAATGGGTATTGTACCCATAAAAAAATTGGTGCATACCACGTCTGATTATATAACAAATCTCGGAAAAGAAATTACAAAAAGGAATAAATGTTACTGATACTCAATATGGTATACTAGGAGATGAGAATAATGTTTACATTGGATATAGAAAAATAAAAATACATGATGTTAAAATATTTGTTAATGATAAAGAATATAAATTAACAGAAGGGCTTTCTAATTCGTAAAGAAACAAAAGACAAAGCAGATCTTGATGATAACTTAACTGATAATGAGTATGAAAATTCCACAGAAAGTATTTTATCAACCAAATCATTTTTCCAAAAAAATTACCCCAAAAACACAATAAACTGGAATAAATGTTGGAAATATATAAAAATAATTAAACCATTTTATATCTATAAAAAATCACAATCAAGATCGATGCCAAATACAACTGAAGAATGATTTCTCTAAAAAATTATAGATCTGGAGAATCTATAAAAAATACAATATTTTTCCAAAAGAACATATTTTGATGAATGTTGTTAGAAAATTAATTAATAGATAAATTTTTATTCATGTTGAATAATACATTTTCTGGATATGTTATTAATAGTTCAAAAGATATTCCATATCTTATAAGAGTTTTAAATATATTTCCACATTATTTTTGGAATTCTTAACATCGCGGTAAAGGTATAATAAATTGGGCTTTAAACAATTTAAACTTACCTGGAATGCATTTGCATGGTTATAATTATTGTGGCCTGTTTACAAAATTCAACAAAAGATTAGAAAGAGGAGATATTGGTATAAATAAATAGTATGAAGCATGTAAATATCATGATATTGCTTATAAAGATCATAAAGATTTAGAATCTAGACACGAAGCTGATAAAATTTTACAAAAAGGAGCAAAAGATTGGTGAAAATATGCTTCTGTGGCTGTTGCTTCAAAAATGTTTACAAAAATAAAATTAGGATGGGGCATTAAAAGTTATTAATAAATTATATTTTTTGCATATAAATGAAGATTGCAAATATTACTTTTGATATACCCATTTATCAATTAAGAGATTAGGGTATAGATAAATTTTTAACAAAAGGTCAATTTAAGAGAAAAAATTAAAAAAGAAAAGTTTTCTTACTGACTTGGCCAACAATACTCAAAAAAATATTAAAAGATAAATCAGGAAGTGGTTTACATCATGGAGGATTTTTATTAATTTTATTTGCAGCTTTAGGTGCACTTGGTGCTTTAGCATGAGGAGCTACTGCTATTTATAATTCTGTTGAACAAACTATAAAAAATAAAAAATAATTATTAGAACAATATAGACATAATGTAGCTTGGGAAAATAAATCAGGAAGTGGTTAAGTTGCACAAAGAGGACGACCAAAAATTTGTTTTAATACATCACCATTATCTAATGTTGAGATTGAAAAATATGAAAAATATTAAATATGAAAAATTTCAGAAATGTTTACATAATTTATGAATTACCAAAGAGAATGCATAAAAATGAATGTGCTGTGGTTAATTTTGACATTTCAACAAATTGTGGTACTAATTGGGTTTGTTAGTTTAAAGAAGAAAACGTCGTTTACTATTTTGATTAATTTGGAGGTAATATTCCTAATAATTTAATTAATTATTTCAAAAATAGAAATGTTTATTACATTCATAATAGAATTCAGAATTTTAATTCAGTTATCTCTGGACATTTATGATTAAACATATTGCATATTTTTTTGCATGGTTTTAAGTTTCATAGTATTATTGCTTTATTAATATATGACATATATATGGGACACCATTTATCAAATTTTTAAATAAAAAATTTAATGCAAATGTGTATGCTTCAAAAACACATTTAGATTCAAAATACAAAAATATTGCGTGTACTTAAAAAAAATGTTAATTCAAAATATAAAAGTATCCCTTCTGATTTAAAAAAAAGATGTTACATCAAAGACCAATATTATTGTCTCTGATTAAAAAAGCGAAGTAGATTTAAGATACAAACTATTGTTTGTGATTTTAAAAATATGTAGATTAAAAAATAAAGTACCATTTCTTCTGCTGTACAAGAACAAATAGGTAAAATTTCTATTTATACAAAATAATTAGGCTTCTCTTCAATATCGTAGACTTGCTGGTTTAGCTGACCATGTAAACAAAAAATACGAAGTCACTAAAATATATTTGTTAAAAAAAATATTTGATTATGTATTAAAAAATGATATAGATTCAAAATTCAATACTATTGTTTCTGATTATTTGTTACAAACATATGTAAGTTCAAAAGACAATATTATTGTTACTGCTTTACAAGATCAACTTAGTACTGTTTTTGTTTATACAAAAGATTACGTTTCTCTTCATAATCATAGAATTAATCATACGGCTGATCATAAACATGGATATGATGCAGTCAATAAAAGATTTTTTGATAAATAATTAGCTAATAAATTACAGAATTTAAGTCAAACAGTTTTGAATAATTGTGATACACTTGTTAACTCGAAAGTTAAAAAATGTTGAAGAAAAATCTCATATACTTTATTTATCTGCAAAGTGGGACAAAAAATATTTTTTCTTAGATAATAATCAAATTTTCTTTACATTCTTTATGGATTGTACTGTTAATAAAATGATTACTGTTTATATCAATTTACCAGATGATACTGTGACTGTTATTTATGGTTCTAAAAAATTGATTACAGTAAACCCAATTTAGAAAATGAATAATTAATTAATTATATAAACCAGTGAGGAGAAATTTTCAAAGAAGAAAGGTAATAACATATGGAATTGATGATTTATGGCCAATTAATCTTGTTGAGATTAATCTGGTAATTAAAATGGTATATTACATAAATAATGGATATCAGTATATTACAGCAATATTTTTTTTGCAAAATATGCATTTGCTCTACCTATAAAAGATAAAACAGCCAGAAGTGTAGTAAATGGTTTAGAAAATATATCGATAAAAATAAAACTGCATAATTTATTAAGTGATAATGGTTATGAATTTTGCAATAAAAAATTAGAGAACTTATGCAAAGATATAGTTTTAATAACTATTCTACATTTAGTGAATTAAAAGCTAGCATTGTAGAAATATTTAATCGCACAACAAAAATAAAATGTGAAAAAAATTTGTTTCAAATGGTAATTATAATTGGGCTAATATAGTAAATTATTTAGTTAAGGAACACAACAATACAAAATACATAACTATCACATGAAACCAATTGAAGTTAATAAAAATGAAAATTTTTTCATCAATCATATATGTTTACTGAACTTAAATATAAAGTTTGAGATATTGTCCATTTTAGTAAAAATAAACTATTTTTTTTATTGGACAACATAATTATTTACCATTTTTTATTTTTTAAATTATGGTGTACCAAACTACAAATTAAAATATACTAAAGGAGAGGAAAAAAAAGTAATTTTTATGAATATGAAATAATGAAAGCTAATTATCCTGATAGATATTTAATTGAAAAAGTCTTAAAAACTGTAGGTAGTAAAATGTCTGCAAAATGGTTAGCTAATTCTCATAACTCTTGGATTAATAAAACATCTGATTTGAATTTTTTTTTATATTGTGTGTTATTATATTTTTCAAACATAACATAAAACAAGTTTGAATATTCATTTAACTATAATAAAACACATTCACTTTCATTTGAGAATAATAAAACACATTTAACATACATAAAACATGTTCAATGTTACATTTTTCATTCAATGTTACATTTGTACGTTCATAAAACACATATTTACATTCATTTAACATGTTTCAGATACATAAAAAACTATTTAAAATAGATTTATCATTAACTTGCAAATATGTAAAATGTTTCAAAAGTGATAAATTCTTTAATTTTATTTCGATACTTTTCATATTTAATTTTTCTACTTAAATCTAATGTAATAAAACAATTTTCTTCAGCCCAACATTTTACACAAATGTCTTAAAATTTATCATAAGAAATATCTCCACTAACAAAATCATTATTAATTTGTTATAAATTACAATCATCTTGTTTAAATATACATAGAAAATTCGTATTATCTCCTACCAATAGTTTAGGTATTTTTCAATGTATCATCAATTTTAATATGATATTCATTTTTATCTTTTACTTTATCGATATTAAGCCCCGCATTTATATATTTACTAACTCTTTGTGGGTGTTTTTCTACTGGAAATAAGGCAGACTTTATTGCCCAAAGAAAACATTTTTGATCATAATTTTTCACATTAATGCATGTCTTTCTATTCTTAATCTCTTCTGGTAGCTCAATATATATTGCTCTATTTAATGTATTATATCTATTTACAGCTAACTTCATTCCAATTATTTCTTAATAACTCTATCCTGAACATCTTCTTTAAAATTAAGATAAATGTGTAAGTATTTCTTGTTTTTTATTATTATTTTTTTAATACTTACAATCTCCCCTTCATCAATATTGTATAGTTAGATGATAGAAATTATAATATTTCTACTTGATTATTCTCAAGATTACGACTATTAATATCAAGTTTAATTGTAGTTTTCAACCCTTTTGATTCCTAAGTTGATTATGTATTAACTCAAGTCACTTATATTTTTCTGAGGCTAAAAATGATTAGACTGTACTAAATTAAAGGTATCTTCATTGTTATATGTTGATATCCTATTTTTAAAAGTTGTATTAACGCTGTAATTTTATTGATTATTTTATTTCTTTTGTTTACATATACTCTCTTAGAAAAAGGGAATATTTCTTTTAAGTTCTTTCTATCTTCTTTGTATAATTATTTAATATTATCATCTTAAAATGCTAAACTTTTGAACAAATTGCTATCATCTTCATTAGTTTCTTTGTCATTGTCATTTGAAAAAGGTAAGGTTTTAACAGTCAATTACTTCTAATTTTTTTGTAAACTCGAGAAATGTGAGAATTTTTGGGTAACTTTATTCTTAATGTTTTTGTTTGCTCAAGATATAAAATTAATAATGTAATTATAAGCTAAAAATACATCATTAAAATGGAGTCATTTCTTAGAATCATTGGTATTTTCTTCTTTATATATTTCATTAGAGAACGGAAATATTTCTTTGAAATCTTTTTTATTTTTTAAAATAATTTTTTGATATTGCACACCATTAAAAGGAAAATTTTCTAATTCTAATTTTCTAATAAAAAAAACTCTTTGCGCGGTTTTGTAGCATTACGCTTATTTTGTGTTAAATCCTACTAATTGAATCGTTTTTTTTAACTTTGGTGTGTTTTTTTAATTTTTGAGCTTTTAGCGATAGGTCTTAACCCCGCCACTTTCAAAGCATTTAGATTTTCCTCAGACAATTTCAATTTCTTTATATATAACAAATAAGTAGCAATAATATTTCTATTGGGTATTATTAATAAAGAATATTATTATAAAGAATGAGAAAAACAAAATGAAATTAAAAATTAATGAAATCGAAAAAGTCTCTAAATGATTGATTATAATTTTTATAGGATGTCATTTGCATATGTTAATTTTTGTAAAGAAAGTGAAAAACCAAAATGAAACATAAAAATGAATGAAATCAAAAAATGTATTTAAATTATTGATTATGATTTTTAACTATTTGAGTTCTCGCTATGACAATGTTTCTGAATAAAACATTTTTTACTTATTGTTGTATGTTTGTCCTTGGTAGCATTATGAAGAAATAATTATTTTATTGGTTTATTCTCATTACATACATGTTTTTTTATAATTATCTTGTTGAATTTAATTTTGAATATCTACTGAGATATTGTGTCATTTAGTATTATTATACCTTTTGAGATGTACATTATAAATGTATTTTCCACATTCGCATAGTACTTTCTTTTAATTTAACCTACATCGATTTTTGCCATATCTAATAATTCATTTTTACATGTGTTAAAAAGCTTACCTTGTTTGTTTATATGAAAGTAAACACTTAATATGTTAAATGGTTCACCGCAATTTTTACATTGCTTACCGATTTCATAATTGGCATGGCACGATTCCGTTTTTTGTTATTGATAAAAAAATTAAATTATAAAAAATGAAATATAATGTTAATAATAAATTTAATTTTATTATTATTTGTAATTTTATTTTATTATTATTTTTTAATTTATTTATTTATTTTATTAATAACAAAAAATGGAATCATTCTGCGCCAATTTAAATAATTGTTATGATATAAGTAAACTACAACAACTAGAAAAATATAAATAATCGAATAATCCAATAAGAATCCAATAATTATCTTTTTTCATATTTCACTTTTCATTTTTCCTGGGTCCCGCACGCGTGGACCTTTTGCTGTAAATGAATAACATAATATTTCGTTTGATTTTAACTTAAATTTACATTATTTAATTTGCATATTTAGATTCAATTTTATTATTTTAAAGTTATATCTTTATTGGTTCAACATAAAATTTATTTGATTTTAGATTAAACTAGATTGATTGTAGCTGTTTTTAATCGAATTTCATGTTTTGGAATTTTTTTCTGTTTGTTGTGATTTTTGTGAAATCATTCCTATCGTAATATTTCTATTGTTTCGCTGCAATTTTAGTATAATTCGCTAGGATCGGGTTTTCCATTCTACTTATATGTATTATGGTTACCATTATAGATGATTTCGCAACACTATTTGTAAAACAAAATGTGCAAAAACTTAAAGGAATGCAAACAATCTGAACTAATAAAGCTGTGTATTTACATTTTAAAAATCCTCTTCGTTCTGCATTCAATTAAATTAAAAAAAAAAAACTGCATGAGACGAACGGGATACTGTATACGCAGATTCATACCCGGAAATTGATAAAAATTGTTCGTTGCCCCAAGAGAATATTTTTGCGAAGTAAAGTACTGGACTCAAAATACTTTTGTGGTGCTTTTCTTACAAGTGATCGCAAATGTGCTAAAATCTTGGTATTTTCCCGTACCAAGACGAAAGTGAGCAAATAGCCTAATTGAATAAATTTTTGAAATATATTTAATTAACATATAATTGGGTAATTAATATGTATATTATAAGAAATTATTATGTAAGTACATAGTTGTTATCTGTGTTAGAGATATTATTACATTTATGTGAAGCCAAAATTTTGGTAACGGCCTGCCTAAATGGGATCCACTCTAGTGGACCCACATTTACATCTCATGCACACCCAATTTCCCCCCAGCCCACTGACATGGATCCCTCGTAGGTTGAATTCGACCACTGGGGGTCGTTATATACCACTTTGGGAATCCCTGATCTAGACTATAATTGTTGTGTTTGTTCATGCTATTATAAATCAAGTATTCAATTTTATGTAACAGAGATTACATGAAAAAAAAAAATACTATTTTTTTTTTTTTAAGAAACCTTGCACAGAGTCTACAAATTTGTATGGACTTTTATTTACAGCATGATAATAATTCTTGTTCAGTTATGTGATGAATTTAAAAAATATTATATGACGAAATTTAAAAAATAGTAAAATATGGAACATTTAAAATATCAATGTACTTTGGTATGAAATATGATGAGCTGGAACAAAATATTTGTTATGAGTGTATACTGTGTGCCATGAATGTAAATCAATATTAATTAATAAGGAAGCTGACATGGTATTACAAATTTTGAATTCAGTTAACTTTAAAGACTTTTCATATTTTTATAGACAAATACTAAACTTTATCCCCTTTCATTAACATTTTCTAATAATGTTGACCACGAATGTGAAAACCATTTCATAAGCATCAAGAAACGACTCCTGTATCAACGCCTGCTACAATATTTACTGATATCAGATCAACCGGAAACTTGAAATTCCTTTGGTGGTGAGTGCCACATCCTGATTTTCCTGATAAAGCAGGTACAATCTCAGACTCTTATGTTTCAACCAACTTCACTTTGCTGACCAGTTCAGTTATAGCTTCAGTCATATACTTCTCTAAAGTTTTCCAGAGCCCGAACAGAACTTTTCTAAAAGATGGAGTGACGTAGTGCCACGGGTCTGCCAGGGCAGCCAGCCAACATTTTCATAAGTTGTTTTTTAATGACGTACCACACTCTGTGTTTCCCGGAACGGAAGCTGTATCCGTTCTGATACTGCTTGCTGCGTTTGGTGTCTCATATGACTGTGAGTCAACCATTTTCTGAAGACTTCAACCAGCCTGTCATACATTTACCTATTCCGTATACTGCGCCTGTTGCAATGCACTTTCTGCCTTGCTTTTCGTGTATCTCTCTATACTTATCAAGTTCTCGTAATTATTCTAGAATATAAAATAGTGGTCATCTTACCTGCGTTGTTAAGCAGTTTCCTAAATAGCAGTAGACTCCAAGACGGACGAGTACAAAAAGAAGCTGTGTTATAGCCATCGAAAATGCATTTCGGTTTTTGTCTTCCATCTGGAAAAAAAAAAACATCTTGTGCATTCTTATTGCCTACATTTACGTATACAAATTTGGACACTCTAAATATAAATTTTGTTTCAAATGTGGGTAAATAAAACCTAATTGAAACAGATATACAGATACCTGCTCTGGCATTTTATTTAACACTTCGGGTAGGTTATCTAATGTCTTTACGACACTGAATAGCCAATTATTATTAAATTTAATTTTGTTACAAAGTTCCCGAATTCGGTGCTCTCTAAACATTTTCAGCTGTGTCGTCATTATATAACTTAGTCCCGATGAGAAACACAGTTATTTTGTAGGGAATCGTTCTTGATACACCAATACAACCTCTCCGGATAGAACTTCCTTTGTAAACAAACAAATGTATCATTATTATTCATATAGAACTATCCGATTTTTTTTTCGTATAATATAGTTATTTCCTGTTAGAAGTGGTAGAAAAGAGATTTATAATGGAACCGTTACATTTTATACTAGGTATTTTATTACAATACGCCTTAGGAGCGTATCCGAGTTTGTGAATGATGGAGGTCTTAATAAAAATAAATGGACTAAATTGCATTTATAATTTAGTCGCCAGCTATTATTTACAACATTTAACTATCTATCTTCACTAATATTCTTATTATTCTCATTTGGTGCAATATTTAATATCTATCTCAATTATTATTGAAGTCTTTAACAATGTGTATATATTCATTACAGTCACTGAATTCACTCTCATTATTTAAGCATATTCAATTTGCCATTTTCCATAATTCCAAATGTCGGTCACTCCCACGTCCAGTTCAATAGAAATGCCCGTGAGTATCTCTCTTTACGGTGCCGATGCTCGCAGTTCGCATACTTCATTCCCGCATGATGCCTCTCGCCGCCCCTCGTCTACCAGCTGACCCACAGCTTCGTTGTCCTCGCATAACTCTCCCTTAAGTTCATGCAATGCTACAAACCCTCGACACTCAATCTGTCGGCTCAGGAGCCCGTCGCGTCTTAAGTAATCCCTCTGACCCGTTCTAGGAGGTTTTTTCGCTCCCCGAGTCACACTGAGAGAGGCTATGGCAATAAGCAGAACATTCTTTCTAAGATAGCCTCAGACAGTCAATCTGCTTAAGGTTAGGGGAAGACGAGTAGCGATAGGATTACTGCGGTGGGACGCGGTGGCTTTCTTTTGTGAATAGCCGCCCGCTTCTTACATTATTCTCGCCTGACATTCTTTCGCTCCCGTGGACAAGACAGGGCAAGATAAGCAATGAAGTGTAGCAAAATGAAACAGTATAAAATATAACTATATTATTTCATTCTTTCATCTCATAGAAAATTGTCATGTTTATTATTTACACTGAATTAATATATATTTAGTTTCGTATCGTGTGGAGAGATACAACTAAAGCATGTGCTATTTATCCTATTAGTCTATATAAGTTATATTAGTACGTAATTCAGCCTAAACGTCATAAAATATAATGTAAAACTTTGCTATTCATAGCCACTCAGTAATTAGGAAAAAAATAAATTTCATTTTACTTGAAACAGCAAAATTGACGTGGAATATTCGCCCTGTCGTCTAGATTCCTTGTAATGTAAAACCAGCCGCACATTATTTTTAATTTACAAAGCATACCGATACTACTATACTACGTAGGCTAACACAAGCAAATAAAATCATTAAAATTAACTGTAGTTGAATTTGCTCTAGTGAAGAAGCAAATTATCACTACGTTCTGATAGGTATTTTTGCCCGAAACTAATTTTAAAGTTAAAAATTAATAGTTTATTTCGTTGTCAATTATTTACATTTTGAATTCACACTTTGAATCTGTTGCCCAGTAGTAATATTGATGAACATTAAATGTATTCTCTGTAAGAATAATTTTAAAGCAAAGTGTAAAGTATGCATCACTTTTAAATATTTGTATAGTCTCTAGATATCCAAGAGCGGTTTGATATAGATTTAAAAATATGTGTTCAGTTACATAACTGGATTATTTCCATAGATCTACGATATACTGAATTCTGCTGTCTTTAAAATTTGTAGTTTCAAATTAAGATATGATTTATAAGAATGTATCCGTTTTTATAAATATAGAGATTGAACAAATTATCATTCACTTTAATTAAAAAAACGAAGGAGTATGTTAGATATATTTGCAGCAGTATGGTCCCAATTAATCAAGTTTTATATTTGTTATTAATAAGTTATAATACCTTATTTAAACGATTAAAATTCAATGTATTATCCTATGTAAAATGAAACTATATTGAAGTTGTATCAAGTTCGTCTGTAAGAATATAGCAACACTCCTTTCTGCAAAACGTATATAAACTATGTGTGATTATTGTCAATAATTTGAAAGTAGAAAAAATTTCTTGTTCTCATTTAATATCGGACGTATACTTTATTTTGAGAGTGAGAAAAAAACAAACTATGCAAGGTACTGCGTAAAATACGTAAACATATAGTGTACATTATTCCCTACGAACATGTATTGGATTTTTTGAATACACGCTGAAAAATTTTATCCTAACTTGTTGCCCTTAGCAGGGCGATCAGCGGATTACCTTGAAATAACAGATACCTCAAGAGCAGTTAAATACTACCTCCTACCTCTTACAAATGTAGCAACCATTCAGCAAAGCATTGGCTTCGATAGGCTGTTCACGGTAAACTGAGCACCTTTGAAAGCCCTGCTTAAAATCTACTTGTATGCACATTGCGTATTCTTCCGCCTTATGCAAAATCAACATTTTCATAGGCCTCGTCACTTTATTCATGCGTCGGTCAAGTACAATTGTGAAATTATTACAAACGAAAATTGTTTTGCAAATATGCTCATTTTTACACTTCGATGCATTAAAAAAAAAAAAAACAGAAAGTGAAGGAAATAATTCAAGTTATCACAAATGGGCACCTGACACTTTTCATTCGACTTTAAGATGTGCAGCTAATTTACTTTCATCGTTACCAACTTTACTGGGTGCATGCCACTAAGTTCGCCCGTTAAAATATATGCAGGTAGGGATAGCGACGTTTTTCTTAGGTTGATTTCAAATAAGCTCACTTTATTGTGCACAGCCTTTAGCAGATCTGCCTCAAGAAGTACATCCTTCTGCACTGGCTGCAAATGAGAGAAAAATGGGGGGCCAGTTGATTGAACATTACCAAACTCTCTGTCAGCCTTTCTTACAGTGACAACTGACACGGATTAGTGATTCGTCAGATGCAAGAGCAGAGACAAAGATCAAAGGAACTCAACGCTCATTTTTTTTAAATATAATCTATCCACAGTTAGCAACTTCCAATTGGTTTCCCAGCCAGACCTGTGGAAGGCGTGTTGACGTCCTATGTCGTAAGTTAGTGATAAACTGGACAGTTCAATGTTTTTTTCTGCTTCAGTGACGATCTTGTTCTAATGTGTACGATATACGTTTTAATATAGTATTATTTTGCAAACCATATAAGTTGAATATTAATTTAAAAAAGATCTTATGAACCTACAAACTACAGAATGATCACAAAAAATAAAAATGTGTTAACATTTATAACGTGAAGGAAAATGAAAATATCTAGTTCGATATTTACAGGCTTTTTGTATGTTTAAACCAAATGTCTAAGGAACACTTTGCTCCAAATATTAGATTTTAAATCATTTGTTTGGGATACCATTCAATTTATTCGTAGTATTCCTGGGCTATTGACGCAGCTAGTCTCAAACCATACACATTTAGGCAAATAATTTGTGAAATAAATTTTTCTGCTGGATAGCCAGTATTGATATCTGCCGCACTGGTAAGTAATTTTGCATATTGTATAATTTGTTAGTGGAAAGCTTTTAATTTGCAATTAATATTACAATGTTCTACAAAGTCCTTTCTTAGTGGCCTGGACCTCTCGTTACATAAATCTGGCTAATACGCCCTTGTTCGAGGAAACATATATCCATGACCCAAATAATTTGTTTTTCATTTTCACATCATGTCAAAAACATAAAGCATGTGAATATCAAATCCCGTTAGACATATTACAAAATTGTTTACATCTACATAGTCGCGCAAATAAACGTTAGGTGGATATAAAGGTAAATAATTTAAAACCATAATACCCAAAAATGTATATTATTTGCAGTAATATATTTTTAACTAAAGTATCTACAAATTTATAATGTTATGAAGTGTTGCATTTTTTTTCGGTTCAAGGAACCCATATACCGGCCAGTTTACCTCTGATGCTTAGTGTTTGAATCACGCGCAGGTGAAAATAATAATCTTATTTTATGCAGATTTTTTTCTAAAATATAGCCTCCCGTGTAAAACATTTGTGGATGTAATAATAACCTTGGCAGGAAATGATTATCTTAACCACCTGTAATGGCTTTTGATGGCGCATGATTGGAAGTACTGACAGGTGCTCATCTCGTAGCTGGCAGTATTTACAAACGAAAAAAAAAAATTCACAGGGATATGCGATAACCTACCGAAGGGAAACTTTTAAGAAAAAAATGACGTGTCAAACTGACAGAAAAGTGTGAATAAAATTACACGCTATAATTCATTCACGGATTCCTTACCTTCTACTGGCGCCCTCGTAAAGTTCTACTTCCAGGATATTCGCCCTGCCTCATTCAAACAAATACTAACCGAGTCTAGAAAATTGCACCAATGGGACAATGCACCACATTCGTGCGCACTCGATGTATAGGATTCTTTCTTACTAGGCATTACCAACAATCCTACTCTCTCTCTCTCTGTCTCTTTTATCTAATCATTTAATTATATATATAATACTATCATTTGTAGATTAAATATAAGTGAAAATTCAGTTTAGCCAAAGATAATTTATTTTCTTATTAACACAAGAATAAAACGCTTGTTATACATGACATATTTAGAAAACAAAATTGACGCAAAACACACGAATATTTGAAATGCCTTAAGCAAAAACTTTTACACTGTGTTAAACTGCGGTAAGCTGCTGGTCAGTATGTAGGTACAGCTGTTAACAGTACGTCACATTACCTAGGACAGATGTTCCGAAACTCCCTGAAGAGGAAATATTAGTAAGGCGTACACACATTGGTGCAACTGGAAATGCAGCCAGAAAAACCTACATAGACGTGACAGATACAAAGAATGAAGAAGAACAACGACTCTATGCGGTACTATGTCGCTCACTACTTGCGAATTTGTAATATTTTGGTCATTGTTCTGTATCGAATAATCATGGCGAAATAATTTCCAAACAAAACTATATCCTATCATGGAAAATTCGTTTAACACTAACAATGTCACTTTCATCTTATCAGTGTTGAAATGCGTAGAATGCATATTTATAGAACTAGGAAACAAAAATAGGACTATAAAACACGACTATAAATAAATCAAAGCTGGATCTGTTTGTGAAAAGGCTTACTGCAATTACTGCTTCGTAAGTGAGGATGCACAAGTCAATGGCTACACTCATGTAGAGAAGAAGCACAACGGGGCTCATCACCTGGTTCATTTGGTCGACAGCACTGCAACAAAAGAGTTTGCTGTTTACAGTGTGACACAGAGGCTAAAGTACCACTTGTTCGATTCATTATAGCCACTTATAACATACCTGATTAATGCTTGGTGTACTTCAACGAGGTAGCTCATCTTTTTCTCCTTCTGTCTCATTGAATAATCATCTGTTTCTAACGCCTCTGCATAATCAACGTCGAGACATTTAATCCCACTGGAGACGTCTGTGCTTGCATACAGTTTGTTGTCTTGAATTCCTCCTGTACCATCGCCACTAATAACAGAAACTGCATCAATTGTATCATCTCGAATATATGGCGGCCCTTCATCGCTCTTTTCTTCACCAGTGTACTTGCACTCGATGGTATTCGCTTCGCTTGTATGAGTCACCAGAGTTGAAATGCATGCATTCAGCAACTCGAACTGACTAGCGCAGTTGACGAGAAGGCTGTTATAGTAACAATTACATATTATTGAAATGTACGCCAGGTTAAGTGTCAGTAACATTGAATATATACGATCAAGAAATAATTGAACAATATCGCTTCGGTCGAATGGCGTAAAGTTATCCAAGGGTACATGGAAATTAATTATTGTCTGGTTTCCTTCATACATAATTCTGAAATCTATCCAAGGTGTCAATTCTTGCATAAATGTAGCTACTATGCATATATACATCACGGTTTTCACTAATTTTTCTTCTAAGTTGACAGACGTGCGCAAAATTTTGTCAGAGATCTCCGTGTTAAGATGTTCGTCCCAGAAATTGTTCGCCAGTGCTAAAGTTATTTCTTTGTAAATACCTCTGTGCATGAGGATAGAGAATACCACGGTCCATGTATGCATCAAATTGAGATACGTGGCCACCATATACAATGTTTTTTCCATGGTTTCAGCATAGAGAATCTCTTTTAAAAAAAGGCCTTCTGTTGATGCCATAATCATAAGATAAATATAGCTAAAACGCTCCTTCATTTTATTCTTTGCAGTGGTCTTAACATCTGTGATGTTCATACCAATAACCCTCCACATTTTAAGTATAAAAGAAAATTTCTGAGGTTTATCCGAAGCCATATTCACCATAAAGGCTGAGTAACTACTGTGACTGTTCTAGAATATCGACGATCACACTCACTTCCGCGTGTCAATTTTTTCTTACGTTAACGGATATCTGCAGTGCGCTTATCATCGTGCTTCATGCACAATTCAATACGTCCGCTTTGCTTAAAATTGTAAATTATTCACGGTGATCGACGTAACGATCATGACCTGCTATAAATTATTGAGGAACTCAGTCTTCTACATATGATGTACTATTGCGAAAAACAAATCTTCGCGATTTTAATGTCTTATACGAAACGAATATACTGAAAGGCAAAATATTTCCTGTTCTCGTTGTTGAAAATACTTAATGTAACATAAGTAGTCTTGGTGTTATTGACACATAAACAAGTAAATTCCGAGAAACACCTGGAAAAAATAATAATAAGAGGAATTACGTTAAAGAAGATATTAGAATTTCATTCCGAGAGTAAAATAATTAAGGTTGTGCATTTTTGCACAAGTTGGAAGCAGATCAGAAACTAGTAACGTATAAGATAACCACATTCAAGGTAAACGACTATGTGCTGGAAATATCCATTCCTCGAAATGAAGATTAGCCTGTATGTATCTTATTCAACCAAAATTTAGTTTTAAATAAATTAACATTGTTGTATAGATGTCAATCTTTTCAGAAAAAATGTAAGACTGAAGCACTCACCGAATAGGCTACATGCAACTCAACTTCTATGAATTGTAGTTTGGCATTCGACAGTATTCATTGCTCTAAGAGAGAACACTTACGTTACATAGAAAATATAACGTTTGTGTGCTGTAAGTGTGTTCCGTATCAAAAATTTTGCAAACACATACCGAAGTAGACCACCTAAAAAAAAAAAAAAAAACTTACCGGCTAGTACAAATCTTCGTATTTTACAGCGAAAAAAAATTATATTTTACCGAAATTGTTTTCTAGAAAAGCGTTTCATAGTTATTAAAAAAATATATATAGGCAATTAATTCAAACGTCACTGAAATTAGTTGCGAGTTAAAAATACTTAACGAAAGGTTACAAGTATAAATTACTATAGATTTTCTCTTACATGTATATGAAAGTAATAATGATGAGTTTTAATAATTTTAATACACCTAACTTATTAGCCTGTTTTCGTCCAGACAATAATATAAACAATTTTAATAAGGTGCTGAATGCTTCCGTGTCTAAAATAATAGCTCAGTAGCAGGCATTTTCAACTGAAGCTAAGGTAAATTGTCAAGTGTTTATTCAGAGATGACATAAGACATAAGCGTGTAACAATTGTATTGTGGCGCTGCCTTCCGAAACGGCAGATAGTCGAAGCTATTCAGAAAACCAAGTTTAACTTGAATGGGTTTATTGGTGCCAGAGTTTTTCAATATAGTATAAAAAGAATAATACTGTCATTTAAAAATGAGATGCTACTAGAAAATTTTTATAAATATAAAGAGGCGTTCCGTAGTATTATTTGCATCAGCCTTGTAGTCGGAAGATGCACATTAGGTTGAACCACTTTAACCACTCGATTGGTGAGTTATAATTTCATCTGTACTTTTGTAGAGACTTGAGTAGAGGGTTAAGACATTGGTGTGTTGTGTGACATGGTTGAAAATTGGATGATATATATTTAAGACAAAATTTTCCAATTACGCTGGGACACAGGGGTTCATTTAGTGCATACTGTTATAACCGTGAGAAGGCGTATGACTTTTGGGTTCAAAATTATTAAATTGTTTAGAGCTCTAAATTGCAATAAAAGTATAACGATACAAACATTTTGAAAATTGTATATCTAATACCTTTAAAATTACCTTTATTTAACATAATTAAACAAATATTTCAAATGCATGAATAGGGATGTATACTAAATCAGATATAAACTACAAATAAATTTAAAAAGTAGTAAAATTTTATTTAAGAACCCCAACATAGAGGGTTAAAAATATTTTTAAAATAATGTATTGTGTTGCACTTTTAAAATCATAAACTAGATATTCTTTCTTTATTGGTCTTTTCATTATATGTGTTGCATTATTCCAAATACAGCAATATGGCTTTTACCAGTTCTAAGTGAGATTCGTAAAATGTATTATATTCATACACTGAATCACCTTTTTAAAAACTATTATACACCATATATATCAAAAAAACAAGATTTAAAGTAGTCTGGCAATGATCGAAATCGATTATTTAACATTCCTGGTGTTCTTTGAATATAAACAATCAAAAAACTTCAAATTTTGCCATCATAAGAATAACAAAATATTACTGATATCTGATGAACCTACTGTCCTCTACATGGGTGTAAATACATTTTAGTGGATTTTTTAAAATCTTTGATGTCGGGTAGGCCCTGACGTCTTATTGACAATATAGTTAGAGATGAAACCAGAAAATACACAAGTGACGTGCCCTGGTTCAAATTCAGAAAAAAACGTAAAACCAAGCTAGCGTGCTATCAACTGAATCACGGAGGTAGGATTCTGAGCATCAAGTTTGGATGTATTCAGTCTAATATTTTGAAAGATAGGGGTTACTAACTTCAAATATTTATACCGCGATCATTTCGAAAATATTTGTATGATCCACTAAAAACGCATAAGCATACATAGCCTCCCATCATGCTACTTGTGTGAAAAATTTGGTGGAAATCAATTGATTCGCAGCGAGTTATGGCATAAGATTTTTTTAAGAGGGCTATCTAACAAAGCTACATAAAAAAGGGCTATCTGTATACGATGTTTCTAATACATAAAAGATACTTTACATATTACTTTATTACACTTCTGAACATAAAAAGTGTATTTGCAAAAACCAAACAATGGGCAAGTTTCCCAAACCAAGCAATATGGACGAAATGACGATTACGACAACCAAAATAATGGAGCCAGAGCACACGAAGAAGAGCCAATGTGAATACAGAACCGAAAAATTGTACGTAGTCACAACATACAAGTATCAAAATATTAATTTAATACTTATTCTATAGCAACTAAGACAACCTATCCCAAATATATTGAGAGTGGCGGACGATAAGTACTTATATTGAACCTAAAATTAAAAAAACAACATAAATAAAATGACTAAGAAATAGATATTTATTAAACATTTCAAATTTGTATACATATATTCAAATAATATTGTAATCCATTTCCACTTAAATATTAGCTGCATCTTTACGTCAAATAAATCTTAATAAAAAAGCAGTAAATTAAAATATATTGAAATAAATTTATTACGGTGGTATACACACTGAACACATATTCAAGAATCATTAAATTGGGTAGTATCGATTACGGGACAGATTGCTATAAATAGACTAAAACACTGCCAATTTTTTTTTAGATTGAATGAATATATCTATTACTACCCTGGGTAAAACTAACATAAAATAACCGGGTGTCTAACACTAGTTATTAATTCATATTTAAAAGAATCTAATAACAAGAATAACGAAAATTTAAATGTCACCTCAAAATATAAACATTAAACTAAAAAATAATATAAACTCCATTCATCCAATAATATTAACTAATACTGATTCTATAACCACATTTGCAGGCACAGACATTTACAGTAATACAAAGAATCTTTAGGTCTAAATAACCCTAATACTTAATTATAAATACTGCAATAAAAATATTAAATATCATTAAAGCAAAAACTCACATGTATATACTCCTTTAAACAAATATAGTTATCAGAAACAAACTAACATCTTAAAATAAGTGTATAAAAATATAACTAATATTTATTAACAAATGCTTAGTTTCGATTCCAGTTTTATAAACTGAACACCTCAAATCGAATCTAAGTAATTACACATACCATGTATTTTATTTAGTATATTCTCCCAACCTAACTTAAAAAAAATATTATAGGCTATAATAATTTTATTGAAAAATACAACAACAAAACAAATTAAGTTTTTCCCTTAATTGATTAAACAAAATCTTTAAATTATTTATTAAATCACAATACCTTTTAACCTATTAATAACAGCTTGTTTACATTAATTAAATATGGCATTTTATATAATACAGATTTTGTGCTATATAAATATTTACCGATTAAATTGATTAATTAAAATTAAATATTTGGTTTAACATGTACTTAATTATGTAAACATATTCGTATTTTCATTTTGTTTTTACTTAAATGAAACAGTAATGTGTTTGATTGTGTATAATATTTCATATTCATATTAATTACCTTATATTATGTTATATTATAAAATAAATTATTTACACTAATCTATTTGAATAATGCTTTTTATAGTAATATAAATAATTAGTATAAAAATTTACCCTACTAATTTATATTTATTAATATATATTATACATAAAATTTATTTGACTTCTATTTATTCTAAAAGTGTTATTATACTACAGTTTTTTATATTAGCTGTCATTATAATAAGTTAAGGTAGAAATATAATAATAAGTTTTTATTGTACCTGAGACAGCGGCTTGTAAGAAAAATTCAATGAATAATATTTTTTCTCTTTACTAAATCATTATTTTGCTTTCTAAAAACTTTTGTTTTTAGTTTTAAAACAATAAACTGTTATTATATGGAACTCAAATTACTTATCTTATTTGCATAAAATATCCACACACTAAATTATAAATTGATCCGGTGATACAAAACGTTACAGTGTACAGAAATATGTTTTAACAGCAACAAACAATGAATCGAAAAAAAAAATAATAATAAACCTAATTATACTGGCAGTATAGAAATAATATCATCACATTATAAAGTATGAAAGAAATATTCATAGTAAAAATATAAATTTAAATGTTCGACAAACCTCTTATTGAAACAAACTTTCTCAAATCTAAAATAGCCTTTCTAACACTCAAGCTCAAATGTTAAAACAAATTATCCACTAAGGGTAAAAAACAACATTTAAAGCATGATAAACTTTTTATCAAATCGATTTTAAATATTTAATCTACATGAGCATAGTGAGTAAAACAAGTAAATTTAAATTTTTGTTAAACTTCTTATAAAAACAGGCTTTTTCAAACCTAAATTAGCCTTTATAACCCTCAAGTTCAAAACTTAAAATGAACTATCCATATAGGAGAAATTATACAAGTTTGGTAAACTTTTTATCCAGTCATAATGGAATGCTTGATTAAAAAGATTATTTTGATGTAATAAAAAGTGTAATAATAATGTGACTTCCATTTTACCCAAAAGAATTATACTATTACCTAAAGTATAAAAAATTTGTAAGCATTATTCAAAAATGTATTATAAAATGTAGAAGTCTAGGACAATGGATTCAGGCAACAAAGCTCCGAGATTTTCATGCTCTGTCATTCTGGCCGGCCAGCGGTCATCTTGTATCCAGCTGACCTTGACCTTTGACCCCAAAAATGCAAAGAAATCCCGAAAAAATTAAAAATAAACCCCAAATATTCACTACAAATTATTTAAAAAATAATTTAAAAAACTTTTCAATTGAAATCTTAAGTGTTCGGTTTTAGAAGTGAAGTGGGACTCTAACAGACCAGCCACCATGTTTTGACGTAACCAACTGCCATTTTTTATCCAGATAACCCATAACCTTGACCCTATAACCGTGACCTTAGATAACATTGACATAAAAACTCGAGGAAATAAATTGTAAAAATGAAATAAATTCATAAAAGACACCAATCATATTACTTTTCATACTTCTACTACTATTTATGAAGCAGGTGACCTGCACATTTGGCCTTGACATGGTGGTCTTTGACCTTGAAAGCAAAAATTCTAAAAAGTCCAAAAATTGGAAACAAAAAGTATAAAAAATTAAAAAATTAATAAATGAAATATTTTTCATCAATCTTTCGATCCATCTCGTAATCTTTCCATCAATCAGCACTACAATCAGCAACACAATCAGCACCACGCAAAACACAATCAGAACCACATGCAACAAACACGCCACAATCAGCACCATATCCACCACATGCCCCACAATTAGCACCACATGCATCACAATCAGTATTACAGTCATTCAACTGTTTCATCAATATTTCAATCTTTACATTGTACCAGTTGTGTTGGCACTAATTTCATTTAATCTCTTGTTAACTGCGTCGCTATTATTTACACTATGATTTTATAAATTATTCAATTAATACTTTTTGACCTTTAAATGTGTCCCAGTTATAATTTTTAATTAATTTATTCCATTATAAGTTGTTAACTAAAAATGTTACATATCAGCAAAAGAAATTGTTTTGTTTGGCTTAGTAATATATACATATTTTTCTACGTTTTGTGTTAAAAAATAATATTTACTTGATGTTAATAATTATTTATGTAAACAATAAGGTATAAAATTTAATTTTAGTGACTAATATAAAAAATAATAATGTTATTACGATTAATTAGAACTATTTTTCGACTTTCGAGTTATGTATCAATTATTCGTTCACGATGAAGTTCTGAGTACACTCTTGTATATATACGGTTTTCTCGAGGTTACTGCCTTCTTCTCCACCTTGACTCTCAACATGTAGTCTACTAACGAATCGCTACAGCTTGTTTTTTCCTATGTGATATTAGATTATGTGTCAATAAAAATGCTACCGTTTTGTTGCCCTTTTTATAGCGGTGCCCGTATCCACATGGGTTAATCATCTAGCCATTTTTCCAGCACACTTTCTGGCATGCCTTATGCACAACTGTTTGTGGCGTGATTCGGGTGAACCATGTTTCCACTCCTTGACTGGGACCATCTTCATCTGATTATTTATACTGTTCTCAAGTAAAAAGTTTTAAATTATTTTGTGCCTACATGTCTGGAATGCTCGTGCACGTACTATGATACTCATCGCAATGGCTTTCTGTTGTGAAATAAATTCATAAGCTTTTCAACAAAAAAATTAGGAATAATTTATTTTATGATGTTTATTATGTATTAAAACAAAAGTAATAAGGTTCAGAAAAAATTTTTTGTGGTAATGAGTTAAGGTTATCTAGGTTTTTTTTTTTAACTGCAGGTACCGAAATAATTTGAGAATGGCCAACTTATACAGTAGTTTAAGTATTCTGTTAACATAGGTATAAAAAATAACAAAACATATTAATACTCAATGGAGTACATGCAAATAATAATTTAATGATGTTGATACTCATGCCGATCGTCATATGTTGTTTGCATCATGATATATAAATCTAATTATTTAATTGTGTTGAGAAAATTGCATATATTTAATTGTTGTTGGATCAATATATTTCAGAGTAATATAAATTTATATACGAAAAAGAATATCCAAAGAGTATTTTATTTATTTGTTCCCATAAGTATTGCCTATTTATAACTTGATATGAACACATGGTTAAAACTCATGCATTTTTTATAATACATTATCAGTGTAGTATTAATTATTGTCTATTTTTATATTGACATGCACAATTTTTTGTACACCTTCAGTGTACTATTTACATATACAGCTATTCGTTATGTTGAAAGCATGAGAGATGTACTCCAATAACATAGTCTATCTGTAAACAAAACACTAATCTATGCATTAGTCAAGTTCACGCCTTAGTTTTGTGTGCCATCCTAGTGTTGTAGCGACAGTACCTTAGGGGATTCAAATCCACTTCACGGGGGTGTAACATAACAACTGGTAGCAGTAGCTGGTGGTTCCTCTAGTAGATGGATTTTGGTTTTATGTGTATGCTTGTTGCATGTGACCTCTTGGGACATGGGCATGCACGGTGTTGGTAAGGGCCCTGTGCTTAAGTTAATTTAAGAGTGCTTTACATTTCTTGTCTTATATTTTGTGTGCTATTTGTATATTTTGTCATCGTGGCATTTTGCACTGTCATTGAATTATTGCTTAAGGATGAAACCATGTACATATGCACCATCAGAGGTGTAAAGTTTCTCTAACAAACCGCAGCGGTTTTCAGAAGTGCTTTGAGCGCTACGTTAAATGCAAATACCCCTACATCATTAGATTTGTTAGCTGATATAGATGTAGAGGCTGAGTATCGTACCTGCACTACAAAAATTATCTACTTTCAGGAGTTGTACGATAGCCTCAGTGATGAAGGTTCTAGTACTTACTCCAGGGTAAAGAATCACTTAGCGGATTTTCAAAGACATGCTCATGACCTCCTTAAAATTCTTGCTAAGCATTTGTCTGAGGCTCAAATATTATCACTTCAGAGCATTATAACTCAAACGCAGTCTCTATTTGAGGATATTAACAATTTGGAGTCACTCTCCATCAAAGATCATAATGATGTAGATGCCCCCCCCCCCCCCTCCGATCATCATCACAGCGACCCAACAGCTTGCCAGCATTATTGTTACTCCACCTTCAAAACATGTACCTGTCACTACATAATCCATTGCTGTTAAACTAGTTGGCAACCTACCCATTTCTACCCTACCCACAACCACCATTCCATTCACTGCTTTCCACAACACAACACCTAACCAAAACTCATATTCATTCCATCCCACCACAGTTTCCAGTAAACCTGTGTACATTTCACCCTCACAATCATGCATATTGTCATCAGTTTTTGGCAAAATTCTAACCCTCTAGAAAACATGCTGTATAACTTCCCTGCTACTGATGGTCTGAGTTTCCCGAAATTTTTTGAACTTTTAAAAGTTACTGTCAAACTCCAACAAAGCAAAATTGTGCCATAGGCACAATTTATTGAGGTAATTTTCCCTTACACGCTAGGTCCGCTAAGTGAACGGACAAGTTGAAACATAGATCTAATATGTTGTGAAGTAAAACAGCCTCCTTACGGACGTCCACAATATAATTATGTAACACTGTATGGTGTGCCAAATATGTAAATTATATAATGGGGTGAAAACTTTTTATGAACGCCATGCATATTGAAATTATATTTAAAATGCAATGTATTCCACAAAGGCGTGGGCTGCCTCAAAACCACCATATAATATCTGCATAACTTACTAATGAAAAGTGTATGTTATTGGCAATATTTGTAAAAAATTAGCGAGTGAAACAGAAATGAGTCCCGTCGCTAAGAAACACGTCTGCTCGGCGACTCACAGCTCAGGAACCAGACGTAGTAGGCGTAGAACACTCACCTTAGCAGCCCCACGCACGATGAAGGCAAACAACTATTTGTCACACAGCTTTAAACCTGACTTATCATAGCTAAGAATGTTGCAAAGAGAGTGGTTTATCATTCTGAACTGAAACGTATTGAGGGGAGGAAGGTAACTGTACATACATAGAAATGAAGTCAGTCATGCCAGATTCCAGCGTAATTGTTTATTAAAAAGTATTTACACGTTCAATTGCAAATATATCGTACTTGTGTTGCCCGGGAAAATATTCTCAATTAATGACCCTGAATGGGAATAGGCAAAGTAAAGAATAGCGTTTAAACTATAGCTGCCGTTAGGAAGTGGTCATATTAAACAGTCATCATCATAGCATTATGTGATACATAGATACAGTCTGACTTATGCATTTAAACATATGTAGTCCTCTCACAATAAAGTTGCTTGAATTTACATCAAAAAAATTATACGCATTTCGGCTGTCTCAGTTACGTAGTAACACTTAACATCTCGCCCAGGTTAGTTATAGTAAAAATTGTGCTACCTTGCCAACATGGCGTCGCATGGAACGTTCCACACCAACAACGTTACGTAGTAAAGTTCAAACTGTAGTATTCAGATATTGGAGTAAAGATTGCTCTCGTTGAAGAATACCAGTTTATTGATGGGTGCAGGACGGTGTCTCTCCCAGACGAAACTTAGATAGTGACGTAGTTACGGGGTGCGGTGCTGCTTAACGTGGCTCTCCGGCTCATGAACGTTATTTAGTCTTAGTTAGCTACCTGATCCAACAGCTGCTTAAAAACGATGCGGAGGGGCTTACCAGCACACAACTCGATGCAAAAACTAAACTTAGAACTATAGCAAGCTGCGATAACTAAAACACCATTACAGCTAAACATAAATACTCCGCTACGTCCAACTTCAGGACATGTGACCTGACCTAACGTCTAAAGTCGCTCAAGGCTGGCGACAGAGAGAGCGAGATTACGAACGACTCGTCCGGCCTAACCCTATGCTAAGTTCCCTAGCCAACAGGATCACAGGGTTCGAGCCTGTTAGCCAATCGCAAGGTTCACTAACAAACCAACTAAAATTACATAGTCCAAAACGGCCTAAATACCTATATCATAGAGTTGCAGGTCTCGTAGAAGGTATCAAAATACATTAAAATTCCCTCAATCACAATAAAAGTGAGACCAAAAAGGAAAAATATTGGTTATTAATTAAAGTATAAATAAAAAAATTAAATCTGGCTATCAATATCAACTAAACATAAATTATTGCCATTCGTACATCTACGTTTAAATATCCTAGCCATGGGAACAATAAAATAAAAAATAATACAATTTATGAAAACAATACATTTGTGAAACATAGGCAAATTACAAGTATTATACATAAAAGGTGTCAAATAACTGAAACAAACATCAACTATTAAAACAGGTGCGGATCGTGAAAAATGTTATGTTACATAACTGAACCTTCTGGGTAGAGTTCTCTTCTGCAACGAGAAGACCAGACACAACAATACAATTGAACAAATACATTATGAACGCATCTGCATGTATCTACATATTCCCTTATTAAAATATTCATCAAGCAATAAACTTACCATAGGAATAAAAAAAATCATGCACAGTATGCGCTCATAATACCCTGAAAATAAAATACCTTGGTACAAGTTTTACATAGTTGTACAATAGGATAAGGATCTTTCATTTTTTGGACAGTTTTATTACAACACAATTTTGTCATGCGGTGCGTCCGCCACAACCGCATTACTTTTTTACTCCTCTTTTTATGTATATTTTTAGACAGTCTGCAAGCTTGCCGACCAAATGGTGTGGTGTCGCGTGCACGCGACGTGACTTGCAGAATGTTTGTGGATCCTCGGCATTGCCAAAGGGACTCGGACTCTGGCCCGAGTTCAAAACCGCACGAAGCAGTTTCCAGTTCTGAGAGCGCGCCAAGGCAGGCAAGTACGTGTCGGTTTCCCTGAAGAAACACCTTGTAGTTCGGCGTCGCACTGGACCATGTACAGCTCCAAAACACTTGTACATACACTACTGCACATCGTGGGACGACACATCACAATCGTCGCATTCATAAGCATCGCTGTGGAGACTCGCCAGTATACATCGAAAAGTGTGTGTTTACCAATATGTGTTTATCATTATTAGAGACAGGTGTATTTCGCGAAAATATGTATGGCAATGCTAGACTTCAATATCCTACGCCCATAACCACAAATTCCTTTGGTTATTGGCTACGTGTCTACGCGAGAAAACGTGTTCTTATTTGACTGGGCCAATCGTAATAAAGTACTCCAATACTGAACGTTCATGATTCGCGGACAGAAACTTGAAGCATGGGACATTAAAAATATTCCAACCACGAATGTGCATATGAACTTAAGTGTTTTGGAGTAAAACAAGTCTTGAAATATTTTCACGAAAAACACCTAAACCTAATCATTACTGGTGTGTGGAGTGAAGTGCGGGTGTGTAGGTTTTACACCAAGTGTCTGTAGTCGCAGCGCTATAAACGTTTGGTGATAATTATATCACAAGCGACACTTGTTCAATTTCACTTGTCTATGATTTACATTCCAATCAATGGTTATTAGGGTATATACATAAGTAGTAGGAAATAGAGCATAGACGTAAAAGGGGATGGGGGATACGAATAGGATTCGGGGACCCGCTGTCTTGTTACATCACCCAACCGCCATCTTGGATGTATTTACCTTTTACGCCTGACCACTTTTGACATTTGCCTTGACCTTGATCTTGACCTCGAAGACCTTTGAGCCCAAAAAACATTTTTAAAAACTAAAAAATTCTTTAAAAATCGTCAAAAATCCCAAAAAATTCTAAAAAAGTTCTAGATAAATTCCGAGAAAATTTATTATTAAAAATTATTTAAAAATTACTAAAAGGATCCTCAGAAATGACCCATTTCCACCTCAAAAATGGCAAAAGCCTCCCATTGGAAGGAAAAAGCGCGGAATACCAATTTTCACCCAATTTAAGTTATTTGGGAGCTTCCTTAGGACCCAAAGAGCAGTGGCGGGCATATTGGTTTTATAGGCATACCCTATGCCAAATCGATACAAGGGATACAGGCTAGGAGGCAGGCCTAAGCAAGAGCCATCTTACATCCATATTGCATACAGATGACCTTGACCTATGACATATGACCTTTAGCCTTGACTTTCGACCTTTGACTTTGAAAATTAAAAAATACAAAGAATTACAAAAATCCCCAAAAAAATGTTATAGAAAATTAAATAAATAAATTATTTAAAACAATTAAAAACTTATAAATTTTAGAAAACTTACATTTCCAAAGGCCTTCCCAGCAGATGACTGACTCACTCAAACCCACTCCCCTCAGCTATACACATTCTGCCATCTTGATTTTTGTTCATTTGTTTAAACATTACTGGAGGCCACCATCTTGGTAGGCGACTGACATATTGGTAGGAAACCACCATCTTGGTAGACATCACCCATCCGCCATATTAGATTGCAGACTACCTCGACCTTGACCCCTTGACCTTGATTTACTTAACCAAAAATCGAGAAAAAATACATAAAAGTCCGCAAGCATAATACATAATATACAACTACCGCCATGTTAGATGCAGACTATCTCAACCTTGTCCGTCCCCATGACCTTGCATAACCCTAATAACCAAAACTAGAGAAAAATGCATAAAAGTCAACAAGAATATGGTATTACAGACTACTAACACCATAGTAGATGCAGACTACCACAGCCTTGTACCCATGACCATGAATGACCTTGAAAGCCAAAAATTCGAGAAAAATCCATGCAAAAATTAAGAAGCTAGCCAAGACTATGTATCTTTCGTGACAGCCATTGTCACGCTAAGCCTCACAGACTGCCTCCCTACTGCTTATAATATACGCATATGCAAAATCTTTAATGTTACATTGACTTTGAACCAATCATATTACACCTTTAATACATTGTGCAAACACCGACCATCCAATCACCGAGTTACCACAGTATTGCCGCTGACCAATCACGTGCAAGGACTGAGACATCTCATGAGGTGGTAATTTTGGAGTCATAATGGAGCTATTGATACATGGAGTTATGGAGCTATGGAGCTATGGCGTGTGATTGTAGACTGAGGTTATGGCAGAGTTCGGTAAAGTCATTTTTCGAAATGAATGTTTTAAAATAACGCAGAATATTATTTCGGAGAAATGAAATGATTAGGTTATATGTAATGGAAGACAACATATTGAATTACAAATTATGAAATGTTAGGTAACGAATGACTATTCTTAAATATTCTTAGTGTATTGACTGAAGGACAAGACACGTGCAGCGATATCTGAATGTTGACTCTATTATGCGAAACGGTGGAAATTCGAGAATTATAATACATGATTGTTTTAAAATAACGAATTACTAAACATTAAACCAATTTTATTTGTTAGAACACATCACAATTGAATGATCACAAATCAGTTAAAACTACTTACTCTGATTGCGACACAAACAAGTTGAAATAAGTGAACCATGCAAAAATTTGGAACGTTAAAAAAATACGGATGAAATAATTACTGCTCGAATACCACATATTTAATTAACAAAATACAAGATACATGAATATGATTGAATCTCGCAGAAGGTTCCACACGTTCAATAATAAAGAATTAGTTTATTAACCCATCCTGTTTCATAGCAATATAATTTATGACAAACAACAGGATAAATCTGCAGCATTACCACACGCAAACGTAATATGAAGAACTTCCAAAAACTATTTTCCTACCAATGTAGTATGTCTCAAACACCAGAATAAAATTACTCATCGAATCAAATACTAAGAAATTGCTAAGAGAACATAAACGAATTAATCCAAATCCACATGAATTACAGCCAACTAAGCCTATTTCCACCTCAAAATGAAAAGTCTCTTGCCGCCCCAGCAATCCTGGTGTCATAAAGAATCAGAAAAAACTGTATATTAATATCCTACCCCATAAGGAAATGGCCAACATGGAACCAAACGACTTGAATAATACCACACTAGTCCTAAACACAAGAACGACGCAGTCTGAACTATACCTACAACGAAGTAATTAAGAAAGGTGACTTATTAAAAAGGCATTTCATATGCATACCCTACCACTCTAGGAGTTATAAAAGAACAATTTAAGCATACTTCCCTCATCGGCTCTCAGCTCTACACCGTAACGGTTTAACTATGTACAAAGTTATTTAAGTATCGCATATAATTAAATAAAATATCTGGAACATTTTAAACATGGACAAAGATTTAGCAAGGAATCGCACTTCTTACCCCATTCCAATCTTTAAAATATCTCCCTTTTAACACAACTTCCATCGAAAGCTTAATGCACAAGCTTAACGAGTCTAGCGGAACATACGAAAAATCCGCAACATTTTATCCAGAGTTGAGTATCAGAACTGGAATTCACACGCACACGTGTTTTCCGATAATCCATGTTTGATAAAAAAAAAAAGTTTAAACGAAATTCTTATATGGTTGTATCTTACGAAGGAAGTATAAGAATGATCGCTTTCTGGATCCAAGCGCTGTCCCCAAGGCAAGATTCGTCGTGAAACTAAGATCGGATAGCTCTCCGTCTTCGTGCGTGCATGGATGGTCCCATTAGCCATCCCCTGCCCTCCCTCCATCAGCCAACCACCACCCGCTTCTTTGTCTGTGCAAACCTTGAAAGCTTGTGCCTGGGTCAAGAACCTCCGCGTATTTGTGGCCGAGGGCCGTTTTGAAAAAATTCGTAGCCCCAGAGACTCAACTGTCTTTGGACGTTTGCTCCAATTGAATATAATTTAACAATTCCCAATGAAGAAATTATATCCACAACACTAAGAATCAATTTTTAACAATCACATTTCCAGGAAATATTTCAATAAATTTCGAATAATTTCGCACAACTCCAAAAATAATAGATATTTTTATTAAATAAATATATTGCTATTCCCAGACTTTTAACATTATTCGTGTCGTAAATATTGTTTCCTAACTATTTTAAAATGAACATATTCAAAGAATAACGTTTTTAAACACATATAATTGGATTTATTAAACTATATGTTCACAATACTTAACTCAAAGTTTTAACATCTTACTAATACGATGGAAAAGGTAAGTATAATTTTGTTCAAATAATAATATTAGACTATAGCCAAGAAATTAAAATATGATTTTGTATGCACTTTTCGTGTAGATTTCTCTACAAGGCGATATTCTAGAATATAAAGCTTTATGTGTGTGAAAATATAGTATGAGTGTAATACATCTCTTGTATAAAGTTTTAAATGTTTCCACCCAAGATTTTTGAATACTTCGTATATATCAGAAATATATATACTGGAACAAATATAAGGCTATTTTATCAAAAAAATACTATGGTTCGGGGGATATATTATTAAATAAATACCGTATATTATGTTTCTAGCCTGGAATGAACTCTACCGGAGTTCTAATATGGAAAGTTTAACAATATTTCAACAAAAATTTAGAAAAGATCTTATATTAAGCAAAATCCAAGGAAAACGGCGGCCGTTTTGCATTCAAATACTATATAAGAAGGGAATAAATAATTTTTTTCTTAGTTTAAGGTCAGCAGTCGTCAAGGTTAGATCGTGTCAGGAGTGCATCACTGCGAGGTTTTAGATTGCATCACCGAGACGTGCAACATGCTTCAGGGACATCGAGACATACAACAAGAGTCACCGAGACGTATGTTTGCGCATGAAGGCCACTGCTGCGAGGATTCCGATCAAGAGTGCGTGAATGTTTTCAACGCAATATTAGCAAAACGTTGTAACCCTAGACATTCATTCGCAATTATGGCTGCTTCCTAAAGTATTTATAATTAAATTCGCATTGCATGAAATTTAACATGTGCACCCATTTCTCCCAGAGGAGTTAAGAGCAGACAAAGATATCATTGGTTATTTTCCTTGTGATGAAAACTGTCCATATTCTTCACCAGCGTTCTTTAACTATCCGATCATACCTCGTTTGAGAAAGGATTGTGTTATGCGAAGGTGGCAACAGATAATGTAAAATGCCAATCATAATCGCCCAGAATTACCAATGGACGATTACAGGATTGATGAAGTAGATTATGAAGTGACAACGGATGTCCTATAAGCAAATAGTTATATCATAGTTCAAATAAATGTTATGTCTTCATTACTTTCAACTCTGAAGTAGCCTTAAATGAAACAGTAAAACCATGATTTGTTACGTGCAAGGCTTTGAAAACCATTATGATAAGTCTTTAATGTAAAAGAAGTTGCTATATCATATGCGAATGATGATTATGGCACTAAAGTATTAAGCTTTAAATCTCCCGAGCCATAGTCTGTACTAAACCCTGAAGTGAAAATGGTGTTCGCCATCAAACATATTAACGACATGATTTGAAATGGGATTCGGGTATTTTACAATATAAAGGCAGATTTTAGCGCATAAATGACGCATTTATCGAAGATTAACCCATATATATATACTGGAAACAACACAAAAGGAACTTATGAAGATGTTAACTAATACAGAAGTTGTAAACATTAGAAGATATTACGAATGTCCAGGAACCAATTCACTAGTAGAACGTTTTAATAATCATCTATGTTCGAACAAAATGTTTTGTTCACAGTGTAAAAGCAAAGCAACTTGTTACAACTTATGTTGAGAAAAAGCTATAAATACAGGAACATTTACAATTCTTACATCAGTTTACGCACGTCATTGAAATGGAAAGGTTCACTCCGGCAAGTTCTTACAAGAGTGTAGCATGTGGTTAGAGGAAAGTGTGGTTCCGGCCTAAATACAATACACCATACCAAATACAGCTCTGCAATGGAGAAGAACATAGGAGTTTCTCACAAACTAGTGTGGAATATACATACGAAGAATGGATTTTATGTGATGAAGATGGATCTAATGTATTCGACATGCGACCCGATACGGAACTGCCATGTACTCCAACTGAACTAAGTTTCCTTGTTCGATGTGAAGAAATAACAGAATATCCCGGATATAAACAAATAAAATATCAATTATTGAGAGAATTCTACGACAGTACTACATTTTAGACTGAAACCTGCAATAATAAGCAACACTCCTCTCAAAAAAGAGGAAGTAATCGACTCCTAGTCTCGCCTTGTGGAGTGTGTAAGTGCAAGGTAGGGCTAAGCAACACTTATGCATGAAAATTCAATTATACGAAGATGACACTGGTAAAATAATAAACTTCCAGGTGGTCTTAAAAACTACTCAATGATGCCCTCCCGACTAAATGTTGGAACATTTGGAAAATGAGAAGCTACATAAGCAATGAATCATACACCAGAACATCAGTTATGATGGAGAGGTTCAACCCATCACTTCAATATGCAAGTATTACTCCAGGATATAGGAGAGTGTGGTTTCGAGAAGAAGATACTCAACTGCAGATGCAAATGTGTAACAAGGAAGTGCATTGGCATTTCTTGTTAATTAGTCCGACATGTACTTTAAAAGTTTTCAATGTTTGTTATGGCCGAAGATTTTGTCGTTTTTATAATTTGCATCCTGTCAGTAAGTTGTCAAGCAGTGAGAAAGTCCTAGCATTTGTATCTGAACACATCACGAAATGCACCGCATGCAAGAAAATCGAATACATGCTGCAAAAGGATTGTTATGGTTCTATTCCTACATTTTATGTACATAGGCAACCAAGAATTTACTAATTCCCTGTGGTATGTGGAAATGCAAAGTTTTTCAAAGCAAGGTTTTTTAATTAGTCAATGAGAAACAGTGATGTCACAACATATATATATATATATATATATATATATATATATATATATATATATATATATATATATATATATATATAAAGGAACCCATAATGTAATCAAATGTCAGTCATGGTCAGTATGTTCCAGCCTACAGATGTTAAGAGGCCCTGCAAATAAGATACAGAAGAGTGTTCTTTAAACCTTTCGACAGAGTGTTACAAGTTCAAGTGTACAACAAAATCGAACATTGGGGCTACATATTCGATGCCAGCCTCGGCACTCGATTTGGTGAAAGTTTAGCACACAACAATTTTGCTGTGAGGTATCTCCGCCTTGACAGTGAACTACTATTTACAATAGAACACCTGATGATAGCTAGCCTTACCAAAGAGGTAAAAGAGGGACAAGGCAATCGAGTAATCGCCTATCAACTCACCAGACCTCAGCTTGGAACCACTATCTGCTGGAAGCAAAACTACGATGGAGACATCCACAATTTTATTTTCGGACAAAAAAGTTTAGATTTTCCATCTATGTGCATAATTTATGCGTGTGAAGTAGCTAATAATATTCAGAATAATGTTCATGGCGATTTGCAAGTATTCATTTATTGAAATTTGTTTGCATTCTGTTACTTATGGTATACCATATTCACATATTACTTTTAAGAAAATGTGTGAAACAGATATTCAATTTAAATGTGCATACTTTCAGGATTATATGTTATCACATAATAAATCATGTATTTCTGCATCTAGTTTAACATAATGTATTAGTTCAGAATGTTTTGTTAATCAATGTAGACTGTATGGAGTAGAGAAAAATATAGCTTTAAAGCTGAGCATTTTAAAACAACTTTTTGTGAGAAAGAACAGAGTTTGAAACATCTTATTTACACTGCAGATAACATTAAACTGTTTCAGTATTTCGAAGAATGTGACAAAGGTATAAGCATATATGTTTGTTCATGATTGCAAAACATTTGGTTATACATTGCATACTGGGTGTCATTCATCAAAGTGTAAAACAATAGAGGAGGCTTTTCTATGTATATATATATACATTGTTCTTTACGATTTATTCTCAGTCGAGAATTGGATCTCATACAATCAACAGGGTTTTCATCCAGGAAACCATTAAGTCACCATCAAACAAGGCAAGTCTAATGTATTGTACACTTTATAGAGTAGCAATTTATTGAGTGAATTTATGGAGACCTGAGATAGCTGTTTCAATTTTATAGTGTTCTATTTTCTGCTAAGGGACAAAAATTACGAATTAATTCAATGCAGTGATACTACAAAATGTCATGTGTTCTACATTACAGCAACTATGCCTATTTTCTGTAGCATTGAAGCCATCCACTTACATTATGTTGAAACATACCAAGATTTAGTTGAAAGTGTTTTACACTCACCCTAAGGTAAACATGTTTGCATTTAATCAGAAAGAATCAAACCAGGGCATAATAAATGTTCCATCCTTGAAAGTAGACTCCATGAAGAGGAGCTAGACCCAATATTAAGAAAGTGTATGAAAATATTGTTTACCAAAGTTGCAAATAGCTTATAACTTGTTTTAAAATATTTGGTATCTATGTTTCTGAAACATCCTATACTTGTAAAAATGTTGTGTAAGTTTTGAAACAACCTGTGCTAAAAATTATATGGTATGACTATTTGAGTAACACCCAATACTAGTGTTTTGTAACAACCTGTACTTATTTGTGTAATGATATTTAAACATTCTAAACTTGTTTTCTTCTTTAAAAAAGTGTATATATTTTGAAACAGTTTGTATCATATGTGCAACATTTGACAATAGATATGATTTGAAATGAATCGATTTGTACGTTTATTTAGCAAATCCCTTCACAAACGGTGAAATGCATTTGTATTCCTAAGAAAGGGAAAATATTACCCAGGTTAATAAAAGGTTTCAACAACTGAAAACCTCTAATGGTGTTGCAGTGAGTTAAAAATAATTTTGTTAATAATGGTGCTCCTGCACTATTGCGATATTAGTACAGGAATTTACCACCCACAGTGCCAATAATTCTGCTTCTCACCACTCAGCTCCGATTCCCTACTCTTTGCCTTTCCCCTCTTCCCTTCCTCTCTTACTGCATCATGTGGTAAGCATTAGAGGAGATCTGAAGTCAGCTGGGTGGTGAGCTGCTAGTCCTCTGACACTCTACCTTTGGCACTTCCTACAAACACTACCTCGGGGATAGCACACCATCTTCATGTTCTACTAGACTGCACAATCGACATCTGACCAGCACAATGGAGTGCGTCTTTGTGATTAGAATGTAATACCAGCTCAGTGCTTTCAGTCTTCCAACATAACTTGGTTTACAATTTTTTAGTGATTCGTTAGTTTTTAGGATTGCTAAAATGGGAAATTTACTGGTGAGTTCTGGACTGCACATAGTATAATTGGTCTACTTTTTGTACATTTTGTAGCTTTGTAATCATAACTGGGTGCACAATAAGTAGATTATCCAATGTATCTACCGTTGAAACCTTAGTAGTTTTGTATGCATTTAATGATGGTTTGTATATTTGTAGTGCATACTTCAAATTGTCCCAATTGCATTGTTTAATTGTGAGATCACTAGCCCATTCGGCTCGCCCAGCCATTTTTATTGTGTGTTGCTTGTCCACAACTCGACAAACATACGTGGGTAGAGAAATTATCCTTACGTTTTAATATATTTGTCCCTTTTCAGATTCAGGTGCTTTGATAGGCCCTCACATTTTACCAGGTGCCACCTGAATGGAGTTAAATATTTTAGAATAATTCGAATTCAGTTTTTAGCATGTTCACTTTTAGAATAGCACCCTTTATTGGGCCTCTCCAGTCTCGGTGCACTAGCCTTTGTGGCTTTTTAATATTATTCATGATGTACATGAGTTTTAAATGTAAGTTAACAATTTGCAATTTCAAGAAAATGTGTGATTGTATTCAGCTGTGATGGACACTTTCGTCAACTGTTGTTAACATGTTGAATTGTAGTTGAGTTAAATTTGAAATTCTTAATCAATCACATAATTGGTTATGTGCCTTAATGAGGTATAAGATGTATTATTGATGAAACAGCCCAGTGGTGACTTATTTTTAATATTACAGATTCACATATTCATATATTTGCTATAGTTATTTTTAATATTGGGCAAAGCTAAATAAACCAAGCTCAAACTGAATGTTCGAGTGTACCATTTATTGTATTTAGCTAGTTGTACTCTGCATGTTTTTTGCCACAATTGTACTGAAAGTTCAGTGCAGATTTCTATCATAAAACAAACTATGTTTTAGTAATGAAAAGGGCAGAGGAAAAATATAACACATACCTATTCGTTTGTAAAACTACTGGTTGAAAAGATGGCATTTGAAACACTTATTTTAAAAATGATAATTAAAAAACATAATTACACAAAAATAGTTTATTTATGTCGCCTACCTCCATAACATAATTGGTTTATGCTCTACCTTGGAAGTCCTGGGTTCGAATCCTGGGTAAGGCATGGACAATATAAGTTAGTTTGCAAGTCAGTGATCTTATAAACTGTTAAACATAACAGACATACTTAAAATTCCATCACATAATAATGCACGAATCACGTAATGTTTGATAAGAAGTTATAATTTTTGATATTAAAAACAGTCATTCGTTCGTGTAATTAAAAAAGGTTACAAAGTTTTTGATAAATGTTTCTAATCGCACTAGTTTAAAAAAACTTGTAATGCAATAATCTCAAAATCTTGTACTGCCAAAGAAATTCATTCGTGAACGGTAAATAAACATGTAATTCAAATAATTTATATTTTCTTTTACTGAAGAAATACACTAGTAGATGGTAAATGAGAGAGTTGGCTCACCACACTTTAAATCGTCAATTTCCACTTAAAGTAAAGGAAAAAACTCATAACTATTTCCTAATATTTTTAACAAAAGTACAAGAAAAAATTAAAAACTCAAAATCTGAAACGCAATGAAAAACCAAACAATTTAAGCTCAAAATCAAGTAATTTTATCGCTTTCAAGCAACTTTTTCATGTTTCTAGAAGCATCAATTTTTTATTCCCAAAAACAAGGCGAATTTAAGACAAAATCATGTCATTTTAAGCCAAAAAAACAAGCAAATTGTCCAATTTGTTCTCAAATGCATTAGATTGCTGTAATAAAAACAGAAGTAATTTTGATTGCTAATTAAAAAACATGAATTTAACTAAAAACATGTAACTTTCTCGATTTAAGCATTCTTTTCATGTTTCTAAATATTTCATAGGATCTTTAATTACTTTTCTATAAATAATAAAAAGAGATTTCTATTTTAAATTCTATTAAATCTTATATATTTAAAAAACTTCTTTGTCATTTATAAATTTTAAAGCAATGTTATCAAATATATTTCCATGACGATCGGGTAACATAATCTTCTACTTTCCATCTAGAACACAATTAAATTTTTTTACCAAACTCAGATTCATAAATTTGAAATTCACAAGCTGCATAATTTCTATTAATTTCAATGATCTTGTAGTTTAGTCAATTCATGTGAATTGTTTAATTTCTTGAGAAGTAATTTTATTTTTGTTTATATATAAGGAAGTAAATTTGCAAAGAAATCAATTTTTCTTTATTAATTTATTTTCTTATAAATAAAATGGAATCAATGCTCGAAATGGAAAATAATACCATATCTAAGCAATGTAAGAAATGTGGTGAAGTATTAAACTTTGAATAATTTCCATCACATAACTGCACAAAATATAAAAAAAAATTATCACCTATAAAAATGCCTGGAAAAATATACCAGAAATCATTATGGGTTAAATAAAGTAAAATGCGAATGTGGAAAATATTTTTCTAAACTATATCTCAAAAAACATAAAAATACTTAATTACACAATAGAAATGAACATCAGCATGGAGATTACTCAACTAAGACATGAGTAGTATGCAATGAGAATAAATCTATAGATTCAATTTATCCCCATTAAGCTACTTTAGACAAACATACAACAAAATGTAAAATTGTTCTAGCGAATATACAAAAAGATATCAAAACAAGAAAATAAATAATTAAAAACAGTGTTTACAATGTAAACAATAAATAAAACAGTGTTTGATTCCATTTAATTAGTAATTTTTATTTTATTATTGGGTAAAAATCAATGAACAAAATTGTAGTAAAAAAATTAAAAATTAATTAAAATTCTTTCTTACTTAATAAACAATCAAAAATGTCAGTCAACAATCTAGCAGTTGAGTTGAGTAATAGGCGAGTGAGAGAGCGGAATGTTATATGTAGAGATATTAAAATTAGAAATTGATGCAATTTAAGAAAAGCTGATTCAATTACTGCTATTATACCATTTATTATAAATTAACAAAGATTAAGAAACTTTGTAAATTTACCACATTCATATGCCAATATCAAAGAACTATATTCAAAAGATAGGAATGAATTAAAATAAATATTTCAATACTCTAATAATGTATTCGTAAAGCCTAGAAATAAAAGTAAGTAGATAACATAATGAATAACAAAGAACAATTTTACAAATTTTCCTTTAGCTGATGCCAATATCAATGAATTATATAAACAAGATGAAAACTAATTATAAGAAATATTTCCATATTTTACTAATGTGTTCATCAATAAAAGAATTATAATAACCTATAAAAATTACATAGTTATAAATCTTTTAAAGGTAGAATATCAACTCATAACATTTAGAATTCCTTTCAGTTAGTACAATGTAATTATTGTTTATCTTCAGTAAAACAGGGTTTTTGAGATAATAAACTATCATCTTACGAACTATAGGGGGTTGAAAATGAACATTGGATTATATGCCGATTATCGCAAACAGAAAGACTAACCAAGTGGAATTATTTACATTTCAATCACAAAACTATACAGTATTGAATGAAGGCGAAATTAAAAGGAATTACAAAATTATAAAACAAGAATTACTTACACAATTATCTGAATTTGATAGAAATGGTTCAGATTGGAAATTAGGTACAGTAATTGGAATACAGTTAGCTATAAATACGTATAATTCATCAAATGGAGCATCATATACTGAACTACCAGAAGCAATTAAGAAAACAAAGTATGCCTCAATGTGATAAATGAATATCAAAAATGTATTCTTTGGGCAATCAAGTCATCATTGTTTCAAGCAGACAAAAATTAAATACAAAAATGTGGGGCTTATTGATAAAATATTAGATAAACATAAATATACAATTAAAATGGATGATATACCAAAAATAGAAAATAAAATTGTAACATTTATAAATGTATACTCTTTTGATGACTGTCACGATGTTTATCTATTGAACTTACAAATGATACAAAGGAAAACATAGAAATGTACTTTATTTCAAAGATGCTAAAGAACTCACATTGCTGTTGGATAAAATATTTATAGAAGCTGCATTCAGCACAAAAAAAAACTAAACATCTTGATAAAATTTATATATGTGATATGTGACTTTAATTCTTTTCTTCTCAAAGAAATATTAAATAAACATACAGACTACTGCTCTAAAGAAGAATCAGTAAGAACTAGTATACCTTTGAAAGGAGAGCAATTATTTTTCAGAAATTACAAATATACAATGAAGGTTCACTTTGCAATATACGCTGATTTTGAATCAATTCTAAACAAAATATCAACAACTAAACCAAATCCAGAAGATGTAAATATATTTAAATTAATCCCAAAATATCCAGTTTTAGCAGACAATGAAATTGATAATGACTTTTATAAGGAGGAACTTAAATAAAGATATGAACTTACTAATGATCACATAAATACCATTGATTTGAAGTTAAATGATGAATAATATACAGTGAATATCAGTTAGACAAAGATTCAGATTTTTGCTATTATTTTGTTTCTAATTGTTACGCCACTTTCTGTTGCTTGCTACCAATCGGTGAACTAAGGGAAGGAGAGAACACACATGCGCTGGAACAAGCAGAAATAAAAAAACAATATTAATCCCAACCTGAATAAACACTTGAAAATTCCATTAAAAATGGTAAAATGACTCCCTGAGTAAAGCCAGCACCATTAAAACTTTAAAAGTAAAAGTACTCCTGAAGATTCACTAAAAAGTACATGGCATACTAATTTCAAGAATACCATTTAGGAAGATCAAAAACACCCATTACACTTAACTATGAGCATAAAGGCATGCCATAAAATATCCACTAAACCATGACATTAAAATTATTTTGGTAAATCATAGTCCAGGAGACCATTCCTACAGCATGCCAAAAAAAGGGAAGAATTCACCTCTTTCAAACATTCCTATAAAATACCTTATTGAAAATTTACACAATCAAAACAGTGAAGAAACAGTTCCCTACAAAAATCCATATACACAAAAATTGCTTTAAAAAAAAAAAAAAAAAACTACTAAAAAGGAAACTCTACCACCAGCATAACAACAACTACATTCATTGAAATACTTAACTTGACTAGTACTCACATTACATGAAAATGTGTCTATCATGCTGAAGCCCTACAGTACGAAGTGGTGTAGACATAATCTATTGTCGGCCAGCCCGTTCAACTCGAAGAGGAACACTGCACACTTGCTCGGACTGCGGACGAACATTAATATGCGAAAACGCATCTCGGGAAGTTTAAGGATGTGGCAGGAATAGCTGAGAAGTGTATGGAAGGTGCCAGAGTGTGCGAGGCTGAACTCATTGCCAGTAGTAGCCACCAGACAGCACTCGGCCGTGCCACGAACGTGGCACTCCTCTCTTCAGTATAGCTTAGTGCTTGGAAGCATTAAGCCATTTGCCACCCTGTGTGGTTGTTGGGGGGGAGGGGAAGAAAAACAAAGTACCTTATTCTGCAGCAGAATTATTGCCTCTTCAAATAGTAACCCCTCTTCAAACAAAATAACAGTTTGTTGATTTGCCATGTCTGCATTTGGTAGCCCTACCAAATGCAGACATGGCAAATAACCAAACAGTCTTGCTTACCAAGTTCATTAACATCGTACACTAGAATATTGTAGGCATCACACATTTCAGCAGCTGGTGGGACGAAAAATAAATCATTCAGGCAAAACAGTTTTTTTGGCAGGTAAGGAGTACTCACATAAAATTTCTTGAGTTTGCTCATTGACATGCATGTCAGACTTGAAGCAGGGCTTCATAGTTGTGGTGATTATAAACCACCAGTAGTATATCGAGGCCAAAATGCACATAAGATGTTTATACAAGCAAAGAAAAGGGAAGTAGAGCGATTGAGGAAATATATTCGCAAATTGAACCAATGCATTCACTTATAAAATAAGAAAAATTGTTATATAATATATCTAAAAAAATGTAGTGTATGTGAATGTGAATATACAAAGAAAATAAAAACGTACACGATCATGATCATATAACTAGACAATTCACTAACCCGGTATGTAATAATAGTAATCAACAATTAAATTACACAATTTTGTTCCAATTTATTTCATAACTTAGATGTATATGATGCTCATTTATTTATTAAAGAGCTAGGATATGATGAGGGACATGTAGATTAATTGCAAAAAATCAAGAACAGTTTATTACTTTTGGGAAAGCAATATAAAATAAAAAAATGAGATTTATAGACATATAAATTTATGGCAAGTAGTTTCGATAAATTATCGTCTAATTTAAGTAAAGATCAAATGAAACATGCACAAATGCATTTTCTAAAAGATCAAGCAGATTTATTAATTAGAAAAGGATTTCATCCGTATGGTTATATGGACAGTTGGAAAAAATTCGAAGAAACAGAACTTCCACCAAAAAGTGAATTTAGAACAAATTAAATGAATCTGATATAACTTATGATCATTATGATCATACAAAATGTGTGTGGGATATATTTAATATGAAGAACCTTAGGGAATATCATGTATTATACTTAAAAAGTGATGTGTTACTATTAGCGGATGCAGTTGAAAACTTTACAGGAATACGAATAAATGCATATAATTTAGATCCACCATGCTATTTTACAGCACCAAGATTATCATGGGATGCAATATTAAAAATAACTAAACAACCATTAGATTTATTACATGATTATGATATGTTTTTAATGGTAAAAAAAGGAATTAGAGGCAGAATTTAATAATGTTGTAAGATATATATAAAAGCGAATAATGAATATTTAAATTACCTTAATAATAATCAAGTGTCTAACTATTTAGCATATTTCGATGTGAAGATTTTATATGGTCGGGCAATGTCTCAGTATTTACCATATGGTTGTTTAAAATGGTTATATTATCCAGAATTTAAAATAGATTCTTGACAAAATTATATATTAAATATTAAGGATGTTTCAGAGCATGATTACATTTCAGAAGTAGATATAGAGTATCTACAAAATCTACAGAAATTACACAAAGATCTTCCATTTTGTCCAGAAAATAAGTTAGTTCTAGTTTCAAATCAGTCTAAATGATTAACCACTTCACATAACAAACAAAAGTATGTCAAACACTATCACAATTTAAAACAGTGTGTAAATAATGAGCTGAAGCTTACAAAAATATATAGAATATTAAAGTTTAATCAGTTTTTATTGGTTAAAAAAGTACTTAGATTTTAATATATCAATGATAACTAATGCAAAAAAAAATTTTTTGAAAATGTTTTATAAGCTGGTGAATAATTCCGCTTCTGGTAAAACTATGGAAAATATAACAAACAGGGTGGATATAAAACTGATCTCAAATGAAAATGCCTGTTATAAATTATTAGCGAAACCAAATTTCAAAAGAAGTACCATATTTATGAGAATCTTGCAACTGTCCATATGAACAAAACAAATGTAAAATTTAATAAACCTACTTATGTGGGTATGTCAATTTTTAACATATCAAAAGAGTTAATGTATGATTTCCATTATCAATTTATAAAACCAAAATATGGAGATAACATTGAATTATGCTATCAACATATCAATTCCAACACATATTACAAAAAAACAGAAGATTTTTACAAATATATGAAGTCAATGATATAAAAATTTCATACAAGTGGCAACACAAAAGATTATATATATATATATAACATATGTAAAATAAATAAGAAAGTTATAGATAAGATGAAAGATGAATCTAATGGGAAAATAATGAAAGAATTTCTTGGTTTAAGAGCTAAAGTAAATGCATATAGAATGGGCTGTAAAGAAAACATAAGATCGAAAGGTGTAAAGAAATTCGTAATTAATAAAATATTAACATTTGAGGACTATTAGAACTGTTTGTTTAAGAAAAATGCAATATAGAACAATGAATTTAATAAAGAATGAAAAACATGAAGTATATACAGTCGAAGTTAATAAAATAGCATCAAGTCTTTGTGATGACAAAAGGACTATACTAGAAAATGAAATAGATACTTTACCATATGGATATCGAAATTTATAGTTTTATTAAAAGTAAGGGGGACTGCCGGTTCCCCTTTAAATTTTATAATACATTTAAGGAAATATTGTGTTTTATTCGCTATAGATTGAGAAATAATTCAATGATTGGAATGTCGACCACTGAAATTACTGAAATTATATTTTAAACATTTTCAAATTCTCAAAGAATATCAATATCAGCACCATCAAAATCATTTAGTTTACCATTTTTGTCTCTAATTTATAAAACAATATGTTTAAACAGTTTATTATTATTTCTTAAAAAAATTGGGTTTACCAGCTCATAACTAATAGAATCTTTAATACCAAACAGAGTATTGGAAACTATGAGTATGGAATATGAAACAGAGTATGGAAAACTAGAAATTACATCAGTTTCTAAATTAATAGATTCGTCATATTTTATAAACATTCCATATGCCAAATTACAGTAGAGATTTATGGTTTCAAATGGATCGAAATTAGGTAATTTAGTGACTACAACCATTTTGTGTATTTTAATAGTCATATTACTTTCAAAATCTTGAATATCAGATAGTCGATCATCAAACTTAATATCAAATTTAGATTTAATCAATATTCTATTTTCCAAATTATCTGCTGTTAATTCAATGTTGTTTGTTGAAAATGGTTGAATCGAATTTACAATTTCGTTTAACGAGTCAATATTTTATTGTCGTCCAGGTATATTTATAACATTATTGTTTTCAATAAATGTTATAGTATTGTTGGTTATATTGGATATCACAAATTTTGTGCGAAGCTAATAAATGCTATGGATTTATCTATATGAATGATAACATAATAAAGTTTTTTTTATATATAATGAAACTCTTATTTGTTAACTTAAATATTTAATCATCCATTTAATAAAGAAATATTGTTGGAAATTAAAAAATTTGATTGGGGTGTTAGTGTTTTAATTTTCAAAGAAAATACTAAAAATCAAAAATATGGCGAACATTTTCCTGACAATATGAGAGCCATTATAATCGGGCCCAATAATAGTGTGAAAACCATTTTGATTATAAATTTCATTTGTATAAATGGTTGGTTATTTTACAATAAATTGTATGTTTGCTCAAAAAGTTTTAATCAACCAAATATATTCAGTTGCAAAATGACTTTCATCTAAAATCCAACAATTTTAATGAAAAGATGGCTTACTTTTTAAATAGGAATGAAGGAATGATTCCACTGAATCAGTGTGAAAATAATTCTCTAGTTATAATTGATTATGTCATTTTAGAGAATCAAGATGTTTATCCACAAGTAATTTACTATGGGTAGGCATACAAATATTGAAGTATATTATTTGGCACAGACTTATTCAAAAGTACCTAACAATTAGTAAGAGATAATGTAAAATTTTTGTCAATATTTAGACAAGATGCCAAATTTGAAATATGTTTATGACAAATTTGTTGTTGGAAATATGACATACAAGATATTTAAAGGGATATGTGCTAAGTGTTGGAATGAAGACTGTGGATTTAAACATTAGAATGAGTAGAAAAATGAGAGAAGGAAAATACAGAAATAAAATTAGCGACTTTTATCAAATAACTCGTCTCAATAAGAAGTGTAACTCTAAGTTGCACTTATTTTGTGAGAACTATTTCATCTGCTTCGGCAAACATGCTGCAATCTAGTTATGAGAGAAGAAAGCTCTCCTTACTGTGCTGGCCTCTACAGGCAACAGGAAAAAGCCAACTGCACATGGAGAGAAGATAAAAAACATGGCCTCTCTCTTCGACCTTGATGTAGCAAGCTGCACTCTAATTGCAAAACACCGAACATTTGGAAATAATGACTCCACTCGCCGACTTTGGGCAAGCCCAGTGTAGCAGTTGTGACACACTTAGTAAGAGACTTGTGATAAAGAAGCTGTCAACTCACTGCATGAAGTTTTATAATCATTGTCTCATTTGTCTCTTCAACATGGCTCAGTTGACAATGCATTTCACTTCAAGCTTGTGGGTCGTGAGTTCGAATCCCCAGCTCATAACGATAACTTAATGGTGTGTAGGTGCCCACGCTATTAAATCATTGCTCAAGTTGTTCCAAATTTGATCTAAAACCTTTCTTATGCAGATATAAATAATATGCACTGCTGATGCAGTTAGTTCCTACCATTTCAACTCCACGAATTAATGCTCTCTATGATATACTTGTAACATCACACATGTAAAAGCTGGAGTGTTCCCATACTATGTATGGTGCCAACATCGTATGGGTAGGGTAGTACTTGAAAAAAATTTCAAATATAAAAATTATAAAAACCCAATTACCTCTCCACTTGTGTTTATCCAATTGGAGTTTTGCTGGTATCAATATCAAGGCCAAAAAAATATAGAACAGGTCACTGGCGAGTTGTAACAGCCCGTAAACCTGGAAGGTCCCTGATATGGTGAAACAGCCTATAAACCTTTCATAATTTTAAAAAATAGAAGCTTATTATATGAGAAATGTGCATTGAATGACCAATAATTGATCATTGAACACATTTTGTATGTTAAACAATGAACAAACATTGCCCACAATTTATGTACATTAAACAATGTTACACTTGAAATGATTAGCTTTCTTACAATCTGTTAAAAATTTAATACTTTACGGATTGTAGATAATTGCTGAAATATATTATTAAAAAACCACAAAATATTTGTTTTATTAATCCAAGAGTTATATGAACAGTAAAACCTAACCATTAAACATAAATTTTATCACCTAATGTTTTTAAGATTATTTCAACCAAATACTCATTCGAATAGTTGGTTTTGATAATTTTGTATTCATAAAAGCTTCCTTTCATTTATTCTCTGTTGGCTTCTTTCAGTTTGCAAGTGGGCAAATCTTAAGTTAAAATCCTCAGAAATGGTAAATAATTCTATTTTCCAATCAGCTGTATATTACTTTTCAAATATTCGTTAATTTTTTCATGTGGACAATATTGCCAACTTTGTGTTTCAGTTTAGTAAGTAAATTCACAAAAAACTGATTACATTAAATATTTTTTCTTCTTTTTTTTAATGTGAATTGGTTTCATACCAATAGTACTATGGTTTGTATTGTATTTTTTAACTAAATCATCTAATATATTTACTCATTTATAATTGCCATTCAGAGCAATTTTTTCCACAACACTGGTTTTAAGTTCACTGAATTTTGAACAGTGACTGATACTATTTTCTGCATAAGTTCTTTAAATATTTTATTATAAAATCCAGACCTATTGTCTCTTTGTATATTATGTAGTTATATTTAAATCACTGTGAATTCTAAAGCATTTGCTACAATTTAACAGTTATATCATTTATAGATATAGCAAATGCATATTTTGAAAAAAATATCAATAATTTTCATAATTTATTTGTAGCTATTATTTATATGTGATATTCCTTTTAAATGTCTAGCATCCATCTCAACAAGATTGATTTGCCATAAATAATAAAAATCTTTATTATATTACTTTTGTTCTTGGAAAATTTCTCCTTCCTGGCTTATATAATTCATTCATTATATCTTATATTATATTGGCCAACATTTTTTAAATTATAGTTTATTATAATTACATATAGAACATTTACTTTCCTGAACTAATAGTCCATTTTTGTATCTGCATTCTTTTATTAATATTTTTAGTAACTTTCTTACGCTTCAAACACCAAGTATTCTCCTTTTAATAGTAAAACAAACTTAACATTTATATTTTACCAATATTCCTATTGTAGTCATCGATCTAACATCATAACTAGCTATTTTATTTTTTCTTAATTTAAAATATTAAATATCGCCTGTTAACATCAAAAGACTTACTGTAATCAAATATTTTTAGAACACATAATAATAATTTCAGTATTAACAGGTAAGTTGATAAAAACAAAAATTATTTTATAGACAGTACAATACACCAAAACTGTAAAGAAAATTTGATTAATGTCTAAGTGAAAAATATAATTTTTTTGGTCCCTCTTTGCACATAAATAAAATATATGAGAATTTTTTAAATTCCATTTTTAAACTTTCGTATTATCAAGGGTTTCCCAATAATTCAGAATTGATGGTTTAGATTTTGTAATTTAAAAGCTATTTCTTTATCAAAAATGCTTTTTTTTGACTGCATCTTTTCCATCTATAGGATCAGCCATATGATTAATTATATGATTATGATAAGAAACATTATATGTTGCATAAACGAAAACTTTACTTATTTTATCACATAATGTAGAAATAAAAATATTGTATTTTAATTCTACATGTGTTTTTAATTCATTAGCATTACTGTTAGAGTTTTTATTTAAATATTTGATTAATGGTTTCCCAAGTTTATCCATCATTTTGTAACAAAGAAGTTATATCATCAAAGTTAAAACATCTAGAAAAGAGGTGTAATACAATTAAACATAAATTTCCACAGATAACTGAATTAAAACTACGAATTATACTATCATTGTAATAAACATGAATCTTGTTGAAGTAATTAGTTAAATTAGTAAGAATGTTGCCTCCAAAATGAATCAAAATAGTAAACATCATTATTTTCTTTTAATATAGCATCCCAAATGAGTACCTGGATTTGTTGAGCCACAGCACACTCGTTTTTTGAGCATTCCTTTTGGTAATTCATCAATCATATAAACATTTCTGAAATCTTTGTATTTATTATATTTACCTATTTTTCTATATTTATGTTAGATAATGCAGATATATATTTAATTTTTTGTCTCACTCTTTGCAACTAAACCACTTTCTGAGTATCTGTTGTTCTCCTAATTGTTTAAAATTGTTTTCTAGTTTGTTCAACAGAAAAGTAAATTGTGCTAGCTCCACTAGCTAAACCACCTAGTGCCGGTAAAACTGGAATTATAAATGGTAAAAAACATCCATGATGTAAACCACTTCTGGATTTCTCTTTTAGTATTTTTTTTATTGTTAATATTTACAAAGGTAATTTGAAACCATTGCCTTATTTTAATTTTTCTCTCAAGTTGTTCTTTTGTTAAAAATTTATCTATACCCAAATATCTTAATTGAGCTATGGGTATATCCAATGTTATATTTTAATTCTTCATTTATATGTTAAAAAATAAAAGTAATTAATAAATTTGAATACAAAAGTCCAATTTATTTTTGCAAACATAGTTGAAGCTACAATTGCAGAAGTAATTTTACCACTGATCGAAGTATCCTTAACTAACATAATTTCTATTGCTTGTTTTTTTTTTTTAATTTTGTCAGCTTCATGTCTAGATACTAAATATTTTATAACTTTATAAGTAATATCGTGAAATTTAGAGGCTTCATCTAGTTTATTTATGCCATTGTCACCTCCTTCTAGTCTTTTGTTTAATTTTGTAAATGTGCCACAATAAGTATACCCAGGGCAACGCATTTTGGGTAAATTTAAATTGTTTACTGCTCAATTTATAATACCTTTACCATCATGATCAGCATTCAAAATTAATGTGGAATTACATTTAAATCTATAATAAGATAAGGAATTGCATTTGAATTACTAATAACAAAATCATAAAATGTATTGTTTAACGTATTCACTATGCTTACTTTTTCATTGTAGTAATTGTTATTTCCAGCATTTTATTCACCGTGAATAACTAATAATCTGTGAACAAATTTTCTAACATCATCCTTCTAAACTTATTCTTTTGACAAATTGTATTTTTTTATACCTTCTCCAGATCCTGGAGTTCTTGGAGAAATCATTTTTCTGCTCTGTTTCGCGTTGTTCTTGATTATTTTGTATAGTTATCATAAATTGGCATAATTAATTTTTCTTTTCCAATTTATATTCAAGTTTATATTCTATTTTAAAATATATAATTGGATTACAGCTTTGGTATATTAAACAATTTTCGTGCAGTTTTCATAGACATTATCAGTAATATTATCCCAAAGATTTTCATCTTTTTCTTTGTTAACAAATCAGAAAGCCCTTCTGTTAAATCATATTCTTTATTTAAACAGTTATTTTATGAACATCTATCTTTACTTGTGAATTTCCCATGAAAAAAGGTGTTTTTCTGCATGAAATTCATATTGAGTATAAATAATATTTATTCTTTTTGCAATATGTTATCTGAGATTTATAGTAAAATCAGATGCGCTAATACTCAAATTTTTTATGGGCACAATTCCCATTCAGTCTTCTACATTAGGAGATTTTGAGAATAATTATCTTTCAAATTATGTTTCTTCAGGAGTAGGTGGATAATCTAATTTTTTTGCTGCGACAAGAACTAGTATTGTTATGAAATTTTTAGTTCCTTCACTTATTTGTTGTAATTTTTTACCATATTATGTAATTCGTGTATGAATGGCAGATCTTTCTTCTTATTTCTTTCTTAATATACTTCATGATTCTTTTTATAATTTTTGTATTTCTCAATGAGTAATTTAGCTTGAGAAACTGCCTTTGATAAATATTTAATTGATATATTAATTTTTTTACTTATAAATAAGTTATAAACTTATCAAGATATTTGAAAGACAAACTTTTCCTCCAACTGATCAAACTAGAGAGAATTTAAATGTTTACAATAACAGAATTGAATTTAATATTCATATATGTAATGGATTTTCTTTCCCAAATGATGCTTATGTTTTTGAGCAATTTAGGCTTCTTAAGAGAGATAAAGACTGAGATTGTGCAAAATATTCAAAATGAGATAATATTGATGTTTGTGCTAACTTTTTCCTTTCCAGTTTTCTAGAGTAGAAAACTCAAAATATAGACATATTATTGATGCTGTTGATAACCCAGGTTCAACTTCAACAATGATGAATAATTTTTAATATCTCCAAGTTACTAAATTATTTATAATTTACTGGTGTTGATAATAAATATAATGTAAAATCAGCTCACAGTGATAAAACAAATGAAATTACGTATCTGCTGAAGGATCTGTATGGTTTTATTCGAGATAATGAATTTTATTGGAATGACGGTTATAAAATTACTTTTATTTGAAATTTGTTTGATAACAATTGTTTATATGTTTATGAAACTAATAACGCAGATGTTGCAGCTCAGAAAAATTATACTGATCACTGAAAATTATTATTCAAAAATTATAAATTATGTGGCAAATTCTTCAATACAATCTAGCACAGCCATTACAATTAAGAAACAGTTAAACAAACCTCCAAAAATATGTATTAGTTTTAATTATTGGCAATTTTTACAAAAAGAATTTCCTGCTGGAACAACTGTTTTTCATTTTGATATAAGATATCAGTTTAATAATTTACAATTTGATATGACTAATTTTTTAATTATAGATTTCCAAGCTAATAGAAAAAATCGTCTTGAACAATATTGACATACAAGCTTCTATGTTTGATCACTCTAACATAAGAAATATGTATGTTAAGAATGGAAGAAATGAGATATTTTCTAAAGAAAATTGTAATATAGATATTGAGAATGGCCTTTGTGATAAAATGTTTCTTGCTTATAATGATGTTAGAAATTGAATATAAAAACAAAATACTCTACATTATATTATAAATGAACTTAAAACACTCAGAATGATATCAATAATTTTTCATTTTTGGGGCAAAGACCATTATTTCATGGTGATTGATTATATAGAAAAACAACTGTAGTTAAAGAAAAAACAAACATAAAAATTAGTGTAGATTTTAACAAAACTGTTGAAGGAGTAACAATTTGTAATGTCCTAATTAGTCAGAGGAATCTAACTTATGATTATATGAAAGAAAATATTTCTGAATATATATCAATTTAAATATTATTAAACCGAGGAAGTAAACAATACTAACAAAACACCAAAATATTTCGATAATTTAGTACAAGTTTTTAGATATATTGTTAAGTCATTTGATCAAATAAAAAATTCTTTTCATAATTCTAATTAAAATTTTAATAAGATAGATATAATTTTTGAATATTATTAATGGACCAAATTATAGAACTTTGAAATTTTTGGGATATTGCATATGAAATTATAAGAACAGCAACTTCCATTGATAAATAATTAGACATTTTTCACTTCAAAATTGTTTTAAAAATCAACAAAAATTATTTAAGAACAGATAAATTGTCTAATTTTAAAGACGTTAATGATTTGGGTTGTTGTGATAGTTGGGATTATGGAATCACTAATGGTTATTCTTCAGATTTTTCTTTATTTATAGACTTTAAAAAGTTTTATTGGTGGTTTACTTTTGTTGAATTAAATTTATAAATTGTATTAATTTGAATCTATTTAATTGATTTTGGATTAAATTTGATTGATTTAGATTGCTCTGCTTGCAAAATTAGTGCTCTATAAAATGTGAAAAAGTAGCTTAAGATCGAGAAATTTACATGATTTTTGAGTTAAAATTTGCTGTTTTTTAAAATAACAAATGCTGCATGTTCATTTTTGAATATATATATATATATATATATATATATATATATATATATATATATATATATATATATATATATATATATACTTATATATATATATATATAAGCAATTTATGCTCAAAATCTAGTAATCTCCAAAATCAAGTAAATTTAGGTCAAAATCGTGCAATTTTAAGCTAAAAACAAGTATATATATATATATATATATATATATATATATATATATATATTATATATATATATATATATATATATATATATATATATATATATATATATATATATATATACTTGTTTTTAGCTTAAAATTGCACGATTTTGACCTAAATTTACTTGATTTTGGAGATTACTAGATTTTGAGCATAAATTGCTTGGGTTTTCATTGAATTTCAGATTTTGAGTTTTTAACTTTTTCTTGAATTTTTGTTAAAATAGCAGGAAATATCTATGTTAATTTTTTCTGTACACGTTCATTCGTGAAATAAATATTTTGATTCTCTAATTTTGTGTTAAATGTTGTTACATTCTAAAGGAAAACATTGTCGATATATTATTTCTTCGATAGAAATAGTTTTTAATACCATTTCAGCCGATTAGCGCTATATGAGGTATACGATAAGGGAGGGTTATGTGCCTATATATAGGGGGTTCTGCCCAAACTTTTCATTAGCCAATTAATCACCATGGAGTGAGGACTTCCTCTACTGTGTGTGTGTCTACTGTGCACTTTGTGATCTGGTTTCCGGGGTTGCATCTCGCCACCCACCATCCACCTCCGCAGCTGGTGGCAGGCACTTGCACTGCAGTTAGAAGTAGTGCCCCACCCCCCATGGTCAGTGACCTAATGGCCTCTTGCATCACGGTGTAGGGGTAACACCCACAGCCATCACTGGGGTTCGGATTCGCCTGCACCTACTGTATGCCTGGTTGGGTGGCCACCCGGGCACTCGCCTGGAGCTGCCTTCACGTTCAGCCGGCATACCTCCTGGCCCGCTCACGAACATCAGCTGCCCGGGGATCTGACTTCGCTCAACGCATTCTTCGGCTGCTGCCGTTGGTAGTAGATATTATGTAAGTAAATAAGGATTTCATTTAGGACTTTTTAATAATTGCAAGTAATTATCTTGACTCTTTAATTTTTTTATTTTGCGATTTTCGAGAATTTGTTTAACAAAACTTTGCATCGGTATTAAACATTTCTGATTAAATTATGTTTATTTATTGTACAATTACTTTTTCTTATTACTATCGGTGTTTACGAAATCATTTTGCTTTATGGGTGGGTTGTATGATTGAGTGTGTGAACTTGATGGAGCAGATCAATAATTGGGTACAAACTCTATAGTGCTTAGCATTGTGAGAAATGAACTACACCTGCCATACTCTCTGCTCAGAATTAGTTGATTGATGAATGATGACTGTCTCAAGGTGATGGGAATCGAGTATATGTGAAAAATGTAGAATGATTGAGAATGGGGTGGGATTTTAGTTGTGTTTTATTTGTAATTAGTTTGTAAGATATTGTTTGTTAAGAATTGTGCAGGGTGGAGAGGGTGTATGATTGCTTGTTTGAGCTATATGGAGCAGAGAAAAAAAATTGGAAACTATGCCTATAATGCCTAGCATTATGGAAGTGCACTATACTTGCCCTACTCTCTGCTTAGAATGAGTTGATTGATGAAGAATGACTGTCTCGAGGGTATTGGAATCGAATTTATGTGAAGAATGTGGAATGATTTAGAATGTGGTGGAATTTTAGTTGTGTTTATTTTGAAAGGAGTTTGTAGGATATTGTGTGTTAATAATTGTGTTGGGGAGTGAGTTTTAAGTATGCGAATGGGGAAATGGTGTTAGATGTACCACCATATGTCATAGTATGTAAGAGACAATATATCTACAACTAACAGTTGAAACCTTGTTTTGAATGGATTTCTTTCATGAGAATGCTTCGATGTGTATAAGGAGTTGTTTTAACGCTTGTGTGTGTATGTGAGGGAGGGTTTGAGTATTTTGTAATCAGTTTGAAAGATATTTGTAAATGTAAAAAAATATTTAATATTTTTTTAAATAAATAAAATTAATTTATTTATTTAACATGCTATTCTTTAGTTAGTAGTAAGTATATTAATTGCTAGTATTATATATTTTTTTGTTATAGTGCAACATATTTATTCCCCTCACCAAACTTGCTAAATATTTTTGGACAAAATTTTTATTTAACTTCTTCTTGAAGTTTCAAAATTTAAAGTTTTATTCAACTTCTAATGGTGCCAAGCAATTAACATCACATTAAAAAATATTTCTTTTCAAAATGAAAAAGTCAAATTAATATTTCAATATTAACGCACTATTTAAAGTTTTGTCTTACACAAATTGTGTTAGTGTAGAGTTCAATAAGTCGCCTAAAATTCAAAACAATAGTGTGAACTATAATTATTAAATGTGCTCTAAACACAGCTAGCCTGTTACAAAGCAAGGAGGCCATGCACTGCGAATGCAGCTCGTAAACTAAAGACAGAGTAAGTGGGTAATTTTCGAGCGAATGCCTTGCAGTATGGTAATTTTAGAGCGTGCTGTGCTGCAAGGAGTTGTGCAGATGGGGAGAGCAGAGGAGTGGTAGTCACCATTGCTGTTGGTGTATGTGCAGTGGGGGAAATGTTGGTGCAGGCGAGACCAGGCATTGGGTGTCTGAGTGTTGTGGTCAACACTGAGAGGGTGGGGAGTTGTGGGGAAGTGGCATGCATTGCAGTCACTTCCCCAGCCACTTCCTACTCTGCTTTCGCCATCCCTATAACTACTACTTACAATGGTCGTTTCTGCATGTGCTGCTGGAGAAAGTGCTTGTGTGTGTGCGTTTTGTTGCAAAAACAGCTCACAAATGAATTTAAAACTTTTAGTATTAAATTAAATTTTTTTCGCTTCATGCCACCTGCGTTCATGTTGCTACTAATAATATATTCTTTTAGATGCAACTATATTTTGTGATAAGTGACTTTAATAGAGGTTTCTTTCTTTTACCATAATTTCGCAGCAGTTTAATTTTGCTGTGGTATTGAATCTAGTGTCACAGGAAACAAAAATTTAGTTAGGAATATCAATGAGTGAGCAAAAGCGACAAAGTATTGACAGTTTGTTGGAAGACTTTTCCGTTAGCGACATAGAGAGTGAGTCTGAATCGCAAACCAAAAGACCGGATAATGGTAGCTGTCAGATACTTCTTGCTTTGCCTAAGCATCTTTCTTCGATTTGTTATTGGACGACTTTTACTTGAGCGATTCTGACACTGAATCACCAAGGAATGGCTTTCGATTGAAGCAGATTGGGATGTGACTGCTTCCCCCCAAACAAAGTAAAGCCAATATCCTGTTGGACGATATGTATCTTTCTGATACGGAAAATTTGTGTGATTTGGTCAGTCTTTCATCCGAGTCACAAACGAGTTCTGAGTGAGCTGGAGAGAGCTCATCTAGGGAAATGAAAAATAATTAGTTTTCCAAATCCTCAGCCTCAGTGGAGCATTTCCCAAACCTCACCCATGAACTAATGGGTAGCGTGTTTGCTGCTAGGGTAAGTGAAGTGCATATAGTTAACAGGATTAACACTGATGGGGACTTTGAACAATTTCATATAAGGTGCAGGGTCCTTCTGATAAATTTAGTAATGACATCACCCCGACCAATAATGATTAGCATCACTGTAGCATGCAAGTATCTGAAATCCATCAAGGCAGAGGAAGGTACTACAGAGGGATTTTATTTTCAAAGTAAATTTATTCCCATCCTGCATTTGTCTGATATTGGGGAAGTTTACAATGAAACTTTTAAGCCTTGCCTAACTACCAGACTTGAGGAGTTTAGTGTGCATCGGAGCGGCTGGGCTTTGTTACAGATATCACATATGGACGTACATATTTTGTAATATAGGGCATTTACCATTGGTGCCGTATACACTAAGTTACCCAAGTTCATTGCTAATAGGAGGGCTTGTATTGATGTATACTGCCTGGAGGGAATGTGCTTCAATTCTGCCATCATATTAGCTTTGTTTCCTTCCACAATCAATTACTGCAAAATTGCTTCATTTCCAAAACCTCACATGGTCCTGAATACTGAATGTCTGTTTGAAATCTATAGTATTACAGGATATTCGTAAGTTCGAGGAGATCAATTCTATTTCTATTAATCTCTACTGGTTTGCTGACAAAGATAGCAATATAATTGACAAAACTTGTGATAACGAAGGGGTTGTGGTACCGATGCACATTTTTCCTGTACGCTATGCTCGCCTCGTATATATACTTGCCATTCTTGCTTGTGGCAATGCTGCACATTTGCATTTCACTTCCATTAGAAATTTGTCAGTGCTGGTTGGTAGTCAGCTGAGTAAGAAGGAAACCAGAAAACATGTTTGCAATTGTTGCCTCCAATACTTCATTAGTGAGGAGAAAATTGCAAGTTGTACAATACTCTATCAGCAACAAAAGGCTGTTCGCAGTACTTTCCCCACTGGGAGCAACAAGTACTTTGATCTAAAAGATTTCAACAAATAGCAAATATTGGGTTTCCTTGGCTATTATGACATTGAAAGTTGCTTGAAACCCTTGTCCACTTGCTTGCCTAAAACCGAAACAAGTAATTCAACTACCATTAATCAACATGTTCCATATGCTTGTAGCATTTTGTTTGTCTGTTCATACAATCTGACTTTATCTAAATACTTTTGAGATTGTGGGTGAGGACTGTATGTACCAATTAGTAGATAAATTAGTTGAACCGACCAAGTGGGTTGCATGAATTTACTGCTTGATTGTTCAGATGATGCAATAAACCCCAACAAATGAAGCTAGGTCGTCAGTTCAAAAATGTTGCCACATTTGTAAAAAAGAGCTCGGGGCAGATTTTGTGGTCAATCATGACCATCTAATGGGTGAAATCAGAGGCCGCACACATTAAAAATGCACCTTTAACTTCAGACTGCCCAAGAGACAACTTGTTGCTGTCTTTCATAACGTGCAAAATTATTATGCTAACTTTCTCATAAAACCTTTGACTGAAAGTCAGGTAACACAACCTGATGGAACCATGGTAAACGAAAACCTGGGTAAAATCCAGGTGATTGGAATGACCCTAGAGAAATATAAATCCACCACCAAACAAATTCCTAATGATACTGATTTCAAAGTAATGGCACAATATTTAAAATTATGTGTTATTGATTCTTTCCAGTTAATTAACACCTCTGGAAACTTTTGCAGGTAATGTACAACCTAAACAATTGAGTATCACCTGCTCAAGGTTTCCAGATAACACACAATTTGAATTGGTAAACCTGAAAGGAGTTTTTCCTAATGACTTGGGTAAGGCGGCAGCCAGTCTGATTTGCACGTCACCCCCACCAAAGGACATGTCTAATAATGTGATGAAAGGCAAAAGCATTAGCAATGAGGATAATGCATATTCTCAAGCCGCATTGGATATGTTCAACTGTGTAAACTTGTTGCAGTATGCCATTTACTATTTACATGTGGACACTTGTTTGCTGGCAGACATCTTTGAGAACTTCAGGACCATATATTTGACTAATTACAGTATTGACTCTGCCATGTACATCACAGCTCTGTCTCGTTCATGGGATGCTTTATTATCTATGACTCGTGCATGACTAGAGTTGTTAACTGACCCAGATATGTACCTTTTTGTAGAATGCGAGGTTAGGGGCAGCAATACCCAGGTTTCCAGAAGGTGTGTGGAAGCCAAATATATTTACATGGGTGAATATTATGATACATATGTAGCATCGAAATGTATATTTTATTGCGATGTAAATAGGCTGTTCAGTCATACGATGTGATGCAAACTTCCCATTGGCATTTTATGTGGGTTGAGTCTGACATGTTTTCATTGCAGGATTTTGTGAACATGGTGAATGACGGTGACACTTGTTTTTTCGCGGAAGTGGATTTGTATTTTTTCAGACTAATGCCATGGTGCTCTATCATATCTGCCTTTGCCCCAGTAACTGGCATATCTCCGAACAGCTCCCATGAAAAATTTATTTTAACACTCACACTGTGGAAGAAAAATGTTATACACTGGGAAACACTGAAGCACTATATTTGATGCATGGGGCCAAACTTGTCTATGTTCATCGCATTCTGTTATTTTAGCAGAAGGCATGGATGGTGCCATACATCATATTTGACATAAAAAGTGTGCTAAGGCTGCGAACAAAGTCGAAAAATCATTTTTTAAGCTAATGAATAATTCTGTATATGGAAAAACTTTGCAGAATGTATGCCAAAAAGGGACATAAGAGTCGTTTCCTGGTATAACACGATTTACAGGGCTGCAAAGTTGATAGGTAGTCCTGCATTCCAGGTGCGGCAAATCATCGATGAAAATCTAGACCTGATCAAGGTGTCAAAATGCTCTGTTATGTTTAAAAATCCTTTGTATACTGGTGTTACCATTCTTGACCTTTCCAAATTAACCCTTTATGAATTCCATTATCAGTACATGTGTACCAAATGTCCTTCACCAGCCTTGCACCTCGTGTATTGCGACAATGATTCCTTGCTCTACTCTGTTGATTGCGATGAAGTGTTTAAATTAATTGACTCAGATTTAAAAGCATGCTTTGATACATCTAACTATGTGCGCGATAATCTGCAAATATTCTCACATGAGAATAAAGGATGCATGGGGTTTATGAAAGATGAATTTGGTGGCCACATAGTCACACACTTTATAGGTTTATGTCCCAAGCTTTATGCATACATTTTTTGCGAATAAGCAATGCATATGTAAGGAGAAGGGAGTAAAATCTAATGTCTTGCAGAAACTCTGTTGAAAGGTTTATCAGAATTGCCTCAAAAATTGTACCAGGGTTTTAGGGACCCAATATCACTTTCGTTTGTGTCGTCACAAAGTCTACACCGAATGCATGACCAAAGTAGTGTTATCGCATATGGACGATAAGTGCTACATTGAAACAGATGGAGTATCAACCTTACCCTGGGACCAATACACAATTCCAGCTTAATTAACACTCAGTACCTCAATAACTTCAGCACTGCCAACTTCCATGCCATCTGCCAGCACCACGCCCAGCACCACAACCTGCTCCGCACTGATCCGCAGTTAGCTCCGCACACTCCGCAATCTGCCCCACAATCAGCACTACAGCTGTCTGCAACATCTACAGCATCTGCTGCATAAACATCGACGTCCCCCTCCCCAATCGATATGATGTTCCTACCTGGAACAATCTTCTGTTTGCCTAACTGCAGGCCATGATATAAAATATCTCTCTTCAGAAATCCTTCGAGCATGTCTTCGACCCAACACCCCCTGTGGTCCATTTTGCCACCATTAAAACAAGAAATTCTCTACATTGCTCCTTGCATTTCTCGTCACAGCATGGAATCACACAACATCATGTAAAATTTTTAACCAACAAAAATACAGTGTTACAATTCTCCAACTTACCTTTATGATATGTGAATGTTTGGGGCATCGTTGGTGTGAGTGTGTGGTCGACAAAGAAGATGATAACATACCTGCATATGATGTATGAACAACCCATAAGTGCGACATTATGGATGCTCCATCAGTGCGCCTCAAATTGTATATAGTTAATTATAAAATAGAGACCTTCACCAAAACGCTCAGAGTTTTTTGTAAATATTATATGTTTTAGTTTTAATAATTTGTAAGAAGATTGTTTTTGTTGTACATATGTTATTGGTATTGTAGATTACATAAAGAAGAATGTTTCAAATTATATGTATGAATGTTTGTTTTAATGATGTAACAAGTTTTGTTAATAATTTTCTTTTATGTTTTCATTATGTTGTAGCATTTATGAAAATAAATTGAATTTAAAATATGGAATTATTTCAAAAAGGGTGTTTAAAAATAGTTTGTTATAGTTTTTAAAATGTGTAAGAATATTGTAAAACTTTTGTAAATAACTCTGTGAGTAATTGTTTGTAAATATATTTAAAAGGATTTTTAAAAAATAAATACATTAAATTCATTTGTAAAGGGAATAACATGTCTTGTTATTTGTTTAGTTCCTTATGCCTGTTTACAGAATGTAACTTTGTATGAATGTGAACAATGGAGTATTTATGAATGATGAAGTGCCTAGTTATTTCGTTTTTACACGACACTAACATTATTTGGACGATTTGAAAACCCAGGAGTATGGATGAACACCGAAATTAAAGAGTTGTGGGAACTAGAGTAATCCCGAGAAAACCCAGCTGGATATTGAAGCTGAAACACTTTTGTGAGAGGCGAAATACACTTACACAACATTTATATATTGACTGGTTAGAAAAGACCCTGGTGATTTGTTAAGGGACAGGGTCAGCTTGCCAGAAGGCGAAAGTTGTTTGAGAGAGAAATACATTTACAAGTACTCGACACAGGTATAAATTGAATGCCTCTTTCCTCGGACAACAGGGCTAAAGATTACTTCTGCTCCAGGACATCCTTCACCCTGCATCACTAAGTGACGGCCTGCAACAACTTTGTCTAGTAACAATCTAAAATATTATGCAACACTTTCCAAGAAAAGGAAACCCTTCATTATCAATCACTCGATAAAATCTACTGTTTTCAACATTAAAACTTTATAACACAAAAAATTTACTATGGCTGTGAGTCAACACGAGGATGTTTGCTGCTAATTCTGGTCTAACGCACATACTTTGTATAAACTCCCAAAACCAAAAGACATTCTTTATGATACCAGGATTGCTAGGGCAGAAACGACTTTTCTTTTTGAGTTGGGAATAGGATCAGATGGCTGTAATTCGTGACGATTTGGGATAATTTGTTTATGTTCTCTTTGCGATTACTTAATATTTTATTCGATGAGTCATTTTAACCTGGCGTTTGAGATATTTATATTGGTAGAGAAGAAGTTTTTGGGAGTTCTTTATATTTCATTTGCATGTGGTTATGCTGCAGATTTATCCTGTTATTTGTCATAAATTATATTGCTACAAAGCATGTATCTTACATTTAATTAATTAAATATGTGCTATTCGAGCAGTAATTATTTCATCCATATTTTTTAAACGTTCATAACATTTGTGTTGTTCGTTCTTTATAACTTGTTTGCATCGCAATCGGGGTAAGTAGTTCTAATTGATTTGTGATCATGTGTTTGTGACATGTTCTATAAAACATAATTTTTTTAATGTTTGGTACTTCGTTATTTTAAAACATTCATTTATTACAGATATCACTGCACATGTCTTATCCTTCAGTTAATACACTAAGAATATTTAAGAATTAAAGAATAGTTATTCGTTACCTAACTTTTATTAATTTGAAATTCAATATGTCATCTTTCATTGCTTATTTAATAATCATTTTATTTCGCCGAAATACTATTCATCATTATTTTCAAACATTCATTTCGATACATGCCTTTCCGGACTCCGCCATAACCTCAATCTACAATCACATGCCGGCCGAAGCAGCCGTATCTTATCCCTCAGTCAACTGCCCTGAAGTTAAATTTAATCAGTAACATGCTCCCCCCTCCTCAACACCATAATTAAATATTACACAATGAATATATATATAATATAAACCCCTGCCCCAACACATCACACCTCAGTACAATGCTAGATGTCCAAGGTTGAACATGGATGTTGCCGCTCTCCAACGTATTACACATACCAAATGTATACAATAACAAAAACATTTTAATAGTTTTTTAAAATCTTAATCCACCAATCTATCTCATTAATTTTATCTGATTAAGATTAGTGGATTAACGATCATCCAGTTTTTGATTCGTTTAATTATGTATTAATTGCTAGATTAATTAGGTCAATGAATCTGACATCAAATGAATTAGGTAAATAAAAAAAGGTGGCATCCCTTTGTATCTAAAAACCCCCTGCCCCTACTACTGGGAAACTACTTTGACCATGCACGCTGAAGCAGCTTAATGTATATTCTAGGTAGCTTAGGCGGTATTCCTCCCACATGTAAAACTTGTGAAAGTCAAACGTGGCATTTCAGTGTTTACATATTTGTTCATTTCTACTGAAATCAGCTGTTTCATCACATATTATTGCAAAATATAAAGAGTTCCTAACCTCTCGAAGAAGTGTGTGACTCATTACATCAACCATTTCGTTTTGTATAGCATGACTGCACCAAGTGTAAGACTCTCTTTGAAGCCACATCTGTAGTTCATCTGAGCCTTCACATCGTATTTTAAGGAGGTTATAGAAGTTACTTTCACTGTCAGTGAGGCCTCTGATAGCAAGGCCTTGAGTATACTAGTACCGGAGCGATAATAATAATTTTAGTAAACAAATACGATTTACCATCATTTGCCTCTGTTTCTCCTCAGACATGTGTACAAACATTGATTCCACTTTTCAACGATTTACATTTAAGAACTGCTGAAAGTTCATGCACTTTAAATTTTTCAGAATTATGTTTCTTCCAATTAGAAAGGCCAGTAGTAATAAGTCATCTCTCTTTTAGTCAAAAATTGGAAACAGTTTTCCTCAAATGTTTTCTTACACACAGAACAAAGGATGACATCTTTTACCTGGTCATAAGAAGTCCATGGATAGGTTTGACTCCAGTCTGGGTTAAAATGTCTCTTTGGTTTCTTTACTGCATCTTCTGATTTCTCTTTCATGACTGGACGAGAAAGGTATGCTTCCTTTAGGGAAAATGAAGATGTACCTGGATTCACAAATATCGGTGTGTCTGACTCAGATGTTCCGTTATTGACACGGTTTTTAGAATATGGCCTCTCCTCCACTTCCTTAACATTATTTTTACTTCAATTCACAAATATGTATATTGTGTAGGAAATTATAACAAGAGCAAGTATATTACTACACTTGGTGCTATCAGCATGTCTAATAAATATTTGCACTTTTTACTTTTTACGTCGTCAGCAAACAGAAATACTCTACACCCGCTCTGCCTTTTCTGTTGTGAGGTAAAACACCGCACCAGCATATTATGTAGTTTTTTATCTTTGATACTCCAATAACCCAATACCTTAAAAGAAGTTATTGGTACCTATGTACTTTAAAGCTGCCAGTATCGCTTGCACTGTTTAAAAACTGAGATGGTGGTGTTATATTTGTGAGTCCGGTAATATCTGTTAGTAGCTACAAATCGGTGCGACATGGAAATACTGTACTCCTTCGGTAATCGTCAAAGCTATATATCGTGTTGAATAGCCGCTATAAGGGAATATCCTATTCTGCAGCAAGTTTGGAAGCATAAACTAGTGGTAGAGATATGAAAAGTCGCTATGTTTTATATGTTTTCTACTTTTTGTCGTTCTGCTCCTCAAGGATTCAATTGCCACTATGGTTGGCTACAGTGGATTCTACTGAAACTGCTTGCGAACATACACAAGACAAGTAGTATGAAAGTAACCTAATCAATATCTGGAAGTTGCCTGCATCAACAGATTACCACTTGCAAATATAAATAAAAAAATTCCATGAATTGTTTAACATGTATTATTAGATAAAGAAACATTACTATTCTGCAACATTCGTTAACAAATCATTGCATACAAATTAAATGACATTTTGGGGGGGGGGGGGGGGGGGCAAAATTGCCATTTGTCACTCCTCGGTAAATTTTGGGTGTGCAAAAGTAACTTTGCCCATTCCCCCCCCCCTTTTTTTTTGAGTCGGTGCCACTGGGCTAGATGCAATCTACGATCTAGAAGTAGTGTAACTTCTCGTATCTTTTCCGACTGTTAATCGTCGCGCCGTGTGCTATTGTTGGAAACTGTGGTAGCTTGCTAGGGTCTTAGATCTCCGACCAACGAGTGGATGCTTATGTTATAAATTTGGCTGAGCGATATGGCAGAATATCCGCAATGTACTTCCCACACTTCCCATTCTTCTTTCCACGGTCTTGCTGCTGGGGTGGCTGGGTGGCATAGTTGTAGGTAAGATTCCCTTCCCTCTCAAACTCGTCTGCCATTATTGTCCGGTAAATTGCGTACCCTTATCTGATAATACGCACCCTGGCTTTCAATCTCCCTTTATGAATAGGTCCAGCTTACAACTGTCTCAGAGTTGGCCTGTACTATTGTGTATAACTTTGTATATTTCGAAAACACATCGATTGTAACAAAAATATAGGTCACTTCAGACTTATAACCTGGCAATGGACAGAACAGATCTACTGACAACAAATCCAATGGATTTTCTGGAACAATAGGCTTTATTTCCCCTACTAAATTTTCTTGCAGGTGTTTACATTTTTGCCACAAGTCACAGGCTTGTACAGTGACTGTAACTTTCTGTAGCATTCTGTTTCAGAAAAATTGCCTATGCATGGCTTCATACATTTTCCGTATGCCTGTAGATATGGCCAACCAACCCATGTGCTCCAATGATAAGCTTCATCCTGTAGTTTTTCCGGTACAACAATTTTCCAGTCAGTTTCAAAGTCCTTCTGACGCAAACCATGCTGACATAAATCTCCGTCAGCACTCATTCAAAAAGAATTCCACAATGGATGATTAACTAATACTTCTTGTAGCTTGTTTAGCGTTTTGTTTCAAAACTTATCGGCTTTCCGGTCTTCCAAATCATTTGCGAAAATTTCTTGTGGCAGTCGTGATAACTCTAGTTGCTTAGCAGGTTGTGCAAACGAAAAATTCATTTGGTATATTTTCCATTTCTGGCACCCCATCTGGAATACGACTGAGGTAATCAGCTGCGACGTTGTCGCTTCCCTTTATATGCTGAAAACATAAATTAAATTCCTGAATTAACAGTGACCATCTTGTCAGGCGACTACTGAAAATTTTTCCTGTTAGCAAGCTTATCAATACTTGGTGGTCAGTCTGCAGTATAAAATGTTCGCCCAATAACATGTTACGAATACGTTGTAACGCCCAAACTACACCTAGCATTCCCTTCTCAGTTACGGTATAGTGTTTCTTGGCCTTATAAAGTGTTCGGCTCGCCATAGCGACCATATTTTCGACACCATCAGGGCTCAGTTGAGTGAGCTTCGCTCCTAAAGTATAACTGGATGTGTCCGTGCAAAAATAATACGTGACCCCTTGCACGGGATGATGAATCACATGCTCACACAAAAACAGCTCTTTAACAGCTTCAAATGTCTGCTGTTTCTCTGCTGCCCAATTTCAGGTTACGTCTTTTCTCAAAAGTTCAAACAGCGGTGCACACACTTGCGCAAATTTATCTGAGTAGTTGTGGTAAAAATCGACAACTCCCAGGAACGATCTTAAATGTCTTACGTTTCTGGGGACAGGAAACTCTGTAATAGCAGCAAGATTATCCGGCGCCGTGCGTATGCCTTCTGGAGTCAAAACATGTCCTAGAAAAGGCAACTCCTTGAGACAGAAAAGCGATTTCTTTCATTTTACTGTAATTACTGCGGCTATTAATTTATTTAACACGGTCTGCATGTGCTCTAAATTGCCTTTCGAATGTGGCCGATCTAACCAAAATATCGTCCACGTAACAAAGCGCGAACTCGGCTCATTCTTCGCCTATGTCATGTGCCTCTTGAACGACGTTGCAAAGCCCAAAAGGTAGTACTTCGAAGCAGAATAATTGTTCGTTCTTAAACAAAAAAGCAATGTACTGTTTCTAATCGTCAGTAAGATGAACTTGCCAGCTATGAGTTAAGTCTATCGTAGATATATAGCAAACTCCCTGGTACAGCCTTAATAGTTCGTCAGTAGGTCGGGGGCTTTCTCTTGATTTTATTGTGATACTATTCAATTTATGTGCATCCGAACAAAGTCAGACTGATCCGTCTTTTTTTTCTTACTCAGACCATCGAATTACAGTATGGACTCGCTGCAGGCCTTATCATTTTCCAGGATAACATAAATTTAAATAATCTTCTGCTTCCTTAGCACATTTTGCGGGTATAGGGTACGACTTGCAATGAAACACCTGTTCGGGTTCAGCTTCCATATAGGCCTCGTACAAATTGTTTCAACCTGGTTGTTTGGAGAAAATGGCCTGGTTAGCCAATAGAAACTGCTCCAAGACGTATTTCTGCTGCTGATCAATTCCGTCAACTGCTTACAACTTGTATAATATCTTCCTTTGAAGCGATTGCATTCACAGGTGGAGACTTATTTAGCTGAAACTCTGCTACTTGAAACTGACACAAAAACTGGTCAGACCAACACCAACAGTCCAAAGTGGTTACATTGGTCACCTCCTTGTATGGGGTGTACACTAAACAACTGACAAAATCCAAACTGTTACGTAACGCATCAGAAAATCAGTTCCTAAGATTACGGTCTTCGCCAAACCGTTAATGAATAAGGCTGATATTCTCTTAGTGCTGCCTAGGCCCTCAATAGTTAACAAAACATACCTGCCAACTATCGGGCTCTACTTAGCGGTTGCCCCAATAATACGAAGCCTAGGTATCGGTACGACTGGTAACTGAAATCCTGTGGTACAGACATCGTTAGCAAAGGCTTTGGCCACACAGTTTACCTCCGCTCAACTGTCTAATATGCATGGCACTGATAAACTACATACAGTTAATCCCGACTCAGGAGACAGATTTTCCTCCATAATAATATCATCTTCTGCAGTATTGTCCAATAAAAATTCCCTGTCGGTCTTTCATAGTAGCACTGTATTTATTAAATTATTTTCCAAATTTTTCAGCTCAACTTACTACTTTTTGCGGATATTAACCACACGATTGGGCTCCTTGGTACTAAAATTGTGAATTTGGGCCAGCGAGTGGGATCCTGTTTCCCTGGCCCTTTCTAGTTTAATTTTTCATTATTTGTACTTGCAGTCTACGGACCCTCCTCTTTCCATGTTATAATGGGAGGTGCCGGTAAGAGTGGAAGCATTTGCGGATCTAGTGCCGTCTGATTATCGAAATGTCCACCAGGCTGTTACAGTAAATAGACTGTAGACCTCTGATTATAGCTGGCTCCAGCTGACTACAGTACTTGACTGCCTTGCGTTATTCCGCCGGGTTGGTTCTGTCCCACGTTCATACTAAGAGGTACAGACGAGTGCGGAAAACCTTGTATTACACCCTGGTTGAAGATAGGCTGCTCAGTACTCCTCGGCGAAGGTTTGTCTTGTGATGTAGGCGATCGAGGGCTTTGGTCTTCACCTGACCTTTCTCCCTGTTGATCCTGCCTCTCCTCGCGGTCCATGCGATGTCCGCGGATCCTTCGGCCTCTCCTGCTTGAGTAGTATTTCCTTCCCCTAAAAGAATGTTGACTGTTCCTTTGTTTTGATCCTTGGCCTAGCGAATATGGCTCGTAGCAGTCCACTCGAATCACTTGAACTCTGGGATGGCCATTATTGTTTTGTCGAAAACCTTCCCTATACTGATTTGGCTGGCTTCTGGTGTACAGCGGCGGTGTCCGTTCGGTTGGACCAGGGTTGTCTTCTTCCCTGACCGCCTGTTGCCTCTGCAACTTGTCTATTTGATCGAAGGCTAACAGTCCCTCGTGGAATGATACGAGGTTAGTATCCCTTCGCCCTGATCAGTTTCCTTAGTAGCAATGAGGAAGTTGCAATAACATCATTGCTGTGAACTCCTCATCGCTGATCGGAGTGTTTTAAGTGCCACAACTTCTCGTACATCTCCGAAATATGAGCTTCTAGGCTGCGACCTCAGCCTGGGATAAACCTCTCTGCATGGAGCTGGGCTCTGATGTTCCTATGCATTTTTGCATGCCAAAAATATGTAATGAATTTTCTCTTAAATTCGGAGTAAGATGTAGTGGTGCTCCTAGCCACTTCCAAACGACAGTAAGCCGTAGAAGTGAGCACAAGACTAAGGCATCTCAGAACGTCGTTATCGCTTAACCCAAACAATACTGAATATTCTTTTAATTCCATTAGGAAATTTATCGTATCCCCCCCCCCCCCCCCCGATTTTACTTTGAATTTGGGCATTTGTTCCGCCCACATTTTCAACGGGTGGTGTAATAAGGTACTGATGGGTGCATTGGTAAGTTGAACATCATATATTTGTGGGGTGATTTTTTCGGGAATTACTGCACTATTTCTAGGCTCGGTTGTAGTGTACTCGTACTCAGGGTTTGCACCTCCCCACGGCCAATTTCATTCATACTTAGGTGAACGTCTCTTAACGCTCCTACAACGTCAACTAGCTGAACTACTTTATTAGCTAACTTAGCTAGTTTGTCAGCAGTCGCTTTCTCTACTCGCCCCTAATGTATGCTCGACGTATGCGTTTTACGACGTGAATTTTTCCGTGGCCAACTGATCTACTGTGTTTAGGTCAGCTATGGCAGGTCGTCAAGCTTCTAGTCGGTTTATTCTCTGTTCGATCTCGTTAAACTGTAAAGTGCACATCTTCTTCACTTTCTCGAGCTCTTCTGTGGTCTCAGTAACTTCTCTGTGTACAGTATTTATTTCCGTTCCCAGCTGTTGTATGTTATCTGCTACATCTTCCCTTAATAGCGAAACCTGGGACTGCACTGTTTCCATCAGTTGTGAAGTAACCTCACTCAGCTGTGCTTGTACCGACTCTGTCACTCTTGCTTGAGACTCTGTTGACTGTGACTTAACCTCGCTTAGCTGTGCCTGTGACTGCGCCCGCATTTCTCTTAACTGCTTGTGCACCGACTCCGTCCATCGTGCTTGCGACTCGGAGAGCTGTGTTTGCATTGACTCGGTCAATTGTGACTTAACCTCACTTAGCTGTGTTTGCATCGACTCTATTTGTGTTTGCACTGACACTGTTATTTTCGTGTTTGGATTTCCATCTGTGCTTGCATAAGCACGGCGGGTTGTTGTAACAGCGGAGGAGATGAAACAGCTGGTTGTGTGATCGCTATCTCGGATGACTGACTCGGTTGTACAGCATCACTGGTTGTATCTGTATTCTCAGCTGCCTGGGGTATGGTGGTGTACGTTCGGGTTGTTTATGTGGTTCCCTCCATTTCAAAAACAGTGTATTCCAATTACCTGTAATTTATTGGCATGGAGGTCCTTAGTTGGTAGGGCGTTCGTTCACTCTTTCGTAGCTTATGCGGGGTTTTAGAACTTCTATGCATTTACTGTTTCCCTTCGCTAACTGTAGCTTCAGCATGTTGAGCTCCACCCCGTTGTGCACCAAGTTTTTATGAAACATAGATCTAACATGATGTGAATTAAAACAGCTTCTTTACAGACACCCACAAATTAATTATGTAACACTTTGTGGTGAGCCCAATATGTTAATTATATAATGTGGTGAACATTTTTTATGATCGCAATACATATTCAAAATTAAATGTAAAATGCAATGTATTCCAGAAAGATACAGGTTGTCTCAAAATCACCACAAAATATATGCATAACTTACAAATGGAAAGTGTATTTCGGTAGCAATATTTTTAAAACATTAGCTAGTGAAACAGAAATGAGTTCTGCCACTAAGGAACACATCTGCTCCGCGACTCACAGCTCAGGAACCAGATGTAGTAGGAGTAGAACACTCACCTTAGCAGCCCCACGCACGTAGAAGGCAAACAATTATTTGCCACACAGCTTTAAACCTGACTTATCATAGCTAATAATGTTGCAAAGAGAGTGGTTTATCATTCTGAACTGAAACGTATTGAGGGGAGGAGGGTAGCTGTACATGCATAGAAATTATGTCAGACGTGTCAGATTCTGGCATAATTATTTATTGAAAAATATTGAAATTATCAGCTGCAAATATATCCTGTTTGTGTTATGCCGGATAACATGCTTAGTCAATGACTCTGAATGGCAATCGGCTAAATAAAGAAGAGCATTCAAACTATAGTTGCTGTTAGGAAGTGGTCTTATTTAATTGTCATTATCATGCCCTTATGTTATACGTAGATACAGTCTGACGTATGCATCTTAGTCGTCTCACAATTAAGTTACTTGGATTTAAATCAAAAACATATATATATGCCTCGGCTCTCTCAGTTACCTAGTAACACTTAACATCTCACTCAGGTTGGTTATAGTTAAAATTGTGCTGAAGCTATTACTGATTCCCTTCCCAACATGGCGTCGCATGGAACGTTCCACACCAACAGCGTTACGTAGTAAAGTTCAAACTGGAGTATTCAGATATTGGAGTAAAGATTGCTCTCGTTGAAAAATACCAGTTTATTGATGGGTGCAGGACGGTGTCTCTCCCAGACAAAACTTAGATAGTGACGTAGTTACGGGGTGTGGTGCTGCTTAACGTGGCTCGCCGGCTCATGAACGTTACTTAGTCTTAGTTAGCTACCTGATCTAACAGCTGCTTAAAAACGATGCGGAGGGGCTTACCAGCACGCAACTCGATGCAAAAACTAAACTTCGAACTATAGCAAGCTGCGATAACTAAAACACCATTACAGCTAAACATAAATACTCCGCTACGTCCAACTTCTGGTCATGTGACCTGACCTAACGTCTAAAGTCGCTCAAGGCTGGCGACAGAGAGAGCGAGATTACAAACGACTGGCCCGGCCTAATCCTATGCTAACTTTCAAACCAATAGTAGCAAAAGGCTCGAACCTCTATATCATAGAGTTACAGGTCATGTAGAAGATATCAAAATACTATAAAATTTCCTAAAACAATCACAATAAAAGTGAGACCAAAAAGGAAAAATATCAGATATTAATAAAAATATAAACAAAAAAATGAAATCTAGTCATCTATCCCATTTAAACATAAATTATTACCATTCGTACATCTACATTTAAATATCCTAGCCATGAGAAAAATTAAAATAATACAAATTATGAAAACAAAACATATGCGAAGCATAGGCAAATTACAAGTGTCATACATAAAAGGTGTCAAATACATTAAAGAAACATTAATTATGAACATAGGTTCAGATAATGAAACATTTTATGTTGCAATGTCTAATCAGGTCACACCACATGCCATTTCATGCCTACCATGCAGACTTATGAAATGTTTTAATCCCCTCATGGCTATGTGCTCAGTTGCAACTGAGAATGATCAATAGATAACAAGAATCTGAGGAAGCTCTTTCATTTCATGTAAGCATTCTTAAAAAGGCCGCAATAACTTTACTCTTCAATCTACCTGAATCTGAAGTTGTTGACACAATATTAGAGGGCTTGGAACCCTGAGAGCATTTATATAAAGTTTTTTTTAAACCCAACACATTTGACAAATTAGGTATAGCTTGTATTTATTTTCAAAATATCAGATATGTTGACCAAAAGAGACAACACATATTTAGGTCACACAGGACATTTCGAGGTTGTGAAAGTAAAAGAAAAATATGTATTCTTGATTCTCCAGTACTTATAGAATGAAAGAGCTGGCACAGCGCACTTTTTTTTCTCGAAAAATCAAGCAAATTCATAATATTCAAGAAAATTTTTCATATTTTCTACAAATGCAATTCTCGTTTTGACTCTCTTCTCAAAAACGATCAAAATTACGATAAAATCAAGCAAAATCCAGTGAATATTCAAATTTTTCAAAACTCTCCATGCAGTTTTCGTGCCACTTTTAAAAAACAGCAAATTTAAGTCAAAAGAAAGTCAATTTCTCGTTTTCAAGAAAATTTTTCATATTTTCTACTAACGTCAATATAGCAAGCGAGCAAGCAAAGTCAAAATTAAACCAAACAAAGTTATGTCATAATAAAATAATTTAAGCCAAAAAATCATGAGATTCAAAGAAAAATTATACAATTTATACATTACGAGAATTCTATATCATGCACGAATTATTAAAAATCCAATTAAGATTTAAGAAAATGTTTTTATTAGCTATAACTACCCAATTATACATTTAAAAATTTGTCAAAGTTTTTTAAATATTATAACAACCTAACTCATTAAAAAATTATAAAGAACTGAAGTGTACATTTACAATAAGAGAATTCAATATCATACATAGTTTGTTCCATGTTTCATTCCTTTTAAACCTTTATATGTTATAAAACCTTGTTTCTCATTTATTAATTTTAAATTATTTTTATCTAATATATTTACATCGCGAGATGGTAAAGTAATTTTTTATTTACCATCTAGAATACAATTATTTTTTTTCCTAAACTTAGATTCATAATTTTGAACTACAGTAGCAACTTTTTTTTTCTAGGTCTTGTAGTTCAGTCAATTCATAATAATTGTTTAACTTATTGGGCAGCGATTCCATTTTTGCTTTATTTATAAAGAAATAAATCTAACAATATAAAGAAAAAACGAACATGTTTACATAATATTTAAAAATTATAATACTGAAGTGTAATCAATAGTCACATTTTTGATTTTCAAAATTTCAGCAACATTTTTTTTTTTTCGTAAATTTCTGTCTTTATATAAAATACAAAATGGAATCGCTTCTCAATTATGAATTGGTAGATAATAAAATGTGTAAAAGTTCAATTAAGTATTAAACATAGAAAGTTTTTACTCACATACAAACTCGAAATATAAGCTATTTAGTACATGTAAAAATGTTCCATTGAATATGATAAAAATCATGATGAGATAAATAAAGAGAAAGTACTATACACATTTGGAAAATATGTTTATAATCTATATCTGAAAAAGCATAAAATACTCAATCAAAATATTTCATTTAATGCTAAAAATTATCTTAGTAAAATGAAAAAGTTTGATTAGGGTGTCAGTTTTTAATTTCCAAAGAAACACCTAAAAATAAAAAAATTAAAATATTGCTTGACAACACAAGGACATAATAGCAGGCCCAAGTAATTGTGTAAACATTAATTTGATGTTATATTTTATTTATAAGAAATTATAGTTAAATTTTAGTAAATTGTATGTTTGCTCAAAAAGTTTAAATCAACTCATATATATTGAGTTACAAAAATGATAATGATGAGTAATAAAAAACTAAAAGTTAAAGAAAATGGGTTATTTTTTGATAATAATGATGAAATGATTCCTTTATATCAATTCTAAAATGCTTCTCATGTTATATTTGGTGCTCTCAATTTGGTTAATCTAGATATAATTAAAAATTATTTCACTTGATGAAGACAAAATATAGATGTATTTTATTGCACAAAATTCTCAAAAATGCCTAAGCAATTGGTAATAAATAATACGAATTCTCTATGCATATTTAAACAAGATGGTACTAGTTTAAAGTACATTAATAATGATTTGGTTGGTAGTGATATGACTTATGAAAAATTTGAAGACATTTTTGCAAAATGTTGAGATGATGCTTATGGTTTTATATCATCAGATTTGAGTAGAAAAGTGAAAGAAGGAAAGTATAGAAATACAATCCAATACTTAATTATATTTTTTAAATTTTTTCTATTATATTATTATATTATGTTTTAAAATCTTCTGCAACATACTCCTTCCATTTTATAATTTGTTGAATGTATATAATGAACATTAAAATTAACAATGAATGTGTGTTATGAAGATAGAAACGAACATTCTATGTGTTTTATTAATGTTAAAACATTTTTGCATTTCAAATAAATAATCACATAAAAACGTTTTAATTCACAAAATATTGAGATTTACAAAAACATCAATTTTATTAATTCAAGTGTTATTGGAATTATCAAAACCTAACCATTTAGCATAAACATTATAACCTCTGGTTTTTTTTAATTTTTAAATCAAATATTCATTGGAATAATTAGTTGTCATAATTATGTATTCATAAAAACTAACTTTAATTTCTTCTCCATTGATATATTTTAGTTTGTAACTAAGTACTTCATAATTTAAAACTAAAAAAAAATGATGTTGTCCAATTAGGAGTACAACCTTTTTCAATGATTAATTTTAATTTTGTTAACAAAGACAACATCGCCAACTTTATATTTTGGTTTATTAAACATATATGTTTGACCAAATTTAGTTATTTAATTTTTTTATTACCTTCAATTGGTTTGATACTCATAATTAAATGTTTGGTGTTGTTGGATTCTTTCACTAATTCCTCTAATGTATTTACCCATTTGTAATTACCATTCAAAGCTAATTTCTTCCACATTTTACTTTTCAGTGTGTGATTAAATAATTTAACTCCTAGTTTTCAGTTAAATTATTGTATAATAATGTTTGATATTATATTTTTGCATTAGTTCTTTAAATGTGTTATTATAAACTTCATAACAAATATCACTTTGCAAATTATTTGGTTTTCTTTTCTTCAATATACATTCAAAACCGTTTACTACACTTTTAGCTGTTTTATATTTTATAGGCAAAGTTAATGCATTTTAAATAAAGAAATATTTATAATTGTCATACTACACTTATATGCATTACTTATATTTGGTGTTCTTTTAAATTATTGGTATTCATCTCTACAAGATAAATTTGCCACAAACCATCAATTCTGTATGAAATTACTTTTCTTCTTGGAAGATTTCGTCTTGCTGGTTTATATAATTAATTAATTATTCCTTCTCTTACATTGAGCTAAAATTGTCTTTAAATGTTGATTTATTAGAATTACATATCGAACATGTACTTTTCTGAACTAATCATCCATTTTTTCATATTTTCATTTTATATTATTATTTTTAGTGACTCCCTTAGACTTCAAGCACCAAGTATTCTCCATTATTAGTAAAAAAATAATAATCATTTATATTTCACGAATATTCCTGTTGTATTCATCAAACCATAATCATATTCATATATTATTTTTAATTTGAACATCAAAAGACTACTGTAATCTATTTTTGAGATCCCTTAATAACAGTCAGTATCAGCAGGTAAATTGAAATTAGCAGTAATTATTTTATAAACATTACAATCCACAAAAAGAAAAGGAAATTAGATTATTATGTAGGTGAAAAAATATATTTTTAATTCCACTTTCAGTTAAATAATTTTTTTAAATTTTTTTTCCTAACATTTTTTCAAATTTCGAGTGAACAAGTGTATCACAATTATTAAAAATTATTGGTTGATATTTTGTAATTTATTAGATAATACTTTATCAAAAATATTTTACTGACCGCATCTTTTCCATCCATAGAATTAACTACATATTATAAATTCTATGATTTTGAAGAAAAACGTAATATTTTGTATAAACAAAAACTTATTTGCTCTCATAAAGTAGAAATAATGATATTGTATTTTGAAACTAGATATTTTTTAAAAATTTCAAACAATAATAATATATTTCTAATTTTCATCTCTTTGTAATGCATAAGCATTTTCATTGAAGTTTTTATTTCAATATTTGAATAATAGTTTCCCAAATATATCCATCATTTCAAAACAAAGAAATTATATTGTAAACTATAAATCATCCCGAAAAAAGATATAATATAATTAAATATAGATGTTCACAAATAACTGAATTAAAATTCTGAACTCGGCTATCATTGTAATACACATCTCCTTTTTTTAAGTAATTAATTAAGCTACTTGGAATATCACCTCCAAATGAATCAAAATATTAACATCATCACTTCCTTTACAATAACAAACCCAATGAGTACCAGGATTTGATGAAATGTCAATATTAACCACAGCACATTCATTTTTGTGCATTCTTTTTGGTAATTCGTCAATCATATGTTTTATATTTAGTATTTTTTGATACTTTTCAATATCAATATTAGATCATGGAAATAAACTCAGATTTGTTGGTACCCCACTTTTTGCAAATAAACGACTTTCTGATTTATTTTCCATTGCTAAATGTCTCTTTTGTTCTTCTAATTCATTATTTTTGTTTGATAAACAGAATTATAAATTTCACTATCTCCTCCAGTTAAAGCTCCACGTCCAGCTGAAACTGGAATTACAAATGGTAAAAAACACCATTTTCAGTTTTTCCTTTTAGTATTTTTTTTATTTTTTATTGCCAAAGTTAATTTGAAAACTTTACTTTCTTTCAATGTTTTATTTTTTCTCTCAAGTTATAAAGATGAAAATATTAATAATTTAATTGATTTTAATATCACAAACAAATTTCCTTTTGTGTGCATAGTTGAAGCAACAGCTGCAGAAGCCTTTTTTTCCCACCAAATTTACTATTTTTATCTAACATAATTTCTTTTGTTTCTTTTTGTAAAATTTTATCAACTTCATGTCTATATTCTAAAACTTTATGATCTATATAAGCAATATCATGATATTTACATGCTTCATCTAATTTATTTGTTCTGTTGTCTCCTTTTTTCCAATATTTCGTTTAATTTGATAGATGTTCCACATTAATGATAGCCTGGCAAATGTATTACAGACAAATTTATGTAATTTAATGCCCAATTTATTATTCCTTGGCCATGAAGTTCTGAATACCAAAAAGAATTTGCAATTACATTTGAAACTCTTTTAAGATATGGAACTCCTCTTGGAATTTAATAACAAATTTAGCAAACAAATTGTTCAGCATATTCGTTATGCTTACTTTTTATTGTAATAACTGTTATTTCCAACGTGTTCTTCACTATGAATCACTAACATTCTATAGATGAATTTTCTAACAATGCCCTATTCAAACGTATTCTTTTGGTACATTGTTGTATTTTTATACCTTTTCTTGATTTAGGAATTATTGGAAAGATAATTCTTTCAGGTGTGTTTGGCACTGATCTTGATCGTGGTTTTATATAATAAACAAAAATTTTTAATTATATTTATAACTTCCATTTTTTACTCGAGTTTTCTTTCATTTTCGGATTATATTCTTGACATGCAACATTTGTTTCCATAACAATATCTTCGTAATTTTCAAAGTCATTATCTTTACTTTTGTATCTCCAATTAAAAAATTATGCTCATCTCCTCATAAACCATATCGTGTTTTAATAACATCAATTTTTCAGTACTTACTTTTGCAAGTTTTATATTATAATCTGCAGTGTCACAAATCAGATCTTTGAATGACACAATTCCCATTTATTCTTCCAAATTAGGAGATTTATGTTCTGAAAATAATTCCCTTTCAAATGATGTCTCTTCTGGTGTTGGTGGATAATATAAACTGGAACCAGCATCGTTATCAAAATTTTGTTTCCTCACTTCCTTATGTGCCCTATTTTTGTATAAGAATCAAATACAGCCACAGCAAGTAAAGAAAAAACATACAAAAATCCTAAATTGCATATTAGTTTTAATTATTGGCAATTTTTAGAAACAGGAATTGGTGTGGGATCAGAAGTTTTTAACTTTGGTTTACAAGATCAGTTTAATAATTTACCATTTGACATGCCCGATTTTGTAATCAGAGGTTTTCAAAATAATAGGAAAGATCACTTGAACACTATGTTCTTGCTTCTGTGTATGATCACTGTAATGTAAGAAATATTTATGTTAAAAATGGAAGAAATTAAATTTTTCCAAAGAAAATTGAAATCTAGATATTTAAAATGGTCTTTGTGATAAAATAATTCTTGTTTATAATGTCTTTAGAAATTAAAAATCAAAACTAGATACTATAATAGAAATAATTAACTTTGTTTTACACCAACTGTAAACTTTCATGGCGATGTCATTTATTATTCAATTTGGGGGCGCATGCTATTTTATGTTATTGATTGTTTATATAGAAAAACAACTGTAGTAAAAGAAAAAAACCAATATAAAAATGGTGTTGATTTTGATAAAGCTGTTGAAGCAAACCCAAATTGAAATATTATTCTAACTAGCAAAAGGAATCTAGCTTAAGATTATTTGAAAGAAAGTATAACTGAAGATATGTACATTTTTTTAATTGATAAAAGGAGCAAACAAAATGTTCCGATAGTTTAAAACAGACTTTATAATGTATAGTTACATTGCTTAATATTTTGAAACTTTTAGGAATTTTTTAATGTCTTGCTGTGTTGTTTTATCGAATAAAAAATCATTTTCTTAAATCTAAATGAGATTTTAGCTTAAATTTGTTTGATTTTTATTTAACTTTGTTTGATTTGATTTTGACTTTGCTTGCCCGCTTGCTAAATTTTCGTTTCTAGAAAACGTGAAAAAGTGGCTTGAAAACCCTCTGGTTCTGTTGCCAGTGAACGACCTTCAAATAGGTATTGTAAGAAGCTAGGCTACATTATTGACCAGCGTCTTGTATTAAAAAACAATTCACACGAGGACAACAAGTGGGCAGTTCTCCTCGAAATTCAGGCAAGTTTGCCAATTATCAATAAAATGCTCATATGTTTAACATGTGAATCTTTGTCAACATTTTAAACAGTTGTTAGGTTCTTATGGCCATGTCAAAAGGAAAAAATTTTACAGATGTCATGTTAATTTCTGTAATACTTAGGTATTCAAAAGGTTAGGACACCACATGTTGAGGTGAACTTGGACCATTATCTGTTAGTGCTCTTCTTGTGACACGATCTGTGCATACCATTATTTCTGCTAGACTATTTGAAAAATTAAAAGAATAAAAGTTAATAAAATCTGTTGAACCTTCAGATGTGCAATTTTTCATTGATTCCAGGCAGGCCTTGTCAATTTCTTGTTGCACCACTTTTAAATTGAAAATTGATAATTTATTAGACTCACAAATATTTACTTTCCAAAAGCAAAGTTTGGATTTCATTGGTTTATCCTGAGGGGGATCTGATGAGCGAGGGATCGCATTCACAGTCTCTGTCGTGAGGTCGATCGCAATAGCAGGGCTTGGCATTTGGATAGTGCATGAATTGTTGTTGAAACGATAAGGGACTGACTTTAAGTTGAACACTTTCCAAATAGCATTGACTTTGGTGACTGGCACTTGCAACTTAATTACTAGTAGTTGTGAAAAAGAGCATTCTGCTAGCTCGTGGGAATAATACTTGACAATTTCTCAGATACCAATAAATACTCAGTGTTAAATTTATTTTTAAAAGCTGCATATTAAAATTAGTCAAATCATTGGCTACCTGAGACTTGTTAACCATGCTAAGCAGTAGGTTATGTAGTTGACAAAATGGATGAAAGATCAATGGACTGCTCAATGATCATGTTATTTAGGAGTTGTAGTACACTCGTCACCAGTTAGATATACTATGTTTCAATGATGTTAATGTTATTCATGGCAGTCTTCTGTGTTCTCAAAACATTAGTGATTCAATTGATTGCTTTAGAAAGAGAGTTAACCTTTGTCTCGACCTGATGCTGTATTTTGTTGACTGTCTTAAAACTAATGTTAAGGGCTTTATTGGTGGTCTGAATATTACTTGTGAGGGATTAAATCTGTTTGTCCAACATAGCATCATTTTCGAGGAGGGTGTGTAAGTGTTTATTCGCAAGGAAATTGTAGCACCAGGAACCAACATCTCCAATGACCTGGATGCCACGTTTGCTTCGAAACTGAGTGCTGACTTCAGTGTAGTAATCTCTCAATACACCATTCTACGAAATTCTTCCTTGTGTGCAGGGCATGGAGTTTTTGCAAAATAAATGTTCAAATATTCCCCTCTCAATACACCCCCATTTTTAATATTAAGGAAAAGAATATAAAAAATACGAAAAATTTCTGCAGTACATTTCGTCCCTACAAAAACCTTTATTTATAACAATTAAATTACACATTAACATGGAAAAGTTCTTAAAAAATACTTAACACATAATCACGGAGTGAAAAACAATTCCATGTTTATTTTATGCTATTAAATATACTGAGTGATATAAATACATGTCAAGGATATCACACTAGATACTCAAAAAGTGCACCCTTCAAAATTCCTATTATTACAATTAATAGCGAAATTTATGGAGCTTCCTTAGGGAAACATCCAACATGGTATACAAAAATATATATAAATAACATTAGACTGACAAAATACAAGCAAGAAGAGTTAAAGTCATCCCCACCTCTTTTCCTCTCGACGTGATCCCTTTAACATACCCGAAAGGAGTAATTATGTTTTTTAAGTTGGTGGATCAAACGTTTATGCATGTAACAGGGTGTTGTTATCCGTTGCGATAGTGCATTGTGCTTGTTTGTAACCGGAAGTTGTTTATTGCCCGGAAGTAGTGGCTTGGTGGGGTCCGGAAGTACATCTGGTGATAAGGTCCCAGCACATAGCAGCAGCTAATAGAGATATGGAGAGCTGCCATGGAGTTTCCCATTCGTATTTTAAATGCCTAGCGAGTAGGTTAAAGTAGTAGGTGCGGGCTGAGCCTGAACTTTTCTGTTTTTGTTTTTTTTTTTTCTGTGCTCTTACCTTGTTTTGAGGTATGTATCTGTGTTGTATTAAGAGTTTAAATCCTTTTTTTTTTGCAAAGTATATTAATTTTTACGATTATTAACAGTATTGATTATGTGTTTTTGCAGATTTCATCCTGACATGAAATGGAGGCGAATTTGTTCTTTTGATTATTACCTAAGGAAGGTTTATCATAATATTGTGTATTTTACTAAGGATGTCAATTAAGATGATAGGTCTTGGACAGTTAAGATCCTTGACATAGAAGAGAGTTATATTTTGTTGTCTTTTTGTACCATTTTGGTCCTCAATTTTCAATCACCTAACATAGAAACACTGACGAAGTAATTACACAAATACTTAATAGCACCACATTCTCTCTTGGTGATATTTCAGCACGATCCCTAAACAGATAGCTTTTTGGATGCAAAAGCAACAATATGGCATTGTTAATAATGTGGGTCTTCTTGTAGGAGGGCTCCGCCGACAGCATCATTTCTGGCACTGCAAGCTAATATAATTTGTGTGCCTTCATCAAATTTTTACAAAACAGGGGCCTGTAAAATTGCTTGTTTTAATTCAAAAAACACCTTTTGATGAACGTTCTCCCACTTAAATGGTACAGTGTTTCTCGTTAATTCAATGAGCGGCTGTCCTATAGTGGCATAATTCAGTATGCACCTGCGGAGGTACGATGTCATGCTGAGGAAGGTTCGAAGCAGTTTTAAATTTTCTGGGGGGCGCCATTTGATGTATAGCAGAAACTTTATCAGGGTCGGTAAACATACCATTAGGGGAAATGATGTGACCTAGTACTTTTACAGTCTGTTCTGGGAAAGCGTATTTCTTTTTTTTTTACGTTTACATTTAAAAATGCAATCGCTCTAAAACCTTGGCATTGTTATCTAAATGTTCTTCAAAATAATTGCGGACCTAACAGGGCATTTCTGAACATTTGAAAATACTGGGGGGAGGTACTGTTGCCCATTGGCATTCTTTTGTACTAGAATAAGCCAACACCATCAATGGTAAATGCCAATTAATGCCTATCCTGTTCCCTAACTGGAATACTGTAGAGCCCAAAAAATATATCTAAACTTGTGATGTATCGGGAGTTTTGAAGAGCATTTAATATATCTTCAGTACGAGGTAAAGGGTACTGCACCCTCGTCAAATATTGGTAAAGTTTGCGAAAGTCGGTAAGAAATTGTAGGCCGCCATTTTTTGGAGATAACAAGGCTCAGTGCAGAATATGGACAGTCCACTTCTTCAATAATGTCGGCTTCAATCATGTCATTAATTTGAACTAAAAGTTCATCACGAAATTTAGGGCTGATTCGGTATGGTCTTGTGGTGATTGGTTTGTCAGTGGTCAATTTTAATTTGATTTTGAAGCCATTAGCTTCTGATAGCTCTAAAATAGTCTTAGCAAACCTATTGCTGTATTTATTGATGATGTCAACAATGGCCTGTGTTTGTTCAGCAGAGAGTTTTTATTGATGTGAGGCTGCTGGGGTTTATCTGTTTCAAGGGTGTCTAAATCCTTACAAAAGTGATCAATATAGTTACTGTGGTCATTCTCTTTGAAACCTGTATATAGGGGGATTTCCATTAATTTACTAGCATAGTGCGAATGCATGAACAAAATATTATATTTAAAAATTGGTATTGTATCATATCGCTGAATGAAATTAACACCTAAAATCAAATTATGTTGAAAGTTGTCAACAACTAAAAAGCTTTGTGAGTAGGTGTGAACCTGAATGCCTAAATTAATGGCAGTGTCAAATTTTGGGGAAGATAATACAGATGTTGCACTTGCTAAAGTTATCTGTTCACTCAAGTGATACATGTGTTGATTAGATAGTATTGTAGTCGCTATGCTGCTGCACGAACATCCAGTATCTAACAAATCATAATATTCTTTGCCTTTGATTGTGACACAGACTTGTGGTGTTGCTGTGCGAAGTCCCACATGCTGTCAGTCAATATTAGGTGTGTCGCAACTTTTTTTTCTGTTGTTCTAGATTGAGGCACGGCCCCGCTCAGCTTATTTGTCAACAGATGATCATCATTGTGGGCCTCGCTCCTCATGTTATGAAAACTTTCTGACTGTGCTACTTCACTATAGCATATGGGTTGCCTTATAAAAAAGGTCTGTGGTGTCAGCCCAATTTTTTTTTAAACCTGAGAAAGTGGTCAGTAATGTTGGTGGAGAACTCAAATTTCTGGTGGGGGAAAAGGCTGGAAAAGTGTCTATTATGGTCTGCATAGAAACACAATGCACATATATCTTGCGCGAGACTGTGTGGCCCGATGACGTTTTCCTTAGCTGTGGGAACATGATATGTGGCAATGTCGCCATGTAGGCCGTATGCTGTGGCAGTGTGGCAATGGCGGGCTGCAATGTGTGGCGGGGGAAATGATATTCTTGGTTATCTGGCATGTGGCCGGCTGCGCACGTGCTGTTTCTTGTGTTGACACATTACATGACCAAGTTGCAATCACTGGCGTCAGTCATGTTTTACTAATAACCTGCTGAGACTGAACTTTGTGTGAACTAACAACATTAGACGGGACTTTGAGCATTGTAAAATGTATGGCCGACCTAGTTTCCTGTGCCATGTTTACTTGTAAATCATTATCACGTGTAGTGAGGGAGGGTAAGGGTTTTGTCTGAAAGTCATGTCATTGAGCGTTAATTTTAGAATTTTTGGCATACAATCTGTTTGGTACTATCTTTTTGAAAATTGCCCTGCAGGCATCACGGACTCGGATGTTGTTCTCCTGGGTGGGGGAGAGATGTGTTTCCTTGTATTTTTCCCCATAAACATACCCCTGTATGTGACTGTTTTGTTTTGATTATGCCCTGAAGGGTAGTGTGCATGGTGATTATAGGGTCCTGGATGTGATTGATGTGGCCACTCAATTACCGTGGGGTGGCGGTACCTGGTCTTAATGTACATGTTTCTGTGGGTGGTGGTTGTGGGTGAAAATGTTAGTGTTTGAATGTATCTGACTGGATGTGGGGGCAGTGTGGTATATTTGTGCGTGTTTTTGAGCATTTGTAACTGTTCTTTCAGAATAGCAATTTCCTTATGTAGTTTAGAGTGTTTTGGAGTTTGTGAGTTCTGTTCAAAGTTTTGTGTATATTTCTACATGCCAAGCTCAACATTTTAATATTATGTAGCAGCTGTGTTAGTATTGTGTTCTGTAATGGTACGAGTTTTTCAGCAAGGTGTTATAAAACAGAGGCAAAATTATTGAAACAAATTCTGACTCAGGAAATTGTGGTGTACATTAATTTTTGTAAATGTTAAGTTTTCAATGTAAACCTGAGCACTTTCACCATATTTCGTCGTGCAGAAAGTAAAAGGTGTTTGTATTTGTCTTGTGTGTCGAGTTTTGTAAATGCCTGTAAGAGTTTGTTCTCGATTTGTTACCAAGTGAGTTCTGCCACAATGCCATAGTATAGGATCTCGTAGGTTCTCTTTGCAACCCCTACTAGATAAATCTTTAATCGCTGTGGTTTGTCAAGTTCTGACCAACCGTTAACTTAACTTGCAGCGTTGAGTATGTCTAAAAATTCCTTTACACTTTCGTTACTTTCCCCTGAGAAAGTTGGGTTATTTGTGGATGTTGTAAAATGACTTGAGTAGAGTTTGGAAAGTTGGGTGGATTTATAGTGTTGTCAGTGGGGTTAACAGACTGTTGTACTGTTGTGCAATTTATGGTTGTGTACTCATGTTGTGGAATGGCAGTATATGTGTTGGGAATTAATATTACAGGTGGATTTGTTGCTTGTAGTGTTGAAATTGGGCAGGCTCGGTGATATCCATTGTTACTTGGTGTGTCAGTGTGTCGTAAAATCAGTATTTTAGTGCTGTGTTCTGCTGTGTAGGGGAAGTGTGTTCAATAGGTGTTATATGTTCTGTATTATCACTTGTTAACTGGGTTCTCAACTGATCGTGTAATTCTACAGCACATCTAGCATCGCCTAAATCAACTAACAGTATCGTAACGAATTTTCTTATGATGTGTGCTGTAGATGGGTATTCTGTAATTATGTCGATATGTTAGAATAAAATTAAGTAGTGTAATTGGTGCCACATACTTTGTGTACTTATAATGAATACTAAATACAAAAGATAAGAAATTTGGAATATCTCCGAAATACACACACAACACAGGTGGAGATTTCCTTGCATCCATTGGAACAGGGTGTTCTGCATGAATGAAAGCAATTTACATGCATTATACTAGTCTACATAAAATACAAGCAGCTCTAATGGGTGACAAGGAGCATGACGTGTTCTTACTGCTAGCCTGGCAAGGCTGCATACGCGTAATGCTGACATGCACATGGTGGACTGACCTGCCACATACTGTCGTTTACTGCAAGTGCTGTGGGCTCGCGGTGACTAACAGCTGTTATGCTTACTGGTGCGAATAGAAACAATTGGCCAATAATTAGTATAGCAAATGAATATTTTAACCTGTTGTGATTGAATTCCTAGTTTCACATAAGCAATGAAGAACACTGTGAAGATTGAAATATACTTTAAAGAACATCAAACAATTATGCCTATGCATGGTGTGGATAGTGGGAAGTGCTTCCACATCTCTGTTTCGCTGTGTACAAACTCTATGCAAAGCACAATTGAATTCTTAGGAAATTGAGCTAACCCCCCTAAGCAGGGAAAGGATTGTAAGGTGCTCCACCAGTGTAATATCTCCCTCTACCTAAATTCTAATATATCACTTAGCTCTTACTCAGTTCACACTGAGTCCTGTCTCACAATAACTCGATACTTTAGTAATCACTTTTCTAAGATCGGAATACTTACAGGGGGTTTTGTAGTTGTCGATGGATGAACAATAATTAAGATACCTTGTATAAAACATATATTTATTACAACAATCTGTATGCTTGGACAATTCAATACATTTACTCATACAAATAAAAGTGATTTCTAAAGTATCGAGTTATTGTGAGTCAGGACTATATCCCATAGCACCTTAGGCAGTAGGTGTGTGGTGCATAGTTGCTGCTATAATATTAAAGGCACTCAAAATATATTCGCTGAAGCATTGTCTTGTATTTTTGATGGTACCTAAGTACAACCTGAAGTTCTTCCAAATTGTAATGTTTTGTCGAGTTTTCCATTAGCCTTTACACATATTAAAGAACACCAAGAAAAAGATAACAACTTGAGTCAAATCAATTCTAATTTAAAATCAGTCATCTAACATAAATCTTACTTTCTTTCTAAATGGCTCCTTTGTTGCAGGTCTTGTGACAAAATAAAGCACATTGTATTACCTGAACACCTGAAAGCTATGACTTTTGAATTTTTTCATTCATCTCATTTTGTTGGTGCTCATCTAGGAATACACAAAACCAATCAGGCTATTCGAAAGCGTTAAATTTACAAGGAAATAGATGCTGAAATTGCTGAATATGAAAGTGATGCAAAATTTGTGCACTGAGCAAGCCCGCACAGAATACACACTCAGGTTTCCTGTTTTCAGATGTAGCAGATAAACTTATGGAGAAAATGTTCATTGATATTGTGTGCCCCTTTCCTAGAAGTAAATTAAGAAATAATATGCTGTATGCGTGTGTTGACACTTTCACTAAATTTGTATAGTTAGTTCCACTTAGAAAATCTGATGCTATCCGCACCATTTATGTTCTTCAAACATGTATATTTCAAAATTTTGGCATATCTTCATCTATTGTTTCTGATAATGGGTCACAGTTTGCCTCCCATTTGTTCAAGAATATGTGATTCTCTCATGGCATATGACACATAACTTTATCTCCATATAATCCTCCTCCTTCACATGCAGAGTGTTTCACTAGAAAAAATCGTTCACATCTTATTGCTTTCCAGCGACGGATCAGACAAATTGGAATGGAAATCTTGCTTGGCTGCAAATGGCATTCAATCATGCCAGAATGATTCTCTCAAAAGTAGCCCATTTAATCTCATGTTCATTTTTGCACAAATAACACTTTGTCAAATTTGTAGCATCTAAATGTTGCCGAAGGATCGTAAGGATTGTTGAGAGAATTGGACATCTACCTTCAAGAATTTGAAGCATGCTCATTTTAAGAAATGTGTGAAATAAAGTAATTTTCGCATATATAACCCTTTTTGTGTACACGACCTTGTTCTGTACAAAGCACACCCTGTCAGAAAAACAGTTAGAAAGAAAATGGTAAAAATATCTTACAGTTGCACAGGCCCATATCTAATCCTATGTTTTTTGACCCCATTCACTGCTGCTGTAGCTGATCCAAGTTTAGGAGCATTTTTTTACAATAGATTATGCTAAAGATTGATGAAAAGATTGCTGAGAAGGATTTCGAAAGATTGAGGGAATGATTGTGAAAGATTGATGGGAAGATTGAAAGATTGATGGAAATGTTAAATATTGATAGAAAGATTGAAAGATTAGTAGAAAGATTTAAATATTGATGGAAATTTCAGTAAATATTAATGGCCAGATCGGTAAAGATTGATGGAAATGTTGCTGAGGAGGAAGACTGCAAAATATTGATGGAAATATTGTGAAATATTGCAGAGCTCATTGTGGTGCTGATTGTGGTGCCTATTGTTATGCTGATTGTGATGCTGATTGCTGTGCTGATTACTGGAAAGAATGATGGAAAAATATAAAGATTGCAGTGCTCACTGCAGTGCACATAGTGCTGATTGTGATCCATATGATGCTGATTATGGTGTGCAAGGTACTGATTGTATTGTGCATGGTGGTACTAATTGTAGAGCATATGGTGCATTTTTATTGATTGTGGTGCATGTGGTACTGATTTTTGTGCATTTGGTGCGAATTGATGGAAAAATGGCAAGATTGATCGAAATATAAATGAAAAAACAATTCTTTCATTGGTTTTCTAGTTTTATAATTTTTTTGATTTTACAAAAGTTTTTTATAATTTTTGTGTTCATGGCCAAAGTTCACCAGTTCAAATTCAAGGTCATCGTCACCTGGATCCAGGATGGTGGTAGTAGAATACTATACTTGCTAATTTTTATGGATTTTTTATTTTTTACAGTTTTTCTCGAGTTTCTGTGATCAAGGTAATCTAATGTCATGATTATAAAGTCAAAATCATGGGTCACCTAAATCCAAGATGGTTGCTGTGTGACTTTATAACATGGCTGCTGGCCAGTTCCATTCCTTCGTCACATCTAAATCCAAACATTTGAGATTTAAATTTGATTTTTTTTAATTAGTATTAAATAACTTTTTGTAAATATTTCGGATTTATTTTTAACTTTTTTATTTTTGTAATTTTGCAGTAAAAGGTCAAAGGCCAAGGTCATATGGATAAAATATGGCAGCCAGCCGACCTGAATAGCAGTGAATGAATAGCTCCTAGTTCCGACAACAGATGGAGATGTTCAAAATTTCTCCATTTTCAACTACTAGCAAATTAAAGAAAAATAAACTTAAACGAACCTAATTTATTCACTCACCTTCAATGGAATAATATAATTGTTATTTTTAATAAATCGTCAAGCATACAATTAACAATTATCATTATTAGAAGATTGATTTTGTATATTTCTTCTAACTCATTATTTATAGTATGAATAGGAATATAAATCAATATAATGTAATTCCTACCCAAAATTATAGAAAAGACTAAATTTCAAAAGAATCAGAAATGAGAAGTTTTTTTTTTAGTACAAACTATAGCATCGATATTACTACTAATATAAATTATTACAATAAATCACAAAAACAATATTAATATGTCAAATAATATTATCGGAGACATACCATAATTAAGTTCCTTAATAAAAAAAGAGATTTTTCACCTTCTCCTTTTTAATTACAAAAAATAAAGAAAGATTGAATACAATAAATTGATATCACTTACTGTTCACAACAATCACTCAAATTTAATACAATTTATATTTACCACAAACAATACATTAAATAAAATAATTAAAAATCAGTCCCAATATAAAGTGTATCAACCTATTCAGATATCCTGTCAAATATGTGTACAATTGACAGTTCGAATATTTACACAATAGAATCCGTATTACATTTCCATTCGGTCCCACGTCAGTTCAGTCCATGTCCTGCCAGTTGCAATGTTCTAGAGTCCTCCAAGCGCCCTCCCCTACAGTAGGCTTCACGCGTCGGTTTCACACCCTCCCGTCCATTCTAGTCATGAACACTTATCTCGCAGTCGTCCCGCAATCTCCTGTCGTAGTCCGCACTTCCCTCCACTTGCGCACACTCGGCCAGATGGCCTCCGTCAAAGACTGCCGGCCGCTGGGCCGCGGAAGTATATATACTGTCTAGGCCTTCATCCAGAATCTTCCCCAACTCGCGAGTTGCGCCGAGGAGGGCTAGGCGCCAGCCAGTCTCAATAAAGCATTCTTACTTCATCGCTTAACGTATCGGAGTGTCTAGCAGGCAAGAGGAGGTCTGTGACGCCAGCAAGTCTGGCCGCTGTCGCTATTCACGGTATTCCCAGAAGGGAGGCAACCAACTGCGAATGTATCGATCCAGGAATAGGGAAGGTCGAGGGAAGCCGAGCCTGTGCTAGTTGCAGTACGTAACGCTGCCCCCTCCTTAAGTCTGTTCATCCCGAACAGACTCTACAGCATCAGCACCTTCGTACAGCACCAGTCGGTCAATATGGACAACCTTAGGATTTTCTTTCCATGAGTCCCGGCGACAGATCTGGAAGGAAGTGTCACTTGCTTCAAAATTTGATAAGGTCCTTCCCAACATCGTAGGCATTGAGATGCATTCCCCCGAATGTGTTTTATTTCATACAGCCACAATAGCCGCCCTTCCTTGAATGCATCATCTGCAACTATTGGACAACATCAAGCATTCCTATTGATGCCACTAGACACTGCGATATGTTCGAACCATGCACCCTGGCCGTAGTCCTTCTTCTGAAGATGCATATTTGCAGCTCTGTCTGAAAACTGGACTTCTCTCGTTCCTTCGCTTGCATAAACTGCTGGGTGACGTCTTACATGGTCCGACGGCAATATCCTTATTCTTCTTACCACCATATGGCGATCTTTCTTCGTTTCCTCAGATAGGATGTTGCCATTTGTTTCGACGGGCCCGTGGTTTGGATAAGTATTACTGCGGCTGTCAGTTCCAATTGTTCGTGCAGCTGTCCCTTGACGGGTTCCTCGATTACTAGTCTCAGTTGGCACCTCAGGTCAGCAGGCTCGTAAGTGTCCCTCTATTCCACACTTCCAGCATTCTCGGCGCCTCCGTCAATGAGGGACAGGTGTCGCCGCCTCTACGGAATTCAAAAGTTCCTCTACCAAGTCTCCAGTCTTCTCAAGAAGCTGTCAGTCGAACTCATGTCTGGCTGCCGGGTCCTGCAGTTCCTTTACGAGCACTGGATACTCAAGTGTCCTCTCTGTCTACATTCCCAACATTCCCGACGCTTAGGTGGATAAAAACTGGGTTTATTAGTAAATACTCCGGCAGGAATGTCCTTCACTGTGGTCTCCAACTTTCCCTAGACTTCCAGGATGCTATCTCCATCTTCGTCATTGCACGGGGTAGCTGCCTGTACTGAATGTCGACACGTCGGCTCGTGCTTCGCTGATTCGGCCTCCAATGCTCGGGCCAGGGTGTACAGCTCGGCGCACATCTGCATCGGTAATAGCATCTACGAAAAATTCGACTGGAATGACGTCTCGTTCCTCCTCGGAGCACCCCTCTAGTGACAGGTGCGTCAGCCTCACGATGTCCTGCCACAGCTCCTGCAGTGGTTCCCCTGGTCGCTGGATGCGGCTTCGCAGTTGGGCATGGGGCGTGTCACAGGTATCGGTCGCCGAATCGCTGCTCCAAAGCCGACACCAGTGTGGAGTATTCTAGACGATGTCGTTCTGTCAGCGGCTGCAGTATGCTGAAACACTGATTCCCTCAGTACAGAAGCCAGGTAGTACGCCCGCTGCTCTTCAGTCCAGCCATTCAGGGAAGCAACAATCTCGAACTGATGTCGGTACTTGCGCCAAAGTGTCTGTCCATCGTAAGGGGCGGACTTAACTGTGACGCCTTTACCCACCCCTGGCTGGGGCGTTCCTACACTGTAGAACTGCGGCGCCTCCCCTGCGATGGCTGCACTGACGGTGACCTCTACCTTCTCCTCGCTGCCCCCACTCGTCCCGGTGGTGACCAAACTCGGCTCCTCTTCCGCCCCTGGATGTCCTATCCCCTGCTGCATCAAGAACTCTGGCCATTCCTTCTTGAGGGCAATCACCTCTTGGACCACTTTCCACTCGGCACTGTCCAACCTCTCGCTCACATTGTCAATTTTCTCGTCCACACAGTCTATTTCATTGTTCACCAACTTGCTTACATCTTCTATCTTTCTATCCATACTCTCATTCACACGGTCTATTTTCATGTCTATTACTTCGCTAACACTGTCTATTTTCTTGTCTACTAATTTACTTGCACTAATAATTTGGCTATTTACAGATTCACTAACACTAAATATTTGGGTATTTACATTTTCATTAACACTACAAATTTGACTATTTACATTTTTATTAGCATTATCTACAACTCTATTTATTCTACTATTTACAGTATATATTTTGCTATTGATCTGGCCACTCAAAATATCGATTAAAGAGTGGAGTGTTTCCATGTCTGCCGACATTTTTCTAGTTAGCATTTAAAATTACAAAACAATTCCTTGCCCTGTTACAACAAATATTGTGATATTTGCAAATGTTATCCTATTAGAAAGAATCTCACTATTACCATAATTAAAGTGATTGTATTTACTTTTAATAAAATGCCTCCATCCCACTTCTTACACCAGTGTTACAAGTTCTCGCTCTGGAAATTAAGTGGGCTATGCCAAGCTTGTTAAGGGATGGAGGTCTTTATCAAATAAAAGAATTAATCTTAATAGCCCTATTTTATTTACAGTCACCACTACAAAATTCTCTGAACTCGAAATCTCACAATAAATTGGTATCACCTCTGTTCACAACTAATTAACCCAATTTAATACAATTTATAATTACCACGAAGAATTAAATTAAATTATATTAGTAAATATCAGTCCCAATAGACAGTGATTCAACCTATTCCGATATTCTGTAAAATATGTGTCCAAATTGACTGTTCAAATATTTACAGTAAAATCCGTATTACACTTCCATTCAGTCCCACCTCAGGTCAGTCCATGTCCCGACAGTCGCAATGTTATAGAGCTCTCCAAGCGCCCTCACTCACGGTGGGCTTCACACGTCAGTTTCACACCTTCTCGTCCATTCACGCCACGATCACCTCGCCCGCCATCGTCCCGAAATCTCCTGTCGTCGCCACACTTCACTCCGCTGGCCCACACTCGGCCAGGTGGCCTCCGTCGAAGACTGCCGGCCGCTGGGCCGCGGCAGTACATATATCCTTTAGGCCGTCACCCAGAATCTTTCCCAACTCGCGAGTTGCGCCGAGGAGGGCCGGGGCGCTAGCCAGTCTCACCAGAATATTCTTGTATCGTCGCTAAACGTATCGGAGTCTCTAACAGGCGAGAGGAGGTCTGTTACGCCAGTAAGTCTGGCCGCTGTCGGTACTCACGCGATCCCCAGAAGGGGCACAATTGGCTGCGAGCGTATCGTTCCAGGAAGAGGGGAGGTGGAGGTGGTCACCTCCCACGGTGCCGGGCAGCCGAGCCTCTGATAGCTTTAGCACATAACAATATTATTAATTAGAGGCATGCCGCTAGTATAAGGATTCCTAACCAAATGATTCGTAATTTAAACTTCAATAAAAAATGAATTAATACTTTTAGTTGTATTAGTAATATTGGCTTCGTCCACTTTTTATTACTACCTACGAATACTATATACAGCACCAATATTTACAATTTCAGAAACAAAATAAAATAACAAATATGAAAATAAATTTTGTAATACATTTACATCTTTTACAAATACAGGCCTATCTCGTTAATTTACTTAGCAATAAGCCTTTATTATGAATTTAAGTTAAATTTAATCTGATAATGTACAAACTTATAAATAAATATGCTCTTTAATCCTTAGTGTGTGTGTGTATATATATATATATATATATATATATATATATATATATATATATATATATATATATATATATATGCAATTTAAAATCATTTTATGAATATAAGACCATAATAGTAAAGAGGTCTAATACCTGTTAATAAATAAACAATTTACTGTCAACCATTTTCTGTCAAACTGTCAAATAATTTTCAATCAACGATAGAGATATTAGAACTCTATAAATCTTATTTTGAATACGATCAGGAATAATATACGATTATATATAAGTGTATTAATTCGTTTGGAATTAGGAATATCATGATGAATTTTTCGAAATAATCAAATTTAAGAAACAATCTTAACAGTTCATGCTTTTGTAATAATTTTCTTTGAAGTTATAGAAATTTCAATTGGGACATTTGGTAATTGGTGCCTATCAGTTATAATTATAACACCCAAAATAGCATTCTCATGAATAAATAATATAATATTTTGATTAATCACACCATCATTAACATTACTAATCATAAGTAGAATAGTTGATACGAGAACATGTACAAGATGAACACTATACCCACCTTTTGCTGGCTTAACTGCGACATAGAATAATATCTGTAGATCTAACCACTTTTTCATTACTCATAGCGGGAGTTTCTTCAATTTTAGGTTCCGTTTACTTCATCTCCACAACAGTTAATATAAAATCACTAGGAATATCTTATGCCCACTTATTTGTATTATCTTTGGTAATTACAGCAATTTTATTATTACTTTAATTACTAATAACTGCAGTTAACTGATCTTAACATAAATGTATCATTTTTTGACCCATCAGGAGGGGAAGACCCTATTTTATATCAACATTTATTTGGATTCTTTGGTCATCCAGAAGTATATATTTCATTTCTTCCTGGATATGGTATATCTTCACATATAATTTCACATGAAAGAAGAAAAGAGAATGTTCGGAAATTTATAAATAATTTTTGCTGTAGCAGCAATTGGATTATTAGGATTTGTAGTATGAACCCACATATATTTACAGTATAGATGTTGATTCACGAGCCTACTTCACTTCAGCTACAATAATTATTGCAGGACCTACTGGTATTAAAGTAGCCAATTTATTTGCCACTATTACTATTTTTATTTACATTAGTTGGGTTAACTGGAATTGTGTTATCAAATTCATCTATTGTTATTACACGACACGATACTTATTATGTTGTAGCTCAATTCGACTATGTCTCAAGAATAGGAGCTGTTTTTCAATTATATCAGGCTTTATTTAATGACACTGTCTATTCACTTTAATGACAATAAATCCATTTTGACTTAAAATCAAATATACTATAACATATATTGGAGAAAATGTAACATTCTTCCCACACAATTTCTTACTATGAACAGCATTACCACGACGATATTCATAATATCCTTATATATATATATATATATATATATATATACATACACATACATTTTGTAATATTATCTCTTCAATAGCCGCATTTATTTCAACAATAACGAAAATATTATTTATCATAATCCTATGAAAAAGAGTAACTTCGCTACGACAAACATTATTCAGACAACTTTCACTTCATCACCAGAATAAAAACATAATTTACCACCATCAGAACACACTTAGAATGAATTACCAATTTTAATCAAATTCTAATACGACAAACTAACGCAAAGGTTCTAAGCTATCTATATATGTATATATATATATATATATATATATATATATATATATTAGTATAAATAATTATCTACCTGACCTAATTTGTATTCAGGGGACAGAGCATCACCTTTAATAGAACAAGTAAATTTCTTCCATGTACCAAATTATAATATACCTAATAATAATTGCAACCAAGGTAAGATACAATATAATTATAATTATCATCAATAAGCAGACAAACCGCAATTAATTAGTATAACCCTATTTCTTATTGCAGCACCGTCCTTAAGATTATTATATTTGATAGGTGAAATCAATAATCAATAATCACTAAAGAAATTGGTCTTCAATGGTATTAAACATATGAATATTCAGAATTTAGTTATACAGAATTCAACTTATATATAACCACCCAAGAAAATATTAATGAATTACGAATATTAGACATAAATAATCAAATAATACTACCATCAAACGCATTTATACGAATAATTGTGACTTCTAGAGATTTTATTCACTGTTGAACATTATCATCATCAGAGTTAAAAATTGATGGAACTCCAGAACAATTACATCAAACAATATCAATGTTAAAACGAAATGGGCTGTTATTCGGCAGTGCTCAACAATTTGTGGGAAAAATGGTTGTTTCATACTTGTTGAAAGAGTACCTATCAATACCTTTATTTATTGAATAATAAAATCATCAAATGACTGAAAGTAAGTATTGGTCTAGTAAACTACGCTATAGAAATTAGCAAGTACGTTTAATGAGACATTTTGTTAAACATATAAAATCAATATATGATATTAAAATGATTGACTATCCATATTTTCTATTCCCAAAAATAGATCAATAAAATGGATATTAATTTAGTTATATTTTATTATTACTTTTGAAGTTCTGCTTCAAAACTGACACGCGTGTCGATCAGCAAAATCAAGCAATTTTGTGAGTACCCCTGTCCTGCAAAGAAAACTGTCCTGCCTGAACTATTTATTTTTCATCCCGACAGATGGTGAAGTGTATGATGCCTACAATTTTCTGGAGTACGATTAAATGCTGCTATTATGGGGTTGATGTGTTTACAGAACTGCATGATGTTAATGAGCTTGGTTAGAAAGTCTGCTTGGTTATTTGTCATGCCTGTATTTGGTAGTCCAGATTAATAAACTTTTATATTGTTTGAAGAGGGATTACTATTTGAAGAGGCAATAATTTTGCTGCAGAAAAAGGCACTTTGTCCCTCTCCTCCCTTAGCGGATGGCGCACGTCTGAATGCTTCCAAGCGCTGAGCTATACTGAAGAGAGGCGCGCGATGGCTGGTGGCTACTACTGGCAACGAGTTCAGCCTCGCACACTCTATAACCTTCCATACGCCTCTCCGCTATTCCCGGCGCCTCCTTAACCTTCCAGAGCCGCGTATAAATGTTCGTCCCCAGCCTTAGCGAGTGTGCAGTGTTCCTCTTCGAGTTGCGTGGGCTGGCCGACGATATATCATGTCTACACCACTTCGTACTTCGGGGCTTCGCCACGCTAGACGCGTTTTCGCGTAATATGAGTACTATTCAAGTTAAGTATTGCAATGTACGTAGTTGTTATTATGCTGGGGGTATAGTTTCCTTTTTAGTAGTTTTTTTTAAACGATTTTTGTGTACGTGGGTGTTTGTATAGGCCGTTCACGGTAAAGTGAGCACTTTTTGAAGCTGTTTCATCAGACATAACCACCAATAAATTCAGTCCATTATGGCCTCGGACTTTTTGTTTTGGGTATGATGAATGTATAGACTGTTTATTACTCACACGGCAGGGTTTACACTAACAAGTGGTGGAAGGATATAAATTGGTTGAATGAAAAAAGTAACTAGGTCTTCAAAAGTGCTCACTTTATCGAGAACGGCCTATAGGGAAGTTTTCTTCACTGTTTTGATTGTGTGAATTTTCAATATGGTATTTTATGGGAATGTTTGTGAGAGGTGGATTTTTTTTTTTTTTTTTTTTTTCCGTGCTGTATGATTGGTCTCTTGGACTACGACTCACCAAAATAATTTTAATGCCAAGGAGTTTAGTGGATATTTTATGGCATGCCTTTATGCTCATGGGTAAGTGTAATGAGTGTTTCTGCTCCTTCCCAATGGTATTCTTGAAATTAGTACTCCATGTTGTACCTTTTAGTGAATCATCAGGCGTACATAGTACATATACTTTTATATTGTAATAGTGCTTGCTTTACTCAGGGAGTCGTTTTACCTTTTTTAATGGAATTTCACACATGTTTATTCAGGTTGGGTGATTTCTCAGGATATATTAATATTGTTGTTTTTCTGTTTGTTCCAGTATGTGTGTGTTCTCTCCTTACCCCAGTTAACCGATTGTAGCAAGCAACATAAATTTACAAATGCATTTTATATTTTTCAAATCAAGTTGCAAAGTTGTTGTTCTTGGTGACAATGTATAGATGGGGTTCAATATATTTGTATTGATTTTGGAATTTTTGTGTCCTTGATTTCTTGATATTTTTTAATGGTGTGCGTCCTTATCCTTGCCTTCCATTAGCCCTGCTACGTTCTAAAGGGGCGTAACATTTTGATAATATGTATTATAATAATATTTTTTACAAAAAGAACAATCATTAAAAACAAAATAGTATAAATAAATCCATATAATGAAAATAATTCAAAATAATAACTTCTATATCCAATTTTTCATCCATCAAAGAGATGATTCAATTTTCCAATAAATTGAACGGTAACCTTATTACAACACGGTAGACTTATTTGTGAGTAGTAATTGAATAAGCCCTTCTTAAGAGTCGGTGCTTGTTAGTAGGATACTAAATTAATTAATTATGTATTATTGGAATTTAAAATACTATGTCTAATTAATAATAAAGGTCATACATAATTTGTTTATATTTTAACTCTTAGGTTCACTGTAAGAGTAAAAATTATGAGACCTTGTGTAATATACTATACATAAGCGGTAACAGCAAAATAATAAGATCGTTTCCATTGTTGCGGCCAATTCTAATTATTGCTGCATAGACTAAAGGGTGCGGAGACGCGAGAGTGAAGGCTGTATCCAGAGAATTCGGAAACAGGAAATGAAAACAAAAATATATAAATTATATGAACAGTTCTGGAAATGTGTTCACTAATTTATGGTAAAAGGGATGTGTACACTAGACGCAGAATAACTCCGAGCCTGGCCGACCGTTGCAAATGGGATGAAACAGTATATGTCATGGAGGAGCAGGCGAAGCCGCAGAGCGATAACGCATACTTGATACCAGCACGGCTGTAGCTGCTATACAGGATGAAAACGTAATAATTTTGTCGAGCCTGAATCAGACGCAGGTATTGCGAGTACGTCCACATTTCTTAAACACGGTTTCCTTTCCGGTTTGTATACGTGGTTAGTGTGTGTGAAGTTCGTCACTTCTGCTGTCAGTGTTATGTAATGCGTAGAAGAAAACACAGTGAATTACGTACAGTACAACATTGTAGTACATTGAAATACCTCCAGTTTTGTCAAAATTGAAAGGTAAGAAACATCACTCACAGGCGCGAGAAATTGTTTTTAAATGTTCTGCAGTTTATTGGGCACGAAGCGAGTTTGGGGAACCTTCCATTCCACTTGAGAAAGCACAGCTGAGAACATCTAAGGCGACGGGTTTGTCTCGTACCACAGTGCAAATAATTAAGAAGGAAGCTAATCAGAAATAAGCAGGTGAAGGACCGTCTTTCTCAACACAAAACAAGAAACTGAAGGAAACCTCTAAATACGACCTTGACACCTTAGACGAAGCTGTGGTACGACGTAGGCTACTGTTTACAATTTCTATCTAAATGTAAAACGTGTGCCGACTGTCGAAACTCTAAGACTTATGTTACAGGACGACATAAATTACTAAAGAAGTAATTCAACTTTAAGAACGATTTTGAAGAAGCTAGGATTTAGATGGCAAAAAACCAAATCTCTGCGCCTGGTTTTAGTAGAAAAATAATATATTGGGCAAAAACGTACAGACTATCTCAAGAGTATGCAGCGATTAGAAATTGGAAACGTACAATTATTTACATGGATGAGTCGAACATTTTGCCATTGCATGTGCAAAATAAAATGTGGAGTAATATGTCTTCCAATGGTCTGCGAGCCCCTGTGGCAAAGGTAAGCGGTTAATAATGATTCATGCAGGAGGCGACAGGGGATTATCACAAAAATATGAATACAGAAAATCAATAAAAACGGATTAAGGAGCAATTAATACAAAACCTTCCACCTGACAGTATTCGTTTGATAGATAATAATCCATATCACAACGTAAAGGTAAACATAGCACCTATTTCCATCTCAACTAAGAAGGAAATGCAGCAGTGGTTAGATGAGGAGAATATTTCGTTTCCTAGCGACATGCTATAATATACTTTTTATGACCTCATAAAGCAATACAAACCTCGGTAAGTGCAGTACTCGGTAGACAGACTACTGGGAAATAATGGCCACGCAGTACTTCGTCTGCCGCCCTATCATACAGATTTGAATTCGATAGAAAGCATCTGGGCTAAACTTAAAGGAGAAGTCGCTTCAAAAAATGTTACTTGCAATTTGACAGATGTGAAAAAACTCTGCGAGGGCATATTTCACCGAATGGTGCCAGAAGATTGGATACTAATTTGCAATCACGTCAAGACACTCGAGAACGACTATTGTGGCAAGGTTGGCGATTTGACATTGAAATTGAAAAAGTGATTATATATTTAGGTGGTGCGGACAGTGACAGCAGTGACACGTCAGACTCATCGGCTGGAGCAATGAGTGGCATTGAAGAACTGCCGTAGTACTTCATACCTCAGTGGTAAGTAGTCGATGTTTTCTACTTTTCTCTACTTGCTCTGAAGGCTTTGTTTTACTCCTGTTTCTCTCTTCCACTTTCTACCGCTCCTCCGCGCGTGAGCCACCACTCCTCCATAAGTGTGACGTAGCTCAAGCTCGGAGTCATTCTGAGTCTAGTGTAATGCACATAATATGGAAATAGTATGAAAGTTTGTACACGTCAAAATACTAGAGTGACGTAGATATGGAATGTGAATTAGATAAATTCTGAACATACAGTATCAGTTAGTACCGCCAAAATCTGATTTTTGGAATATCACCTTGGGTGGCTTTGCTAGGACTAGATGTTCTAGTGTGTGTTTTTGATGACGTTCTCTGTGTTTTCCTTGGTAACATAGCTCTGCAATACCGTACGTCCGAAGTAATTATTTATTTTGAATTAGCCCAAGGCAAGTAGGTGTTTAATATACCGAACATTGTATTTTGCTTTGGTTGTACACGAATTCACATTCACTTGCAAAGGTCTCTTGGGCATCCCAGCATCTGCATCGCCACTTTATTCCGGTAGACAGCGCGGGCTTAACGAATTTTCTGCTCGGCACTTCTGCGGCGTGCCGCTGTGTCGAGTTATTTGGTCTCAGTGGCACGGTCATAAAGTTAGGTCTGGCAACTGCTATCTTTCTGCCTTGATAGAACGCATACGCTTAGTGAAGCTCGCGGCCGCTTGTGAACTAACAGTGCTAGTGCAGGCTCACCCGTTTTAGCATTGCGGTATATGGGAGTTTCGGAGATTTTTGAATAATATAAAATAACGCCTTTTAATTTTCATATGTCCGTTCGCTATTAAGAATTATGATATATTTTGGTGCGTTTGAGGTTGGTTTCGTTTATGTCAATGTTTTGCTGGCGCAGTATACCAAGTTAGTAAAAACCTCTGCATCGCATTTTTCCTCGTACCATGTTTATTGTTTTTGTTTATTGTTGTTTCGACAAGTCCAAGTTTATTTTGTCCAGTAATATCGTACATCGTGCCTAGCAGCACAACAATGTAGTACATGTCAATAAATAGAGTATAGAAATTATTTTAGTAAAGTAAAAAGACAATTATGTATAGTACAAATATATACTACTGCATTGTCATCACATCCACACATATGACAAAATGTGTTTTAAGTTTGGTTAACAACTGCTCAATAAAAATATATTTAATATATATATCTTAACGTAATTTAAGTTTATTGTGGTTATAGATTCTGGTTGTTTATTGTATATATGTATTCCTTTCAACTCAATACTTCTCTTGTAAAAATTTGGTCAGTGATAATATACTCTATAGCTACTTATTTCTATTCCGTGTGGAATAGTGATAGAAATAAGATTTTTTCAAGATATTCGTTTTTGCTTGAGTGAATAAATTAAGAAATTCCAAAATGTAGATTGATGTGAATGATAATTTTAATTTTTTAAATAAAGGCCTGCAACTTGTATTATACCTATTTAATTTAGAGATCATATCAATGGTCTTTTTTGTACAGTGCGCCGCACTCTTAGATTGAAGTACAGAGTGAATGGCGCGCACTGTTGCCAGATTACTCCAGTTTTGCGACGTGACTGTCAGGCTGAGTAACAAATGGGTGGCGAAGGAAATGGCTTAATTAAGAGGTTTTTATCTATTTACCTCCCTGACAACTCTTTAAGATAATCCAATACTTCAACGCAAATCTAAGCAGCTCCTTTGAAAGCGACACCTGTGAGAAACCCTATCACTGTGACTGCATGGTGCGCACGCAACGAAAATGGCATTTTTTTAGGCTGGAAAAAGATAACACATCAGGCAACAGTGCACGCAGCAACAAGGACAGAGTTGACGACAGAAACCATGTATTGGAAAGAGAGAGTGAATGTGCACTACACCGCACGCTGCAATCTAAGAGTGAGACGCTCTATAGCTACAAATATTTTGGATTTTACATTGAGTAATTTTTGTGTTCTTAAATAATTTAGATATTACCAGGAAATTCTAAAATATCTACCAATTTACAGGGTTAGAAAACCCAGCCCTACATAAGTCTGGCCTTATGGCCCTAAAGTTTTTTACTTATCTCATGGTCTGTAGTGCTGTACTAGTCACCTCCAAAGGCCAGGTCTCTCTGCCCGACCAGTCCGCTGGAGGGACTATTCAGTCAAAAAACTAACAAGGGAGCACTTCCCCACCAATATTCCTATTGGCACAGCCTGTCCTCGAATGACAAATAATATCCGGCGAAACCAGCGCCACTTTTATCAAAATTACTACTCAAGACTAATATTTACAAGTATTGAATATTCTGGTGATCACATTATTTCCAGCACATTAGCGCCCTCTTTATGCATGCTGCCCCCGATTGCCGGCTGTCAAGCGCTTCTAGTATCCCAGGCGGGCAGGCCAGTTAACACACTGGCTACTAGCGCCGGCCATTTTCCAGTCTTACATTGGTGCGCGAACCAAGTGGTCCCATATGTCTGTGCGTCGGAAATGTCACTACAACGACAAATATGGTTCACGTTCGACATCAGCACACATAAATTCTTCAGTAGGTAGAGTGTCTTCAAGTATAATTCAATAATAAACATATCCTATTAGGAAGTATTAAAATGTAGGAAATGTTTTATATTGATGAACAATGATGAGATGGCGATCAGCTCACAAGACAGGCACGATCGTAACGGGCAGGGCAATTGACGGTAAAATTGGAGTGGCAAGCAGGCGGAAAATTCCAAGTCATGAGACTCCTTGTCTTACATGTTAATTGCTATAACACATTGTACAATAGGCTGTCTTCTCAAATATGTGGTGCCTTATGTGCTGATTCTAACATTTTCCCATGGGCTTTAAACTACGGTACGTATTATTTAATAAAACACATTTTCTGACGTAATTACTGAGTTTTATCTACTTGACAAAGAAACATTGCACTGACTAGAGCATTCCTTTAGTGACTGGGTCAAAGGACCTGTTCATGCATGAACGTTTCTGTCAAGCATGCATGTATATAGGGCACGGAAATACTATCACTGGATGAAAGATTACTGTGATATGAGTCTCCACAAGTTGAATCAATGACACAATATCAAAATACACTAATCTATCAATTTCATTTCACATTACATTTTACGACATACTGAACATATTATTTTTATACTCTGTTGAAAGTATTATTACATAGCGAAATCTCATGATATCCTGGGCAGTTCTACAAACATACTGTTACATAATACTTTTATACTGTCTAGCAATTTAATTATTTGGTACAAACAGCATCAGAGAGCTTATGCTCGCGGATATGGTATACTTTGTTGACTACCAGAGCCTACCAAATTCTTAGCGTATTTAACTTTGAAAATGTAAAGCTTATAAGATCTCCTCTTTTGTATTTTTTGGATCAATATTTTGGACAAAATATAATTTTATGAACTGAATAGTCAGCCCAGAAACTATATTTTGTTCAAAATTGTTGGTGTGAGACCAGCACTTCTCTGTATGATCTAAATGATAATGGGATATCAGCTCTTAATTCCAAATTTGTAGGCCTATACCACAAGTTTTATTTTTTGGTTCTGTAGGCCTATATTATATTTTGAAGCTACTTCGATGCTGTAGATTCAACTTTTACAAATTGTTGGGAAATACCATTCCTGTTCCACACTTTTGCTAAATTTTTATCTATTTTTCTGTGTTTGGTAGATAAAAGCGAATTTCCATAAAAAGTAGTCGCCATAATTTGAAGTCCACAATGCCTACTTTTCCATAACCATCGTAGGACTACCACGGGTAATGCACTATGTGAAATCTTGAACTTAAGTTATGATCCAAATTTCAAATTCTCTTTTATAATACAATATTTTTAATGTACTTTACTTGTAATTAATCACATGGTTAGCAAATCCTAATAGCAATTTCGAGACATTAATGGGAAATAACATGCAAATTATGCATCAGATAAGAAACCTGTTGGTGCAATGTTTACATAGTAGTTTCTTGGTTCCTCCCCCCCCCCCCTCCCCTTCTTTTTCATTGTGGGGAATAAAGAAAATGTTTTGGTGAAAATCCACATTTCGAGTATGAACAATTAGATTTAAGGTTGCAATATTGAACCATGGCATTTTGGACTTTGTAAATGGCTGACGAGAGGTCCCCGCCTCCTGACGCCAGTGTCACGTGACTGATGCGTGGGACACAAAGCATGCTCACTGAACGCTGCCATGCAACCAGTACATAAATTAGTAACTTCTTACCTGATTTGGGTTGAGTAATAGGATAACATAGAGCTTTTAAACGTAGCAATATTTCATTGTATTATAATTTTGTTTATGTTTACATAATCAAAACTATTTGCGTTGTGGAACAACGGCCAATGACGACATGTGAAAGTTGCATTTTGTTTTATATGCAGGTATGTTTATACACCTAAGGATTTGCATTATAGAACAGTGCCAAATTGCGGTGATTTTTGCCATAAATAAATTAATGCAGTTCCTTAGAAGTCGTATTACTTTCTCAAATAAAAATGAAACTTTTACACAAAAAATTTTTACTCTTACGGAAAAAATACCTGTATAGAGAAGTAATGTACATATACACAACATGCGGATATTTACTTTAATATATATGTAAAACAAACAAAACATCCAGTCCAACACCACTAGCAGGATACGAGGCCTAGGATATAAGGGGAATTCAAAACTGGAAAGTGACAACTGTGGTGGATTAGTGCATGTACTGGGGCTACGGTGGTATAGAGGTCAGACTACTTGCCTCCCCCTACGGTGAACCGGGCTCGATTCCCGGCGGGGTCACTCAAGAATATTGGCACGTGGGAGCTGTGCTAGCCAGGGGTTTTCTTTGAGATTTCCTATTTCCCCTGCCCTTGCATTCTGGCACTGCTCCATTCTTATTGGCTCTCAAGATCGCAATATTAAAAGTTGCCCAAATCTCTCTACTCCCGTGGATAAAATCTTGTCTGAGGAAGACCAAATGTATAGCATATGTTCTAAATTTTCTGTTCAGTGCCTAGGGTTTTAGAGTAAATAACTAATTTGTATGTATCATCAGTAACTTTTATTTGGGTTTTGAATTTTTTTTTTTTTTTTTCATTTCCATTATTATTCAAGGTTGGTAAATAAAAACACACAACAAATGGATTTCTTTTGGCCATAAGATTCCTGTGATATTTTGAGTATTTTCATTTCTGCAAACGATTTTGTTACAATGAAGAACTTGCCAGTTGTGGTGTGAATCAACGTAACTTAAGGTCAGTGCTGAGAGAACACAGTGCCGTGAGACATTGCTGTAAACAGCAACGCATCACATGCTGAAAAGCAGCGGCAGCAACTGTGACTGGATGCGTCTCACAGTTGGCAAGTGTGAGATCCTAGGCTTATTGGGTGGTTGGAAACCTACTGACCATCTGAATTGCCCCAGGTACTGTAGATACAACAGTCAATTGTGGCTCATGAAATACTGACATGTAGCATGACGTCAGCTGCCCAGTGAGGACATGCAGGAGAGCCTTTCACATTAACAATCAATGTATTTGACTTACGTAACAATCAGCTTGAATCCTATGGTGTATAGTATTTCCTCGGAGATGTGGACAAGTAGGTCACCATACATCACAAACAACATGAGTAAACATGGGGTGAAATACGTACCGTTTATAAAACCAGCCATTTAAATAAAAACCAGTTTTAGTGTAAAGGCTGTTCACAATAAAGTGAGTACTTTTGAAATCAACCTCAAAAAAAAATCACTGCCCCTGCCTGCATATATTATAACTGACGCACTGAGTGACATGCGCCCAGTAATGATGGTAACGATAAAGGTAAAGTAGTTGCATATCTTCACGTCGAATAAAAAGTGTTAAGGTAACTATGCGTGATAATGTAAATGATTTATTTCGCTTTCTGATTTTTAAAGCATCGGAGTGTAAAAACGAGCAGATTTGTTAAAAATTTACTTTTCTAACCATTTCACAGTTTCAGTTAACCGACGTATAAATAAAGTGATGAGGCACATGGCAATCTTAATTTTACATAACGCATAATAATACGTAACGTGTACACAAGTAGGACCTGAGCAGGGCTCTCAAACGTGTTCATTTTATCGTGAACAACGTATAGCTGCCTTGCTATCAAAATGTAGACCAATGTAACTGTCAAAAAACTGAAAACACCTGTGGCATGAAACATGTTAAAAACCAAAATCATTCTTTACATTCTACATAGTCCAACACTACTGTGGTCAGTTATAAATACCCAAAAATTTGTTATTAATTTTACTTGGAATCAGCACATTGTAATTACACCCCAATAATTGTAGTAAAAAATGGTGTTATTTAAAGAGAAATACAATTATTTTTTCTTTGTAAGGACATTGTGCTATTGTTACGTGAAATACTTACCTGGTCTATGTTTAAAAAAATTTCAAATTGAAAATATCAAATCTGCTTGTCAACTTAAAAAATACTTTTTTTTATCCCCACAAAAAAATAAGTCATTATGGCGACGTATCTTTTCTCTTGCCTCTTTCGGATTGTTGTATTTAAAGAAAAAATATTTATTTCATTGAAATCTGCCATTGTTTTCAGATTTTTTTTGTTGTGTTTCAAATTGCAGTAGCCCATGTGTTGCTGTTCCATTTTCTTGTTAAATGCATGATAGTTTTTACTGCTGTATCATAACCTCTGGTCCTCTATGTTGGGAAACGTGCTAACATGGATTTATATTTGCATTTTAAAAGTTTACTGCGAGTTACCAGTTATGTAAATCCCATGTCACAGAAATTTAATTAAGATCGGTTTTTATTTTGGCGTATTTCTACAGTACGTAAATTTGAAAATTTGTTTCCCCAATACTCTAGAGCTGTGTTTTAATTCACTCTCACACACCCTGTTATTTACCCTTGATCACTTCAGCATCTACAGTTCTACGCGTCCCCTCGATCTCTTTTTGAGGAAGTGGATACAATTTCAAACACCCATCTTTATTTCGAAATTTTTAAGTTCCGGTATATAAGTGATTGAAGAATCTATGAGCTCATCACATTTTCGTATGTTGTCTTGGTTTTTTGTATGAACATGTGTTCAGCAAACGACAGGAATAAACTGCATAACTATTATGAACAATTCAGCTTACAGTGTAGGGCATGTTTAGAGGACATTGATCTCGCCCCTAGTTAAATGGGCTATACCAGTTGCATTTATGCCCTTACCGCAAATTCAGCCGTGATGCACTTTTCAGGGGGGGGGGGGGGGTGCAGCCAGGCAAGGGCCCTTGGCTCTTAAATTAGAACACACATTAAGTTAGTTTAAACAACCATGTTACTTCGAGAATGAACACTGAAATAAGTTCAGCGTTTTTTTTTTAACAGTGCTCGTGTTTTTTTTTGTGACCTACATCTTTGTAGGTATGAGTATTTGAAAATATAATATATTTACTTCAGTGTAAACAAACTTTTTTAAAAGGGGGACTGTTTAGTGTCGATGGCAATAAATTGAAGTTTTGGCATTTTTTATAAAGGATTCCATTATATTTTTAAAAGTTTTACTTCATAATTTTCCAGATATTTGCAACCATCCCCACTGTGTAGAATTTTTCCTTTATAAATTAAGCTTAGTTCAGAAATGAAATACTGGGGAATGACAGAAATTTCTGTACATCTCAAATATTTTATTTTCAAACTTTTATTTAATTTTAGTTACACTAGTAATAGTGTAACAAATTTTGACTCGATTCCAATTACATTCTTTGGACACAAATCAAATATTAACTATAGTTACTATGAAAACTTGTCTTATGGAAGGGGTTAAACTAGGTAATTTAATGGGTTATAGGTTATCTCGAAAAGGTGCCTCTTATTTACGTAAAATCGGAATAGTACATACATTACAACTCCTTGCATTATGGAAATTTATTCTTGTTTCAATGTCACATAAAAAAACACATCACAGTTTTAAAATAAAAAACACGAATTTCCACTAATTACAACTCGTTTGACACTTGTTAGCCTATGCATGTTTTCATTCAGAATGAACACGATTGGTTACGTTAAATCGTAATACCATAACATAAAAATCATCGCATTACACAAATTTAATCTTCTTTTAATTTTCACACAAAAATTATTACAATTTAATAAATATAAAACGTGAAATTGCGTTAATTAAAACTCATTTAATACATTTGTCACTCGTTAGCCTAAACATGTATTAATTCGGAATAAACACGAATGTTCATGTTGAATCTGAATACTATAACACAGAAATCATTGCATTACATAAATTTAACCTTATTTTAATTGTCACGCAAACATTATTATAATCTAAGAAATATGAAACGCAAAATTACGATAATTTTTACACGTATGATACTTGCTGTGCATATATTCTTATCGGAGAAACCTGATTGTTTTGGGTCACGCTTCTGCTATCACTATTTCTACTCGAGCTTCACTAAGCTTACGCAAAACGACGGCGGCAAGTGTCCAGACCTGTCTTTATGACCGTGGTATGTACACAAACACTGTACACACTCATGAATACTGAAATTTAGCACACTAAAATCGCACTCCATTTTGTACATACGAATAATGGCGGTGTATGAGAAGTTACGTTTCTCTACGGCCGATTACCATGAATGTTTACTTTACGAACTTTTATAAGCACTGCTAGATTTTGTATGCTAACATGTTGTAAGCATGAGATCGCGTCGTTTTTCGGCGTAATCCAAGGATAGCCATTGCTTGGTAATGACTTTATTTTAAACTAACAATGTTTCGCCTGAATATAAAGCACTACCGGTCATAAATTTCCACGTTAACTGCGGAGCGCAAGATAACTAGACAAGGTATGATGAGCGGGACGAAGGGGAAGGAAGAAAAGGAGCAGATTTGAAGTTTGGATGACTTCGTCATCCCGCCCAGACCAGCCTGCCATGGATCAACATTACAGCGAGGAAGCTACATGTCCGCTACAGCTTACCGTACAAAGAGTATCCTATATAATAAGTAGACGATCTCTGTCTGTCTGTCTGTCCGTCTTTAATAACTCTAAAGTCCCTTGAAACTTAACAGAAGTTCTTCAAATTTTGCAGAGCCAATCTTCAGGGTAAAATACAGGTCAAGTTAGAAATTTCAGCAAGATCAGATTGCGCAATCATTACATTTTACCCTAGAAATTATTTTTTTTATTACTTTTATCCTATGAAAAGTTTTGTATTAATGCATAGAAAACATTGCATAGAGATATGAAGATAATGAAATATCATTTTTGTTTACTTTCAATGTCTCGCTTCAAAGTTGAGTTAATTAAATGGAGCCACAGTGGCTCAGTGGTTAGAGCGATTCCAAGTGGGGTCTTAGTGGCTCATTCGAAAGAGAGATTCCAAGTGGGGCCACAGTGGCTCAGTGGATAGAACTATGTTAAGTGGGTCCGCAGTGGCTTAGTGGATAGAACTATGTTAAGTGCGGCCACAGTGGCTTAGTGTATACAGAAATATAAAATTGGACCACAGTCGCTTCAATGATGATTTAATCTCACATAATTCTATTATTACCTACATATATCTACGCAATTTTTTTCCAGTCTTTTTATGATAACCAAATTTGTACATGGTAACTGTTCTAGCACCGTGACAATACAAAAAAAAAAGTCACGGGCTGGGTCACCTAGTATAAAATAAACAGAGTAATTTTCAGGAGGAAAACGAATATTATTCTGATGTTGAAACTATGTATCTGGTTATGTTAAGTGGACAGATGTATTATTGTTTTTTGGAAAAAAAAATGAATTTACGTCTCTGTCATAATGTAATATTGATATTATTATATCAAGTGTTGATTTATCATGTTAATTGGAAGAGTACAGAAGTTTACCAAAATATTTGTAAGAGTATAGTTTGAAGTGTTCTGGTTTGCCTCATATGTGCAAAAGATCAGGATTACACAATTTAAAGTTAAAATGATTTGAAGGGGTTTTTTTTTTATTTTTGGTTACTATTTTTAGCCATTCCTACAAATGTATACTGGCCTGCTTTTATATTTGTGTTCTTGTTGATACTTAAAAACTAATGGATTTGTTATCTTAGTTAGGATATTTATGCTATTGATAAAACAGTTTTTATTGGCATGCCTGGGTTATTTATTTAAGTGGTTAAATTTGTTGTTTTGTTTGCTTTCTTCATTTTATTTGTTGTGTGAGACGAGATGTGATAGTGGAATATTTTTCATTTTTGTGTGTTTTGGGTGTTAAGTTTTTTACACGTTTATCTTGTTATATTGATTCTTGGTGTGGTGAGGGGAATTCTTCTTCTTCTTGTGTTTCCTCTTCTGTTTATTCTCCGTCTTCTTCTTCTGTGGTGTTAGTTGGTATCAGGTTTTCTGGTCTTGCTTCTCGAATATGCAGTGTTGAAAGCATGGGCGGGTTCAGTAATGGTATATGTTGTGATAGTTGTTTTTATGAGAGGATTTATGGATTTTGTGAGCTTATTGGTGAATTGTTTGAGCATGAATTTTACTATGGATATTGGTGTTGGTACTTGGATGGAATGTAGGAGATCGATGCGATGGGTGAGAAGATGTTGGGGTGTGATAACACGAAGTCTTTTGTATTATGTTGTAATAGCCAGCTGTTGAAACCCAAATTGGGACGGCATATATTAGCAGTGGAATGATGAATGATTTGAATAGGGTGAATCTGGTCTGTAAGTTGATCTAGGAGCGTGGACTTACAAGTAGGGTGAGTTCTCTAATAGCACCTGTTTCTCTGAGCGCTGCCTGCTTGATGTGTTGTCTGAATCGTAATTTAGAGTCTAAAAGAATTCCTAAGTATTTTGTTTGCGTTTGCCACGGGACGGTTGTGCCTTTCAAGTGAAGTGATGGTGGTGGGGTGTCTAGGTTTAGCTGTGAGAAGTAGATGAAGGAGGCGGATGATGTGTCGATAAATGTTTGTAGAAAAGATGTTGTCAATGAGTGTGCCGTGATGAACTGAGTCAAAGGCTTTTGTGAGGTCCAGTAATAGCGCTCCTGCTCGCTGTTTCTTGGTGTAGGCTGTGTATACTGTCTTGGTGATTCTGGCTATGGAATGAGTTGTGAAGTGATCTGAGCGGAATCCGAATTGAAAATTTGGTAGAAGTTGATACTTGTTGACTGTTTCTGTTATTCTTTTTAGGATAATTTTTTTATAGAATTTGGAAAGTGTGGCTAGAAGATCTATTGGGCGGAAAGAGGCAACTATGGAGGATTTTTTTTGGATAGATAAGTATGTATGATATTATTGATGGATTTCTCTCTTTTAAAAGCGAATAATTTTGCCATTTGAGAGGGGTTATATATCTGGAATGATATGAAATTATATAGTCACAACAAAGGAAAAGGTGATAACTATATGTTCAACAGAGAAAGAACTGGTTAAGGTGATTTTTAGTGTCAAACAGACGTTACCTCTTCAAGCTGTTTATCCTCAACATAAGTTCGGGTAAATATAGTGGCGCTTTATTTAACGTCTGTGGTTGAAGGACTTTATTATGTGTTGCGCCATTTACGTTTATTTATGCACTGTTAGTAAACTGAATTAATTTTATTTGATTTGAATATTGTTTAAGATGTGCAGTAATATTTATTTTCACGCCATGTTTAATCATATAATTTATTTTACATATATTTTATTATGTAATTATTAATATTTCATATATTTCGCGGTTATAGGTGTTTCCAGTGGTTATGTGTTGATTTTCAGTCACGTGGCAGTAAACATGAGCCGTTGATTATTGTTGCCGGGGCAACCTCGTGACGCACTGGAGTAGCCACGCCACAATTGGAGATTCGAATTAAGCGTAGCGTTAGAAGAAAACATTGGTTTTTGATAGGCCTATGCCAGGCGCAGACCCGCTAGAAATTTTTTTTGTGTAGTAAAGGAACGAGTTTCGTCGTCGGTGTGTAGCAGACAGCCTACGGATGAAGACGTGAGTAGTGAGAAGAAAAGAAAACGCCTGCACAGACTTCATACGTGTATAGAATAATACTTTATGTTTCGACGCCCGCGATTTCGAGTGGTACTAAAGTTGGACTTTAATATCGGAGAACCAGGGTTCAATAACCCGGAAGCCAGGGAAGCTTTTTTGGGGTTGCACCGAGGACCAGTGACAGCGTGGAAATTCAGGACGACGCCCGGAAGAGGATCAGCGAGACGACTACAGAATTTGTAAAATCTAATCAATTTTTGGAAAGATGGCCGCGGATTAATATTAATGGAGTGAGGCTACCCGGAAGACATTTTGTGTAAGCTATAAGCGCCGAGTATTTTAAAGCCTTATATGACCCTGTAGATAATCAGTCTAAATAGCTTATTGGTTGAGCAAAGGCTAATTTTACAGGGTTCGGCTACTTCAGTTGCCACCAATAATTATTTAATTTTTAAAATTTAGAATACAACTCTATTTCAAATTACCAGTTATTAGTTTTGCATCTACTCATTTTCAAATTGAAATTAATTTATTCAATTTAATGAACATTACGAGTCTCTACAAATCTGATTCCCTGAAGCAGATATCAGGCGATGATTCAATTTTTCTTGAAAATATGAATAAAATACAATTAGGATTCTCATAGCCAGTATCTAATTTATTAGCATTTGGAATTCGAGTAATGGTTTTCTATTAACTATACTAAGGTGTTTATATGTCCTCCAGCATTTCTCTCTAAATTAAGAGAGTGTTAAAGAGAACACATCAGAACGAGTATTCCAGAGGACTTGAGTTCGTAACCCATATGAGCCTACAGAGTTTGTGTAAGTTGGTAACTAATCCTACACTGAAAGTATCTCAGTCCTGTCGTCACATCTAACCCATACTTGCTATCTTAACACGGGACATGTACACAAGTTTCAATCAAAACAAATTAACTTATTCCTAATTTTGAATATCTATGTACATACAAGCTACTATACTGAAAATAATAAAACTTTTAAAAGTTGTGTAAAAGACTTACAACAAATACAAAAGTATTAAATTTGATGCTGGACATTGGCACATAATCAGATTTAAGATTCAATTTCTGTTGCAAAATACAAGTTCAATAATATGTCGCTTGCTTTTGAAAAGTTTTTAAAATGGGAAATACAATATAATTTTAAAATAAATATTTATATTGTCCTATCAAGATTATTTAACTATAGCTCAGAATATTCGCGATTACAAATTCATAATTTAACCAATGTAATTCATCATGTGTTCATGTAGTGAAGTTGACAAAGTATGCCATTCCTGATTGATAGGCTGTTGATTCAAATCAACCTGCTTCCAAGTGAAATTGTTGTTGTTTTTTTATATATAGCTGCTAAGGTAAAGCGCAAATTTTACATTGTTTAAATTTATAAATCAATTTTGTATTAAAGATATATGTTCGGATCATTGAATTGTCTATTTAAATTTTCAGAAATTTCTCTAAAACTAAATATAATAATTAAAAATAATTTATGTTTTTAGTGATGCATCGAATCCTAACGTTGGAATGTTCTATGATTGCCTTGTCAAGGCCGGCCGGCTGCCTGCCTCGCGTGCATGATTGCCAGCTCAAGTTCTCGCGAGAGAAGAGTGAAGACGTTGTTGTCAAGTAGGGAAGGGGTAAGTCGTTAAAGGCCGTTCACGATAACGTGAGTATTTATGAAATCAACCTTTGAAAAAAGTCACTGCCCCTACCGGCATATATTTTAACGGGCGCAATGAGTGACATGTGTCCAGTAAAATTGGTAACGATTAAGGGGGAAGTAATTGCATATATTAACGTTGAACAAAAAGTGTTAGGTTGACAATTGTCGATAACTTAAATTATTTCTCTCGCTTTCTGTATTTTTTTAATGCATCAAAGTGTAAATATGAGCAGATTTGCTCAATATTTACTTTTACAATTATTTCACAGTTCCATTTGACCGACGGATGAATAAAGTGATGTGGCCCATGGCAATGTTAATTTTACATAAGGTGCAAGAACAAACAACCTGTATACAAATAGAGCTCGAGCAGGGTTTCCAAAAGTGCTTATTTTATCGTGAATAGCCTATACATATAAATATCATGGTCAACAGTAAGAGACGTGTCTGTTTACATTTGAATTTATTCAGGTCCGCCTTTTCACATAACTAACGTATTTTGACTAACTTGAGCATATCCAAGATGGATTGCAATTGTGTGTTGTGCTTTTGGAGGGAGGGGGTAGGGGGGAAGTGCGACAGGGAATATTTTCATGGTTATGTCATGAGATGAAAGAGAATGATATAGGTTTGTTGGAGGGGGCATATATATTAATCCTTTCAATAGAATCTCCGATGATCGGGTACCATGGATTATGCAATGTTATAAATCGCATTGTTTGTACACTTTCATCAAAGTATATTAACGGGATGGATGGAGGAGAAATGGGAGGGCATGAGAGGGGGGAGGTTTGATGGTAGTGTGGGGAGAAGAGTCTAGGGAGTGGTTGGGGTGTGGTTGAGAGTGGGGCATACCATCAAATATGTTGGTCCTGAGATTGAATTCCATAATGATAACGGCATTACGATTGTTTTTATAAGAATGATAATAAAACTTTTTTATTTTTGGCGAAGTTAACTTATTATCACCTTGTCTTACACTTGACCACTTTGCATAGTAAAATATAACACTTATTTTTGGAAGGAAAAAAAAAAACAAATAAAACAATGACACTAAACTTAATGTCTACTATAAACTTAAAGAGAAGCTTATATGAAATATTTAAAAGCAACATACATAAAATAAAAATAACCTGAATAGTGAACATACACGATTTCTCTTTACACATACACAAAAACCACATACACACATGACATATATTCATATACATATAATTGTACTATTTATAAAAATAAACTACAAGATAACATCGACTATCAAAAATTCCAAAACTGAAATTTATTTTAAGGAATATTTAAGAAAAGAAAATCGCAACAAATAACTATTTAAATACGGGAAAAGAACAAAATATTAATATAAGACATTTAAAATTATAATATAAGACGTTTAAAATTATCAGTTACCAAAACTATACAAAAAATATATATTAATGCAGCGTGTATTCGCACACATCTACATACATTAAAAGCACATTTAATCAATTAAACAGTAATATAAGGATCAGAAACATCACTACAGTCGCATGAAGGGGAAAGCAAATACGTTACAGGTATTACAAAAGAGTGATCTCCACAATAACTATTGTTTATATCTAACCCATATTTCTAAGTTAATTCAAATATTTATAGCGTGTCCAATCTATTACCGCATTTTTTTTTGTGATTAAAATTGTATTTCTTGCTTCCTGAGGTAAGCTATTGCAAAGTTTTGTTGCGGTGACGATGAAAGACGAAGCGAAAAATGAGTTGTGTTTTGGTACTAGAAGCTTTTGTTGATCGAAAGAACGAGTGTTTGATGAATTGGGCTGTAAGAAACGAGACAAAATATATCGAGGACATCCTGTCAAAAATAATTTCTTTAGCAAGGAGATCTTGTGCAGTGATCGTCGACTTTTTAAATCAAGCCATGAAAGAGCACGCCTGTATTTTGTGATATGGTCATTCTTTTGAGATTAAAAATAAATCGTACACAGTTGTTTTGTATCGCTGTAGTCTCTGAGCTAGATCTTCATGCAGGTCACTGAAAAAATATCAGCACATTCAAGGCATGAAATTATTACTGATTCTGTGAAGGTTTTCATGAATGTTGCTGGTAAAAAGTTTTCAAGCTTTCTTAAATAATGTAAAGTGACGTTCGTTTGTCTACAGATGTAAGTTACATTCTCTCTCCATGTTAAAGTTTCACTTACTATTACACCTAGGTTTTTTACGGACTTTGATAGAGGAATCGGCTCGCCATCAAGTATGATATTAGGGGCGCGAGTGACATTTAGTGATATAAGCAGTTTCTTGTATCCTATTATAATGCTCTAGGATTTCTTAGGGTTTAATAGTAGCCCATGCTTTATTGACCACATTCTAAGATGTTTGACAATGCATGGTTAATTGTGTCAATTGATGAAGTAATATTACCGGGATGAGCTGGCAGGTAGATTTGGAAGTCGTTTGCACAAATATGGTATTTACAATGTTTTAGTAGCTGACGGAGGTCATTAATAAAAATAAAAATAGTAGGGGTTCCAGAACAGAGCCCCGGGGAACTCCAATTTTAACAGTGCACCAAGTGTATTGTTGTTCTCAGACAACTCTCTGATAACGGCCACACAAGTAACGTTTAAACAATTCTAACTATATTATGGAGAAATTAAAACATGATTTTATCTTTGCAAATAATACATCATGATCAACGGAATAGAATGCTTTGCTAACATCTAATGGTATCAAAATCGTTAGCAAACTGTTATCCATGTTATGTTTTATGTCATCAGTGACCTGAAGAAGAGCAGAACATGTGCTGAAGCCCTTTCTGAAACCTGACTGATTGTCGATGATCAGGTTATTTTCTATAATGTGCCTTGTTATCTGTTTGTGTGTAATATACATAATCAAGGGCTTCGGATATTGCGGGTGTGGGCTTTAATAAGAGACATTGTTGCATTTTTTGTTTCAGGAGTAATAGCGGTACCTGGAGTTGTGAAATGAGGATTAAGTTCATAAGCACTTGCATTGATTTTTTATTAATAGTTTTTAGTGTCTTTAAAATGTACACCCATATTATTAACACTGCTCCATTAACGCTACGAGGATGAGTTTGGTTGTATCTGGCGGCGAGTGTATGCAATCTTAGCCATTCTAATGGTTTGGGTACACCGGTTTCTGAGTAAACGGTATTTTTCTAAACTCACAGATACAAGGCTATCATTTTTTCTCTTAGAAGATTTTTATTTACGAAAAGCATTATCCCGATCAGCCATTAAAGCTTTAATTTCCTGGGTCATCCACGGTGCTGGTGGACGAGAAACCCGCTAAGTTTGTTTCGGAATGTGCTTATCAATAAGTTTGTATAATATGGTGTGTATATGGTTAAGTTTGTCATGAACTGTATCTATGTCACTCCACTGTACTTCAAAAGCATCGTTAATAAATTGCGACATGTCGATCCTTTTCAGATCTCTGTATTAGATTATTTTCGGTAAAAATATCGGCCCTGTAAAGAAGAGTCTGGTGGTTACACTATATAATTTTGCCTTTAACATTGTTTAATTGTAAAATTAATACAATATTTCAAATATATAAATATATTTATCGTATCGTGTCCTTATTCTGGCTGATGTTTTTACGACTTTTGCAGATATACAGCCACAGTAAGCAGTCTCTCAGCCACACAGAACAGCAAGCATTTTTTCCACAAATTTTCAGAAATTTCGGGGGATTATGAGGAATAAAAGGGTAATTTCGGAGACAAATACGGCATTTTTGAAAGCCAAGCGGGACATTTTGAATCAAAAACGGAGATATTTAAAGCCTAGAGTTGCCGTCTTCTGCATAATCCAACATAGCAGACGGGACATCAGCACATCAGATAGCAGCTTGTGTGCTCGGACGTACATTCCTGTACTACTTATGTACTATGTAGAGTTTTGTGTTTATTTGCTGTCATGAAGAACATCAGTGTTGTTAGGGTCAGTTGGGCAGATGTTTCCAGTTAATCTAAAAAGCCGATGCCTTCAGTAGAATGTTAGGTGAGGTGATTGCATTATAACATAATGTTAAACGTTAGTTTTATCTGTAGTGACCATCGTGATAACAGTAAGTATAAAAATATTTAAAGCAGAATTTATAATTTGTAATTAATATCATATTTAATGTTAACAGGACATTTGTATTTATTTCAGCAGTCTGGAAGTTTTTTTGATCCGACATTTTGTATGAACCCAAGGTAGGGGTTTCAATAACCGGAAATCCAAAGAAAACTTGTCATTTATTTGTCGTTAAATGCAATCAATATTGTTGTAAGAACTGGTACAAACGTCTTTGTTCGGAAATACATTTTTGCCCCTGACAACTGGATACCTATGAATAGGCTTTTCACGGTAAAGCGAGCACTTTTTGAAGGTCTCTCATTCAGAATAAGAGTAATTAAATATATTTAATTTTATCCTTAGACGTTAACTTTCGGGTCAGGTGAAATAAATACACTGTTTTTATTACGTGAATGATATTTATTTAAAAAAAAATGATGGATGGATGAAAAGTGGCTGAAGATAACAGACCTCAAAAAGCTCACTTTACCGTGAACGGCCTATACCAAACACAACTTTCCCAGCAATAGCTTGTGACTGCATATACTTTTTTCAAAGAACATGCATGCTACTGGATAATAGTTTATGAGAAAGCCGCACCCCAAAAATTTTCTGGAATCACTCAAGTGATTATGAAGCGGAATTGAGTTTTGGAATACTTTTGGGCTTTAACAACAGTTATGGAAACTTTCACAAAATTGTCTTTATTATTTTCTTATTAATTATCATATTTACATTATTTCTGATAAACTATGAGTTAGAAGAAAGACAAGAGAAACTTGATACTAGAGGAAACAACATATTTTAATCTGAGCCGTTAAGAAACAAGCAAATCTGTCATTATGTAAATTACAAAAAGCTATTAACAATAAATATGACAGTGTTCCGTAGTAAAATAAAGTATGGCCTCATCAGCGGATACTAGAGACACGTCCTTTAGGAGAAGACATGTGGAGGCATGTATCGGCATACTTTACAATAATTCGGAATGCTAAACAAAGATGATGACATCATTGCAGTTCAATTTTACCAATTGTACCACTTAATCTAATGGATCCGTCACGGAAAATTCGAAAACAACTAACATTGAATTTGTTATTTTACTAAGCCAAATGTTTAAGGTTTATGTACGGACTAATGAAAGTCTTGTTAACTTTATTATCATATTTATTATTTGCCCAAGGGTGAACAAAAGGTACTTTTGATAGTAGAATAATATGCTTTTGATAGGTGAAAATAAAGCCGAAAGTTTTTTAAAGGTAAAAATTTGCATTATGTTTTCTTTTATGCAGACGTTATGGTTCCAAGGTGCATTAAATGTGAACTTACAAATGGAATATTAATAATTACAACTGGAAAAGAATTTGAACATCAAAAAGAGAGATTGATCCAATTGTGATAAGATACTAAGTTGACTTAATAAGTACCATAACAAGTTGTTCTTATTATTTATAGATCTTGCTGTTCTCTCATATTTTTCAGTATTGCGAAGTAGGAGTAGGTCTTCTTCAGAATCTGAAACAAAAGCACGTCATGATCACTGACTGTTAAGTCTGATATAGTAGCCAACTACACCAGATTTTTCTGTGTTAATATATTGGACCTGGATCTTAGAGTAAAAGCAAAATTATTCCATCTAAAAGTAATGCTATGATTTGTGTTTTTACCTCTTTATGTAATTTGCGCAATATTTAGGTTTAATTAATCAAGGATATGTATTAATTTAACTGAATTTTTAGTGATGGAGGAAAGAAAAGTTTACTCAGGAAAAAATCCAAATGGTCATTATTGCTTATTTAAATAAAATTCATACATGATCCAAAAAATACCTTAAATATTTCCATATATAATTTTACTCTACGGAGTATTGTGACAATGCCAAAGACCTTATTATTTAGTTTCTCTCATATTCCTATTAATATTACCGTCTCTTCTGAAACATTGCAGTTAAGTTTCGCGAAAATTAATTTTTTATTCAGTTAATAGTTTTGCGGGATCACATTTCATTGTATTTATGTCATTATAGTTAAACTCTTAAAAATGTAATTTTTTTTTGTTAAATTGATTACTGAACATTAACAACAAATGTTCTTAGGAAATACTTGTATTTCAAATATTTGACAATCCATCCACCACAGCAATCTTCAAGAATTCTATCTCTTTGCAAAACATAACTCTAACATACTGTACGTTAAAAAAATATCACAGGTGGTTTCATCATAGTAGCTAGTGTAACAAGCATGAGAGATCAGAAGCAATGTGATGAGATTGTGAGCGGGTAAATGACCTACAGTGAGGGCCATTTTGTTACGCCATGTCCATCAAAATATGCCGTTTTAACTTAAAATGCCAATTAGAAATCTAGTGGAAATGTTCTGCAGAAGTCCTTACGTGAACAATATGCTCGACACTCCTCGAAAAAAAGAAGTCCATTATTTACTAGAGACTTTCGGACGTGCATGGTGGACTCCAGACTCCTTGAAAACTACATTTCATCAATGCAGACTAAAGTCTGCTAGTTAAGTTCAGTGGATCAAGAGGGAGAGGGACCATGTTTGTTTAGACGAAATATCCCAACTGCCATATAACATAATGGATTCCAACCACCATTTCTGTTTACATTATGGACTCCAACCCCGCAAACTTGAATTCAGATGACCTTGACCTTGAACTTAAACCTGAATGACCTAGAATACAACATGTCCAGAAAAATCACAAAAATAATCCAACAAATTTTGGAAAATACTATAGTTGATCCCGACCGCTATCTTGGATTACATGGCCTAGACATTGACCTTGACTCGTAATTATCATAGGATGACCTCCAAATCGAAAAAAATTGTAATATATTACATATAATCGTCTAATTTTTTAAAAATTTGGGACTAAAATACATTCCTCGCACCAACTGTCATCTTGAAATTCCATGATCTTGTTCTTTATCAGCGATGACCTTAGGATGACCACTAAAGTCGAAAAATCAAGAAATATTTAAAACATTGAAGATCGTAAGCCATTAGGTCTAGGCCCTTGAAACTTAAAATGCACGAGGCCAGATCAAGTTATAAAGAGTTTTTTCTTCTGTGCTCGTCTTGGTTATTAATCCGCCTTCCCATCAAACTTTCAATGTTTCGACCAACATTTCAATACTTAAATCAAGCTTTTGAACAATTTTTCGATCATTCTTTAAATATGTCAGCCTTTCTTTAAATATTAATACATTTAAATCTATCAACAATCCCCCATCTATACATAATAGAAAAGCCATTCATTCGCCAACTGTCTCCAAATATATATTTAGAGAGTCAAAGGATGTTTTGTAAGAAGTCCACTCTGTGTATTCATTTATACGCAAAGTCTTCATTAATATATGTTTCTCAGAGTATTTAACAATTAACGAGGCCTACCAGAACAGTTATGACAGCCGGCCAAGCCAACTGATCAACAAAGTCGTTTAAATTGACCAAACAGACGTATCGACCAACCATGCAAACTGTATATTCCAACCGACCAAACGAAACGACCATACCATCCATTCTAAAAAGTAATGCAGACTAACCTACAAGATGGCAATAGCAAACAACAATACCAGCTAGCTAACCCTAAACCCTGACAAACCACCCAACAATGCCGGCCATACAAAACGAACAAGCCCGAAAAACCATGCAGGCCGACTATATAATTTGGCCAGTCAAAATCTCAAACCAATTGACCAGATAAACTGACCAGCCATACCAACCACCAAAACCACCCACAAAATCGGCCATACATCCATACCAACTGGCCCTACTAACACAGATTTAATGAGACCTCAAACTGAAACCAAAGAATGAGACTCTAAAATTAAACCTAAAAAGGGATCGTTACAATGAAACCTCAAAATGAACCTTCAAAAACCAGTTCTTAAAAATTAGATCCAAAAAACCAGATCTCAAAAATCAGATTAGATAAATCAGACATCAAATTTTATACCTCGAATATCAGACTTCAAACATCAGACCTCGGAAATCGTACCTCAGAAATCTGACTTCAAAAATTAGACCTGAATAATCAGACCTAAAAAAGAAACTTAAAAATGGAACCTCAAATTGAAACCTTCATGGTCAACAAGGCTGACTAATGACAAGACCAAAAACCCCACCAACACCTATGTTCAAGACCAATTTACAAGGCAGATCAGACCAACCTACCATTCTCTTATGATGTGAGCGAGCCATTACTTGATGCTCGCGTGAACCTAGCGACACATTCATTGAGGACTCGTGTCGCCAGTGATTGTGACAAATGGTAGCCAGCAACAGGATTGTGATACATCAAACAACGTGGCGATATAGGCCAGCGCGATGTTCGTCGCGGGGCCAGACGCCAGCCAGACAGCATCGAGACGCCCACCAGTGGCCGACCTCTCAAGAAGGGCCCCGAGAGAGGTGTACCGGGGACCGCCGCTGACAATACGCGAAGAGACGCAGCCTTCGGCAACGAGGATCATGGTGAACTGGTTCCAAAGGTTTACATCGGAGAGACATTAGCTTGTTATTAACAAAGTGGCTTTTGCATAAAAGAATTGCAGTAAACAAAATTACTTCCCCGTTTTACATAACGTAACGATTGTAAAGTGTCGTACTTTTGTGAGTTATAGAGTTTTATGTAAAGACGATTAAGGAGAAACCCGCCTTAGTCTTGAGGTACGCCTACCCATTCTTAACAGGCTCATATTATTGCCCAGTCGGAGACGCCAGTACTAGCAAACAGAATATTTATATTTTCTGCCAGATCCTGCAGCTAGGATGGTTCAAAACAAATAGTGGAAGCTAGGGCCTTCCCGAACCTCCACGCTGAAAGCTTCAAAGCTCCATTAAAGGTGTATAGTTTTTTTAAGTTAATATATTGAGGGGAGTCAGCAATTACAAAGTGTGCGAACGGGAGGCAGAAATCCACCTCCCTCATCTATAGTAGGCAACACCTCCCGCTCACGCGACTTTCCATAACAAAAATTAGGACTACAGTTATAAATTGCGTTATATACTAATGAAACAGAGTATCATTTCAAATGGAGTAAGGTTTGTTTAGGAAAAAATTTCGAAGGGCATGTTAGTAAATTAATTTACGCCAAATATTATGTATTAATGTGCGCAACATATTATTGTAACCGTACATAATAAGAGTACAAGAAATCAGATTATCATCTTAAAGAGCCATAGCTTTTACCCAAGCCATTAGTTAGGCTCACATGCGGACAGGTGATGCTGCAGTTAAGTAGAAATTCTGAAACATAGCAGAGTCTTTGCCGCTCAAGCACTTTGTTAGCTGCCATACTGCCCTTCACCCATCATCCATAGGCTCCACTCATTTCCTTATTCACGTTACATATATATCAGGCATATTCCGAGATAGTTTGTTTCTCGCCTGAGCATGGAAATATTTGCACGTATGTCGGGGAAATTGAACAAATATTATGAGCCTGCACCTCGCGCCACTGTTATCATGGGTATTTCCAGCATAAAGGCGTAAAGGAAGCAGGGGACTTCAACTGTAGGTCGAATAGGTATATCCTACACAGTTCTAGGCAATGTGCCACGAGGGCATTGCAATTAGGCCCCATAGTGATTCTTGTGGGTCCCAATAAAGACCAAGATGATGTAATTTCCAATAGGCTGAGGAAATAAATAAAAGCCTTAAAATATAGAACATAATGTAGAGATTATGTAATGCTAAAACGCATCATTACATCATTAGAAAGCTGAGGATTTAGTAAGTGCCTACAAAATATTACGAATAAAAAGGATTCAATAACATGCTTAGAATAGTATAAAATTGTTCAGAATAAAGATTAATCTTAGAATGAGGAATTAAATAAAGTACTTGCAGCACGCAAATAAAAGGCAGTATTATAAGAAAATAATTTTATGAAATTTATGAACTTTATAAATGTAACGAAGAATACAAGTGCCCATATAGACAGAATCAGTGTTTCATATAATAATTAAAACTGTATAAAATAGGCAGAAGCATGTCTAATTTTATGAACTATCATATTAAGAAGGTTCAAGGGTATAAGTATCTTAACATGATAAAATGAGATAGCTCATTATTAACACAAGTGCAGAGAAAAGGAACAAATTTGAAGTTATTATTGCCAAAAAGTCAATAAAATGTACGGGGCAGCATATCGATAAGATGACTCAAATACAGGAAACTGTCTGTGTGTAAAATATGGGGTTTTACGCAAAACTTAAACACATAAGTTGTAACATAATAGGCCAGAATCATAATATATTTTTAATTTAATCAACTTAATAAGTAAGGGTAAACTGCTGAAATGTTATAATTATATAAGTTTACATTGATACGGACTAACAGAAATGTAAATTTGCTATGAAAAACTGGAGAGGAAATAAGATTGTGCAGTAATACACTTCTATACTGCATGGAATACTGTAAGTAAAAATGCACACTTGCGTGGGCTGACGTGCAATCGGGCATCAAGGACGCGTCGAAATTCGCCGACCTCATCAGTGTGTTAAGGCACCAAATTCCGCAGCCCACCTCACCGCCCTCCCTCCACGACACATGTCAAGAATTCCGCATCACGCAACAGACGCCGACAGAGAATCGCGATAGCGCAAAACTGTCACAACACCACGTGTTCTATGTGATCCTCGCTGATTTTCTAACACGAGTTAGATGCACGATCACCTTGTACAACCTACAGCTTTCATTTTTCATTGCAAAATAGAGTTAACCCAACAAAACATTTAAGCCGAAGTTTGTTAGTAATGTCAGCCAAAAGAATATGAAATAAAGCTCTTGTTATAACAGAGGAATTTAGTATAATGGGAAGTGTATACGAATTTATTGTAGCCTATTTTATTAGAATTCTACACACTACTAAATTGCCGCGAAATGCAATTAATACAATATATACCAGTGTAATTATTACATATAATTTTTATATGAATTTTTTTTGTTAGAACCATAAGAAGTTAAGTAAATTTTAAGTGGTACGACAGGTAATTATTATAAATTCAACGAAAGTATGAACTGCGAAGCAGTTAAACGGCACAAAGGTATTTTGATACTGTGATAAATTGATTCACTATATAAATTACTAACGAATTGATGTATACTAGTTAAATAACACATGTAATAAAAATTGACCAGAGCCACCATGCCACATTACACATAATTACAAAATATAATAATTATTTGCTTTAGACAAAAATGGCACATGTCTAAAATTCAATTTTTATGTCTGAGTGCTAAATGATACCGAAAGTGTTTCAGGGCATTCACATAACAGCTCCAATGCCACCACGGCATCGGACCTTTCCGGAGGGAGCAACACGGCGATAGAGCTACAATGCTGAACCACAGCATCTGGATTGCAGAGCAGAGAGCAGTCAGCCTTATGACTGGGGTTGCATGCCGCATGCAAAGCGTACATGGCGGCACGCAGTATGGCTACGCAGCGCAGCGCCACATGAAATTACTTTCTCTTACAAGGTAACGCTGTGCCATTTTTCACTACACAATACTGACTTTTTTCATAGATATGCAAGTACAACATCACTACAAACAACATAACAATTTCCCTTTATCTTATCGCCAATGTCCAAACCATTTTTAATGTGATTTGTTCAAGAAAAGCGCACATGAAGAGTCTTCAAGCTCCAAGACTGAAGAAGCTCTTGAACTTTCTTCAGATGTGGAATTAAGTGATTCTTTAGAACTCCCTGAACAAGAAATATTGTGTGATATTAATGTTAATGATTTTGTTTTGGTCCAGTTTGAAGCAAAAAATAACTACTGTGTTATGCTGCTCTAGTGACTGAAACATATGACAGTACTAAATTATAGGGTACCAAGTACTTAAGAAAGAAATGAGAAAGAATCACTTTTCCTGCAGTTGATTACACTGCTGCCATCGACAGAAAAATTCTAGTTAGTAAACTACCGACTCCGAAATTTACTGTAGGAACAAAGTATACAGCTGGTTATATGTCCTTTGAAGTTGACCTGTCAATGTATAATGTGCTGTAAAATACTAATTTTTTTACATTATCTGCTTAGTACTGCTCTTGTTAATGTCATATTTAGGTAAAACATTTAAGTAACTGCTAGAATTTACATTTGTAAATAAAATATTTGTTATGTCCATACTAACCCCTACAAGTGTCCACTGTAACCCCAGCCAGGGGCTAGTGTGCACAAAATGCATCCATGTCTATAAAATGAAATGTATTATTTTAATATTTGGTTATGAATTTTTTCAATCTAATTTTTCAGCAATATGTGTAAATATTAATTTATTATTTTATTAATCATAGCTTCATAGAATGTAAATAAAGATACAGAAGATGTTCACACCTACGAAATTAAACATGCAAAAGTCAAATTCACATAGTACATAAATTAATTTTGAATACTTTCACAAACTTTGAACAGTTTAAAACCTTGCATTAAGTCTGTAACATGAGCGAGCTATACGTTTAAAGTTTAGTTTTTTTTTAATTATTAGTAATAATGTTAAGTTATCAAAGTTGATTGAAAACACTGTTGAAACTATACTTACCAATCAATTAAGAGTTTTAAAGCAAAATCACCAATGTTTTTCTTGTGTTTAGTCAGATTTTCACTGGCTAGGGATTGACATATTTTGAACTAAAATCTATAGGGTTTCCAACCTTTAAATAAATTTTGCATGTAACATAGGATATGTAAGTAAGGAAGTGTATTGCAACTTTGGGCAAAACAATAACTTAAATGCCACCTTGTTAACATAATATGCAGTTCACATAGCATAATAGTAGAATAATATATACATTGTTGTTGTTGTAAGAATAGATTATATATAAGTAAAGTATGGTACATAATCCAGTGACACCCATCCTCAGTAATGATATGTGGTGGGGTTAATGAGATAAATTATTGAAAATTTTTTACACGAGTAAATAACTTAAGTCATAGAAAATACTATGCACATACTTACCATACCCTTCCAAATGAGCTCCATGATGGTATTTACAAATAGTTAATATTTATAATAAGCATGATATATATAATATATATCATTCTTATTATATATATATATAGTGTTAATTGTGTCACAACCACAAGTCCACCAGTCGTGTATTTCACAAAACCATTGCATGTTATGTATAATTATGTTTCTTTGGTAAAAATATGGTAAAAATTGTCAAAAAAGTCAGCATTAAATACATAATGTTTCGACTGTAGTACCTATTGTTATGGGGAAGTTTTCCAATTTTCAAACTGCTTGAGTTAAACAAATATTAATCTAAATTCTGTTGTATTCTCAAAATATTTTAATAATCACAATGCATGCATAGGTAGATAGGGCATCAAGCAGGCTGCATGTGAGCATGTTCACATTTCGAGTGTGCAGCACATCTACCTATAGGAAGCATGTACACTCTGCACACTCAGCCTAGCTCACAGCCATAGGTGCAGCCAAGCCATTTAATGCAAGTGCAAGCTGCCATAGCAAACACAACCATCAGGTCACCCATAGTAATTCTAATGCCATTATGCTCAAGAAAGAAGGCAATGCAGCTCCTTATCCCAATTTCCTTGTTTCGACATTTCCTCCTACCCTCGCTTCCAACAGTATTGAAGACGGCTTCAACCCCACCATCTTGCTGCTGTCGAAAAACAAACGCCATAAGGTCGACCGAATCTAGTACCGTACCACATCACCATATGTCAGTCCCAGAGTTGGGGACCAGCTCATTTGAAGCGGGATGGTAATGTTATTGTGTGAGTGAGCCCCCTTTGACACTAGCATCAGTCTAGAAACACATTCAGTGGGGAATCAGGGCGCCAGTGATTATGACAAATGGTAGCCAGTAACAGGATGGCAATACATCAAACAAAATGCTGATATAGGCCAGCACAAGGTACATTGTGGGGCCAGATACCATCGAGATGCCCGCCAGTGGCTGACCTCTCAAGAAGGGCCACGAGAGGGGTGTACTATAGACCACTGCTGCCGATATGTGAAGAGATGCAACCTTCAGCTATGAGGATTGTGGTGAACTGGTTCCAAAGGTTTACTTCAGGGAGACATTAGCTTGTTATTAGCAAAGTGACTTTTGCATAAATGAATAGCAGTAAAAATAATTCATTCCCTATTTTTAATTAAGTAATGGTTGTAAAGTATTGTACTCTTGTGAGTTATTGAGTTTTATATAAAGACGGTTAAGGATAAACCTGTCTTAGTCTTGAATTATGCCTACCCATTCTTAACAGGCTCATATTACCCAGTTGGAGATGCTAGTAGTTGCAAATGGAATGTTTATATTGTCTGCTCGATCCTGCAGCCAAGAAGGGTCAGAACAATACCAATCGCCGATATTAAACGACCATATCGACCGAACAACCATACAATTTGATGTACTACCTGGCCATACAAAAATAGATAATACTAGCTGGCCATACAACCAAACAAACCAACCGACCAATGCAACCAACAAGAGTGACTAGACCAGCCATCCAACAAGACTGGCCATACTAAATGTACAAGGCCGATCGATATTCCAAACAAACATATCTAACTAACACACAGACCATAATGCCCATACCGACAATACTGAAAATTTTATAAATACTAACCTACAAACATTACCGGTAGACCATTCCAACCATTTAGACAACTAAACTAAAAAATACCAACAGGCAAGACCAACCAAATCATTCAAACTGACTAAACCACCAGACCAACCAACAAGAACAACTGAGACTGTCCGACTAAACTCATCTGATAACACAAACCAAACCATATGAATCATAGCTAATACCCATACAAATAGACAATGTCGACAAATCTTGAAACACATTCAATAACACGACTCTCGTTGCATAGATGACATGTCTATATTTACATATAATGATTGAAATAAATATGCCAGATATATTAATATTTTATTTGCTGTGAGTTTTGTTTTGTATAATAAATAACTTGCTACTCTTTGCCATTGGTTTTTGGTTTAGGTGCCAAATTTTTAACATTAGGCCTATATTGCCTATTTGTGATTGGTCGTGTACTAAACTTAATATATGATAAGTAATTAACTGATATAGGTTATATTACTAGCTCTAATAGGTAACCAAACAACTATTAAATAAAAATTCAACAAATATTTCTTCGTCTGCAGCCACACAAGGAAATAATGTTAAATAATCTATGTTTTTAAATTATTTGTTATATTTTATTGGAATCCATCAATTCCTGCCATATAATAATTGGTGTTAAGATATATTTGAAATTACTTGACTGGCTCATGAACTTACATAGTAAAGTAGAAGTAAGCATGATGCACTGTCCTCTAAAGGTACCTAGGTTTGCACCTTGCACTCGGTAAGGGAAATATTTTCATATCGCACAATGTGTTGAAAATGGGATGAAATCAATAGTTAAAAAAATTATCGATTTTTTAAAATAGTCAATCGAAAATTCATAAAATGTGTGCATGATCATACTGCTTTTCGGATGTTCGTCAAGCTCCCACAGACTCAGCCAGCACTGTGGTGACATCAAGCTGCCATAGACTTGGTATCATGGCGACATCAAGCTTCCACATTCCCGGAATCTTGGCAATATTCAGCCATTGCAGACCTGGTATCATGGCATCCAGGCACCATTTACCTTGTTTCATGGCAATGCCCGGCTGTCATGGCATCGTGGCGACATCCAGCTGTCACAGACCTGTAATCATGGCTACATCCACCTGTTGCAGACCTGGCATCGTAGCGACATCCAGACATTGTAGACCCGGCATCGTGGCAACATTCAACGGCTGTAGACCCAGCATTTTGAAAAAAATTCAGTTGCCACAATCCTGGTATTGTGGTGACATTAAGTAGCCACAGATCTGGCATTGTGGGGACATCCCACCATAGCAAATCCTGCACTGTGATGGCATCTACCAGTCACAGACAACACATTGTAGTGACATCCATTTATTACAGAACCAGCATTATGGTGAATCCAGTGATCGCAGGCCTGGAATTATAGCAACATCCAGTTTCCACAAATGTGGAATCTTAGTGGCATCCAGCTACCAACGACCTCACAACAGTTAGTTATTCATTTGGTATCTTGCCGGTTCCAATCCAATAAGTTTCTAACACTTTCAGTGAACAGTTGGTTGATAGTCCATATTTATATCGGGCTGATTCCACCACTAAGGCATCAAGCCATCATCAGCAGGCCGAAGTTAGTCGGCTAGCTTTTACCAGCCCGATTATAGCCTGTAACTTTTGTTTTGTTGGGTAAAGTTATAAAAGTTTATGGATAGTGGGTATGGTTTGTCGATCTTGTCCATCGACCTTGTTTATCAATTGACCTGGTCAGGGGCAAGGTACTTTGGTTGTCCTTGTGAATTGTTGAATATTCTGCAAAAAATATATCAATGAAAAACCTGTGTATAAATGCATACACTAATGTACTGCAGACACATAGATTAAATCTGAAGATTGTAGATGGAGGAAAGATTTGTCTGTATTAACAGACCAGGGACAGACGAAAAACTGACTGATTAACAGTGGGCTGATAATGGATTGAAGCACTGGAATATTGAAAGAAAGATTGAAAAATTGAAAGGATGATTAAATAAATATTGAAAGATTGAGCGAAACATAGAGTGAGTCAACAAATGATCGATCGATGAATGATTCATTGAAATATTGATCAAAATATTGAATAACCGAAAAATTAAAATAGTTTTCGAAAGATGAAAGATTGATCAAAAGATTGAAAGTTTCATAGAATGGTGAATGGATAGCCAAGATGAGAGAGAATTTGACTAACACACGAGATAGTCTCGTATATTTCAATTTCAAGGGCCCTGTCCTCATGGTTTGCGAATAGCATCACCAACAATGTAGGCATCCCGAGTCAGCAAAGATACTGCCAAAGACAAAGTCGGGATGCTGGTCGCAGGCCCACAGTTAAACGAACACTTCAACTGGATCAATAGCTTGCTGGTCTGAAGAGGTATTTTAAATTTGAGAATTTTTTTTTACTTGGGTGAGAAAATAAATGAGTAATTACGAGCACGACTTACAATATCATACAAACTCTGAATAATTCACATATAGTAACTTTCCATTCTGAATGCTAAAATTAATACAATAGAGTAAAGTATGTTGCCCTCATATCAGACGACGAACTGTGACATGGGGCGACTTTAGAAATGTTGTTTATCTGCAGTGGTCCAGATGACATTTTACCAACAGCTAATCACAGGGGAGGAATGTTACATTATGATTTAATAACTTGCTCAGTCTAGAGCTGTAATGGGGGTGTTAAAGAATGAATGAGTTCAATGAATCACTGTACGGGATATTTGTGGATGGGGTGACAAATTTGCCAAGAAAATATAGGGGTGGGTGTTATGTTATTTGCTGGTCACAACACTGGGAGTGGGTTTGCCCTGCCAGCTTTTAGAAAATCTGGCTTTGAAAGTTTTTTTTTTATTATCTTTCCATATTTTACAAAATTTTACGAATGTATCCTAAATTTTTAAAGATTTTATTACATCTTGCACTTTTAAATTTTTCAATTGTAAACCTTTTTTATAGGGATTTAAACTTCGTATTGCTCAACTCCTTGCCCTGGTCGGTTTGTAGATTGGTCACACATTTGCAGTGCTTCTTAACTTAGGTTTCGTTTAATATCACAACAAAGTCGGATTGAATCTGGTTGTCCCAGGCATCGGTCCATTGCAGTGGCGGTAGTTGCGTCTCGCGACTGCATGTAGTACACAGTAGCTTCCCAATCGAACCATCCTTCAGTCCTTCGACGATCGAAATATTCTTGATGGTGTGGGAGTTCTGTCAGGGTACCACCCATTGGATCGCACCGAGATTGCCTCCCCTGCGAAATGGTTCCACAAAGGTTTATGAACTGAACTGAATCGCGATACAACCAACTGGTAGCGAGAATTTAAATTGCAGGCTTTTGATGGATGTGCATCACTGACATCTCACCTCTGCTTGTATGGGTGGATTAATGTGTTGAGTGTTTATCAAACAACCGGATCCACGACAATGAATCTGTGTGTTGCCATAATTCGCATCAGGCGATTCACCACAAATGGCGAAGAGGGTGCTAGAAAGCAGTGTCGGCTGCTAATCTGAGGGACTTCGGTCTTGTGGGTTGCGAGACCTCACACCTGAGATGGTAGATGATCGACAGAGTGGAATTTGTATGCAATAAAATGACCCTTGACATTTTGTTTGAACTGTTGCAATGACAATGCACTGAAATTGAATGATTGCAAGACAGAGAAGAGAGAAATTGTGTAGGACTTGTAAGACATAAGTGCACAATATCTTCGAAAACGAGCACTTTAAGAAGGTTAATATTTAAGTGGTGGATACACTACTACACACAAAAGTGAAAATGATAACTTTAAAAGAGAGACGTAAAGATTTTGCAACCATACTTGGAGGGGGAAATGTATGTAAGTCAGTAGCTGCTGCGGCAATAAACAGTCTACTTGACAAAGAATTCGATTGGGATGTCTGAAAATTTATTGGGAGGTTTAGGAAGGAGAAGACAACAATAATGAGGATGAAAATGGCAGCGAGGGTGAATTCGATAATAGTGAACTGGCAAAGATTTCTTACAGTTGGTTGGGTCCATTTCAAATCCGAAGTTTTTTGATGCCAGTCACTGCGCTTTAGCTGATCCCAGTGCAGGAACATTTATTACAAGAACATATGTCTCGCATCTAAAGAAATTTCATGTAACAAAATAATTTTTTTTGTGCAGTTTAGGGGCGCAGACCCTAACTTTGCATCTCATAAATTAATCCAGCAAGTGCTGTTATTAACTTGATCCTGATTTTGTCTTGTTCATGGACATATCACCAATTGAAACGAGTCATTTTAGAATTCATCTCTTTGTGAGCTCACACTTCAACAAAAACCTGCTGTAATTATCTCAATTGTTTTTCATCTAAGTTGCATTGTTTCTTGTGTTATTCCTTTTGTCCTGCTGCAAAGTATATATTATTGTATTCTTATATATGTACGTATATATACATATATACATATATGTGTACTGTTGATAAATATGGTGTGTAAGGTCCAGTTGTTTTGGGTATTTCATGTCTGTTTGAATGTTCAACTAGATAGGTTCCTAAACAAATTTTTTATGGATGTGAAACTCTTTAGTGCATTTGGATCTTGAGCTGTAAGTCATCTAAGAATAATTTCTATATTTAGTTTTGGGAGTTGTTAATACTTTTGAGGTTATATGTAAGAGTATGTTATTTATAATTCCCATTAAGTGTCTGTATTCAAAGCATAGCCTTTTGTTGCCCCCTTACTCTTTAAGGGTATACTTTATTTCAGCTTCCCCAGGTTTCACCATGTTGGCCGTGGGAATTTTCCTGGTGGTTGTGAGTGAATTTTACATTTCATCTGGCATGGTAAACCCCATGAATTAAGAAGTTATCTTTGAAAAGTATGAGGATATAACTTTTTCAGAGAATTTCTACTCATTTGTGCTAGATTTAAATATAAAAGAAATTGAATAAGAATGTGTTGAATTGGAGATAATATTGAACTCAGTTCTCAATGTCCACCAGAAATGACAAACAGACAATAGTTCTTTAATCAAAATTTCAATTTTGCTTTACTACAATTAGAAGACAACTTTAGTGCATTCAAAATGGAAGCTAGTACTCTGACTTTTGGTAGAAAAGTTTTGAAAACATCTTTTGAACTTCGAATGACGACGACCTTCAAAATTTGGAAAAACTGCTTAATTCCATTCAAAATAAGCCAGACAACATTTCGATCAATGTTGCGAATTATATTATTTTAATTAAGTATTTAGAGGACCACATTCTAAAAACTACAAAGGGATTTAAAAATTAACCACACAATAGTTAGATAACAAGGTATTTTATTTAATTGTCAGACAAACAACATACAAATTGTGGGAAAGGATTATGTTATTAGGTGTTAGGTTGATGTTAAGCACTATGCTATTAAGAGTAAGTGAGGCTTTGTCTAGTGCTAGGCTAGAACTATTTTACTTCAAACACACTATTAAAACCAGATTTCATGGACAATTATGTTCTGCTCTGTTAAATCCAAGGAATTTATTGCTATAAATAACCGCATCCCTCTGTCGATGTCCGACCACAGCAGAATCATCGTTGTGGACAGCTGAAATATGGTCCAAGCCCCGTCATCATTGCCTACTGCACGAAGCTGTTCACGTATAATGCGAAAGGGCTACTATACTCCATTGTCGCCAGTATCAACTACGCTAGGTCGCCGAGGGACTCTGCTGTCAGGTGCCAACACCATGCCATAGCCACCATCGCCTACTGCAAGAGGCTGTTAACCTATAATGCGAATGCCCTACCATCATCCAGTGTTGTCAGGTCGTCGGGGGACTCTTGCAAGATGCCAACGCCATAACACGGCCGTCATCGCTGCTATCTCCTCCTCCACTGATACCATTCGTTACAATTACTCCGAGTCTCCCATAATCACTATATTTGGGTGGTGCTCAACCACTTGAATATAGTGACATGGGCGATGAGGAAAAACTACGAGTGATATCAGTGGCAGAGTGGGTGGCATTTCTACCAACGTTACCACCCTCTTCTCTCTCAAGCACGGAAATAAGTATCCAGCAGAAGCTGGAGGATATTGATCGCAGATTGAATCAAAACCATCAGCTACTTGAAGCAGTATTGACGAACCAACAACTGCTCTTAGACGGGCTTACATTCGGGATTCGTTCAACGAACGGTATCGTTCAAGATAAGATGGATATTACTTTGCATATGAGGGGGGGTAGAAAACAACCTAAATATTTGCTGGGATGGGCTGGAGCCTATTGTGAACATATCGCATCGCAACATGCAGTCATAGTGAATGGTGTACAACGTGTGCATGTTTTTAAAAAAGTGTGTGTTTTTTAAAGCATGTTTAATCACATATTTAAAAAAAAACTTTCTTAAGTGTATAATTTCATTTCAAATATATGTATTTTTTAATCAATTTTTTTTTTTTGCTGGGAGTAGAAAACAACCTCGATATTTGATGGGATGGGCTGGAGCCTATTGCAGACTTATTTCATTGCAACATGCAGACACAGTGAATGGTTTACAAGGTATGCATGTTTTAAAATAGTGTGTATTTTTTTAATATATACTTTAATTTAAATATATATATTTTAAATCAAATTTATTTCCAAGGAATTAATTTTAGGAAGAAAACCATCACATCTGTGCACTGCTACCATTTTTGAACTTCACCATTGCATATTTCTGTTGATACGCCATTCTTCTCAAGAGCGCATCAAAGGGGCAATAAAAGTATAGGCCAAAAGCAATACAATTATCAAACTTCCAACACATTAAAAAATAACCCCTTTGCCAGTAACTGAGGACTGGACATCAAATCTAAAGAGGAGACCCCAAAATGTTACCCATTTTGAAACACATGAGATTACACTTTGATTTGTATACTTATTAGATCTGTTGAAAATTTTTTGTTCAGAGCAAAAATTACAATTTGTGTTTACATCTTGTAAAATACAAATTTTAATAAAAAATTATGCCTACATGGCATTTCTATAAACTCTAAATCGCCTCAATTTCAATTTACGAAGATGGCGAGCAAAACCTTCTAATTAATGCAAACTGTGGTTTCCAATAAACTTTTAGCCACATACAAAAGCAATTATTTATGATTTCATAATTTATGGCCATATTCACAACCGAAAGCCTAATAAATTTATGAAAAGAGAATGTATTACTGGCTGTTCTCTAATACCAAAGCCACAATTTTATGTAAAAATGGGTGCATTACTTACAACAATTATGGCAATTCAAAATACTACAACGGCCAATTAAAGGGAAACCCTGTAAAAATATTTCAAGATTAGATAACTTTACTATATCTGGCCATTTAGTAAACTACAATGGCGAATTAAGAAATTGGCTTGGAAAATTATAATATTTGAAATCTTTTGTAACTTTACTCGCAGTGTTTCTGGCCATTTAATAAACTCCAAAATCCAACAAAGAAAATGGCTTGAAAAAATATTATATTTGTAATCCTTTTAACTTTACTCACAATTTCTGGCCATTCAAAATTTTACAAGAGCCCTTTTCACGAGTTACAATGATTTTAACTATTAATGAATCCTGAAACGTTCCTTGAAAAACACTCTCATGGTCATTTAACAAGACCAATGCCATTTATGACTCTACGTTTTAAAATTTGCTAAACTTTTATAAAAGTTACCAGAGAAAACTATGCTCAACTCTTACATTTTTCCTTCAAGGAAATTACTTTCAAGAATTCCTCTGAAACGTCTTTGAAATGTTCAAGTCCTATAAGATGGCCTACCATTGTGACGTGTTTAATTTCATTTTTTTAATACTTAACTCAAGTCAGGGAGGGTCTGCTAAACCTTGGAGCCACCTTCTCTCTTGAGTTAGGAACCTCCAAGGCATATATACCCAGCCAAAATTACACCCCAGGAAGGGAGTGGAAACCTAGGACCAATCAGGTGGCTCATAATTCCCAATCCCGCACTACTAGGGAAGGGGAAAAACATAATTTTTTTATTACAATTCTTCTGCCCAGTCCCCAAGAAAATGATTTCCGCTTATCAACATCCGAGAACAAACGCGAACTGGCTACTGACTTCACAATGCAGATGCAAATTCTCGGAAATCAGGCGGGCGACACTGCAGGGTTAAATTCCAGGAAGCGGCGAGCATACGCTAATTGGCAAATTGGCAACTTGACAGGTGGCAGCCATTTTGCGGCCCGCTGCTGGGATCGCCGGTGGAGCGTAGTTACTGCTTTGCCGGCGGCCATGTCGCACATTCACGACGCTCTTCTGCACCGAGAATACATAGCTGACATTTGGCTACGTTCAAAATCTTCTGTAGTTTCAAGATATTGCAAGTTGGTGCCACGGTAGGGTAGAATTATAGCATAGCTAGCAGAATTCTTGATTCCGGGCTGCCAAAATTTTCGTACTTCCATATTTATGCGAGAACTTTTGATTTTCCCGGGATTGTGTAGTTACAGAATACGTAAATTGCCATTTTGAGACGCTCGGTATCTCACTGTTATGTATGTTTGTTTGCATAATCGTGTTCGGTATTGTTCTTGCATTTGCTTAAAAAAAAATTACGCACATGCCAGAGTAAATTATTTATATCTTGAATGTTTTTTACAATTGGTTTCTATTTCCTCGTAAGTGCAGTAGAATGCTGGCACTTTTAATTGACCTTAGAAACCAATGGAATTAATTTTTTTTTATTTCCAAACCAAACTCTACAAAAATATTGCTCAAATAAGATGCTAATATTTAATTTAAAACATTTTCATTAAACTGATAAAAAAATATTATTTCTAAAACAGACAAATTCTACTACTGGGGAGAAGAAGAGATGCTGCAAGGAGATTATAAACACATTTTTTGAAGAAAATTGTATTTTTTTTTTATTTTAGAAGAGTAAATATATATATATATATATACAGTGTGTATATATACAGTGTGTATATATATACAGTGTGTATATTATACAGCGTGTATATATACAGTATGTATATATATATATATATATATATATACAGTGTGTATATATATATATATATATATATATATACACACACACACTCGCATACTCACACTAAAGAAAAACAAATACATAAAAAGAAAAACAATTTATTTATGACAATGAAAACAAATTCTAATTACATGTCTATGACTATGTGAAAAAATTCTTAGTGCATGTTAATAAATATAAGAAAAATGTTATTGCTGGTATATGTCTAAGATAGAGAAAATTATTATGAAAATAAATTCTTATTGCTGGTCTATAACTATATGGAAAAATCTTATTCTCACTGATAGTAAAAAACTTATACAAAAATCCTTATAGCATGACTATTGATATAACAAAAATACTTACATAGAAATTAAAGAATTTACCTCTGAATATATGTGAAAATCTTATTTCTGGTATATTTTTCGAACATATTTTTTTAAGAAAAAAGAATCTGACCTATAAACATAACAAAAATACTTCAACAGAAACAAAAGAGTTTACCTCCTATGACTATATGAAAAAAATCTTATTCTGGTATGAGTCTCGAAAATATTAAAAAAGAAAAAGAATCTTACAAATGAAAGTAACAAAAATACTTCAACAGAAACAAAATGATTTGTCTCCTACGACTATATGAAAATCTTATTGCCTTGTATGTCTCGAACAATTTTTTTTTTTTTTTAAGAATGGGTAAATTGATACACTAGTGCCACACAGGAAATTTTTCGCGTATGACTAATGTTGCATTGCATTCAAATATTTTGATTGGTATATGTACTACTTAAGACATATTTTGATTTTCTTTCCATATGTGGTTTCTTTCTTAAAATCAGTTAGCTTGCATGCGTGTTATAGACGGGAATTTCGTAAGTGGTTTTAGTGAAGGGGGTAAAGCATTAGCAATACAGAATGTTTAGTTAGAGTTCGATACTCATTTGGGTAGAGACTATCATGCCCGGATATTTGGATTAGTTAGACCATGTGTTGCAACAAGAGATATTAATTTTAATATTGTGAAAATAATGTTACTATTAATTTTATATTTATTTTGTCTCTAATGCTTACAATATAATTCATTTCATATATTAGAAAGCATTGTAATGACAGCCTATTATGCTTATAACAGGGCTTAAGATATAACAGACCACATCACATTGATCAGTGCTACAAGTCCGAATTTGGTGACTATAAATTAAACAGTATGGAAATGATTGTTAACTATGCTTATAAGTTCGTGGGGTCGGATATAAACATACTACACTTAAAACATGACTTGTGGTAAGGTACCTGCTGCATTGTATTTGATACTCAGACTGGTTAAATAATTAGTTTAAAAATTAGATAATCGCTCCTAGTCCGAATTTGGTGGTTATAAATTAAACTGTTCGGAATTGATGGTCAACTATGCATTCAAGTTCGTGGGGCTTAGAGTGAATAAGATAATTTGATGACTCTTAACATCGAGGTCTTGAGGGCCGATGAGGGAGATTGAGGGCAGTATGGAGCAGCACTGGAATGAAAGGACAGGGGAAATGGGAGACACTCGAGAAAACCCACCGACCAATGCCGTCGTCTGGCACAATTCCCACATGCGAAAATCCAGAGTGACCTGGCCGGGGATTAAACCCAGATCGCCTTGGTGGGAGGCGGACAGGCTACCTGCTCACCCCCTGTGGCCCCATGTGGGACTTAGATATAACCATACTGTACTTAAAACATGACCAGTGGTAAGACAACTGCTTCCATAAATGATTTAAAAATAAAAAAATCAGTCCTGTGCCTGCAAAATTCAATATGACAACAAAAAAGTGCAAATAATCAAAGTACATAATGTTACTTTAGCACCCGACTTGAGAAACCAGTGCCCGAAGATGTATTACACTTGGCTTATTACCTAATGCACGTATATGCTTATAAAATCCAATATTGCACTGGTAATAGTCACATAATCATATTTTTTCCGACGACATACTCTTATCAGTCTAAAAAATATGGATATGTAGACAAGTCACTCGATACACTCGTTTGTAAAAGATAAAATAAAATATATATAATGAAATACATAACTTTTCTTTTATAAAATTATGCTTTGAATATTTGGCTTTTTGTGATCCCATAATTGGATTACTCTTGAAACGATGTCCACCTTGTAGTGGCAATAATTTTTTGCGGTGATGATTTCAGTTCTAAGTATGGTGCTGATTGTGGTGTTGATTGTGGTGCTAGGTGAGATGCTAGGTGTGGTGCTAAGTGTGGTGCTGATTGTAGTGCTAGGTGTGATGCTACGTGTAGTGTCCGTGAAAATGGCAGACAGAAACAAGATGGCGAATGGAAAAAAGATGACCACCAGTAACAAATGAAAATATACATGCAGAAACTGAATAAAAATGAAATTTTAAAAATATGTAGAACTTATTCTTACTGTTTTTAAGATAAAAGATTTTTACCTATGACTATAACAAAACATTCTTATTGTATACCTATGACTACATGAAAAAAAATTTAACTTCTCTTTAGAATAATTATAGCAACATATATTCTTTCGTCCCTTCTGCAAACAGCAAACAGATGTACATACAAGCCTAACACTTCTTTTAAATCCCTTGATTGGGCACGTGTCTCGATAGCTCAGTTAGCTAGGCCGTCGACCATGAGCTGGCAACCACGAGGTTCCGCAGTTTGATCCTGCACTACTCCACAGTTATTTGTTTAGATCCGAACAGAAAAATTACTGAAAAATAAGATGGTGGATGCACACCAGCGCCTCCTAGCAGGCGACGAAGAAAGCAAAAACATGGCGGTCAAACCACCGGCCATAGAAGGTGATGACCGAATTCTACTGTAAACAAGTTGGTGGACCAGCACACCCCCCTTGCGGGCGATGAAGGAACCAACTTGGCGGACACACTAGCGCCCCCTGGCAAGCGGCCACCAAATTACATAAACGGCATAATTAATCTGCTATTTTATAAGATTTCGTCACTCTAATAAATAAATTTGTAGTACTGCAACAGATGGTGTAAATTGGTATATTTTAAGGAAGTCTAACATTTATTTTCAAAATCATTATTATAGCCATTTTAGTTATGCATTATCTATCGTCGAAATCAACCAATCCATGCCAAATTAATATTGTACCCTGGCAGTATATATTACAACTATCAGATGCGTACACTGAGTATCTTTTGTCCTCCATTTTATAAAATTTGCTACCTGAAATTTTTTTTTGTAATATCTCTGCAAACAATAGAGAGAATCCTACCAAATTGGGCAAACAAATAGTACTGCAGCAAGTTGTGTAAGCTGGAATGTCTTAAGTAGGTCATGCACTTATTTTCAAAATGGTGGCTATATAAAAATTAAAGCTTAGATTTTGCTAACGAAACAATTGCCAGCTTAAATTTATTTATTGGTAGTATATATTACCAACATCAGATTTGTCTATACAGAACCTCATTTCTCTGTAGTTTTGTAAGATCGCCTCGTAAATAAAATGAAAATTTTTATATCATATCTCGGGATAGACTAAACACATTATTCCCCTATTTTGCGAGGAATTTTTCTAAGCAGGCCATATTTGTATATGTGTTCTTTAAGAGTGACAAAGTCTTATAATTTAATTATTATATGGCGGCTATAAAAAAAAAACAATTTTAGTTTAGTGTGCTATGTCTACGAATGTATGCAATCGATTTTACCCTAAACTTTGTATACTGACAATATGCAAACATCGTATGTGCTAATACATTACTTTTCGGCCCTTATTTACGATGGCCATCAGATGAAACTAATTGAGGTTTTATGCCATATCTCGAAGACCAAGTAATCAGTTCACACTAAATGTAACCCCCCCCCCCCTCCAAAGCAAGTAGTTGTACATTATGGTATGTAAACTGACATTTTTCTGGTGCGGCCGTCTTTTTTTGAGGGATTTAATACAAATAATTTAATTTAGTATGTTTGTGTCTTTAAAACAAACCAATAAATTTCATCTAAATTTTGCACTTCAACAGTATTCATTAGAAGGATTAGTTATGCATACCGAGAAAATAATTGTCCAAGCTATTTGCAAAATAGTAGCAGTTGAAGAAAAGGACATTTCTCCATATTTCTGGAACAGTTTAACCAATTTCCACGTTCTTGTACTCACCATGAATGCTACAGAAGGCCGTGTAAATTTACATGATATAAGTTGGTCATACATCGACGATCAAAAAGGCGGCCTCATAAATAATATAGACAATTTTGCCACATATGTTATACAATTTAACTAAATTAAACCAAACTTTGTATGTTGACTGACAGTAAAATGATAATGGCATTTTTCAGGCAAGGTTATGGGGAATGGAGTGTCGGAGCTTTTCATGCTCTGTTATTTCTATCTCCCGGCGGCCATTTTGTCTGACATTTTGGATGTCAGTGACCTTGAACTTGATCTGTGAACTTGACCTGGTGACCTTGGATGACCTTCAGCCCAAACAATTAAAAAATCGAAAAATATATAAAACATTTACTTAAGAAATTATTTCAATATTATTAAGATTTTTGTATATGCCTAATTCCGAAAATCTTCGAAACAGAATCCCAAAAAAAAAAAAATTGCGATATTTTTTAATTACTACAAAATATTCTAAAATCCCAAAAAATTGCAAAAAATAAAGTTATAATTATATATTTATATCCACTGAGCCACTGCGGCCCCAATTTATATATTTCTATCTACTGAGCCACTGTGGCACCACTTGAGAGTGCTCTAGCCACTGGGTCACTGCAGCCCTGCTTGAGAGTGCTCTAGACACTGGGTCACTGCGGCCCCACTTGGCATTACTCAACCCACTAAGCCTCTGTGGCTCCACTGTTATATTTCTATTCGCTGAGCCACTGCTGCCCACTTAAGATCTTTCTATCCATTGAGCTGCTGCGGCCACTTTAACCACTGAATCGCTGTGGTCACACTTGATATATTTCTATCCTCTGAGCCACTATGGGCCCACTTGGGATCGCTCTAGTTAACTGGGCCACTGCATTCGCACATGATATATTTATATCCACCGAGCCACTGTGCCCCCACTTGAGAATACTCTAGCCACTGGGCCTCTGTAGCCTCACTTGATATATTCCTATCCGCTGAGTCATCGCTTCCCCCCTTGAGATCTTTCTATCCATTGAACTGCTGCAGCCCTTCTTGGGTTCGCTCTAGCCACTAGGCCACTGTGGCCCCACTTTGAATCTCTCTATCAAATGGGCCACTGCATCCTCACTTGGGATCGCTCTAGCCACTGGGTCACTGAAGCCCCACTTGAAATCGCTCTAGCTACTGGCTCATCTTGGCCCCACTTAAGATCGCTCTAGCCACTAGGCAACTGGGGCTCCACATATCATCGTTTTAGCCACTGGGCCACTGCATCCCCACCTAAGGATGGTTCTAGCCACTGAGCCACTGCGGCCCTATTTAACATCTCTCCATTCATTGAACCACTGCTACTCACTTGGGATCGATCTAGCCACTGGGCTACTGCGGCCCCACTTACCATTACTCTACCCACTGTTCCTCTGTGGCCCCACTTGATATATTTATATCCACTGAGTCCCCATTTAAGAGTGCTCTTGCCACTGAGCCACTGCGTCCACACTTGGGATCGCTCTATCCACTGGGTCACTGCAGCTCCTTTTGGCATTTCTCTACCCACTGATCCCTCTGTGGCCCCGCTTGATATATGCATATGTTCATCTGGAAGAATGTAGCTCTTTAACAGTGAAAGAATTACAAGTATCAGCCTTGTAGTTTCCGATATTGCCCGTTATATGTAAACAAATAAACAAACTCACTGTACCTTTTTATTATATTAGTATAAATTACTGGATAAATATACAGAATTGCCAGAAGGGTGGCCATGACTTTATTAAATATGATACTAAATGATAATACATAAATAAATTAAATGGTAAGTGCTAAAAAACAAATTTGCCAAAAAAGTCAGAAAGATAAAACAATAGAAAAGAAAACTTAACGAGTGCATAAAATGCACACACTTTCTCCCGTAAACTAGGCCACAGGATTCAACGTGTGGCAAACACCGACACACAAACTCAAAATTTATAAATTGATGATTAACAAAGGTACCTATCCAACAAAAATTGTTAATCGTTAGTAGAAATTGTTGTAGTAGGCAAAGGTACCATAACACATCCTTCTGGCACAAAAAACAGAACAGTCAGAAGGTGGGGATCTTGCCTTGGCACAAAATTTGGACGCCAACCAAAAATACGTAACATGCAAGAAACAAAAACAGCAATACAAGATACAATTATGGACATGAGATTTAGGTTGCCAGGAGGTTATGTAGGATGAGGGTGAAGAGATGCTGGATATCCTGAAAGTTGGTTCATTGATTGTGTGAGGCCAAAAGAGTGTGTAATTCCTAACAAAGGAATCATTGAAGGTAAGGTTGGGGAAAGGAGAAAAATAGACATGAGAAATCTTAGATATTAATTAAGGGACATGGATGATATGCAGAGATATGTTGTAATGAATAGCAGAAATCACAGGACCAAACGTTTTGAAGAAAGGATTTATTATGTCACAATGAGATGTCAAACCAGTACCTGACAAAGCAAGAGTAAAAGGAGAAAAAGATTCTGTAGTAGATATGCACAATAAAGTAACATCTATGGTAGTGTTAGAAGCAAATAACCAACGAGAACTCATTTTACATAAAAAGGAAAGTTCTAAACTGATAACAGATTTGTCACAAAAATAAAAACACGATTTCTCAATAGAAAGGTTAAATTCACAGTTATCTACATGTGCATTAAAGAAAGGGAAAGAAGCAGGGCGTACGGTAATGCAATGAGTGTTGCATCTTACAAGAGAAACATGGTTAACAGTAGCGAAATGATTATGATCCAAACTAACAATCAAGATTTCTTGAACATTGAGTTACAGGTAACTGCTATATTTACAATACAAAAAGGGAACAGGGAATCCATGATATCTTTCAAACAAACTATCCTTATTGGCTAAGGGAACACTAACAACAACATTAAGAGATAAATAGTAGATAATTGCTTGAACATTACTTAGGGCATAAAACGTATATTAGTTGTAATGTACAACTGGTGCTATCATGTAAAGTGGCAAATTAATGAACAGTTTAATGTGTTAAAGAATGCTAAAGAATGAATCAGCACTTACCTAAGTTGTACTTAATTTGCAGTGTACATTAGTTTCAATAGCATGATTCAAATAAAAAATTCCCAATCTGGCATTATTAAGAGCTTCTCTGGCACAGAGTAGCATACAATTTAAATCAATCCCAAAACTCAGTATGATCAACCCAGTTAGTGTGTCATGTAATGCAAAAGAGAGTTTACGGAACAAAGTATTATAATGATCCAGGTACAACTGTGTAATTTTTTTGATATACACAGTGTTATTTGTTATTTTGTTTTACAAATTTTCAATAAGATTAGCCACATTTGTTGAAATGTCATCCTGGGTGTTTGCAAGAGAGTTCAGACGATTTTCCCGAAGGGTTAAATCTTCACTATCTAAAGTGCCAAAAACTGTTTCGTAATCTTTCCTCCAAGATCAGTCAGTGCACGCTTATATCGGAATGATAAAAATGAAGTTAAGGTTTCAGTTTTGGACTTAAATTCAAGAAAAGTATTTCTAAATTGTACCACAGTTAAATAAAATTTTGATCAAATGAAGAATTTTCACCAGGATGTCTGTTTTTATTCTCATGCACTGACACAGCAGTATTTTTCATTGCATAAAGTTCTGAGGAATCGTTTTGCAAGGTAACCAAATCAAAGTTCAACACTACCGAGTAAGTATTGTGAGAAAACAAGATGTCATCTTCATGTTCAAACACTACACCGGAATCCAGCGGTGTGATGGTGACTGTTGAAAGCGCAAAGTTGGCCACAGCCAGAACTGCGATGCAGGGGAATAACATGATGCCTCAGTGGGAATACAACACTAAAAAAATAAAATAAAATGATACACTAACGGAGAGTATAACTAGGAATCGAAAATTCACCAGAAACTAAATTTTCCTGCAAATTATCGCTATGGAATATATAACAAGCTGCAACGCTTCGGGGTTTAGCGTAATACTTAACCAAATGACGGGTGCAGCAATACACAAATAACAAGCTCTGATTTACTCTACAGTTGAACCACAGTTTTAATAACTCTCATTGATGTTAATACAATATCCTTGGAAGGCTTTAAAAGCCTGATTAAACTAATCCCGATTGAAGTTTAATACTGAAGACCAAAAATTCAATTACTGATCAATAGAGAACCAGGGGTCGGTCCCAGGGAAACTGCGGGCTTAGCCACCAAATATGAAGAAGATAACCGTACGAATTAGTATTTATGGTGCAATTTCGTGTGGGAATTTTGGCACGTGCTCGCTCTCACCTATTGGCGCTCGCTCGCACAACCCGGCATGCAGTAGCAATTATTATGAAAGTACGACTTAAAACTTTATACTCAAGACTAAAGATTTAAAACTCAATACTTAAGACTTAAAACATAATACTTAAGACTTAATACTTAGTCTTACGAAGGGCCTAACTGCTAATGGTGGCTAGGGCGGGGCATGGAAAGGCACCCCTTCCCCAAATTTGAAGGAAATCTGTGCAAAAATGTGCCTTTCAGGCCGATTCGAAGGCGAAAAGCACAACCCCAATCCCACACAATGGAAAGCATACACCCCTTATCATTCTAACTCCTCCCAAGGTTGTGAGTGGTGGCACTTTATGGGGGGGGGGGGGGTCAAATGGGAAGAATGGGGGATCAGTGAGAGGGGTCGGCTTCTCTCCTTTCCCTATCGTTTGCCCACAGCGACCCTACAAATACAGTGTTTTTTGTGCAAAAACTTCCAGTCTTGATTAATTAGTATGAAGATACTCGTCGCGCCCTACTGATATTGAAGGCAACACCGTCAAGCGCATACGAAGGGTTACACTTACCACTGTGGAAGTTCTGATGATTCTTTCAGCGGTAGTCTGGGACCCGCTGAACTGCAATGACCTCGGGCCGTGCCTCGTCGTCGTGGTGTCTTCAAAACCTTTGAGGAAGGGGGGTGGACGTATCCTCCCAACGCCCTATATTTGTACTCGCACACCCGCTGTCCTCCTTTTCTTCCTGCCGACTCCTGGTTTATGTTAATAATCCAAACACCGCATGCCACACCTGGTCTGCTCGCTCTGGCATTCGAGCCTGCCTTCCTCGGCTCCACTGCCCAGGGTACATCCGCAACAGGGTCCCCCTCTCTGGAATTGCGAGCGTCAACGATCGCCATAGAAGGGAGCTGGGGTTTGGATGTTGCTGTAGGGGTCGGCATCTTGTGGTAGGGGGTTGCAATGGGCGCGAGTGTGGACTGCCCGCCGAGGGTGCATGAGGCAGAGCCCTTCTTTTACGCCCTCATGGTAGACGCGTGTTATGTTACAGTGGTGATCAAAAGTATATAGTAGTGTCCTCATGCACTTGTTCACTCGTTTCCCAATAAGCAGAAGATGGGTCTGTCTATTGTTTTTAGGCCGTTTATTGTTTGGTATAATTGTGTTACTCTTGATTTTTTAAATGTTATTTATGACTTTGATTAATTTGACATCCCTTTACTTCATATATATAGCATCATCTAATGGACTAATTTAATGTGACATTATACACAATTAAATTTAATGCACTTGACTAAAACGCTTTATGTGAAATTTTAAAAGTGATCGTAGGACTATACATATCTTTACTTCCTAATTTATTTCAGAATTCTACAATTTTCCTAATTTGTACAGGTATGTACATATGGTTGTCCTCTAGTTCATTGTAAAACCTTGTAATTTGAGTAAGTTTAGTATTATTTGGAAAGGCTATTTTTGTAGGTTCAATTGTACAACATTTGTACTTCTATACCCTTTTTCCTTATTATATATACTATATTAGCTTCTATGTACATACAGTCATCTCTGTTTCCTTTAATTTCAATAATATCTGGCGTTGTTCCTTTGTGTCGCCACATGAAAGGAGAAATGTGGTCAGCACCATTTGACCTCCGAAAATATTTTTCTCTGGGTGCCGATCCCAAGGAATATGGTTTTTTGAAGGGTTTAATTGAGCATATTATGATGCAACACACCACAAAATTAGTCTAATTAATAACCTTCTTGTATTGTATTATTATTAGTTTGTAATCTATGTGATATTTTTGAATCTATATTATTAACATGGCATTACATTTATAATACATTATAGTTTCTTAGAATATAACCTTTTAACATATTTCGTTTTAGTTTATTACATTTTTACGTACCTTTTTCTATCTACTGTACGTAGATGATTTTATATTTTCTTAAAATCAGTAGCCCCGGAGCATTATTACCTTTCACTTAACTTGGGTTACCTTCTGCTGCGCTAATCACTGCTGCGCTGTGTGGGAGGATTTGCTACCTTGGGCATGGAAAAGACTGATTACACGTTTTTGCCACGTGCGATGTAAGCTGTCACGGCTTTGTCGACATGTAAATATTTAAAACTTCTTTGGTTGTTAGTAATTACCTATACAGTGCCAGCTAACTAATTCGTGCATAACAATTCTGTTTGTGTCAATTACTTATTTATGCACGTTCGTTTTTTATTTCAATGTACGTGCCGCATGTAAGTGCTTGCCATATGTGTTGCATTTATATGCCAGCCTGGTTTGAAATGCATGTTTTGGTTTGCAGCTGTGAGGCGGTATTTTATGTTCTTTCAAACAGATTATGGTTCCTTTTCGTTTACGTGCTTGAATTAAATGTGAATTAACTTTTGTGTAATGTGTTGTTGTGCAACGTTTCGTTACTTACACTGCTTCTTAATAGAATTATTCATTCCATGTTTAACTACCAATGGAATCATGGGATTAATGTACCACCGCTATTTGAGAACATAGGACTCCATTGTTTTTATTTTATTATGTGTTCTGTCCTATCTTATTTAAAAGTATTGATAGCTTTATGGCATTTACGTATGGTGTTATTAGCGTGATTGTCAGTAAATAATGGTGACACCAATAACGTAATTGTAATGATATTGTTCTAAGAATATGAATACTTTATTACTTCCAAAGTGGGGTGTATTATTAGTTTTTTCTTATATTGGTAGGGCTGGTAGGTTGGCATGCTCTACTTTCGATTTAGCTTTGAGGGTTTTATTTGTGTTGTTGAAGTGAATTCCTTCATTTAATCTGAGCTGTTTGACTTCGAATTCACATTCTGTAAGCCAGTGAATTGGCACAGATGTGTGCACACTCTGCACTATGGCGCGTATGTACCACAAATATGCATAGCTTCTATGATAATTTGTGAGTTTGACACGAGTTCGCAACCACACGGTATTATCACTTCGCTGCTGTCATTATTATGTGTCTGAATGTCCCTATTCAGAGTATGATTAATGCATATTATTCTTAAATTGGGGGCACATTGGTGAGAACATATTGATGTGGAAACACTATTTTTATAGGAAATGGTTTTCCTTGTGTGCATCTGAATTTACATTTGGTTACTAACAATATTATTATGTATGTATAAGTATGGGAACACAAAATTAATTTAAATTTCTATATTTACATGTACATATGCCTACATGAATATTTAAATAAAATATTGTTAAGTAAGTGTCGGCGTGTTTTCTTCTGGGGCGAACAAGTATTTAGGTTTTCTCAGAGTTATCCCATCCCGGGAAGATGAATTGTGAATACGAAGGCCTGCCTTTGACATCGACGACCATGGAGCCGCGACCTGCATAATCGCTATCTGGCTGACGCCAGTGCCGATTCTGCTATTGGGTTGAAGATATAACTGCATGGAAATGTGATCAAGGAACTCGCATCTAAAGCCTGCCTATCTGCCTGTGTGTGAGATGTCTCAATGCCTTCACGCAATTGGTCAGCTGCAATCACGTGGCAACATGGTGATTGGCTGGTCGGTGTCCGAGCAATGTATTAATGGTGTAATATGATTGTTTCAAAGTCAACATGATGTTATGGGGCTTGCGTACACGTATATTTCAAGAAGTTTGATTGTTGGCTGAGAGGCTTTGTTTGACAATGGCAGCCGTAAAAAGATACATCGTCTCGGCTAGCTTCTGCAGCCTTGCATCTAAGTCTTATTGTGCATCTGCGATGTCTTCGGACACTCGAGAGTCAATGGTAGCTACGACAGTACCATCTACATTTCGGGAGTGGTACCAGCATTGTCATCGATTTCTTCAGCCGTTACGCCTACGAAATATTCAATGGAGCCATCAAGATTTTTGGCTAAAGTACCTAAAACACTATTACCGACGTTACTCGCTTATTTAGCTCCAGCGCCTACATCTCCAACAGGCCCGTCCGAGTCTTTTCCTGGACCCAAAATTCATCGTTAGTGTCGTTTCTTTGAAAACGCCTTCAGTAAAATATGGAATGTTCGGTGACACGAGCACTTTAATTGTGCCAAAAAAAATTCTTGTTGTCTGTCATATTTGTGTCAAGAAATTCTTTTTGCGTGTTATATTTGTGTGATAGGTGCTGTAAGCATATCAGCCGTAGCGATATTTTACTTAGACATGCAGAGACCAGAAAAGGTGAAATGCATTTCTCGTCAGTACCTCGGTACCAGATTTGCTGCAAGACGGTCTCTTGCGACTTTGGTAAATATCTTTAACAGTGTAGTTACCTACATAACCCAGTATGTTGGAGTAATAAATGTCACGCTACATTTTCGCACAAGTACAACACGAGTATGAATAGCGAGATGAATAAAAGACTACAACCTTCAACAAAGTTGCGTGTATTGAGATTGATATATATTGAAGAATATTGTAATTATGTTGAGGGTATGAGCGACTGTAAACTTATTTGAATCAAAAAAATACCTTTGATTAAAATTGTATTTTATTTCAGGTTTGTTTCCTAATTTGCTAGAATATAATTGAAATTTAAAAGGCATGGAAATAACTTTAATTAAAAAGTATTGCATAACGTACCATTGTAATGTGTGTACAATATTATACAAAAACTATTTCACGAGATTTCTGTTTTCAAGGTCATCGTGTGTTTGTAGGTGTAAGCGAGTGCTTTAATGCTAAGGCATGCTTGAGTTAAAGTGTTTGGTATGGGTGGTCAGTGTATTTTGACCGCAGTCAGTCGGCTTGGCGGGAGGTATGAGAAGAAGTTGATTGTGTCACTGGCATGGGCTGTATGTTTGCTTAGTATGGTCTGTGTAGACTAATGGTTGAGCTATGTTTGAGACATAGTAAGAGGTATGAACGATGAGCATACTGGTGTTGGTTGGTAGAGCAGATGACATGCATGAGTTACAGTGGCGGGTATGGTACCTGTGTGTGGGTAATAAGCAGCTGGGCTTCCAATTAGCAAGCTTAGTTTGACAGTGGCAGCCGAGAAACTTTGTCACGAAAAAGAAGTATACATGGTCAAGTGTTCTGGTTGGATGACTTCTAGCATAGACTGTTTTGAGCTGCATATAAGCAGATTATATTAATTATGTGAAAAATGAGTATGCTGCTGTAAAGACAATGCATGAATGGCTTGGAAAATGAAAGGATCCCTTGTGTTAGTTTGTATTCTGAAGTTTGTAAATATATATATATATATATATATATATAAAAATCAATGAAAAAAGCGTTAATTTCTCGCTGGTGTTGTATCCTGCCTACTTCCATTGTAACAGACAGTATGATGGCGCTTGGTTTAGTCACATAAACATACTTTAAATAAAAGCCGATTATGATAGGTATGCCTACAAAAGAGTCAAGGCAGTGAATAATTTGAAGATACCTACATCGTGTAAGAATTATATTTCAATGGAGAAGACTAGTAATGAAGTTGAGAGAACTTTTAGCATTGTTTTGCTGTACTTTACATGCAATTTCAATACAAAATAAAAAAATTAAGTCGAATAACAATTACAGATATTTTTTTATTAGACATACCCTTATGCCTGTAAATAGTAATATGGATACCAGAAACAAAATGCAGGGTGGCAAAAGTCAACAGGTATATAAGTAGCTGGGTTCATTTTGAGTTTTTTTGTAGTAATGTTTTAATAAATTTGTAAAACAAAAATACTTGAACATTTTATTTCTTATTAAACCTATATCGTAGTGTAACCAGTCTGTTATAAACTGTTTATGTAAAGAGCCATATACGCACTGATTCAAAAAATATACAACAAAAAATGTTATACATTAATTAAATTACATTAGGGAATGCAGCTTCTTCGCTTGGATGCCTTTTATTCAACATTTAAGCATTGGTGTCCATGTTCGCTCTGTAGCCGAGTATAGCCCTGTCCCCATAGCTCAGGGGTAAGGTGGCCGACTTTTAATCGAGGAATCGTAGGTTTGTGCCCCAGTCCCTCCGCGGAAGATTCTCAGTTAGCTTGTTGCACTAGAAATTTGTCGCAAAGTTGGTATAACTTGAGCGTCGTCAATTTCAACTCGTCAAACAACAACGGCCCAAAAAAAAAGTTGTGAAAGTGCTTGACTCCTTTTCGAGGGATGGAGGATTCGAATCCCACATCCATGAGATTTTTCCTTTTCTTAAATGTTGCCAGCTGTCATGCGAAAGTGTGAAATTTACGTAATTTATGTATTTTAAACTGATTTTGCATTAAAATATATATTTTCGATATATTTTACTGTTTTTTTTTTTTTTATGATTTCGGCATTTTTCAAACGATAAATTATAGTAAAATATTTATAATTATTTATAAATGCGTCGATTACTATATGTATGCTTTATTTGACAAGACCGGTCAGCCGAGTGCAGCGCGAGCATGTCGATACACGCTCAAGGACCTGCGAGCAGTGTGGAAAGAGATGCCGGACAGCAGGTAGGGCCATGCCTCTTAAATCCAAACGGGTTGTCCTGGAATTCGGTTAAATAATCAATATGACATCACGATCGTATGTGCCTTGAAAAGACGAATCCGGTGATATAAAACACTCACTGCCTTTATTATTATTTTTTTACCCGATTTTTTGGGTTACAGGTTTTTTTGTGGAAATACAAGGCGGAATGATAAATCATGAAAAAAACAACATAAAATGAGCCTACACGTGATAGGTGAGCACATCAAATTGGCTGAAATTCAAGTTTGGGGCTGAGTTTTGCAAATGGGGACTCGGTGATTTTTTGGGGGAAAATGGAAATTTTTAAGGAAAAAAAAACGATTTTTGGGGAGAAACATACGATTTTGAGAGAAAAAGTCCAACATGGTAGGCAGAATCCAGATCCGAATTCTGAATCTGTACGAATGAGGGATTTATGCCTACTACAATCGACTGATTCAATTTTTTTTTTATTTCTGGGGTGCATTATTTTTAATTACTAATTTATTTGGTTATTTTTATAAATGTGTACATATGATAATGTGTATTCGTATATTTAATAAATACTTATTATAAAAGATATGTAATGTTATTTTGTGACATATATTAGTTATATTGTAATGCCGTACTTTTAACTAAAAATCTATGCATAGGAGTGAATGCAGTGTATAAGGAAAAAAAAAAAAAAAACGAGTGCATAATAAATCCCTCATTACTGATGTGTTTAGTGTAGATGTAAGAAAAAGAACAAATATTATTTTGGACATTTTCCCCTAACCACCTCATCCATTCAACACTTCTCCCCCCACTTCCTCTGCCAACAGTTATAGGCAAACTCAAATTTATGTCGTAAAATAGCGTATATTCATATAATATATAGAATGTCAAATATGAAACGATTATTGCAAGTAGGAGATCTGGGGAAGGATTTTTGTCCACGTGAAGAACGAATCCAGCCCACTGTGCGGCATTTCGTCTCTGTGTACTTATATATTCTCTGGTCACACGGTTGTCAAATTTCTCAAGCCTTACCCATTGAGTAAAGATATACCTAGAGTGGACTCCCACAAGTTAAATTTTTTGACCAATCCAGCTGTAATTTGAGTGATGAACACCACGTCGCGCTAGTCCATTTTTGTGGCCTGTGCATTGGGAATTTCGGCGGCGTTGCCAAAGTGACATCTACCCACTGTCTCACTCATACTCTATCTCTGTAACCCCAAGTCCCAACGCCGCAATAGTAGAACGTGTTCTGAATGTCTACTATACCCACACGCTGGGACTGACAATATGGTGGACACCCGAGTTCCTAACTCAACTCGAATACGTCCGTTTACGAAAAGATTACAAATTCTATAAAACATATGTATGAACAAAATGAAACTTAATGTACGCATAAGTAACGGGGAGTTTTGCATATTACTCACGCGGTCATAATAAAAGAATAAACATCACTTTATTAAATACGCGATAAGTGTGGATTTATGCTCTATATATAGCGTATCACACATGTTCACTATAAGTGGTTTGTGAAGCTCACTGAGTTAGTGCGTAGGTGTGCGTCATATAATTGTAGGTTTTAGAGTTCAAACCTCCGACGGGTAACAAGGTTTTTTATGTGACACATTATAGCTGTTTATTACTTATTTCATTCTTAGAAAATGTTTATTTCCAAAATATCTTTGTCTAAAAGTAATAATACGCAAGTACCAGTACAGTACAATCGACGAGCAGTGGTTGTTTGCTAATAACATCGATTGGTTTCTAAGTAGATACTGTGAGCTGTTTAGCGTGAGTAATGTCAACAGGCACACGTGAAAGCCTTAACTTTAATATTGTAACAGTTCTGTCGTCTTTTGGTCGTATTAACGTAATAGCGTGTTTAATTAAGGAGAGCGCAAGGTGGATGATTATGGTCATTAAAGATACACTTATAAAAACAGGGGTGCAGCCAGGATGGAAAAAAAAGGGGGGGGGGATATATTGTAACATATTTCCACACCGAAATGAAAATAAAAGTTGAAAACAAAATTACAAGTTGTATTTTATTTTAATTCCAGGAATATGTGATGTTCCTTTAACATGAAGAATGTTTATAGCATTTTGTGGTTTCATATCTGTACATGAGCCAATTGAATAAAATAATTATATAACTAAATTTGTAGTAATACAGGTTTTGTATTTTATACGAAAATAGAAATATGAAATACCTCAAACCCTCCTCCTCGCGACCCTGCCGAGTACATTCCTAACTACGCCCTTGTTTAAATATTATGCCAATGTTTTAATGAGTTGCGTAAATTTACTTTGTACATGCATGTGAATACAGTACTTTTTTCCCATACATAAACAGTGCCGTTACTCATATCATTATCCATACATAAATAGCGCTCGTACGTTAAAATCTAAACCAATGCAGTCTTCAGGGTAAAAAAAGAAACAAACGTCTTACGTTGTGGATGTACCACAAAGAGCCTACATTAAAAAGAAACAAACGTCTTACGTTGTGGATGTACCACAAAGAGCCTACATTAAAAAGAAACAAACGTCTTACGTTGTGGATGTACCACAAAGAGCCTACATTAAAAAGAAACAAACGTCGTACGTTGTGGATGTACCACAAAGAGCCTACATTAAAAAGAAACAAACGTCTTACGTTGTGGATGTACCACAAAGAGCCTACATTAAAAAGAAACAAACGTCGTACGTTGTGGATGTACCACAAAGAGCCTACATTAAAAAGAAACAAACGTCGTACGTTGTGGATGCACCACAAAGAGCCTACATTTAAAAGAAACAAACGTCTTACGTTGTGGATGCACCACAAAGAGCCTACATTAAAAAGAAACAAACGTCTTACGTTGTGGATGCACCACAAAGAGCCTACATTAAAAAGAAACAAACGTCGTACGTTGTGGATGTACCACAAAGAGCCTACATTAAAATTTGGTTGCATGTGTACCCCTGTCCCCTGCGAGTTGTTTTACCTACCATTTACAAGTTTCTATTTGCATTTTAGGTAACGTGTGGGTATTAACGGATGTGTTCTTCCTTCTCTTCTGCTATGGATGCTTGCATGTCTTATGTTGTGCCCATGAGTATAATAGAATGTAGCAGAAATTGGGTATCGTGTAAGGTCGGCTCTCGCAGAATTAGACACCAGAAACTTCTTAAATCCTTTTTAAATATGGAAGAAAAACTGTTTTGCAAAATATGATACACTACATACTGCTATTATTATACTAACATATTACAATTAACATTGTTAAGTGGCAGGAGGATGCTAGTAATAAGGAGAAAATATCGACGATAAACTAATCGAATCTACTCTTGCTGTATGAATTAACACTCCTTGTTATGAAGTTTATCGTACGTGTTTTAAAATATATCTCGTTAGTATAGTATAATCGTGCAAACAAAATGAGTGATCTTTAAAGACAAAGTATTTATTCATTAATTAAAACATGGGCCACACAGAACGTAACTACTTTTAGGAAAAGTAAATTATAATTATGTAAATATGCCACAAAGTTATCGCACAAGAATGCCCTACTGTCACAAAACATTCCAATTTTTACATAGTGTTCGTAAATTGCTGTCATTATCCATTTATGGGCTAGGAGACGACAAGCATTTCAGAATACACGAAAAACGTTTGACAAAGTCACGATATTTATTAACATGTATGTTATTCTTGTAACACCTGTGCACTATGAACAGAGAAATGCATTGGTTCGTCTGCGTTTAAACACACCTGCACACAGTAATGCAGCGTAAGTTGCGACGTCTGAAGTAAAGCTGAATTTACAATAATAATATTTAAGCATTATATTATGCGTTAAGATGTGTGTAGAAGAAACGAATGTGTGTTCTCGTTGTTTTGATTCCAAGTTGAAATTATCAGGTCGTGTGCATTGGTGGGAGTACCTTAAGAATTGAAAGAAATGGTGATGTGTGCACATGTTGATTATATTTGTTCACAAATAATAAGCTTCTCTGATAGCAAATGTCTACTTTGAAATATGATCTGTTTCGATAGGGTTTTTTTTTTGTTTTATACGAAGTAATGTTAGGAACAAAAGTAAACATGACAGGCTTGCTGCCTGTTTCCATTCGCTGGAATTAAGAATTAAAATTTTAATGGAAAACTGCAAATACAGAAGACATATTTCCGTATGACAGATAAGCGCCTACTGCATAATTCTAAATGCATTAGTTTGCGCATTGCAATCGTAGGCCATGTCCGAAATGACAGATTGTGTTGACAAAATGATCCCGTTACCCGATATTGTATACAAACATTGTGACGTATTTGGTAAATTGATATTTCGTATCTTGTATATAGCGGATATTAAAAAAAATACAAAATTACAAAATCAGTGCCATGCTTGTTTTGACATTCAAAACACAAGCGCGAATGCGTATTTAAAACGTCTTTTAAAACAAATAACTGTTAATAAGATATACTAGACATGTTTTAATTTTAAAGGCAAATAAGTGTTGTGCTTTGTTTATATATTTCCAACACATATTTTGTTTTGCGTCGTTATTAGAAATTGTATTATTTTCTTGTTCATTAACATATTCGCAGCATTCCATTGATGATTGTAGAAATATTACGTCAATTTGAAACATTTAATATAAATAAAACAAATTTTCATTGATAATGCCAGAATGTGTTTCCGCGAGTGCTAAACAAGTGACTGTCGACAACGTCCGGATTCAAACCTACGAAATAACAAATTAGAAAATAACGAATTTGTCCTTTCGGACACGGCCTTAGTTTGACTATTAGTCATTGACACCGAGTCATTGCATTCCACCCATGTTTAGTGCAGAAATAGTTATATTTTGTAATATGCCTAGTCTGAAGTAGAATATTGCGACTCTCTTTGTTAAGTCTAGTTTGCATACGTTCGTTAGTGTTAACATTATTGATAAGCACTTCAGTGTCAATGTTTTCCTAACTGTTATGAGTGCGAGGTTTCAGTGTACAATATACAATGGTGGGCCGTGTTATACTCGTGTACATATAAACACACACACAGCTGCCAATTTTTCAGACAATCTCCACTAATGCACATCATTATTGTAAACTTGTATTTTACAGAGATGACAGTTGTTGAGCCTTATACGTTAGAGTTGAGCCTTATACGTGATCGCTAATGTCTTTTTCCCGCAATGTTCATAAGGTTTTCTGCTTAATGAGATGCACGCTCATACAGCGTTCACATTCTTCTACGTACGTAAATGTTTTATATGTCTCGGGAAATTACATACCCAAGTACACGGGGAAACGAATGTGTGTACGTCTCGCGCCCTTACAGCCCATAAGCAACTACTTTACAAATCGATTTATATGTAGTCCATAATTGTTATTCCTAATATTTCCTTTTATTACGAGTGGAATGGAGGCATTAACTTTTGAGAAACTCCACTGAGCAAATTCTTAACAATGTATACTCTTTAACACGTAATGGTCTAGAATTGCCGGGATAAACATAACCAGTTTTCTTCGTGATGTGTTATAAATCTGGCGTGGCATTGAATTTGTAGTTAACATGCAGAGCAGTGAGAATACTACCAATTTTTTACAACGCAAGGCATGTATGAGTGAAAACGGTATATCAAAATCCGACATTCAGATTGTATTCATGCCAAAATTAGTGTTAAAAGAAAATTTACCTCTAGTAGTTTTAATGTTCATTATCGATAACTGCGTTTACTGACTCAAAAATATATATTCATTCCTTTCTTGCAAAAATGCCTATGATTGGTTAACAGGTACACTTTCATTGTCATACATTTTCCAGCTACAGCTCCTAATGGGTTGATAATTCTACATCTATGCACCTACGTTTAAGCACATATTCAGTATGTGGTTTCAGTCGTAATGCTTGTTCAGAATCTTATCAGCTAGTTGCTGTAAGGGCTGCATATAAGTATGCCTATAGGAATGTATAACGTATCGAGCCGAGTGGCGTATGTTTATATACATAAGTGCATTCTTAGGTTCGGACACAGCCTTTATGACACTTGAATCGACATATTGAACGTACTGATTATTTGTACGAACAATCACTTTTTTAGTATATCACAACTCCGAACTGTAAACATTGCGTTCAATTGTAGACAGTCGTGGATCTAACGTATATTTCTTCATTAATTAACCATTAATTCCTGCCCGTTATCTTTCACATAAGAATGGAATGAAAAGTTTACTGTGATGTATGACATAATTCATGATTAATATGACGTTTGTAATTGTAAGTGCTAGCAATACTCTTATTTTATCATGAACAACTAAACTACAGTAAAATAATAGATTATATTAAATACAATGACCGTTGTATATTTATGATGGTTAATTTTCGCAGAAGCCAATAAAACCAAATAGTAGTTGATATCGCTGCAAATTTCCGCAAACACATAATTCTACGACATAAACTAAACACAGGCCATGGTCGCCACTAGCAAATCATGAGTTGGGTATTCACAGCTGCAACGAATGTTTGTAACTCGCGTGTGGCAGGCTCGCCTTTGGCAGACCTTGAACGAACACGTGGGTGAGCCGATACCAGGGCTATGGGATTACTTTTACCGGCAGCGGAACTGGCAACACCGCGCGGTTGACGTAGTCGAGAACACTAGTACGCCTCTGGATCATTGGCGGAACTAACGCATACAACTGGTCGGACTATTTCCTATCGCATGGCCACTCTAGTGTATATCTTTACTCAGTGCCTCAACCTAGCAACCACCAAGCCGGCGCTAGTGCACTAGTTAGCCTGTCGTCCCGCGCCGTTGCCAAGTCGATGCGAACGGTGACGGTGGCAGCTCGCTCAAGCACACTGCACCACGTGGATACAACACACCGAGCCGGTCTAGTGCTTTGATACACAGTATCCCATTTTACAACGCAATTCGCGATGTAACTGAATAAATAAGACATTGATCAAAATTAAATAGTTTAAGTGTAGAGATTTCAGTACACTACTTGTCCTTTTTGTTCACATACCAAGAAATCTATTGTAAGAGTCGTTTAAAAAAAAAATTTACAGGAAATATGTTGTAAATAGTAGTAAATAATATCTGAATCCCTCCAACTGGCCCTCCTCCACTCCCTCCGAGTAAAATGTGCCCTGGGCAATTTCCCCCCTTCTGGAATATCGATTATCACCATATTCGCTTATACGTTAATACTTCATCGAGTAATTACTTATGCCTCCTGTGAACGTCTCGCAATGCTTCATACACTATTCAGAATAGCCGCGGAACTTAATCGATGTAACGATTGTAACTCATAAATTAAGAAGTGTCTCTCCCACCTATAACGTCTGCATATGTTAGTGGTTTGAGACACTCAAGAGTGTTAAATTATTTTCTACGTGAATAGCACATTTCACACTTTTTCATCAGGCTAGGAAATAATAGTTTTAAATAAATTATTACGATGGGAACAATAAAGTTTTCAAAAGTTAATGAAACAAAACATATAAATATTTAAATTATATACTTTTATCGCATAAATCTAAAAATTAAATAAAATTAATACGTAAGACTACTTTTCTGTTCATTATTGACGAATATCATTAATATATTTTCTTGGAAATTTCTGATTCGGTTTGCCCGTACTTCAATTTAGTCTTCTGAGATTAAATTTGAAATCAAAATGGCTAGTAGTTGAATCCTTAACCGCATCCATGCCTGTTCTCAGATTTCAAAAACCTTAGCATGCCACTTCTGTGTTATCAAAAATTAAAATTACGCTTTAAGTTAAAATATTTCATGGAAATTGTAAGAATAAATTTTCAAGTAAAAATGTCCCATATTTGTATTTAAAAACACTATACACACACACATATATATATATGAATGTGTGTATTTGTATTTTTATAAAGTCTTCATTGGTATGGTATCACGAAGCCATAAAATATCCTGGAATTCTATAAATATATTTGGTTCCTGAACGTTCTTAATGTCTCGTCACAGAGGAGTCGCTAAATTCGAAACAAGGTGTTTGAAAAATACCGCACTTCTAAGCAAAAAGCCACGGCTTAGGTATAGGCTGTTCACGGTAAAGTGAGTCCTTTATAGGCCCTAGTTACATTTTTATTTCAGCCATTTTTTATCCTTTAACCACCGTTTTAAATAAATATTCCCATGTATGTAATAAACATGAGTGTGCATATTCCCACCGCACACGGAAGTTAACGTTTAGGACTATAATAAAATATATTGACCATTATTCCAAATAAGAGGGATTTCAAAAATGCTCACACTACCGTGAGTAGCCTATAGCAAAGAACCATCTCGGAATTCTCTTCGAATTATTCCGGAGAACTATATAAACCAGTAGTGAGGAAAGTTGGGCAAAGAACCTAACCCTCGTCATACCGAATTGCGAGTCCAATGTGTTACCTTTGCGAACCCTGCTCGGTTACTCTAACTTAACATGACGAAAAAGATCATGCGAAACTTTATTGATTGTTTAAATTGAATATTTTTACAACAATGTAACTGTATTTCATAATTCCACCCGATACCGTAAAGAACTTTGTGGCAAACACCAAAATTACTTTGTCTCTTTGCAACTGCCGGAATGTAGAAGGAATTGGTACCAGTTTTTGTGCAACAAGCTGAACATTTTCTGTTTTGGTTTGTTTTCCGTAGTATTCCATTTTTTTCTTTTGAGAGGTTTTTATCGTCGTCATTGTTGTATTGTGTCCGTGTCAAATCCATCTGCACATCATCTAGTACTATGGCGGTGTCAGCCATATTCGCCAGTGGGTTTTGTCAGAAGAAAGGAATACTGTATTCTAATGCCTTAGGAAAAGAAGAAGCGGTGAGTTGAGACACTTAGTATGTCCGAAAAACGGAGCCGCGAGGTCACGGAATCTATTACAGAGCTACACTTGTGTTGAGCCAACAAACACGCACGAAGAACTTCGTAATAGCTGGTCAGCTAGATGGCTTCAGCTCGTCTCGGGCGAGCTTGGCAATCTTCGGCTCGACTCAGGGGGTGCTCGGCAGTCTTCAGCTTGGGTTTGTCGAACGTACCCGAAGGTGCTCGGCAGTTACGTCCAGTAATTTTCTTCAAGTGTGTGTGTGTGTGTGTATATATATATATATATATATATATATATATATATATATATATATATATATATATATATATATATATATATATATATATATATATATTTCTGTTAGCCAATATTGGTTTTATAGGTATAGGGTATGTCAAATCGTAAATCTGTATTTTTATTAGATTTTAGAATTTATTTTTTAATTTATTTTTTATTTGTTTTGTGTCGTATTACATAGAGTATAGCAAACATTTCTCTCATTCCATCCCTTGCTCCCTGTCTTTCGTTTCTTTCTCTTACCTCCCTCATTCAATATTTTTCTCTAATTCCATTCCTTTCCCCCTCTCTTTTGTTTCTCTCTCTTACCTCCCTCATTCAATACCTTTCTCTCATTCGATACCTTTCTCCCTCCCTTTCGTTTCTCTCACTTTCTCTCATTCCATATCTTTATCTCCATCTCTCTCTTGTCGATCTTTCTTCCTCTCTTTCGTTTTTCTCTCATGCCTCCCTCATTCAATATCTTTATCTTATTCCATCTCTTTCTCCCTCACTCTCTCAATCCATCTCTTTCTCTCCTTTCTCTCTCATTCCAGCTCTTGTCTCGCATTCTTCCTCTCTTTCGTTTCTCTCTGTTGCCTCCCTCATTCAATATTTTTCTCTCAATCCATCCCTATCTCCCTCTCTTCCGTTTATATCCCTTTCTCTCATTCCATAGCTTGTCTATCTTTCTTTCTCATATTAACTTTCTTTCTTTCCATCCCTTTCACTTATTCCATCTATTTCTCTCTTTCGCTTTTCTCTTACTGTATATCAGCCCTTAGGTTTTCTCGGAGTCCCCCCATTTTGGTTATTTTGTTTCTCTCTTTCATTCTCTCAGTCCATCTCTTTAGCTCAATCTCACTCGTCACTCATCGAATCTTTTTCTCTCTATTGTTTCTCTCTTATTCTGTATCAGTCCGTAGGTTTTCTCCGAGTCCTCCCTTTTTTTGTTTTTTCGTGTCTCTCTTTCATTCCATCTTGTCTTTCACTCTGCATCTTTGTTTACATTTATTACTTACCACTTTTCAATCAATCATTACCAGTCATTCACAAGCATCACATCTTCACCAATCATCGCCAAAGGTACTGCACTCAGGGGCCATTACGGTTCACAAGGGGTCATTAAGGGATCCGTAGGGGTCATTTAGAGGTCATAATGGGTCAATTAGGGATCATGTGTAGGTCATTATGGGTCATTAAGGGGTCAAAATGGGTCATTAGGAGATATTAAGGGTCAATTAGGGGTCATAAGGGGTCATACTGAGGACATTTTGGTTCATAGGGGGTCATTTAAGGGTCATTAGCTATCACATTATGGGTATTGGGGGTCATTAGGTGTCATGTTGGGATCATTTAGGGGTCAATTAGGGGTCACTAGGGTACAAAGTGTCAAATCTAGGGTCAAGGTTCGAGTGTAAAGGGTAAAATAATAATTCTTGTGGGGGTCTGTACAACAGGAGTTAGTCTGGAACTTGAAATATTTTGGGCTCTTTATGTAGGTACGTGTATGTGAGTAGGTGCGGGTATGTGTATTTGTGCATGTGAAGGTTTTTTCTTAGTGTCTGAAAACAAACAATTAAATTACAATCACAACACACCACAAAGGTACATTGTCTCCTACAGTTCACATTACAGGTGAGTGGGTTTTGCTGTCGTTGGTCCCAGTATGTACGAGTTTAATATTTTTTAAGTGTGTGTGACATGGTGCTCATGTGTCATTGCTCGTCCGTTGCATATCATTTTAAGTGTGTCACATGGTGGTCACGTGACATTGCTCGTTCATGATTAGCTGTTGCTCACGTGATATCTCAGCTCCCTAGTTGTATATAAGGTCAAAATATCCGTGCATCGTCTCAGTTCGTCTTACGCGACAGGTGACTGATAGCCTTATCTCCTCCTGACCTTCTTAGCATTCTGACTGGCAAACCTTTTTTATGGCCAGCTCTGTAGGGAATTATTATTCATGGTCGTAAATATAAGTAAGTATATTCCATTTTGTATGATACTAATTCCTTATACCTTTCGATTATCAGATGTATTAATTCAATTAGTTTTTTCCTGCAGAGATCAAGATGAAGCGTGCATATAATGGTGTGCCTGCAAGCGATGTATCTACTTCATATTTGGCTGTATGATCAGTGGCGCCAGATGAGCTGCATATATCGCCATCGATGTCGTTCGTTGTACCCTTGTCGGCATCTTCAATTACATCGGTGCCATCTACTGAACCATTACATCGTCACTCACATCGCTTCTGCGATAAAACCTTCGTGTTCAACCATGATGCACGAAGGCACGATAAGTATAGCTATGCGATGAATACAGACCAAGAGGTACACAAGTGCACAGATTGTGGACTGTAATTTGTTAAGCGTGATAACGTGCAGAGACATGCGAAAACCTGCAAAGCTGTAGGATATTCATTTACCAAGTCACTCATGTGCAGTCTCCTTCACCATAATGTATGAGTGTGCATCTTGCAAAACAAACGTTTCAAGATGTTAATCCACCCTCGTACCAGCGACTATCGCGTCCAAGAATCCTCGATGGGTTTGAGAATTATAATGCCAGTGGTTTCGTAGAAGCTGAAACTGCTTGCCAGCGTATTTTAAAGGCATACATAGCTGTAAATATAAATGGTTCGTCAAAAGATATTTCCAATGTTTGGCTCACATCAAGAAAATATCATTGACCAACTCACAGACGAATTACGAGAGCAAGGTCCAAATTAAATTTAATGTTTGTATTGATTGTAACTATAAGAAGCCAGAACCATTAGTTCAAGAAACCGACAAGATGGCTTTCAAAACAAAAAAAATATAGCAGTATTCGATGATCGCAAAAATTGAGAATGTGGTACGGAACAGCTTAGAAAAATACATGAAGAGGAGAATGCATACAAAGAGCACGGTTCGGGGTGGAAACTGTCGTCAGTCAATCACCTGCAGCTCCACATAAACAAGATGGATCCACTTCGAGTCTCGTCGTACATTGACTTGACAGAATCTATCAAGATCAAGAAGGCTGGGATTAACCCACAAAATACAAACGACCACGTGTGCTTTAAATGGGCCATTCTAGCAGGTTTTGTAGACGGGCAAAACTGTCAGCAAATCGACCACCGCTACAAAGATCTCGAAACCAAATTTGACTTTTCAGGCCTCGAGTTCCCTACACAATACTGCATATTACAGTTTTCGAGAAAAACAATGCGCCAGAGTCTGTGAACATTTATGGTATATGCGAAAACCAGAAAATTTATTCCATACGAGTAGCTGAAGAATAAAAGGATCAGCACGTCGACTGCCTTCTCCTTACCACCGAATATGGGGATGCTAGCTAATGTTGCATAAAGAATTTCAAATGTTTGGTAAGTTCGCAGTTGATAGTTCATGGTCACAAGATCCACATATGTAAGTGTTGCTTCACGTATTACGACGCTCAGGCGACAAAATTCGGGCTGACAAGACAGCAGTGCCTAGCAGAACACAAGCAATACTGCAAATAAAATGCTTTCCTATGGGCAGAAATGCCACAGCCAGGGAAGGATAGTAGTCAGCCCATTCTGAAATTCAAGAATTACCACCACATGAATAAATTACCAATCGTCATATATGCGGATTTCGAGGCAATACTCAAGCCGATTCAGACCTGCTAACTGGAGCCCAGCCATGCCTACTCATATGACTATCAGATACACGAGGCCTACAGTTTTTGTATTAACGTGCAAGTCGAAAATAGTGTAATTCCAGCAGCACTAACATCCACACTGACACAGGAGCCCATTATATACATGGGTGAATATTTGGAAAATAAATATATGGACACCATAGCTGTTATTGGCACGGAAGTAAAGGATATTTACACCACTTCTAAGCAAATGATACTCCTCACCCCCACAGAAAAGTCGAGCAACTCACAGGCGACAAGATGATACTACTATGAATCACCATTCACACATGAAAATTTTAAATTAAGAGACAATGACCTCTTCACTGGGCATTACATAGGACCTTCATGCACCAGCTGCAATTTGCTGCATCGCCGCCCTAAAAAAACTACCTTTATTGTTCCACAAACTCAGTTATGTCGAAAACTTTTTTATCAAACATTTTGACTACGACGACAAGCACATCTTCATCATCCCACATACAGAGGAAAAATTATTAATCACATTCTCGATATCACTGGGAGAAAATTTATCTATACATTTTATCGACACCTTCCGCTTCATGGCCCGCAGTCTGGCATACCTCGCTGAATACCTACAACCTTCAAAATTTATCAATACTGCACAATTATTCACCCACAATCAACTACCTCTCGTCACATGCAAAGGCGTTTTACCCTACAAATACGTCGACACATGGGAGAAGCTGAACAAGTCACATTTACCTCCAAAAGTTGCTTTCTTTAACAAGCTGATGGACTGGGGAATCAGAGAAGAAGACTATAGGCCATTCCCGATTGGAAGCAACTTATGATCCTTTGAAAAAAAGGCCTAACCATTAGCTGCATACATAGCTAGTAAAAATAGTTGCAGGTTCTGGTGCGGTGCTGTACCCGCACCAGAACCTGCAACTTTTTTTTACTAGCTATGCTAGCTAGGGCATTTTTTCAAAGGTTCATAGGTCGCTTCTAATCGGGAATGGACTATACTTACGCCCAAGCAATATGGCAAGAGTTTGACTGTGACAGTCTTAAGACATATTCAGAATTGTATTTGAAGACTGACGTGCTCCTCCTGTCCAATGTTTTTGAGAACTCTAAAGACCTCTGCATTTCCACATACAAGCTCGATTGGGTTCACTACATCAGCGCTCCAGGGTTCGCTTTCGATGTTATGTTGCGTAGGATGGGGGTCGAGCTAAAACTTCTAACGGACTACGACATGCATATGTTTATAGAAAATGGAATTCGTGGGGGAGTGGCCCAGTGCATTAAACGTTATGTGGTAAACATCTATTCACCGGAAACATACGACCACAGCCAGCCGATAATATATGTGCAGTACCCTGATGCAAACAATCTGTACGGCTGGGCTATTAGTTTAGAGCTCCCAATACATAATTTCAGATGGGTCAACACCAACATCGATGTCATGTCCATTCCAGAGGAAAGGGCAACAGGTTATATTCTCGAGGTGGATATCGAGTACTCCACATCCCTGCACGAAGAACATCGTGATTTACCATTTCTTGCCATCAACCATTGTCCGCCAGGCTCCAAGCATTCGAAACTGATGATGGCTCTGGAAGACAAGAAAAATTGCATCGTCTACCTCTGCAACTTTAAACAACCCCTCACCCATGGCTTGAAGCTTACGAAAATACATTGTGTACTTACATTTTAACAAAGTCCCTGGCTTAAACCCTACAATGAAATGAATGCTGCGAAGCAACAGGCGAACACCAACGACTTTGAGAAGGAATCCTTCAAACTGGCGAATAATGCAACATATGGAAAACTTATTGAAAATAAAAGAAAATATCTAAAAATGGAGCTAGTGTGCAATGAAAAGCGCCTTAAATAACTGGTAGCATAACCAACATTCTTTAACAGGACAGCATACAAAGAAAATCTTTCTCTCCTCCATCTACACCATGACTTTATTCTCTTTAATAAACCCATCTATGCAGGGTTCACTGTCCTCGGCCTGTCAAAAACTTTAATTTACAATTTACATTACGATGTAATGAAGGCCTGGTACGGAGATGATCTTGAGTTCCTATATACCGACACTGACTCGTACCTGTTAGCGATTGTCACCCCAGACTTTTACCAAGATTTGGCTAGCAATCACAAATTTAAAAACGAATTTTACACCAGTGCCTACCCTACGACTCATCCCTGCTACTCTGACACAGACAAAAAAGTAGTTGGCAAGTTCAAGGCCGAGTGCGGTGGTAACATTATGAAAAATTTCGTGGGATTATGTGCAAAACTGTATATGTACAAATGCGGAGGAAAATTCTCCTATCAGCAAATGGTATTCAATCATGTGTAGTACAGAGTAAAATTAATTTTGACGATTTCATATCTGTTCTGGAACAACACCATACGATACGAGCTAATGTCCGCACTATACGATCACACAAAAAAGCAGTTGTATTCTGAGTGCAATAATAAATTGGCACTGGTGTTTGATGGACAACATACAATGTATTTGTGAAAATCGCATGCACACACACTCCCATATGGTTACAATTGTTTAAAAACTTTTAACTTGTGATGAGATTTCACCTTGTTCTGGTAGGGCTTAGTGGTACCCAATGATCAAGACGATTATTCCAGGGAAGTCTACTTTGGTAGCTCTTTGAATGAGGGGGTGGGGTCAAGAGGAGAGGGGAATAAAAAGAAAATTGACATACATCAAGTGAATATGACTGGCTAGCTGTAGTAAAATTATATTTTTGGCATGAATTTCTGTCTCAAAAATTATAACCCAGCTTCCAAAACACCTGTATATCATATACTTGTGGCTCTGGTGCAAACTGATATTTTTTTTTTATATGAGAAAAATTTGAGAAAAAATATGATATTTTCCATGGTTATAAGTGTTGAATGCGCAGCCCGTCCCATGTCGTGGAGCCCTGTGCATGGTTAAGACATGTACACGATAAGTTCGAAGGGAAGTGAAATGTGATGTTTAGCATAGGAAGCAATCACACCCGGAGATGAGGTAAGAATGCTATAGGCTCCTTACACCCTGTGCTAAAAACACACCTTTGCTTATGAATGTAGGCGGTTTTCTTTAAACACACTATTAAAATTTAAAATATTAGAGTCAATTAATTAGACCCTCTCCTTCTCTCCCACGAATATATAACAGCAAAAAAATCTGTGTAGACCAGGATGTCTATCATCCCAAGAAACTCAAATCGGACTTACTAACGAAGAAAGTGTGCAGGCATCCTTCCAATAATTATAAATCCGTGCAGAAATCAGGTTGATACAGAAATAACCATACAATAAACTAAAATAAAAACAATAAGCACCCCTACACATACATTGGAGTGAGTAGGGTGCTCACCACCGTATTTCCATGTTTACAATAATTCTGACAGAATGGACACTTATCAATATGGCTCACTTTTGGCGTACCTGAAATGCGACGAAAACAATTATTTGCCTTTTTTTTTTTTTTGCAAGCATCTAGCTCCATTGCAACACTCGGATCAGTAAACTTACTCGGGTATGGAGGAATCTGTCAAGAAAATTACAGGAAATTGGAGGTGCACTCGATACAGCGTTGAGAAGTAGGGTACCAGTCACCCTTTCTAACACTTTTCGCTAGATGGGATCATGAATCTAGGAACTTGCTAGACAAAAAAAAAGTCAACAGGATGTTTTGCAGTGTCAAGTTCAGATAGAAAACACATACAATAAATGAAACCAAGTCAAAGAGAAACATAACTTATTTTGTAAGGTATGGGAACACACAAGAAAACCCACATACCATACCCACACACTGCAACAACCCACGTGTCCTGTTCACACGAGCAGGAATCTTCAAACAATACACACTTATCATCGTCACTGCAGCGATATAACTTTATTATATAGTATGTACATACGTACAGATACACATTCTGAAAGTCACGTGCATATATCTACAAAAGAACTAGGGTCACTATTCAAACTGTGAACTTCACTCGAATTTATTTATAATGCCATCATTATCAAGCAAGGAGGTGCGAATAGACCGTCCACTTCGTCTCCTCTGCAAGGTATAAGTCATACCCCGTATGAAAGTTATTATTTACATTATACTTGTTCTTTTAACGAACGCTCTTCCAAAGTTCGAACTCAGGTTATATTATATATATATATATATAAAATTCTCACATCACGTATATTACAATTATCATGCTAACATATCGATTCACATTTTCGTTTAGTGTTTTATCGAGTATTTTATTTGTGTCATATTCTTTTACATATTTTTAAACAATTTCCCCACACATAGCTCGGAAAAACGTCGCCCGATATTTTCTAAGTTCGATAGAGAAAATTGATACTGTTTAATAGTTTCGGATCTCGAACACAGGTCTATACGCCATATCACACCTTTGGAGTTGGCTTAAATCCTTATATCAGGTGCACAATGTAACCATGTGGGAGTGTGTGCAAGCCATCTTCACAAATACATTGCTTGTCGTCCATCCACACAACTGCCAATTTATTACTGCACACAGAATGCAACTGCTGTTTGTGTGATCGTATAGTGCGGACATTAACTCGCATCATACAGTGTTGCTCCATAACATACACAAATCGTCAAAATTAATTTTACTTTGTACCACACATGATTGAAAACAGTTTACTTGTTAAGGGATTTATCCTCTGCATTTTTACATGTACAGTTTTGCAAATAATCCCACGAAATCTTTCATAATGTTACAACCTTAATCGTCCTTCAACTTGGCAACTACTTTCTTGTTTGTGTCAGAGAAGCAGAGGTGTATGGTAGGGAAGGCGCAGGTGCCAAATTCGTTTTTAAATTTATGATCGCTGGCCAAATCTTGGTAAAAGTCTGCGGTTCGAATCTCAGGTACAATTTGGTGTTGTTATACAGGAACTCAAGATCATCTCCGTACCTATTGGTAATTTATTCATGTGGTGATGATTCTTGAATTTCAAAACGGGCGGACTACCATCCTTCCCTGGCTGTGGCATTTCTGTCCATAGTAAAGAATTTTCTTTGCAGTATTGCTTGTGTTCTGCTAGGCACTGCTGTCTTGTCAGCCCGGATTTCGTCGCCTGAGCATCGGAATACATGAAGTAGCGCTTACATATGTGGATCTTGTGACCATGAACTATCAACTGCGAACTTACCAAACGTTCGAAAGTCTTTATGCAACATTAGTTAGCATCCCCATATTCAGTGATGAGGAGAAGGCGGTCGACGTGCTGGTCTTTTTCTACTTTAGCTACTCGTATGGAATAAATTTTCTGGTTTTCGCCTATATCATAAATGTTCACAAACTCTGGCTCATTGTTTTTCTCGAAAACTGTAATATGCAGTATTGTGTAGGGAACTCGAGGCCTGAAAAGTCAAATTTGGTTTCGAGATCTTTGTAGTGGTGGTCGATTTGCTGACAGTTTTTCCCTTCTACAAAACCTGCTAAAATGGTCCATTTAAAGCATATGTGTTTGATGTTTTATAGGTTAATCACAGCCTTCTTGTTCTTGATAGATTTTGGCAAGTCAATGTACGATGAGAATCGAAGCGTATCAAGCTTGTTTATACGGAGCTGCAGGTGATTGACTGATGGCAGTGTCCACCCCGAACCATGCTCTTTGTATGCATCCTCCTCTTCACATATTTTTTATAAGCTGTTTCGTACCAACTTTACATATTGCTAGCCTCGAATACTGCTAATTTTTTGTTTTGAAAGTCCTCTTGTCGGTACCTTCAACGAATGGTTCTGGCTTCATATAGTTACACTCAAGTTACACATTAAAATAATAGTACTCTGCTCTCGTACTCCGTCGGTGAGCTGGTCAATGATATTTTTCTTATTGTAAGCCAAAAAATTACAAAAATCTTTTGACGAACCATTTACGTTTTCAGCCATGTATGTCTATAAATTATGTCGAAAAGCAGTTTCAGCTTCTACAAAACCATTGATACTAACATTCCCAGACCCATCGAGGATTCGTGGAAGCAATGGTCGATGGTACGAAGGTGGATTAACAATTTAAAATGTTTGTTTTGCAAGATGCACACTTATACATTGTGGTGAAGGAGACTGTACACGAGTGATTTTGGTAGGTGAAGGTCCTACTGCTTTGCAGATTTTCGTATGTCCCTGCAAGTTTTTGCGCCTAGCAAATGACAGTCCACAATCCGTGCACCGTGTACCATTGAATCTGTATTCATCGCACAGCCATACTTATCGTGTCTTCGTGCATCATGGTTGAACACGAAGATTTTATCGCAGAAGCGATGTGAATGACGACGTAACGGTTCAGTAGATGGCTACGATGTAATTGAAGATGCTGACAAGGGTACAACGAACGACATCGATGGCGATATATGCAGCTCATCTTGCGCCACAGATCATACAGCCAAATATGAAGTAGATACATCGCTTGCAGGCACACCATTAAATGCATACTTCATCTTGATCTCTGCAGGAAAAAACTAATAGAATGTATACATCTGATAATCGAAAGGTATAAGGAATTGGTATCATACAAAATGGAATATACTTAGTTATATTTAAGAGCATGAATAATAATTCCCTCCAGAGCTGGCCATAAAAAAAGGTTTACCAGTCAGAAGGCTAAGAAGGTCAGGAGAAGAGATGACTGTCCGTCACGTGTCGTATAAGACGAATAACTGAGACGATGTGTGAATCTTTTGACCTTATATACAACTAGGGAGCTGAGATATCACGTGAGCAACAGCTAATCATGAACGAGCAATGTCATGTGGCCACCATATGACATACTTAAAATTATATATAACGAATGAGCAGTGACACGTGAGCGCCATGAGACACACACTTTAAAAATGTTATAGGCATACATAGTGGGACCAATGACAGCAAAACCCATTCACCTTACAGGTGATCTCTAGGTACAATATACCCTTATGGTGTGTTGTGATTGTAATTAAATTGTTTGTTTTCAGACACTCAGAAAAAACGAAGATACCATACATACACACGAACCTATACACATCCATTCACCTACATACATACATGCACCTATACAAAGAGCCAGAAATATTTCATGATGCTTACTGACTCTTGCTGTCGGACAGACCCTTACAAGACTGATTATTTTACCCTTTACACTTGAACCTTGATCCTAGATGTGATCCTTTGACAACTAATGACCCCTAAATGACCCCTTAATAACCCCAACATTACACCTAATGACCTCTAAATGACTCCTTATGACTCCAACATGATCCCTAAATCAACTCTGTCTCCTAAATGACCCCTAAATAACCCCTAATGATCTCTAAATGACCCCTATAAAAGCTTAATGACCCCAACATTACCTTTAATGACCCCTAAAATGACCTCTAATAACCTCCCCGAACGACTCTTAAATGACCCCTAATGACCTCTAAATGGCTCCTTATGACCCCAACATGATCCCTAAATGACCCCTAATGACACCAATATGACCCCTTATAACCCCTAAATGACTTCTAATTACCATTATATGACCCCTAAATGACTTCTAATGACTCCTAAATTACCCAAAATGAAACCTAATGACCTCTAAATGAGCCCTACTGACCCCTAAATGAACATAATGACCCCTAATGACTCCTAAGTGCAGTACCTTTGGTGATGTTTGGTGAATAATTTGTGAATATTGGTGATTATTGATGAATGACTGGTGATGATTAATTGAAAAGCGGTGAGAGATAAATGTAAACAAAGTTGTAGAGCTAAAGACAAGATGGAATGAAAGAGAGAAACAAAACTACAAAAATAGGACGACTTGGAGAAAATCTATGGATTGTTCTAGAGAAAGAGAGAACAAAAGACAGAAATAGATGGAATGAAAACGACAGAGGTGGAGATAAAGAGATGGAATGAGAGACGAGAGAGATGGAAATAAATAGATGGAATGAGAGAATGAAAGAGAGAAACAAAACAAGAAAAATGGGAGGACTCAGAGAAAACTTATGGACTGATATAGAGTAAGAGAAAAGCGAAAGAGAGAAAGAGATGGAACGAGAGTCAAGAAAGATGGATATTAAGAGATAGAATGAGAGAATGAAAGAGAGAAACGAAACAACAAAAATAAGTAGGGGGCACTCCGAGAAAACCTATGGGCTGATACAGAGTAAGAGAGAAGTGAAAGAGAGAAAGAGATGGAAAAAGAGAAAGGGATGGGATGAGAGAAAAATATTGAATGAGGGAGGCAAGAGAGAGAAACGAGAGGAAGAAACAGAGACAAGAGATGGAATCAAAGAAATTTTTTGAAAGAGGAATGTAAGAGAGAGAAATGAAATAAAGGGAGGAAGAGATGGAATGAAAGGGAAAGGAGAGAAAAGGATGGATTGAGAGAGTGAGAGGGAAATAGATGGAATAAGATATATATATTTAATGAGGGAGACAAGAGAGAGAAAAACGAAAGATAGGAAGAAAAATCGACAAGAGAGATACGGAGATAAAGAGATGGAATGAAAGAAAGAGAGACAAGTGAGGGAATGAGATAAAGAGAGAGAGAAACGAAAGAGAGGGAGAAAGGGATGGAATGAGAGAAAGATATTGAATGAGGGAGATAAGAGAGAGAAACGAAAGAGAGAGAGAATGGGATAGAATGAGAGAAATTTTTGCTATACTCTATGTACTATTTTGACACAAAATATAAAAGAAAAATTTTTAATCAATAAATAGATTTTAAAACCGAATAAAAATACATATTTGCGATTTGACATGCCCTATGCCTATAAAAACAATATGGCTAACAGAAACATACATATATACATGAAGAAAATTACTGGACGTAACTGCGGAGCACCTTCAGGTACGTTCGACAAACCCAAGTTGCAGACTGCCGAGCACCCACTGAGTCGAGCCGAAGATTGCTGAGCTCGCCCGAGACGAGCCGAAGCCATCTAGCTGACCAACCGCACAAGCCGCTGCGACTTCCATTTAAAATACATTATGCTTGAATCGGCAAAATCACACTATTCGTGTCCAATATCATGACAGCCAAGGTTAAACGAGGCACGGGTCTATGTGCAAGCAAAAGGCAATCGCAGCGACCTCCAAGGACTAAGAGGAAAGGGAAGTACAAGGTAAAATGGTTCCTGACCTCACTAATACCTGCAATCGGTGCTCTGGCCGATATCGCCCGAGCTGTGACGAATACTCTGAGCGCTTTGAAGCGGGCTTCGAACGATCGAAAACCGGTGAGTGAACCCACCGCCAAAACAGAAAATTGTATCTATCGCCATGGGGAAAAAATGGCCAAGGGCTCTACATTCGTCAGTGTATTGTAGAAGAGAAAGACCAATAGCTAGGGGGAAAGAATAGACGCCCACAGACGAATGTGGATTTGGAACTGTTTGCACACAATTTGAAAATATCTTATTATAGTGGTTTGTTTATGAGAGAAGCTTTGCCCCCTAAGCCCCAGATACAGGAATTTACCAAAATTAATCCGGACATAACAGCCGGGCAACAGTACGCACTGGGTCGCTTACATATAAAAGGGTAAACATGCAGACTATTTGGCAGTTTTTGGGAATTTGCATCTTCCACCCGAATTGCTTGAGTATTTTAAATATACCAAACTAGCGTGCAATCATGAAACGGAGCAGATAACTAACACGTGGAATTGTGGACACTTGTGTCTGCGAGTCTTATGCAATCGAGACTTTCAGTGATAACCCGAAAAAAAAATCAATACAATTAGCAGGGTATAAAAAAGTTGTGTGAACTGTACCGATCTCATCAGTATGTCGGTGTCCATCATTCAGAGTGGTCAAACGTCCGAGGTGAGGGCCAGCTTTTAACCTCCCTTAGAAATGGAGGGGGAATGGTGCGTGGGGATAGTGGGTTTTCAAATTAACAACTCCATGTCCAACATCGAGGAAAATGAAAATTACAGTTTTCTGTATTCGGTTATGGAGGTAACAAAGGAAATCGCCATTCGCATTGGAGCATTCGAGCTGAGCATTGTAAAAATATTTTGAGGTAAAATTCCCTCATGTGTAAGGGAAGCTAATTACCTCAACATGTAAGATAGAATTGCCTCTTAAATATAGAGCAAATTTAGGTAGCTAGTAAATTACTATTCCCTAATCGTACGGAAAAATTACCTGGTACAAAGGTGGGGGTAATTCCCATCAAAGTAAGGGAATATTAACTATATTGTATGATAAAATTATATTCGGAAATGCCCCGGAGTACAAGTACTGAAAAAATTTTTTATTGCAAATATCCTCTAACGATAGTAACTAAAACCTCAACTCTAAAATCCTCGACACTTGCTGGTAGGAGGGCGCAAACGGTAGCCTTCTATCACGATATGCCGATTTTGAGTGTTTAAGGTGAAAACTGAAAATTTTGACAGAAAAATAGTGTATTTATGACATCGCCCAAGATGGCGGATGGCACCACAAACCTCTACTCTTGTGGTGGATTCTTCTAAACGTATCAAATTAGTTACAGTCTATTAATACATTATGACCTCTTTGAAATATTCATTTTGGAAATGTAGTTAGCTAAGTTTAACAATCGTGTTAATCATATGCTTTTGTTTCAGATTCTGAACAATACCTACACCTACTTCACAATACTGATAAATATGAGAGACAACGACCACTAGAAATAATAAGAACACCATGCAACCGTTCTTATTATGTCAACGTAGTATTGTATCACACTTGAATCAGTATCTCATCCTAATGTTAAAATATTTTACCTATTTTAGATACAATATCTGTAAAGTTACATTCGATAACCTTAAGGCCACGAAGTCAGGAAAATCAAATTTCATGCACCTTCCACCATTTTAAAAGAATTGGAACTTTTCATATACCCTTGGACAAGTAATCATTCTAATAAATGAAGTTATGTTTTTAAAGTGCATACAAGCTGACAAAAGCCAACAGGAAATTCTCAATGAAATTTTTGATTATTTTTACTTTTACAGGCCATACACAACACTAAGGCCAGATATATGTTCCCAATAATAGTTACAATTATTATTATTGTTTTATTCTTGAGTGGCTATACGGGAGAACAAAGGCCAGATACATTAGTTTCAAAGTAATTTATAACTGTTTCCTTTAAACACAAGGTTTAAAACACTAAATCTTTCCTGGCCATACAGGGTTGACAAAGGCCAACAGTACATTCAAGATATTTTCTGCATTATATCATAATTTTTCCTTATATTTTCAAAAGGTATGAAGGAATCTTCCTTTTCAAACCCTTTCTTTTAAAAATGCACATTTTTCGTACCTGAATTTATGAAAGGAAAATAATCTCATAAAATGTATTTTTAACAACACTTCTCATGCCTAAAGATTCCTATACATGTAGTCTTGTCCTTCCTGAATTTTGCCATTAAGGCCTACCTCGTAATCACCATTTTCATGATGATTACTTAACTGCTGAGCTGGAGATTTGTCCCCACATACTGCCATCTCCCTCGAAACAGCTACCCCGCAGAATATTTATACCCGAATTTTAGACAAATTCCCTAGAGGAGTCAAAAAATGAACTGCCAATAGTGTGGCACAGGATCGCCCAGATTGTCCTACTAAGGAAAGTCAGTTTGTTGAACACATCACTTCGGCCAGAAGGTGACGTCAGTATTCAAATTTTAAACACAGCAATCACAGAATGCCAAGCTGGTTCATTTCCAGCATGCGGCGGCGACACACGCAAAGATGACGTCACCAGACGCGCCATTTCGGCGAAACCAAGCGTTAGCTCTGGGAACCAGCACGTCAAGTTCCAAGAACTCCCATGCAGCAGACGACACCAGCGCCTCGCCGCTTGCCCAACCTTCTTGGGCCTGCAGTTTTGAAGGAAGCTCGGTGCCAGCCAGTCGCTAATGTCGCTCTGTCCATGTCGGTCTGACGTAGATTGCCGTGACAATCTACCACCATAGATCTTCCGTTGTACATGGATTCTAAACTTGATAAACCACTTTTAAGTTTATCGTAGGCACATATTTGTAACTTTTGTAGAATTTTGCAGGAAACACGGTACCAGCACGCACGTTACCAATGTCCTTGTAATGAGATAGGGACGAATGATGGGCGACGATCATAACCACATGCATTTTTAAGACACTTTTCTCAATATGAAATACACTAAAGCACATATTTATATGGGTATTTTATACGGTTATATTTTCATCTAATGGTTTAAATATTTTGGCCAGATACCATAAATATTTGCTGTGAATTTGTGTTGGGTAGTGAAGAACTTGATACTCTTCGTGAAATTGATTTTTCTTTCATGTGCAAAATTTTATATTTGTACCAAACATTATTCAACTTGTATATATTGTACGTAACGACTTTTCCCTCAAATAAAAACATTTTCACTTCGTATATTTTGAATAAATTAGTGTCAAACCAAAACTTTTCTGTTTTGCTGAAACTTCCATAACAAATAATGACTAAATTGTACAAATTTAAAAAATTTACGACATGGGCTAATGACATTGACTTCTGGTTTATGTATGTGTAATCACGTAATAACAGTTCATACATAATAAAAAAAACCTAAATGTATGCATAAACGTATTTAAATTTACAATTTATATGTATATACATATATATATACCTTGTTATTTGGTGATTATATATGTGGTAGCCCATGGCATTTATTTACTTTCAAAATTCTGTCATATTGGCAACAGCCTACAGATATATTAAAAATTAACAGAAATTTTTTTTTGCGAACCTCAGAAGAAATTAATGTTAAACAATCAGTGTTTTAAAATTATATGTTATATTTTCATGGAATTTATACATTCCTTAAAAAGGATTTGTGTCATGATATATTTCAAAATACTGGATGTAATCAGGAGCAGTATGATAACCTATACTCGGTTATCATACTGGACGGTCACCACTAGGTTCATAGGTTCAGATCCTGCACTCCGCAAGCGAAAGGTTTCGTATAATATAATGTGCTGAAGAGTAGATTAAATGGATATATCTAAATAGGAAATAAACACTTACTAAGATTTTAAACAAAAAAATTAAAGTTTTTTAATGGCCATACTGCTTATTGTCTGGAGATCATGCCGCCACAGACCCAGCACAATTACGAAAGCAAGCCGCCAAATACCCAGCACTGTGGAGATATCCAACCGTTGCAGACCGGGCATCGTGGTGATACCCAACCATTGAAGACCCGGCATAATGCCTACATCCATCTGCCGCAGACCCTGCATCGTGGTGACATTCAGCCATCGCTGGCCTGGCATCGTGGCGACATCCAGCCAACGCCTGCCATGCTACGTGGCGACATCCAGCCATCGCAGGCCCGGCATCGTGGCAACATCCAACCGTCGCAGACCCAGCATCGTAGTGGCATCCAACTATCGTAGACCCGTAATCGTGGCGACATCCAGCCATAGTAGGTCCGGCATCGTGGCGACATGCAGCCGTCGCAGGCCTGGCATCGTGGCGACATCGAGTTATCGCAGGCCCGGCAACCGTTAGGTATCTATTTTATGTCTTATCGGTTCCAAACCATGATATTTTTAACACTCTCTACAATCAGTTAGCTGACATTCCATATTTATATTGACCCGCTTCCGGTATAAGACAGCGGGCCAGTATTAGCTGGCCATAATTGGTCGGCTACCTCTCACTGGCCCGATTCTGGTTCGTAACTTTCATGTTTGCCAGGTTAGGTAAGTTTGACATATATATTAAACGATTAAACCAAACCCAAAAACAAAGTTTATATGTATACAATATACAAGAAGCATCGTGTATAGATCCTCTTTTCCTAGCAATTTTGTATAATGGCTTTATTAAGAAAATAATTTTTTACGTCATATCTCAGAGATTAATTAACCGATTTCCATCTAATTCTTCACACAAGTAGTGCTACTCTTGGTGATGTAAACTTTAATTTTTTTAGGTGGGTTGACTACTCATTTTAAAAATAAATAGCTGTTAATATAATATATGGAGTTAGCGAACCCTATCATTCGAAACACTGGAGTGATTAAATCCGAAGATGATTCACCGAATACGACCTGCATAAGGTAGTGGAATGCACGTTAGCTTAGAGTGCGAGATGTTTTGGGATCAAGTTCTGATTAAGACGTGTGTATTTGTAGTTGTCTCACTACTGTTGTATAAATTCTAGGTATAATTGAAAAGTTATGGCTTTCAAAGAGAAGTCATGTCCTTCCCACGAACACAGCTTTCGAGAAATTATTTAAAAATTAATTGTATCTACGTTGACAAAAGTAGGCCCATTAGTTCTATCAGTAACTTCTTGTTAACTTTGTCGTGTTACATTTAGCTTAGCAATACGAATTTTTTATTTATTTTATGCTATATAGTAGTCTAGCAAATTTAAAGTGGATATGTTTAAAATGTCCCGATATGGGTGATGGGTATACATTAATGTCATATAAAACTGATCCCAGAGTTAAATTATTTTCTTAAAAGGCATATTGACATCCGGCGGTGTTATGTCTGAAGGCTTATCAGGGACAACAGCGGACAACTTACAAACTAATTTATGACCTAAATTAAAGAAACACCCATACTTTACCTAGGATTCGAACCCATAAACTTCCACACCCCAGACCGGTGGAGCACCAACCGACTGCGCCATAGAAGGTCGACTCCCCAAGTTGAAGTCTTGCAGTCAATTTTTGTGATATTTCCTTAACCTGATGTTTTGCATTTGCACAGCTAATTTTATTTTAAAAATATAATTAAGTGAACTTTGAAAATGGACAGTACCTACTGGCATATCATATGTACGCTCAACTAAGGGCGCACCCAGTCCACGATATTGAGCCCTGATACTTTCAAGAGATTGGCACTGCTCATGGTATTCGATGTGAGTAAACAGGACGAGTGTATTACCTCCAATGTGATCGACTGCATAATCTATTTCACTACACATAGAAATATTTCTGCCAATACAAATGCATTTTGCCATGTAATTCATGACAGGCTTGTATCGTACGATTGCCGAAACAAGACCATCACAATGCTGTCATGAGAACAGCTGAGAATAGAACTGCTTGCACACTATAACGGTTTATTCGTCTTTGAGCATCGCCAGCTTCAAGTGTCGAGAAGGTGTTGAAACTACGTAACGGAATGGCGTGTCTCAAGTGGTGGGGTTTCCCTTCCTGCTTCAATTCCTGGGTCGCTTAGGCGAACGTCGAGCGGTAAAAACCGAGGATTGTAATTAATCAACCTGTATATATTATATGTGTACTATAAATTATTTGTAAAAAATGTTATGATTTATTTCTTTTATAAAAAAACCTTCCACCTTTTGTAAAAACTACTTTTAATAAACATTATTTTAAATAAAATGCTAGCATTAAAGAATAAAATAAAACTAAAAATTAAATATGTCAAATTACGTACTTTGCAGGAATGGTCGCTGTCACAATTCGGTACAGGCTGATAGAAGGCAGCATAATCGAGAATTTAACGCTACCTAAGTGTTGAAAATATAAACCAATATAGAGTGTGCCAACAGCGCAACCGATACTTTAAAAATATAAGCAAATATGGCTGCTACTTGGTGGGTGAATTAATGCTTTAGCGCCACTTGTTTCATATGATGAAAATATGTGAAATCCAATATTGCAGGCGAACAGAAGCGAGAGACAAACATTTAAACTAATTACAATTGAAAAAACCAACATGGTAGACTGCATTTAGCAAGATGACTGCCAGCTAAAACTACCAAGATAGCGACCATGATGACTACCAAGATGGCGAATGACTGCACCTACCAATATGACAGTCGCACGAAGCAGACAGCCTACCAAGATGGTGGTATAGGTAATGGTTGACCTGTGTTATGTTAAGTTTTTTTAAATAAATTTCCTTAGAAATTTTTTAATAATTTTACTAATAATTTTTTTATAAATATTTGGGAACTTTCTGGGAATTATTATAATTTTTTGGGAATTTTTTTTATTTTTTGTGTCAAAGGCCAGCAGTCAAGGGCGAGGGGTCCTGAGTTCTCAGTCCTGCTCTTCTGGCTTCGAATAAAAAAATCCGGCTCTCCTGAGTCCAGCTCTCTTGGCTCGGAGTCACAGATCCACCTCTCCTAGTTGGGAAAAAAATTGAAAAATTTGAGGAAAATTTTAATGGAAAAAGGGAAATTTTTAGGAAAATTTAGTTTGTTATAAGGGAGAAAAGGAAAAATTTGAGGGAAAGAAGTAGAAAGATAAATTTCAACATGGCGGCCAGCCGGCGCCTGGCTCCTACTCCCCAATTCCTTGTCCCCGACTTCCCTAAATCCGTCTACTAGCATAACATACTAATAAGCGACTAGTTTAGTGATGTGATTATTTTGAATAATCTATGAGAACTTTCATAGGTGTATGCATTTGACTGTAGCTGGGCTGGATGTGTCGCCTCATCCACTGATATGTCCAGCGGAGTGTTCCTACCCAGGTGACACACGCGCCATTGATACAGGTATCTATGGGTAAGTGGGAACTCGAATATTTTGGTGAGAAGCAGAAAGCAGACACAGACCAGCAACAAGGGAAACGCAGCCAACCAACATTCTGCTGGCAGTTTCCTATTAATCCACATGTGAGCATAACGGAACTTGCGAGTATCTCGGGAATGCCCCAAGAAAACATTTTTCGCTTTCTACAATGGTACATATTTCATCCGTACCACGTATCACTTCTTCAGCAACCAGAAGAGCGTGTTACGCGAGGAGGGTGAAATTTTGTCGTGCTATTCGGTTGAAAATGCAAGCCAATAAGACAATTTCTTCAACAAGTTATTTTCACCGACGAAGCGACGTAATTGAACGTAAACACGCTAGCCCTGAATAACCAGCCACTTGTCCGGGAGCAATTTGAATACAACATTCTGGAACATTTATTAGTTGTGATTATCGATGTTATAAGGAATATTGTCTCTCGACAACTACCAATTAACCACTGGTGTGCAGGACTAGAAATATGTATGGCACACATTCATTTTCCAATTCCCATGCAGTAATTATTGTACTAGACACTGCACAAATAGCAAGTTGTTTGTTGGTGTTGTTGATGTTCCAGACAAATAAAGCGTGTATTTAATTTGATGGTCAAACACTTAAAAATTTTTGTAATTTTTGCTGATAAATTCCTTGTAATTTTACAAATGCTTGTAAAAAAAATATTTTTCTTGTAAAACTACAAGGTCCGTGTTTGTAATAGACCTTAGGAAATGTTTGTAGTCTACTGACCCGTTTCAACAAGCTTCAGCAATATGGCGGGCATTCAACAACGTAAAACCGTATATAGCTGTTTGTGCAAAAACTATTGGTGATGTAAAGTGTAGCTGAGTGCAAAAAGAAATGTACTGCAATTCTGCATTACGTAAAACACTTAACACGACCGTATTATTCATTATTTGTTAGTGTTTGCTAGCTACACAGAACTCTTAAATCGGCTCTTCATACCCCGTTGTTAACAGTCGTCCAAATTTCTTAACTCAACAACCGAACTGTTAACAAGAATTAAATCTACCTATTCTTCTTAACCATAAAAGTTCAATACGGTTTTTTATGTTCTTGAACGTAATTTGCTCTAAAAATCAGTACTAGTGTCTAAAGTCAATTTGGTATTGTGCGTAAAGGAGTGGGTTCGAATCTCCATGCTGAGTAGGCATGTTTTTCTATTTATAATTATTTTGATTCTTTTTTAGTTGTTCTCTGTTACTAATTCATCACATTAATTTTCTAGAAAAAATAAAGTATTTTCATGTACACTTCCCAAAAATGTCAGTTGTAACACAAAGCTATCATTTGTAATATTACAAAGAAGTGCTTTGCAGATTTTACAAGAAAACTCTTTGTAGTTTTACAAAGGATTTCCTTGGCAACTGGGTTTCCAAGGATTTTCCTTGTAAAAGTACAAACGATTTTTTAGAGTGTAGCTTGATAAATATTAATTCACCGAGTGTCTGTTTCACAGTCCACACCAATGTAACAAAAGCTTTGAAATCTTGCAGTACATCGAATGTATTTTACAATGTAAGGAGCACGTTTATATCTTCGTTTTTTTCACCCAATGTGTGCTGCGAGGTACATGTAGAAACTCTCCGCTGGACATCTCCCAGCAGATGACCCAACCTACACCGCCAAAGCTACAATCAAAATCATACAACTATGAAACCCTCCTAATATCTCAAAAATTACTTTTCGGATTTTCAAAATGGTCACATCACTAAACTCGCCGCTTAATAACAACTCATGTTATTGGGATATATGAACATATTCACGTTTAAAACCCAATGTTGATATCTTTATCTCAGTAATTAATTACATTTCTGAACAGACACAGAGGGTATCTTATGAGCCCTGTAGTGCCATTTATGCATTTTAAATCAAAATCTTGATATCTTCAGTTATTCTGAAGATATTTGGGGTGAACATCTTAGTTGAATAATCCTGTATATCTTCAAAGAGAAGAAATAAGTAAAATTGCTCAATGTGTAATTTTAGCACTTTCTGCGTTATTTACTACAGAGGAAGGAGACAAGTGCGCAAGTGGTATCTAAGTGTAAACAACTGACTTCCATAGCGATTAATAATATCCTGATGTTACACATATAATTTGCCAGAATTTTAAGGCTGTTGCCTGGTACAGAATTGGTATAGGGAAATGCATGTTAGTGGAATTCGTTAATCTGAAGCCAATTTTGAAGATAAAAATTTGACACAATAATCCATGTGTGAGAAATGATACGCTCGATCTCTTATCAAGGCAAATATAACAGTTTGTTTCTTGGTAATTTTTTATTTAATTTTTTTTTTTCACCTTTCCAGGAAACTGGCTATAAATCTATATTATAAACGGCTTTGATACCAAAGAAGGACGTATTTTCTTCCCAAAAAAAATCTCGGGTCGTATATATCTATCTTTAACAGAAACACCAAAAACCGAATTTCATTAACATGTATTTCTTTATACCAAATTCTCAGCCAGGCAACCGCCTCATGCTTTCCCCGAACGCATATCAGAGTCTCGATAGGCGCCCGTCACAATGCTTTCTTATGAACAGACATGACCTTGAGGCGTTAAACTTTTTTGCTTGGGAATCGCCTTAAGAATGCAACCGGCCTGTCATGCATTTACCCATTTCTTATACTGCGCTTGTTGCAACAAACCTTCCACCATGCCTTACATGTATCTCTCTGCACTACTGCAGTTCTCATAATTATTCCAGGATGCAAAATAGTATAGGCTATTTACGGTCAAGTGAGCGCATTTGAAAGCATTCTCATTTGGAATAATAGTCAATTAATGTATTTTATTTTAGCCTTAGACGTTAACTTCCCGAGTGTCATGGAAGACAAACACTATGTATATTACTTACAAGATAATATTTAATTTAAAAGGTGGAAAATATATAGAAAAAGGAATGTAAAGAACAAGTAACTAGGGCCTCAAAAGTGTTCACTTTACCATGAACAGCCAATAGTAATCTTACCTGTTTTGTTAAGCAGTTCCCCAAATAGCAGTAGACCCCGAGACGGACGAGCACAAAAAGAAGCTGGATAAGAGCCATTCCAACTGCAGGTGAATGTTTTCCTTCTATCTAAAAAAAAAAAAGGTTGCGCATTATTTTCACGTACACTCAGCATGTACGAATTCGGAAGGAAATTACATGTTTTCGTTTTTGTTTAAAAAAATGGTTAGATAAAACCTAATTAAAACAAATTTACAGATGCCAACTGTCGTATTTTATTAGTCACTTCTAGAAGGTTATTTAATGTGTTCACGATGCTGGATAGCGAATTATCATTTAATTTACTTTTATTACAAAACTATGCAATTTCTCCTACAGCTATTAATGCCACCTGCAATATTTTCGGCTGGCTAGTCGTTACATAACTGAGGCAAGTAGGTTAGGTAAAATTTGTTGAGTTTTTTTTGGGTGGGGGGGAGGAATCGTTCTTGATATTGTAATACAATAGCTTGGGATAGAACTTTCTTTGTAAACTAACACCTGCATCCCAGTTGTAACTAAGGGCTGTAATTTTTTTTTTATTATGTAGTTATTTTTATTAGCATGTTATAACTGATGTCGAAAAGTTAGGAAAATAATTTATCGCATTAGTGTAAATTTAAGTACTGTTACATTTTAATCTTAAGTAATAATAATTTCTTTATTATTTCATTCTTAAAACTCTTACTTAATTCCTGTATTTGTAATTTAAGTGGAACAAATATTATTTATTAGTATCGTGTGAATTGTTACAAAGAAAGCATTAGCTGTTTGTCCTATTATATGTTGTATTAGTATGTAATTAAGCTTAAACTTCATGAAGTGCAAGGTTTGTTTCTGCTGATCATAGTCATTCAATAATTAGGAAAAGGAAGCATTTAATTTCAACTGAAACAGTACTATTATTCTGGAATATCCATCCTGTCTTATAGAATACTTGTAAAGCAAAACCAGCATTCTGTTATACGTTGGACGTACAACAGAAGAAATTCTGAAGAATCGGAAGTGGGTTCGTGGTACTTTACCTCGATTTCGTTATGATAAGTTAACATATTTAGCTTGGAAATGTTATCTTCCTTTGTCATTAAATTATTTAATTTTTTTAATTGGGTTTAAATTGCTTATTGTTTCATTATTTATTTATTGAATTAATTTTAGTTTATTAAGTTAATAGAAGTGTTATCTTCTTTTTTATATTTTCAAGCAGCGCACCCAAGACCGAAGCCAGAATTCTAGAGTTCCATTTGGCAGCGATCTTTCTTGTATACATATGCGTACATGGAGTTTAAATTTGGTGTAATGCTTTAAAATAAGATAAATACAAGCAAAGTTGATTATAAAAGCTTCGAAACTCTGTTTGAAAGTGCACATGAGACGTAAAATTCTAGATAAAAAAAAAGTTAAACATTAATTTTTCATACAAATATTCATTACCCAAGTTTCAATACTACAGCTTTGAGCTCTGTGATATTTTTTTTCAGGATGACGAAATATGTTAATGTTTATAAATAAAAATTGGGTATGAAATATTTTAAAATCCTAAATATAAAAAATGTGATGAATTTACACTAACATCAGGATAGTCTGAAGCAAATTATACATTATGTAATGGTGTGAGCAAGCCTTGGTAATATCGCTTGCCTTGAACGTGCCATCCCACGTTTAAAGAGATCGAGGACACGAGCCACCGCAGTTTGACAATACGAAGTATATTTGGGAAACAAGCGCCATACTTAAGATTAGAGGGGCATCGAGCAAGGGTCATACAACAGCCAGCTGCCGACAGACTAAGATGGGAAGAAGGCAAGGGTTTCGTCCGCCGTAGCGCAACGATGATCTGCCTTCGGCATCATTATTACGGTTAAGACGTCCTGGTAGTTCCAATAGTTCCAACAGGTTTTTTAAAGATTTTATAAAATAATTGCGCGTGACTTAAAGTAATAACTAAATTATAAATACTTGAAACTAGGGGCCGCGGTGGCTGAGCGATTAGCACACTCGCCTCCCACCAAGGCGAACCGGGCTCAATCCATGGCCGGGTCACGGGATTTTCGCAAGTGGGAACCGTGCCGGACGGTGCCATTGGTCGGCGGGTCTTCTCGGGACTCTCCCGTTTCTCCCACCCATTCATTCCGGCGCTGCTCCATATTCACTTCAAACACTCTCATTTTCTCTCAAGACCTCACTGTTAAGAGCCTCCCAAATCCATTCACTCACTCACTTGCAAATTAATAGTAAATTATATATTGAGCTCCTCCAACGTAATTCAGAGCGATTAATGTAACTTAATTTACAGATTATTGTTTAATATAATGTTAAGTTTGCGTATTTTAAATACAATGACGTAGTAGATAATATCGTGTTACATTACTCTGAGCGCGTTTCCCCCCAGACTTTTTAAAGACACAGTTTAACTTAATAATAAAATTCGTTGCGAGGGATAAATCATATACCACCTCCTACCAACTAAATTTAAGTACCCCAACCACCCACGCTTAATATTTTACAACTGTAAATACGAAAATTATTAGCCACTACTAAAAATTCCAATCAACTGATATTAGTATTTCGAAGTAAATCCGCAGTAGGACATATATCAGAAAAATTTATAGGCGACGTAATTAATTAATTTTAAAAAAATTAATATACCGTACAGACGGTATCTCCAGGGTGTAATAATTAATGCAAGTGTCCAAAAGTAGAAACTGAGAAATTTTAAAATTGTATACAAAATATAAGTTGCATCTTTTGATATTATATGATAAGTTTAAAGTTTTTAAAAGAATATAAGTATCTTCAAGAGATAAGATCAGATAGTTCAATGTGAATATAATTAAAATAACGTGCGTATTTTAAAATTATTCTTGAATATTTTGATAATCTTTACGAGGAGTTATATAGTTGTAACTCTTAAGTTTTTGGGTCGTCTTGTACGCTCACCACGACGTATTGTTTGTTATGCTGAATATAAACAACATATAGTACTTTAATAATTTGCATATAATTTTGTGACACATATAAATCTTAATTCGGACTCTTATTTCCAATCACAATAATTTATTGGCTAATTACTTCGTTGTCCGTTACAATTTATACTTAATTTATTGGCTAATTACTTCGTTGTCCGTTACAATTTCTACTTTTTTTTGCAAACGTTATAAGTGTTTCAGTTTATGAAATATCTATTTCCATCGTGAGGCCGTACATCGGAGTTACCATTGCTGAAAGTTGCTATAGTAAATAGATTATGTTATCATCATCGTTGGTGTAGCTGCCCCGTGTTTGGCTCTCCATGGAAGCTTTACCATAAGCAGTTAGTGAAGGGTTTAGCTATCTTGTTTTTCTACCGATAGGTTGGATGCGACGCGTGTCACAGTGCCAAGTAGATTTTATAATTTGCTAGGGAACCTGGTTCGAGTTCCGTTGTTTGAGATCGCAGAATTCCTGACGGCGAAACCAGTATTTTGTGAAGACAAGAAGATAAGTCTACTCACACTTCCTACCCTTTTTATGATCAATTTTTATTGCCAGCCACGAGTGATCCGAGCGGTACAAGATGAACTGTATGTACTCGTATCTAAGCTCGTAAGCCTAAATTAGGAAAAACGCTGGAACTGAACACAGAACCCACACATCGTAAGACTTCAAGACGCTACAACTAGTAGATCTTATATGTAAGTCGAACCCTTACTTTTTCTACCAGATAGAGCAATTTGTCACGATGGCCGAAGATTAGTTTTTGTTGCAAATGAAGCCAGCCAATTACATTTTGGAAATATCACCCAAGTTTTGCTAATTACTTATGCCCACTTCTGTGGCTGGCTCCTGCGAGGGTTGCTCAGCATCGCGCTGAGGCAAGGCGCAGAGCGACCTCGCCCAGTCGAGCCATTGTTTTAAATAACACATACCGGGGGATTGAGCACGAGGTCAGGAAAGGACTATATAACCTCAGAGGGATGGCGGCTCTGGGCGCCATCTTGGCTGCCGCCTCCGGAGGATCTGCCCGAGGACTATGAGACGAGGATCACATCCCGTGGGTCCGCCTTCGACGCCCGACGAGCCCATCGTCGAGAGAGCTGCTACGAGATTTCGACTGCGAGAGGGAAATTATCCAATCCCTGATATGGCGACTGAAAGCACGATAGGCACCGGACTTGCGAAGGCTAGTAAGCTCCCTCTGAGCACAGAATCGCCTTAGCTTAGCGCTACTTGTACGAGAGTAAAGGCACCAGCGCCTGTTGAAGGATATTATATATTCATTGTGAAGTTCCAGATATGCATAACAGAATACTTGTTATATTTCCTTGAATCTTGTGACGCCTACTTGAGGAGTAGTTGTAAAGTTATCGTCTAATAAAAGTAGTATTTTATAACTGAGTGCTTCTCTTTTGAGCTACCCTTATCCCCCCTTGTTTGTGCGTTGCCTGCAGGACAGATCACAGCACCACGTGTCCCCGTTTATGTCTGGTGACTCATGCTCCCAAGTCAGATTGGTGTGGGCTTTCTAAGAATAATTATTAGTGGTGAAAATTATTTTGATGGCATATAATATTAATTTGGCGTCAATCACTGGGCTGAGCTACCTCAGATGGGGCCACGTTAATGTATGTATTTTTGCTCTCTATTTTCAATTTTCTCATATATTATTTGTGTGCTTAACTATGAGTATATTTATATCTTCGATAACAATATATGTTGTCAGAGATATACCCATATTTAAATAAATATTGTGTTAATGATAATTTTGGAGAGTATCATTACTGCCAGTAGAGTAGCTAGAGTTACTTTTCTGTGGTTATTCCAAGTGTGACATGTGTGATAGCTACTACCAGACATTTTTTCTACACTCGCCCATAGCATGTCATCAAAAAAGTAGAGAGTGCTGGAGGAGTATTATCCTGATTGTGGTATTCCTGATACATGGTACACGTCTCAAGAAGTTGTAAGTGTTGTTATTCAAGTCTGACTAGTATGTGTAATTGCATTTCGCACGATACAACTTCTAAAAAATTTACATTATTTTCGCATTAACCACACTTTCTGTCTACATATGTATATTTCATCTTTACAGATTACACAAACCAAGACGACGCTACATAATTATTTTTGGCGCCCTTACGCATGGCATTGCTCTAGTAAGTAGTCATATATTGGGTGCAACATACTTATATTGGCGACCCAACATTTCGGGCCGAGCAAATGAGCATTTGTCTACCAAAGAGCAGCTACAGTCTCAGAAAAAGGTTGTGAATAAATAGGCTTACCAATAATCCTACAATTTAGGTCAGGTAACTCAAATTTACAAATGTTTGAATACATTACTGACGTAGAAGTGGAAGGTCATTCTAACACGCAGGAAACAGTAACCGTAGAACAAACCATTGCCTAATACTGTGGTAGAACTACTAGCCTTACCTGCAAGTACCAGTCTAACCACTACAGTTAAGGGAATGGATGCCACTGAAATGCAGTCGAATATGTTTACATTAATGAAACAATTAATGGAACGATTGGTAACCAACAGCTGTGACTTAAAGGAAAGTCAGGAAGCCAATAATCTTGACATAACTGACAAAATTAAATGCAGTCAAGTACCAGATGCAACTTGAGTGAGCAAATGACATAACAAATAGCATAGGTCAAAAACAGACAAGAATCTAAGTCATGTTTTAGCTGACCAAATCAATCATGGTCAAGAAGGATTACAACAATAGATAACCATACTTACTTACCGAGTGGACATGCGAATTAGTGAGGTACAACAGGAAGTGTCCGCTATACACTAAAAGGTAGCTAAATCACAGGAAGAGGTTGTACAAAATGATGCATACATCAGCGAGATCAAACAATGTATACAAATCCTAGAAAACCATCCTGCACTAGGTTTAGATACTGAATATTTGAACGTTCTAGTGGGACACAGATCGAATCGTTTAACCACCACTTAGAGGATAGGTTAGGTCAAGTGGAAAAAGCTAACCAAGTTGGAGAGCAAATCGACCAATGAAATAAGTTTGTCGACTCATTGAATAACCTGCGATTTGCACCTCAGGCCACAGAGAATGAGAATCGACAAACATATGAACCTACAGTTTCCATCATAAATGCATCCATACAGACTACTGGTGTACAGAATATTAAAACACATTTACCTGCTAACACTCCTATCTCTACCATGATGCATTTTCCATCCAAAGTGTGGGCCGAATAGCTGCCCAAGTTTGAGGCTAGATCTGACGAAAATCCAGTACACTTTTTACTGTGGTTCGAAAAATACGCTAATCTATTTGGTTTGACAGACAACGACATGCTTAGGTGTCTAAATCTAGCCCTAAGATCAATGACATACTATTGGTGAAAGGTATTAGAAACTTCAATCTATATGTACTCGGAATTAAGAGACAAGATTCTGGATCAATATTGAAATAGAAAGATCCAAGGAAATTTACTTGCACAGCTGCATGCTGAACGTTTCTTTCCTGGGAAAAGGAAAATCCTAGAGACGCACTTATCCAAGGTTTATAACAATTCGCGCCATATGACACCTCCCATTACCGATGAAGAATTCATAGCCATGGTTATTCATCAGCTTCCAGATAGATTTCAAGCATACTGTCCGGAAGAACAGACCACGATTTAGTGCCATTCGTGGAAGGCATACTAGCTTATGACCATATAGAAAAGATGCAAAGATCAAGTGCAAATAGGGATGGTGACAAACTCAGTCAGTTGGGCAAGCCTCCGCCTCTATACCAAGGCCAACCACAATACAACTTCCAAGAACAGTCTCCAAGGCCGTATCAAGAACCTAGGATTAATAACATTCAATGGCGATGTTATCCACCACACCAGATTCCTGGCAGAATCATTATACACCCGTGCAATGTGCATACAGAGGGCGGAAGTTTTATTCATACAGGCGATCTCAGTGAGGAATAGGATACCACCGAGATAGAAACTCGCCTAACAAAGACGATGGACATAGTTCAGAAGGAGAAAGAGGACCTAGAGTAGAAACGCCTAGAGAACACCGTTCCCTAACTCAGTCGCCTACACAAGGGAGGTACCAGAAAAGGAATTTCTGGAATAATAATAATAATGCAGTACGTCATCATCGTCCTATGGAAGCTGCAAAGATGGATGGTAATCCTCAGACACAAGTCGGCTGAGAAGACCACAAACAAAATATGCATAGAAACCTATAGAATGGCTATGCAACTCCACCTAGGCAAGGCTACTTCGCAAGCCAAGAACTGCTAGATCCTAGGGTACCTACTTTCTTCGCTGCACTGCTAGAGTGTAATTGGCATAATCAAATACAAAACTTTCCTGCCAGCCAAAATAGCAGGAAGTTAAACCACTGAGGGTTAGTGATACCAGGACCCGATCACTGCCCCACCATACCATTAACTCTACCACAATGTCTGGTACTCAACCAATTAAAATAAGTGATATGCATGAAATAGACAATCTAGTTGAGGTGATAGTAAACACCATAATAATAGGAGACGCTGAGCGAGATTTTTTGTTGCAGTAATCGGCAGAAGAAATAGTCAATAATCAAGAAGTATTATGTCCAGAAATGTTGCTAGAAATTTGTGGAATTAAAGTGCAGTGTCTTCTAGACATTCGAGCATAAATTAGCTGTGTTTCCGAGAGTATGGTTAATCGCATTCCAGCTACGGGATACAAGTTAAGCCCCTTACCATTACCATTGTTAAAAATAATCGGGGCGACTTCCAGAGCAAGTCCAGTCATAAGACTGGATGATAATCACTCCAGATGGCATAACTGATGCCGTAAAACCTCCGGAATCTTGGAACAGTTCTGACCACTTCGTAGGTTTGTTAAGAAGGGACCTAAGTAAAGTAAGCAGACCTGTTACTACCAATGTTATAGCTACTCCAGCTGACATATATCAAGCTGTACCCTGTGTTGAATCTCTGAACAGGGACCAGAATTTCAGCTTGGAACAACTTTTATCTGTCAATCAATTGATTTTCTCACAAAAACCTGGACAAAATAACATCCAAGTTAATCCAGGAGAGCCAATTCTCTCAGAATCATATCTGATACGTGCCAAACGTGTAAGTTAGGCAGAGGAATATCGAAAATTAATGTTGCCTTGGAACATCGTCAGACATACTTCAAGCCTGTATTGAAATCCCAGGGTTTGTGTACCATAAAAGGATGGCTATTTGCATGCACGAAAATTTAATGATGTCACGGTAAAGTTTTAGGAAAGTCTACATTTTACTGAGGAATTGCTACTACTATACAGAGGAGTAAAATGTTTTACTACCATCGATCTTATACACGGATACTGGCAAATACCTTCATCAGATACCTCACAGCAGTATAGAGGATATCTTTTCAGAAATCAATTGTTCGTTTTAAATGTTCTTCCATTCAGATTATGCAATGCAGTAGCACAGTTTATGTGTTGTATGAGCGTAACGCTTGGTGATGATTACTCTGATTTTGAATGATCTATTGTGGATGATATTCTCATTTTATCTAGCACATTTAAAGAACACCTTGAACATCTATGGATTGTCTTGAAGAAGCTAGCTAGCGCCGGCTTCACAGTGAAGCTCAAGAAATCACTATTATTTCGTGACGAAGTGCCTTTCTTAAGAAACATCCTAACACCCACTGGTATAAGAAATGCACCAGACAAGCTTGTAGCAGTCACTCATTTTCCTACACCAGGGAATGTGAAACAGCTTCGAGCATTCCTGGGAGTTGTCGGTTTATACAGGAACTATTCGAACCATATAGCTGAAATGTGTGTACCACTGTTCGAGTTGCTATGTAAAGATATTCCATGGAAGTGGATGGAAGAAAGACAAAATGCTTTCGAAGCAGTTAAAGATTTGTTCCTGAAAGAACATGTTATCCATCATCGTGCACAAGGAGCAAATTATGATCTGTACATGGATGCTTCTAACTATGCCTTGGGAACCAAGCTTGCACAGATCAGAGAAGATGGTGTGGAATGCACGGTGGCGATGGCCAGCCCAATGCTCAGCAAGGTGGAAAAGAACTACTCCATTACAGAAAAAGAAATGCTAAGTGCTGTATGGTCATTACAGCGCTTCCGCAATCTACTGCTCAGAAAAAATATAATATTACACACAGACCGTTAGGCACTTCTCAGCCTAAAACTGGAAAGGCATTTGGCAGTCGCCTAACTGACTAGGCATTACTGGTACAAGAATTCGATGTAGAGTTCCGCCACATTAAGGGGACAGACAACCTGGCCGCCGACTACCTGAGTCTAAATCCCGACGGCTCATCTGATGGTAAAGATAACCAATCGCATGAATTCACAGTAGCTCGTTTGGAACGACGAAGTTCGTCGAATACACACTGGCAAAATATGCTGAGTAATTTAAAATGAGATAAAGAAAGTGATACAGCTTGTAATAAAATTTTGAAAATTCTACAAGAAGTTCCACCAGAGCATACACTAAGGAAAATATTTTGTGAATCGAAGGAAGGAACTTTGCTCATAAGGGTAAAACCTCGATCTCCTTTAGAAAGTGAAAAGGAAAACAATGATACCAGAACAACTAAAATTGCAGTTAGTCATTGATACATACGAAATGTTGGGTCATATCGACAGCAAGAAAACATACGAGGCTATATGCAGAGATTTTTTTTTTTTGGAAATGAATGCAGCAACTCGTTACAAGTTCCGTCCGATCATGTGACCTGTGTCAACACAGTAAGAATCTCCAGGAAAATTTAGTGGGGGAATTACGAGCCATTCTACTTAACAGACCACTATAAATTGTGTCCATCGATTTATTCGGACCTTGACCAAGGTCAAAATCAGAGCTATGTTATGTGTTTGTTTTGATGGACATACTTTCACAGTTAATAAAATTGTATGCCATTGTACAGGCTAATGCTCACACTATCATGAGTAAACTGAAGCTGTCATCGAACAAGTTGGTTTACCAACTTGTATACTTTCTGGCAAGTGAACACAGTTTACCAGATGTGTCTTGCAAGAGGAGACACATAACATGAAAATACTACCCACAACAACAGCAGCGCTTCATCCACAGGGTAATCCCATCGAAAGATGGATGCGAACTTTAGGAAGTATGTTAAGAATCTTCTACCATGCCTTACAGCAGAATTGGCGAGATCAGATAAAGTTGGTTGAATTCGTCATGGACAATAAAGTTCACGAATCTACAATGTTAACCCCGTGGGAAGTGTTAATGGGACGACGATCCGAAATGTTCGATCCAAGTAAACTGCCCATCCCACAGTAAACACAGAGGAAGATAACACATCTATTGGCAAGTTAAGAGAGGAAATTACTAAAATATTTAAGAATTATGTTTTTATGACAGCTGAACAGCGTAGAAATCGTAAAAAGCTCTCAAGAACCATGAGTTTCCTACCTGAACAGCTAGTACTGTTGAGAGTGGCTAATATCAGTTAATATTGAGACAATATTACCAAGAAATTGCTACCGATCTTTGAAGGTCCGTACCTCATTTTGAGAGTCACATAGGTAAATTGCTATGAGTACCCAACCACAGGAAAAGTCGTGGGCAAATTTAATATCACTGTGTTACGAGCTTATGAAAAATCACTGACAGTGGTGCAATAACGTTTGAGTTGTGCAAGCAAATGGTCTATACGGTATGTTGATTAACGACAAGCTTTGAGATTCCGAGATCCGCCATGTGAAATGTATATTATTTGGGAGTATTATTTAATTTTAAGAATAGATTGTGAGCACTGAAGGTTAAGCGAAGGAAGTTCCACAACTCAGCGACTAGTATAATTTATATAATATGTATTTGAAGCCCCAGGTAATGAGGACACGTGCTGAACCAAGCCTTAAAGAGGCTTGTTTACTGTTTACATCGTGAGAAAGTATCCTGCATGAAGCGACCTACAACACACTGAAAGATGTGTAATAATTAAAGCAACCCATGTAGCAAGCCACAGTCGGCCGACTGCGGTTTTACTGCTGGCACTGCTGGATGACTGCTGGCACTGAATAATTTTGTGTTTACACTAATGGCCCTGTTATGTCTGGCTGCTGGCCACAGATTACTTGGTATGCCATTTATGGCCCACTGATTAAATTTTGATGGAAATAAAACTGATGGTTTAGAGCAGGTGATCTTTTAATGGTCCATAAATGGCTTACCAAATGTATTCCAGCACTGGCAGCACTTAACTTATCCATTTGTGGGCCATTGATGGCATTTCACTATAGGTTTTCGCGCACTTAAGAGACAGTCGGCTGACTGTGGTTTTACTGATGGCATTGCTGGATTACTGCTGGCCCAGAAAACTTATGGCTCTACACAACTGGCCTTTTTATGGTTAACTGATTGCACCAAGACACTTGACATGCCATTAATGGCCCACTGATGGGATCATGATGGAAATAAAACTGATAGTAGAGAGTAGGTGACCTATTAATGACTCATAAATGGCTTACCAACTCTATTCCAGCAATGGCCTCACATGTCCTATATTCGTTGCTGGTAAAAGTATGGGTAGCCATCTATTCTATAGGCCATTTGATGACTGTGAAGTGGTACATCGATAGGCCACTGCTGGTTCAATTTGGCTTAATATGGGGATTTTTATGGCTCCCAATTTTCGCAGTTAGCTTCTTCAAACTACACACACACGTATACGTATATATGTGTGTCTAATACAATTATGGATTATTTGTAAATATATAGTGATGGAAATATGTCCTACTACTGCATTGTATTGTTGAGCTGAAGTCTAGCCATGTATTCGTCTTAATATCTCTTGTTTTCACCTGGATAGGTGAAAGGTTGTTAATAAGGTTTACACGTGGGTGAAAAGTTCCTCAGAAATTCAGCATGGTTTTCAGTGATGAACACATCAATTGAGCTGTATGAGACACAGCTAGGTAAGTGTGCCGTAACTGAGAGCTATCCCAGTAGTGCGAGAGAGTACCAATGTCATTGTTAAGCTATACTTGTTATAACTTAACGTGTGAATATTAAGTTTGTGTATCCTAGAGACATCAGTGTTTAGCCACAAGTTTTCGACTTGTAAGAACTTGAAACGAGCACATCAAGATATATGAACACACATGCACTAAGCCGTACACTTACATTAACATGTAATGAAAAACACTCGCCACACTCACTCTTAAAACACTGTAATGATCACTGCACAGTAGTACATGTAACATGGAGGCGCTGGAAAATAACGTACTTTCAACAGCCGAACGCCATTTCGACGAATGCACTTTGTTACAGGCAATGCTAGTGTTTACATGCTGTTATCCTGGTCAGCATGTAATTACATCTGTGGTTTGACGTAATCCAAGGATAGCCATCTCTTGCAAAATGACGTTGTTTATAAACTAGCAGTGTTCGCCTAAATTCTGCGCACCGCTCAGCCGAAGATACCTCGAAATCTAACAGGTGTGGAGCAGACTTACAAGAACACTGTCTGAGCTTCGAACTTCGAGTGCCATCGGAGGAATCCGAGACAAGCCGAACGACGGAGCAATGCAGCGAGTCATCGACACGTGCACAACAGCTGTGTATGCAGTAAATAATTAAATAAAAACAAAACTGAGTACCATTCTTGTGAATATTAAAATCAATGATATCGTAATATTAATTTTTAGCAGTTTATTTATTATGAGAGTCTGTGTATCTATGCAGTAGAGAGTATTATCATTGTTAAATGGAAGTCCTCATGTTGTATGAATGTTAAAAGTTGTGTGTCGCTATATAATCATTGCTAGTTAAGTGAGATAAGTGTTTTTGAGGGAAAGTTGATTTGCAATTATGAAGTGAGAGTATAAACAATGCAGTTCTGAACGTTCGGGTTTGACAGTCGTTACTCTTCTGAGACATTTCGCATTGGCAAATGCACTGTAAAATGTGGTGACGCTTATGTAACGCCTGAATTTTTGGGTCGTTATGTGTGTGCACCATGAAATACTGTTTGTTATGCTGATTATAGACAACAGAGAGTATTTTAATAATTTTCATATAATTCTGTGACACATATAAGTACTAATTCTCACTCTATTTTCAATCAGAATAAGTTATTCGCAAGTTACTTCGTTGTGTATTATAATTTCTAATATTTTTTTTGCAAATGTTGTAATTGTTTCAGTTTATGTCATATTTGTTTATGTCATGAGGCCGTACATCGGAGTAATCTTTGTTGACAGTTGCTATAGTAATGATATGATGTAATCCTCGTTGGTGTAGCTGCCTGCGATTGGCTGACCATGGAAGCTTGACCTTAAGAAGTTAATGAAGGGTTTAGCCATCTTACTTTTTACCAATAGGTGGACTGCGACGTGTGTCGCATGACCCGGTAGATTTTTATAATTTGCTTGGGAACCTAGTTCAAGTTCTGTTGTTTAAGACAGCAGACTGCCTCATGGCGAAGCCGATATTTTTTAAGGCAAGAAGATAAGTCTGCTCGCACGTCTTACGTGTTTTATGATTAATTTAGTTCGCCAACAACGAGTGATCCTAGTGGTACATTATGAAATGTATGTACGCGTACCTAAGCTCATAAGCCTGAATTAGTAAATATGCTGGAACTGAACACAGGACCCCACGCATCGCGAAACTTTAAGATGCTACACCTACTAGATTTTATCTGTAAGGCGAACATTATGTTTTCTACCAGATGGAGCACTTTATCACGATGGCCGAAGATTAGTTTCTAGTGCAAATGAAGGAAGCCAGTCACGCCAACTTGGGAAGTCACCCAAATTACTTATATCCACGCACATCCCCCATTGTTGTCTGGTTACTCATGCTCCCAAGTCATATTGATGTGAGATTTCTAGGATTAATTAGTAATTAAGAACATTATTTTGATGGAATATAATTTTAATTTGTCGTCAATCACTGGACTGGGCTACCTCAGTTATGATCACGTTAATGTATGTATTTTTCTTTCTATTTCTAATTGTCCCATATTATTTGTGTGCTGAACTATGAGTACTTTTATGTATTTGAAAATAAAATGAAATGTTGTTTGAGGTATTCCAATATTTAAATAAATATAGCGTTAGTGGTCTTTTTTGGAGAATATCTTTACTGCCATTAGAGTAACTAGAATTTTCTACTTTTCATTGGTTATTCCAATGGTGATACGTTTGATAGCTATTAAGAGTTGTTTTTCTACACTCTCTCATAGCAAGTATTCAAAAAAGGAGAGAGTGCTGGAGGAATATTATCCTGATTGTGATGTTCCTGATACATGGTACACATCTCAAGGGGTTGTAAATGCTGTTATTCAAGTCTGACTAGTATGTGTAATTGTTAGGTTGGAATGAAACGACCAGAGATAGATGAAATTAATTGAATGTAAAGAATATTTACGAATTCGGTTATTAGTGCTCCTGACGCACCCATTTTGCCATGTAGAGTGGATCCATGGTTACCCACTTGAATTAACTTGTTCAGAAATCTACCCAGGAGGTCACCAGATGATTTTCGCGAGAATCACGAGAAGGAAGAAGGTGGGGTTATGACGGGCTAACTAAATGTTCATGATCACCAATTGTGTCATTTTGCACACGAGTGCAGGACTGAAGTCTCTATCAGGATGATGACCCGGGAGAGAAGCCTAATTATTCTCTTGTTCAGTAGAGAGGTTTCCAAACAGCAGGAATGAGTGCTAAGAGACGAGAGGCTTCTGGTGTGGGCCAAGCATGCGACATAGCTGCATGTCTTTATGGATTTTACTGTGGTCCAATTCATGGTACACACTATACATTACTATAGATTTTACTGTGGATCCAATCCATGCTACACAATATAAATTACTACCCACATAGCATGCAAGCTTGCCAATAGACTTGATTTAGACTTGCTGTGCAAACTTTGTGTGACAAGTTTGATTCATGCTTGTCTCAAGCCTAGATTTGAAGGCCTTGTGATTACTTGAATTTAACTTGCCGCGGCTAGGGAGGGGGACTGCGGATTAGATGCTTAATAGCTTCTTTATATGGGATAATCTATATCCTCTATTTGAATTTGTTGTTTGCGTGGGTAGCAAGCCATTTAAATAGTAATGTTATTATACATTTATATAACATGTTTCATGTAGTATATTTTAATACTTAATTGCGTACCTAATGACCCGATATGCATATTGTGAGAATGTAAGGTTATCTTTTGTTTTACACTTATATATATATATATATAAATCAAAAGAGAAGGTAAACGACTGGAAATATACATATGAATTTGTATTAATCGATTAGCTTTAAAACTCTTGCAAAATATAACACCTAAAATAATTTGATTTTACATGACTACATGGTAGAGTAGTTGCTAGCATTTTAAACTGTGGCCGAGAGATTTGCGAGTTCGATTCCACGTTCTTCCAAAGCTATTTAATAACTGTGAAATAATGCTAAATATAATGTATATTAATATATTAAATTAAGCAATATAATTGGGGATGAAACATAATTATATTTTGGCTTTGAAAATGCATGGCTAGCTGCAATTTTTCCACGAAGTCACAATGCAAAAATTCCGACCTCCTGAGGCTAAAATCATTGAGTATAGATCCCCATATTACAATGTTACAGTGTTTAATAACAAATGTTGGGAAAGGTTACGAAAAATTGAACAACTGAGGAGAACTTTATTATTAGTGTGACTCTAGCAGTTGTGAAATGTAGGAGAAAAGGATTAAAAGGGAGCAGTGTTTTATTTGTGGTGTTAATAAGTGTTCTCATTATAGAGAGCGCTATTTTAGGATAAAGGAGTGCCAAGGCAGTATTAAATTTTTTGAACATGTTGAGCATATTTTGTAAACACATTAAATTATGAAACGAGAGTAAAATTTCAACTATATTTTGATAACAATAAATTGTTAAATGTTTATATATATATATATATATATATATATATATACACACACACACACACGCGCGCGCAGCATCTAAATAACACGCATGCAGCAAATAATTATGTTTATATACTGCTCAATTAATGGGTAACCTTGAAATTAAAATTAATTAATTAATGTTATATTATAAAATTTGTGGAGACACTTGTATTAAGTTACTGAGCTAAACAAGCCACATGAATGATAGGAATGTCACAACAGGCTACATAGAAATGTCTAGGTGTACAAAAATTAGCTCGGGATATATGTAGAATAAGATTTATATATGAGATAATATTACTCCTTTACAATATTAATCGGCTTTTGAAAGTGTTATAGCATAAATCACACGAAACATGTACCAGGGACATCAGCATGTGCCAACGTGTCCAGACGTCACATCCCGCGTCATGTCAAACGTCACCATGACCTCCAGAGGGGGCAGGTAGCCAGCAGACCGTACAGTGACATCAAACGTGCATGCGAGCGACACAGTGTACGCGCAGCGTAAACAAGGGTTTCTGTACCAGGTAACACAATGCACTCACCAAACTCCATAGGCCCCACACTTCATTAACACTGTCTATTACATACACACCGGCTAGGACGAACACAAAAACACGTGCACATTGCATTTACATGCAAACTTATGTAATTTTAACAAAAAGAACGATAACAAAACAAAGTGAGATGTTATCTGTGCTCAAAGCTAGAGATCACCAGAGTATACACATAAATGCTCTAGTAATTAAAATTAAATTTATAATGATTGTATTAGGCCTACAGATGTTTTAAAGGCCACACAGGATATATAGTTTTAAAGTAAATTGAAATCCACACACGTGTGAAGCATTAAGAAATTTATACATAATGATAGAAAGAGCAAATAATATTTGATATGCACAGAGTTACTCACTGTTAATATAACCCTTATAAATACTATAATTGCATAATATAAAATTATGTCATCACATTATTCGTAAAATACTATGAGCATAAATACACAAATATATTTTATGGAATTATATTATAATACATTCAATTCAAGGAGGTAAGTTCAGAGTTTTAGTTTTATGATATAGAGGTGATTCTGGAGGATGAATTTAATCTAAGAATTTCATGAAGTAGAGAATGTAAGGTGTTAGGTAAAAATATTCAATGCAGTATATAGATATAGTGCTATAAGCACAATAAACAAACATAATATGCCAAGGAAAAACTGTTATAAGGGCTTATGTGTAGATATAATAAAAATCATAGAAGTGTAATAAATATATACTTAAATTATTGAGACAATATATTCATAGTTAAAATATTATATTTATAAATTGTAACATGGAACGACAGGCTTTTATTGTTCCATAGCAACATATAAATGATTTTGTAGAGAAAAATAATGCCTAATAATTAACTAATCCAATTGCATATTATTATGTCAATTTTCTTAGACACGTACAACTCTTATGAACACTGTTATCATAGTAGAAGTACTATTTTTATTGGGTACATAATTATTTGCACATTGTTATTATAGTATTAAGTTAATATTACAATACGAATAAATAATATATAAAATACGATAAAAATTCCTTTCAATCCTTCCTTATGTACTGAAACATAGTCGGGGTAAATAGAGAAATAAGATTTTATTCAAATGACATTGAAATTAATGTTCATTACTATTTTTCGATACAAAACCTTCTAAATCCTCATTAAGTAATATCAAAGAACTGAGATATTTAGTTATAATAGTAGGATGTGTACCAATGTTGTGGTTCGCATAAGGTTTAATTCAGATTGTACGAAAAGGCTAATCATGCATTTTCTTTCAGAGATACATTTATAAGGTGTAAAAACGTTTTCACTATTGCGAAATCTCTGTATTTACTAAATGATAAAAATGGCTATTATGTATACACTTAATATATTTTGTAACGGGAGTAGCCTTCACTGTATAGTTCCTTAGAAGTTAAAACGTAATGTAATTATCTTTATTGCACCATAGAAATTTTTCAGTTTTATTACAAAAATAATTTAATATTTTGCGAAGTCACATAACATGTAGTTAGGTTAAGACCTAAGAGAGATTAACGGATTTCGCATCCACATACCACATGCGATGGCCGCGTCTACTTTGAGGAAGTCTTTGTGTACCTCTACTACATGTCAAGTGCAGGGCCATGAAAACCACCATTTACACTCAGTAGAAAGTGCAGACTGCCCATAGTAGTTCAAACGCGCAAGCCGCACATATAGTTCAAAGGCCCAGGTCAATTCAAGAGAGAAGTCAAGGCAGTACCTTACCAAAGTTCTTCCTTGAATGAAAGTTCCTTCCACACATTCCTTTACATATTGAAGATATCTTTAACCATGCCATATTCCTACTGCCATAAAGCAGACGAGCACCTTAAGGACCGAACATTGCAGTCAGTTTACCACTTTACCACAGCCCGTCGCAAGAGCTGAGGACAGCTCTTATTTTGAAGTGGGAGGGTAATACTATGGTGTGGGCAAGCCTTGGTAATACCGCATGCCTGAACATGTCATCCAACGTGTAAAGAGAGTGAGGACATGAGCTGCCGAAGTTTGACAATAAGAAGTATATTTGGGGAAAAAAGTGCCATACTTAAGGTCAGCGGAGCATCGAGCACAGGTCTTACCACAGCCAGCCGCCGATAGACCAAGATGGGAAGAAAACAGGGATTTCGTCCGCCATAGCGCAACGATGATCAGACATTGGCATCATTATTAAAGTGAAGATGTTGTTCTGGCAGTTCCAATAGTTCCAACAGGCTTCTTAAAGAGTTTATATAAATAGTTGTGCATGGCTTAAAGTAATAACTAAAGTATAAATACTTGCAACTAGACAGTAAATTATAAATTGAGCTTGCATTACTTAAGTCAGAGTGATTAATTAAACTTAATATAAAGAGTGTTGTTTAACGTAATGCCTATTTTAAATATAAGTGTAAAGTAGGTAATAACATTTTCCATTACTCTGAGCATGCTGCCCACATATTATGTATGTCCCCTATAATGGACCATAACAATTATAATATTACAATCTCCAATAATAATTAAACTATATTAAAATGATCACATATTTAAATAATACATGCAAAATTAAAGATAAATTTCGTGGCTCGAGATGCATATTAACTGTATACCATAATCTCATCTACACACCCACTGAATTTGCCTCATGCGAAGATGCTGAGTATGGTTGTGCGACAGCTAGTGGTACACTGGCTCGTGCACAGGGCCATAGCGATTTCATTATAAAAGAGCAACTATAGCAGTATGAGAGCACATTATAGTGCAATGAGCTCTTAATGAACATCGACCATTAAAATCTTAACATAACAAAACAATGAAAGCTAGCCATCGCTCCATATAAACTCAACAGGAATTGTCCCAATGATCCTTCTTTATAAACATCCCTTACTGTAATTTTCTTAACTTCACAGTTTATGTTGGTGCATAATGGTTATTAACGGATATAAATGTCGGTCGAAAGATGATTATCTTTGCTGACTGTATTGGCATTTAATTGCGCATCATTGTCAGTACTGAGTGATGTCTGCCTCTTAGCATGCATGTATGTAAGAAGAAAAAAGGAACACATCAATTTGTGATACTTAGACAAAGGAAGTATTTTTGAGAAAATAAAATGACTTTGAGACTGCCAAACATACCACAAAGAGAGAATATAAGTATATGCTGTCATACTCTCTGCATTGCTACATAAAAGCAGTGAGTGGTATAAAAAGGTGACAAAACTGTCTAACATTTAAAGTGCCTTATTTACCAACTTTCACAATATGTCAAATTGGAGTGACCTGCTTGTAAATATTAGATGATTACTATACATCACTTAACCTAAGATTGAACTTTCGAAACTACCAGAAGAGATTCATTAGTCAGATGTGCATTCATTGGTATAACAAGAAATGTAACCCAATTGCATTGAGACTTGATAGATACAAATATTACAACTCTAAGTAGTAATGCGTCTCTTACTTATGGTACTTTTAGAACCTAATGTTTTCTGGGTAGTTTACAAAGGAAAGAAAGGCTTATGATATCACTTTACAGTCTGTGTATGCGTGTACAGATGTGTGTGTATATATTTGTGTCTTTTAAACACACGAACCAAATATATATATAAGATATGAAAGTCAGATATCCTTACAAAATGCTATATGTGTGCTATATGGGTACACATATAGCATTTTGTAAGGATATCTGACTTTCATATCTTTTTACCACTCCTGGTGCTTACTTTCAAATGACGTCCATTTAAATGTTTAGCGGACTATATTATATCTTGGGAAACATTCAACCAATTGAAACTAAAAATTTGTATCATGCCAGCGCAACATGTAAACATTGAATTAAGAAATATCTGTGTTTTGCTCCGTCATTTTTTAAGATAGCAATACATTTAAAAAAAAAATGCATTTCAATCATACCTAGAAAACTTCTCAAATAACTATCTCCAAATTGGACCTGTGACTGATACTATTGTGCTGGATGCAGCTTGGGCAGCGAGGTGTGCCAAGCCGAACTGAGCAGAGTGGCGGCCCAGTTACAGTAAGCAGTGTTTAGGCGATGTGAGTAAACAGGGGGTGGCATGAATATGGAGGCTGGGCTGCCGGGAGTTATATAAGAATGAGCCGGCAATGTGCAATCCTCCTCCCCCTTCCCCAAAACCCAGCTGATTTGAAGACATCGCGACTCCGAGGTGTTGCTGGTCTGCAGCAGTGTCTGGGGGAGTCCCAGTCGACTGCTGTTTGAGAGTGTCTACAATACTACAGTGGTTAGCATAACCTTCCATAGGAGCTAGGTGGGATCGTCAGTCTGTTAGGCCGAGCTAAAAAAAAAAAAAAAAACAACAACAACAACCAGCTAATAGTTCAAATCAGAGTATTATCATATTGCAGAATTAGCAAGATGATAGAGCATTCAGCATTTATGTAATTAATAGCAGTTCAGGACTCTATAAATTATATTTGTGTATTTATTGTGACAAAGAAATGACTGTGCAGTTTGTTGAGTATCTGAGATATTCTTATTTATGATACTGAGTTAAACATCCCATAGCTTGTATGGTTTCAGCCTAAGCAGACTTGGCATACAGGAATGCATTCTGGGTAAAGGTGTAATCGTTACATGAGTGGAGGCGTCTTTATTGTTCCACCATATCGTGCAGGCTAAGCAAGAAAGAATAGGTATGTTAAATTTTGCTGGCTCAGAACACTTAGTGAAAGGGCCGGGTTCAGTATTCATGGTGTACATCATAATTATACGAATGATAAGATATTAGCTACATACACGAATTGAGGTTATCTCTTATTGTATAAGGTAAAGTATCTCCTAAATGAAAAGCGAATAATAAACTAATTGTTTAGACATCACAGCTGTTAGCATGCTTTATCGAAAACAGTATTGTAAAAGTTAATTTAAGCCACTATAAAACTAGTAAAGTTGCCAGGCGAGCTGATGTGTATTACAATCGGCAACCTTGCAAGCACAGCGAAACAAAGAACTGCACTTTGGAACATTTGTGCACCCGCACTGCGTCCAATGTGTAGAGACTTCCAGCTTGTTAAATTAAGTGCATGCTTTATAACGAAACTGCTCTTTGGATCCGTATTGCTTTCTTTCAAACAAATTTCCCCACAGTAGACTGTGTAAGTCATGTGGATAATTAGTTAATGCTTGTAGAGAGTAGTGCATAAGTGTATAAGGTTAACACAGTGTCACAGTCACATTTCACCACACATAATGATACACTAGACAGACATGAGCAAACACAGTAAATCCGCCCCTTCGTCTATAAAAAAATTTGTCAAAGCAGTTACACTAAAGTTACAAGAAAAAGATAAATTAAATAATGAGGCAAGCACTTCACAAGAGACTAAACATAGCTCTGCACATGGCAAAATCCATCACTAGATTATTCTTTTGATGACAACATGGAAGGCATTTTACACAATGCAGGAAACACAGACACATGTGTGGAAAGTAACAGTGTGTACCTCAGACCAAGGTCACTACATAATTTGCAAGCAAGTGACACACTTACAATTACAATTCCCACACACAACACCAATATCCCAGCACATATTTATCAGAATCCAAACACACTAGATAGGGTAAACCCAGTACAGCCGGTACAAATTGTAGTGAATCAACCAGAGAAAATACTTACATTCGCTGGAGATAGTCACGAAAATGCAACAGAATTTCTGGACACATACAATGCAGCTAGCATAATAAATGGCTGGTCAGAAATAGAAAAACGTAGGCGCCTAAGATTTGACTTACAAGGCACAGCAAAACGGACGTACAAAGATATTTACTACACATAAACACAAGATGTAACATGGCAGGTTATTGAGTCAAAATTAAAAGCTGTTTTTGTGCCCTTACATGAAATTGAAAAGTACACACAGTTACTACACAACAAAAAACAATAAGAAGGTGAGAGTTGCCAGGCCCATGTAGAAGACCTAATCATCTACAATAACAACTATAATCCACACTTGCCAGAGGCCGAGCTTATCAGAAAAATTTGGGAACCATCATTGCCAATAGTTGCCGATAAAATAGTACCATTACAAAATGACACACTCGAGCAACTGCTACATTGCGTGAAAACTGTGGAATTAGGAATTTTCAGATAAAACCAAGTTAAAGAAAGATATTCACAAATTACAGAAAAAAACCAAACTCCAAGAGGAGATAGTCTTATTAAAAGAACACTTAGGTAATCTAATAGACAAATTGAAAAACTCTACACAAGACACAAATAGTAAATTGTAACATGAAGTGATAAAGTGGCAGTATATGTCAAATCACAGAAATACAGAGCTGAACCACAGAATCGCCCCAATTCAGATAATAGTGGACCACACTAGGGAACCAAATAGGGGTAATAAAAATAGCATGTGCAAAATACAGTCAGGAAGGCACACGAGGGTAACTTAATATATGTCAGTACAAACCTGAAATAAAACAAAGTCACTATAGGAATGAATACAGAAGTCAAGTAAATAGTAGGGGCTGTAAAATTGAAAGGCATGTTTACCCCACTGAAAGCTATTTAAAAAATGCCGGTAAAGCTATTTTCAACAGATATACACCAGACACTTCTTATGCTGACATAGGCCATTAGAACGTGGTTAGTAATGAACAGAGTAAGACAGTGATACCATGACTGCCGCCAATAACTGAGAGACGAGTATATAGACAGGATGAAAGTATAATTGAGTAAAAAATTAATTTTGGTAAGGACTGCACAGTACAGGCAAAATCACAGTACAGGGATAGCAGACAACCATGAACGTCAGAAAAAACAGCAGAAAAAATGTCGCGCCAGGGCATGGAAGCAGTCAAGGACAATGAGGTCGCAAACAATGTAGCACAACATGAGAACAAAAGTATGCCAGACAGTAAAACACAGGAATGCTACAATGCCAAGCATGAAACCTGCCAGTTCATAGGACAGGGTTACAAAGTGCAGATGACATACACCCTCTGTGCAATGGACAAAAATCTAAAGATTGTAACCTGTTTCCTAACAGGGATACAGAATTTTAGACAGACATTCCAGGCTGGTTCAAATGTTTTAAAAACAAATTTGACATCAATCACGTGAAATTGAAAATTAACACACAAGGACACAGGGAAGGTGATTCATAGAAACAAAACACTGACACTGAATCGCGACTCGGCTATGATGATGACAGCAAAACAAACAAACGGAACTGAAATGAGGTCTCCAAACACCAGTCAGCAAAACAACCTACACATAACCAGAAACAAACACCATGTGTGCTCCGCTATGATTGACAACAAGTCTTGGTCTGCACAACAATGCTGCATATCCAAATCAATATATGTCGTAAATAGTATTATGTGCTGTTAGACATAGGATGCATAGCGATAACATTAATTACTAATCAGCAGTTGGTACCAGTAACAGAACAATTCTCACTAGTAGGGGCGACTGAAAAGATCGACACCCCCAAATTTAAAGCAAATATAAAATTAAGCATATCATGCCACACATTTCCACAGAATATTTTAGTAATAGATAATTTAATAATGGATGTTATTTTAGGGATTGACGTTATGAAAAACTATGTTGCCATATCATTCCTGACATATAATATAATGTTTATTAACAGAAATGATAGTGACAAGGTGTTACAAATCCCATTTCATACTAATGTAGTAGAGAATGAACAAACTAACACAATCAAATACAGTATCAAGAGTAATTAAATAAAATATATACAGGTTTGCTTACAGTATATTAGAGCTTGCAGAAGCTAACAATTATGAAATAAAACTAATTATGACTACAGGTTAGTTAATTCATACTAGAACTTACAGAATTAGCCCAAAAGTTCACAAAGAACTCTTGTAACAGATCAGAAATACGCAAAATGCTAGTGTAGTTGAGCCTTTGGAATCTGGTTATGCTGCCCCAAGCTTAGTTATTTGCAAGAAAGAGAGGATTTGTGAGTTATGGCAGATTTTAGACAGTTAAACAACTATTTAAAAAGAATACAGTATCCTCTCCCATGAACAGAAGATATATTAAAGTCCTTACAACAGTCTAAATTTATTATCTCATTACATCAATTCTCTGGGTTTTCATGCCATACCAGTGAGGCAGGAAGACTGCCATAAGCTAGCTTTTACAATTGATGGCATACGATTTTTCCTATACCAAAGAATGCCAATGGGCTTTAGCACCGCCCCACAGTATTTTCAACAGTTTATTGATAACGTGTTAGGTCCATTGAGATATAATACAGCAATAACATACATTGAGGACATATTCATTATAGGAAACACATTTTGTGAACACCTAGCAAATATCAGAAAAGTAATACAAATATCAAGAAAATTTAATGTTAAAATTAATGTAAAAAAATGTTTGTTTGCCTAACAGGAAATCAAAATATTAGGTTACTACATCACACCCCAAGGAATAGTACCTGACCCTGAGAAATCAAAATCCATTCAACAGATTTCACCCCCGGAATTTTAAAAGAGCTAAGAACATTCTTAAGCATGACTTCATGCCTCCGCAGATATATTCAAAACTACCCAACAAAAGCGGAACGTCTTATTGAATTAACAAAACACCACACAGTGTATAAATGGGAGATAAAGAACACAAATCATATTTGGAACTTAAAAAGACCATACAAACTGCACCAATCTTACAAAAATTCTATGAAAACAAACACACGATGTTAGCTTGTGACACATCGCAAACAGTGATTGGCCTGGTTTTGATGCAACAGGGCCCACACAATAAAAACAGGGCCATAGTAGCATTTGAATCCACAAAATTCTCCTTAAATGAGGCCAGATGGAATGCGACTTAGCGAGAATTAGGTGCAATTAAATATATTTGTATCTATTTCCACAGTATCTCTATGGAAGACGATTCACAATTGAAACCGATCACGCCAGCTTGAGATACCTAAAAACAATGGCGGAACACAATCTCTGTATACAAAATATGGTGACAGCTTTAGAAGAATATGACATCGAAGCCAAAGTATTTAAGGGGAAGCTAAACACTCTTGCAGACGCGATGAGCCACATGCCAACTGTAGGTCATGCTGAAACTAAATTTATAGAACTAAATTATAGCAAATATAAAGTTAAAAAGAACATGTGTTGCAATTATATTTATATATATAGCAGAAACACTATACCAGATCACAAACACAGACACTGAAATAAAACAAGCCATAGCTAAGTATATAACAAACCACTAGGTAGAAATAAAGAGTCATTTTGAGCACAGCGAAAACACAAATGATACATTATGTATAGTTAAAGATATTTTAAACGAGCAAATGGTTCCTCTTTCTGCTATAGCTAAGGCTTTATCTCGATTGTTTCTGGTTAACAGAATTCATATTAGAAAGTAAGTCAACCAAAATAAAAAACACAAGCGTGGAGCCGCTACTCATATGCCAAATTCCAACAGCACATGTACAGGTTGTAATGCATTATGTGCCAGTATACCAGCATAAACAAGAGTACATTAAAATCTAAAATGATAAAGAATTTCTCATATTCCCAATACTTAGTACAAACGCCATTTTAGGCGAATACACAAACGACCCACATATACAAAAATTGTAAATTGCTCTTACAGACAAAACTAAAGCCAAACCGAAGTATACAATAAATTAGCTAAGCTATATGGATTTGCGGCTAACGGGGATATATACAGATAGAGATAGTGTATATGTGTGTGTGTGTGTGTGTGTGTGTATATATATATATATATATATATATATATATATATATATATATATATATATATATATAACAATACAATTTTGAAGTTAAACAGCTGAAAATATATGAGGGTATTCGTTTTTATAACATTACGGAGGCATTAAATACCAACTGGAAAATCCCAATTACTAGCGAATAAATTCACTAAAGCATTCATGTTTCTGCAAGAGAACATTATAATTACATGAGCAGAATCGCTAGTATAGTTTTAATACTTGCATCGCTTTTGTAATATGTGAAAATACTAAGAGTGTCTCTTCCCCTATCAAAAATAGCGCAGAACACATAAAGATGTGAAAAATTGCCAAACTCACCTTCTCCAGCAGAGACCTAAATCATTTCCACACATCTTAGGCCAGCATGAACACAAGGGAACATCAGAAGAATTGCTGGCGCAACGAACTACACACTGCACCATGTTCAATGGCAGCCAGCAGTATGGCGGAACACGGGTGTGTGACGCAGAAATCATCACACGACGTGCACAAACAACGATGAGAGTAGTCATATTGTACAATCACGCACTTATTCTAGAATTATAATATAGCTTCACTATAGCATCAAGATTAAATTATAGGTATATGTAGATCCAGATGCAACACGTATTATTAGTCAGCCGGAATATAAGAATTCACATTCACTTTTTACGAAATTTCTTTTTATGATGATGCTCAATAGTCACGCAGTTCACTGCAAGCTATAAGAAATATAAGATGTGCACTAGAGATGGATTAACTTCCAAGCGTGTATTAGCATGCTGTGGTAACATTATTAGTTTAACGCTGTAATAAGATTTCGCAGTGAGCACTGCTAAGACACGGGGCACGTCACACTGCAGTGACCCCGAGTGTCTTGCAAGCTAAGTCCTTTTTGCACGTACTTGATGTACGGTTAACAGAGAGCAGCACTGTCAGGGAGTACTCCAGCAAGGGTATGTGGACTGTATAGATTTTCCAAAGAGAGGGGGGCCCTCATTATTGTATAAAATTCATTTCTTTTAATAACTATAATTGAAAATGTAACAGTAGAATCAGCTAAGCTAACGCCCATAAATAAATATAGCATGTAACATGATATATTCCCAAGTATAAGACAAGTGTTTTATACAAAGTTTACATTAAAAACAAATTTTGTTCACCAAGGCGTAGAGTCGAACCTTTGTAAAGTGAGTCCACACTATATTCAGTTGTGGAGTATCGCAACATACGGTGCACCCAAAACTACCCTTCTCTCCAATTCCTGATGATCGGCGACCTATTAATAATACATTTGGTTTTAAGGGGTAGCCAGGTGCCGACCACATTCCTCTATCATGCAGCGACATAAACTAACGAATTAAGTTAGTGCCAGCATGTTTGGCAATACTGTATTACTCACGACATTAAACGTCCACTATATTGTAAAGTAACCTTCAATTTATGGAGTAGCACAATTTTCCATAATATTCAGCACATATTTTGTAAGTGCTGAAGAAAATTTTTTTTTTCGTATAGCTGTTAAAGCATCAAATATGAATTGTATTCAAAAGCCAATCCTTATTGTTACAGTTAGATATAGAGTTTAAGTTCATATCAAGGAGTTACATTTTTACTTTGCTCTCGTAACTTCAAAAAACTTACCAAAGAAGTACTAGGTATAAATCCATATGCCGGCTAGTGACAGGTAGTTGTGACTTCATGTGTAGATAATACTGAGAGCACTCAGTCATTGCATAATTCTTTCACACATATGTATAAAGGTTAGAGGTAAATAGTAAGTACCCTTAGGTTTCTCAATTAAAGGTTATGCAATAAGTGTTGCCATACTGTAAAAATATACATGCATAAGACAGTCTCTAATGGAATTGTTATATTCAAGCAAATTAAAAATAGTGTGCAATGCTACTGCATGATCTCTCCTAACCTATTTACTTTCTATTGCTTTTCTAGTAAATAAAGTTTTTGCAAAGCCCGTTTTTTTTTCCTTTGTGATCTTTCCTTGTTTCCATTCGGAACACCACCTTTGTCTTAAACGGTAATTTTTTTTATTTAACTGTGCAGAAGTAAATATGTATCAAAGTATTATCACTTATAATTATTAACTCTGCCGATAAATATATTGTTTTTATTTTAATCTTGTTTTACTAGTAGTAAATAAATATTCTTTAATAGTACCCTATATAATGTACACTATCTAACAAAAAGGAATTTTGCACCCGTGAAGATAGGTAATTCAGTACGTCAGTCGACTTATGTTTCATGGCCTTCGGCGTAGGACCGCTCGTGTTTTTGTCCGTGGTAGCATGAACACAGAGGCCTATTGAAACATTCTGGGTAATGAAATGCTCCTAACATTGTGGCGTTTTTACAGAATGGATCCATGTTACTTCCAGGATGACAATGCCAGGTGCCATGTTTTAAGGGCTGCTATGCAGTGGTACGCCGCCAATAATGTTCGCCGATTGCACTGACCTGCCCAGAGCCCCTACCTCAACCCTATAGAACATATTTGGGACGAATTGGAACACCGGGTCAGGGCTCGTCAGGCGCGGCCAAAATTAATTTATAAATTCATGGAATGGTTGTAAGAGGAATAGCGGTGAATCCCCGTGGATATCCTGCAAACACTCGTAGAGAGCATGCCAGACAGAGTGGCTGCTGTTATAGCCGCAAGACGTGGCCCTACGAGATTCTAACGAGGTGACAACCACCGAGCAAACATTGTGGACATGTCACCAAGTACTTTTTGCGGGATAGTGTATTTATTTATCTGCCGCTTCTCACTTTAGAGGGCAGCACCTGTAACACATTACGACTTTATTCGTTATGGCAATTTGTTTTGAATTATTTATTTTCCCGCTGTGTGAGTGTGTACACTGTATTTTACATACTTTAATTTTTAATGTTATTGTAAATTACACTATACTTGGTATCCACTATGATTCATTTGTAAATGATGTAATCTGAGCTAAAAAAAACTACTTTATATTTGTCAATCTGTGTTATATATTAATTACCAGCTTATTTTTGTTTATCTGCATTTTCTTAGTTGTGTCTGTCCGCCGTTGCGATAGGTAGCAGTACTAATACCGTAATAATATTATTAATTGTATAAACCATGGAGTTAGGAGTATACAGGACAGTATAAAGGCATATTGTGACATATGTGAAGCCGCTGGAGATAGGTGGTTTAAATATGGACTCTAGCCTCCATCTTGACAGTAACCCAAAACATTGTGTTTACATTAGAATGACGTTGAGAGAAAGGTTACATTCGAAGCATTTCGTGTTGAACAACGAAGCTGATGACTAAATAAATACATATTACAATTCACGTGGGAAGTTTTACTAGTTTATTATAGGTTTGTGTTAGTTGTGCAATCAAATAATTTCCTCATAAAACTACCGATCGTGTTTGTGTGTGTGTGTGTTGCGGACCAGTATTGGGTTATGTGCGACAATAAGCCCGTGTTTTAGATATAGTGCTCATATATCAGGATTTGTGGAAAACTATTTTTTGAATAAATTATTAAATAAAGTATAACAAGCGTTCTACAGTTGTTGTGTAGCGCATTGCAGGTTGCATATCAGTAATTAGTGCAACAAAACGGCGACCAGCAGCCTAGCTGAATTTCTGGAAGGCAAAGTTCACATGTTCCTGAGCCCCGAATTAATAATTATTTGCTGGCATTTATATTTAAATTCCTAACACTGACAATGACTCGAGAGGTTTGTTTCCAATATGACTTCATCTCCTTTATACATATTTAATGTCAATATAGTAAATGGTTTCTGGTAAATAAATTCAAATCCCGTTTTAGTTATTCCCTCTCTTTACATTACATTAGTTCTCTGTTATGGTACAGTTTTATACTTATTTATCCCTTATTGTAGGGTGCAATTTTGTTTCTTGCATCTACAATGTTGGCTAGGGTTAAGTTACCCTTGGTACATAATTAAAACACAGAAATCAAAATTTTTGCTGAATTATCTACACTGGACAATCAGTTTTAGAAATCTTTCAGAAGAAAAAAAGGGGGGTACAGGAGACCTTTATGGATAATTTTATCACCTATATCTACAAAAATTGTGTTACGTATTTCTCCGAAAGTGCAATTTAGTACCAAGGGCTTAAGCCCCGGCTACAAACACTGTAAGAATTAACGATAAAAAATTGGACCCACATGTATATGGCACCAGCTACAACACAACACAATGGAGTAAGATGGCGGCCTTCTCGTGGTAGCAGCATTAAGAGGATTGAATATTTTCAATTCTTTTACGCCAAGTTCTACCCCGGCCAATCATGAGACAACATTTCCACCACAAGTATCAGTGTATTGCAAGCTTATAACATGAACATAGTTATTAAATGAATTTTGCGTACAGTTCAGATTTCCGTTTATTTAAAAAGTCAACGCAATTATTAACATGTATACCACCCTTTAAATATCCCGAAACACGATTCTCGCGAAAATATTTATCACAAGTAGATTAACAAAAATAAATATCAGGTTAGCCAACACACTGTTTGAAAATATCCGCGATTCATGTACAGTCTGTCTTTTTTTGTGCTCGTTTCTCATTAGTCGTGTAACAGTTTTCTTACTGCGGTTGTAGCCAGTTTATTTTCATACTTCCATGGTAACGCCACTGTTTGTTACGGGAACGCTACAGTGATTGTAGCGTAGGCTTTAGTCAGTCAGTAGCCACAATTTTAATTCAGCCCAACATGTTAAAAATTTCACATTGGGAGGGACAACTACAATAGGATATGATTTCTATAGATACACTTTTAGGAATAATAAAGGAACCACCCTGTGGTTAGGTTTAAAATGTATGAAAACTTATTCGCCAGCATTTTAGGTTACTTTGGGTAGTTTAATTTGATTAGAATACATTGTTGAACTACAATGGGCGAAATACGCATGAACCTCAATGATATCGATAACAAGCGCACATGTACTAACCACTGCCAAAGTGGTCTACAGACACACTTGTGACAACATCTCTTTGTTGTTACCTACCAACTTGTTCAATTATTATTTTTAGTGTACAATTCTCCTCTGAATACATTAAAAACTACTCAGTTTCAATATCTCAGAACCACGCTGCAGAAACTTGACAAAAAACACTCCACTAAGAAAAAGCATTATCACTGAAGAAATTAGGATCCTCACCTCCCTTCCCATGCTGCGGTGGGAATAGTGCTGGACGCTTGCCTTCCACCAATGTGATTCATGTTGGTTTCCCTGTGAGGTTACTTACAGATTTCCACATATAGTAATTGGGCTGATTGATGCTTCTGGCTGGCATGTTTTATCGAGGTTTTCCCCCACCCTTGCATTTCAGTGCTGCTCCATATCTGCCATATTTCACCAACTTTGGCTCTCAATACCTTGGTTGTTACAAACCACCAAATCTCTCTCAAGATGATGGAGGCCATGGTGGTGTAGCGGCTAGAGTATTCGCTGTTTCACAAAGCACACTTTTTTTTGCATCCCATATATATCCAATACACTTTGGAAAGGACTTGTCAATTTTTTTTAATTTCGTTATACAATATGGATATTTGCACACAATTACATTAACATAAATTTATATATCAGATAAATAATATAATTTTCACACTTATTAATTCTAGCAGCTCTACAAACATGTTGAGACTACATTTGGTTGCAGTAATAGTTGTTACAATTCATGTACATACAGATATTAAAGTATAAATATGTAAAGTCTACATTAGATTGAAACACAAGATATTACATGAAGTCTCCTTATATCAGTATTGTTCTGCATTATAGAAATTTCTCTATGTGTAAGTATTCTTCTACGGAATAGAAGGCCTTATTTAAAAAGAATAATTTAACAGATCTTTTTAATTTCTGTAAACTATTAATTAATTTACTTCAAATAACTGGGAAGGTTATTTATTAGTTTTGCCCCAGCAGAGTATGGATTTGATGTAAATTTTGAGGTTCTGTAGGAGAATAGGTAAAGATGATAAGCTTGTCTGGTGTAGTAATGGTGTATATCACTATTTTAATGTTTCCCATGTAAAAATAATAATACTACGGTACATATACATGCATGGAAGAGTGGGAATTTTGTTATTTATAAATAGCAGCCTACAGTGGCTTCTTTTTCCTTATAACTTATCAATCTCACTATTTTCTTCTGTAATCTAAAAGCCTTTTTCCATTTTGTCGATTTACCCCAAAATATGATTCCATAATAGATTATGGACTGAATATTTGAGAAATAGTATGCAAGTATTGTATTATTATTACAAATCTTTTTTAAGGTATGTACCGCAAAACACATTGAACTCAATTTTTTACAGACACTATCAACATGCTCATTCGATGTTAAATTACTGACTACAATGAGCCCTAGAAATTTAGTACTATTTACTGTATGTAACCCGTCTTCTTCTATTGTTGTGTATCTTTCATCCTGCATTGTACGTTTATTTCTTTGCATGAAATTCATTAGCACATATATTTGTTTACATTTCATAGGTATTAATTTATTATACTGGAACCAACTGGACATCTCAGTCACTGTTTGTTTTATGTGTCTTCAAGAACAGCGTCATTTGAACTAGTTACCAAAATGTTTGTGTCATCCACAAACATTATAGCAAAGCTGTTGGTTATTTGTTCTGTAAAGTCATTAATAAATATTAAGAATAAAATTGCTCCCAGTATTAATCCCTGTGGCACTCCTACTCGAGTAGTTTTGGTATTGGACATAACATATGTAATGTTATTTTTGTCATAATATCTTATGGAGGTGATCTGTTTTCTGTCTTCAGGATATTATTTAAACATATTATTGGTTACACCTGTTACTCCACACTGTTCAAGTTTTTGCAAAAAACAATGTGGTCGACACAATCAAAAGCTTTTGAAAGATCTGCGAATATACCTGTTGTGAATTGTCTTTTAAAAAGAAGGTAATATTTTTTCAGTAAAACTGTAAGTAGCTTGTTCTGTAGAGCTGTCCTCTACAAAGCCATACTGATGCAACGAAGTAACCTTGTTTCTTATTAAGAATTGAGTCAGTTTATTTGTTATGAATTTCTCTGAAATTTTTGAAGAGCAATAGACCAATAGTTATCCATCAATGCCTTGTCACTTTTTTATGTATTGGTATTACTTTTGCATATTTGAGTTTGTCAGGAAAAATTCCCTGGGCAAGACATTCATTGAAAATGTAAGTCACAGACAGTTTTATTAAATAAGAACACTTTTTTTAGCAGAGTCATAGGTACCTCATCTATTCCACAGGAACTTTTATTTTTGAAATTTTAAATTACATTTATGTTGTCTTCTTCAGAGATAGGTGTGAAAAACAGTGTGTTATCATTCCAAGTGTTTGGTCTTTGGGTATACGTGCAGGACTAATATTTGTAGCTCTGTGTTGATTTTGCAATTTTAGTGGGATGTTCTAATGTTGGCAACTCAACTTGTGAACCATTGTGGTATGTCAAAATATGGCGACGGGGTACTGTCTCGTGTATAAAGAGTGGTAAAGTAAAGCTATAGTTAAAGATACCTGTGCCTTGTTTCATTTCCCATTTCTAATAGGTTATGGGCCCAGGCACATGGTGTGGCATTGTGTCAGAGGCAGCTGGGAAGTAATACATGGCAGCTTGTCACGGGAGGAAAATGTCGCGGTAAACATTATAGGTGTGTTGGTGGACATCTTGAATTTACAGTTTAGAACAGTTGGCCAAGCTCAGAAGAGATAGATATATGCCTAGTGAAAATGGAGCAACTGACGGGGAACACATCAGTGAATGATATTAAGCTTGAAAGGACTAAGTACTGTAATGTGTGGAAATTTCAGGTTAGTGTGTTGTTATGGGGACTAGATGTCTATGGTGTTGTAGATGGCTTGGAAACAAAACCCGAGGTGGAATCTTCAAAATTAGAATGGACAAAGAAAGATGCAAGAGCTCAAAGCCTGATAGTGACGAGACTTTCAGAAAGTGCAGTGTTGCACATAATCACATGTACTACAACCAGCGAGATATGGAGTATGTTACACAGTGTTTATGAGCAGAAGAATGATACAAGTCTCTACATGATGCAGCAAAGATTTTTGCGTACAAGTATGATGAGAGTCATGATATGTCAACAATTCTTTCAAAAACAGTAGAGTTTCAGAACAAGCTAAGGGAGCTGGGAGAGAATGTCTCTGATAAATTCATCATAACAAAAGTTCTCATGCCACTACTAGAAAGATACAAACATTTTGTATCTGCTTCGGAGTCAGCTCTGGACAGTAAACAGACCCTTGATAACCTAACTGCAAGAATCTTGGTGGAAGGGGAAAGGGTAAAGAAACGAGAACCTGCTGAGTGTGGAGCCCTAGTGATGAGAAAAGAAGAGTGTGCTACATGTAATAAAACAAGGACACTGAAGAAAGACTATGGAAGTGAAACTAAGGGTGACAAACTGTGCTTTTATTGTAAAAATCCGGAACATTTCAAACGAGACTGTAGGTTCAGATTAAGAAAAGGAAAAAACAGCAATGCCTTTATTGTATCAATATCGGCAATGGTAGGACTTTCATTGAGCAATAAGTGGCTTTTAGACAGCGATGCCAGTGAACACATGTGTTTTAAACGTGAAATCTTCACCCACTATGAAAAGTTGCAGCAAGAAAAGTCAGTTGTGCTTGGTGATGGGTCAGTAATTAGCCCTATCGGCAGAGGCCAGATAATACTACAGGCTTATGATGGTCAGGGCTGGGTAGGAACTAGTCTTAACAATGTGTTGCATGTGCCTGGCTTGAAAACAAATCTGTTTTCGGTTAGTAGTGCAGTAAATAGAGGTTATGTGATGTCAGCTGATAACAAAGTGTGTAAATTTATGAAAGATGGTAATGTAGGAGCAATTGCCAATGCGGAAGGTAAAGTATACACTATGTAGTTTATATACAATTATAATTATGATGTTGCTGTTGTCACTAGTCTAGGAAAATCCACCTCAAGAGATCAGTTCTTACTGTGGCATGAGAAATTAGGGCAGCAGAACTTTGACCACATTACAAAAGTGATAAAAAGAAACAATATAAATGTTCCTAACCCTGCAATTGCCCAAACTCAGTGTACAGCATGCTTTGAAGGGAAACAACATAGAAATCCCTTTGGTGAAAGCAACTCAGTTTCCACCTTTACTGGTGAGCTTATACACGCTGACGTCTGTGGGCCTATGGAAGTTATGTCTGTAGGAGGTTCCAGGTATTTCTAGCTTTTAAAGGATGACTACTCCAACTACAGGTATGTGTAATTTATTAAACACAAAGATGAAACTAAATTGCATGTACAAAAGTTTATACAAATGGTACAAACTCTATTTGGAATGAAGATAAAAATATTATGTACAGACAATGGTACAAAGTTTGTTAACGATGAACTACAGCAAGTTCTAGAAGATAGTGGGATACAGTATCACGGAACAGTAGCCTACTCACCTGAGAAGAATGGTAGAGCAGAGGGGGAGGTGAGAACAATTATTGAAGCAGCAAGAACAATGTTACATGCAAAGAAGTTGAGTAAAGACGTATGGGCAGATGTTGTGAACACTGCAGTTTTCATCTTGAATAGAACTGGAAAAAGTAGGACCAGTGGAAATACACCATATTAAGTTTGGGCTCAGAAGGTGTTCAATATTGAGGAGCTACAAGTATTCGGAACTGAAGTATATGTACATATACCTAAGGAGAAAAGGAAGAAGTGGGATGTGAAGTCTGTACAGGGCATCTTTGGTGGTTAATCTGAAAACGTAAAAGATTACAGAATTTACTTTGCAGGGGAAAGGAAGGTGGAGATCATGAGGGATGTAATATTCTCAAAGAAGAATAGGGGCACTGAACAACATAACAGTATGGAGAGTGTTGAATTGATGAAATCATCAGGGGAAGAGGAAGAAGGTACAGAAGAGAACAGTCAGCAGCATGAAATCAGTTGTAGTGAAAATAAAGAGATAAATACAAGTATGCAGTATGAATCAAACTGGCCATCAAGAGGGAGAAGAAATGAGTACAGGCAAACAACATGAACCAGTGGGCAATCAAGAGAACAACAATAGTGACTGTGGTTGGGCGGAAGGAGAGCTACAGGAACCTGACTCTTTGGAACGAAGGCACCGTAAGGTAAGGAAACCAGCTTGGTTAAATGATTATGAAACATGCTTTCTTAGTGTAGACAATGAACCATCAACATATAGTGAAGCTATGAAAATAAGTGATGAGTTGTAAGTTTTCACAGACAATAGAGAAAAAACTTCAAGTGTTTGAAGACAATAATACATGGTGTGTGTGTGATGTGCCTAAAAGTAAGCCAATAATCAGTAGCAAATGGGTTTTCAAATTAAAGTGTAATGGTGAACAAGAAGATTACAAGGCTAGACTAGTTGCCAGAGGCTTTGAACAGAAAGACCTTTGTGATGTAAGTGAGCTATATGCACCAGTTGCAAAACTAGCTACCTTTAGTCTCTTTGTTGTTGTTGCCACTAACCTTAAATTACCCATTCATCAACTAGATGTAAGAGGGGCATTTTTGTATGCAAATATCGAAGAAGAGGTGTACATGAAATTGCCTGAGGGAGTCGGTTGTGAAAATATTGTGGTCAAGTTATAAAAATCACTATATTGTTTGGAAAAAAAATCACCTAAATATTGGAATAAAAATTTTGACACAGTCATGAGTTCAGAAGGTTTTGTTAGGGCTAGGAGTGACTGTTGTTTGTGTAGTAAATGTAAGGGCAGTCAGAAACTGTATTTATTGGTTTATGTTGATGGACCTTTTAATGTTTGGGTCATATGAAGCCGAGATTGGTAGTACAAAACAGGCACTGTGTAACAATTTTGATATAAAAGATTTATGATTAGTGTCAGATTTTCTAGCCATGAACGTAAAGCAGAACTTGAAAGAGGGTACCACTGAAATAAGTCAAGAAAAATATTTGAAAGGTATGCTCAGTAAATATGGCCTGTGTGAGTGTAAACCAATTAGTACCCCAATGGACCAGAAATTCAAGGCTGAAATGCTGAATGAAATATGTAATGATAAAGACTTAGGAAGGTGTGTTGACAGATGATAGGTTGTTTGTTGTATGCTATTTTAGCCTCAAGGGCAGATCTGTGTGCTTCAGTTATCATTTTGAGTAGGTACCAAAGTGATGCAAATGAGTGTGTTTTGAGAGCTAACAAAAGAATTTTGAGATATGTTAAGGGTACTGTGGACCACAAACTTGTATATAATAGTGATAATAATGATGTTCTTGTAGGGTATGTTGATGCAGACTGGGGACGCGATTGCAGTGACAGGAAATCTACTACAGGTTTTGCTTCAAACTATTTGGGTGTGCTGTTACCTGGGGCTCAAGGAAGCAAAATTGTGTTGCACTATCATCCACTGAGGCTGAATATATAGCACTATGTACAGAATCTTTTGAATGAATTTAATTTTGCTGATGTAACACCTATTAAGATTTTAGAGGATAATCAGTCAGCAATAAAAGCTGCTAAGAGCACAGAGGGCCATAGAAGATTAAAGCATATAGATATTAAGTATAATTTCATTAGGGAAGCACTATCTGCAAACATTGTAGAGATAAGCTATCTTAAGAGTGAGGATCAGATAGCAGATACATTTACAAATTCCTTAGCAAAAGACAGGTTCTGCAAGTTCAGGAAATTAGTAGGAGTGAGTACATAAGTATTTTATTGAAGGGGAATGTTGTATTTATGCTTTGCTACTCCAAGTAACTTGTTATATAATTTTTCGTATTGCTTACAGTATAATTTTTTTTTTTTTTTCCCCCTGGGTTCTTAGCATTTGACGCATTGTTTTTAACCTCTGTCCTGAGACTGTCAGATCTTTACTAATCTATTTTATTTTCTAGCTACTACTACATTTTACAGATTTGAGTGGAAAGGCATGATTAAAATGACAAATAAATGTATTAATAAAATGTTCCAGGCAATTTTGGTTCAGTTAATATATAAATGATGTTTGGTCTGGAAAGGTTGTTCGTGGTTGTTTCGGAAATGTTCGTGGTGGTTGTAGAAAATTTTGTTTGTGGTTGCTTTGCAGTGTCTGTGGTTGTTCTGTAAACATCATCCCATTTTTAATTTGCAAATAGGCTTTTAAAAAATTTAATATTTTAATCTTAAATATCTATGATTCATCCTCAATATTAGAATAAGCTTATGTCCAATTAGTTTCCCCCAAAATAAGAATTTGAAAAATCATTAAGAAAGGTGAAATAGAGTTTAAAGAAAATCACACAATATTTTTCTATTTTGCAGATAGTGTAGTTATAGGAAAAGATTGGCTTTATCTAAGTTTTCTTTATTTTGACTACCTTTGTAAAATGATAAAATGCAAAAACATGTCATTTACTGTAATGATTACAGCCTACCATTAAATACATGACCACTGCAAGCTAAGTAAGGGGGTATTTAGAGGAAGAGGAAACAACAGTGAGAAGCTTCAGAGGGTGTGGAGGAGAACGGAGCGAGGTAGGTAGTCCATGCTTGTGAGGTCTGTGAGGGAGTGGAATGTGTTGAGGGAGGAATTGGTATCTGTGAGAGGGGTTTGTAAGTTCAGGAAGGGAGTGGAAAAGGAGTTGGTTGGGTGAAGGAGAGGTGAGACAGCTCGCCACCGGGCGGTAGTCTAATTGCGAGTGTATGCATGTATGTATGTATGTAAGCAAAACAACTTGCTGTTGTGGTTCAGAAACAAGTAGGACAGAAAGAATGAAATATGAAATTGAACACTGAAAATCAGAGCACTCAAAAACTGTCAGCAAGCTGACAGCAGTAACAAGGGAGAATAGAGAGTTATAGAGTTACACAAGTAAACTTTATTTATTTAACTTAACATATTGTCGACAGCAAGGTTCATTAGAGAGTGGTAAAGCAAGAACACAATGAACTGAATACAAGGAAGGCATTGGTCAAATTGTCATTAATGAGTCATCCCAGAAACTGCATGGAGTGAGTTTGAGAAACCATGGAAATTGCAAATCATGAAGGCTACATTCAGTAGCTATTAAAAATATGAGAACTGATTTAGTTGTAGGCCTATATTCTTGTATTGATAAAAGCTGATTTCTTGTTTGTCGCTGCAACTCTGCTGACTTGGGGGGAAAAAATTGTAAGAGAGGAGTTTTTATGAGGTGTAGCTTTGTATTGGTTTACGAGATGATTTGCCATTACTAACAAATGAATTCCATAAACTCCTACACTGAAATAGCAAATCGGCAGCTATACAAAAGTGCCTCTACCTCTAACGAGTCCGCAACTTACAGGTTAGACTTTAAATTCACGGCACGTTAGTAATCGCAACCTCACTTGCAAAAATTAAACACACTGCAATTGTTAATTTATAAACTTACGCAGATAAAAAATATCCCTATACACACAATAATTGTGCTATGTCTTTCACGAATGTATCCACGGTATATACGAATACACTAAACATTGCAATTGCATGGCCCGGCACATACGCATTTTCCTACATTAATATTAGTTTTCGTTGGTCGCCGAATAAATAAAAAAATAGATTATATTTTTAAGGCGTGTTTACATGCCAAATTCACATTTCACAAACGCAAGAATAACACAAATTTGGAAAATATTCAGAACCACTAGTGAGTTCATATAGCACTCGCAAGGCTGTTCAATTTCAATGTAAACAAAAGTTGTATCTCTCCCGCATGGCTGCTTCACTTGTAACGCACTCGAAGACGACTTAAATAGCGTATTTTATTCGATTTTAGTACGGTTAAAGTTTTATCGTAACTTTGAAAAGCTCCTACAGTAGTCAGAAAATTATTTCCTGGGATATTTTCAAGGCAAATATACAGAGAATGGGGAGAAAATCAACCAAAACACAGTATACAAAACTTCCATTTACATTTAAATAACTGATAACTTTACATATTTAACGGCGAAATTTATATCTAGTTATCTGATACAAACACACTCGCGCTTTATGTATATTATCGTTAGGTCAAAAACGGTTGTATTTTAATTAATGTCGATTTTAATACTCATCAAAATACACATGAAAGATATGTCGATACAATGTTATTGACTACTGTTGGTCACGTGACCTTTTTTACCGGAAAACAACCGCCTAAATCCACGCTATAAACTGGCTTCACTTGTTAACACTGCACGGTATAGGACATATCCACCCCCTGGTATAAACTTTCGAATTCTCTTTGTTATAATGTGCTAAGCTTGTTTGCTACGTTATTGTGATTTATTTAATTAAGTCAAAGTCCATTTGTTTTTTATTACTTAAATCATGTTTCATATGCAAGTGTAAATTGTGTAATTTTCCATTGTATTTTTACTCTGTGATATGGCTGTTTGAATTTTATCGATTGGTCATGTTGCGAGTTTGGAACATCATCTAGCCACTTTAATCCGTGCAGGGATGTGCTGATCCCGCCTACTTCATTTTAACATCTACAAAATATAAGCTTGCTTTGAATTTTGCTACAAAACTTTTCATCTTTAATATGGCATAAGAGCCACCTTCAACAGCTTCGGTGAGTGATCTGTACTTACATTTTGTGTAGTCGTTGTGGTAAGTGTTCATTTGTTAATCGGTTCTCATTTACTGCTGTTTCCCTTTTAATTTTGTTCAGCGCGGTTCCCCTGCTACCCGGCCTAGCCATTTTCATGTGATGATGTGACCTCGGCATGTTCTTATTTTCAATCGATGAGACCACGGCCCATGCTCTGAATTAAGCAACGAGTGGTGTGTCGCTGCCTCACCACCGCTTTTTGTCTCTTTGGTCAGATGTTCTAATATTTTGGCAGATAAACTTCCAGACTTTGATTCCTTCATATATCCTCACTTTAGAGGCTACAGCACAAGTTCCACCCTGATGTTTTGAAAAAATCCACTGGACTTATTTACCACTATAATTCAAACATTTAATCATGTAGTAGAAAAATGATTTAAATTTTTAACAAATATGTAATGCCTGTTTGTGGGCACATGATGGTTTTGGTACCGAAAGGTGTATACAGCCAAAGAGTGTTTACATAGGTAAACCTGTACCTATTTGGTACTAAAACAGAAAATGCTGAATTCAGTCACAAGCAGGGTGCGCCCGATATAGGTTTACTTTTCTTTACTGATATGGTTCAAGGCATAAGGTAAGTTAATTAAAGAAAAAGAAAAAAAATGTAATCTGAGATATTGAAAGTAACAAAATTTAAGCATGCAAGAAAAAGCAAATCTACCAGAATACTCATATTAAATTTTGTTGTTTGGGTAATTGATATACTTTGTATATAATGTTTTTTTTGGGATTGTTCATTTCATTGTGTGTGAGTAATAGAAAAGAGAAAAATAAAAACCCAAATGTAATTGTATTTTTTAAATGAAAACTTAGTTAATACCTACAACATTTTCCCAATTATGTCATAACTTTGCATGACATGTTTTTACTTTACTAATGTATATAAATACTTTTGTTGTTGAGTGTTTGAATGTGTTTCTTTTTGAAGGGGTAAAAACCCCTACACTAGTGTACGTGATGGGGACCAAGGTAAGAAAAGTGAAGTTATATGTTTAATAATTTTTTGGGCTGGGCATTATATTATCAAATGTTCTTGTTGCACTGAGAGATCACATGTGTGGTGGAGAATTTTCCTTTCACATCCTCCTATAGGGCACCTTGGTACTTATGTTGGGGGCCTGCGGCTGGGATTTCTCTCTTGTTAGAAATCACCGAGCTGTTTTTCTTGGACCTTTAATGAGGAGCACCGAGGGTTTGCTCAATAGACCACTAATTATTGTATTTAAAAGCCGCACAAACCATTTCAGGCCACAATAAAGCAACAACGCCGTCTCGCGCCTAGAAGGTCCAAAAGTGATTGAGTATGCGAGGACACTCATAAGAGACTTTTAGTGACCACTGCAACCTAACTAGCATCTCCTGTGTCGAAGAAGTGCTTCGCCAGCCAGGTCCATGGCGGGCGGCCCATTCCCGCTGCCCATGGCCAACACACTGCAAGACGCCGCCCCTAACGCCCGCTCACCGCCACACCTCAGCCATTCAGCGATCGGGACGATCGCATATCCAAAGAGAGGGGGCCATGTCGCTGACGCAGCTTAGGCAGCGAGGTGTGTCAAGCCGAGCTGAGCAGAGCGGCCGCCCAGTTGCAGTTAGTGGTGATAGGTAATGTGATTAAATAGGGGGTGGCATGAAGATGGAGGCCGGGCAGCCGGGAGGCATGTGAGTGGGCCGAGGACCCCCCCCCCCTCACAATGTCCTTATTATGATTTGAAGACATCACGACACCGAGATACTGCTGGTCTGCTGCAGTGTCGGCGGGAGCCCCGGTCGACCGCTGTTCGAGAGTGTCTACAATACTACAGTGGTAAAAATAACCTTCCGTAGGAGCTAGGTGGGATCGTAGGTCTGCTAGGCCGAGTTAATGTCAGAGAACAGCTAATAGTGCAGATCAGATTATTAGTATTTTGCAAAGATTAGCAAGACAAAGAGCCTTCAGCATTTATGTAATTAATAGCAGTTGACGTCGCTATAATTATATTTGTATACTGTGCAGTTTGTTGAGTATCTGAGATATTCTTATTTATGATACTGAGTTAGGCATCACATAAATTGTATGGGTTCAGCCTAAGCAGAGTTAGCATACAGGTGTAAATTCTGGGTAAAAGTGGAATCGTAACACTATTGCAGATCTAGTAAACATATACAATTCAAATTCATTCACCACATATTATTAACACGGCGTCAATTAATTATTGCAGATTTAGCATATTTGTTAAGCCAACCATTGTGTTAAACCAATTTTGATCAAATTTTGTACGCAGCTTTAATATGATACAAGCATCACACATGCCGAAAAAAAAGGCACTTAGTCCTCAATTTTAAAAGATAATGCCTCATAAAGTAGTGAAGTTTTTCTGTCATATCTCGAGATACTAATTACCGATTCCTAACAAATGTGAAAAAAGTAGTACTGCGCCAAACGATGTAAACTGGTATGTTGTAGGTGTGTTAGGCAGTTATCTTGAAAATAGTGGCATTTTAACCATGTTAGCTTAGTTTTCTATATTGTATAAACAATGTCATCAATTCCATATTAACTTTGTATGCTGGCAGCATTTACCACAAGTAAGAATTTGTCCACATAAAGTCGCTTTTGTCAACCATTTCGTAAAAGAGCATCACGTAAAAAAAAAATTTTAATATTATATTTCCGGAAAAAATTACCCGACTCCTACAAAATTTGGCAAACAGGCAGTAGACATTAATTATTCAGTAACTTCTTACTCTATATCGAATAAATATGATTGGATAATGCGATGTCAGGTCCTTAGCTTTATAAAAACTGTTATATATCAACCACCAAAAAAATGATCAAAACTACGTTTTATATGGGTAAGACATTGCCTAGAGTGACCACCGCAATGCACGTACTGATTACACAAATACTTCAACGTAAAAATTGATTCTATCATAGAATAATGTGGAACACCAAGAATACCATTTTTGTCCTATAGTTATAGAACTGCGTAAATACATATTGTATCCAAGCGCTTGTACTTGATGTGGGAATTAACAATAAAAAAATAAGAAACAACAATAAATTTGTGAAAAGGCTTACTGCAATTACTGCTTCGTAAGTGAGGATGCACAAGTCAATGGCTACACTCATGTAGAGAAGAAGCACAACGGGGCTCATCACCTGGTTCATTTGGTCGACAGCACTGCAACAAAAGAGTTTGCTGTTTACAGTGTGACACAGAGGCTAAAGTACCACTTGTTCGATTCATTATAGCCACTTATGACATACCTGATTAATGCTTGGTGTACTTCAACGAGGTAGCTGATCTTTTTCTCTTCTGTCTCATTGAATAATCATCTGTTTCTAACGCCTCTGCATAATCAACGTCGAGACATTTAATCCCACTGGAGACGTATGTGCTTGCATACAGTTTGTTGTCTTGAATTCCTCCTGTACCATCGCCACTAATAACAGAAACTACATCAATTGTATCATCTCGAATATATGGCGGCCCTTCATTGCTCTTTTCTTCACCAGTGTGGTTCCACTCGATGGTATTCGCTTCGCTTGTATGAGTCACCAGAGTTGAAATGCATGCATTCAGCAACTCGAACTGACTAGCGCAGTTGACGAGAAGGCTGTTATAGTAACAATTACATATTACGGCAATGTACGCCAGGTTAAGTACCAGTATGAACATACATATGCGATCAAAGACAAGTTGAACAATATCGCTGCGGTCGAATGGAGTCCAAACATCAAAGAGTATATAAAAATTTATTATTTTCTGATTCCCTTCATACGTTAGTTTAAAGTCTGCCCAAGGTGTCAATTCCTGCATGCACGTAGCTACTATGCATATAGACAGCACATATTTCGTTAATTTTTCTTCGAATTTGACAGATGTGCTCAACATTTTGTCAGATGTCTCCTTGTCAAGATGTTCGTACCAGAAATTATTCGTCAGTGCTATAGTTATTTCTCTGTAAATTGATATATCGTATATTGATAATCGTGGCCACCGTATACAAGATTCTGTCCATGATTTCAGCATAGAAAATATCTTTGAAAATAATGAATTCTATTGGTGCTAATGTAATAATATAAAAACAGCTAAGATTATGTTTCATTTTACCCTTTGTAGTGGTCTGAACATCTATAATATGCATCCCAATAACACTCCAAATTTTAAGTACAAAATAAAGTTTGTGAGGTGTATCCGACGCCATGTTCTGCACAGAGGTTGAATAACTACTGTGGCAGTTTTAGAATATAGACTATAATATTCGCTTCCGCGTTGCACTTTTTTCTTATGTTAACAGATATCTGCAGTGAACGTTATCGTGCTTCATATACAATTCAGTACAATCACTTTGCTTAAAACTGTAAATTATTCACTGTGATCGACGTAACGATCATGACCTGCTATAAATGAGTGAGGAAATCTATTTCCTACCTATATTGTAATTTTGAGAAAAACAACTCTACGCAGTTTAAATGCCTTATAGGAAACGAATAAATCTTGCGTAGCATAGTTAATGTCAGTTTCTGGACGGCAGAATATTATCTGATATATTGTTTTTAAAATTTAACGTAAAATAAGCAATTTTGAAGTTAAGTAAGTGCGCCTATACACAGAAAAAGAAAACTGCATATATCTAAAAATGTCGGGATAACAACTTCGTGGCACTAATAAAATAATTAAAAGGAATTGCGCTGAAGAAATTAAAGTTTCATAAGGGAAGCGAAAAAAATATATATATATATATTTCTGCAACATTTGTAAGCACGGCAGAGAATACTTTAAAATAAAATATATATAATGGACTACGTACTGAATATCCAAATTTCTCGGAATTCGAATAAGGTATAAGTTACTGAACCAAACTAACAAAATTTATTATCATTGCTGCACATAAGTAAATATATACATAAAAATTAAAATTGTAGCTTTTATAAAGTACATGCAACTCCTCTTATATAAATTCGAATATTCCGCTGTATTAAGCACTGTTCATATAGGGAAATACAAATATCAGAAGAAAAAAAAAGTATTACATTTGTGTGCCGTAAAAATACCCTACTAATCGAACACATACACAAAGAAAAGCAGGCATTCTGAAAATAATAAAACTAACAGATCAGTACAGAATTTCGTATTTCAAAGATACAAAATGTTCTTAAATTTTTTACGAAATGGATTTTTTTTAATTGTTAGATAGGCATAAATTATCTCCAGAGGCAGTTAAAATCTAATGTATTTGGCATTACTAGAAAGTTAAAATACTTCAACATAAAAGTTACAATTATTTATAATAAGTCGGTTCTCTTCTGCACGTACTTGCAAGTAATATTGATGAGTTCCAAACAATGCACCGTATAATTAGTAGTTTTCCGTCTAGACACATGTGAAAAAAAATCTAATGAGGTACTGCAAGCTTTCGCATTTAAAAATTGCCTCAGAAGAAGGAATTTTTACCTGATGTCATAGAAAATGTTAGAGTAATTATAAAGACACTATTTAGTCTATAGTAAAAAAAATGTATGGTGAGACTTTCTTCCAAAACTGCAGATAGCCGAAGCTATTCATAAATACCCCCTTCGTCTTGGATGGGTGTAACGATACCATACTTATAAAATACAGTGCCAAAATAATAAGACTGTCATTTGAAAATAATATGCTTTAATTAAATATATAAAACATCTTTTTTAGAATTATTTGCATTAGATATGTGGCCTATAACACAGCACTTACAGGACCAAAAGTCTATAACTATTTAAGTTACCGAATTATAGCAACAAGTCACGAAACACAAGCTGAGAGGCGGAGTATGTAAAAACACATACTAATTCTGCAATTGTAGATGGCTTCTGTAAGTCTAGTTAACAACTGCAACAAGTGTACCTTTATTGCATTTTGAATTAACTTTTTATTTTTCTTGTTCTTACATGATAGCTCCCGCCATTTCCGAGCAACGCATTCGAATTTCCAGTGTTTGTCATGCTGAGAAAATTTAAAACTGTTAAATTCTGTTTTCAAAAAATCGTTTTGTACCGCCTATGACATTTTCAAACATTTTAGTATATTATCCTGAATTTCACCTTATATTCAATGCCATTGACTGCCACTAACTTGTTTCTTCGCTAGTACGTGTACGGCTGACTTGTGTCTGTGACACACGGTTCACTTTTTTGTACAAGAAGGTGTACACCTTCTTGCGCAAGTCAACTTGCATTGTGTGACTGGCTAACTTGTATGCAAGTGGAGTGCATGCAAGGGATTGCATGCTAGCTAGAATCGTTTACAGACGGTTCTGTCTTTCGTTCACCTTCTTATGCAAGTCGTTCGTTTACATTATCGTTTTATACATTTATGTAGTCCCTTACATTTATTTATGCTGATATTGTTAATTTGTGAGTATAAAACAGATTTTAATTCTGTATTAGTAATTTGTTTGGTTTGTAAAATCTTTTTGTGTTGTTGTGGAAATGAGTGACGGCATGCTGCAACATTCAAGTACTACCACTGTGTCTAGAATATATACATGGGACTTGAATACAAGAGGGTGGGCGCCTTCTTTTTTCCCTTTTGGTGATCACCTTCTTGTTCACAAATGATGTCCATCTGTATCAGGCTTTAAACCTGCAGCATTTTCTTCGTTTTCCACATACATCCCCACATTTCAATATTACAGTATAACCAGTTGACACAAAAAATTGTGACCCGAATCACTACTCAGAAATACATTATAATTCCACTAAATATGTTCTTGTAAACAGTTTCTACCTACGGTCTAAGACTTGTATACAAGTATTGCAGACTTTTCTGTAAAAGAGCTTACAAATTCGTAAGTTTGTGTTACAGAACTTGTCTACAAGGATGGACTTTAACTTGTAGTTATAGGTCCCACATAAGTAGCTACAAAAGTGCTCATATTACAGAAAGCATACATTTTTACAATTGTACTTACAACATGAGTAGTGAGAGCGGGGTGGTTCTGGACGGTCAGTGTAAGTGTGACACAAGTGTAATTTCATAAATTTAAGGTTATGTCGTGTTCCCCCTCCTCCACACCCTCCACAGCCAGTGTGTGCCCCTCCACCCCTCCGTGCTCCTCTACTATGAGCTGTGTTTTGATTGGTCGTACCCCCACCCCCGTCTCTCCTTTCCAATACTTCCCCTTCAAGGTATGCTGTGATTGTCTGTTAGTGGTGGGGCCACCCCTTCCTGCGGATTGATTGTTGTCGGCTTACCATTCCTTTCCCCTCCTTCCCCTGGAGGTGTGCTGTGATTGACCAGTTGGTTGTTGAAGCAAGAAGGGCACAAGAGACATTTGGGGAGAATAGATGTTTCTGGTTTGGTGTTGGCACGCGACTAAGCTCTGATGGTCGGTAAGGGAAGTGGGAGGGTCTCGGGAGCAGCATAGGTGTTGCTTGTTCAGTGTCTTGTGGACGATTAGCTGTAATGGTGTGTAAGGGGAAGGAGGTATGGTGTCGGGAGCAGCAGCATACGGCTTACTTCTTTGATGTCAGGCGGAGGTCTGAACTCTGTGCGTGGGTGGGGGAAGGGGGTAGAGTGTCGGGAGCATCAGAGGTCTTTACTCTTGGGTTCTGTCAAATGACTGAGCTCTGAGGGTGTCGGGAGCAGCATAGATAATCACTCTTCGGAGGTGGACGAGTGACTAAGCTCTTTGATGAATGATTGAGGTTAGGTTTTATGTGCGATTAGAATAACTATCAGTACAATTGTTAATGACCATTATAAATCCAGCAATTGAATAACGACCATTACAAATCTAGCTTTGGAATGGTAAGGAATTGAAAAATTATAGTTACAAGTACTAAGAGACTGATTATAATTACCAATTGCAAAAGTCCCAAGACATTACTTAGACAGTTAAAGTAATTGCAGTCAATAAGCATGCACAACCAGAGACTAATTGCCAATTAAACAATTTCACAATTTAACAAGTATGTGTAACAAGAGAATAGTTAGCAAATGAAATCAATGATTACCAATTGCACGAGTGCCTATACCCTAATTGCATGTCCATCCCATACCACTCCCGAATGCAGACCGAACTTGGATTGTATTTGTCAATAAATATAAACCCCAGCCAGGTAGCCCACACTCAGTTCACTCCAGCAAAATCAACTCGGGACTCGATCGCATTTTGCCCGCATTTATCTCAGCTATCTCCTGCACGTCAATGGCCAAGCGAAGTCACCAACAGCCTAGTGCTACCCTGCCCGCCGACGGGTCCTAGTGCATGAAATGCTATTTTAAAATATTAAATGAAATGTTTTCCAACAATTTCAGAAAAAGCATTATATTAGCCCTACACTTAATTTGCATCCTGTAATATTTCCAAACTTGTGTAACTGTCTGAATTAAAAGTTAATTTATCTCTCTTCTTATTATATATAGACTGTCTGAAATGTTCCTTCGTTCAATACCTTTTTCCCAATACGTCAGTTAAAATTTTATCATATAAGTTTAAATCGGGATTGTTTGCAATCTGGTTGAGATAGGGAAAATTTAATTCAAGGCTTGTAAGTGCATTCTTACAACTACTAACACTGAAATTGATGCATGACGTGCCAACCTATGTCTGCACTACCTCGTTCCCCACCTGACAAATGTCTTAGACCAACAGCTGCTATCCTGTCTGACCTTGTTATGTACATTTTAATATTTATACTATTACAATAAAATATTAATCAATGTTAAAAAATCACCAAAATATATGTAACTTTCCCAATTAAAAGCTAATTTTACATCTAGGTTTACTGTATAAATACTCGATGATGTGATCCTTTCGTATAATGCCTGTTTTCGGCTTTGACTTTATTTCGGGAGGGCTTGTGTTCTGGCTGAAATAGGGAAAATTAAACTCAGAGCTTGCGAAATGTGTTCCTTTAATTATTGACACTGAAAGCTGTGCATGGTGCGCCAACCGAACTGCATCTTTTGCTGCAACTGTTCCCACACTGTTTATTACATATCATGTGAAATTAAAATTTAAAAATATGTATTTACCATATTATGTAAAAGAATATTTTTTATTAATAAGACTGTATGAAATGTTCCTTTGTGTAATCGCACTATGTCAGTCAAGTATTATTATTTAGTATATTGTAATATTACATCTTATAATATTAAAAGTGCATTGCCCACCCTGTGTAAATGTCAGAGACTCTTGATTATACATCTTATTATTAGAAAATATAGTTTATTTAAAGAATAATTTGTTTTGCCTCAATCAATTTACATAAAAAAGAGTGTATTCGCACATTTAAATATTACATGTAAAAATGTATTATACTACTCGTGTTGTAGTGCAAGGCAACAGCTCACATCTGTACACCACTGGTCTGCTACGTCATGTGGAATTTACTGGCCACCACGCTCTCCACCCTCATTGGCTCTTTTCACATCTGTGCCGGAACGTGCTGCTCCACTGGCTATTCGTTCTGACAGAACAAACTCACATTAATGTAAACTAATATTTTAATCTGAATAAGTAAATAATCGTGTGACTTTTTACATATTATTTACTGACCAAGCAACATATGTTAATGTGACACAGTCCTGCGTATCCTGTTTTTTAAGGTAAAAAAAAAACTTTTTTTAAAAAGTAAATAACAATTAATTTTTAAAACTTGTTCCTAATTGTGCTATTGTTCAGTTACAGGTAACTTACTATTACTATTTTTTTATTTAACCTCTGTGTGTTCCTCCTGTTAAATATTGCTTTCGTTATTTTTTTGTTTTCCATTAATTTAATAATTGTCTAAAAAATTTAAAATTTTATTTTGGTATCTAACTTATATTTGTGTTATTGTAAAGATTATTATGCACGTAAGCTCAGATGGGGGGATACACAAATAGGTATTTATTACACTAAATCATCACACTCTTTTCAGTTATGGAGGAATGCGCGAGCGACCAACCATCGGTCCATCACCGCTGCTGAACTGAAATGCGTACTTCGATTAAAGCCACCAGGAACCCCACCAGACATCTCTCTTTCTCCCTCTCACAATTCCTCAGCACATGTAAAGTTTTCATTAAACCTACAGCAAGGCAAGCCAGTCACGATCGTAGGCAAACGTGAAGCTACACAACAGCAGTCTTCATGAAAAAAATTGCATGGAGTTAAAAACATTTGTCTTATATTTTTTTAAGCAAAATTGTACCTTTATTTAATTCTACGAACCCCATTTACAACATTTATTTCAAGGATTAAAGAAAGGTTTTAATTAAAAAAATATTTATGAAATAAATTACTATTTAGGGTTAAAACAAATATTCGCAGTGTGCAAGTCAAAAATATAATAGCGCGTAATGTAATACTGTAGGCAACAAACATTAAAATAAATCAGAAGGTATTTGAAACCTCCCAAATATAAGTTTGATACCACCCAAATACGTTTCGCGTAAAGCAACCAGCGTTTAGTCAATGTTAATAGTTGAAAGTTTAACAGTGCAATGTAAAATACCAAGATTATTTACGTCTTGTAGAACTAGCTTGAGTAAAGTACACATTTCATCCGAGTCAATAAACACTTCCGACCATTCTATGATTTTGTTATATGTTGTAATGTAAACTAACTATATTGTAATTATCAAGCAAACAGCACTTCGCCCGGGTAAATGATACGCCTTCCCCAATACCTTAGGTCATTCTGAATTCATTTCTTGCAGGGCGAACCCCTTCTCCAGAGACGTTTTATCATTGCCCGAGATAGATAATTCATTTTAAAAAAACAGGGCATATACTAGCACGTATGTAACGTGTATTTTATTCAGCCAAAAACATGACTACTGGTTAATAGTGGATTGAAAATTTGCCATATTTGCTTCAGAACACTGCAAACATTCGGTTTACAGCTCATTATAACATATTTCCTTCGGAACATTTCATTCCATATGTATCAAGTTGTACTTTTAAAATATGACATTTGAAATTAATAGAATTTTTGGTAAATGTTAAAACTTCGTGGATTGTGGTAAAGGCCTATCTTTAAAAAAAAATTCTGTCCCAGGTGGATGAGACAACCTCTCCCAACATCCGGCAAGTCCTCGGCACTCATCAGACAGACACCGCCTTGCGCGAGCGTCTCAGGAGACAAAGGAGAGAGCTCTCTGTGTGTTCGATACAGATCACTTCTGTTCCGGCGATCTGTTGCATGCACACAGACACTATACAAACACCCCATCTCTGTGTACACATATGTATGTAAAAGGTTAACACGTTACAATTTCCTTACACATACCTAATTAAACTATAAAAAAGTATACAAATGTCTTTTTTTTTTCTAATTTACTACATAACATTATATTAAAAAATTAAGATTCAAATGAAACACTCAACTCACTCAAATTATGTTTTCACGTACTACATATAGCCATCAGGACTCGTTTATTTCAAATAAATTCCATAATCCAGAATGTTCATTAAAGTTTGCTCTTTTTAACTGTTAGTTCGACCCTTCTAGGATACTTAGTAAGTATTTACACAATTAATCATTTCTTCATCTCACGAAAAACTTCAATATTGTTTAAATGTAACAGTTTTTAACTACTACGAAAACAACCCAATGTGTAACATATATAGTGAATTATTAACTACATCAACCTGAAGCTAAACGAAAATGATTGCAGTTAGTACTACCACATTCTTTTATTCAAATCCAAACGAGTTAAATGCACATGCATGAATTACTATTCGCGATGTTTGTTTAATCCCACTCGTTTTAAACATCAAATACTAGATAATTGTTTAAACCTATTGTTCTCTTTTATCTATAATTCTGTTAATTGGATACAATGTAATAATAGCCAACGAAAGTTTCCATTCTAAGACATGTGTGGCGCAGAGACTTGTAGTGTAATGGCCAGGGTATCTGCGGGAATGAGTAAGGGTGTGAGATGGGAGGGGTGAGGGTAGTAGTATAGCTTCACAAGTCATTGATAGGAGCGCACGCCAGCCAGACAACAACTTTCGATTCGTGAGCATCTACACTTCACAAACACCCTCGCTGGGGAGCCATGACAGGTCATCTCTACAGCCCTTGCAAGTACCAGTTTTTGAAATCGATACAGAACATATCTCGTGTATTAGCACGTGAGCACAGATCATTCACCCCATTTCTACACACACACACACACACACACACACACACACACATATATATATATATATATATATATATATATATATATATATATATATATATATATATATATATATATAAGAGAGCTACATTAAAAGTTATCCCTATATACATTTGGTATATAAAAAACCTTGTTAAAAATCAATATTTCATTCTTAGTCATTACAAAAAAAATTTACTTATTTAAAACTCTTTAAAAAAATAACTGATCCATGATGAATTTATGTACGCGAAATAAATATCACTTACATCTTGCTAACATATCATGTGAAAACAATCCACATTTTCGAAATAACATATGTTCAAACAGAACATTCAGATTTCTTTCCCAGTGCTTTCTCAATATCATTCCGAACGATTACCGAAATATATACATAACATATCTGACTCTTTAACAACACAATTATAATTAAACACAGAAACAATCTGTCTAACATGGGAAACAACGATTAAACCACTCGCCTCCTACCAAAATCACGCAATATTTGTCATGCCATCATACGAATTTTCGATAGTGTATCCCTCAACTATTCAAGGCCGAGGTGAGAAGAAGTCAATATTCCCTACTAATGTACACATCCATTCCTACATATGAACGGAAATTATCGAGAGATTGCTACGATATAAGAGATTCCCAAACCCGAAAGTCAATGATTTCCCAACCCATACTGACTGCTCATTGAAAAAGAAAGCCTAAAATTTCAAAATGTCTTATTTCCGGTTATTACATGTTATTACACACACACACAGAATTAAATAACCAACTGTTCACAACATCCTTTTATACATTCCATGAAGTTACTATCATACGGGAAACAAATATCGCGTACATCCATTACAACGCCCCTATTCATGTGAATTACTCCTAGAACTATTTTGTTATAATTAAATTCAACTACTCTTAAACCGATATATTTACGAACAAACAAACAATCACACACACATACAAACACTCACACACACCTTGGAAACCATACTAGCAGACATTATCATAAATCCATTTTGAAATCCATTCCTCAAATCATGCCTCAAAAACATGCCTCGAAAAAAAATTCTTATTCCTCAACAACATGCCTAAAAAAACATTCCTTACGACTCAAAATAATTTCTTATGCCTAAAAATCATGCCTCAAAAGCATTCCTGCCTCAAAACATGCCTCAAAACATTCCTAATGGCTCAAAAACTTGCCTCAAATACATTCCTACGAAATAACACAATCTATCTTACCACCCTAATAACTAACATTCCATTTACAAGCTTTGTAATATCTCTTTAATTAGCATCCCATATGAAAGGTTCCATCTCGCATTCCAGGAATAGTTTCAGCTCGATATGAAAAATAGAAACATTTACATTATCAATATGCTTAGCAAAATTGAAATTGAAATTACTTACTCCATGTGTATATATATATATATATACATGGAGTAAATAATTTCAATTTCAATTTTGCTAAGCATATATATATATATATATATATATATATATAGCCCACACTAAAAAATATTCAAGTTTATTTATACATTCATATCCTTATTTTAGTTATTACTTAAATTATAATGAAAATTATCTAAGGTGTTAATGTTTTTATCGTTCATTTAATGAGTGTGTACATAAATTCACTGCTGGAAATTTTAGATCATCATTTGAAAATAACTCTCTGAGTAATCTAAGAACAACAAGTCTATGCATCAGTACATAAATTTGCATTACTATCATAACATCATCACATCATGAAAATTAGTATTAATTTACCAATTTTACATTAATTTTTTGTACATCCTGTTAAGACAAGGTTTAATGTGCTAGAAAGACAGTTTCCACCCTATCACCATATTTTTAATCAAATATGTTCAACAGCATTCCCTACCAAACATGCATAATTAATATCATATCATCTATATATTTAGTATCATATATTATATCATATATATATATATTTAGTAGTAGGCAAAGCAGAGAGCTGGGACAGGGTCCAGGGTCGGGCTCGGACTCGGACTCTCTGAGTGTGTGCCAGCTACGATGTTGGATTCTGCCATTTCGGAATTTTCCCGGTTGTTTTCTCAATAGCACTCGTTTTACACAGAAATCACTTCTTTAACCCAAAAACACTTCAGAAAGAAACGATTATTTTACCCCCCAAAATCACTTTTTTCACTCACTCAAGCAGCGCAGCGTAAGCAAGGTTTTCCGTACCACTGAACACGATGCACGCATCAAACCCCATGTGTTCCACACTTCATTAACACTATCTATTACACATACCTCAGCCTTTACGAACACAAAAACACATGCACACAGCATTTACATGTAAACGCGCACACTTATAACAAATATATTGATAATAAAACAAAGTAAAAAGTTACCTGTGCCCAAAGCTATAAATCACCAGAGTATACACATATATTACACATATGTGCTCAAGTAAATAAAATGTAAATTATAATGAATTTATGAGGCCTAAATATGTTTGAAAGGCCGTGTGGGATGCTTACTTTTAAAGTTAATTGAAATCCACACACAATGTGTGATGCATTAAGAAAATTATAGATAATCAAAAAAACCAAGTAATATTTTATATGCACAGTTACAGAATGTTAATATAATCTTTATGAATATTAGAATTGCATAATACAAAATAATGTGATCATATTATTAGTAAAATACTATGAGAATAAATACACAAATATATTTTATGAAATTATATTATAATATATATTAATCAAGGAGGTTGAGTCAGAGTTTTAGTTTTATGATATAGAGGTGATCCATGAGAGTGAATTCAGTTTGAAAATGTTATAAAGTAGGTAATGTAAGTTGTAAGGTAAAAATATTCAATGCATTATATAGATACAGTGCTATAAGCACAATAGACAAACAAAACATTCCAAGGAAAATATATTATAAGGGATTATATATTAAATAAAAAGTATATAAGGGTAATAAATATATGTTAAAAATATTGAGACAATATATTAATAGCTGAAATATAATATATCGAAATTGTAACAAAGGAGGATAGACTTTTATTATTTCATAGTAACATATAGATTATTTTGTACAGAATAATAATGCCTTATAATAAACTAATCCAATTGCACATTATTATGTCAATTTTCTTAGACAAGTACAACTCTTATGAAGAATGTTAACACGGTGAAAGTACTATTTTTATTGTGTACGTATTGATTTGCACATTGTTATTATAGTATTAAAAGTTAATATTACAATACGGATATATAATATATAAAATAGCACAAAAATTCCTTTCAATCCTTACTTATGTGCTGAAACGTAGTTGGAGAAATTGATAAATAAGATATTATTCAAGTGACATTAAAATAATAATAAATTATAATAACATACATTTCGATACGAAAATCCTTCTATATCCTCATTAAATCACAGAACCTAGATATTTAGTTATAATCCTAAGATCTATACCAATGCTGTGTTTCACATAAGGTATAATTGTAGATTATACAAAAAGGCTACCCATGCATTTACTTTCAGAGCTATGTAAATAAAGTAAAAAAAAATTTTACTATTACAAAATATCTTTATACTAAGTGATCAAAATGGCTAGTATGTACACTTAATATATTTTGTATTAGGAGGAACCATTACTGTATAATTCCTTAAAAGTTAAAATGTAAAGACAGTTTCTTTATTGCATCATAGAAGTTTTTCAGTTGAAACAGGGTGTCCCAATTTTCTCAACAAGCCCCCCCCCCCCCTTTTTTTTTTACTGGCACAATCAAAATGATTTTTACTCAATATGTGACTCTAAATATGTTGGTTCTTTTTGAAACACGAACTGAATTTACCGTTTTCTTTGCTCTCCTGTTATGAGTAAAACGAATCCTGTTACCTGCATGAACGAATTATTTGCACACAATGTGTACGTGCAGAAAATGTAATTCCGGCACACGTTCTCTTGTTGAAAACTTTATTACACACTTTGGGGAGTTGTTCAAATAATTTTTGAGGTAATCGCTGTCAAGAAAATATGGCTGTCCAGTTCGGACAGAGTTCAAACGGGCTATGAAGATTTGTCGTTTTGCTAAAAATCTCTAACTACACTATTGTCTTCATTGATTCCTCACTTACTTGCATTTTGGCGCAATCTGGAAGAATTCTGCTGGGTGCCCACAATGAACGAAAAGGTGAAGTTCAGCTGAAGAGTCCATTGCCCGGATGTGCAGCTGGTGCCGGTCATTGCCCGGAGCGATGTGGGTTCGGCGCACAACAGGCCTCCCAAGGCCGACTAAGCAGCGTAACTCGGTTACCATATGATGCAATCAGGCATATGCGCACACTCCAAAGTCTCCCAGCAGTCTGGCGCGAGGTTCGTCGCTGCTCTGTGGGTGGCCGAATCCCAAGCGCTCTGCGATTCGGCGCACACCCAAGACCCAGGAGGCGTGGTGGGACGAAATCGTCGTTCATTGGAAACATCCCCTAAATTCACCCCTTCACCCCACCATGGAGATTTTGTGCGCTGGTGGCATCTATTGGACGCACATGGAAGAGACAGTTTTTATTGGCCTAACATATTGTATTACAATTTTGGTGACTTTTGTATAAATACTGGCCCAGGAGAGCCACTCGAGAGAGATGGATCCACCACGGTGATCAGACGACATCGTCAGTTAAGTACTTTGAGAACATTTATTGAATATTTGAACTTTAAGCCTTTTGGGCATGAGGGTCAGGTTGTACCAGATGGGAGGTCCTAGTAGGAGCTTTGTGGGGATAGCAATTTTGCTTTCAATAGTCAGGAAAGAATTTTCGTAGAAAATGTTAAGAGATGTGGAGAAAATAATAAAAACTCCTGTTGTAATTTTATGAAGTTTTAAAATTATGGTCTTAGGAAAATATTCTGCCATATTTTTCCTTTTAAGCCACCATCAACATTGTTATGGAACATAAGGTTTCAAATGACAGTTAATGTAAACATGCTCCTGTTAAATATTTTAAAAGGTTTTGAGACCCAAGATTGTAATGGAAAATTTTAAGGATCAGTTATCATTTGGTATGAAAATTGGCCTCTTTTGCATTTGTGGCTATGGCCAATTACGGAATTACCCAGTTTTAAATATTTGCTTCGGTAAAGCTAAATAATTAGCATATTCCAGTGCTTTGTTTGCTATGCATTTAATGGCATTTAGTATTGTGACTGTGGCCAAGAAATGAATATTACAGTTTCAAATTTTGCTTGTATAACCCATATATTACTGTATTCGTTTGTTTGCAGATAATGCTATTTTATGGCCTTCAGCATGGTGGCTATGGCCAAGTAATGAAAATATTGCTTGTATAATCAATAGATATAGTATTTGTTTGCTGGCCTTTAAGTTATGGCCCAAGATAAAGTTTATCATAGTAATATATATATATATATTTTTTAGAAAATTTGTCACAAGTTACAGTATTAATTTTTGCAATGACAGTTGTAACTGTCCAGTTCATAGGCAAGAACAGCCTTGGCGGAGTAGTTTGCCATGGGCAATAAACAAATATGTAGTGTTCTGCATTTGCTACATTTTTATGATGTTTAAAGATCGATGTGTAGAATCTAAATTAATTAATTTTGATTCCACATTGTTATTGAGTGCTTTTATTTTTACAGTTCAGTACATTACATGTTCAGTACACTACATACGTTGGAAGATGTTGCCAGTATGCATAATAAAAACATAAATGAAACTGTTTTCTGATTTCTGTTATTTAAAGCAGGTTGCTTTGGCTTTTCAGCTTGTGGCGAAGTTTCAAAAGAACTCAGAGAAAAAATAAATGAATTTTCTATTTGTAAAATTAATTGATAAGTCAGATAAAATGTTCAATATTTTCTACAGTAAAAATGTTTACTACAATGTAAGTAGGGGGATTAAGGTCACACAAAAAAATATAAAGTGAAGTTTTGTAGAATACCAACTGATTGAATATTTCCAATCACAGTTCAGGTGCATTGGTATAGTTTAGCTTTACATTGGTGCCGCTTTTCTATTTCTCTGCACCACTCACTTCAGAGAAACTTAGGGCTTTGGATATCCACCTTGTTGCATCCTCTGGACATATAGGGCACCACACAATTTTATTAGTAAAATTATTTAATATTTTCAAAGCCACATAACATGTAGTTAGGTTAGATCGTCAAGAGAGGCTGATTTTTTCACGTCCGCATACCACATGTGATGGCCGCATCTACCGCAAGGAAGACTTTATGTACCCCTAATACAAGTCAAGTTCAGGGGCATGAGCACTGCCACATACACTCAGTAGAAAGTGCAGACTGCCTGTAGTAATTCAAATCTGCAGGCTGCACATGCAGTTCGAAGGTACAGGTCTATTCAAGAGAGAAGGAAAGGCCGTGCCTTATTACAGTTTTTCCTTGAATCAAAGTTCCTTCCATGCAGTCCTTTCCATATTGAAGAGATCTTCAACCGTATCATATTCCGGCTGCCAAGAAGCAGACGAGCAGCTTAAGGACCAAACATTGCAGTCAGTTTACTACTTCACCACAGGCTGTCGCAAACGCTGAGGACAGCTCTTATTTGGAAGTAGGAGGGTAATGTTATGGCGTGGGCAAGCCTTGGCTATACCACTTGCCTGAATGTGCCATCCCACGTGTAAAGAGAGCGAGGACAAGAGCCATCGAAGTTTGACAGTAAGAAGTATATTTGGGCAATAAGTGCCGTACTTAAGGCCAGCGGGGCATCGAGCACTGGTCTTACTACAGCCAGCCACCGATAGACTAAGATGGGAGAAAGACAGGGATTTCGTCCACCATAGTGCAACGATGATCAGCCTTTGACATCATTATTAAGGTGAAGACGTTCCGGTAGTTCCAATAGTTCCAGAAGGATTCTTAAAGATTTTCCATAAATATTTGTGCATGGCTTAAAATAATAAAAAACTATAAATATTAGCAACTAGATAGTAAATTATATTTTGAGCTCCCCTGACGTAAATCAGAGTGATTAATGTAACTTAATGTAAAGAGTATTGTTTAACATAATGTAACCACTGTACGTTTACCTATTTTAAATTTAATGACTAAGTAGATAATAACATGTTATATTACTCTGAGTATGCTACTACACATAATTTGTATGGCCCCCACGTGGAACCATAAAAATTTGTAATATTACAATCTCCAATAATAATGAAACTATATTAAATGATCACATATTTAAATAAAACATGCAAAACTGGTCATTAATTTCGTAACTGGAGATCCATATTAACTGTATATCATATTATCATCTACACATCCGCTAAATTTTCCGCATGCAAAATGATGACAATGGTCGTGAAACAGGTATCTACCATGCTGGCTCATATAGCGACTGGTATACTGGCTCATACACCAGGCCTTACCGACTTTATTACAAGAGCAAGTATAGCAGTATGATAGCGCATTATCGTGCAATAAAATCTTAACGAATATTGGCAATAAAATCTTAACATAACGAAACAACGAAAGTTAACCATCGCTCCATGTAAACTCAAAAGGAATTGTCCCAATGATCCTCTTTATAAGCAACCCTACTGTAATTTTCTTAGTCTAACAGTTTATGTTGGCGCTTAATGGACTGTTAACGAAGATAAATATCGGCCAGAAAATTATAATCTTGCTGACTGTATTTGCATTTAATGGCGCGTCATTGACAGTACTGAGTGATGTCTGCCTCTTAGCATGTAGGCCAATGTATATAAGAAGAAAATAGGAACACATCAATTTTTGAATTTAGACAAAGGAAATATATTTCGGAAAATAAAGGATGTGGAGAGTGCCAATCATACCGCCAACAGTGGCTAAGGAACGGGCATGGGGTGGGCAGAGGGACATATGCCCCCCCCCCCCACTTCTGCATGAGAAGGGGCAGTGCCCCACCAGCTTGTAGTCTCAAGCACATGTTCCATTTTAAATAGTGTCTAACGATTAATTTTATATTTACGTCTTTGTATAAATAAATTTTAACTAAAAATCTTCGTCACTCTAGATATAAGAATTCCGTTCTAAAAAATCAGTAATGGCGACATTATATGCGTTTTGTATGAAGGAAAAACCCTTGCGAACCATTAGTTTTAGTGCTGATAGTATGGACAACAGAGATGAGGGTGATGTGTAGCGACCTTGGAAGTCCGCTAGGGCCAACCACCTCACCCCACCAGCATTCCTCGGCCTCGCCTTCCCTTCCCTTCAGCACTGGACAGTTGGCAGACACATGTCTCAGTGCCTCTTAGTGCAGTGTAGTGAGTGTTTTGAAAATATGAGTAGGAAACTGATATAGCTTCGGTAAGTAAATACAAGTGTTTTTTATTGCTCTCGGATAATTTTTTTTCGCCTGAAGAATTGTACGTGATTGTTTCAATTTTTTAATGCAATTTTTTACTGCCGTAATTATTTATCAAATGAAAGTAAAATGCAAGGAAACCACTCACATTTTAGCTAAAGTAAATCACGATTGTTTAGAAACATTGTTTGATACAAGACGTTACTGGTAGAATGAAAATATGAAATCGCTACTTAGTTATGTGTTCTATTCGCGTGTTTAAATATTTCTCGGCCTTTTTCAGTCATCCGTCATATTTTTTTTTTTGTTACGGATATTTTAACGTGTTGTACTTTAATATGATTATAGCGCCAAGTTTTTGAATGCCTTAACAGTAATTTACTTTCCAAGCAAGCCGTTAGTATCTTTAACTAAACGATTTTTATTCAAATACGTTAATCTTGACATGAAATCATAATGCATGCAAATAATATTATCAAACGTAAGGCGAAAACTCATAATCGCAGTTTTGTGCAAGTGTAAAAAGATTTTGTAATTTATTGCTGTTAATCTGAAAGCACCAAAAACGCAAGTTGAGTCCTTATTCGTAGTCTTTTGCGCCTTGGTTTAGTTTATAAACGGGCACGTTTGAATTATGTCCGGTCATCATTTTCGTCGGCTTAACAAAAGTAAAATTAATACCATAAAAATATCATCAATGTCTGAGACAGGATTTAATAAAATTTATGAAGAAGCAGAAGAAATTTCCAAAGAATTAAATCTAAAGGAACCCGTTGAGATAAGTAAAATTGTCACAGTACCACGTAAGATAGAGAATAGCCGCAATCGAAGTCTCTTAATCAGTTTCACACCCAAATAATAATTAAGGAAAGAATTTTATGAAATTGTGGACCATCTCATAAATGAGCTTAAAAGAAGATTTGATCAAGCTGGAATGAAGAAACTGATCAAATTAGAAAATTTAATTCTGTCTTCTATTAAACAAGGCCCACCGTCTCCAGAAGAATTGAAGCTATAGGACATCAGAAAGAAAGTCAACGTTCGGCAATTGCGAGGTTTCTAAATTATAAAAAAATTTACTCAGATAGTTTGAATAATGTTACAAGATGAATGACTGGCATATTTTACTATCTTATTGAATACTTTTATATGTACTGATTTGTTTGGGACTGTGCGGAAATTATTAGGTAAATTACTCCTTGTATATAGTCCATCATATAACTGTACATGGAGAATGTAAATTATGTCAATATTATAAGCAAATATAAATTAGGTTTTGAATTTTGTTAACATGAAAGATATTTTTTTTATTATATGCTTATGTAATATAATTTAAACTTTTACTTACACTACGCATTTATGTATTTACAGCTGTGTAGATATTACAAGAAAATAATCACACGAAGTTTTCGAATTTTGATGTTATCAAAGTATCAAAATTTGGTCTATTTAAGAGTAGACGTTTATTGCTATCGTATATGTAAGCATATTGCTTGTACAAGTAGATAATCACTTATTCAAACAGCAGCATTGCGCATAATTAAAATAATCTGAGTATAATGTAACATTTATATTGTATTTTACACGGAATCAATGGCACTATTCCAGTCATTTACCCCCTCCCCCCTGCCTCCAGGAAAATATTAGTTCCTACACTCCTGGCTTCAAAGAGAGAATATATAAGTGCATGCTGTCATACGCTATGTATTGCTACATAAGAGCAGTGAGTTGTAGAAAAAGTTGACACAAAACTGTCCAAAATTTAAAATACCTTACGTTAAAACTTTCATAATATGTCAAACTGGAGTGACCTGCTTGTCAATACGTAGTTATTAGATGATTGCCATACACATCACATTACCTAAATTGAAATTCCGAAACTAACAAAAGAGATTCATTAGTAAGATGTTCATTCATTGGTGTAACAGGAAATGGAACCAAACGCATTTAAACTCGATAGATACAAATATTACAAATCTAAGCGGTACTACGTCTCTTACTTCTTGCACATTTAGAACTTTATGGTGTTTTCTGCATTGTTTCCGAAGGAAAGTAAGGCTTATGATATCATTTTCCTGTCTGTGAGTACCTGTGTACAGACGTATGCTTATGTTTGTGTCTTTTAAACTCGTGAACCAAATATCACCAAACTGGGTACAAATAAAGCACATTGTAAGAATATCCGACTTTCAGAGCTTTCTACCACACCTGGTGTTTACTTTCAAATGACGTCCATTTATAAGTTTGGCGGACTCGGGAAATATACAACTAATAGAAACCAAATTGTGTATGTTGCCAGAGCAACATGTAAGAATTGAATTAAGAAATGGATGTGTTTGCTCCGCCATTTTTGAAGAGAGCTACATTAAAAAATAAAGCGTTTAATTTATACCTATAAAACTTCTCAAAAAAATATCTCCAAATTGGAATTGTGACTAATAATATGCCAGGCCTTGTTAACGTATACAATTTAAATTCATTCGCCACTGATTTTAAAAATGGCGCCCATTAAGTATTGTAGATTTAGCATATTTGGTAAGCCAACCAGGGCGCTCCACCAGATAAAATTTTTTATGTTGTTTAAATATGATACAATCATCATATATGCCGACAAAAAGTCCGAAATTTTTAAAGATAACGCCTCATGGAGTAGTGAGGTTTTTACGTCATATCTCGGGGAACTATTTACCGATTCCTACAGAATTTGGAGAAAAAAAAATGTAGTGCTGCGGTAGACGATGTAAACTGGTATGTTGTGTGTTAAGCATTCATTTTGAAAATAGCCGCATTTTAACCATGTTAGTTTAGTTTGCTATATGGTATGAACCATGTCATCAATTCCTACTTAACCTTGTATGCTGGCAACATTCATCACAAATAATAATTTGTACACACAAAGTCGCTTTTGTCAACTATTTCGTAAAATTGCATCATATGGAAAAATTTAAATACTATGTCATATTTCCGGAAAAAATTAACAGATACCTTTAAAATTAGGCAAACAGGCAGAAGGCTTATTATTTTCTTATCAGTAACTTCTTATTCTATATCGAATAAATATGAATGGATAATGCGATGTCAGGTCCCTAGCTTCATAAAAACTGTTATATATCAACCAACAAAAATTTTTTTTCAGTACCACATTTTATATGTGTAACACATTGCCTGAAGGGACCACGCAATGTACGTACTGATTACACAAATAACTCAACGTAAAAATGGATTCTGTCTTAGGATAATGTACAACACTAACAATAGCATTTCCGTTCTATCGTTATTGAATTGCGTAAATTCATGTTGTTTCCAAGTATGTTTCCACTTTATGTAAAACTAACAATAAAAATATAAGAAATGTCAATAAATATCTCAAAGATGGATATGTTTGTAAAAAGGCTTACTGCAATTACTGCTTCGTAAGTGAGGATGCACATGTCGATCGCTGCACTCACGTAGAGAAGAAACACTACTGGACTCATAACCTGATTCATTCGGTCGACAACACTGCAACAAATGAATTTGCTGTTTACAGCATAACAGATGAGCTAACTTGTTACTTCTTCGACTCATCATAGGCGCTACAAACATATCGGATTAATGTCTGATGTACTTCAATGAGGTTGTTGAGCTTCTTCTCCCTCCGTCTCATCAAATAATACTCTGATTCTTTTGCCTCTGTATAATCAACGTCGTGATATTTGACCCCACTGGAGATGAATGTATTTGCATAAAGTTTCCTGTCTTGAAATTCGATTCTATCATCGCCACTTAGAACAGAAGCCACGTCATCCGTATCATCTCGAAGATATGGCGGCCCTTCATTGCTCTTTTCTTCACCAGTGTACTTGCACTCGATGGTATTCGCTTCGCTTGTATGAGTCACCAGAGATGAATTGCATGCATTCAGAAACTCAAACTGACTAGCGCAGTTGACGAGAAGGCTGTTATAGTAACAATTACATATTACGGCAATGTACGCCAGGTTAAGTACCAGTATGAACATACATATGCGATCAAAGACAAGTTGAGCAATATCGCTGCTGTCGAATGGCGTTCAGACATCCACGGGTATATCGAAATTAATTATTTTCTGATTCCCTTCATACGTTAGTTTAAAGTCTCCCCAAGGTGTCAATTCCTGCATGCACGTAGCTACTATGCACATAGCACAGATTTCGCTAATTTTTCTTCTAAGTTGACAGACGTGCGCAAATTTTGTCAGATGTTTTATTGTCAAGATGTTCGTCACAGAAATTAATCGTCAGTGGTATAGATATTTCTCCGTAAATGCCTCTGTGGATGATAGTGAGAATGTCACGGCCAATATATGTGACGTAGTGATAAGCGTGGCCACCGCATACAAGTTTCTGTCCTTGGGTTCACTGTAGAAAACCTCTTTTATAAATATGCATCCTAATGATGCTAATACAATAATATCAACACGGCTTATATTATGCTTCATTTTATCCTTTGTAGTGGTCTCAACGTATATGATGTGCATCCCAATAACACTCCACGTTTTAAGTACAAAAGATAATTTTTGAGGTGCATCCGAAGCCATCTTCGCCATAGAGGTTGAAAATTTACTGGTGTTGTTCTAGAATATCAACGATTACATTCGCTTCCTCGTAGTACAGTTTTGTTATATTAGCAGATATCTGCAGTGAACGTCATCTTGCTCCATGTGCAATGCAGTACATCTACTTTGCTAAAAAATTGAAATTATTCACGATGATTGACGTAACGATCACGACCTGCTGTTAATTATTAAGGAACACTGTCTCCTACCTCCTGTGTAATTTTTCGAAAATCAAATCTTCGCAATTTAAATGCCTTATAAGAAACGAATATATTACATAGCGTAAGTAATTCCTTTTTCTGAATGGCAAAATATTACCTGATAACGCTGTTGAAAATATTTAACATAAAATAAGTAACTTTTGGTGTTAATTACACATAAACTTGAAAATTATGTTCACTTAATAGTGGCGGGAAACTACAAATGGGCACAAAAAATAATAAGACGAATTACGCTCAAGAAGAAATTAAAACTCCATACAGAGAGCAAGAAAATTAAGGTTTTGCATTTTTTCGCAAGTTGGAAACACAGCAGAAAATAGTAACGTATACGATATCCACGCTTCAAGTGAACGACTATGAGCTGAAAATATCCATTCCTCGAAATGCTAATAATCTATCTTATTCAACAAAAATTTAGATGTAAATCAATTTTCATTGTTATATATACGTTGGTATTTTCTGGGGAAAAAAAGTATGACTGAAGCACTCACAGAGTACATGCAACTCATCTTGTATGAATTGTATTTTGGCATTCGGTCGTATTCCTAGCTACTAGAGTGAATGCATACGTAAAAAAAAAAAAAAATTACGTTTGTATGTTGTAAAGCTGTGTTGCGAAACAAAAATCTCACAAGCAAAATTAGGCAATCTATAAATAAAATACCTGACCGACTAATACAAAACTTCGTATTTTACGGCAAAAACAATATTTTATTTTATCAAAATTGTTTTCTTGAGTAAATTGTTTCATAGATATTTATAAACTCTTTAGTGGCAATAAATTCAAAAGTAACTCAAATTAGTTCCGCGTTAAAAAAAAAAAAAAGTAAGAAAAGGTTACAAGTATAATTAGCTATCGATTTTCTTTTGCACGTATTTGCAAGTAATATTGATGATATTTAAAAAGTATAACGCATATATCTTATTAGTCGGTTTTCCTCCAGATCTTAATGGATGCAATTTTGATGATGTACTGCATGCTTTCGTGCCTAAAATAATAGACCAGTAGAAATAATTTTGTAATGAAATTAAGGTAAATAGTAAAGTATTTTTTTAGGCATGATATAAGATATAAGGATGAAACAATTTTATGGTGGCAGTAGTAGGATTCAATATGTCCTGGCATAACGGCGTCGTTTTTCAGAGCCAAGCTGCCTGGCCGCCATGTTGTTACGTCACCGTCCGCCATATTGGATGTTATTGACCTTAACAGTGACCTTTTACCCATGACCTTGGCCTTGACTTCGGTGACCTCCGACCCCAAAAAATATATAAAATGATGCGAAAAATTCTAAAAAATTCTATAAAATTTATTACAAAAAAGTATTGAAAATCAGTTAAACAATAAAAAACTAGTTCAGAACTTTTACAAAAGATTAATTTTTACAAAATTTTATTAAAAAATCATTTCAAAAATATATTTTTAAAAAATTTTAATTAAAAAGCATTTTAAAAATCTAATTTTACAAAATATTAATTCGAAAAATGTATTATGAAAAAGTGTTTTCCCCCGGCGGCCATTTTCCCTAACAGTAAATCTTTTTCCCTTTTTTCCCCTTAAAATGTACCTAACATTTTTATTAAATAATCGTTTAGAAAAATTTATTTAAGAACATACATTTCCGGAGGTAATTGGTGCTTAGTCGGAAAACCTCCACCACATCCGCTCAACCCTCTCGCCCCTCATCATTATCATCCACGGAAACAGCAGACTACTGACTCCTTCGCCTTCACTCCCTTCACATATACTCATTCCGCCATATTGATTTATTGTTCGTCATTTGTTTAAACATTACTGGAAGTCACCATATTTCCTTATATGTTACCGGAGGCCGCCATCTTGGTTTCTTCGTTCATAATTTGTTTATAGATTGCTGGATGCAGTTGTATTGGTAAACTCTCACTTTAGCTCCTCTACCATCATGTTGGTAGGCTAGTTCGATGCCATATTGGTAGGCTCTCACATTCCACTGGCATCTTAGTATTCTCTCACTTTATTAAGAAATGTTATGAAAATTTATTTTAAAAAACTTTTATATGTTACTGGAGGCCACCATCTTGGTAGGCAACCACCATCTTAGTAGACATCACTTATACGCCATATGGGAAGCCAGTGGCCTCGACATTGGCCCCATGACCTTTAATGACCTTGAAAGAAAAATTCTCGGGAAAAATACATAAAATCAGCAAGCATAATATATTACAGACAATTGCCACCATATTATATGCAGACTATCTCAACCTTGACCCCATGACCTTGAATGATATTGAAACATAAACTCGAAAAGAATACATTAAAGTCTACAAGCATAATACATTAAAGACTATAACCACCATATCAGATTCAGACATCAACCTTGACCCCATAACCTTGAATGACCTTGAAAACAAAGATTTGATTTAAAAGACATAAAAGCCTACAAGCATATTAAATTACATACTACCACTACCATATTAGATGCATACTAAAACAACCTTGACCCTATGACCTTGGATTACCTTGAAAAAAACTCGAGACAAAATACATAAATGTCAACAAACATAATACATAATATACTACCACCGTCAAACGAGATGCAGACTTCCTCAATGTAGACCCCATGATCTTGAATGACCTTGAAAACAAAAACTCGATAAAAATATGTAAACATCAGCAAGCATAATAAGTTGCAGACTTCTTCCACCATATTGGATGCAGATGACCTTAAACATTATCCCATGACGTTAATTGACCTTGAATACAAAAACTCGAAAGAAGTCATAAGAGACATGATTTCAGTAAACCTGGTACCAAGGTACTGAACAAAAAATACACGTCACCTTTATAGGCCTTTGCATGTGTATGGCTGAACTGTGTACTACACCCATCACACAAATATGACATACCACATGGATTCGAGGCACAATTAAAGCACTCAAGTAGCTGTCAGTTATGGTCGAAAGTAAATGTCTTATACAAAATTAACACTCACAGTGGCGTAGTGGTTCAGGCTAAGACTCGGGCAGGCTTGTTAGAGATGTAGGTGCTGGAGATTAAAAATCAAGTACCACCAGCATTGATGTTCTAGGTACAACTCCCGAAGAAGTCGATGGCACTGCTGTATCTACCATTAGCTCTGGAGTGCCCAAAGACAACGCAGATACAGAATAAGACTTAGAAGCAAAGATGCAGAAGTTAGCCGACACTATGCATCTTTTACGCCAGTCGTTGTGCGCATGAGGACTTAAAATTGTTTTTAAAAAACTTTGCAACAGCCAAGAGTTTCGCGCGCTGAACTCTTACACCATCAAGCATATTGTGATCTCGCAGAGCGACGACGACGAGGAAACCAAATTCTTTAAGTTTTTTCCACCATGCCAATGGAAGCACCTCAGCCACACCACACAACAGGCATACTGCCTACAGATGTACTAACTTGGGTGGGTCGATGGAAATATTCCGTACGGGGATATTCGCAAAGTGTTGGTGGAAGCCATAATACCCTACTACCCAGTGTATGTGAATCGCCAAGAGTCTGTGATGCGCAATGTGTGTATTGCCGGTACGGAAATTGTGGACCTCTACAGGCATCGCCAATGTCCACTGTTCTGGCAGCTGGTAGAGACGCATACCTCATGGTATTACGTGTGTAAAAATTGTCGATATGCATCGCGCAATACCCAAGCCTAAGGCTCTCAGGAATCCGTGGTACATGTAAAAAAAGACTACGAGGAGAAAACATTGTGTGTGTCTGTATGTGTGTGTAATAAACCACAAATACTCGGGAAAGAAGCTTTTGTATAATTCAGAACAATACCATTTGTGAGTAAATAAATAAATATGTTAAAAAATTATTCAATATACCAACTTCATAATTTAAAAAAAAAATGTATATAAGTTTCTGTATATTCTGGTATATTGTACATACATACACAGGTTTGTTACATTTTAAAGTACGAGAGATTTTAGCCACCACAATTACATGCATACTATGTGTAGGAACATAGGCCCTAATTTAATTTTAAAACTAAGAAAGTACACAGCTCAAAGCAGGCTGCTGCGAAAGTCGTCTCTCTAGACTTGGATGGCCGGAGGTATTTGCATCGCAAGCAATTTTCGCAGAACACCTGACGGAGGTAAACTTCCTGTCCATGCACCGGTCGGCACACGCTGAGAACTGAGCTCCAGAGACAGATTCACGCCAGCTATCAAGGATTATAAAGTCTAGAATACATTGTGTTCCAGCAGAGAGTGACCACATATTCAATTAACACGTAAAACTGTAATAAGCCGGGGAACTTTAGCCCAGTCGAGAATATATATGCCAACAGAAGGTCGAGGTTCGCCCCCCCCCCCCCCCATCCTGGTTCGACTCAGACCCAACACATACTAGCCAAAAAACACACGGAGACATACGGAGAATACGCGGTACGATACTTGCGAAAAATGCGGAACGTTTGGTATAAGTTAATATGAAGTTTCGTAGGATATGTTCCTTCCTGTACAATAACTTTTAAATATTTCTAAACCGCAATTTTGAACGGAACCCGTTAAAATTACGCACAAACGAATACGTTACTATAAACGCAACTCAAATCAACAACTATCATGACTAATTTACCTAGAATTTAAGTACAACATAGCACTCCCGACTACACACTGCGCGTATAAGACACGCATTTGTACGTTTAGTACAAGTTAAAGTCGCGAACAATATATCCAAAAACAATTTTGAATAAATCCACTATGTTACTATCAATGAAATTTTGAATGAATCCATTATGTTACTATCAACACAATTTTGAATATTTTAATGTCAACGCAATTCAAAACAAGAACTCACGTACGTATACCGTCAGGCTAGCGCGAAGGATCTCCGAATAGCGTCTGCCTTTCATGCATCGCGCAGCCATCAGCTTTCAAACACACGTTCCATCACCACACTCCTTTCATACTTTAAAATCATTGTAATATACTGTAATTACAGTTCGTAAATGTTATACCATTCAATCGCTAAAACCTTGTCTAGCAGACACTCTGCAGTGCGATCCGCTCCTTGTGGCCACAGGCCGACATCTGAGCAGTGGCGGATTTAAGCATTCATCTTAGAAAAAAAAAAGGGGGGGGGGGTTGTCTTGTGAGCACTAAACTTTGGAGGTAATAATTCTAATTACATTTCATCCTGTCGTAGATAAATTGCATTTGCTTGGTTACTTGTGCGTGGTTATCGGAAAATACTTATTTATTATATAAAGAAGAAAGTTTCTGAAATAACGAAAACTTTAAGATGGAGTGTAACTGCCATCACATTTAAAGATTTTTTTTCTAATTCCGTGTAGTCATTAAAATTTTGTTGTTAATAACTTCAATTGCAGTTCCAATCACAAATCACAGCGCAATGCAATTCGAAGAAAAGAGGCATCACAACATAGAAACTGAAAACACTTTGCTGTGATTTTATTTAAATTGGTTACATTTGGAACCCATAAAAGCGGGCAGATCTGCCATCCTTATTTGCTATCGTTTCGCAACAATGAAACTTTCTAAATTTTTCTTTCTTACATAAAACGAGATTTTTTTTTGGTCAATGTGTTTTGAGTGACCTGAATTTTAAAGTATAATCTAAACCAAATAAAGTAAACACTTAAATTAATCCACAGTGAATTTTCACCAATGTGAATGTGACAGAGATATCCTTAGTATATAGGAATTTATGATTATGTCTGTAACACAGGATAAGGTAAATAGCAAAAAGTTTTAAGAAGAATTTAAAGTTTACTTCTTACATGCTGTCAGCAATAAATCAATGAATACAACAAAGGGAGATAGTCTCAGCTGTATGTAGTAAATGTCAATTTCAATCTCATTGAAATATTTAAATGCGGAATATGTATGGTGAGGGTATCTGCTGTGTTTAAATAATTTAGAGCGAATTCTTCGCGCATGCATTCACACATACACACACACAAACATACACTTGTGCCCACGCATATATTTAGGAGTTTCTGTACCTTAACGTCTCTATTTTATGGTCGAACTCAGTAACAGAGCATTTCTATTCAGAACTCCCAGACAAAATGTCGACATCAAATAATGAATATAGGACTACATATTTGATCGTATGTAACAATGTGAGTATTAAACATTTTTATATGTATCACGCTTTTGTGTGTGCACACGCGTTTATGATGACTTGTTTCCCAATATTTATGTGTATAAAAGTACTGTTTTAACTTTGTACATTTTCCTTATGAAAGGCACTAACGAAACTCATCTTGTCGGGTTCTTGGTGGGGGGGGGGAGGAACGCCTTCTTGCCCCCCCCCCCCCTCAACACCACCTTAAAACCGCCACTGCGTCTGAGCATTGAACGATAAATAACATTCACTCTCTCTCCATCACATTCCCCCGCCACGGGACACGTACATGTTCGCTTCGTGCAACCTGATGTCTCAATTATTATATTAAAACGATGCAAATAGATTCACTAATACATTGGTTAGTTCTTTTCCGTTCAAAAACGGCAATGGCTTTGCAAATACGTTGCTACGCGATTGCGTAAGCATAACTGATAACCATAAGTTTTTGTATTTTACTACACTGGCATCGTTTCCTGAGAGGGATAACAAACTTTTGAAAACAAATACTTTAGTTAAATCTGACTCCCGTATACATAATTGCTGGAGCTAGCGTCAGACTCGGTTTCAATTCCCAAACGGAATGTTTTTTTGAAATTCGTTGGAAATACCGTGTTTGATTCCTTGTATTTATATGTTTAGAAATACCGACATTGATTCCCGGATAATGCATGTATGTTAATTTTGGAAATACCGGCTTCGTTTCCGGGCGGAGTACCTAGTTTTTTTTTTGTTTAAAAATTCCAGGAAATTACGTTATCACTTACGAGAGCTGTTCTGTCGATGAGACCTCGCCAACAGCCAGGACTCAACTAACGTGATACAGCTCGGCTGATGACGTGTAAGCGCGCCGGCACGTCTGTAAGTCGGTACGTCTGTACGTCATAACGTAAAAGTAAAAGTATGCGTAAAAGTAAGCGTAATCGTGTTACAAATGCATGGGTTTACACATCCAACGAGTGTAATATGTTATTTAGCAATTATTTAGTTTTGGTACATACACCAAAATGTTCGAGGCTCGATCAGGTTATGTAATATTATTTCCAAATTAAAAAAAAAAAAAATATTCGAGACTAGAAATGCTGCGGAGATAATGGCGGACTCGGCTTCCAGTCCCGGTTGGTTTATTTGGGAAACTGAGTACTTACAGTAGCTAGTTCGCTAACATCTGGCTATTCACTTCCCCAAGTAACATCTTCATACCTTACCTAAAATATAATATAAATGTGCTGCCACCGTAGGTTTCCATCCTGTCCTATGACTCGGGTACTAACAACGCCTCAGGGTATTGAGAAAGATTGATTGTAACACAAATGATTAACTGAAAAACTATTTTAGGATAATTATCATCTCATGAACACAATCACCTCACCTCATATTACTGCAGGCAACGCATTTACCCAGACCTGTCGCGCGTAAATTCACGGGCTTATTTTGGCTTAGTTTCCGCTTTTACAAGGAAAGACTGGCCGGGAGTCTAACAAACTCTCGTCCAGTCTATAACTTAATCTGCTTTTTTTCTAACTTAACGTAATTCAAGGGACAAAAACAGGTAACAGCCTCACTGTTACCTCCTCTCACGAACCTGTGCAAGCAAGGGAGTGGGGGAGAAACAGCCTTGGGAACCAGGGTTTGCTGGGGAAACTCAGCATTCCCCAAAACAAATGCAGCTGCAATTACTAAAATATTATGAATGATAGAGGAGGGGGAGGGGGTTAGCTTCTCTTTACCTCCACATCAAATATGTAAACCGTCTGGGTGGTAAAGGGCCCTCACAAGGGCCCGGTCTACCCCTCGCTCTGAGCTTCGGCAATGATTAGACCTGGCGGTGGCTATGTCACAACGTCTGTATGTCAATACGTATGTACGTCGATACGATAAAGATGTACGTCATAAAGTAACTGTAAACGAAAAGCGTAAACGTAATGCGTAAAAGTAAACGTAACTACCCAATCGTCATCTAAGTTCTAACAAAAAAAATGTTTTTATTATTATTATTATTTCAGTAAATAGTCTGCAAACCATTCCACAAGCAGAAAGAAGTCCACTTACCAGATGACCTAACCTCAAACGCAATAGACGTATGAAAAAAGATATGTTTATTATCATTATTATTATTAATATATCATTACACAAGTGCCAACAACTACGCGTATACGTTTACAATCCACGAAAATCAGACGTCAACTAACCTATGCCCACCAATCGCACACCCATCAAGTCAAAAAAATCTAAAAATTAATTCTATCAAAACGAAAGAAATATAATTAAGTATTATTATTCGCAAATACATTGAATATAACGTATTACCATGCCACCCAAATACACCCACATACGAGGGGGGGGAGAGAGAGAGAGAGAGAGAGAGAGAGAGAGAGAGAGAGAGAGAGAGAGAGAGAGATACGTCCACGCCCGAGGACTGTCACGGCGAGACGGAATGAACTCCAATTTGTCACCTGCGTTCGACCGCCATTTCGGATCGAGGCACTTCATAAGGAAGGAATAATTGTGAGACTTTTTTTCCTGTCTAATTATACAAGTTAACAAGGCTATATCGTATGCCATTACAAACTCTGTTTCACACATTTGGTTAGCCGTATACCGTTCCACCATTTTCAATACACTGCTATGACAGCAAACTAAATATACTACATCATACTGAACAGTTCTCCCACTACGAAGTAAATAACATAACATCAATTCTAAACATAATCTGTAAGCAGCTGAAGTGTGAAGCGCACGGTCTTTGTTAATAACGACGAAAACCGCGCTCATTCACCCTCGACAACTCTCCCGCCAGAACTTCATCACCAAACGCAAAACAAATTATTTATTTAATTATACGCTTTGTATATATGAATTACGTTGTATCTACTCTACAATCCGCAAACCTTATTCACACAGGACAACGGAAAAAACTTGACAAGAGAAAATAATGACCAACAAGTACGCACTTACATAAAGATAAAAACAATTAATATTTACCAAATATGTCTAAGTTACCGAGAGGAAGAGAGAGAGAGAGAGAGAGAGAGAGAGAGAGTGTGTGTGTGTGTGTGTGTGAGTGAGTGAGTGAGAGAGCGAGAACAGATCCACTCAACACACCACATAGCTCACTCTCGAATTCACATCAGAGAGAAACATACTTCATGTTCAAACAGACACGTTCTCCTACACCCAAACGACTGTCAAAGCGACTGCTACTGGAAAGTGTTTAACACTTACGATTCTATTAAAGGCATGTAATATTCTCTATATGGAAACACGTACAAATAATTAGGAGGAAACAATATTTTATTTTACTTTCATTCCAAACATTTCATAATTCTAATATTAAGTAGAGGTCATCCTTTCCTTATTCGCAGTTTACGATTTACTGGGAAAAATAAGTATCGTATTTCATTCCTAACTAACATTAAAATATCGTTAGAGAAGCACAACCGTTAACTATAACATTATTATATATATATATATATATATATATATATATATATATATATATATATATATATATATATATATATATACATATATACATATATGTAATGTTCGTAAAATGTTGTTTTGACAATAAAATGTTTAATATGAGAAAGGGATAAATAAATCAATAACAATTAGTAATCCCTACACACTTAGCTTTATTTTACAATCAAACATACCCTCCATTCAACAAAACTTTGTGTAAACTATCCAAACATGTTTATTAAAACCTTAAAAACATTGCATAATATTCACACATTACCTACAAACATATACGGGAATATTGAAAAACATTACCGCATTACAATCGGCTTACATTTGTCTATATGTTTGCCCGACATACTGGTAAATATACGTGCACACATCATACACCGATGTACTATACATTCAGGATATTATAACAATTGCTCGTCATATGACGATACACATTATTACGTAAAGTAAATAAATTTTGACAAAAGCATCACTGATTTCCAGAAATCATTGATTTATCCACTCCAACACTTCCATCGCAAGTTAACAAATTTTTTTTTTTTTTCCAAATTGGATATGATCACTAAACACAGAATGGCATATAATTCATGATTATTTCTTTCTAAGTGTGTTTCCTTAACAACTCTTTTTGTTTTGATGTCTTCTCGATTTATCAATTGAAGTAAAATCCTCCTCACAAGTTTTACACTGAAAACGATCCCGTGTACTCTCTTCCATAGTAGATGGTAAGGATAAAATTAATTCACTCGATTATACGGGAATTTTACATTTATACCCATGCTTCTTTAATGCATGCCCTCTCTTGAACAAACGTAAACATATACCACATCGGTATACTTTCCAAATAGAACTCTTCCAACGTGCCCTCTTTTCATGAACATAACGATATGCGGTAAACGTTTGTCCACAGAAACGACATACGTGTTGTATTCCTGCTGATGCTTTGCCTTCACATACCGCTGCATGCCTTGCTTATGCATAATGTCTCGTAAATGTACGTCATGGGTTGCAAAGCGATACCTAACACACTCGAGATTCTTTACTCAAGTACCTCTTTCATGCCGTCGCATACTACGAATATGCTTAAAGTTTTTATAGCAATGCGTACACTGTAGTCCAGGTGATGGCTCACCCATTGCAGCAGTAAAACAACAGCAACCCATAACATGTGTATTTAGTTTATCACTAGTATCAAACAAACATTAACATTTCAAACATCGATGTAGTTGGCGAACAGGAATATTGTGACAATTACGTTCATGAGAACGTAACTTTCCATCATCGAAGTACTTCTGTTCACAATAACAACACTTGCTCTTCATATCTAATGCTTTCGGCGAGCTTTCTTCTGAAGAACACATGGCCGATTCTACCATTTCAAACAAACTGAGCTGAACACCTTAAGACATCAAGTTTTTATACCTTTCGTAATTATACGGGAAAACCAAAATACTCTTAACTTGGAAGCATAAAAAATATGATTTATGCAAACCACTTAAAAAAAAAAAGGTACAGTTCGCTATACATCCAATCTGTCGCTTATTCAATACATGACTTGCTACATAACTATTTTAAAAAGAATTTATTATTTATTAATGCATCGATTCCTATATGACTGTGTACAAGACCGGTTAACCCAGTGCCTCGCGGTCATTTATACTCTGTCCCTTCCCCATACGACATATGTGAATGTCACTTCACACCACTATTTGATGATGTCGCTCTTGGCAGATCGCTGCAGACACGTGTGTGTCTGGCGGACCTGCCGGCATGGTGATGCGTGTATGGTTACAGGCGCTAGGCAACAAATGTAAAAAACGAATTCAATAAATTAAAATATTAAGACAAAATGTTATTTTTAAAAGTATATAGGATTGAAAATGGAATATGTTTTACAAAAACCTACCTGGAATGTACTTTACAATCATTTTTTTATATACCTTCTCGTGTATGGAAAATTGCATCTTTAAAATCGCAAATAAATATATACGTTGGCGATTCGTGCACTTTAGCAGGCGATGAAGGATCTATGTAGATAGTGGAATGGAGCAAATGCAATTAATGTCATTTTTGTGTAACCAGTAGCTGCAATAGTAAATGTATTTTATTGGGAACATTTAATTATTTCCTATCCTCCCCCGCGCTCGCACTCTTCATCTCCGTAGACTTGCGGCTACTGGCAAACCTAGTACGTGATGCCCACATAATTTGAGGGATTTAATATCAGTCATTGTATGTGTGATCTCACTCAATCAATATACATAATTGCATTGTACCTCATCTTACTTTATTTAAATATTAATTCAACCTCAGATTCTGATACTCTTCAAAAAGTAAGTCCACATGCTCATTTATGAACTGCAAAGTGTACTAAGGGTCTCTTGTAATATTACATTTGTAATGTAAGCTGCGAGAGGGAATCGCCACGTGGTTGTCAACCTACTATTGCCTTGAGAACCAGAGTACACATGCTCACCCATGCAACAGATGAGCTGGCACCCTACCAGAACTTTGCAATGGTCTAGTAATATTTAGCCATGCATCTGGGTTTCTCTCAAATCCGCCATCTCTTGCCCCTCGCAAGCAACCAAGCCGCGTTAGTATGCTATAACTTCAAAAACATTTAATAAATTCCAAGTTATATTTGTATGCTGGGAGTATATAAAACAAACATCTAATGTGTCTACAGGGAGTATATCTTTTTCTGTCCATTTTTGAGATAGTACAATATGTATAAACACAGTTTTTTATGTTATATCTCGGGAAACAAATGACCAATTCCTATCAAATATTGCAAACAAGTAGTACTGTGGTACGTTATGTTAACTGATATGTTTATTCCTACCAAATATTGCAAACAAGTAGTACTGTGGTAGGTTATGTTAACCGATATGTTTATTCCTACCAAATATTGCAAACAAGTAGTTCTGTGGTAGGTTATGTTAACCGATATGTTTATTCCTACCAAATATTGCAAACAAGTAGTACTGTGGTAGGTTATGTTAACCGATATGTTTATTCCTACCAAATATTGCAAACAAGTAGGACTGTGGTAGGTTATGTTAACTGATATGTTTATTCCTACCAAATATTGCAAACAAGTAGTACTGTGGTAGGTTATGTTAACTGATATGTTTATATCTACCAAATTCGGCTAACAATTATTTTTATAGCAGGCTATATAAACTGATACATTTTGAGAGGGTCAGACACACATGTTCAAAATGGCGGCCATTTAAACATTTTTAGTTCCTAATTTATCTACAAAACTGCAAAATAGATTTCAACTTAACTTTGTATGGTGACAGTACAGTTATACGCATCAGAATTGTCAATGCAAAGCATTATTTCTACGCCATTCTGTAGGATAGCCCCATGTGAAATACTTTAGTTTTTATGCCGTACGGGAAACAATCAATCAATTTCTTTCAAATTTGGGTAAGAAGTTGTACTGTGGTAGGCTATATTAATTTATATATTTTAAGTATGTAAATCTCATATTCTGAATGGCGTGCAGTTGATTGCAAGTTAGCTTAATTTTATAAGTTTAAGTTTCTCTAAATTTGAATCCTGGGTAAGTCACTTGTGTATTTGAAATGTCTTTGTACTGTTTCACATGTTTCTGGTTTCATCTAATAATATTGCTACCAATGAGACGTCAACGACTATCTACCACCTAAGCTTTTAAGAACTTCACTAAAATTTATTTGCACCCACGTAGAGGAAAGTAGTTATAACTGACGTAACTTCTGGTTTTTCAATATGACATATATTTATGGCACACATCACTGGAGTATAGTGATCCCCTTCACCAATGACAAGCCACACTAACGAGTCGGCATATTAAATTATTTAAAACTATTTGTTTTTTTGAGTTTTTAAAATTTAAAAATATTTTATAATTAAAAAGTGTTAAGTCACTAGTATACTTTGTTATATATCACTACTCATTTTTTCAAGGTGAATATGATCATGATGTAACCCATGATGGAACCCCCCTTATTGCATTTAATGGGTATGCCCACCCCCCCCCACCCCCCGCAACCACAACTCAGTCTCGTCATCCTACTCTACCACAACCCTCCCCACTCACAATCTCCTGCTACCCTCCCCAATTTTTTACATTCATAAAGAGTGTCTAAAAATTAAACGTGATTTATAATATGGTCCCAAGACTCAGAAATATTATTCAAATGATCAATACACATCTCCAACCTCTCTGCCAGATACATAACCTCTCCTGCATCCTTCCCAAAACCACTCATCCAACAATCATAATCATCCATGCCCAACCAACATGCTATTATCTAATCATACGGCCATGAAACCCTCCCGCTTCAACCCCATGCATTCCACCCTCTCATCCAATGACCAAGTAACTCTCCTCCCCCCACACCCCAAACTTGTAACCTAGACAAGTATTGACTGCTCCCTTCCCCTTGCCATCAACTCCTCACACACCACTTGCAAGTCGTCAAGATCACATCGACTTGCTCGCAAGGCACACTGCTGACCAACCTTGTCAAAATAATCGTGGAACAACCAAACATCTAGAAAACCGATACATTCATAAACAATTAGAATTTATTTATTTAAACTTTTTGTTTTGTTTGAAAAATGCACAAAACTTCAAAAATACAGTCATCATTGAGTAATTACTTACTGTATTAACATGTATGTACATGTATCAAACATGTATTTTTAATGCCATATCGGTGTACAAAATTAAACTACAATGTGAAATTTGTACTTTCCCATGGCAGCTGGCAGCAAAAAAAAAAAAATGTCATGGAGGCAGGTGGATTTGACTCTACAACTTTCCATTCATGAGCCACATACATTCTAACCACTCAGCTCCAACAGCTAACAGCAAGAATCAATGCTTAAATGTTGTATATTAGACTTCCAAATTAAATGGCCACATACATTTGCATCAAAGCCTATTTTTTTATATATTAAACATTTTGTTATATTTTTATATTTCTTTTCAGTCAATGAATGTATGGCTCATGTTCAAGTATATTTCAAAGCAGTTTTTGTTTTATGTCATTGTATTAAGGTACTATTCTGAATATTTTTAAAGTCAAGTGACATATCACACAAATTGATTTTTTTTTGTCTTGTCTGCATATCAAATCACATTATGTGCCTATAACAACACTGAAAATGTGTATTTTTGTTTTAAAAAATTGTGTGCATCAAGCCAGATTTTCGCAAGTTGGGTCGTACGCATGTAGCCATCTACGAATATTTACAGGCACATAGGTAGATGAATATAATTTGCAGACTCTTTGGGCTAGGCTCATGAACTTGTTTGTAAGCATCATATCTGACTCCAGGACCCAGCAAACACAACCTGTCGGCAAAGTGTCAACCCAATAACGGTACTGTCTGCAACTATAGTTTACATGCAAGAATATAGCCATCTGACAACAGCATGATGTCTTTTTTGAGACAGATTGCTAGCTGTCATGATAAAGACAAAGGCCTGGTGTATTATTTAGAATAAGATGGATATCACCGAAATTATATCTGCATGATATCTCACAGCAAATATGTTGCCAGTATCTTAAAAATGATTGAGCCAATTCTGATACAGTATCTTTGTCTTGTCAGTAAGATTGCAAACATCTTATTGATTCTGGCCCAGTACCATTTTCGAGACAAGGCTCTTTATCAAAATAAAGGTATCTATATAATGTATTTTTGCCGACAAACTGTTGAAAAGTGTTTTGAATAGGCAAGTAGTAAGTTAGCTGTTAATAGCATGACGTCTCATTTGTGACAGTGTGTTAGCCGTTAAGGTAAAGACAATGGCCCACTGTATTATTTAGGATAATGGATGAATATCACCGAAATTATGTTGGCATATCATCTCACAGCCAACCTGTCGTCAATACCTCAAATAATATTCTTGACTGATTCCGATACAGCATTTTTGTCTTTTCGGTAAGCTTGCCAACATATTATGTATTATGATCCAGTAATATTTTTGAGACAATTTCTACGTAAAGTAAATGTATAGCAAATTATAAAATAATATGTTTATTGAATCTACAAAACCAGATAACCAACAGTTTTAATATATGTAAATACAAAGCTGGGCCTACATTTTAATTTACAGACATATTAAACAGATATATTACAAAAACTATTTTGTTTGCTTGGAAGACTAATGTTAAATATTCTGCATTTTAAAATTATTTGTTATATTTTCATGGAATTTATACATTCCTTTGAAAATAATTTGTGTCATGACATATTTGGAATTACTGGATGGAATCAGGAACTTACTCAGTGGAGTATGGTTAGCATGCTGGACTGTTGAATAAAGTTTTTTGGGCTCGGATCCCACACCCAACAGAAAAGAATTTTCATGTCATATAATGTGTCAAAAAGTAAATGAAATTAATACAATATGTAAAAAGAAAAGTGGTCGTATTGCTTATTGTCTGGACATCATGGTGCCACAGACTCGGCACCATTGCGATATCATGCCGCCAAAGATATGGCATCGTGGCGACATCCAGCCATCGCAAGCCTGGCATCATGGTGACATCCCGTTGGAGCAGGCCCGGCATCATGGCGACATCCAGCCGTCGCAGGCCTGGAATTTTAGTGGCGTTCAGCCACCAGACCAGCCAACAGTTAGATATCGATTTTGTGTCTTATCTGTTCCTGTCTACGATATTTTAGGCACTGTCTGCAAACAGTTAATCGACTGTCCATATTTATATCAGCCTGCTTCTGGCATAAGACAGACGGCCAGAATTAGCTGGCCTTTGTTAGTCAGCTAACTTTCACAGATGCAATTTTGGCCTGTACCTTTCGTGTTTGCTGGGAATTAACAACACAAGCCATAGTTTTAGTGTGTATTTATTATTATTCCTTCTGAGAATCTGACCCTTACAGCAAATTATTAAGGGGTCATATGATCCTCTTGACCCACTGGTTCCACTGCCTGAGTGAAGGAGGTAAATGTGGTTTCTACTTTTACTGCATCTGAAGTGTAGAATACTTTACAAATGTTGCTAACAAGTGTATAATTATCATAAATGCTATCTACTGTGAGCACATTTTTGCCATGAAATTTTATATACATATTTAAAGAGTAGAATATAGTAGGTGTAATATTTTTCCCCTGAATAAATGCATTGTGTTTAAATTTTAGTATGTAATATTTATAAAATGACATTTTTTAAAATATTTATTTGAAGTTTAAATAGTCAGTTAAAATACATTCCCAAATATTTTGTGGGTACTTTTTGTAGAGCAAACTAAAACTGGAAGGTTGCTTTTCTTTCAGGTGTTTAATTTTCATAACCATTTCTTTGATGGCGAAATGTTTTCTTAATTTGGAGTTATTTTAGAGAAGTCTTATTTTCGAGTGTATTACAGAGTATCATTTTTGACTTTTTGCGCATCTTGGATCTGAGTACAATTTAGTTTCAAGCAGCTTGTGTTTGATGAATTACATTAGGGGTCTTATATTGGAAGGCATGTTGATTTGCAAAAACTTTCACAGTTGAGGTAATTTTAATTTAGGCTGCCTTATTTTTAGTCTTCCTATAGACGTTTCTTCAAAAAATTAGCAAAATATAGCAGTTATTGAAAATTATCCTAAATTATTAGCAATGTTATAACCATAAATTATTGTAGTAACAGCAGTTTTGATACTACTGACAGAACAGTAAAAAATTTAACCACCTGAAATTGCTTAGAACATTTCAGTTATCCGCTTGTGCACAAACCACAACACTGCTAGCACTATTCTGTGTAGATACTAACTTAACTCTTATTGCTGTCATTCTCTGTATGACTTGTTCCTAACTGAAAAACTTTTCATGAACATGCATATTAAGAAATTTCAATTGTGTTGGGTGGAGATATTTCAACAAAGAAAGCAGATCAAATTATTAGTTTTTATTTTCATTACTACAGCATTAAAACATTTTACATCACTGATGTTTGTACCTATAAGTTAAATTCATTTTGCAAAAATAGCATCAATTCTTTGGTATTTAAAACATATCAGTAAAAAATATACGTTAGTAACTCTTATCAAAAATTTCATAAAAATATTTTGCATGATAAAAATATTACTACTCTACTCTAACATGAAGTAACATTACAGAGACACAAAAACATGAACAGTATAACACCACATTCTGAATGTATCCTACCAGAGTGATATAATTCATAGCAAAACTAAAACAATTTAATATAATTTACATTAAAAAATACAGTTCTCATAAAATTACCAAATTTAAAACAAATTTTTATAATATCATGAATTTTTAACACCCAATCTTGTCTATAATACACTATACCAAAAACTTGATTATCTTAGGTTCTTCAAAAACCATAAAAATAAACCTTAAAATCATAAATAAACTGTTTAAAACATCTGCATAATCATCCAATTCTGATCTGACTTCTTATAGCCCCTTAACATGAAGCCCTTCAACAAAATATGTTGATCCCCAAATTGGAAAGAAAATAAAGGCATTTGTGGCCACAAAATTTCAAAAAAATAAAATACTGGTAATGAAAAATATTTTGGTAACAAAACTAGATAAAGTAAGTAGTAGTTGTGCAACAAATGATTTTATACTTACAGTATTTCTATAAAATCTCATAAACCTTCCAACCACATACTGAAACAATATCATTTAGAAATATAATTCTGTATTCAGTATGAAACACTGTAATAATTAATTACACTCTGCATCCTGTCAGTGAAACTGCAAAATCATGTCAGTTCTTGCCCATTTTGCATTATTCACACAGAAAATTTAAAACAGAAATTCTATAACTTACACGACCTTAGTTGTTTAGTCAAAATACACTGCATTTTCTTGCGATTTCATAATATCCTTTGAAATAGTTTTTTCATCCTCATGAAAATCTTAACTTTTTATGACATACAAGGTTTTGCATCTTTACGATTATACGTTGTTCCCATGTAAAAAACATAACACCACAGAAACACGTATGTATATAATTTAATTAATTTCGATACAGTTTATATGAGGCAACAATTGCCATTTTTATGAAAATATGCTACCCAACTAAAGTCAATAATTTACACAATTTCAACTACTGCATCTGAGACAATGTAGGCAAGACAGAGTGGAAACACTGCAAGAAACTTTTATGCAGTGTGCAAGATCCACTAAGACAGACAATCCATGCACATAAACTTACTTTTGATCAATACACTTAACTGGCTTGGGTTAGGATGAACATATATAAGCAAATTTACAATGCAAATCACAGTTGAAAAAAATTTACAAAATTTCACTGCTATTATCTACCTGTTCTCCTACACAATTCACCTTAATTTTTCAAAACATGCCTATCTACAGCATTCATGAAATTGTGATACTTATTTCTAAAATGCAGGCCCTTCCCAGAGATGCAAATTTGGTCCATCCTGTAATATCTGCATTAAGGATTCCAATAATCAAAATGTGGGTAACTCAAGAATGGCTATATACATATATAAAATAATGTATTCAGTATGGAGAAAGGTAAGTCAGTACAACATTTCTGCTTATCCATGCAATGTCACACTGTTCATTGTTGAACATGCAGAAATAGTTTTCCAGCAAATAGATGAATCGCCCATAATTATTTCTCATTAAACCACAGAAACAAGGGTCAGATTGCCAGTGAGTAGTAATACAATAAAACCAAACAATATAATTAATGTTTTCTATAAATGAGGAAATTGCATGTTACTGTCACAAACTAAAATGGTAGGCAAACTATACTTTAAATCACTAAATTCCTACTTTATATACATACAAAGTCAGCTTTTGTCACCATGCATCCACATACAGAGTACTGCAACAAAATTCACATCACACAATTTTCAAAATTGTTAAACACAAAACCTACTTATTTCCAGTTTCTGTAGTGCAGGTATTAATTAGCTATACAATAAATAGTAGATTTAATTAAGTTGGTAACTATCGAAAGGCAAAGTTCAGTCTCAAGGTTGACATATTATAAACATTGTGTGTAATTTTTTAAACATTTTCTTAGCATCCACAAGTATTATATAGTTTTTGTTATTTATTTCTCTTTAAAAATGCAATGAACTAATATCACTCACATATAAAATAATACATGCACAAAATTGTTTACAACACTGCCAGCACATTAAATTATTATTAAAGGCAAGCAACGAAATATCAAAATCAGATCAACATTACATACACAACCACGACACTAAAATAACACCCTCCACCTTTCAATTCAAGTATGTACTCAAAAGCCTATTTTTCTTCAGTTTTACTCAAACATTCATCTGAACCCATTATAAATATAGCATAATATAGGGAAGTGCATGCAAGCATGCAGAGTTACTAAACTCTTAAATTAAAAATCTAGAATTCCTGCAACACTAAATGGATATTGAGCAAAATTGTTACATTTTCAGCATAACTCCCCCACTATATACAACTAATGTACTTGCATAACAATATGCATATAAAATTTTTAGGCACGAAAATTGTTTTATAATACATACAATTTGGATGCATGATTAACTCGTTAGTCGCTAACCACCCTCAGCAAAAATATCTGGTTCAAGACCAGGATCTGACAGGCAAAAGTTTTGGACAAGGATTTTCAAGCGAGGAGTATGGTAAAGCATTCCTGTGATACGAGGACATTCATTGATTACTGCTAATTTCAAAATGACATGCCCATCCCACAAGTTGACTGACCCTACCTACAGGTGGGAATGATGTTTAGATTATATTTCACGTACTATCTTGGGTGTGAATATGTATACTATGCCAATATTTGAATAGTTACGGTTTGCAATCTGGGAGAAGAAATTAACACAGAATAATACTACTGAGGAACCCCTCAGTTCGGCTAGACACTATCATTCCATTTAATGTTTCCTCAATTTAATCAGCAACTATCTTATGGAAAGGAAATTTTTTTTTTTTGCACATGAGTTCTCAGCATACACAACATGACTGCCATTGCAGTAGTGTGGGAGTTTCCTCATGATGCTTCAACTTCATTCCCAGTATTTATTCTGTGGCTTTCAAATGCCATCTCATAAGAACTTAAAGATTTTCAAGGCTGGGAAAAATCACAGGTACCTCAACAAGCAGCCTTCCAGCCAACACACTCAAAAGAATTAATTTGGTTTGTAATACTTTCCATCCTATTCCACACTTCAATAAAAAATAACCACCAATTAATTTTCATATGATAATTTAATTTAAAAATAGAGCACTTGAGTAAACTATTGTTGTATTGGTCAATTATTCAAATTTTACAAGAAATTATGAAACATACAATGTATGGAAAATAACTTTACCACTCCATGAAGTTTTTGAATCAATGCTATAGGCCCATGTGTCATGATTATGTATATTTAATTAAGCACCTAATTCAACAAATAACACACTAATCTATACTTCCCAAACACTAAAGTTTCCAAAAATTGTGTCCAACATCATTAAATATTTTTTACATAATACAAATATTTCTACCCTGTTAATATACAACACACACTCATTCACAAAATAAATACACATCTTCTCCCAAAACACAACACAAATAAACAGATGGAAGCTCAATTTTTTCACACTAACAAAAAGAGATAAATTTCTGCATAATAATAGGTAACCTATTTGTAGCAACATAAATTAGATTTCCAAGAATTATAAATAACTATTATTGCAATAACAACACTGTTATGTGCATGTACAATTAAAATTTCTTTTTCAAGAATATAACAATATTCCATACAGTAGAATTTGCAAAAAAATATTTCAACATTTTTATGTTGCATTATAATAGTGAGAAAATATTTCTCAAGTATTTTTTGCAACACTTGTCTGCATATTTGGTTGAGCTTGTTTACTGTAACGTGTTTTCGACTGCTTATGTAACATTACAAAAGTAAGAAGATAACGGTGTATTATGTACATACAGTTAAAAATAAATAATTCTGCAGTTTACCCTCTTAGTATTGCCTTTTGATAAATGCTATTTTCAGTGATCAGTCATCAAGTTAAGCTTACTATATGGGTTTAGAATTAAAAGTTATGTCACACACAATGTCCACTAAGTTTTTAATGTAGAATGGCAACCTTAACAGTGGAATATCACGTGTACGTAACAGTAGATAGGTGCTTGCTTTCTGAACAATTAAACCACCATATGTCAAATTTAACATGATGCCTCACATAACATTACTGCAACTTATAAGGTAATGTATCTCCTCTGATAAAAGAACATTCTATACTGGTACTAGAACAACATCTTTCTACAATAGCAATATGGACTGCTTCTTCCCCCTCCAAAATATCTACAATTTTAACTGTTTCAACAAAAAATTTCGGTTACAAGTATGGTGGAATTTTGAAGGACACCATATAGTACTCAAGCACTGCTGAACTTAAACAAGTTCATATCTGGAACCATGATTATAAAGAGGCAAACTGTTATGCATACCAGTAAAAATTTAATGAAATTTAGTTTTACTGACTTCAGTAAGTTGGTTTGTTGAAAAGACAACAGGCAAAGTACAATTTTACCCCCTCGCCCCCCTCCTAAAGGCTATTTTACAACTACTACCTTATTACTACATACTTACTAAATATCTAACTCAAAAACAATTCCAGTTAATAGTAAACAATATTATATCACACTTTAAATGCACACAAAAATGTTTCCACAGCTACCTTCAATACCACGATATCACCGGACAGACCACTCTAGAAAAGTAATTTTTTCCACGTCTATCTGGACTGAGATAAAATACCTCAGCTATCATAATGAGAGTTTCTATATTTTTAAAATATCCACAAAGTAACATTAAACAGATCTGTATGATAAGAATAAAGTCTTACGATTGTAAGCACTGAAAAGTAATATATTCATAAGTACATCATGACAGGAGAGAGACTAGAGAGTTCTGTCAGGACTAAGCACATCCACGTTTTGTTTCTCATTCTGCCAGAGCTGTGAACTTAACCTCAATTCCTTGCCTTTTCTCACCATTTTACGAGGCTATGGTATGGTCAGGAGTGACTCAAGACATGTAAAGTTCTGCTCTACTCTTGAGGAATTGTGCTTTCAGCCCAAGTTTAACGTATGTGTAGAATGAACCCACGAGACCAAGCTCTCAGCTCTGGTCATATTAAATAATTATTATAATGAATTATAGTTCCCATATTTCTGTTGGTTTCTTTTGATTTCTCATTACTAAACCAGAATTATTTGAAAAACAGCCAAGTGGCAGAATCAAGAGAGCTTGAATTGCGATCAGGATTCAGCAGCCTTAGTTATACATTTTTGTTTGGCCAGCCAACAGCAGGTTTTAGAATGTAAAGCGAGTTTCATGTGGACACTTTCCCAACTATGCATCAGCCTGCTTCACCTGCTGCTCGAGTCACAATGATGATCCTCTGTGGAAGGGCTGCAGTAACAGGATATACTAACTATTAGGTGAATATCTCTTGATAAACCATCTGAACCATTCATGCAACATAGTAGGACAGGCATGGCTCCTGTCTGGTGCAGAATGATTGTGGCTGTCCAATTACGTCTGGTGCAGAGAGTAAAATGTTAAAAACTTTACAGAAAATGTAATGATAACTAACAATAAAATCAAAGTGCAGGTAATGAGCACATCATTTGCTTAAAAATTTTATGTTTAATAATTATATAAAAATTGTTTTTTGACATAGAATTTAAAACATATGCATACCAATATCCATTTGCTTTGCTAAACCTAAAAAAAAAAAAGCTAACCAAATGGAATCTGTTATTTAAATCTCCAAATATTGATACTTAAAATCATATTTTACCTTAAACACTTAACACACAACTTTTTTTTTAACACTTTTACATAATTTTACCTTATCAAATAACTATCACAAAAAAAAAAAGGTATGTTTAATATTAAAAATTTTACACAAAATTTAGTAAGCATATAATGATGAATCTCATGTTAGATGTACTTCTATATCTTTAAAGTATTTGGCAAAAACCAAAATGTTTACATAAATCTTACTCTACGAGGAGATATCAAATATGAACTGGGAGATGACAGTATTATGAGAATGGGGCCTCCCAAATGCCAAAATAGCACAAGTTGAGTGAATTCTTAGAGAATGAACAAACTTAACCTTTCTACTGAAAATACGTATCAAAGCCAGAAACTTCGAAGTCTTCACACATAACTGCAGCAACTCTTTCACTACTGCCAATCAGCCGGAAAAAAATTTGCTAGAAATTATTATATCAAACAAAACCATCAATAAAATTGAGTTTGATAAATATGGACTTCACTAGAAGAAATGCTGCCTGAAACATAAAAAAAAAAGCTGCCAAAGCTTCCAAAATGTAAAATAAGAAAGAAAATAAAAATCATAAAAGAAGAAAGTAGATTAAGAGACCAAAAGTGACTGTGAAAACCACCAATGTCTCAAAAACAAATGGAAAATACATTTCTCAAAAAGTGAAAAACCATAAGAAATTGTAGAGAAGAAAGTTAGTTATGGCACTGATAGGGATTTAAATTTGTGCTAGTAATAAGGAAATGTACTGTGTGCCTAGTATGTGATGCTTAGTATGTGATGAATTATGTGATAGGGGAAAGATGCTGGTCCACCAGTCACTATCACGTTTCCACATGTACTGCTTTAGGCAAAATCAAACAACGAAAAAATGCTAATTATTTACAAAGAGTTCAAATGCCACAGAAAACTTTATGGTTTGTTAAAATTATAAAGCAGGTCCAGGATCAACATAACTTATATATAGGATCATACTCCAGAGCCATGTGAAGCCTATTGTTAAGTACTTTTCTGCAATTAGTTGTGCACTCTGGAGTTTGAAGGCAAGGTTCAATCAAGGACTCAAGAAGGTGGAAGTTATTGAAAAGTTTGTGATGATATGTAATGGTGTAACTGAAAACACAGAAACTGTAACGTGTGATGTTAAAAATTATCCTTACACAGAAACTGAATAATTGTGCTTGAAACTAATAATGTTTAAAGCAAAATACAAGAGTTCAACAAAAAGCATCAAATAAACCTTTGATATCTTTACATAATTGTAACAAAAATCAAGTATGTGATATGTCTTTTTGCTTCAACAATACAGACAGAATTTATTTCAGGGTGTGATTTCCCCTCCATGACATATTCATAACCCCCCTTCCTTTCTCCTTTTTTTTTATGTTATATTGCCAAATAATTTTGCTATTTCAAATTACCTAACATTTAATTTGTTTGTCAGAATTATAGTGTCTCTCTCTTAAAGAACAAAATAAATTATTAGTGTCTCTTTGGTTTTCAAATGAAGATCTAGCTTCAAGAATATAGAAAGGTTATTGGGAACTCTGCTTCTGATACCATGCTTGGCTAACCAAGTAGAACGTTCTTACAGTGCGCTCAGTAAGCTAAAGACATACCTTCACAAATAGTGACACAGAAAAGACAATCTTGCAGCTTTGTGTCACAAGAACAAAAATACTTTCGAAGGTTGGTGTGTGAATAACATAGTAAAAAACTGCAGTCCCAAATAAAAAGATGTGAAGATTTTTGGGTATTGTAAATGAAAGTGTACATGCCAAAATATAATATGTACATATGAAGAAAAACTGTAATAAATATTTAGTGTACATATGTTCAAAATTTAACATCTCATTAGCCAATTTGGTGACAAAAAAATGTGTTCTTCTGTTGTAATTATAGCCTATTTGCAGTTTCTTCACACTTTTTTAATCTACCTTCGAAAACTCACCCCATGTATGAAATGTTTGGTTATTTCCTAAATACACCATGTAACATAAGTGTTTTATATTTGTGTTAACAAAAAAGTATTTTATTTTTGGATAAACTGAACTTTTATTTATATTTAATCACTAAATTGTAATATTTTATTTATGGTTAATAATACCAATAAAAACAGGAAGAAAATATGTGTTGGTAAAACCAAGTAAGAAATAGTTCTTATGCAAAATATTATTAAACTGAGTGCGCACTAGTGATACAGTGTCCCTTTGGTATGATTTTCTAGACTCTGTTAAGCTTTATTTGCGTAAAATGGAATACCCTGGATGTAGAACTATAGCAGGCTTTAGAAAAGTTGGAAGTAACAGTGAATGGACTATAGTATTTTTAACATTTTTTGTTTGTGCGTTAAATTAAATAAATATATTTTTTATTCCTTGTTTGTGTGTTACATTACTTAGAAATAGTTTGGCAGTTTATACAGCAAAAAATACTAACCGAGAAATGAGGAAAGATGTGTTCATTACATTTTTACATGTAGCTGTTTTGTACCGTATAGCCCAACACCATTTCTAAATAATTTCAACAGCAACATAAAAACCCTTAAAAATTATCAGTTCTTCCAAAATGGATGCTTAATGAGAAGGGCTGCCTGTTTTTCACGAAAATATTTACGCAGAGGCTACACTTCAATATCCTATGTGCACACTAGCAATCTTCAGTAACTACTGGCTGCTTGTCTTTGTGTGAAGACAGCCTGTTACTTGAGTGAGTATATCAGATAAGTTTCTCTTCAACAATGATCGTCCATAATTCGCAAGCAGACAGATAAGACACGTAACAATTCAAATGATTCAATCCTGAAAGTGGTTCTGAACTAAAGTACGTTGGAACACAACATGTCCTCAAATCTTTTCGTGAAAAACAGGAGCCCGTACTAATAAGAAAAAGATGATATGGGAGTAAAGGATTTGTGTTAATATTTTGAAATATTATTAATACTGCTAGCAGTACACAGAATATTACACAAAATAATTAACACAGGATGTCCACTGATATTCCATTTTGGAATTACCTGACTTTCCCCTGTTTTCCAGGCCGTATCTTATTTTCCCTGATCTACTGTCAGGAACACTGAAACTGAAACCTTTCAAAACCATATTTCTTCAACAACGCTGACATCAAATATGCCATTAGCGAATTTGCATTAATTATAACACTATAACAGACCAAGCAAGCTGGGCCAACATTTTATTCCGTCTGTTGATATTTCTCACGATACATGCTATTTATTACATCACGAGTGCCCATTACAAACACAAAAATACTTTATTTTAAAAGTATAGGCACTACGTCACTTGGCAAAAATGTGTTATTGCCGGTTCACTAAATAAAATTTTAAATCTTAAAATAATACATATGCTTAAAATTACACTAGCCTGTATTCACACAATCAACCATTTTTGCAGTATAGCAATCACATTTCCCCTGACCCAAGTGAAAATTTCCTGACTTTTCCAATTTTTCCATGTTTTCCCTGTGGGTGAACATCCTGTAATACTCCATAATTTCCACCATTCTGACCCGAAGTGTCTGACTGGCACATGCAATAAATTAAAGAGAAAATATAAAGCAAGATCACTACTAAAATAGAGTATGTAAATCACTGAAAAATGCTTCATTAATTGATTTCATAAAATCACTAACAAATTCATTAAATAACTTGCAGTCACTAATGCATTGATTTCATACGTGAATACCCCTGTTAGGGCTCTCATCAAACTTTAGTTCTCTTAGCAGGGCGTTGAAACCTTTTTCTGTAGTTGGGGGGGGGGGGGGGGGATAGAAACGTCTTGTGCAGAATTTGGCAACCCTGGCGCTGCAAAAAGCACTTCTTCCAAAAATATAGTTTTGAAATATCAATTGTATTAATATTTATTCGCACATTGCTTCATATTCAAATATTTTTAACACAAAATACTGATCATACTAATTTAAAGATTATTATTTAACATTATTCTTCACCTCCAAATAAAGTAAATATACACAGAAACTTAAGCTATACTGTTTACCTTATGATTCGAGAGGCCACGGTAGCCGAGCGATTAGCACGCTTGCCCCCCACCAAGGCAAACCGAACCTCCAGCCGAGTCACCGGATTTTCGCAAGTGGGAATCATGGTGGACAATGCCGTTGGTCGGAAGGTTTTCTCGGGGATATCCCATTTCCCCCGTCCCTCCCTTTCCAATGGCCTACCTCCGATTCAGTGAAACAAGAGAGTGCTACATGTGCACTTTTGTAAGCATCAACATTTGCAAGGCAACTGAACTGGCATGCAATTCTGCTGCACGCACCCAAGAGACTTTAAGCTGCCATAATTTAATTTAATGATCCAGTAATAACAATTGCAAGTCTAAAGTCTACGGTGCTATAAAATTTTCTACCAGGAAATATTATAAGTAACAACATGTTTTAGCTATTTTCACTTCTGAAGAAAAGGTTACTATTGCTCACAACAGAAGAGTGACAAGCATATGTAATGATTCCCAAATGCTATTAGGAGAAAAACCCCACAGCTGAATGATCAGTAGTTAACCAATTAGAGAAATATTTCTGAACTTATGCAACCTTATACAAAGTAGTGAATCTTCTATGGCTAACCTAAAATGTGACTATTTTATGCCATATATTGAGAGACATCATTATCATCATTATTAAAATGGATGACCCTTTAGAATCATACTAATATAGTAGGGACGAAGATGGTTTAGTAACTGAGAAGTTGGTAGATATGAGCCCATGTCAAGATCAATACTGTTATTTTCATAAATTTACCTAAATTATTTTTACATTCATACATACCATATTTTGCAATATTTCTGATTAAATCTATAAAACAATAAACCATGATGACTGACCACCTGCAATTTTAGGACATCAGGGGGAAAATAGTTTCACAAACTGTGACATATTTTTGTGAAACAATGACAATGTGAACATTGTAAACTACAAAACTACAAAATAAAAGCTGTCAACAATTATCAAATATTGCTAGCTCATTTTGATTCTTAAATAATGAACAACTCTTCCTTTTTATATCAACGGTGAGTGAGTCATGAAGGGGGTTTTTTCCAATTTGCACACATGAAAAGTTTCAGAACAAGATACAGCTATATGATTAATTAATTCACATCAGTATTACCATGAACAATCAAGTTGTACATTAAGTATCCATCAATGTGGTTACAATTTGTACTCTGAGTGTTTCTGGACTTATGTACCACATCAACATAATTTTCTTCTCTGGGTTAAGATTAAATGTGAAACACAAAATACTACATTATGTAATGGGGTGCACCCACCTTAGGACAGGGGTAGCACCCACACTCCCGTTAATTTACTGCACTTTTGGGAAGGAATCCACAGGTGACAAATATCCCCTCAAGGCATGACACAAAATGAAATTACATTATGCAGAGACACAATTGAAGGGAGAATCCAGAGTAAACCCAATGGCAGCATCCCCCACGTATCTCACAAAACAAAGGTCAGGGATACAGACCAGCACGCGTTTTCCGCAACTAGGTAATCAAACACAGAACAAACATTAGCCTCAGCAATAAATAATAGAATTATTAGTAATATTTGCACTGTTTTGCAGTAAAAGCATCAGAATACATTTACACTTACATCCTTAACGATCTGGCAAAAAATTCTATTGGTTCTACTGAATTTCCTGTGCCACTCAAAAATTTATGACCTTGTAGATTTTCAATGCACTTGAAAAATTGCTGACCTTTTCAGTACTTCGATAAAGAGACTATTTTTGGAACACCTATTTTCACTTTCTCAACACAGCAGATAAGTTTGTGATGACCGAGATACCTGAATATGTACCGTATACTACTAATCTATGAAAAAATTACAAATTTTTTTGGCCAGATAGTTAAACTTGTGACAATGATTTGAAGCGGGCGTATGCCGACTTCACTGCAGTTTCCAACGTGAGTATGCCAGCTAGGATGAGGATGACTGTGCAGATAACTTGGGATGAGAAACCGGCCTCCTTTTTATAGAAACCAGTGTACAAGCCAAGTACGATAGTAACAACACCAACAGCAAATGTAATGATTCCGAGTATGTTGTGCGCAAGCTTTACCACAGCAGGTTTCATAAACTTCTTCAGTCGTATGGAGAAGAGTGTCGCCACACCACCACAGCTTGTTAAGGCCACCAAGATTACAGACACGAGTCCGACAATGGCATGTATAGTCATGAAGTGAGGTTTGTTGTGCAGGTTCTTGTTGATCACGATGACGAGGAACCCGGAGAATATGAAGACCGCCGCCAGAGCTTGGAGGATCCAGTGTGTGCGCACACGGCCTTGCCGACTGAGAGCACTGGCCAGTATGTTGTCGTGTGACATCACCATGATGGCCTGGGCCATCAAAGCCAGGGACTGTAAACACATCAGCAGTCACAATGTCATAAATAGACAATACAGATGCTGTGAAAAATCATGCCACAAAACAGACAGACAGCTTAAAAGCATCAAAATAATTACACTAAATACACATTTTCTTGAAACTCTAAATGTACAATGAATGCATATTATAAAATGTTCCTGGACCTGATATAATTATTCTGCAATCTTAACATGGCACTTCTAAGACCACTGTAATTTTCACATCAGCTTTCATTTTGAAATTTGAGACTTGTCAGGGTATACTGTGTAGCTTACCATATTTCTGAAAATAATAAATGTTTTAATCGTTTTTTTATTTTTTTAACCACAATGGTAACAGAAGCCTATGTCTCAGTAATTCTAAGTCCCAAAAAAAAAAATTTAATTTAATTTTGGAAAGAAAAAAATATGCAGTACCACCTTCAGAGTAAAGTGGCTAGTGATCAAAGCTCTAAAACAATTTTTTTTTACATATTTTTCTATATTAAAGCAACTAAATGAAATAAATAACTTATGACTACAAAGTAAGCTTTTAACAAAATTTATACACAGGTTGTTCCAAAAAGATGCATCAAATTTAAAAATAACAAAAACTAGGAACAGAGAAACGTGCAGTAAAAAGTGAAATATGTGCATGTCTGCCAACAAAGTTTTTCTTAATATTAACACAAATGCTTTATATTCCCCACTGCAGGATCATCATACATCTACACATTAGTCAAAATGCTGCAACAGTACCACACTCCAAGTGAAGGTTTGACAAAACATGTAATTGAGGCCACATCTTCACTGGATGAGGGTGGAGGGAGGAGATAAAAATGTATGTTTATTAACTATGGTACGTAGAACCTCATAAGGAAAAGAACATAGCACAATAGATTTCACTAACTGTGCAGTATACAAAAATAAGCTCTTTAATTACTGATCCTGCTCATATGTCAAATTTTTTCTACCACAGTTAAGAAAATTAAACTTTTTTCTCCGTAAGAGACACAATTTCATTTCTATTTATACTTTCTTAGTCTCATAAGTTTTTCCAAAACATGTTAGTTTGAGGCATGGGCATGATGTAATGTACGTAACATATAAGAAAAAAATTACAATCTTTTTTTCTTCAGTATTTGACACCAGTAAAATAATAAAAGGTAAATATTAAGAATGAATGCTTTTCCAAGATACTAGAAATTAACACCTGGAAATGGTGTATGTAGTAATCACTATTCACACTTAATAGGAATTTCACTGAAGCTTCACATAGTTTGCAGTATATACCATGAAATGTGATAGTGCGGAGGACTATGAAGACAGGGACTTTTTGCAGTAAAACACAAAAATTATGAAAAATATATTTCAATTGGGTCGCTGAATCGTCTTAAAGGCGAGAGTACCTCTGAAAACAAAACTCATTTACAAAACATTGTTTGCGGGGTGTTTTACTGATGTGCTAAGGTAATACAACTATAGACAATGGTAATCAAGCAGTATCGGAAAACCATTACATCCTGTTGAATTTTGCAAGGCTAACATTAGTGATATTCAAGAGAAGATTATAACATGTACAATATAAGGTGTGTGTGTGTGTGTGCACGCAGGTGTGTGTGTGTATATATATAATATCATACAAAAAACCATTTTCAGATTGTGTTTATGTGCAGTTGTGTGTGTATCGCCATGATACATTTGTTGAAAAACATTGCATAAAGGCAGGAAGAAAATGTGCATCGACAGCGATATTATGGTTTAATTTTTACCTACTTTACATGGTGTTTGTATGCTGGTATTTTGTGGAAATTCAGAAAACGACTAAATTTGGCAGTGTCAAATCTTGTGATTTCCAAGTGCTATTACACGTGTTTCCTTGCAATTATTTCCATGCAACATTAAATCAAATTATTGCGCGGAAATACTAATGTTTCTTTGCTTTCTTTTTTCATAAGAAGTGTTCAAATCTAAGTATTGTCCAGAAATACAGAGTGTTTGCGGGCTTTAGACAAATTAAATTGAAGTT